>JAREYC010000002.1:167930000-170330000 GCA_030015325.1 Cryptoblepharus egeriae
CGAGATTGCAGGAAGAAAAGAGGAAAGAAGCCTGCTGGACATCAAAAGGGACATTATTCTCATTTAATTATGTCTGAGAATCAAGCCGATAACGTAAGCACAGAATGGATCTTAGACTCTGGATCCACAATTAACATTTGCAATGAGAGAAAGCTGTTTTCAGATATGAAATTGATGAAAAATAACCATGTGAATTTAGCAAATGGTGTTAATGCTAAAATTAAAGGGCAAGGATTGGTTTATGTACCACAATTTAACAGAAAAATGAAAATGTTTTTTGTACCTGATTTAAAGCATAATCTACTATCAGTGAGCAAATTAACTGAACTTAACTATGAGGTAACCTTTAAAGATAAGAAATGCTTAATTAAAAGTGAAAATGGAGAGGTTCTGAGCGTTGAACTAAGACAGAATTTATATGTGTTGGCTGGAGGAGGAAAAGAGATAACTGCCAATGTATTTAGCAATAAAAAGCCTCATGATGAATGTATTCATATTTGGCATAAAAGATTAGGCCACGCAAATTTCAAGGCCGTTCAGAGAACAATACAAAATGCTGTACCAGTAACAGTTAAGAAATGTTCTAAATATGTTGAATGCAAACCTTGCATAGTTGGGAAAAGCAAGCAATGTAATAGTAACAAAACAGCCAAAGTTGAAACTAGCAAGATACTGGAGCTAGTAGCAATTGATTTAGTCACCATGCCACAAAGAAGTTTTGGGGGAGCCAAGTATATTATGACTATTCAAGACCAATTCTCCAGATTTACGTTCTGCTATCTATTGAAAGATAAGACGCAGACAGCTGCAGAATTTGAATCATGGTTGAAATTTGTAGAAAGAAAAACAGGAGAAAAAGTCAAGACTGTGCAGTCTGACAATGGGATGGAATTTAAAGGAGAACCTTTTCAGAGAATAATAAGAAAATATGGTTTAAAACATAGATTCTCTGCTCCTTATTGTCCAACCCAAAATGCATACATTGAGAGAAGGCAACAAACATTGCAAAATATGATTCAAACACTGTTAGCAGACAGTAATTTGTCACCCCATTATTGGGGGGGAGTGTGCGTTATATTCATGTTTTACTATGAATTCCCTCTATCATACAAATCTTGGTTGTTCACCTTATGAGAAATGGTGTGGAAGAAAACCAGTAATTAAAAACTTTCATAGTTTTGGTGCTCCAAGTTATGTTGTTTCATCAATACAAACTAGAAGAAAGGGTGAAGCTAAAGCAAAGAAAATGTACTTTCTTGGTTACCAGAACAACAGAAAGGCTATGAGGTTTGGTGATGAATATGGGAGAGTTATTGTGAGTGCGAGTGCTAAGATTGATGATGGATATGGATTAGCAGATGTTGATGAGCTAACTATTTTGTCTGAGGCTAGTCAAGCTGAGA
Organism: Cryptoblepharus egeriae; assembly: GCA_030015325.1. Lineage (NCBI taxonomy): Eukaryota > Metazoa > Chordata > Lepidosauria > Squamata > Scincidae > Cryptoblepharus > Cryptoblepharus egeriae. The sequence continues at coordinate 167,931,404 of JAREYC010000002.1, forward strand.
AACCAGAGGAACATAAGCAACTCCTAGCAAAGGGAAGAAAGATGTAGTAACTCCTGAGAGACAACAGAATTCAATGAAGGAGGAGGAGGAGGCTTCCACTAGTGAAAGTAGCAGCAGTAATATGACTCCTGTAATACCTAGGAGAACTGGAAGGATAATTAAACACCTGAGAGATATTCTCCAAGTGTGAATTATGTGAATGAGTGTGGTGAGCCAGAAAGCTATGAAGATTTGGAGCAACTGAGTGCAACAGAAAAGAAACAGTGGTTGATAGCCATAGATAAAGAATGGAAGTCTTCCATTCTTTATCTATGGCTATGAAACTGTGGATTGTCCAGTAAACAAGGTTATAGGTTGCAGATGGATTTTCAAAAGGAAAAATGAGGCAAATGGAGGAGTGAGATTTAGGGCTAGACTGGTAGCAAAAGGCTATTTGCAGACAGCAAAGGATTTTGACCAGGTCTATTCGCCGACGCTAAGAGCAGAATCACTTAAAGCAGTGTTAGCGTATGCAGCTAAGAATAAGTGTGAATTGAGACATATTGACTTTGAATGTGCATATTTAAATTCAGACCTAGAACATGAGATTTATATGGAAATACCTCCTGGAGTGAAAGACAGGGAAGGAAAGTGCTGGAGATTGAAGAAAAGTCTATATGGACTGAGACAAAGTGCCTTCCAGTGGAACAGTCATTTATCTGATACACTAATAAGTCTTGGATTTGAACAAGGGACAGCTGAACAATGTTTCTTTAGAAAAGGTAAACAAATTGTTTTGTGCTTTGTAGACGATATTCTATGTGTTAGTCCTTCTAAGAGTGATGGTGATGAACTGGTGAGAAAGTTACAAAGTCAGTACAAAATAAGAGATCTTGGTGAGGCCAGGAACTATCTAGGAATTGAGATAGAGAAAGTGGATGATGGATTCAAAATATCTCAAAGACAAAAGATAGGAAACTTGGTGAAGCAATATAGAATGGAACAATGTAAAGGGGTACATACACCGATGATTATCGATTTCGAGAAAGATTGTAATGAAAGTAAACTTTGTGACATTGATTTGTACAGATCTCTAATTGGTAGTCTATTGTATCTAAGCCAATGGACCAGGCCAGATATTACCATGGCTGTAAATTTACTAAGTTTAACCAACAACCAACCCAGAAACATTGGTATGCCGCGAAATGGATTATAAGATATTTAAAAGAGACACAAGAAAAATGTTTGTATATCATTCCAGATAAAGAACTGAAACTCAGTGCTTCTGCAGATGCAAACTTTGGGTCTGATATAGAGACAAGGAAATCAAACACAGGCATAGCAGTCTATATGGGAAAATCATTAATTCATTGGAAATCAATTAAACAAAATGTAATAGCTCTGTCAACCTCGGAAGCTGAAATGTGTGCCTTATCTACATTAATTAATGAATTAATATGGTTCAAACAATTAATGGAAGACTTGAATTTGGATACAAAATATGTGGTTGATGTGTATGAAGACAATCAGGCGACAATAGCAATGGCTAAATCTCTAAATCAGAAGGCAAGATCAAAACACACTGACATTCGTTATAAACATGTAAAACAATGTGTGGCTAATAAAGTCATAAACTTAAATTACTGTGAATCAGACAAAAATGCAGCAGACTGTTTTACAAGAATTTTAGGGCCCATGAAACATAACCAAGCATGTGAAATGTTAGGATTGAAATAACATGTGTAAATGTGTAATATGTGTACTATGATGTATAAGAAGAAATAATCCTGTAATATATGTTGTATTATGTATATAGAATCAAACAAATCTAATTGGAGGAGATTGCCAGGATAAAAATGATATCCTGTGAAATTAGATTTATTTGTAAGTATGTGTAAAGATATGAAGAACCTAAAGTAAAGTCAAATGAGTCAGCAAAATTGAAGTGAAAGTAGGGGAAAGGTAAAGCTTGTAAAAGGGATTATCTCAGAAGAGAATAAGTTGACGTACATATGACATCAATGGTAGCAATCCTATTAGCAAATTAAAGGTGTATGAACTAATATGTAGAGATGACATCGTGTATATAAAGAAGCATGTCTCAGTACTAGTTTGTGGGTTTATGAGAGAGGAGAAAGAAGTGCTGACGGACTGTAATTTGGTAAATATATCTGGACTGAACTGACTGTTCTTTATTGTATGCTGGACTTAATGTTGATGACCTGGACTGTATATGACTCTGATTAACTGCCTGATCCTATAAATACAGTTTTGCTAGATCCTAATCTATTTGGTTGTCTGTGGTATTTTACTGATACTGTTGTTGGGGACTCGATCAGTGATATATATAGACCTTAGAATATCTTGTGCCTGCACTTAGAGTGCAAACCTAATCAACTTTCTACCACTGGTATAGCAATGCCAGAGGGGCGTTTGTAGTTCAAAGCAAACACAGAGGCCTCCTCAAAGTGAGGCAATGCTTGGAGTTGCATTGTTATTATCTTGGTACTGGAAAGTTGGTTAGGATTGCACCCGGGGTGTACCAATGGCACTGAGTACCCTTGGAACAGATGACATGGTGTCATCATGATGTCATCTTGCTAGTTGCGAGGAGTGCATGTGCGGTTCATCTGCAGCCACCCATGTGCCCTTCACAGCCAGCCAGAGGGTTTCTTCAGCTGGCTGTGAAAAGTGTGTGTGTGACAATTCCTGGCTGGTTTGGAAGGGTGCATTCGCAGCTCAGTTGGAGCCATGCACACACCCTTCTGAGCCAGCAGGGGAACATTCTCCAGCTAGTACAGAAAAGTGAATGCGTGGCTCAGCTGGAATTGTGCACATGCACTTCTGAGCCAGCCAGGGAGTGTTCCCCAGCTGGCATAGAAGGGTGCTGGGGTAGGGGAAATGCTAGGTGGGTGGGTGCACTTGCACCCGTCAGCACATATGCCCTCATGGCACAAGACATATCATGCTATATAGACGGTGTGCCACTAATTGCACCCTTAAATTTGAAAACTAAGTCTGCTGTAAAAGCCACTGCAGATTCTTTTGGGCTTTTCACTCACTAATCTCACTTTCTCTAGTCCAGTGGTATTCAAAGAGGGAGTCGGGTCCCCTTTGGGGGATCATGACAGGGGGCTTGTGAGAAGGTGGGATCCACCATCTTGGAATCTGGCACTGGGCTTTTCTGTGAGTAAGTCCCATTGAACACAATAGGACTTACTTCCTAGTAGACATGGAGGACCTCTGGCATCACAATGATGTTATTGTTTTATTTTACTGTTTTTAACAAATGTTTTAGTCTGTTTTAATTGCTCTCAGTTTTTAATCTAATTGTATTTTAATTATGTTTTAATCTACATTTATAATTCAGTTTTAATGGTGTTTTATTTTACTGTCTGATGTTAGCCGCCTTGAGCTCCCTCTTGCAGGAGAGGAAAGGCAGGATATAAATTAATTAAATAAATAATAAATAATAAATAAATAAATAATAAATAAATAATAATAATAATAATAATAATAATAATAATAATAATAATAATAATAATAATAATAATAATAATAATGTACATGGCTAAAGTGCTACATTTTGTAGGGAGCCTCACTGCAGATACCAAGTAAAGCCTTCCCATTTGGAGCCATTTCAGGCAGGGGAAGGAAAAGTGAATGCAAAATTTAGCGCTTTGTGCCCCCAATTGCCATACCAGTAGGTGATCTTTTTTGGGCAATGTACAAAATTAATACATATTATAAGCATAAGAGGATCATAACTTACCCATAAATCCAGAAGCCAGTAGCGTTAATGCAGCTATGGCACCCACTATTGTTAACTTATGGCACCCTCTATGGCACCCAATATTGTTAACTTATGGAAGGTGCTGTAGCTGTGTCGACGCATCTGGCCTCGGGATTTATGGCATAATCAAGTATTTTGTCAACAGTTTATATGATTCTAGATATACCATGCTTTTCTCTCCAATCAACGTTTCATTGGAAACGTTAGTTATTCTTGAACTTAGGATTTTTATGCTACTTTCTGCAAGCTCTTTCATCTTGTTCAATACATGTAGGTCACCCCTGACAAGAAAAGGACTGAACTTGAGGTCTCTATATGATTCTGTTGGCAGAACAATTCCTTGGATCTATAAATAGGAAACCAGACAGTAGAAAACTCTCACATTTGCACACCACATTCCACATTTTAAAGATATGCTTGAACTTCTAACATTGGCCAAGATGCACACAAGAAGAGCCACTCAAAATGCTTTATGGGCTCATATAAGGGCTCATATTTTCCCCTGCTAACTGAGTAAGAGGCACTCTTTCTAGTGGGTGCTCCTCTTTTATTTAGCAGGGAGAGAGTAACTGGCCCTACACACCCCAGCAATGTCTGTTCTAGTGGCTTCTGCTGGTGTTCCTTTTTGCATTTTAGATTGTGAGCCCTTTTGGGACAGGGACCCATTAGCTTTTACTTAGCTATTATTATTTTTCCATTTTCTTTGTAAACCGCTTTGTGAACTTTTTTGTTGAAAAGCGGTATATAAATACTGTAGATAGATAGTTACTTGAAGTGACTTTCAAGTAAACAAATTCATACAGAACAAACCTTGGGATGATTAAGACTGTAATCCAAAGCAGTGGTGTAGCTAATGATCATGTAGCCTGGTACAAAGCTCAAAATGTAGCCCTGGAAGTGATGTCGCAACCAGAAGTGACATCATTCCTGGGTATTTTTTAAAAAGAAAATTGGGGGAAAAATCTGCATCTTCCTCCTCAACACTTCACCACCGTTTGCTCTGCTAGTGGTATAGCTAAAGCACCTATCTTGTATCTGGAGTTGAAGAAGATTTTGTAGCCCCATCCCACGCAACAAAATCAAATTTAATTAAGTAAAAAAGAAAGAAAGAAAATTGTGTCCCTTCTTGAAATGGGAAACTGGGCTGGGGCAAAGAGGAATGATTATTCTTTCCCTGCTAAATAGAAAAGGAGCACCACTTAGAACTGCCTGTATACCCAGTAATCATAAGCCACATGTGTCCCTTTGACATATAATGTGCAGCTGTCATAAATCTGTTGACAGAGAACCCAGTCCTTGTGTAATGACAACCACTGTGTAATGGCGACCATTCAGTGTAGTAGATAAGGGGAAGTAGCACCTGGTGTCCTTGTATAGTGGCCACAAAGAATTTCCTTGGATTTATTCCCACTACTGAGCAAGTGCAAAATCAAGACTTGTGTTGGGTCTCCTGGGCAGGATTAGGATATGGTGACTCTCCTCCTGTTCTCCTCCCACTCTAGAATGCCTCCCACACCCCAACTCACTATTCCAGTGTGTTGCTTCCCTAGAAGCCGCCATCAGGTTTTTCCTCAGTGTCGGCTCAGTGCTAGATCACACTGAGCCAGCACCAGTACCAGCCTGGAAGTGAGTGTTGTAGGCATGCCTTCCATCAGTGGTTCTCAACCCAATCCTGGAGATCACATTGCTGTCCTCGCCTTTCCGCATCCTTTGGGAATGGGAGACCTTTACACAAAGGTCACAACCTTCCAGTTTGAGTACCACTGCCTTACCGCAGTTTGCAACATTCAGTGCTGGTGCTGTCCTGATAGGATCAATCCCTGAGCTTCTTCTTGGATCATAATTAATATTAAAGGTAAAAATAAATTAAAGCCTTATCATTATTTACTATGTTTCTGGGGCTGAAGTGGCTTAGTGGTTGGAATGCTGGGGTTAGAACACTGCTTGATCAGAATTCCAATCAAGAATTATTTACCTGGTATAAACTGAGAGTCAACTAGTTAAAACATAAAATTTAATGTTTAGGTTGTGTAATGCATCTCTCAAACACCTGAAATTTATTGTGTGTAGCACTTATTTGGGCACTCCTATTCTATAACATACATCTATGACTTGGTTTACAGTGGTGTGGGATAATGTAACCAGCACAAGGTGTGATCATTGACATTTTAAGAATACAGTATAGGCAGAGGTGGGCTTCAGCAGGTTCTTACCTACTCTATAGAACCTGTTGTTATAGGACATATGTCTATAGGACATATGTTGTTATAGGACCTATGTCTATAGGTTAATTTATTTGATTTATTTGATTCCCACCACTGAGTATAGGCAAAGTCTTTAAGCATGTACAAGGTGCTTTTGCTAAATTATTCATTAAATTGAATACTGACATCAAATTTAGTTCTTGTTTGCCATTAGTTCTTGTATGCCATTGACAAGATCTATTCCTTCAAATGTCCAGGTATTTGTGATCAGCCTGGAACAAAGGGTTAATTCATCAGTCCCCCTTTGCTTCTATGAAATAAAATCTCTGCATCTTCCACAGTCCTGGTAATTGCTAATTAGTTGCAGTAGGCTAGAGATGTAAGAGAGGTTGTTAATTTTGATTACATGGATTACAAAAGAAAAGTCGCTCTTTCATACCATATGAACAGCACTTCTGACTTGACTCTAGGCATAGCAAGAGGAGAGAATGCCAATATAGAAAATGACATGATTGCTTGAACTCTGTATCCACCTAAATAACTCACTTTGATCTTGTCCTGATTACAAACACTCAACAGGAACAAATTCTGTAAAACCAAAGAGGCATAGAGGTGGGGTCACTTTGGGAGAACAGTGCCACAATTCTGGGGGAAAACAAGGAAGCCCTCTGTATGTCAGTTTCATGGCCCAAGATGATGGGTACAGGTATCCCCCACTATCAGATGCTTCATTTTCTGACAGTTCCTCTTTCAAACATACTTGCAATTCAACCCAGTTCAACCACACTCAAATGCCAATCTGGGGGAGCCACAAAAGAAAAAAAATCCAACAACCAATTAGTTTAGCAGCAAAAAATTCCTACCTGGACCTTAAAAAGCAACCAGCTAATCTCAGATGGGCAGGCTGAACATAGGAAGGGTGTATGGGGCTTGGCAACTGCAGATTGAAGCCAGTAGCCTGCCAATCAGATATTTTCCCACATCTACCAAAGGGTGCAAAAGGTGGTGGGGCTGCAAATGCTCCACCTGAAATCCAACTAAGGCTGCAATCCTAAAGACACTTTCCTGTGAGTAAGACCCATTGAACACAATGGGGCTTACATTTGAGTAGACATGGTTAGGCTTGTGTTCTAAGTGTTGACATCGCTCTGATCTGCAGAATTAGGTATTTCATTTTCTGTGTCAACTGCATGTGAACATTTTGTTGAAAAGCGGTATAGAAATACTATTGAGTGATTTATTGAATGAAAGGTCTCTATGTGCATTTCACAATCTCAGTGCCTTAAGAACCAGCTCGTGGATGCACATTGATAGCTAAATAGGATGAGGAAATGCATCCATGTTAGTTTGGTGTAGCAAAGCTAATGAAGAGTCATGGGTTGCCTAAAGCTTTTACAGATTAGAGTCTTATTCATCCATTGCATATAACAACATATATAATATACAGGGTGGGCCAAAAATAGGCATACATTGGTTTCACTATTGGTTTCACATTTTAGATCTAATTTTTCCAAACAGTAATTCCAAACCAGTATTCTATATCTCTTATCTACGTTTTAGGCTGTGGGTGGCGCAAGTGGTAAAGACGCTGTGCCTGTTAACCAGCAGGCCAGGTTTCGAGACCCAGGTCGGCTCCATAAGACAGGGTGAGCTCCTGTCCTTAGCCCAGCTCTGCGACACCAGCTGGATCCAATTGTATTGGCTCTGCCTTTCCATTGGACTAATTCAGTGACGTGGAGAGGAGGGATTTGCTACTTGGGTAACAGCCTATCCTCCATAACAATCCAACCCAGGCTTTCGTGCTTCACATGCAGCGTATGCAGCGCCGAGCACAATACCATAGTCTTTCGATACTGACGGAGGCCTGCTTTTATCTGTTTTAGAAATGTACATAAACAGTATCGAACAAATATGTATAGAACTTATAATTATAAGGCCATAATGCCTTATAATCTAGTCTGGATGGTGCATTTAACTGATCAGATGATCAGGAGCATGCTCATTCTTCTCCCATAATGCATTTTTGATTTTTGTAGTTACAAGGGGTGTGATCTATCTGGATCTTCCCATCACATGTGATTTAAGCTTCCCAAATAAGGTTTAAATGGCATGTGAAAAGTATTTCAGAAAATTGTCCTTCCAATTATGGAAATTAGATTAGAATATATTGGCTAAAAACCGAGAGTTACAGTGCCATCCTAACTTAGGCCAGAGAGAATGGCCTAACTATGCCAGCCTAAAGTAGGCCATATCCAGAGCTGATACTTAGGCCAAATCCACAGTGGAAGGAGACTGGTCTAACTGCTGCTAAGGAGGCAGGAGCACAAGTCTGCTATTCCATGCATGATCACTGGGGTCCAAGTCAGTGCACCTGTGGAAGGCTTGCTCAGAAGGAGACCTGCCTCAGATCACACTGAACAAGGAACAGCTGTGGTGGCTGCACCATGCCTGCCATATGAGGAAGCCCAGGAGTCCCTGTAACCAGGGACCAGTCACAGCTGCATCATGACAGAAAGAAAGGGCTGTCTGGGGGACAACATGTAAGAACTGCCAAAGGAAGAGAATGACACCCCCTCCCCCAAACGGAAGGCACCCAAGATAAATGGAGGACAGAACCAAAGAAAAGCTGGGAATACCCACATCCATGTGATTCATATGGGGGGGGGGATTGGCTGCTGGAGGGAGCTGTTGGAATAGGGCCATATCTGAATTTGACAGGCAGGAGTGGTGCTTTGGCTGGTCTGGGACTTAGAACTTTTTCTTTCACTTCCATTTTTATTTTGGCTTATCATGCGCCTCAAAGGGTCTACTCAGACCCTGCTCCTGATGTGGTCTAAGTCCACATCAGGGGACTTAGAGGGGGCATGTCTGCCCTGGAAACAGGGTCTGGATACGGCCTAACTAAGACATTTGAGGTCATGCCCCACATGTCCCCAACATGCTCCTGCTGCACTGCCAAAGCTAGCACTGCTAAACCGGTGCAGATCCACCTGTCTTCTGCCAGCCCAGGTGGACTTGCACTGGCCCAGGCCTTTTTCTGGTGCAGCTAGGCTGGCTTGTCTGGCATTAAACCAGTCCAGTGACAGATAGGCTGGCTAAAATGCTCTTCAGGACTTTTTGCACATCACATGTGATGATGTGTATGAACATGTGTGCGTTGATGTCTACCTATGTACCAGTATGTTTATTCTCTGTCTGGCAGTTGAGAATATCATAAAACCTATCTGACAAAGTGGGCTGTAGCCCATGAAAGCATAGACCACAATAAACAATGAAAGCTTTGAAGGGATGCAGAACCTTTGTGGTCTTTAAAAAAAATAGTCTTGGATATTTTAAGTTTCAGTGTAATTTGAACCATGAAAATTATTCCTCTTCTGCAGCGTGCTGGGCTTGTTTTTGTCGATGTGTGCTCCTAATCACTTGCCAATTACTTATGCAAATTGGAGACACAGATGCTGATGAGTAGTTTTTACTGACAGCTTCAGGGGACTGGAATATTCTCTACCTGCAGATTCACAAATATGATACAAAAGCTCAGTCTCAACAGCCACTGTTTATCCTCATCTGTCATATTGTGTGAAATTTCTCAGGTAAGTTTTGATTTTTTTTAAAAAAGTTCTTTTTTAAAAAAAAAGTTTGTTAAAAGTAAAAGAAAAAAATATTCCAATAGATTACTGTATTTCATTAAAAATAATGTCTGAATTATTTTTAAATGTTTTCTTTTGAAAATAGTTTGCAGTGGCATGAACAACTTGGCTAGTTCAGCCTGGCATTGACGGCAAATGGTTTGGTGTGTAGGCAGTTAGGCCACAATGGCGAACAATTTAAGACAGCCTCCGTGCAGCTGATATTTCATGTGCAGTGACCTGTTTTTATTGTCACTCAACTACACTGCTCATTTATAGTGCATTGTTGCTGAGCAAAAACTGATTCAAAGCGCACTTGACCAGCAATGTCTTAGGCTGCAATCCTAAAGACGCTTTCCTGGGAGTAAGACCCACTGAACACAATGGGGCTTATGTTTGAGGAGACATGATTAGTATTGCACTATTTGTCTGAAAAAAGTTTGGTAAGAATAAATTGGAAAATGTATTGCCTGTATTGGTAAAGTTCCAATGGTATTGTAGTGATGCAGATATTTAGGTGCTCAGATTATGTCAACATAGATATTATCCTTTAGGATTATAGAGGTAACAGTAATTTTTAAAATATGAAATAATGAAACCTGGAAGACAGGGCCAATGAGACGGGATGCAGGGGGTATATTATACCTGGTTGGGGTAAAAAAGATGACAAAGGCTGCTGCTCCTTCCCACTTTCAGCCAAATATGCTCATGTCTGCCCCTATAGGTACCACTTCCCATACCCTTTTGCCTGTCCTTTCCCCCTTTGGAAAGGGGTACAAAAGAAATTTTGTATCCCCTGATAAAATTAATCTCAGGGGCCCTGCTGGTAGAGACTAGTTAATAGTTCTCTCCATAATTTCTCTTAATAAAAAGCTTTTTGTTACTAGATGACCAATACTAGATGACCAGTGGGATGCTATAAAGACCTCTTCTGATAAAATTTATCTGCTAAAGCATTTGTTTGGTGAAGGACAGTAGTTTAGAGAAGCAAACTTGGATAAGAAAGATAACTTGTCCAAGTTTGGAGAGGTCTATATGGGATGAGATGCTCTTTAAGTATAGGTGTGTGCCACGTAATGACAGGGATATGTTCTCTGAAGCTTGTTGCTATGCAGTTAGGTCATTAAACATTCAACACAGTTTCGGGCATTTGTTGAATAAACAGACACTTCCTGCAAGGCAGTTTCAGGCTGGACAGGTGCTGGAGATAGATGGTTTCTTCTTTGCATTAAAATCCTCTTTATTATAGAAACAAACACTCCACTGCAGTGGATGGGAGCCCTGACAATCTCATTAAGAGGCTCTTTGTGGTACTTTGAGCACCGTCATATATATGGTCTGTTGCTAAGTGAATGGTCGTTAAGCAGCGCGTGCCTGAATTCTGGGTCCAAACAATCTAGATTTTAAAGGTTATATTGTAGGACAATGTCATTGCATTGTGGACACAGTCTGTGTATACCCAGCCAAAGGCAAAAGCTGTCCACCTTAGAGCACAATCCTAGGCATGTCTGCTCAGAAATAGGTCACACTGTGTTCAATGAGGCTTGCTCACCGGAAAGTGTGTGTAGGATTGCAGCCTCAGCCTCTACTATCAATCTACATTGTGAGCATGACTTTTCTGTAGCTGAGCCTTTCTGGCTCCAGCTGCAGGAAGAAAGCTCATGTTCTAACAGTCATCAGTGTGCTGTTAGATGGCAGAAGCAGCGGGAAGCTCCTGTTTGACATTGCCAGGAGAATGTAGTACCTGTGTGGCTGTGAGGTGGCTTCAAAGATGACATGACTCCTGAGGTTTGTGTGTATATGTATGTGTGTGTGTGTGTGCAGAACTCTTCTTGGCAGGCTCCCAAGTGTGCAGTTAAATCAGTAAATGATCTGTCCTACTGCAGGGAGATAGAAGGAAGAAGGCAAAATGGCAACAATAGTGCCAGGCTTTTATTAATTGACTGCTCCAATACCCTTAGGATATGCAATCCAAAGGACTGTGCTTTGAAATCTCTTAACCCAAGCCTGCTATACTTGCACTCATCACGTATAAATGATGTGCCGTTACTCCCAGCTTTGTTGCTGTTGACCCTTCAGTGTTATTTGCGGTGATTCTAGAGCATGCCATTAAACGAGCATGATAATGGTTAAAAGGTACAGCAAAGGGCTGATTAAAAAAGAACCATTAAAGTATGTTTCTTAACTTGTGAAATTAGACTTAATTAAAGAGCACCGAATGAGAGCTTCATTCTGATGTGCCGTGGTGACCACTGATGAGTGAAATTCCCTGTAGGAAGAATCTTTGCGGATTCCACAAGATCCTGCAGGGAAATCAATGACATTTTAATCTGTATTAGATACTGCTCCTGCAGAGAGGAATCTAACCGTGCCAGTCGCAAGCTGCAGAATTCAGTTCAGTGGCAGACCTTTTTCTTTTTCAAGCTTCTTTTTTATTGTTGTGCAAATGTGGGCTGCAATGTGTTGGCAAAACACTTGTTTTTTTCAAAGAACCCCTCTATTTTTAGCAAAAGGAAGAGAGGGAACAAAGTCAGTACTGTATAATATTTTATGTAAGGTTAACTACAAGCAACCAAAAGATTAATTTTTTTCTATCTGATCTTTTGAAGATTAAAAGAAATCCTTACATAATCCCTCACTGCTATCCAGACTGCATTTACAAAATGTTCCTCTAATTATAAAGGCTTGTATATTGCATAACATTCATCTGATCATATCACAAATATTATTAACAGAATGTTGTACGCAAAAGAAAAATGCAGGGTATGGCCTGCTTATTGCTCCTAGGGATACTCCACCACAGTATGTACATTTTTTCCCTTGCTATTCAGAGATTTTCTTTGTGGAACGAAAAGAAGGATGTTTCTGCATTCAAAATGTTATGTTGATTCACTTGGAAGGGAAACAAACACATCGTATGAGAACAACATTCAAACTGGGTAACGAGGAGTTTGGATCACTTGAATTTGCTTTGTTTATCTGAGTTACAAATGAACAGAGAATCAAGCAAGAAATTCATAAATGGGAAATTTGTATAAGCAGCAACTCCATACCAGAGCACTCTATCACTGACAACAGAATGCTATCCTGCACCAGTACAGTCAGGATGCAATGGGCTGCACTGTATCCAACACAGGTTAGGAAGAGGCTGGAGGTCAACTTGGGGTAAAGGGATATTATCCCTTTTAAACCATGAAACATTCTAGCCTGTCCTATGAGGCTATTTAGATCTTTATCAGCTACTTAGCTTGTGTAACCTTGGTGTAGAAGCCTGGTAATGCTGGGCCAAGTGGAAGAAGGGTCACTATATGGTGTGTGCTACAGTCACTAATCCCACCTCTCTTGGGCCCAATCTTCCCAATTTCATCCTCTACCCACCAAGCAATGTCCTATCCCCACCTCCAAACTTCCTCTTACCACCTTGTTGCAAACCTGTTCCCCACACAAAACTACCTGTGCCAGCTGGAGCAGTTTTGGGATCTAGCCTGGCCAAGCTGCATGTACCAGCTCAAAAGACAGATGTAAAAACCATGTACAGCAGGGTATTTTGTAACCTCTTTTGATCCATCTCCCACCTCACTTACATAGACACACATACATTGAATGTAGAGCATAGGTACCTTCATGCATAAGGCTCAGAAAGTCCCATCCTAGGAGTATCTACTCAGAAGTAAATATGATTACAGTCAGTGGGGCTTACTCCTAGGTAAGCATGGATAAGATTGCAGCCTTAAATTGATTCAGTCTTTAGCATCTCATGAAAAAGGATCTCAGGTTGCAAGGCTGCCCTCAGTCACAGAAGGCTGAAGGAAAGATGGTCCTGTGGTCTGACTCAATGCTAAGGCAGCTTCATAGTCAATATTTATAATCAGATATGGATAGTATCCAGTGTTGTTGGTGGTGTATTGGGGGGGGGGGAGGAAAGGAAATGGTATATCCACAACAAAAAGGATGCAAAAGCTCTTTTGTCTTTTACATGGATCCTTTAAAGAAGCTCTGAGATCATTTTAAGAGATCAAGATAGAAGTCTTACAAAACCAAGAGACATTTTAGACCAGCAGGGTATGGCTCATTCAACCATAGCACCTCATCATTCAATGGTTCTTCTGACCTTGTCTGTGTAACAAAATGTCAGTCTTTGCTTTCTCTGCTGTTTGCAAGTTTCTAAGCATTTTAGAGGTTTGATATAAAGAGGAAACACTATATCATTCCCCCACTATTTGCTCCCCCAACTGTGATAGCCTGATCAGAAATAGCAGAGATATTTATATCCTTTCATTGACTTAAGATCTTGGCAAAAATTCTAGTTATGTATTTTCCAAACATGAACATTTAAAAAAAGAATTGTGAGCTGCCTTGAGAAGGTAAATAGAAAGACAGTTAAATAATTTTAAAACACAATAATAAATACACTGTGCACAGGCATTGTGTGAATGCAGACAATAATTTACCAAGTGAAAGTGCACTGCAGAGACATAAAAGCTGGGTTACATACAACCATATATATGTCAAGTACCAAAGCCTGATTGCTGACAGCATACAAAGTCTGAAGAGGCGGCAAGTATTTGGTGCAGAAGGGACAGATACTTGGGAGGCATGGAGGAAAAGTCTCCATATGGCCTTCATATTCTGTAATCCTTAAGTCTTTGCCACAGGGCAAGACAGACAACACGAGCTATTTTTAATGTACCATTTTATCAAAGGCACACAGTGAATATTCATAAGTCTGTCCATCCCCTTACTAACTCCTAAAAGAATAAAAGAAACTTCTACAGAATATATTCACACACTTGGACAGATGGACAGATATATGTACATATATAAGGGGAGGAGCACAGCCTCCATGACTGCCCACCATACCATAGGATGAAGTCATACCACTTTGGCATGGCTGCTTCAGAGCTGGAAAGTTGGGTAGGAAGGGCATCTCAATATAAGAAAGAAGATATCACTTTAAAAAACTAGAAATGTGAACAAAATTCCTGGAAAATAAAATTGGGATTTTGCCCTCCAAATTATTTTCATTTTTTTTTCTTTTCCATGCCTCTTTCTTGCAGTGGTCCACCCAGATGCATGGTTAATATTTTATTTCTCTTTGTTTCAACAAAACGAGAACAAGGTCTTTAAATCCAATGGTTCTCACCAATCCCATAAATGTAATTTCATCCTGATGTCTTGCTTAAGAGCAAAGGGACCTCCCAACAAGGCACGACTCTTGAAAGATAAAGACAAACCTTAGCAGGGATCTTCAAATGGAAAATAGAATCCTTGATTTAATCCCATGCTGGCCTGGGAAGTGTCACTAAAGTGCCAAAAGGCACTTCTGCACCACTCCTGGGGAGATTAGGCTATGTGCTGGCTTCCCCACACCACCACAAGAATGGGGAGACAGGTGAGTTATGCTGGCCTAAATTGGTTAGGATTATGCCCTTAGTCATCCCCACCAAGAATCCCTAGAATTCTCCATCTCCGTGAATATAACCACAGCTATTGAACTAGGATAGTGGGTCACCTGCCAACAAACCTGTTTTCCCCCAAGAAAAGCAATGTGGTTCCCTTGCCTGGTTTCTTCCTTAATCAAAGCCCCATGTTTACAAGGCATATTCTACCATGGTTATCTTGGAATGTTAAGCTAATCTGGTTCCAGATCATTTTGTCTGCAACCCTAATCCCCATTTAGGCCAGTACAAGTCATGGCACAAGTACTGTGCTGGCCTAGAGAGTGTTGCAAAAGTGTCATATCTCTCTTGGGGGTGTTAGGCCAGTGCACATTCATGCACTGGCCTCCCCAAACCACTACAGGAATGGGGAGAAGATGACTTGCACTGACCTAAATTGGTTTAATATTGGACCCTTATAAAAGTATAAAAGAAACTTCTATAGAATACATTCACACACTTGGACGGATAGACAGATATATGTACGTTTATAAGTCTAAGGCCAGCACTTGAAGTTGAGCCTAGAACTATTTCCCGGCATCACTGGAACAAAACAACATCCTCCAGTCACTTGCATCTACCAGCCTCATTCAGTAACCAACTAAATTTTCCAAGCTATCTTTAAAAAAGCAGCACCCTGTAGTTATATTCACAATCAGTACAAGATAACACCAAACGCTAAAAATAATTACATGACCTTAAAATGCAGCTTTAAAAAACCCAGTCCATTCTGAAGCCAATTAGATAAAACAAATTTGAAGTTTCTAGGACATAAAATTTTGATGTACGGCATTACTAAAAGTTGGGAGAACTATTTAAACCTGTGAAATGCTGTTACGGTAATTTTTTTTCACCAGTGAGTAGGCTCACACACTGTTTCTGGAAAACACAAGTAGGAGATAGAAATAGATGGTTGTGTAACTAATTTTTTCAAAGCCGAGTTAGTGTACAGGAATAAGTGAATGATGGTGCATGGAGGATTATCATAGGGAAAATGCCTGAAATCTCATATGATTGACTTAAAACCCATGAAAATCCTTTTTAAAAAATTCACCTTACTTCCTTGTGGTTCCCAATGCTAATAGTTTCAAGCCTCTTTTTGCACTCTGACAGTCAGAAATCAAAACTGGGGGGTTCATCTAGGTGCAAATAAGCACCTTGGGGTGGAATGATCAATCTCATAAAAAGGGGAAATTGGTGTCAAAACATGGGGAAAGGGATGTAACCTGATCCTGGAATTGTGACTATGGACGCCACCTCATTTTTCATTTACGATTGCACGTTTTCAAATTTGGTCATTGAACTGGGGATTTTGAATATCTTTTGAGTTCCAATGTTTATCGCAGTACTTGTAAGTTGCCATTTTGTCAATGGAGAAGTAGTCCTTGAAATACTATTTCATTCACTGCAGTAATATCTGATTTATGTGCATGTGGGCTGGTATGAAGTTGGCGCTTTGTAGGAGGGAGGGAGGCAAATGGTAGGGGGAGTAACAGAATGGGGAAGGAAAGGAATCTAGGGATGTGTTTAATGTAAAATGGGAAGATCAGGCACAAGTTTTATTATTTTGCAGCCTGACAAGACCTGTGGGTTTCCTCAGACTTATGTCAGCAAAATGGTTGACCAAGGAAAACCATAGTAAATTGGCCAGCCTACTAGGAGACAGGTAAAGAATTCTTCTTATGGGCTGTCCAACCACTGGGCTGTCCCCACCATAACATGTATTCCATTGATGTGACTATATGTTATATGGATATAGCTACCTAGAGGGTGATTGGATCAGGCTGTATGCCACTCATAACTGTATTGCCCCACCTTTTAACAAAAAATCAAAATTTAAAAATCCCCACCTTGTTATTCTTTGCACCTGAAGCAGCTGCTCACTCCACCCTAGTTATCTTATTTGGAATAATACAAAGGTCTGAATAAGGACGAGGTGTGAGGGAAGCATTTGGAGCAGAGAGGGGGTGTGCTGAGGGCATTCCTGGGGGCAGATGGAGCAGTGGGAGGTGGGGCTGGGATTGACATCTGTTCTGGATCTAAGTTCCATTCCCTGGGCAGCATCTGGCTGCTCTGGTCTGCCTGGAGTTGTGCTACTGAAATCAGTGGTGCAACTTCAAATAGGGGCTGCTGCTGGGCAACCTGGGGCAAGGAAAGAAGTGGTGCAGTAGGATCCCAATCTTACACTGGATGCAGGGCAGGCATACCTTCAAGATGCCAGATGACTGGTGTCGCCTGCCCAGAAACTCCCCCTGCAAAGACAACAGCTCAGCATCAGCACTTTTAGAAACGTACCATTTAACCAGAAAATGAAAGGAGCCGTTCAGTGCAAATTGGTCAAGTTAGTATTGCTGTGAGAAAGTGAACTTTTGCGCTGACTTTTTATGTTGGTATTTAAATAGTCTCTCCGACTTGGAAGTTCACACTTCATTAAGGTAAATGCATGAAGGTTGATTTCCCACTTTACAGCAAGTAGCAACTGTTTTGTCTGTGCACAACGCACCAATGGCTTTGCAGACTCAAAAGCTGGCACTGGGGCTAGAATAGAAAAAGAGAGACCAAGATCTAACAGAACGTTCCAGAATGCAAGCAAATGTCAAAAGCAACAGAGGAAGGAGAATATGAGTATGTGAGAGACTTCCAATACAAGATATTTCTTTCCTTTTTTAATATGATAGCAAATATGGAGAAAATGCCTAATTTCCCTGTATTTTTTCATCTCTTTTAGATCTTTCTGTCTCCTCAAACATTCCTAGGGCATACAGATGTCCCCTATTTTCTGATGGTTTGTTTTCTGATGGTTCTGCTCTTTCAACACCTTTCATTTTTACCCAGGACTCATTCATTCAACAGTTTGATCACAATGTCACGTGTAAATCAATATCAGTGAAGACAGTTTTAGCCTCCAGACCAGCAAAGAGAGATTGAAAGAGTGGAGCGTGTGTTGAATGAATGAGTCCTGTAATTCATTATGAATTTTGGCTATTGTTAATAAATGTGTTATTTAGGCTTTTGCAAGTGATATTTATGTCTTTTGGTGGCCATTTTGAATTTCTAAGCTGAAAAAGACTGGGTTCCACTTTTCAACAGTTTTCACTTTTGGACAGTGCTCTGATCCCTGACCTGTCCAATAGGGGGATGCCTGTATCAGCATTCTGAGGATGTTCCTGAGCTGTTTGGATGCAGTAGCCATGCCTGATCTCTTGTTGTTGTTCATTGTTCTTCTTTCTTTCCCACTGACTGACATACCAGGAACGTGGTTTTGAGCCTCCACATGCAACACTGAATCTGATTCCAAGGAGTGGGAATTTCATAGGTTCAAGAGATCTCACGTGTCAAACCTGGTTAACACTTTGTCGGTCAGTGCAATCCTAACTCCTGGTTAGGCCAGTCCTATGCTGAATGAGGGGTGTTGCAAAAGTGCAGGGTGACCATATAGAATTGAGGACACAGTCCCTCTGCCTTTAACAATTGCATAGAAGAGGGAATTGAGATGAGTTTAACTCATCACAGAAGGGTTCTGAAAGCACACCTGCTAAATTTCCCTCTTCTATGCAATGATTAAAAGTAGAGGCACTCTGTCCTCCATTCTATATGGTATCCCTGCAAAAGTGCCTCTAGGCAAGTCTATGCCACTCCTGTAGGGGTTAAACCAGTGCAGAGACATGTATCATCCTACTCATGCCACTGTGGAAATTGGGAGATTGGTGAGTTGTGCTGGCTTAAACTGGATAGAATTGCTTCCTCAAGTGATATATTAAAAGCAATATTAAATAGCAAGTGATATATTAAAAGCAAGTGATATATTAAAAGCAATATTAAATAGCACATTTGCCCTAGTTACTTATACAGATACTGAATACATTCACTGTGATGTAAGGCCCAAGATACTGGACTAGTGTTAGTACGGGTGTCCCTAGTTATCCACTAAGGTTCCGTTCCAGATTTTAAAAAAATCAGTGTATAAAGAAAACAATGGAAAAATAGGTTTAAAGACCCACTTTCAGGTTTCTTGCTCCTCTACTGCTCCTAATGAAATAAGCTAGTGCCTCAGTAGCTTCAGGGTTTGATTCTGGTACTAAAAAATATGGAATGATAGCTTGCATCACTGCCTCTCTACAACAGTAGAAAAGCAGTTTTTTAAACTGTGGCCAGTTGTGTATAAATGTGTATCAAATCTGTGTATAAAAAAATTCCATGTTTAATAAGTTTGCACTCCTGTACACTGCAGGAGTGGCATCACTGAGGATGTGAAGGTGACATCATCAGGGTGGCATCATCAGGGGTTGACACAAAGGAGGAGAATGAAAGAGAGAAAAAGACCTGGAAGATGGGTCTACTAGGTGGGTAGATCTAAGATTTGCATTGGGAAGCTGGTAAACCCGAGCTTGAAAGCTTCTTCCATCATGGCTGATGGTGGGGAGGAACCTCAGCCATAGGTATGGCTGCTGTGTTGGGGGGTGGGTTCATTCCTCACCCCAGATGAGACTGCTGGTCCAGCAATCAGAAAGGCCAACTATGATTGAGAGGCCAGGTTTACCTGTTGGATAAAGGAGGCTGAGGGGAGACATGATTGCCCTCTTTAGATACCTGAAGGGCTGTCATAGGGAGGAAGGGGCTCATTTTTTCATAGCCACTTCTGAAAGCAGAACTAGAACCAATGGGTACAAACTGCAAGAAAGGAGATTCTGGTTGGATATCCAGAAAAAATTCCTGACGGTGAGGGTGGTTCGGCAGTGGAACAGATTGCCAAGGGAGGTGGTGGACTCTCCCTCACTGGGGGGTTTCAAGCAGAGGCTTGACGAGTACCTGTCGGGGATGATCTAGGAGGATTTCCTGCTGCAGGCAGGGGGTTGGACTAGATGACCTACTAGGTTCCTTTCAACTCTAGGATTCTAGGTTTCTATATACCTGGACTCTATTGGAAAATCCAGTAGACCTAGGCTCCACAGAACGTTCCTCTTCCCTGGTTCTATTTCATCCCAATTGAAACCAACCCTAGTGATGTGATTGTACAACTGATTCTTATTTTCTTTCTGATATTAATGAAACCTGCCTGTAGGCTCTGCTCACTCTAGCCTTTCCCTGGGACATATAATGGGCAATGAGACCAGCTCTACTGCAAAGACTGGTTCACCCAGAACCGAGCACTGTCGTAGAGACTGATGAGGCATCATTACGCCCTTTTAATTCTAAGCAGATGCCCAAACATATCAGCATTTGTGGGATAGATGTTTTTTGGCATGAAACCTAAATGAATTTAAATGAATACTCAAAGTGGGCTTTCTCAATAGCTTATAATGTATTGCTTATAATTTCCCTCCAAATTTAACAAAGCCTTTTCATCAGGGCTGTGGGTATCTGTGCCAAATTTTAGGCTTGAAATTCAAGCTCAGTGTTTGTTCCAGCTCTGTTAAAAATATGTGGTCACAATTTTTACAAAGAAGGGGAAAAACACTTTTTTCCCCTTTAAATTGCCCAAAACTTGAATAAAAAAGCTGGTAAAGCTTAGTTGTTTAAAAAAAAGGAAGAAGTTTGTCCCTGTAGTCAATCTATGATGATGTGGGAAAAAACTATGGTCTTGAAACAGGAAGAGAGAACCTCATATACAGTGGTGACTTGTAAGACAAACTTAATTCGTTCCAGAAGCACGTTTGTCTTATGAAGCGTTCGTCTTACAAAGTGGATTTTCCCATAGGAAATAATGGGAACAGACAATTGGTTCCACAACCTAAAAATATTCATATAAAAATATTAACTGTTTGTAAAAATGATGACAAAACACTGTAATCAAATTCAAAACACTGTAATGTAATACAGAACACAATTATTGTAATACACTATACAGTAAAACAAAACAAAAACCTTTATGGCCAAGGATAACTAATTTTCACTAAAAGAGTCACTGGTATCTTTTTGAGCAACTTTAACAAGGAACCTGTTTGTGTGTGTGTGTGTGTGTGTGTGTGTGTGTGTGTGTAAGCGTGTGCATGTGTGTGTGCATGCAGTTACAGAGCCACCTAGTGGAAACCTATGGGAAATTCATAGAGCAATCCACAGTATTTTTTTTCTTATATTGACGCAAGAAATGCCCTAGTTACTCTGGATTGAGCCCTTACACATGCTTGCTGGGGAGACTTAGAGATGCTGCTGCCTGTGCATCCCTCTGCTGGCTGGTGCGGATACTGCATGCAGGAGAAGTCCCACCTCAGCCACCCAGCCCAGCCAATGGGCATTTGTCTTATATAGCACTTTCATCTTGTAAGGCAGACTCCCATAGAAATTTTAGCTCATATTACAAAGCATTTGTTGTACAGGGCATTCATCTTACAAGGTACCACTGTATTATAAAGGCTTCAGCTTTTTCAGCTTTTTTTTTTTTAACAACTCAAGAAATCCAGGAATTCAGAACTGGATCTAATTCAGCCTCCATCTAAAAACATGGAGCCTCCATCTAAATTCAGGATCTGCTTTGAAAGCATAGTTATCCTTCATCTCCGACTAAAACAGAAGAGGATTCCCATTCATACCAGAGTTTCATATATACAGTGAAACTGTATATATGTTCCTTATGATATATGACTGTTCCATATACATGGAACTGTCAATTGAAAGTAACCCATTATGATAGGCTTACCCTACAATCCAGAGTAACTACGGGAGCAGTTAAGAGACTTTACGTGCACCCATAATTACTGCACCACCTAGTGAAAACCTATGGGAAATTCATATTGCAATCCAGAGCAAATAGTTCTTACACCGGAGCAAGGACTCCCCATAGTTACTCAGGATTGCGCCCTTATTCTTTTGTGGACTTTTAGGTGTTAAAATACAGTTAGCTGAGCACAGAAGTTTGTTTCACATGGTCACTATCCAAGGCAGAGTTGTCAAAAACCTTTTCCAAATGTACACAATCTCTCCTAACTCTGTTTTGGTTCCATTGTGGCAATTCCAGAGGGTCAGTCACAGCTTGCCGCCAGAGGTGGTGATCATCTAAGGCCCATTTACCAGAATGGAAGACTGATAGCTCAATCCTGGTATGATCCTACACTTGTAGAGATTGTGATCCATCGGTGTAAGGACTTGGCAACTGTTGCATACACCACGCTTGAAGTGGGCTTTGAGGTTATTGGCTATGCTCTCCAGTCTACAGCCCAACAACATCCATTCATTACATCCCACGTATGTAGGCAACTGTGGTCACCAAGCACAAACTGGTATTAATTCTGAGAATTGGTATACCAATTCCAAATTGGTATTAATTCTGAACCAGACAAAGTGGAACCTGAGAAAATAGATTTGCATCCAAAATAGCAGCTTTGTGTGCATTTCAGAGTTGTATTGGCAATCACAGTTGAACCCATTGCCCTCAATAGGATTGATATGCAGAATTGTGGCCCATATATTTAATGCTTTAAAGAAAAAATGAATCCTCTGATTTGCTAAACAATAAGCGAAAACATGCCCCCTTTCCCCCTCCCCAAATTATTTCATCTCTCATGTTTTTCAAATGCTCGGGCTCACTGCAAGGTTGTAGTTTATCTAGATTGTACTGAACTAGTTTGGCTGAGCACAGACTGCAGATTGAGCAATATCAGATTAAATAGGAAGGAAACAGAATGCATTGGATTCCAACAACTTTTCTCATGTAATAAGTAGACTCCTAATTTGCAGAACAATTCTGTTATCCAACAACCCTTGGGCATACAATGAAAATTGATCCCCCTTTTCCTTCCGAGGCTTTGATAATAAATGGTAATTTCAATCATCCTGCACATGACTGATAAAATGAGAAGATCAACTTTCTGTCTTTTGTCAAAGGGAAGTGCTCTTTGATAGTTGCTTAGATTGCCTGCAGATAAGCCTGACCACAAGGGCTTATTATATTACAGGTATTGGGAAGAGCAACAAAAGAGTTTAAGCCAAATATTTTGTATCAGAAAAAAGGCCTAAACTGCTTAACCCTTAGATTCGCATCTACAATTCCCATCTCGTATAAATAGCCTAATTTGTATAAATTAAAAATGCGGGTCGAATCGACCCACCTGGGAATCAAAGAGTTAATTGTGAAGAGGAAACACTTGGCATTCATAATGATCAGATGGAATTTTTATCCAATAAAAGCACTGAGTGGGGATTGCCAAAGGGCATCATATAGTTTCCCAGTCAATGAGCTGGGTTCCCAAATGCTCTTCTCCTAACACAGGACTATAACAAATGCTAACCCGTTATCCACACTAGCAACCACATCTCTTTTTCTTCACCCTGCATTTGAAAAGTCACTCGCTCTCTTATTCTCTTCACTATCTCTTCTCTTCCCTTCTCCTTTTTCTCGGCAATAGGAAGGGAGAACGCTCCTAACCAATGGGTGCAGTCCTCCCTGGAGGCTGGACTTTGTCCAAGTTCTCCTTCCTGGGAGGGCACCCAGGAGCTTCCCAGTCTCGTCCGGCCTCGTGTTGGATCGGACGTGGTCCTGGGGAGCTCTGGTTAGAGCTCTTCTCTCCTTCTTTTGTGCTACATTCTACTAGATCTTCTTCTTTCCTTCTTCTCCCCCTCTTTCCTCTTGCCTCTCCCACTGCCTCTCCTCTGATCCTGTCCTTCTAGTGCCTGTTCTTCCCCTCCTCAGGACCAGGAGTGGAAGGGTCTTATCCCCCACGAGGCTTCCCTGGGCTCCATTTGCAGCTGCGGGGAGCGGAGCACGCCGCTTACAAGTGGCTTGGATGCGGGGGAGCTCTCCTTTGCTTAGCGGCCGCTGATTGGGCCGCGGAGAGGCCAGGTGTCTGAGGCAGCGGGCGGACGCATCGCCCAGCCGCGGAGGACACTCCAGAAGCGGGGAGGCGGCAGGGAGGCGCGTGGCTGCCTCTCCTGCTAGCGGGGCCCCCGCTGTGCTCACCTGCTGCCTGGGAGGCCAGGAAAAGCACCTGCAGGGAAGCGCCCGGTCACCCAATAAGCGTTCCCTGCAGGAGGCTGAGGCCACACAGCTCACCAGCAGCGAGGAGGCAGTCTGCTCCTGAGGCTTTCTGGCGCCAAGTCCGTGGATTGCTGAGGCGTTTGGCGCCATTCTGCAGGTTTCCCGCGCGGCGGCCATTTTGTCCTTGCTGCTAACGGGGGCCATTTTGTGAGTATGACTGACCAAACTGCGGACGCTGGAAATGGTGCTGGGGGGGCTGAGGAGGACAAGAAGTTCTCACATCGGCGGCGGCAACCCACTGTGCCTATGATTCACTCCAGCTCTCGGCCAGATCCATGGCTCAGGGGGTACTAGCCAGACACAATATTTGGCTTCGACAATGGGAGGGGGACTCTGGTTCTTCCTCTAGAATTGTCAACATTCAATTCAAGGGGGGCAAGCTCTTTGGAGAGGCACTAGAACCAATGCTTCTAGAGAACAAGGCCAAGCAGAAGGTTCTGCCTACCTCAAAGAAAGCTGTTCCGAAGATGTCTGGCTCCTTTCGTCCCTTTCGCTCTTCTTACAGATCCCGTAGCGAGGGTCGACCCAAGCCTAGGTGGGACAGAGACAAAGCCGCATTCAAGCCCAAGAAATCTGGCTCCTCGCAGTCTCACTCCGGGAAGCCCTCCAAGGATGGCACTTCGGCATGACTCTCCGTGCCACCTGGACTCCCTTCCCATAGGAGGTCGTCTCCTGGCCTTTGCAGATCGCTGGAGTCTTATAACATCGGACTCCTGGGCTCTGCAGACAGTCAGGAGGGGGTACTCCTTAGAATTTACCAGGCTCCCTCGAGACCGATACTGGAGGGTTCCGGTCTCCAGGGACCCTGTGAAACATCAACTCAAATTGGCAGCCATACAACACCTGCTTCACATCAGGGCAATAGAGCCGGTGCCGGTCAGACAGAGGGGCAAAGGGGTCTATTTGGTGTTCTTCTTGGTTCCGAAACGGAATGGCGATTGGAGGACCATTCTGAATTTGAAATGGCTGAACCGCTTCCTAAAAAAGAGGAAGCTCAAGATGGAGACGTGGAGGTCCATCGAGGCCTCTCTCCAGGAGGGAGACTTCCTGACCTCAGTGGACCTCACAGAGGTTTATCTACATGTCCCCATCTTGGAGAAGCACCGGAAGTACCTTCGATTCTGTTATGGGAGTCAACACTTCCAGTACAGGTCGATGCCCTTCAGTCTCACGGCGGCGCCGAGAGTATTCACCAAACTGTTGGTGGTTCTGGTGGCTCATCTCAGGTGCCAGGGGGTAGCCCTCCACCCCTACCTGGACGATCTGTTGATCAGGTCCCCGACAGAGCTCAGGGCGCGGCAGGACCTGGAGCTTACCATGCATTGGCTACGGACCCTGGGGTTCGTGGTGAATGTGGGGAAGAGCTCTCTGGTCCCAACTCAAGTGTTGCAACACCTAGGGTTGTTGTTGGATACCAGGTTGTTCATGGTGTCGCTCTCTCTGGAGCACCAACAACACCTGCAGCAAGCTCTCAGTCAGACCCAGGGCAAATCTGTCATGCAGCTCTCGGACCTGGCGTCCCTACTGGGGCTCATGGTATCCTGCCAGGATATAATAGAGTGGTCTGGGTTTCACCTCAGACCTCTACAACATCTCCTCCATCCCTACCTTCACCTCATAGAACAGAGAAGGTCTATTCCAATCAAACTGTCCACGCAATTCCGGCAGAGTGTACAGTGGTGGCCAGTCCCGGGGCGCCTTGCGCAGGGAGTGTCCATGACCCTCCCTCCACGGAAGGTGGTGACCACCGACGCATCCCTTCTGGGTTGGGGGGCCCACCTGGACGGTGTACTGACTCAGGGAACCTGGACTCCAATCGAAGCCACGTGCAGCATCAATCTGTTAGAGTTGAGGGCTGTCAGGCTAGCAATGGTACATTTCCAGGCCCAACTGCAAGGCTCACATGTACTGATCAGGACAGACAACATGACAACCAAGGCGTTCATCAACAGACAGGGCGGTACCCGCTCCAAGCTGCTGATGAACGAAACTACTCTCCTACTTTCCTGGGCCGAGGAACATCTCCAATCCATAAAAGCAGAACACCTCGCAGGCTCAGCCAACGTCACGGCGGACTGGCTGAGCAGGCAACAAATCAACGAGGTGGAGTGGTGGCTCCACCCGGAGGTCTTCCAGTTGCTAGTCGAAAGATGGGGTCTGCCCGTCATAGATCTATTCGCCACACAATACAACAGACAGGTGCCAAAGTTTTTGTCCTGACTCCCGACAAACACAGCTGTAGGCACAGACGCCCTGCAGCATCCTTGGCCACGGGGTCTACTATATGCGTTCCCCCCTCTACAAGTGATCCCTCTCTTCTTGAGGAAGGTAAAGGTGGTGGGGGCGGAGGTGATACTAGTGGCTCCTCATTGGCCCAGGAGACCTTGGTTTCCGGATGTCCTCCGTCTCAGTACGGAGCCGGGGTGGAGACTTCCTCTCAGGGCAGACTTGTTGTTGCAGGGACCGCTACTTCACCCTCAACCAGACCTATTCCGCTTAACTGCCTGGCGGTTGAGCGGGAAGATTTAACTCGCAGGGGTTATTCTGGCAAGATTGTGGACACCCTCTTGGCCTCTAAGAGGGAGTCCCTGGTTAGAAATTACAATAGCACCTGGAGAAAATTTTGTTCCTCGTGCAAATCTAAACATTACTCACCGTTTTCTGTTGGGACTAAGCAGGTTTTGGAGTTCTTGCAGGACGGCCTTGATAAGGGTCTGAGCACCAGTACTCTGAAGTGGCAAGTGGCAGCCTTGAAGAGTACCCTGGGGGCGTCTGGTGGTGGCAAGGCACTTCATCATCCACATGTGCATCGCTTCTTGGCAGGGGTAAGTCGCATTAATCCCCCGACAGTTCATAGGTTCCCTTCGTGAGATCTACACCTGGTCCTCACTGCCCTGACTAAGTCCCCTTTTGAGTCTTTACATTCCATGGACCTGAAGTTTCTGTCCCTGAAAACCTGCTTCCTGGTTTCAGCTACATCTGCCCACAGGGTATCTGAACTGGGGGCCCTGTCCATAAATTCCAATTTATGTATATTCCACAATGACAAGGTGGTCCTTAGACCGGACCCAACCTTCATGCCTAAGATCAATTCGTGGTATCATAGGGCTCAGGAGTTAGTCATCCCGTCCTTCTGCCCATACCCGAAGTCACCTGCGGAGGCTTTCTGGCATAAATTGGATGCCAGGAGAGCTCTTAAGTATTATGTGGATAGGAACAAGGAGGTCCGCAAGACAGACTGCCTCTTTGTGCTTTTTAAGGGGGCCAAAGTGGGGAAACATGCAGTGATGGGCGTCAAAGAAATTAAGAACTGGTTCTCTGCCCGTCTGGCAGCCACTTTTAAATGGCTATTTTTAAACTTTATATGTACTATCTCTTGTTAACAACCGGTTCTATAGAGTAGGTGCGAACCTGCTGGAGCCCACCACTGGAAACGTGCCTCCCTTGCGACTTTGGCTAATTGGCTACGGGGATCTATAGCTCTGGCGTATTCGTCGTCAGGAAGGGAACCTCCTGCCAGCATTACTGCCCATTCAATCTGTAGTGCAGCTACTTCGGCTGCCTTCGAGGGGATGGCCTCCCTGGAATCCATCTGCAGGGCGGCGGCATGGTCTACCCCCTCGACATTTACGATACATTACAGGATTGATCAGGCTGCCTCGGCGGATGCAGCTTTCGGCAGGAGGGTATTACAGAAAGTGGTGGCACCGTAAGGTCTCGAATCTACCCACCCTTTCTTTGGACGGATACTGCTCGGGTATATCCCATTGGTTAGGAGCGTTCTCCCTTCCTACTGCCGAGAAAAGTGGAGTTCTTACCTGTGACACTCCTATTCTCGGTGGAGGAAGGGAGAACGCTCCGCCCGCCTCAAATTTAGATCCTCGCCTCTGGGGTGCCTCCTGGTTCCTACGGTGGGGCTTTTTCTGGTGCCAGAAGCAGGTATTCCTTTTCCTTCTTCTGTGTCTGCTGTTATTAACCTTTGGTCTCTCAGCACGGTTCTTCAGTGATGCTGTCGGCTAAAGCGGAGGGTTTTCACTCTGGACTACTCGGCTTACATAGACTGGGAAGCTCTTGGGTGCCCTCCCAGGAAGGAGAACTTGGACAAAGTCCGGCCTCCAGGGAGGACTGCACCCATTGGTTAGGAGCGTTCTCCCTTCCTCCACCGAGAATAGGAGTGTCACAGGTAAGAATTCCACTTTTCTCTTCTCTATCTCTTCCCTTCTCCTTTTTCAGTACAAATCCAGAAAGTGAAAGGAGGAGAAAGCGTTGTTGTGAAAGCAACAGATGCTCAATGGAGAAGACAGAATACAAGAACAAGCCCTGCTGGATTAGGTCAAGAGCCCATCCATTCCAGTTTCACACAGTTGCCATTCCAGTTGCCCTTCCTCTTAATTGTGAAGTTCCATGGCAAGTGGTAGTTTGAGGAAACTTCCTTCTCCTCTTGCCAGTGACTGGATCTAGGCTGGTCTTTCATGGCCCAATTCTGTCTGGGTCTTTTGCTGACAGAATTCACTTTCCATCAGCACAAGGCTGGCATCCCTAACAAGGGCAGGAAAACAGGCATGGTGTGTGTTTGTGTGTTCCAGGAAATTTGGGGCAAAGACTGGGGCAGGAATTGGGGCTGGCTGAGGGTCTGTTGGGGTGATCTTTGACAAGACCCCATAGACACAGTCACTGTAATAGTTTCAAAAAATCAACTGAAAGTGACGGACTGATTATGATCGAGAAGAAGTGGATTTCAGTGAATTTTTTTTACTTCTCTGCAGAGACGTTTGCAGAGCTCCCTGCATTTCCCGGAGGCTGGCAGTGGAACCCATTAGGTAAGTGGGAAAAGCTTTCCCCTTGGCAGCAGCATGATTTTGGGGGTCACATTGCTGCCTTCCCCTCCCCTGCACATACTGTATGTACAGTGTTCCAAACTCCCTTGTAGCCTATAGTATGAATTACTGAGTCTTCAGGTTGCAGCTTTTTTCCGTTACACATGAATAAATGTACCATAAGGGAAAGAGATATGGATGCACATTTGTCTGTACCTGTCAAAAGGTCCCAGTATGTGTGTTTGTATGTGACAGCAAGAATTGGGCCTATGAGTAAAAAGCTGTCTGGCACAGAATTTAGTCCTTTGATTTGGATGTTTCAACTCTCACTCTTGAAGAAAATGCAAGACCTTCCGTTTTCATATGAACTTTTCTTCCACCTCATATTTGATGCAAAAGTGTTCTTTTGAGACCATAGCTAACCTCAATCTCCGAGTTAGGACACATATCTGTATTCCATCATAAAATGCTGGCATTTTTCTTTTTAAGTGTTTTGGGCCAAATCCTATGGAGAGATATGTAGACAGGAGGCTTGGAAGTTGTAGGGAGTGGATCTCAGCAGTACCAGCACTAGTGCCCTTTTTCCACCCCAATTCACCTCCGGAGGCTCTTCAGACGTACCCCAGCTAAATAGCCGGGTAGCTTACAGAGATATAAGAACTTACTTAATTGTATTAACTTCTCTCGGGCACTCTGATTGCTTTCTCCCAACAAGCAAAGTGTACTCCAGCAACACAGATGCATATGGAAGATAAATTGAGTCATTAATAAAACTACTAAGTGTGTATCTTCCCAGTAGCTTTACAAAGTTTCTGTCCAATTTCCTGATAGGAACTAAACCATGCAGGAAATACTTTCAAGAGACAGGTGATGCATCAAGCACTACTGTTATATTCCATGTTGTAATCAACTTCAGTGGATGGTAAATTCTCCTATTCAGTTGATCCTTTTCTACATTACAGTGAAAATATTTGTGGCTGGATGGATGATTGAACTATGGGAAAACATCTGTTATTCTGTTTTTATTCATTATTCTTGTATTCATTTTGTCAATTTTATTTCTTGATGTCAATTCCCATTTCCTCCATCCCTTCCGAGCACAACTTTTATTATTGCTGCAGCGTTTGTTCAGCCATGTCAATGTCTTCATAGCAATAGGCAGTGAATTCTCCTTGTACCAAATTCATCCCTGCACTTTAATCGTGTTCAATGAGTGCTTTTCTATTTAACCAATGCTCTTTTCTTTTTTTTTCCTTAATCCTCTCTTTGTCATCCCCCATCCCTCATAAATGAGGTTTATTAGCTTGCTTTTGGCCTTAACTTTACTTTCATATTTAAATTAATATTTTAAGGATACTTGCCACCTCCCTAGCAGAGTTTTCCCAAAGTTTCGATTTAGTTTTATTACAAGCTGGGCAGCCCAGCGCCAGACTGTGTACACATATAAACAACGAGAATTCTCTCAAGGGAGTATAGAGTTGCAAGCTGCAACATCTATATGCAAATGAGGCGCTCTGTATTTGCTATCAGTTACAACAGAAATTTTCCATTCAGTCAAAGTGATTTTTTAAAAAACCTATCTACATCACAGACAAGCCCCGAAGAAACTGTCTTCTCCTTGGTGACGGCAATGGAAATAGAACTTTCTCACTCTCTCTTTTTCCTTTTATAAAAAGCACCAACATATCCTTAGGCAAGGTTATAACACAACTGTATAATCTTCCTAAAGAAATAGCAGGTAACATTGACAGTCCACCAGTCAACACTGTAAGAAAAGATACAGGGAGACATTTGCAGTATCACAAAAGGAGAAGGTGCTCTGAAGAGAATAAAGCTTGTATTTGTTCCAACAACAAACAGTTCCAAGACATTGATGCAGCCAGCGTGGTGTGCTTTTAAACCACTTGTTGTCCTATATGGTCTTGCAACGTGATTCCATCTGACACCACAGCACCAAGAAAACGTAAGTTTTCTTTGCTCTGGCACAGGGTCCTTGATGCTGAACTTCAGACACCAGTGTGCTGAAGGTCCTGGAACTATCCAACAAAGAGCCCAACAGTCCAACCAAGAGGGTGCAATCCTAACATAGGCCAGCACAACTCATTGGTCTTCCCATTCCTGTGGTGATGTAAGGACGCATGATCTGTGCTCTGGCCTAACCCCAGGAATGGTGCAGATGTGCCTTACTGCATTTTTGTGACAACCCTGGACCAGCAAGAAACTTGTGCTGGAGCTTAGACTGGATTAACCGAGGGTTAGGATTGCAGTCTGAGTTGCACTCATTCCACATCCCCCCTTGATTGTGTCCTGGACACCATCACTGCCACCGATACTAGGGGATTGAGGGGTTCATCTGGCCACGTGGACTACTGATGAGTTTGGGCCCTTGATGAATAAGCAAGCAGGCCAATATCTGACATAACCTTTGCTCAATCCTGTCATATAGGACTAGTTTATCAGCACCAGACATCTGTGACTGAAGCAAAGGCCAACAACATTGCAGTGTTAAATCTTTTTCCTTTCCTTCCCCAAACCCAGACCACATTGTATCACAGCTGTGATTGCTGAGCACTACTGTACTACAATGACCTAACTGCAGACTGAAGTTAGATCAGTAAAATCTCAGCTCTTCAAATCCTCACCTAGCTATGAAACTCACTGGGTGACTCCTCAACTACCTCTCAGCTTCATTTACCACAGAGTTGGTGTGATGATAAAACTGAGGGGCAGACCCCTGTAGCAGTGATGGGATTCAAAGAAATCAACAACCGGTTCTATGCCCATATGGCAGCCACTTTTAAATGGCTATTTTTAAACTTTAATGTCCTATCTCTCGTTAACAACCGGTTCTGTAAAGTAGGTACGAACCTGCTGGAGCACACCACTGCCGTGTATGTAGCGGTGAGCTCCTTGGAGAAGAGTGAGATAGAGGTGCTTGAATCCCATTGGTCACAACACTTGAATGTCTAAGAAAATTACTGGTGTTTGTGAAGGCCTCGTAGTGTAAGTCTGCTACAGACCTATGACTTTCATAATGGAAGTAAATCCCATGGAACTCAATGGTATAAACTTCTCAGTAAAAATGTATGACATCAAACAAAAGTATGTAAATACAACACAGGACAAACAAGGACAATGCACATGTAAATATATTGGTACCATATACTGTACAAGGGAATAAGTAAGAGTGAATTTCAGCAGTTACAACCTATCATTTGTGTAACTGCTGAAATTCCCTCTTCAATCCACACAATTGTTTAAGGTCCAGGAGCCCTAAAGTGTCCCAGTGTCCCCACCCCTGCCTTAAGGTACATTAAGGGGGCTAGTTAGGATTAAGGACTAGCATCCCACGTTAAGGATTAATGTGGGATTAGCCCCCCACGGAAGACTAGTTACGATTGGACAGATAACACGATTGCAAGGTGCACTTCCTGCACTCTCTGTTCAAGGGTCCAACCGAAATTACCTCAACTCAAATCCTGGGAATTCAAATCAATTTCTCCCCTTCCCCTCCTGACCCCCCAAATGCCAAAATACACGAAGAAGAGCATTTCTTGGTAGAGTCAGGTGTAGAAAGGAAGAGGCAGCTGTTCTACACTAGATATGACATTTATGGCTACTGGAAATCTTAGCCAACCTCACAATCATCAGTGTTTATTATGTGATTTTCTGCTCTTCCTCCACTCATTTCATGGGTGCACAATTTAAGACTTCCACCTTCCAGATGATGCATGCATGGCAGTAATCGGCTTGTTCACAAGTATTTTTTCCCTCCTTCTTCATCTCAAAACAAAGCAAACGTAGCCCATCTTTTGGCAAGGTGGCTTGATGGGTGGGCATGCATAAATGAGCCCGAGAAAGCAAGAGGAATTATTCCATGATACTGCGCCTCTTTCAGATAGTCTGAGTCTATTTAAATGTTCTGTTGCATGTCAGGAGTTGTCAACCTCCAGCATGGGGGTGGAGATGGGGCACCCCAGGAAATCAAAGCAAACTCAATTATCTATCTGCTGACAATGACAGAAGCATTTCATTCCCTGGCTCTTCACAGAATGTGAGGGGGAAAAAATTAAAAGCGTGAACATTTTTAATGAGAGCAATTATTGAATCATCAGTCACACAGTCCATCTGCTTCAGAGCATTCCAATGACTAGTGCAAGACTGAAATACCGCATTGCCTTGTGGCATCCATAGAACCCCATCCACTTTCTTTGAGGAAGAACTAATGATATTCATATATCATGCCCATCACTTTCAGTCACTTACAATTCTCCTTTTGCTGGCTTTGTTATAGTAAATTGCTAATTTTGCTATTGACACCAACTTTGTGGAAATTTGCTTTCTGGGGCAAATGCATAGATAATAGTTCCAAGTCCTGATTTTAAATACAGGCAAAATGTACTATTCTGTTGGGAAGATAAACGGCTGCAGAGTTTATCTCCAGTGTCCCATTTAACTGGGTATTCTGTGAGCAAAAGGAACTTTATTCTCCAGCAAAGCGGGGGACTGGATTCAATATTCTTCCTACCTGCTTGTCTGAATAATCCACTTGGTACACAGATTCAGCTCTGACAGAATGTCAGCAAAGAGCAAAGCTTACCCTGTGGAGTTCAAAAATTTCAACAAAGAGTCAGAACAGATAAGGTGGGGAAGGCTCGGGAATAGTATCAACCGGATTATAACAGAACCGAAATCTAGTTTGGATCCAGTATCCTGAAATCCAAGGTGGAGCTTTGTGTCTCCACACAAACTCTTTATTCTTGCAGGGATTTGTGTGACGAGAGTGTGGCTTCTGCAAAGCACGCTGGATGGAATTGAAAACAAAAACACAAATATCCAGCTTTGTGTTTGGTAGGCCATTTCTGACTCCATACAGAATTACCCGTTGAAAGCTGCCCAGGTTCAAGACTGTGATCGCAGAGTGAAACGGGTGACTCTGCTAGGACAGCCTGCATACATACTTTTGGGCAAGTTCAAAGTTTCTTTTCCTTTGTAAAAGTCTTCCATTCAGGTGCTGTGAAGAATATGGGAGTAGGCGATCCGAGGGAAAAGGCGGCAAATGGTGACAAAATTGCTAAATCTCTTCATAAGAACAGAAATCCTTTGGCTTGCTACCCTATGTCATCCCAAACCAAAGGTGAGTCAAAGAATATTCAGTTCACTGCAGCTGAGCCTATATTCAAATCCACTGTGAATTAGCAGCTATTAATTTTGAATTATTCATGGTGTGTCCACTCTAACATTAATCCCAACATTAGAACTAAATCCACCAAGACCTAGTGCATGCCAGGGAAATCTCCTTACATATTCTTGATGACAATGCCTAGAGTGATTGTTTTTCGTTCTACATTATGAGGCTTCCTAGCGCAATAATTATTTATTGCATTTTCAATTTCTGCATTTACCTGAGAAAGTAAGATGAAACAGCTAAATACTATTGGCTCATGTTATCAGTGGCAAGCAGATTGCAGCCCAATCAATATGCTACTAACTCTCTTCTTTTCTTGCCCTGATGTATGCCTTTCGAAGCAACGGTGACAATGATCAGTATTAGGGCAGAGAGGTAGGCAGGGAAATAAATAATTGAGGAGTGTATTACTGAAGTTGCTCAATTTTCAAGAATTAATTAAAGAGGATGCAAGTACATGACTGTAAGTTTCATCGATTTCTGTGGGATTTCGTTTTAAGATATGTTTGTACTGAATTGTTACCAAGCTAAATTTTCTTGCTGCAATAGCTAATACAGATATTCACCAACTAGTTTTGGAATGAATGTTCTCAAAGTTCCTTGAATTATTATAACACACCAGCATCCTATAGAGTCAAAAAGGCAATGATAGACTCAGGCCAGCAGATGAGTAGAAGGTTGGATCTTAACTACTCTATACTTTCCTTCTCAACCCTCTCTGTTCCACAAAAAACTGTGTCCCTTACTACCTGCATGGAGTATAAGGCAGCATAGCAGTGACTGCATTCACACAGACGTATGCAGACCCTGGATCAACCATGATTCAGCACAGCTGTGCGCCTGTTTCAAAACACTTCTCTTAAAGTGTTATAAGACACTTCTTATTTACTACCTGGTATGTTCACAGCAAGTGTTACTAAGTTCAACTTCTCTAAAACATGGAATAATGGCCCATTTAGAGCAGATCATTGCTATACATAATAACCATAATGAAAGCACATCTATATATTTATTTTTATTTTGCTGAAAAATTGGTAAGACAGGAAGGATGCTGACTCAGCTTGAGACCAGAGACCATTAAAAAAAACACACAAAATCCAATAAGCAATCAAGTCACAGAGGCTTGTGCTTGAAAGGAAGAGCATTGCTAAAGGCTATTCCAGTGAAACCTTTGCCATATATGAATTGCAAAACTGCCTCAGTTATCAATGAAAATCCAGGAGAGTTAAAAAGGGGTGGAGGGAGAAATTTAATAGCATCTTTGAACTGTAAGGGAAGGAATAGAGAATGTTAACAAAGAAGGTAATTTAATACCTAATCAATTTACTGATTGGATTTTCCGTGAGATTAACTTGGAGCTCCAAAATGAATTGCAGTGATCTTGGGAAACAGCTATAATGACCATCAGTTCTGTGAGGGTGTAGTGGTCTAAAATGATAATGTCAGAGATTCCATATAGCTACTGCAGTTAATTAAATGCATTCAAATAACATAACGGGTCAAGAATAAGCCCACAATAGCTATGGAAGTCTCTGTCAGTCAGCATGTATTACAGCAAATGCTCCTTTAATAAAAGCCGGGTATGATCTCCCATCATAAAAGACCACATCCTGCACTCAGGTAAATATGCAAATTCCCCGGGGCTTAATAATAAGGCATGATTTTATTAAACATACAAGGGTGACATAACAAATAGGATATTTGCCCATGGCATTGGCCTGTACACTGAATGCATCTCAGAAAATGAGAGTAGGCAAAAGCAGGTTGTAATTAGTTTAAGCTGCTTTTCGATGTCTCCCTGGTTTTCGTTCAGGTGCCATCAAGCTGACTTGAATGATGTCTTTCCCTCCCCACACCAGCTAATTTACTAAAGTGAACTTCAGTGTACCACAGTGATTTATGATGCATTTATTCCACTTATTTAATTGGAATATAACATACAGGCTTAGGCTGCAACCCTAACCTCCGCTTAGGCTGCAACCCTAACCTCCACTTAGGCCACCATAAGCCCCGGCATAAAGTCCTGTGCTGACCTGGGGATGTCACAAAAGTGCCGTAAAGGTATTTCTGCCCCACTCCTGGGAGGGCTTAGGCTAGTCCACAGGCATATGCCGACCTCCCACACCAGCACGGGAAGATATGCCAGGTGCGTTAGGCTGGCCTAAATTGGCTAGGATTGTGCCCTTATTCTCCAAATTTGCTTTCATTACCTGCAGGGTGACCAGATGCCAAACCCAAAATTCCCCCCCAAGCTCCTCAATATTCCTGTACACCAAGCCAAAATTCTTATCTGCTTAAAAAATGTAGGACACCCCAAAAATGTAGGAAAAAATGTAGGACATGTTAAAATAAAGTAAAAATACTCAAATTGGTTTCCTGTACTTAATTTCAACACTTTTAAAACTGAAAACTTTTTAACATCCATGATTCTGGCCCAGACATATAAGACGCCATCAAAGCAGTTTGCAGTAACACAAGCCATTCAAGTGACTTCAACGTACATGATTCTGACATGCACTCCCTCTCACACACACACATGCTAACACACACAAACACACATAGCATGTACTCACTCTCACACACAAACACACGCATACACCATCCACTCTCTCTCTCTCACACACACACACACAAAGACACACTCACCTGTCCTTAGAAGGCTCCAGAGACAGCTCAGGATAGCAGGGAGATTAGGGCTGGCTGGCGAGGCTGCAGAAGCGACTGAGAAGCCGTGGGGGAGCCCTGCCAGCTGGGGAAGCACCGGAAGTGGCGGAGAAGCTGTGGGGAGAACCAGGCCATCTGGGGAACCCCCTTTATCAGCAGGGGAGCCAAGCTGGCTGGCGAGGCTGTGGGGTGGTGAAGACTGCAAGGGCCATGGAGGTTCCAGAGAAGCTGCAGCCGAGGTGTGCTGCTGCTGGCCACAAGGTGGAGGAAGACCTTCCTCCAGGTCCCCCCTCAGTGCTTTTCTGCTCTGGGAGACTCCCAGAACAGCATGCAGAAGGCTGGTGAATGGGGGAGGGGAGTTTTCCTACTCCCCGGTAGACCTCCGCTTTTTCTGGAGGTCTCCAGCGAATTCCTGTAAAATGGTCAGCCTGATTGCCTGGCCTTAGCCTTGGAATATCAGTAAAAGTGACAGTGCTTTTGAGCATATTCAGAGCACATTTCTCATCAGGTTAAACACAATTACATTCCTTAAATATGGATTTAGGTATGAAGGCTGCCACTGAGAGACTTAGGGTGCAATCCTAATCTAGGTTGGCACAACTCATTGGTCTTTCCTGACATAGTGATGTAGAAGGCAAGCTAATGTCTGTGCACTGGCCTAACCCTTCCCTAGGAGTGGTGCAGAAGTATCTTATGGCACTTTTGTGATACCCCAAGTCAGCACAAGTCATGTGCTGGGGCTTAAGTCAGCCTAACTGGTAGTTAGGATTGCAGGCATAATTCCTGGCACTTTAAAAAATTTCTAGATTTAAGTATGGGTATTAGTTTTTGCATAGCAAACAGCTAGGGTCATAGTTGGTGGGAATGTTTTTAAGGAGCCACATTCAAATGACAAAGAGCACTGCAAGAGCACTTATACTGATTTTTAAGGAGCATGTGGATTGATCCCAATACCTTACACTAATTTCCCTACAAAATACATTTTGGGTAGTAATGGATCTATGGGATTGATGTCCATAAAGAACATAGAATGGTGCTGGGGTTTTCATGTCGTCACCTTTTGCTCGGGGTGACCACACTGTTTAAAAATTCATTCCCAGGAACTTCCAAAGGATCTGTATTTTTTATTTGCTAGACTTGGTTTTTCAGCATAGCATAGGAGGAGATAAGATTGTTTGGATCAAGCAACTTGCAGCCTTTTAAACTCCTGTCTCCTGTTGCTTGACTTAACTTCTTCAAAGATTTCCTGTTCTTTTTCTCTTCTGTTTTTCTAAGCCTCCAGGATCCTCTCGTTGCCCTCATCAAGGCTGTGACAGTTTAGGAGGCCATAAAATAGGCCCTTAAAGAGACTTCTTGAGCTGAGGTTATCAGAGGCCTACTTGGCAAACACAGAAAATGGACAAAACTGTGAGTAATAAGCAAAAAGTGAGGGAGTTCCCAGCCAGAGAAATGCTTTCAGGTTATTACTAGTAAATTGTTTCACTCTATTTTAAATGGAATTCATGGGAATCCAAGTCACATTTTATTCTCAGCAGTTCGTGCCCTTCAATGAAATGAAATGGGATATGCTGCAAGTACTGCGGTTACATTTGTCCCAGGGTGATCAGGTGCCGAACCCAAAATTTCCGCCCCCCAGTTCCCCAAAATTCTTGTCCTCCAAGCCAAAATTCCTACCCGGTAAAAAAATGTCGGACACCCCCAAAAATGTAGGACAAGTGTAGGACATTAAAACACTTGTATTGCATTCCTGTACTTAATTTTTGCACAAATCTCATTGCAATAGACCAGATACTAACCAAAAAGGCACAGTGATCCAGGTATGCATAGGCTTTTTCTTTCAGCCTCCTTTCCTTTGCCCCCTTAAACAATATAAGCTCCATTGACTATAATGTTTTTGAGTGGACCCAACTGGACTTGGAGGCTTAAAACTTAAGAAGCCAGGAATTATCCCTTCCATCCCTGCCCGGAGAAGGTTGCCAACTTTACAGCCAGCCCTGTTCCTCTGCTTTGACAACAGCTGGCTGAAAGGCCCCAAACCTGAAGAACTCAAGTCCTTGTTGTGAAATACATGCTTTTTGTGCAAAGTATATATTGGTGGATCTATCTACAGCGGCATAGGAGCAGGAGAGGCTGGGGTTTCTCTGGTCAGCTAGCAACCCTGCTTTAAAAAAATTAATTCTTTGCCCTCCTTTCCCTCCAAGCCAAATTCACTGCAAAGTTTCAGAGCAGCAGCAGCTCCACTTTCTCTTCTCTGCCCTTCTCTGCAGCAGTTTCAGCTGAGCTCCTTCCTTCCTTTGCAGCGAACAGAAAGCATAGTTTCTTCTTCCCGGATCTTTTCATCTGCAGGGACTGGGAGCCACTGCTAAGCACAGCCATTTCCTAGCCATTTGGTAGCAGGAGCTATTTGGGGAATCTGGTGTGATGCATGCTCTTCCACTGATATAGTTCTTCCACTGATGGCTTGGAAAGGTGCTTTAGCATGGGGAGGAGAGGAAAATTACAATTCCATTCCCTCCCCCTCCTCCTTTAACCAGCAGCCTCAGTGGGCCTAAAAGGCCTAAAATGTCCTAAAACAAGCCTAAAATCCTGGAAAGGATGGGAAGGTCCCCAGTTTTCTGACAGAGGCCCTTTAACCAGACTTGCAAAAGTAGCCTTTGAGAGCCCTGTCCAAACTAAGGTTGCACCCAAAGCAGTTGACACTTTTCTACCACCATTTAATACTAATTTTGTGAGCATTAGTGTACATGAGCTTCAACACTATTACCTCTACCGTGGTCATCTACATCATGTTGTCCTCCTCACTGCTTTTAAAAAGCAAAGCGATTAAGTATCCTGGGAAAAGAAGTAGTTCTTGTATTTTCACAGCATGCTTGTCCAGCCTGTTTTGGTAAAATGGCCAGAAAGGCAAAAATGAAGCTGAATCTCATCCCCCTTGTTTCATTTCTACCATGTTGTCTCCATTTGGGTGGCCACTCCTTCAGAACAGGCTATGAGTACACATTGGGAGCAGGAGAAGAAACTCTTTGGCCCCTATCCTAAAGGTGCCTAGAGAACAAGCATTCTGGCACCTCTAGATGCTTTCCAGCTGCTACACAAGGTGAGTTGATGTAGCAGGAAGGTGGGCTGCCATTACAAGTGGAGAAAGGGAAGAACAGCAGTAGATTTTGGACACCCACCAGCCCCAGTAAGAACAGATAGGGGGAAGGAGAGATGAGGGGGTGGGTGGAATGGGGCTGTAATGGGGTGGGTGGAAAGAAGGAAAGGTCGGAGCAGTGAAAAGAGGTGGTTTTGGTGAAATCTAACTCCCTTCCCATGCTCAATCCGCTTTTATGGGTTCATATGGTTGATGACTGACAGGGAGTATGAATTGCTAACTACTGTATAATAAAACAATGGGCCTATGTACACAAAATCTTGTGCAGGTCAGTCCAGATTGTGCAGTCAGCTATGGGATTTTTAATCCAGGAAACTGACCATGCAAAATCAGCTTACATGGGTTGGATAGGGCATAAAGATTAAAGCCCCACATGGATGTGTGGGAATGCAAGTGATGGGCAAGGTGCACTCTTGCTCTCCTCCATTCATACCAGTTGGATCAGGATCAGGAATAATTCTGATACCAAGCAAGCTCCCAGAAATTTGGAAACTGCAATCACACCAAATGGTTTAGATTTTCAGAGCGGTGGTAATAGACAAATGAGGCATTTTACATAAATGGCAAGTTGCCAACCCACAAAGCTACCCTATTGAATCATTCCAAAAACTGGATCATGCTTCTAGAAATTTGCAATTAACAATGGTGCCCGAGGCTGGTTAAATAAACACTATTAATAAAAAATGAATGCATGGTTTCCTCTCCGTCCTTCCCCCCTTTGCTCTGGTCTGGGGGAGGAGATAGTTATGAATCTCTGCATTTGCATAACACTGTTTAAAATTCAGTGAAATATAAGTTTTGAAAGCAAGTGAATGGGGCCAGGGAGAGCTTTCACAAAGATTCTTTTGCACTTTGGCATAATTGCAAAAATTACACAATTCATCATAGCTTTTGTTGACTAACAACCTGAGGCCAGCTGAGGTAAGTAGTGGTGGATATGGGGAGGAGGCAAGCCTCCCCCATGAGTTGTGCAAAAAAAGCCAGGTCAGCATGGGACGTGATGGGGCTTATGCCAGCCAAACTGGAGGATAGTATTGCAGCATAATTTTCTTTAGGTGCTTGGTTACTTGGTTGCAGCCAGTCATGACTGCAGTTTTTTTTTTTCTATAGGGGAGAGGAAGGACCACTTTACACGAGCCTTTAGCAGGTAAGCGGGGGAGTCACTGTTTTGCTAATGTACAAGGAGATACAATGATATATCTCAAGTATAAGTCTGAGCCATGTATTACTCTGTAATTACTCAAGTATTACTCTGCCATGTGAGCAAATGCACTCGTGATATACACTGTGGCCTGCTGAGGTAGCGCTGAATGTCATTCAAAATTTAGGTCATTGACTGTCAAATTCTTTAGCAAAAAAGAAGACAGCCTTATGGATATGGATATAATGTTTCACAGAAACTATACTTTGTTGTCATAGAAAAATATAGGGCACACAAAAAAAATCATGTTCAGTCCACCACATACAATATTCATGCTTAAGAACAGCCAAGAACATAAGCAATGTTCTTTATATTCTGTCTAATAATAATTTGACACTGTTTCTCTACCATTTGTAACACCACACACATGGATATATACAGACATAATTTGCGAAGAGACCAAGAAGGAAATTATCCTGAAAGGTACCGTTTCATGTGGATAACATGTTACTTTGATTCTCTGTTGTACTGGGAGATTTATTGGGCTCTGTATTCGTATACTTGAAATATGGATATCTCCTTTCCTTCTGTTTTGATGTGAAAGCAGTTAAACATTGCCTCAGGTCACTCTTTTGAAATCACTGTGATATCACCAAATGAGAATTATATACGCTTATTTTCTAAATTTTGCAAGGAAAATTGCTGAATGCTCTGTAACATTTACCTCACACTATCTTCACAGAAATTATGCCATTTCTCTTTTTTCTTAAAAACACATTTTCCCATCCTAAATGCAGTCTCTCGGAGTGTTAAATGGCCCTTTAGAGGCTTTCATGTTGTGGTCCAAACAACAGCAATATAAATGCACAAGGTTTTTCTTTCCCACAGTTAGTACATTTTAAGACTGTCTTGTCAGTAGGCAATCATTTGACTCCTATCTGGACACTGCTATAAAATAAACAGGGATTATCCTTATCTCGGGTAAGATTTCTTCAATAAGTGTTTCAAGAATCATCCATATAGATCTCCTTTTTATTTCCTCCCATGGCCTTCTTTCCTTTTTCTTTGTGGCCAAATTGGCAAAATTATGTGTCTGGCACTAGAAAATACGACAACTAATCATTTGTGGTTCCCTGTAGACTGATTAGCACAAAGTACTTCCTCTTAAGTACCCTCAAGCCAATGCTAGCAATATTATAAAAATAAGAAGGCATTCTTCTAGGTTCAAACAAGGCCCATCCAGCCAACCATTTAGCTAAAAGTGGACCTGAAGCATATCTTCAGGGCAGGTTGGTTAACATCCTTATCCCACTGTCTACCCTATGGCAACTGAAATCCAGTTCCACTCTTCTTCTTCTTCTGAACTTGGGGGTTTCATCACTGTTACAAGATCAATAAACCAACCTGTCTCTCTTTTAAACCATTTAATTGAGTGACCATGGATTGGCACTCAACTCAAGTTGATTTGACACTGATCCTGACTTGACTTGCAACTTGGGGCAGTGACTTAAAAAAGAATCTAGACTTGAAATTACTCAGTCCCTGTTCTTAGTATTATGGTGCTGTTGTGTTTTTTCCCCTCGCTGCTTCTGAATCATGCTAGAAAACCTTGTGGGCAATCTGGTTTTCATGCTGGAAGAACTTACATTGAATAACAATCTGGTCTTCAGACTGACAGCAACAGCAGGTGGGGTGGGAAGAGGGTTGGTTGGCTCCAGGAGGTGGAGCTGGGGGGACTGGTAGAGGGGAAGAGGAAGGCTTAAGGTGGGATTGTGTTTTTGTTTTTTGTTTTTTTGAGTTGTACAAGTCTGGGGAATGCAAACTGAGCGGGTTGTTGGGGTTCATATGGAACTAATTGTTCATCTCGACTGCTAAAGTTGAATAACAGCACAGCTTTTGTTTACATACATGTTAATTGGAGGGCTTCAATACATACCTCACTGGAGTGCAGATAGGATGAGAACATCAGGGGAGTGTTACCATACATCCGATCACCACCTCCTTTTTTTGTGATGTACTTAGAGAAGCCCTTGACTTGTGACACCATTTCTTGAAATGGTTCAAACCTTGCTCATGTTGAGTCACAAGTGCATGTTATGGCTCACGAATGAGTTGTGGGGTCACTGACTTGACTCATGACTTGAGCTTGGTAATTGGAGCACATCCCTGCTAGTGATCATCACCACCTCTTTCAGCACTTTCTGTAAATTAGTATCACCTGAACAAAAGTCTGGTTGTGATCTTGAGTTGGAGAAAGAGATCAAGGAGACATTGAATGTTGAAAGTGCTGCAATAATGGTTGACTAAAATTCCCCACAAAAAGGCTGGGCATATTCATGTTCAAGTCATGATAAAGAGACCACATTTCTGATATCTGATATGATGGCACTTTAGAAGATGGCACTTTAGAAGAGTAACTGGTCAGTTCATCATGGAAGTGACCAGAGAACATCATACTTTTGAACTTACTATGATGTGGCACCAAGTACCTGACACATGATGAGCCAACAGGGAACTGTGAACAGAGTTATATAGTTCCTACTTAAAATATAGGAATCCAGCATGGTCACCTGTGACTTCAAAAGATTGGGTTTTGGGTCTGATCCAATAAAGTTCTTATGCTCCCATCTGCCAATCCAAGCACATATTTTTAAGAAGGTAATTAACAGATCCCCTGCCTTGACCATTTTGTAAAATCCATATGGCCTGGAATTTGGATACTTAATGATATGACAAAATAAAATATTTTATTCATCTGTATTTGACATCAGATTTTATTATATTCATACTTTTTCAATCAGCAATAATTCCATTAAGGTAAGAAACAGGAAAGCAGGATCTACTCTTCAGTACAAATTCATTGCTTACAAGCATTTACATGTTTTTGTTCGACAATATAGCACAAACCTCTTATGTCTTATTAAGAACTCATAGTGGATGCTGGGAAGTCAAATTTCTTCCCTAAGACCCAACCACTCCAGCTAATTTCAATCAATTTTAGTCTCTTCTCTTTCATTTGGGTCTATTATGTCACATGGCATCCACCTGTTAGTAGTGGGCTGAAATCCTTTATATATCTCACATTTCTATACTACATGAAATACAGATAGCTGGAAATAAACCAGCAGACAAAGGAAATGCCCTCCACACTCCCCTTAAGCTTTCCTGAGAAAGTTGTCCAAAAATTCTCCCTGTGAATTTCTGTCTCAATACTAACTCTTTATGCAGGAGCACAAGCAAAGTATTTGACTTGCATTTTTGGTGAAAATCTATTTATGATGTCCTTCAGCAATATACATTTGTGATTCATATTTATAAATGGCAAGAGTGGCCACTGAATAGGATGTAATTTGCCAAGGGGGATAATAAGGTTTTATGAGTTCTTGCCAATATTTGCTTATTTGCAGATGCGATTAGACAAGGGCAAGAGCTTTCTTAGGACTGAGAAGCCATGGAGGGAAAACAATACTTTGGAGCTTACCGCATATTAATAAGGGAAACGCTTACGGAGATTAATAGACTTTGAAAAGGAGTATTTAAAGTGCCAAGATGAAAAGTCCATACTTGAAAAGTGCTTTTGTGGGTGCACAGACAAAAATATAGAAGCCACTCTAAATAAACTGCAGCCTCCTGCCTCTACACCAGTGGTCTTTGTCCATTTCAGCCCAGGACCCCCTTTCAGTCTCTGGAATCTGCCGAGGAT
Source organism: Cryptoblepharus egeriae (assembly GCA_030015325.1). Taxonomy (NCBI): domain Eukaryota; kingdom Metazoa; phylum Chordata; class Lepidosauria; order Squamata; family Scincidae; genus Cryptoblepharus; species Cryptoblepharus egeriae. The sequence continues at coordinate 167,976,082 of JAREYC010000002.1, forward strand.
CCCCTGTCAAATTTGCTACCCCTAATACAAAGCTGAAAAAAGACCTGTCCTGGAAAAAGAGGACATATGGTAATGGTCACTCTGCCCCCAAGTCCCCATCCTCTCTTCCACCCCACTGTCCCCAACTCCACAGGTCCTCTCTTACCCCCAACTTCCCCCAGGCCCCCAGACTCTCTCCCAACCCATTGCCCCCAATCTCCACAGGCTCTCTCAAACACACACACACACACACCTTTCATCCCATGCACTCATTCATGCACCCACAACACACATACACACATACCCACCCCATGCACTCACACATACACATGTATACACACACAACCCATGCACTCACACTTACATACACATGTACACTCACACTCACATACACCCCATGCTCCTGGGAGAATGCAGACTTAGAAGGCACTTGTCAGGGCTCAGGAGGGTGCCTGCAGCAAGAGGCCCCTGCAGAGTGATGGGGAAGTTGGCTGCACTCCCTCGCCCAAGCCTGGCTGCCCCCTTCTTTCTGAGAGCAGGTCGCCCCTGTAGGCCACCCAAGAAAAGTATAGAACATAAAAGCTCAAAACCCTTGTGTAAATTGCTTTCACATGCTTAATTTAAACACTATATTTCTGAATCTTACATTTAAAATTATTAGAGACACAATTTATTACGTACAATTTATTAATTTCAAGCAGGCTAAAGGCTGCCTGCTCACAAGGAAAAGGAGCATAATGAAAAATTTTTCCAGGATACATGGATAAAAAGAGGATGAGTCCTGGAGAAAGAGGACATCTGATTAAAAAATAAATAAATAAAACAGTCTTAAACACGCCCCCCCCCCCCCCAAGTATTAAAACCCCAGAGGGATAAGGACAGGAAATTAGGCTTGGGAAGAGGGGGAAGAGGAGTTTGGACTATTTTTACAAATAACATTTTTTATAAAAAAAAATTCACATTACCTATAGAACCAGTTTCTATCATTTTCAGGGTTGGGGAAGCTGCCTTCTAGAGCACTTGTAAGCTCCAGGTGCCTGGGATCAGGGCCATCCTGGAAGCCTTGCACACCCTTGCACCTATGGCAAGTACTGCTGCTGCTGATCCTGAGCCCTCTCATGGTTTTAGCCCCAGCTAGTGCCCAACTAGGCTGACACTACTCCTGCTACTCATATATCTCCTAGGTACGTACATACATACATACATACATACATACATACATACATACATACATACATACATTTGCACATACACATAAACACTTTGATCCATCAAAGATTGAGAGGGCCAGGATCAGCAGCAGCAGTGCATGTCATATTCTATAATCCTTCCCAGGCCTGATCCACTAATATGGATCCACTTGAACTTATTAGTAGATTTAGTAGACACAGTGATTTAGTAGATCCAAGTAGATCCACTGCATTATCTAGGGCTCCTTTTATCTAGAGAAGACCTCCTTAGTTGACTGCAAAAGTCCCCTGCAGGATACAATGTAATTATATTAGTGCAAGAGAATTTAAATCAGACTGGACTGCAAGTCTCATAATGCAATCCTAGGCAGGCCTACTTATAAGCAGATCCCACTGGACTCAACAAGACTTAGGGCAAAATCCAAAGTAACTACGGGGAGTCCTTGCTCCGGTGTAGGAACAACTTACTCTAGATTCCAATATGAATTTCCCATGGGTTTTCACTAAGTGGTGTAGTAACTACGGGTGCACATAAAGTCTCTTATGTGCTCCCGTAGTTACTTTGGGTTTGGGGGTTACTCACAGCAACAGTGCATAGGACTGCAGCCTTAGGCTGCAATCCTAAGCTCCAGATAAGCCAGCCAAAGCCCCGGCACAAGTCCTGGGCTGGCCTGGATGTGTCACAAAAGTGCTGTAAGGCAGTGGTTCTCAAACTTTTTGGCCCCAGGGACCAGTTCTGTGGAAAGTTAGTTTTACAGGGACCAGCCCAGGGGTGGTGGGAGAGTTCTGCCTCTGGTGACCTGAAGGGACGGCTTCCCCACAAGAGCACAGCACAGCTGCCTCCAGCTGTAAATCCCATTATCTTTATATATATATAAAAGAGAAAAGTCACTGACTGACTCACTCACTGACTGACTCACTCACTCATCACCGCCCTGCCAAAACTGGTGGGTCTAGAACCGTGAAATTTGGGGTGGGTGTTCCTTCCGTGTCGGAGGAATGCACTAAGAACCGGTTTTCCGAAATTCCAACCGGAAGGGGGTGAAAAGGGGCGCAACGTGTTTTCCTCCCTATACTTTGCATTGGAGAATTGATGACTCATCAACATTCCGCCCCAACTGCTGGGCCTGAAGCATGGAATTCTGGGAGGGATCCTTCTGTCACCTGAACTCCCACCAAGACCCATCTGGAGAAAAGGGGTCAACGTGTTTCTGTCCTATACTTAACATGGGAGACTGAATAACATCCAGCCAATATGGTGCTCGGACCCTGGTGCACGGGGGGCGGGGGATGTCGTTCAGAGGAATAGGTTGCACTGGCGAGGATGCTGCGCATTGGGGGAAGTTGCACATGGGGGATGATGCGCATGGAGGCAAGTTACGCATGGGGGGATGATACGCATGGGGGAAGTTGCGCATGGAGGGAAGTTGCGCACAGGGGAAGTTGTGCACGGGGGGATGATGCGCATGGGGGAAGTTGCGCATGGGCGGATGATGCGTATGGGGGAAGTTGCGCATGGGGAAAGTTGCGCATGGAGGGATGATGCACATGGAGGCAAGTTGTGCATGGGGGGATGATGCGCATGAGGGAAGTTGCACATGGGGGAAGTTGTGCAAAGGGGGATGATGTGCATGGGGGGATGATGCGCATGGGCAGATGATACGCATGGGGAAGTTGTGCACAGGGGGATGATGTGCATGGGGGGATGATGCGCATGGGCAGATGATACGCATGGGGAAGTTGCGCATGGGGGGAAGTTGCGCGTGGGGGGAAGTTGCGCATGGGGAAGATGCGCATGGGGAAGATGCGCATGGGGGAAGTTGCGCATGGGGGATGATGCGCATGGGGGAAGTTGCGCATGGGGGAAGTTGCACATGGGGGAGTTGCACATGGGGGAGTTGCGCATGGGGGGGAAGATGCGCATGGGGAAGATGCGCATGGGGAAGATGCGCATTGGGGAAGTTGCGCATGGGGGATGATGCGCATGGGGGAAGTTGCGCATGGGGGAAGTTGCGCATGGGGGATCATGCGCATGGGGAAGAGGTTGCGAATGGGGGATGATGCACATGGGGGAAGTTGCGCATGGGGGGATGATTCGCATGGGGAAGTTGCACATGGGGGTGATGCGCATGGGGGAAAGTTGCGCATCGGGGGATGATGTGCATGGAGGAAGTTGCGCATGGGGGAAAGTTGCACATGGGGAAGTTGTGCATGGGGAAGTTGTGCATGGGAAAAGTTGCGCATGGGGGATGATGCGCATGGAGAAAGTTGCGCATGGGGGAAAGTTGTGCATGGGGAAGTTGCACATGAGGGGATGTTGCGCATGGGGGATGATGCGCATGGGAAAAGTTGCACATGGAGGAAAGCTGCAAATGGGGGAAAGTTGCGAATGGGGGAAGTTGCGCATGGGGAAAAGTTGCGCATGGGGGATGATTCGCATGGGGGAAGTTGTGCATGGGGGAAAGTTGCGCATGGGGGAAAGTTGCGTATGGGGGAAAGTTGCACATGGGGGAAAGTTGCGCATGGGGTGTTGATGCGCCGTGGGGGATGTCGTATGGGGAAATGTTACTCCCGCAACATGGGTACGCTTTTTGCTAGTAAATTAATAAAAAGAGCTATTGCTAGGTTACTGCAGATAGGATTGCAGGTGAGAGCCCAACGTCTCTATGCATGTCTACTCACAGCAGGGATTTTCAACCTTTTTCAGTGAAGGATGCACTGAAGATGCACAAAGCCATCTTAGTCACTCTTTTTGGAGAGTACGCCTCATTGACTATAACAGGACTTATATCTGAGTTACAGGCATTGGATTGGACTCTGAGGCTGCAATCCTCTGACAGAGCCCTCCTGCTGTGAGATGGGGAAGAGGTGCTTAGAGGAGTCCTCTCTCGAACATTTCAGGCAGTTGCAAAGGACTTCCAGTAGTCCCCAGACCGCAGGTTGAGAAACCCTGCTGTAAGGAACTTCTGCATCATTCCTGGGTGAGGTTTAGGCCAATGCACAGACAGGAGTTTGCTTTCTTACATCACCACATGAACTACCGATGAGTTGTACTGGCCTAGGTTAGGATTGCATCCTTACTCAGATCACTGTAGCACTGCATGGTAAATGTTAAAACAGCAAAATTATGTCTAATTTGTTTAATGCTTCTTGGAAATGAATAAGGAAACAAATCATATTTAATAACAAGAAAGTGTAATTGCACATTTATTACTGATATAATTTGTTTGGAAGTAACAGGTTTTATTCTGTTGGTTTATACATCCTAAATCACAATGGAGCTCTTGTAATAATCAATATTTAATTAGCTTATAATTACTCACAATAACTGCCTTTTAAATGCAAATTAAACAGTTCTTTGAGGCATTTTGAATGTTATTCATTTGTCCTAATAGGTCAGCTTATTCAGTGTAAAGAACTAAGACTTAGGCTGGAATCCTAAAGACACTTTCCTGGGAGTAAGACCCATTGAACACAATGGGACTTACTTTTAAGTAGACATGGTTAGGATTGTGCTTTTATTCTTTTTGGTGAAGAAGGTAATTGGATTCACAAAATACAGATTCTTCACTAAAAATCTAGCACTAAAAGGCTGAATAATTTCTTACTATTCTCAAGATTCCCTCCTCCCCCTGTAAGTTGACAGATCTGGCAACTGGTAACAGAGGCTATAATCCTATCCACACTTACCTAGGAGTGAGGCCCACTGATTAAAGTGACCTGAGCAGACGTGCATGAGAATGCAGTTTATACAGTATGCAGTTGCGTCTGTGTAGCTAATCCAAGACCAAATTTTAGGACCAATCCAGTGCAAATCAGACACACAATCAGAGGCTTTGCACATACTCCATGACCCTAAGCATATTTGTTCAGAAGTGAATCCTGTTGTGCAGTACAATTCAATACAATTAATTCCCTAGTAAGTGTTTGTAACTGCAGCTCAATGGTGCAATCCTATACATGTCTACACAGAAGCAGCCCTCAATAAGTTCACTTTGTATGGAATGCTGTGTAATGCTGTGCAGGATTGTGGTGTTGTGCTCTGTTGGCTGCCATTTTGTGAGCATTGCTGCAACAGGTGATAGCACTTCAGCTCCAACAGATCCTGCCATGTCTGCTGGTCCAGAAAAGGTAATTGTGGAAGTAGGGCAAAGAGGGAGGAAACAGAGGTGACAGTATGTGTACAGGTGCACACACTTGGAGGAGGTGATGGGTGCACATCCTGATTTTTTAGCCCTTACCAAGTGGAGCTCCATGGTGGAGGGGCCTTCCCAATTCCCTCTGACTCCAGTTGGTTGTAAATTACTACTCTGCAGAAACACTTATTGGAACAACATCATCACCAACCTATTTAAGGGGGTTATGCTTTGCCCTGCATGCCAGGTGCCTTGGACCCTCACCCCATGTTGCTAGTGGACTGGCCATGGTGAGTGCAGTGGAAGGGTGTCAGATCAGGCAGAAGGTGACACCTGTCCTGGGTATAAAATGCATTGGTAGCAGTACAGCATATGGGCCCATCAAGAAAGCCCTGTTTAAACATTATCTGAAAGCATGGGGTTTCCATGGGTTTTGACACATACACTATATATGAATAATGGCTTTCCACCCGACATGATCCTGAATGCATAGTGGCCTGATATGCCAGCTCTGGCTCCTTTCCTCCATGTATTTAGATAACATACAACTAGTTTCAAACAAAAACAAAAACATATAGCTAGTTTAAAAAAAAAATGATAGTGCAAGACTCAGAAGGCCTTTACCCTCAAATCTGCCAAAGCCCAGAGGAAGGCAATCCTAATTGAAGAATTCTGAAGGATTCAGAAACTTACAGTTTGTCATACTGAACTGTTTCTTTTGCACTGAATCTAATAAAAGCATTTTCTCCTTTTGAATGTCCATTTTTTAATGGAGCCACACAGCCACTGACAATCTTGCTTTGTATGTCGAACTGTGCACAGATGTATGTGAAATTAATATTTTTCCCATAGGGCTGACTTTTAAATAATTTGTTAAACAATTTTTTACTCTAAATATGACTTCTAAAATTCTGTATAATGTAAAGATAAAGATACAAAGACTAATGACCCAATATAATTGGGGCCAGCTGACAATGGAATGTATGTTCTTTTGCTGGCAATTGCCATAAGGTAGTTGCAAAGAGCACTCTGGCGGCACACAGTGTAACATGCTGCAGGATTACAGTGGGAAGACCAGAGCCCTCCTGTGCAAGCGCACACATGCCCATACACCACACACACATGACATTTATAGTCAAGGGAACTTTCAAAAGTAGGTTATGCTGTGATGTCTGCTAAATGATTTAGATTCCAAACCTGGTTTAAAAAACTTAAGTCATCCACTTTTTTGGCAGGGTTTTAAACACAGATCTGCAGAAGACTTTCTGCTGGTTAAGATTTAGACGAAGAGGAGAGAATCTGAAGGTTGTATTGCAGTATCTCCGGCAGGTAGATGGGACGCTGGTCAGAGCCCTGACCAGGACTGCTTGTGATGCCACAATGGACCCTGATGGACCACTACAGTATTAAGCATTGCCACTAGTACTGAGGGTTCAAGGACTGGCACAACTAGATAGCTCTCAAATGGGTTTAGGCTCTTGGTCGGCTACTCATTTGCTTGTTCTCTGATGTCACCCCTTCAAGGTTCTCCTTAATTAGACACTGCACAGTTAATGCATTTTCAACTCAATTAAAAATACAACTCAAACAAAAAAATAAGCTAACTGAATGGGGGTGCCTGTAATAGCACTTTAGATCCCATACACTGCTTCCTGTTTTGTTTTTTTTCTTGACAGGCTATCAAAAGCTCAAGAAAAGTGCCTTCTTTCCTTGAACTTTGTCTCATCCTATATCCCTCCCTTGTCTGCTTTTGCTTCACCACAAATTTAATATCTTGAATATATGGTGGCTATAAAGCGCTACCCCTTTTTATCTAGTTTCAAATGCATGACAGAGCACATCCTTTATAATCACCTAAACTTATCAGATGCAATAATGCTCTGGGATGATGAACTCTAAATTATGAGTGATTATTTCTAAATTCACTGCAACTTTTCTGACATTTTTACAGCTTGTTTAATTTTCTTCCCACCAAGCTACAGAAAGTGATTATCCATGATATAAGCAACAGCACACATTTGACAAGGGAATGTTAGGGGTTTTCTCCCTTCTGCTCTGGGAAAAAGCAATGATTCATATCATATGTGTTTTCTTTTCTTTTACAATATGGAAAGTCCACTAAGGGTCCCAAAGTAGATTTGCATATTAAAATTCATGTTACCATGTTAAATGCAAATTTTCAAGTGTTAATTTTAAGTGCATCCTAGCTCAGAATTGTGTGTACTGTCTGCATGAACTCTCTGAGTTTCAGGGGGGTCTGAATGAGAGGAGAAAGCATGTAGTAGCATCATTATGGGGTGCGGCAAGAGGGGGCAGACCAGACCAGGTGACACACTTGGTGAGAGCACCACTATTGGCCAATGTCGTGGAAATCTTGGTATTTTTGAATAGTACTATCAGTTTAAGTAGCATTCAGTGTTGAGTTTAAAGCAGAAAGCAATGTAATTGCTCTGAAATAACTGTATTCTATAAAATAACCACTTAAGGAAAACACAACTGCCTTATGAACAAAAAGTGATTTCTTATTCAAAACCGATCAGTGAGATGGTTCTGAGAACCAATGAGATGTTATTATGACATAGCAAGGAACCAGAGAGGTGTTGGGATGTCAGCTGAGATCAGAGCTAATACTAGAATTGATATTACTGGGTTTCTGATTTGTTGGGTGATCTGTATTGTTATATATAAAATACAAAATGAAATTAATAGTTTCAACACTTACCCTAGTGATACCACTGTATTTAGGTTGTGCATGTGATATTGAAATTGAATCTGTATATGATACAGAAGAAGGACCATGATTAAAGTTTGCTAGATATTACCCTCCCTACATCTAATCAGGCTACAATGCTAAACACACTTTTCCACTGAACACAATGGGGCTTATTTTTGAATAGACATGGTTAGGATTGTGCGCTATATCTATTTTGCTTCTTTTCCCTTTCTTGTTGTTTCTCCATGTATGTGGGAGAATGGACAGATCGGGTTTGATATAGGGGTGGGTTCAGGGACAGTTGCTGTCACCAAATTTTAATCCCCTTTCCAGACCCAATTACATGGTGCATGTCCATGCAGACCAGGACCAGCTAATTTGCTTGTGCAGGCTCAAATCCACCCCCATGCATTGTGAAGGCTTATCTCTGGCAAAAGGATTGATTGTCGATTTCCCAGAGGAGACCTTTGCAACCCCCTCACTTTGCAGGTTGTAGAAGTAGCAGTTTTGAAACTTTGAAGCATTGATGAATACAATAGGATTGGTGTTGAATTGGCTTGGATTAGTCTTATTTATTGGTGTGATTTCCATCCATAATTGATCTATAGGAACTCTGCTGCCCACTATACACAAACACATACACATAGAGAGAAAGGAGACAGACCGACAGACCACAGCACAGTCAGAGGTGGGCAGATGCCGGTTTGGGCCTACTCGCCCGAACTGGATCTTCCCCCTCGGCTGACGCTGGCGATCCAGTCAGAGCCGCGGCTGCAAGAGCCGCAGGGACCGGTTCGCCAGCATCCGCCGGCGCCGTGTCTCCTGGGGCTTGGCGCCAGGAAGCTTAGTGCACCTGCATCCCCCGCCCCGCCCCCTGACCCTGGCCCAGCCCCCGAATTTCTGGCGAACCGATCTTCAGGGAGGCTGGGCCCATCACTGAGCACAGTATAGCTCCCTTTCACCTGATCAACATGGATTTGATCTTCCTTCAGCACCTGAAAAAGATAGCTCACTCTGTAATTTGACTTTGTACTTAAGTAAATTAAACTTTCTCTTCTATGCATGTCCTAGAAGTCTGGCATGGTAATATTGAAAAATGCAAGGAGGCTGCTTGATGGTAGGATGTTTTGTTTGAATACCCTTTGTTTCACAAGCAGGATTTGTTTCAGGAGTTGTTTCCAGTCACTATATTTCAATGGAATTACAATTCTACATTGTGTGAAATAGATACACCCCCTGAGCAAGAGGATGTTGGTGTTGTGGTGGGGAGAAGAAAAGGGGGGGAATCCATGTATTCCAAATGGATTACCACACTGCACAGAAAAGCTATTTCATCCATGAAACTTACTGCATGCTCAACTAATTAGAATATCAGAAGGAAATAATCAAAAGCAAAGAGGACCCAGGAAGAACGAAAAAGGCTACAGTGAGAATCTGCGTACGGTGTTGACGCAGAAGATGAGACAGATCAGTAATGAACTATGTGGGGAGGGAAGGCAATTTTTGAAATTAAATTGATTTCCACCCGGCTCTTAGCATCATCTTGCAGATAACAATTGCATTAAAGATAAAAGGGAGGGGGAAACCAGCTGGCCTTTCTCTTTTGGAGATGACATGTGCTGGGGAGGTAAAATCCTGTGCTGGTTGCAGCGATTACCCTAACCGGCCTATGGCTGACAAAAGCCATGTATCAGTGCTGCTGCAGCAACAGCAGTTGCTCCATTATTTTGCGGCAAAGGAAAAGCTGGTATAAGCAGATAAGTGACAGAAAGCTTGACTCGCTGCCATTTTCTCTCCAACAAAAAAGTCCACACAAAGGGCAAGGCTAAAAGTCTGTCACACACACATTTACACACAGGTAAATGTGCACATAGATGTCTCATGCGGCCATTTATGAATTTTCCTTTCCTCCATTTCCCTGTTGCAAAGCCCCTGGGTATATAGTTTGCCTTCCACTAAAATGAGCAGGATAGCCTTTCCAGGTGAAGGAATTTCATCTGCACAATGCATAAAGAAGTGAACCTGGACCACCTGCAAAAGGGATCGTTTGGGGCACATGTGCATTAATCCTATGCATTCTGACTTGGAATCAAGTCCACCCCCCTGTATTCAATAAGACTGACTTACAGGACTGTGTTTAGATAAGATTGTAGCCAGGCAGCCCAATCCTGAGCTATCCATGGCACCAGGATTAGAGTGGTGCCTGAATAACTGCCACAGTATCCTGTGGGTGAGCAGGTATACCTCCGCATCCCCCTCCCCATGTAAGCCCCTCAAAGGGGCTTTTCCTTTCTGCACCAGCTCTTGTCCCACTTCCTTTCCTCCAGCACTGTGCCCTCTTTCCAGATCAACCTTTGTCTTGATCCTCATCTGATCTATCCCTACTGCCGCTGTACCTGCTCCAGTGACTGGTCTGCAGGTGTGCTGGTATGATGCTTCTTTGGCAGCAACCCACAGATCCTCAGAGCACTGTAGCCAGAGGTGGGCAGATGCCGGTTTGGGACTACTCGCCCGAACTGGATCTTCCCTTTTCCCTGATGCTGGCAAACCGCCAGCGGCAGGGAAAGTAAAAAAGAGGGCGGACCTGTTCGGGCAGGGCTGCCATCTTTTTTACTAGCGCACTGCGCAAGTGTCAATGTTGGCGCTTGCACAGTGACTGCACTGCGTCTTCTCCTGCTGGAGGAGACGCACATCACGCGCACTGACTCCGGCACGTGCGATGTGCGTCTCCTCCAGCAGGAGGAGACACACTACGCAAGTGCCGGCTTTGGCGCATGCGTAGTGCATCTTCTCCAGCTGGAGGAGACACACTGCGCATGCGCTGGGGGTTGGCGCATGTGCAGTGCGCCGGGGTTGGGGTCTGCCCCTAGCCCCACCCCAGCCGTGCCCCTGACTCCGCCCCCTGACCCCAGCTCCGCCCCGACTTCCGGTGAGCCGGTTCTTGGGGGAGTTGGTGCCCACTGTCATGCGGGTGTCCCGGGGGGGGTTATGCGTGTCGAGGTGTTGGACCCAGTCCCCGTTCCGCAAAACCCCATGGCAGCATCTTCACTGAAGTACTCCCAAGGAGACACAGGTGGTATTTCTAGGACAATGTTTTAATTTGCTTCCATTAAGGAGGTACGTTGCATATTGGTTACAGTCTTGATAGAGGTACAACACACGTGCGGTTGCAATCAATTTCACAATGCTTCCAGTTTCAGGTAAGTAAAGTCCTTTCAAACCACTTCACAACTCAACTTGATAACAGTCAACAGTTAACACTTCGAAGGGAGGGCCATCTTCCCCAAAACCACTGACCCACCTCTCAACTTGGCCAGTCTACAAACCGGGCTCTCTCCCTTTTCTCTCTCTAGATCTGTCTCCACCTCTCCTCTTTTATGCCTGTTAGTTGCTCCCCAGCATCTCTCCTTTCTCTTCTGCCTTTTTTCCCTTTTAAACTAGCCAGGGTTCCCGCCCCCTTGGGAGCTGCCACCCTTCCTGACGGGGGGGGGGGGGTGGTAGAACTCTGCTCCACCACGCGAGGCCCCTATCTAACCCCGGCCTCCTCAGACTGAACCTTCCATGTATCCCCCCCCCATTTCTTTGGTAGGCTCTCGCCCTCCTGGCTCTCCAGTACTCCCTCATCTCCAGCTTCCATTCTTCTCCTCTCCTCTGTTCCCGGTCTAGTATTTCTTGTAGCTCCTGAGGGGTGAGGGTCTCCGCCATGATGGCCTCGTTCTCCCACTCCCATTGCTCGCGTTCCATGGGGGGAGTGCGAGGGTTGGCTTACCGGGTCGCTCCCCCGCAATGACATCCCGGGTCCCCCTCCTCCCGGGAGAAGTCGAGCCACAAAAGGTCTTCGGCCAACTCCTCCTCGGGGGTCTGTCGCCTTGCACCACACCCACCCGACTGTAGCTATGGTGGCCCATGACTTGTGTTGAGAATTTATGAGATCCACTAGCATATTGTGTGGGAATTATAGGGCTACATGTTTTGCAATGGCAGGAGCACCTGGGGTTGGAAATCTTTTCTTCTTATATTCACCCAGATAGACCTATTTTAGAGGGCAAAAAGTCACAATATTTATACCATGCATTGGAGGCAGCAGGTAAGGGAACAGCATAAGTTGTTAATTTTAGAAAATTCTACTTTCCATGTGGCTTTCCATGGGGAAGGGAAGAAGAACTCAAGAGGGGAAAATGGCTTTTTAATCCTCCCAGGACTTCACGTTCTCCTGGTATTAACCTTGGGTCAAAAAACAAGTATCTAATGCCCCACTGGAGAACGGTAGAGCTCTGTAACACTTATCTCACCTCATCAATTGTCATCACTGCCCTTGTCAAAATATTCAGAAATCTGTGAACACCCAGTATAACAATAATAACAAATGATGCAAATTAAATCTCATTTGCAAAAATTGGTGTAATTTGCATAATTTGCTCTCAGCATAGAAATTAGGTTTCTTTTGTGTGCTGTTTGAATTCTTTTTTAGCATACAGCATACTTTGCCCTGATGATCATGAAAGCAGAAAAGAGGACAATTTCCTAGTTCCTCTTAAAGAGAGAGAGAGAGAGAGAGGGAGAGAGAGAGAGAGAGAGAGAGAGAGAGAGAGAGGAGTGCTTTTGGCTAGAAAAAAAACAAACTGGAGAGAACAGGGACTATGGGGCATAGTGGTAGAAATTACCCTCTTCCTCATTTCAGTATACAGTAGTTACATGCTTGTTGCTGAATGAAGGAATTTCGGGAAATTGAATCTCCTCTCAGGAATACTGAATTGAGGTTTATTAAAGGGAAAATTTCACTGTAGACAAGTACAAGCCAGGGTGCCTTCTTCTCCCCATTCACTGCAGCTGTTTCCTCCATAGTTAGAGATGTCCCTTCCCTTTCCTGCTGAAGTGGAATATTTTCCATATTTTTTCCCACTCTCTGGAGCTACCAATAGTGTATCTAGGGAGGAATGGTAAGTACTGCAGGTGCCACAATGTAAGTAGGAGCTACTGTTTGGTTCGATGAGAGGCTGGGCATTGCTGGTTCTGTCCAAAAAGGCCCTGATAGTGATAGTAGTGGGAAGGGCCATTTGAACAGAGCCAGCAATGCCCAGACTGTCGTTGAACCTAACAGTAGCGCCTGCATTTTGCCTTTGCAGGTTGCTACAATGGGAAGCGCTGCTTGCTTGGCTTACTTTAGTGCTTCCCCAGGTATGCCACTGGGACATAGTAGATTTTCTGCCAGGAAAAAATATGTTTGCTTCAAACATTCTTCTTTGGAGAAGTAGTGGTGGAGCTATAGAGCACATCAGCACTGGGGTCAGGTTTGCCAGTGTCATTGCCTTTGGACTATAACTGTAAATGCTGCCCAGTTACAATAATCCCTGAACAAGGCTCATATTTCAATCCCAGTTCTTTAATTGTAGGAAAACCAATAAAAGGTAGTAACACTTCACATATGAGAAGAGTACATTCCAAATGCTGTAGAAGAAGGGGAGTGCTTAATTTCCTGAAAGATAGATCCTGGTGCTCAAGTCTTCCACTATTGTGGACATGTTGCAGTCATTTGATACATGCACAAAAATACTATTTTCATAATTATTTCATATATTCCAGACTTCAACCTTCTACTGACCACAGATTGTGGGACTGAGCTCTGGAGAAAATTAATCATGGATTAATATGCAGTCATACATATATTCGTGGGAGTTAGCCCTACTGAACACAATTGGACTAACTTCTGAGTAGATTAGCCAAGGATTGCACCATAAGGGCTATTTAGCACAGCAGATCTCAAAATATGGGTCATCGTTCAACAGTGAGCCATGATCCAAGTGTTAGTGCATCGCATGCTGGCATCACCCAGTAGCCACCAGACATTCTGGGTCATAATGAGGCTAACAAAGTGGGTCTTGTTCTGGTGCTACCCAGAAGCCACAGGCACTCTGAGGGATATTGCTGCTGCTATTGTCAACAAACTGGATCAAATCAGTAAAAAGATTTAGACACACTGGTTTAGCACCTATTTGTTATCAAAAAGCCAAGTTTCACTTGAAAAAACCCACAAGTGAGGAAGTGTTTCCCCAGCGTTCACCCACTTAAACATCCTGTTAAACATTGTTTACTTTTTCCAGTTTGTTTGAGGAAAGGACTTGAAGTATCAGTGAGCATCTCATCCCAAAATAATTCCACTCAATTACCCACAGAAGCTTAATCGTCCTGGTAGCACTGAGACCCTGAGCTGGGGAGATAAGATCCTGGCAGGAACTGTAGTGTGATTAGCACCATAATTTATTATTAGCATGGAACTGCAGGCTGTACATTCAAAACATGAAAGAAGCCAAAGTGTTTATGGAAGGTATGTGGGGAAAATGAAAGCTGGACAGAAAAATCAAGTCAAAGCCAACGGGTAAGCAGAAACTTAAGTTTTCTATTCAGAGAGATTTATAAAAGCATGACAGCAAGGGCCACAATACGAAAACAATAACAAAACGTTTTAATTCCTCTCTTGCCCTTCAGAAGTGAGATTGCAGCTCAGTGGCAGAGCACACATATTGCATGTAGGACAGTAGTTTTCAGGCATTCAGAAGGGGACCACCCCACATGAAAATAAAGTCAGAGGAGAAATCTGATGATCTGAAAAGGCAGTACATATGGTAAATACATATGTTTGTTTATTGAGTAGCCTGTGTGTACCATTTCGAGATGGTGGCACACTTTGCCAGATTCCAAAGTTGGTAGCACCCAGCTTTTGGTTACCCTCTCCTGAAATGAAGTGGTGACCCTCCAAAGGAGTCCCAACCAGGGGTTGCCATATGTCCCAGAAAACTGGGACAGTCCTGGTTTTTGAGGATTGCATTCACATACTGGCAAATTTGACATGGGGTCCTGTCCTAGTTTTGTTGAAGAGAATTATGGCAACCTTATCCCAATCCCACATTGAGAACCATCAAGAAGATGCCAGTTTCAATCACTGGCAACTCCAGGCACAGCTGGGAAAATTCACCCAGAAGTTGGTGAAAAGTAGACAGTGCTGATCTGGAAGGGTTAGTTGCAGACTTGCAATGTCACTTCTGCATGGGGCACAACATATTTGAATTCATATTTTTTCATATATCCTAAGACTCTTATCCTGCCTCCCATCAACAAATATGTAAACACACACATTTATAAATGAGGTCTACAATAGAGTCAGGTTGGTTTGCTGCAACAATTATTCCACTGCTCTAGTTTGCTTTGCACGCATGCAACTGTACACTAAAGGCAATCTTGTTCACAGTTCCTGGACCATAAGTCATGTGTCACTTTCAGTCAAGCTGTCACTTTGAGATGTGGCACTGAACCAGCTCTAATTCAGGTAGTCAGCAATCTTCAGTTTCTGCCAGTTAGAGGCGATGTCACTGTCTGAATGTTCCTTCATCTACCGTCTTCATTTCAGATCTGATGTCAATGGAAGAAGGAAGCCACAAACAGGATGAGAGGAAGAACAGATGAGGAATCTCTATATATTCTGATATACTTCTTTTTACTATTCTAAAAAATAAGCCAGGCAATTTAGGTCACACTGTTAGTCAACCATCTGCTCTAAAGGAATGACACTGTGAGTCACCACAAGCAGCACAAAGATGAACAGGGCTATAGTAATTTCCAGCTCCTGAACAAATTGCAGTGCTTGAAAATAACTCACGGGTGAAAGGAATGGTACGGCCAGTTCAACTTGCAGGGTGAACCTGTCCTCTGTTTGTTGGACAGAGAGCTTTCAAATGTCAAATGAGTGTCCTTTGCCAACATATTTTAAAGATATACAGTGGCGCCTCACATAAAGAACGCCTCACGTAAAGTATGTTTCATGTAATAAACAAAAATTTATCTAGGATCCTGCTTCACGTAACAAACTGTGCTTCACATAAAGAACACATTCATTGGCAGTTGGGGCAGACGTGCTGGCCGGCAGCCTGTTTAAAAAGCATCACAGATGCCTAGCGCACCTGCCCATAGTGAAAGCAACACTTCCATGCTGTTCCTCCTGTGGCCGAGTGTCCGCTGGTTGGAGGGAGAGAAGAGCAGTGGAGAAGAGGGAAGCAGCTCAGGGCTAGCCAGAAGGGAGCAGGGTATGAAGCATCCAGGGGGTGAAGCATCCAGGGGGTGAAGCATCCAGAAGCTCAGGATGGAGAGGAGAAAGTAGGGAGACACTTTGAAGGTGTCTTGGATTGCAACCTTCTAACCATGTCTACCCAGAAGTCAGCCCCATTGTGTTACTGCCAGGAACGTGTCTTTAGGACTGCAGCCTAAGTAGACTTCATAAGATCATACACATTGAATGCATGTTTTGAATTCAATTCCAGTGTTCTGTCATTATTTTTACATCCAGTTAATATTTTTATATGAATATTTTTGGGGCTGTGGAACCAATCATCTGAGTTTCTATTATTTCCTGTGGAAAAATCCTCTTCACGTAAATAATGTTTCACATAACAAACATGCCTCCAGAACGAATTAAATTTGTTATGTGAGGCATCACTGTACTCTCATCAGAGAATTTTTCAAAGCCATTCCAACCATGAGACTGACTTTCTGCATCCACTAATGCCAACTGATGATAAGTGTTCCACACCTTGTGCCTTCCAGCCACACCATACAGGCACTTTATCAGCTCTCTAATCCTCACCCATTCATCTGGAGAATCCCAACTGTCTTTTGTTACACTAATGCACCACACTGCTGTGGCATACTGGTGTGCCACAAATGGTCTGCAGGTATGGCTGTTGAGGAATGATGATCACCCACCTCACCAGCAGCATGGTGGTTATCCAAAAGCTGATTGTGTCTTGACAATTTGCATACCTTGTCAATGTGCCCTGGGGTGAAAAATGTTGAAAAGCGCTGCTTTAATGAGACACCTTGCTATCAACATGCTTACCACATTACAACATGCTTACTGCATGGAACAAGGAGAGTGAGAATTAGGATAAGGGATGAACATGGTCTCCTAGCAAGTACTTTCTCACAACTGCTTCAAAATGGTTTCTGGCTTACAAAATGGAGTCAGCCATAGTCATTGATTTTACCTTTAATTATCACAGGCCTTCTCAAGGTTAGGAAACGTTTGATTTCCAGTTCCTCAAGGCTGCACTGCGGCTGTATCAGCACTGGAAACTTGGTTAAGATTGAGCTAGTCATTGAACTGGATCATCCAGCTGGGATAATCTCAAACCTGGTAGAATCCTTGCTTTCAATTCAAATAGCAAATCTGGCTGAGTTTCACAAGCTGAATAGAAAGAAATCCCACATTGATTCCATGTACCAAATTTCCAATGAACACTAATTAAATGGAACAATCCATAGTAATTTGAATTTGCAATGAAGGAATTAGTACTTTAATTGCTCTTTCTCATGAACAATCCAAGCTACATTAAAAAAAAAAGCTTTGGCCTCCCTGGAATAATATTGGTGCACTTTGGATTTCAAAAGCACAAGTGAATCTGTGATAGATTCAGCTGTTTCATTTATTGTCGATATAAAAAGCACAGCTTGGAAGTAAAGCAGAAGTTCAGTGTTTTTTTAAAAAAAAGCAATGGTACTAGAATTGATCGGTGCAAAGTCTCAGATGTATTTCTGATGTAGGATCAAACGGGACATGGTGACAACAGGGTTATTTTATAATGATTTTGCTCTTGTGATCTTTGTTCCTGCATTGTGCATCTCAACCACAGAAGCTAAAACAAAAAGCAACAATAAAGGACCCACTCATCAGCTTGACAACTTCAAGCCTCCAAGCCTTTTATTTTCCTTCAAACAATTGATCATTTTAGTTGCATAGACTTGGCTGTAGTATGTTACCCTTGGCTGCTGATGCCAAAAGGAAGCTGATACTTTAAAGTTTCCTTCTGGACTTCCATTTAGTCTGGGTGATGCTGTTTTGTGCATTGTGGATTCTGGCTTTAGTCTCATCTTTGTCATCACAAACATTTTATTTAATTGTCTATTTGAACCACATATGACCTGCCATTTTAGAGCTTGAGGTAACCTCCAACAGAACAATAAAGCAAGTAATAAAGCAGTTTCAAAATCATCAATACTAAGGACTGGCCTTAGGAAGTGCAGGGTCCTTGCTGACCCCACATATGTGGGACTCCCCATTCAGGGTGACCATATGCCATAGCCAAAAAAGGAAAATGCCCTCCAAAAGAAAAATGTAGAACATGAAAAAATAAAAGTTCAAAACACACATATATAGCTTTCATGTGCTTAATTTAAACACTATATCACTTATTATTAAATTTAAAACTATTACATATAACTTATTACATGCAATTTATTAATTACAAGAAGGCTATGTGCTCCCTGCTCACAATGAAATGGAGGACAACAAAGATTTTTTTCCAGGACACAAGGCTAAAATCCAGGACATGTCCTGGTAATGCGGGACATATGGACACCCTGTCTCCACTGCATTCCATTTTACCCTGACATGCAGCAATGGCCCAGGCCAGGCATGGCACTGGATGCCAGCACAGCACCTGGAAATAGATGGGCAGTGACATATATCACATCACTGATAACTGCTTCTGATTGGAAAAAGGACAGGTAGGTGGTGGGGAAAAGGGACAGGTAGGTGAGAGCCTGCCTGCCATGCCAGCCGCCACATGGAGGTTTACCGATGTGTCAGCTACAATATAGTATGGATGAAGAAAAAAACAATTCAGGTTTCCCCCACTTTATGACTATTCATTTTTCAATCGTTCCACTCTTTCAACACATTACCACTACACCAGGAAGTTATTCATACAACACATGTGTCGCTCTTTCATCTTCTTTCTGCTTGTCTAAAGGCTATAGGGGAAGGTTGATTTGCATATGACATGGAGATTAAAACTTCTTTGAGATGAGTCTGCAACAAAGTGCTCCCACACTAACTTCAGCTCCAGGTCTATGAAGGTACATTATTACAGTCCTTACAAGATAGTGGATATCTAGAGCCTGACAAGGGAAGGTAAAGGGTCTCAGGCAGAGTTCCCTGCCAGCCATGACTGGCTGCAGGTTGCCTTGCTGCCTGGTTGCCAAAGCTGTTGGATGTGGTGCTCATCCCCCGTTCATAGCTGAGAGCCAGAGCTGTCCGAAGACATGTCTGTGGTCACGTGGCCAGCACGAAGGCACAGAATGCTGTTTACCTTCCTCCTAAGGTGGTACCTATTTATCTACTTGCATTTGCATGCTTTCAAACTGCTAGGTTGGCAGGAGACAAGGGCAGGAACTTCTATAACTATTAAAACAAATCCAAGAGGAAACTGGTGAAACTGGATTTTTTGACATGGGTAACCTGAGATTAGGTGCCTTTGTTTTGTTGTTTGTCCTAACATAATTAGTTTGGAGTGATGGTAGGATGTTGCAGTCTGTGCCCTGTATTGGCTTGATAGGGCTTCAACATAGCTGGAGTTGCTTTCTATGTTGCTTTTTATGGAGAGGGGAAGGAAAAATGATCAAGAAAAAATAGCTGTTTAATGATGATAGTTTTTTTTGCTCTCCTGACATTAACCCACAGGTCAGAATGACACACATCTTGTTTCCAAATATGAATAGGGCAGTTCTGTAATAGTTACTCTCCCTTTTGTCTTTTGTTCTGTTAAGAACACATTCCCAGTTCCTTCCTTCCTTCCATTAAATGTCACCACTTTTCTTCCTTTTTCTTTTATGAAGGGAGAGTCAAGAGTATATAACATTTCTTTAAAAGTTGTTCTGAACTTTTGTTCTGCAAATCGTCCTTGGAGGGAGCAGTCAATGGATTGCTATGGTACTCTTTGAGAATTTCTGCTGAAAAAGGCCTGTTTTATCCTGCTTCATGGTAGGACTGATCTTAACCAGTGGTGGGCTTCAGGGGGTTCTCACAGGTTCTATAGAACCCTTTGCTAATGAGCGCCTGGTTCTGAGAGCCGGTTACTAATGGGACATAGAACCTGTTGTTCATTTATTTGAATCCCACCACTGTCCTAAACCATACTGATTGCAGTCCTAAATCACACAGGTTAGCAGCCATGGGGCCTTGAGAATTTTTTCCTCCACACGGCAAAAATGCTGCAAGATCAGAAAAGCTTGCACCTCACCACAAAATAAAAAAAATGCACCTCAGACCTACCCCTTGCCATCATTATCCTCACCTCATGCTGTGTGGGTGCATAAAGCATGGTCTATTTTGCAAAACAGGGGTGGCAAATAAGCTTACCTCTTTATCTGACAGCTACATAAAAGGAGCCTCAGGTAGAGGAAAAGATCCTGCAGGTTAATTTCTCTGATTCATTTTCAAGCAACAGTAGCAACAGCATCTGGGACTCATCAGGCCTTCTTCTGCTGATCCACTTGGTCAGCAGAAAAGATGATGAATCTCAGATGTTTGCACATCACAGGCAGAGGAGATATGAAAATGTTGCAGTGGGGGCCCCTAATAGGCGATTCCCTCATAGAGCCAGAACAGGCAATCCAGCAAAAGAAAGACATAATATTTAAAGATAGGGCATCAGGGGATATCGCAATAACCAGAAGAATGTTTCCCTCAAAGTCCACAGATCCATTGCTGCTGGGTATCTGCTGAGTTTTCCCACAAGACGGGTTCCCATATGTGTACAGCAGACCATGTGTCTATTTAACAACTTTCCAATGTGTAAAGCACAGAGAGGAAATTCAAGGACCTTCTTTCTCTAAATATCTTTGATGTGCTCAGCTTTTAAAGGTACAATACCTCATTATTGCAAGTGCAAAGGTCCAATAATATACGGCTTTATTGTGGAGATGAAGGAATAAAAATCGGGGAAGAGAAGCAGAAACCTAAAGCAACACAAGATACACAAACACACACACTCAACAAGGTCCTAAGTGTCAGTGGTACATTTTGTTAGGGAAACTGTTTTTGTATTAATTGGAATCAAAAGATAATATAAAGGTAAAGGGATCCCTCCGCAAGTTGTGACTGCTCTGCTAGTTGTGACTGACTCAAAGAAATGGTGTTCATCCTTGTTACAAGGCCAGTACTGTATATAAATATTCCCAATCATAATGAAGAATAAAAAAAAATTTGCTTTCTTGAAATTGCTCACATGGATTAAACATCTCCAAATTCACTTCAACATGTCACTTTAGGCAAAAGTAGTAGTAGTAAAGAAGTAGCAGACCCCCACAGAGCAAGTTTACCAGACCTTTCAAAAGTTATTTTTACTTAAAAAAAATGCCTGAGATATTTCACTTTGAGATCCACAGTCACCTCAACTGTTTTTACTTCAGGGAAAGATTGGTGGATACTTTACTTTTACCTCAGCACGTCCAAAAATGAAGCCATGATTCTGACATCCAAGTTCTGCACCACACCTATTTTATTTGTTAGTCTGGCCTTAATATTGACATTATTTTGAAAGGCTGCCTCCAGAAACTGGTGAGCTGTACTTTTCTTGTTTCCAAGAACAAAGTAGATATGCTGTATTTTACTGTGACAGCTGGGCCATTTTACTTGAGCCTTATTGCATTTGATAGTTACCTTTAGGGAATGTCTTTTCCAATTGTTTATTCTCAAAGGCTCCTGTCAGTTTCAAATGTGAAAGACAAACAGAAATCCTGAGATCTGCTGATATTGGTGCTGCTCTGGTGTATTGATGCTGTTTAAAAGTTTATTGGCATCTTATCTGGGCTGTGATAATAGAGGAGGAAAAACTGTGGCTGCAGTCCTAATGACACTTTCCTGCGAGCAAGACTCATTGAATACAATGGGGCTAACTATTGAGTAGATATGGTTAAGATCGTGCTGTGTAGATATGGTTAAGAGTAGATATAGTTAAGATCCAATGGGCCTTCTTTCCAATTACGTTTTTATAGTTATGCATTATTATTAGACAAGCAAACTGTTTTTCAGAGATGGGAAGTTGAGTCTGACTCTAACTTGAGGAAAAATTGGGTTATTTTTGCGACTTGTGGGAAACTTGAACCATACATGCCATTGATGTGGGGCTGCTTGTGATAGACTCAAGTCAAAACTTGCTTTTGTGTATGTTTGTGACATGGTTTTCTGTGCATTATGACTGTGTTAATGAGGGCTTTTTTCCACTTCTGCAACTCGATATTCTTCAAATGACATGGGTTTACTCAAGGAGTGGAGGAACAAGCCCCAAGACTCAGCACTGTGACCTTGGCAAATCCCCACTATATTTACTTTCTGAATGAAAAACTATGGCGCTAGAGAAGAATAGGATGCTCCCACTGGACCAGGGCAGCCCATGCTTCAGGGCATTTCTGTAAATGTTTTTCACTCATCAGTTTGAATGAAGGTAACTTCACTCTTGCATGCATAGTCTTTGAAAAGGAGAAAGAAGGTTCCCCAGTCCCACATCTCTTGGGAGAGAAGCATGATGTGTTCCTGAGGGATTACTACTTCCCTTCTGTGTGTTCTTGTGTGTGTGTATGCGTGTGTGTGTGTTGCCTGGTTCCAATGAACAGAGGCTGGCTTTTGTAAGAGCTATTTTTAGGACAAAATACTTAGAAATGCCATTGTAAAAGTTGCCTTCCTTCTTGAAAGTTCAGACCCAAAGGATACACTACTGTATGTGCCAAATGATTGTGCAGTTTGGTTCTTTTACTCCAGGGTAACAGCTGCTCTTCCCATATTATCAGATGAAAGACAGTTTTAAACCTTGTTTCACTTGGTTGCCCCTAGCTTTTCTTGTAAGAGAACTTAGGACAAAATTCTCTATGGGCTTTTTTTGCCCTTACGAATGACAGCACTAACTGCTGCAAACCCTTATTGTATTTATAAAAGAAGTGCCAGCATTCAAAGACTAGTTAGGCCATATTGCCTCTATATGCATTTTTTTTTCTGCTGAGGGCTTGAAAGCACTTGCAAGGAAGGTTTAATAGCATCATCTGAATGACAAAAGTAGAGGGTCGACCAAGACTAGAATACTCTGCACTCCTTTTATATAACACCCACCCACCAGAAGCAGCAGGTATGAGACGCAACACTGAAGTGCTACTTTACTCAGGCTTTTCTTTGGTGCTTTCCTTTAGTTGCTTAAATCTGGCATACCTATTTTGTAACTCTGTGAAAATGTTGCTAAAGGTGCAATCCTTACTGCCTCCTGGACTGGTACAAGGGACTTGCGCTGGCCCAGAATGGTCACATACATGCCATAAAGTATGTTTGCACCTCCTTTCGAGGTGAGGAGATGGGCACTCACAGTTTCATCATCCTCTCCATACATCATCCATCACTACCAAGGCCTGGTGGAAGATGGAAAGATGGTGAAAGGGAGGCTTTCTGGGCAGGAAAAATGAGTAGTGGGGAGGACTGTGGGCAGATGGACTAAGGGCACAATCCAGAGTAACTACGGGGAGTCCTTGCTCCGGTGTAAAAACAATTTGCTCTGGATTGCAATAGGAATTTCACATAGGTTTTCACTAGGTGGTGCAGTAACTACGGTTGCACGTAATGTCTCTTACGTGCTCCCGTAGTTACTCTGGATTGTAGGGCCTGACTGGGAGGTGAGGCCAGGTTCCTGGGCAGTAGCCACATTGGGATTGCAATGGCAGTCACTGGAATAAGTGGAGCAAGCCTTGCCTGAGAGTGAGCCTCTGACTGCCCAAACATGCATTGGTTCTTGCTCTTGCTCGAGAGCGAGTTAGCAATGTGCTGCCCAAACCCAATTCTATGCTTGTCTATGCAGAAGTCCCTTTATAGGGCTTACATCCGGGTAGATGTGGATAGGATTGCAGCCTTAACATGGGTTTCCCCCACTTTAATTCATATTTAGCAGTTCAGTTGTTAACTCCCCCTGCTGATCATCAAATGGATGATATTGCATTATCAAAAACAGTTTGTGATTGAATAGTGAGGTGAGTCATTCATATCATAGCTCAGCTCTTTCAGCTGGCCCTGAAGCAACTGAAACAATCCTTGTAGTCTGAAACCCAGTTAAAATTCCAGCAATTTCTCTGCACCCTTTTGTAAGAGTAATAAGATTTCAACTGCATGAACACACACATCATTTTTCCTGGTGGTTGCAGAAAAGAATGTATGGAAAACCCCGAATGTTAGAGAAATTCTTTGGCAGTTTCAGTTGAGCTATGTGAAATACATGTAGGTGCTGAGACAGTCTTTACAGTTATCCTCTTACAGCCCAAACTTGAGCTGCATAAATGCTTAGGGCTGTAGTGGTGCAAAAAAATGGCTACAACTGCATCATAGGTGTGACAGGCAGCAACTGGTGGCTCCTGATGCCTCCCCAGGGAAAGGAGATATTAATGAGTGAGGGAAGCAGCTTTCAATTAGGGCTACTTAACTCTGCACAAACTATTTAGAGTAAAAACACTTCATGTTGGACTGTAAGACCCGACACAAGGCTCTGGATCTGATGGAACTGAGTTTTGATGCCCTGATCCACTTTCTCTTCCCACCATGCTTTCTCCCCACTTTTTCCACTCATGCCCCACTCACCTTTCAACCACCTAGCACTTCAAAGAGCATTGGGTGGTTGGTCAGCCAGCCTCCAACTAGCACTGGCCCAGCTCCAACTGGCACTGAACCTGCTCTGGCACTGGGCCAGTCCTAACAGTTCCAGGCCTGCCTTAGGATACATTAGTGTGTCTCAGTGAGCTGGTGTATAAGCGTCTTGTTAGGTCCTTATACTCAGGAAAAAATATGATTGCTGTGGCTGCTGAACCCAGACCACCAGCCAATCAGCCTGTTGTTTGGTGAGCATCCTTTCTGTTTTAATCAGTTCTCTCAACAGTGCATTGCAAATGTTTTTTTGTTTTTTTTTTGCCATCATTATCCCACAACCAGATTAAAAACTCATTCTGGTTCCCAGATACACTGGCTTTTGAAAGGAGGGAGTGATAGATAAATTTCCAAGTGGTTTTCTGTCATGGTGTTTGTTGTTGGGAACAATTCCGGGTTGTGGAGGGGGGGGGGGCGTATGAGAAAGCCCATGTGAACAACACCATCAATATACACTGAAAGAGGATCATCCAATGGAACACGCTAGAAGGAAACTACAAGCAGACAACAAGTTGTACTTCTCCCCACGGTGTATTATTAATCTTGGAATTTGTCATTATTTAGGTGGTACAAAATGTAGTGATGGCCACTGGCTTAAACAGCTTTAGAATAGTATTAGATAAATTCATGGTTTGTCAATAGATAACTAGTTATGACACTATATACTATCTTCAGGGTCAGAGACAGTGTGCTTTATGTCTTAATACCAGTTTCAGGGAAGTGGCTGTCACCAGATCCTGCTTGTGAGCTTCCTAGAGGCATCTAGTTGGCCACATATAGGATGCTGGGCTTTATGAACCAGCTAGGGTTCTTTTTCTGTTCTTCTGGATCAACATTACATGTGGAAGCACTTGTAAATGGATAACATTTTTTCCGAATGCTTACTGAGAAATTACCAAACAGATTCCACAATGAGTTAAAGGGACTGCATCTATCTCTAACTCTGAAAGCATAGGCCATAAAAGAAGATTTTTTTAGGAAGGAAAATGGACATTTCAGAATGAAACAGATTTATTCTGTATGATGTTATATTGTGAAGGACATGAAGTGACTGTGAACATATTATATTTCATTGTTTTGACAATCAAGATTTGTTTTCTTTTGTGTAAGAATGGTTTAGTCATAACTTGTGAAGGACAGGCAAAGAGCTTCAAGATTAATTAGATTTTGTATTTGGAACTGGATGCTGTAGGAAAACCAGGCACTTGTCAGCATAACTCATACATTTCTGAACGACTTTCTTCTTGGATATGACAAGAAAGCTACACAATCTCAATCCAGTATGAATGAACAGCATTTGTTGCTTTGCATCCTGTCTACTGGAATATTCCAATTTTATAGTATTACCAGGCTATTAAAATGGAAACATCGGTGCACATAATTCTGAACTTAATTTGCCCAGGTTGGATTTGAACATGAAACTTATTACAGACTAGCGAAAAGCGTACCCACGTTGCGGAAGTAAAATTCTCCTGTATGCCATCCCCCACTGCACAACAATCCCCCATGCACATCAATGCCCCGTGTGCATCCACCCCATGTGCAACATCCCCCATGTTCATCCAACCCATGTGCATCATCTCCTCATGCTCATCAACCCCCGAAGCTCATCAATCCCCATGCGCAAATCCCACATGCACAACAACCCCCATGCACAACATTCCCCATGTTCATCTCCCCATGTGCATCAACCTCTCGTGTGCATCAAGCCCCCCATGTGCATTAAACTCCCATGCGCAACATAGGTCATGCGCATCAGTCCCCCATGCGCATCAGTCCCCCATGCACATCATCCAACCATTCACATCAACCCTCATGCAGAACTTCCCCCATGCCCAACTTCCCCCATGAGTATCAACCCCACATGCACAACATCGGCCATGCGCATCAGTCCCTGATGGGCATCATCCCCCCATATGCATCATCCAACCATGCGCATCAACCCCCATGCGCAACTTCCCCCATGCGCATCAACCCCCCATGTGCAATATCCCCCCTGCACAATATCCCCCTATGTGCAACATCACCCGTGCACATCAACCCCCATGCGCAACTTCCCCCACGCGCATCAACCCCCATGCGCAAGATCACCCATGAGCATCAAACCACCATGCGCATCATCCCTCATGTGCATCCTCCCCAGTGCAACCTCTTCCTCCGAACAACATCCCCCCAGTGCACCAGGCACCAAGCACCAAATTGGCCGGAGGTTGTTCAGTCTTCCATGTTAAGTATAGGACAAAAACACATTGCCCCCTTTTCAGCCCCTGAAGGGTTAAATTTCTCAACATGGGTTCTTGGTGGGTGTTCAGGTGACAGAATTCCATGCTCTAGGTCCGGGGGGTTGGAACAGAACATCTCTCAGTCACTGATTCGTCAGTGCAAAGTACATTGATGCCTCATGTAACAAATTTAATTCGTTCTGGAGGCATGTTTATTACTTGAAATGTTCTTTACATGAAGCAGATTTTCCCATAGGAAATAATGGCAACTCAGACAATTGGTTCCACAACCACAAAAATATTCATATAAAAATATTAACTGGATGTAAAAATGATGACAGAACACTGGGATTGAATTCAAAACATGCATTCAATGTGCATGATCTTATGAAGTCTACTTAGGCTGCAGTCCTAAAGAAACTTTCCTGGGAGTAAGACCCATTTAGCACAATGGGGCTTACTTCTGGGTAGACATGGTTAGGAGGCTGCAATCCAAGACACCTTCAAAGTGTCTCCCCACTTTCTCCTTCTCCCCATCCTAAGCCTCTCTCCCCCCTGCTCCCTTCTGGTTAGCCCTGAGCTGCTTCCCTCTTCTCCACTACTCTTCTCTCTCTCTGCCCAGTGGACACCTGGCCACAGGAGAAACAGCATGGAAGTGTTGCTTTCACTATGGGCAGGTGCACTAGGCAGCCATAACATATAGTGTCATAGAGCCCTTAGTTAGAAGGTTCCCAGAAACTTCAGCTCATCAGATTCTGGAACGGCTGCTTTAAGATAGCAATAAGGAGGTTACGTATAATGTTGCAAAGTTTTGCTCGAAAGCCATTGCTGTCCGATATAAAAATGTTGTAAAATAGGGGCAGTTTAAATAACCCCAAATAATTTTAATAATTTTAATAACAGAATGTGGCTAATGGGAAAGATGTACATTGACTGTTTTATATTTTTAATGTTTGGTTTAATTAATGCTGGTCTTGGACTGTAATAAAAAAATTCTATTCTATTCTATTCTGTTCTAATGTCATAACTTTTTTAACAGGCTGCCAGCCAGCGCATCTGCCGCAACTGCCAACGAATGTGTTCTTTATGTGACGCACGGTTTGCTACATGAAGCAGAATCTTAGAGAAATTTTTGTTTGTTACGTGAAACATACTTTACGTGAGGCGCCACTGTATATGGAGGAAAATGCATTGCGCCCCTTTTCATGCCCTTCTGGTTGGAATTTCTAAAAACCGGTTCTTAGTGCACCCCTCCGTCATGGAAGGAACACACAGCCCAAATTTCAAGCTTCTAGGCCTGGTGGTTTTGGCAGGGTGGAGATGAGTGAATCAGTCAGTGAGTCAGTGAGTGACTTTTCTCTTTTATATATATAGATGACTTCAAAAGCTGTTCTGCTTTATCTGGGATGCAGTGGGAAGTTTCCACCAGGAATGTGCCAAAGCCAAAGTGCCCAGTCTCAAGTCCCAAGTCTCCTGTCCCAGACTTGAGTCACAACTGCAACAATCGTGACTTGGCCAGAGCTGTTTTTTGAGACATCTTGACCCCAATCTGAGTTTTTTAAAAACATAGGGAGCAATTCAGAGTCACTACGGGGAGTCCTTGCTCTGGTGTAAGAACAATTTACTCTGGATTGCAATATGAATTTCCCATAGGTTTTCACTAGGTGGTGCAGTAACTACGGGTGCACGTAATGTCTCTTACATGCTCCCATAGTTACTCTGGATTGTAGGGTAAGTCAAGCCACAGTGGGACGCACACACAAAACACAGCTGCAACAGAAAAGTGAGTCTTGATTCAAATCTACTTGAGCCTTTTCATTTTTAGTGCAAAATCCCTGAGTCCCAATTCAGTGCTCATGTTTTTGACACGTGTGACTCAGGTAGTATGAGCCATGAAAATACCTGTATTCAAAACTTGAGTGAGTCATCTGGGTTGCAGCCCATCCCTGGTTTCCACCATCTTGACATGTGGTGAAGCTCAAGATTCATAGTAGAGTCATCAAGCCTTTGAAGATACTTAAACTTCTGCATGGCAAATAACATTATTTGAATAAATTGATATATTTTCCATGCTGAAGCAAATGCCTCAATGTTGACATTTCAAATGTTGTGGTTTCCAATTTGTATTGTTTCCCCACATTTGTTTTACTTTGATAAAAGAAATAAAATTATTACACTTTGGCTGCAATCCTGAAGGACACTTGATTTAGCCTATCCATTACTGGGCTGGCCCAATTCTAAGATAGCCCAGCCCAGTTACATCAGAAAGGCTTGGGCCAGTGTCAGTCAACTTAGGGCACAATCCAGAGCAAGTTCAGCCTGCTCTGCCCTAACTGCTCTCTCCTAACTATTCTGCATCCAGAGCAGAAAGTTATGCTGCATCCAGAGAGTCAGGAAGCCTGGGCTGCCCTAACTGCTCCATAGGGAGGACTTGACACATGGGGAGGACTTGCTCCTGAGGAGACACTCCTCAGATCACACTGAACAAGGAACAGATGTTGTTCCTACAGTGGTGACACGACTCTGCGCATCACCTGGTGTGGAAGTCTGTGCATCACCCCTGGGATGCGCTCACCCCCCTACCTGGACTGCGCAGTTGCCAAAGTTGGCACCTGCGCAGTTGTTTCAGAAGCCAACTGGCTTCAGAAAGAGTACTGCACAGGCACCATCTCTGACACCTGCACAGTACTTTTCTGAAGACTTTCGGCTTCAGAGGAGACTGTGCAGGCGTCAGAGTTGGTGCCTGTGCAGTACTCTTTCTGAAGCCATTTGGCTGCCACTCCGCCTCCTGAGCGAGGCTGAATGGATGTGCAGAGGCAGACTTCCTCCACTCTAAGGAAGTCTCCTCTGAAGCTGTTCGGCATGCTCAGTGTGTTTCTGTGCAGTGCACCTCAGCTGGCCATTCAGGCCGATTCCGAGGACGAGTGGCAGCTTCTGGCTGCTGCTCCACCTTGGAGCAGGTCTGAATGGGTGCGCTGATGCCCAGGGCCTGCCAAAGGACTGTCAAACTCCTCCAGCGCATCACCCCATACAGAGCGTGTTACCCAATGTGGCCTGCACCAGCTGCACCAGTCTGGTGATGCCACAGGGTACCTGCCTTTTAAGGAGTCTCTGATGAGATGCCAGTACATTCTACAGTGAATACAAGGGGCTTCTTGGAGTGGCCTGCTGTATCCTGAGGTTTGTGGGCAGCCGTAGTTTGTTCCATATCCTGAGGTTGAGAGGCAGGGATTGCAGCCAGGCTGGCCAAGAACTCAGATTTTTGGTCAGCACTGCCATTCTTACTCGGGCCTTATCATGGACCCCTATGGGTCTACTCATTACTATACCTGCTCCTGAGGTGGTATATCTCTGAGGAGCTGGAAGAGGGCATTTCTGCCTTGGAAACAGGCTCTGGATACAGAGTAACTGCTCTGCCCTAGGCAATGCTAAACATGCCCTCAACGTGCCTCTCCTGAGCGGCTTCGGCTGCCCCAGTTAGGGCAGAGCAGGTTCACCTCTCTTAGGGCACCCTATGGGTTACTTAGGCCAGTTTAGCTGGGCTATTTTTCTGGCGTAAAGTCAGGATTGCATTGCAAATTTCCAAGGTACATTTTAAATAAGCTTGTCTATCTTTTAAATGCATTATACATAGACATGGTGACCTCCCCCCCCTCCCACTGTATTTGATCCTACGATTAAATAGTGTGATCGCAAAATATTAAGTAAAAACTGTTTAATGATATATTAAGTACATTTATGTTCTACTAGGACTTGATGTCTGGAGGCATGAATGAGATGCTTGATGGCAATGGTTGTCCAGATTTTTCCCCCTTCCTCTACCTAAATGAGCATAAACAAGACACCATGCAATTTATAGGATCATTTTTGTACCATACATCCTAAAAGGCCTTTAATGGCCAGGTACACAATTCTTAACAGTAAAATCCGACACAAGAACATAGCAGAACATAACAGAAGCAAATAACTGCAGCTTGTTTCAGTCGTCGCTGAGCACAGGACAGCCATCTCAGTAAGGTATGGATGAGAAACAGGAGGGCAACACCGGCTAGTCAACAGATGGAGAGAGCAGCAGGAGAGGCAACATTAGCATGACTCAGTCAGTCAATGAATCAACAGGCAACAGAAGGGAATCAGGCCTCCGAACTGTACCTGACTTTAGCTTCAATTAGTGCAATTTAGTGCTCTTCTCTCATTTCAATACAGCATCAGTGCACAGTCTCAATCAAGTGTCGAAGCTCATTGTCTGTGTGATAAAAATTCATGCACATTCATCCCTGCTGCCCTGATATCTGACAGGGGGCACCAAACTAGGACTCAGTAAAGAAGAGCATACTGTCTCTTTGAACAGATTCCTAGTGGAACTGCAGGCCAGGTAGTCTTAGGACTGCAGTTTTGCCACACAGAACAAACTATCATTTTAGCAATGTGGTCAATGCAGAAATCAGACCATATTATCTTGCTGAGTTACATAATACATAATAACCATTTGAGACTGCCAATGGAGGGGGGGGATGACATCATATTTGAATACCTGTCCATATATTCAGTATCTCATGCTCACACGCATGCACACGCCCAACCTCCAAGAATTTCTGGTACATGCATGATTGGCACGTCAACCTGAGTTAGGATGGGTAACTATTTACGTCATTTCTTCACACCAAATTTTAGTGTTAATAGAATAAAGAACACCAAAAAGAGGAGAATGTGATTTTCCTCCCTATGCTTCCTTCAGAGTCATAATGGATTACAGCATATAGTGTAATTGTCAGGCCAAGGGATGGAGAGGTAGAGACATTTTGATGACTGTCAAGCGGCTGATTTAGATTCAACTACAATGGCAAACATTTAAAAATCTTCTCACTGAGAGACCCAGAGGGAGGACCTAGAAGGAGGGCAGCAAAATAATCAAAGTGAAGCATGTCTGCTTCATTACAGATCTCACCTTTTGTCCTGTGACCAGTAAGAAGTGGACTACTTTGCACTACACTGAGTGCCGTAAGATGGCTATTTTAATATCTTCCAGAAATACCAGTGTCGTCACATCTGCTTTATAATGCCCATCAGTGACTGGTGTGACTTAATATTTAGCTGATGATTTCCCAGATACACAGAGCATGTAATGTTTCCATTAGTGATAATGCACCTGATACAAACTTTGTACTAAGAAATCTTTGATAAGCCAAAGTTTCTAAATTGCTTATCCAGCTCCAGGGATGGGAGAGACTGGTGTGGCTCAACTCAAATCATGAATCTCCACTCTGCAACTTGAAAGTGAATCTTAATGGGAAATGAAAATTAGGAAATGGTTTTGAAAAAATATAAATAATTTAAATATAAATAATATAAATATATTTTGAAAAAAATAGCATTCAACACTATTGTTCCATCATTCCTCTATTCTAAACTGATCCACCTTAATGTATCTGCTCCTATCTGTCAGTGGATACTTAGCTTTCTGATGGACAGGAAGCAGCAGGTGAGGTTGGGGAAAATTACATCTAGTACTCGAACTATCAACACAGGAGCTCCTCAAGGGTGTGTGCTCTCCTCGTTGCTTTTCTCCCTTTATACAAACGACTGCACCTCTTCAGACCCCTCTGTTAAAATTTTAAAGTTTGCAGATGACACAAT
Organism: Cryptoblepharus egeriae; assembly: GCA_030015325.1. Taxonomy (NCBI): domain Eukaryota; kingdom Metazoa; phylum Chordata; class Lepidosauria; order Squamata; family Scincidae; genus Cryptoblepharus; species Cryptoblepharus egeriae. The sequence continues at coordinate 168,008,457 of JAREYC010000002.1, forward strand.
GGTCATTGGTCTTATCCGTGATGGTGATGAATCTGCATACAGACGGGAGGTTGAACAACTGGTTCTGTGGTGCAGTAGGAATCATCTGGAGCTTAATTCACAAAAAACTGTGGAAATGATGGTAGACTTTAGGAAGCACCCCCCTATGCTACTTCCACTTTCCATTTGTGGTAATGTGGTTTCAGTGGTGGAGTCCTTCAAGTTCTTGGTATTCCGGGTATGGAGTTCATACTTGGCCAATCAATCAATCAATCAATCAATCAATCAATCAATCAATCAATCTTTCTATCTATCTATCTATCTATCTATCTATCTATCTATCTATCTATCTATCTATCTAAAATGGGTCCTAATGGGTGGACTTTCTGAGCTGCTCAGTGCAATGTTGCAATTCACAAAGACTGGAGTCACAAGTCTTTCCCTGGAGCAAGCACACCCAGATATAGATGTGAATCTTCATGTGTGAGGACTGAGTAATGGGTCAGTGGGCTTAGACTCGAGTTAAAAACAGAGTCATTGGTGCAAGTGTCTCAAGTGTACAAGAGTCAGAAAAAAATGCTAATTTGTTACTCTAATCACTTGACTTGAGTTCCCAACCCTGCCCAATTCTAGAGGTCAAAGTGATGATACCCACTCAGAGACCCACTCAGATTCCCACTCATATCCTAAAGTCAAATTAAGCCTTTTGCTCCAGAGCAGTTAAGGTGACTTTCCATAAGGTAACACTAGAGGGCGACGTAACTGCGTGGACCAAAAACTGCTCTGGATTTTGCCCTTTGTTTATCATATGCCCAGCATGTGATCCTTACTTGTAATGGGAAGACATATTTGAAACATTAGCCGACAATGTACTTAGTGGCCACCACCACCAATGACCCATATACATTACAGCCTCCCTCAAATATGTCTTCCATTCAAAGCATAATAGTACTTGGTGCCCTTTTGACAAAACAATTGTAAAATTGATTAACATGAGCAAAATAATTTCTTTCCCCTTCTTTGAAATGATTGGACTGTTTTCATGGAAATGGTTAAATAAAAAAAACTCAGCCTGAGGCACACTTCAGGCATGATATTTTCACGGAGAACAGTTCAAATGTTTAGAAAACTATTATGCCACCAAAAAAAACACTTTCTAATGGAGCATGCCAGGTGACTGTAAATATTGTAGGGTGAAGATTTTATATGTTGGCTTTCAATATTGTTACTCATCTTAGAGATCTTATTTTTAAAAGCTCAATAAAATAAATCATGTTAAAAATGGGAGTAAGAAAAGTGCTGGAGAGCTTAAGCATTCCAAACAGAAACTTAGGATTCATCACAATGTACCACTGGGATTTTTCTTTATGAGGAAGGCATTCTTTTCAGAGGTTTCACCACAGTTTGTATTGCTGGGTGGTTCCATAGTTTGATCTGGGATGGTGATTCTTAAACTTTAGGTCAGGGTTCACCAGTAGTACCCAGTGCAATCAGTATGGAGTTTGAATGTTTTAACGCTACAATATGTATCATTTTTAAAAATCCAGACTTCTTGAACATTCAGAACAAACCATAAATCTTCTCCTTGCCATGCTAATTTTGTTGTATGTGCATCACATTTTTTAATGCAGCGATGCCCCTAACTGAAGTCTGAAATAGAACTGTTCGATTATATGAGGCTGCTGATCACTTACAGTCGCCTTAAATTTTGGCTGGCAGGGCAGTGATATAGGTAGCAGTGTGCCAGGTCAGCACATATACTGTAATATAGTAGGGACTGCCCATCCATTTCAGTAGCAGCATTTTAACCTAAACATCAGAACTTATGAAAGCAGTGGTATTTGGGCATTTCAGCACAGGACCCCCTTCTGATTATGACAATCGATTCAGGACCCCCCAGAAGTAATGTCATGGCTGGAAGTGACATTACAGGTGCCCAGAGCCTGGCTACATCCAGCTTTTGGTGACCCTCCTAAAATGAAGTCACAATCCTCACTTAAAGCATCAAAACAGGCATCCATCAGTCTTGAAAGACTATGGTATCGTGCTTGGCACTGCATACGCTGCATGCAAAGCATGAAGGCCTGGGTTAGATTGATATGGAGGATAGGCTGTTACCCAAGCAGCAAATCCCCCCTCTCCACGCCACTGAAATAGTCCAATGGAAAGGCAGAACCAATACAATTGGTTCCAGCTGCGTCGCAGAGCTGGGCTAAGGACAGGAGCTCACCCTGTCTTGTGGGGACCGACCCGGGTCTCGAACCCTGGCCTGCTAGTTAACAGGCACAGTGTCTTAACCACTTGCGCCACCCACAGCCCAGTCCTACTTAAAGCATCACAGTGCTCAATTTCAGAGAAAAACAGGCAAATGGTGTGTGGGGAAAAAATCTGAACTTCCTGACCTGTTTCAAATGTTGATATATGTGCAGACTAAGATCTGTCCAGTTGCCTTCATTCTTTCCCATTTTAATGGGTCTAACCCATAAATCCTGAAGCCAGATGCATCGATGAAGCTACGGCACCTTCCATAAGTTAACACTAGAGGGTGCCTTAGCTGTGTCGACGCAACTGGCTTCAGGACTTATGGGTAAGGCTGCACTTCCAGTTAGGTCAGCCTAAGCCTAAGCATAAGTCCTGTGCAGACTGGAGGTGTCATAAAAGTGCTGTTAAGACACTTCTGTGCCACTCCTGGGGGAGTGCACAAACAGGCACTTGCCTTCCTGCATCAGCACAGGAATATGAAGTCTAATGAGTTGTGCCAGCATAGTTTAGGATTGCACCCTAGGACTCTGAATCCATGTCAAGGTTATACAGATTGAAAGGTAGAGCTCTTCTGGATTGGTCCAAAATCTCCAGAAATGTTTTTTGCCCTTACTCATAGATTTCATAGTGCATATGAACAGATAACACTGCCATCACCATGGGGTTCTTTCAAATACTAGAGCTCTCTCTCCATTCACTCCTTCTCTGACCAAATGATAGGTATTTTGTTAACAACTAACCAAATACAGCAGAGTTATTATTAGATGTGGCAGGAAATCTAATCTGTAGATTGCTTCACTTTGGAGGATTGGTTGTTAGATATTCCAGTCTGAGGCTGCTCTTGGAAGATGTGTTGGAACCAGACATTAGCATTGCATTTGTTATACTGAAGAATGACTACATTTGCTTTTCTGATCAGCCTTGATAATATGCAAATAGAATACTAGAGTGGACTAGAAAGCACCTAAAGAGGAAACAACAGAGATTTTTACATGCAAGACCCTTGATATGAAACCATATCAAGCAGAACACAAATGCATATAGCATCAATTCGCAAAGCAAAAGTTCTACAAAGAGCATGATTATTCTTTGATGCATTTTTTCCTTTCTGTCAAGATATATGTACTAGTGTTTTTTTTATTTTTGTGTGCACAAACGTGTGTGTGTGTGTGTGTGTGTGTGTGTGTGTGTGTGTGTGTGTGTGTAAGAATATAGGATAAGCTTGACAAAAGCCAAAAGCTGTTAAGTGGGGCTTTGTGTTCTCTGTACCAAAAACAATATAAAATAAATTATGTAAATTGACCAAGTTTGTGTTAAGTTACTTCATTTGAATAATTTATACTGTTTCCGGTATATTAAAAAAATAGGCATTTTTCAAAAAGCAGAGAGAGAGAGAGCGAGCAAAGGGAATAGAACAAGAAGCTTGAGAGGAAATGGTGCTTGCGGTTAGATGGACAGAAGCTTATATCCTTAAAGATGGAGGGTCAGTTACAAATTCTTTTCAACTATTAAATGGACAGAAAGGCTACAGATCTGAATGAACCTTCTCAAAAATGACTCAGCTTCTTTCTTGTACTACCTTTTAACAGTTTCAATCCAGAAAATGTTACAAGTTAACAGGAAGTATGTTGCTGTGTTGAGTAATTATATGTGTAACAGTTCAATCCACTATAATTCCCCATGTGGTGATGAAGCACCACACCTGCATAATCCCGTGGAAGCCCTCCACCCCAGACATTTATTCTATGGTGGGTCTACTTGGACCTGCACCAGCAACATCACTGTCGCATGTCTACCTTGACTCATGAGGGCAGATTGACCCCTTGAAAGAGGTGAGGTTTTGGTGGGTGAGGCTCAAGGGTGTTGTAGTGAGGCTTCCTTCTTGGAGCATTGACTGCGCACTACTTTTGTTGAATCAGGACTGTTATGGGGGACTTGCATTCCTTTGAGCCTGACATGAACTGGAGGCCAGGCACAGTTGCTTATATTATGCTGTTGGTCACCTCCAGAGTGTCACCCTTCATGGGAGGTACCTGAGGCAGAGTGCCCCCTCTGACACCCACTAGCTATGCCACTGAGCCTACATGCTTTAATGTGTCCTCTTTCGTGATAGCTGGAAAGTGCACTGAACACAGGAAAACTAATTCTGGCATTTCTAGGCACAAATTAGGATTGGGAGCAAAGGCTCCAGGGATAGAAATAATCAGAATGACAAAAAGTTCCCAATTTGGAACTGCTTAACAGTACCCCAGATAGGAATGAAGAAAGTGAAAAATTTAGTATAGCTATGTCTTGACAATCTGGATTATCCCAAAAACAAAAGGTGTTTTATTTTGTGTGGGAAATGTTGGGTTTTTAAAGAAAATGTTCTTAAATATTTTGAAAAGCAAGTCAATGGAACAGCAGGCATCTGCATGCAGTGGAGCTTTGGACTAGGGTGACACATTTGGAATTTGTATAACAAATCCATGGGGTGCTTTCCATTCATTCATTCAATCAATCAATCAATTTACAATTAATTAATTACAATTAATTACAATTAGTTGTAAGATGAGAGGAATCTGGAAAAACAGCCGTTTCTGAGTGGCAAGGATGAGGATCACACTCATCTAAAGGAATACGATGAACCACTCGAGCAGTCCTCCTGTTAACTGAGACATTTTCCAGCACTTAACAGAGTGATTAGTGAATAGCCTTTCATGGTGAATGGTATCAAAAGCTGCTGTAAGATCTTAATAGTATGAGTAGTGAATTATTTCTCATGTCATTCTCCAAGCAGGAGCACAAACAAAATGACATCATCACCATACCCCAAAACAACATCAACAAGGAGCTGCAAAATAAATGTTACATTTGACCCACAGCAGTGCTAGGTTTAGGATTGGGGCATCAAAATAATCAGATTTTGATCTGATTAGATCAAATGTCCAAATATCAGATTTTGATCTGATTAGATCAAATGTCCAAATATGTTGATCAGATGTCCAAATATCATTGCTGGAATGATTTTATTATCAAAATCAGGCATTCAAGGTGGATAATGTTGACACAATACTACTTAATAAAGTTGTGCTGAACAGAAAAAATTAAGTTTAGAAATCCATCCTCCTACTCATCCCTTGCACCAACTTACCAGTATCAGTCTGGTGACAAAGAATGCTTGCTTGCAGCACACATGGCATTTTGTGATCCTGAAAAGGCTGCTGTGCTACCAAAATGCAAGTACTGAAGGGTACAATAGCCTGGATACTGACTGGTACATTCTGAACAATAGCCTGATAGGATTGGGTCCCTAGTCCATGAAGATGCTACAGTAAGAAGTAAATCAGGTGACATGAATATATATCAACCGCAACTTTTTCCAAAAAGCTTCAAGATCCTGGTGCTACATACTGCCTTTAGACTTTAATGGGATAGGAAGCCTCTTCCACCACAATCTCTTCGTTCCAAATCCTGTAAATGTCAATGGTTCCCAAGCATTTCAGACTGGGACCCCCTTCTGAGAATGGCAATCGGTTCAGAAATCCCTGAAAGTGATGTCATGGATGGAAGTGACATCAAACAAAAAGTGACATCACTTTGACACCAGAGCTCCTTCATGACTACTTGGAAGTAAGTTTCATTGTGTTCAATGAGGTTTATTCACAGGAAAGCAGCCCAAGTGCCCCATTCCAAGATGGTGATGCACGCACCAGATTCCAAGATGGCAGCACCCTGCTTTTCATGACTCCTCCGAAATGAAGTTGCAACCCCACCAAGGGGGTCCCATCCCCCACTCTGAGAAACATTCCTCTATTCCATCTTGTTCAAAGGGAGTCTTTATAAGAGGAAGAATTTGAGAGGTGCAAATCCTTCCCCTGGGGAAAACCTAGAAGTGACCCCAAACCAGCACATTATACCTCTGGACAGCAGCCTTCCCATGGCTCTCTCTGTCACCACTGATGCAGCCATCACCAATCTCCTCTTCTTGCCCCTTGTCTGTATTGTGATGTACTAGCAATTGTACCCATGTGGACTGCAGCAAGACTGACAGAAGAGCAGGGTGACTTTATGTCCTCTTTTTCCTAGGCTTACTCCCAAATCCAAAGTAACTACGGGAGCATGTAAGAGACTTTATGTGCACCCGTAGTTACTACACCACCTAGTGAAAACCTATGGGAAATTCATATTGGAAGCCAGAGTAAGTTGTTCTTACACCGGAGCAAGGACTCCCCGTAATAACTCTGGATTTTGCCCTTAGGCTGCAATCCTAACCGCACTTTCCTGGGAGTAAATATTATTGAACACAATGAGTCTTACTTCTGAGTAGACATGCTTAGGATTGCACTGTTACTAAGACTTTTAAAGTCTTTTTTTAAGCCTTCTGCCACGGGAAAAAACTTAAATTGTCCTCTTTTCCTTGTGAGCAGGCATCATGTAGTTTTCTGTGTTATAATAAGTGACAAATTATATAATTGTTTTAGTTTTTTTAATAGTAATAGTTTTGAATTTAATAAGTAATAATAGTGTTTGACCACAAGAAAGTGGTTAAAACATGAGTTCAGCTTTTATTTTTGTCATGGCCTCCATTTTTCTTGGGTGTCCTACATTTTGATCAGTCCTTGTCCTCTTTTTTGGTTATGACATCTGATCACCCTGCACAAGAGGCCCACATAAAAGATACTCACTTTATTGCTTCATTCCCACATGGCACATCAGCCATGATGCCAGAAGCAGATTCAGCCAGAATCAAGGTCCTGAGATGCTGCTGCTTAGCACTCCTGCAACAGAAAGACCAGAAACCTACCATAACTTCCTACATTATGAACAAGAAAAACTATGCCTTGCACATTTCCAATTGGGCTGCTACTGCTATTTCTGTGATAGGAGCTCATTCAAAGTGGTGATAACAAGAAGAAAACGAAAGGCCTGGATTCAGAGACAGCCTTGAGATGTTTCGGTAGCACCACACACAAAGCGATACTTTTCTGCCTTGCCTGCTTTCCAATAAGCTCCTTAAGGATTCAGAAATGCCCTTTCCCCCCTTCTCCCTATTTCTTCAGGTTTTTCTGGCCACCTCATTCATCACAGAGAGACATAAGAGAGATGGGAGCCAGGAAAAAAAATTAAAACTCCCTCTGTGTTGCTCTAGGCTGGTTGCTGTTTTCTGCTCAGCTCAGTTCATCATTGCAGTGTTTCATTTTTAAATGGTTCACTTACTTGAAAATGAAACTAGGAAGAAGCAAAACAAAACAAAGAGGGGGGAAAGGAAGCTGGTGGAGGAGGAAAAAAGAGAAAAGGAGTAAAGTTTTATTTTGTGATGATAGCGTCAGAGCTGGCAGCCTCAAAGGCCAGCTGCCCGTTTGCGCTGTTGTGTGGTTTAATTTTGTCCATAAGTGGGGAGGGAGGATGGCCAATTTACAGTACTTGTTCTTCTACACAGTTCTTTCCAGCTTTTGGATTGGGTCCAAACACACAGTTGCTTTTCAATGCAAGAAAAACCACTGTTCCAGCATCGAAAGATGGCACGGATTGGTGCTTATCCCCTAGTGCTAAGTGTCCCCATTTTAGTAGCATGGTATTTCTTTCCATAATGGAAAGATCAGACGTTTCCTGCAAGAAGATCTTATGTTCCCTTTCTTCGTATAGTTATTTTTGAAAGAACCACAACAGGGAATAAAACATTCCCCATTCAGTCTCTGCGAATTGTTGCCTCACTTTCCTTAGCTTTGACCCCATTTAACCCTGAGCTTACCACATGAAGAGCAACCGTAGGAGGAAATATGTCACTTAGCACTCTCCAGTTTCCCAAAACTGATAGTAATAGAGGTGTCAAATATCAGGCATGCTGGACAAATCAATCAATCAATCAATCAATCAATCAATCAATCTATCTATCTATCTATCTATCTATCTATCTATCTATCTATCTATCTATCTATCTATCTATCGCAAGAAGGACTTAAAAAGTCCTCAGTTCAAAATCCTAGATGACTACTGCTTTACTGAGCTTGTCAGACCTTTTCCCTCATAAATACATGGGAACTTCATGGAAGTAGAAACGTTAGATAAAAACAAGAAAGTTTAATATGAAGTTTCTAGGATGCCCAGTTTAATTCTATTCCAATGAGATACCCACTAAAATGCAAAGGGTGTGCATGAACTTAAGTCAAAACAGTGTCTCAGGCTTCATTAAGCGAAGAAGATAACAGTTGTTTCCCAGTGTTCTTTCACAGTAAACTATTAACAGTTGCAAGTTGAACTATTGTTATTGCAATAATATCATGTACTACAGTCTGCTGTCAGGTAGAAACCATGCTTTCCCTGTCACCATCACAGCTTTTGTGTTGTCTTTGCAGAAATTCACTGAAAGGTCTTTAGAAATTCTTCATAGTACTAAAAATGATTAAAATAACCATGATGAGATGAGATTCCTCTCAAGTTTTAATTTTTGGAAGCTTGAGGTCTCTTTGGTCAGCATCAAACAAGAAGGTTGCCTGATGAGTCATGAGCTGGCTACCTTTCTATTATTCTGGAACAGACAGAAAAATCTCAGATGTGTAGCCATATTAACAGACAGCTCAGATAACCAAAGCAGCTTCTGAGCACCAGTGGTTAGAATTTGCCTTTTTCCTGTTGCGTTCTCTATTCCAACTGGAGTTCCGATATGAAATATCAGGCAGAGTGTGGAAGCATCAAACATTATAATAGGGGACTAGCAAGAGGCTGTGTAGTCAATGGAAGGCTCATTGCACAAACTTAGATGCACAATTTGGCATTTACCCATATTATTTGAGCATGCGACATTAATATGTGTTCCTTTGGATACACATAGTCTTGGCCACTGTAAGGAAAGGCATATGGGAAAAAAAACCTTTTTCCTGATATCTCCTGGAGTTCTATTTGTAAAACCAGGAGCTCCTTTTCTCAAACAGAATATAAAATGGAGGCTGCTTTGAGGACTGGATTGCTTTTAGTAACATGAAATGTATGCTATCTTTTAAAACCACAATTTTGGATTGCAAAGACTGCATGTGAAAATCCTCCTGAATATCTGGAGAAGTATGATTTAGAAAAACCTCTGGGATCAAGGAAACGTGTCTCATCCTGGAACTGTTCATGTTGTCCTTTAAAAAGAGAACAAAGTAGCGTTCTTTTTCTGAACAAAAGAAAATGGCTGACAAACCTCCAACCTGGGCTGCTTTTTAACAATACACAACATAAATCCTGTTTAGGGAATAATTGCTTGGATGTGAACCAACACACTGGGTCATTTAAGCTGACACTGAGCACTTAAACAAAATTATTTATACTGCTCTTACTTCTGCTATAATCAGTTATAGAACACTAATGCAACCATGTGTATTTTGTTTTCTGTTTTAAAATCCAGAACAGCGTTTAATTTATATATCTTCAAACTGTTCTGTTAACATCAGGTTGTGAAAAAACACACCGCATGTCAGAATGAAGTAGTGAGGATATACCCATCAACATCCTTGTTTCACAATTTGTTTGCCTTATGTTTGGTTTGAAAAAAAGATGCAGCCATCTATTAAAAATCTGAATTTTTGGATTTAAACTTTCTCACTTGTTGAAGCACCTAGGAAGCGGTAAGTTGTCTAACTTACAAACTAAAGTGGATATCCTCTGCAGCAGCTGCTTTCAAAGGCTATCAGATGGGATTTTGAATGCCATTGCCTTGGCTATCTTAAACCCACCATACACTGCACAAACAAATATGAAATTTCTGTAACTTCAAATCTCTCGTCTTTGCTTGATTAAGCCTGAGACACAGTTTTGATTAAGTTCATGCACACCCTTTGCATTTCAGTAGATGTCTCACTGGAGAATTTCCTCGTGGACCAGATGCGCTGAGATTTGCAATGCTAAATCAAAAAGGGGAATTTAGTTTCTAAGCATCTGGTGAAGAAAACTGCTGCCAAAAAATATTGCATGGTACCATAAAGCAGTGATTTCCAGTGTTGTGGTCCAAAGAACCGTAGGCAACCACAGAAGCTTATCAAGGTAGCTTTAAGATACCTTGTGAAGATATGTCAGCAAGTGAAGATAGTAAACATGGATCAGTTTTTCTGAAAGACAATATACTTTCTATCCATGACATTTCCTACAATGTACTGCCAGCCAACAGAGAATTCTAGGTATGATCACTTGTATATTCCATTCACACAAGTACCTGGTGGGGTACATCATGCACAACCAATGTCCTGTATGAATGAAATATATGTCATACAGACAATTTTCAAACAATATAACTGTATAGATATTTCTGAATTTCAAACATTTCTGAAGAAAATACCAGTTGGAACAAACACTGATATTGATGTCACTGGGGTTTGCATTACACGGTGCAGGAAGCCAGAACATCACCCTTGTAATGGATCTCCTCACATGAGGGGGCAGAGCAATTCCCCAGGTGGTGAACATGGTGATGTACCAACATCCTGCCATTACCTGTTTTTGTCTATAACTTTTGATAGAATAGAAATATTTCAAAGTGGCTCTGGTTATGTTTGGAGCTGGTTATGTTCAGACCCTGACCATAGTGTGATATGATTTCTCAAGGAATTTGGAATCCATGAGGGATCCAAGAACAGAACCCCTGTGGATAATAAGGGTCTACCTGTATTTTAACACATCCTTATCCAGAGTAACTACGGGAGCATGTAAGAGACATTTACATCACCGTAGTTACTGCACCACCTAGTGAAAACCTATGGAAATTCATATTGCAATCCAGATTACATAAATTGTTGTTACACCAGAGCAAGGACTCCCATAGTTACTCTGGATTGCACCCTAAGTTTGTTTCATTGTATTTGGCATAAAATTGCACAAAGATTGATATAGAACATATTGGGATCATTCAAAAATTCCAAGATTTAAAATTTTTTGGCAAGTAGTGGTGTCACTCATTCTTTGTGCATCACCTGGTGCAGCCCCCTAGCAACTCCACTAACTACTGGCTCACCTTCCTCATCCAGCCAGGACAGCATGCTCATCAAGAATGCATCCTAGATAGCTGTTATGTTGTAAACCATTTTAGTTATGTAAACTGTGATAGCTATGGATATGGCCAGAGGGAAAGCTGATGATCTTTATATAGTACTTCGAGTGAGCAAAGCATTTCACATTACCAATACACATTACCAATCTGTCTTACAGCCCTGCAAGGTAGATCAGTTTTGTTGCAATACAGGAGGTGAGGAATGAGACTGATGCTGCCTTGCCAAATTGGGGACTTTCTGGTTTAAAGCTCACCTCTCCCACAAACCCAGTTGGTGAGTAGTTCTGCTTATTTCTTCTGTTCCAGCCATGTTTGCCTCCCAAAGCTAGTTTTTTTTCTATTCCATTACAAGGAAAATTGTGCATCTGTGGTGGCACACTTGATCTTGACCTCATTCCGCCATGCTTCTGCAGTTTAAAGCAGCAGCAGTCAACTGCTGTAATAACCTGTCGATTTGTTTTTAATAAGATTATGCCTGCATTATGCTTATCTGTAGCCAGTTGAAAGCAGAGCCCTGCTGGGGACGTGCCACGCTTTGGGAGTCTGAGATCAAAACGGAGCCAGCATGACAGAGAGAACGAACCTGGGAGAGGTGCTAGAGTACCGCTTTCCCTGCTCGAAAGGAGCAGTGGGACTTACCATTTCAAATCTGCCATCTAAAGCGCCAGGGCAAATGCTTCTCTCTTTCCAGTTGACAACCTTTTCATCAGAAAAGAGTCCCAGGGAACTGGTTTTACATATATTTGCAAGGCATACATTCCATCCCAGCAACAGCACATTCGGAAACAGGGCATAAATCTGATGGCTCACTGAGTGTGCTTTGAACTGGTGCAGGGTGTCAACAGCTTCTTAATCAAGCTCATTGGCAGAGGATCTAAGCAGCACAATGCAGAAATCATGCTGCCTGGACAGCTAAGCAGCATTTCTATGCAAACCGAGGGTGGCTTTTGGCACATGTGACTGAATGCACTGAGGCAGTGCATGGGAGTAAGCAAAAATGCGCTCATGTTACTGCAAGTGGTTTCAAAAATGCAATTGGAAAGAAATGGTCCCCTTGGATATGTATGCACACATATAGTTCTCACACAGAATTTAGCATGCAAAACATAGATCTGAATCATAGTCTTATCAAGAAATTGCCAATTAGGTCTAAAAGGCTAGGCTTGAGGTACCTTGTTTATGGCCCAATCCTACCTTGCCTTGTGCTGATGGAACTCACAATCTGTTAGTGGCCTGGGCATTAATATATTGCCCTACACAAACTTTCTCTGTTTCTACACAAACTTGCCTGTTTCAAGCAGGGTGATCATACAGAACGAGGACAGAGTGCCTCAACCTTAAATCATAGCATAGAAAAGGGAATTTAGGCAGGTGTAGTCCAGTTGACAAAGGGTAAATGTTTCAAATCAATAATACTATTAAGAGACACATTGGAGTTCCTCATATGTGCTAGTACTCTTAAGATAGTGAGCTTCTTAGGCATCTACATTCTGCTTTTGGAAAAACAGCTTTAAGCTTTTTATAGTGTATTAGATAGAGTAGGACATACGTAACGGCTAAAAAGCACCTACAAACACAGAAGGGTTTAAAAAGCAGCACTTGCCTAGATTCCCTCATTTATGCAGTGGTTAAAGGTTGAGGTACTCTGTCCTCCATACTATATGGAGGGGTTTCAAGGGATTCACCCAAACTTTCCAGATGGTGATATCTCTACCCCTGCTATAGAAGAAATTCTGATTTTTTATTTTTTTATTTTCCTAATTTATACCCCGCCTTTCCTCCCCTACAAGAGGGAGCCCAAGGCGGCCCAAGGGGAGCCCAATTTTCTGCTCTACTTGCCTTTCTTCCACTATCCTGTGCTTCTGAGGAGAAAAAAATGTAATGAGAAAATCATTTGTTGCTTCTGCCAAAACCAGAAGTTTGGTAGGCCAACAGACCATCTTCCTTTCCATCAAAGCTCACACTTCAATGTATATTCCATTTTTTTCTGCGACATTCTTCATATTACGATTGCCACATTCACATGTCAGGAACAAGATTAAATGGAATAATGGCACCCATTCAGTGAAGCTGTGAAATTCTGAACTAGAGCCAAAACAGATATAACACAAGAAAGGCCCTGTTGGATCTGGCTAAAGGCCCATCTGGCCCAGCATCTTATTTCTTACAGTGGCCCACCAACTGCCTTTGAGAAGCCCAAAAGTTTCTCACCATCCGTTATCATTTTCTGTCATTATTCCCCCTGAAAACAATACCTTCTGCTGCTGAATCTGGAGGTAGTGCATGGCTACCATAACAAGCAGCTATTGGTCATCCTGCGCTGCATGACTTTGTCCAATACCTTTTAAAGCTATCCATGCTAGGGGCTATCACCACTTCTTACAGCCACAAATTGCACAGATTACTTCTGCACGTTATGAAGAAGGACTTCCCTTTCTCCAAACCCAATTCATCCTGGTTTCGCTTCATCTTTACTGACTGCTTGTTCTAGCATTGTGAGAGAGGAACAGACAGGCCAGTTCCCTGTGCTGTATCCAGATGGTTAGAGGCTACTGCTGCACTATCATGGGGCAAACGGAAACTTTCCCCCTTACACTGGATAGTGCCGCATCAGCCCCTATGAGTCTACTTGGAGGTGCACCACTGATTTTGGTGGCATAACTTTGGGCAGAGATGTGTCAGCGGACTCTGATATGGCCAAGATCAACCAGTGCATCTTACTATGGTGTTGGACCTGGATCCATGCAAGGAGGCAGGCACAAGCCCAGGTACTGGCCTTCTCTACTCATTCTGTATCACAGACATGCTTTACGGCACATTTGCAAAACCTAGGCTGGTGCGAGTGACTTGGGTCAACCTAAGTGGGCAGTGAGGATTGTGCTTACAGATTCACAAAATTATCAACACCGATGACAACTACATGAGATTTTTGGATATATCAGCAGCCTTATGCACAAGCAGCAGATGTGGAAGGAGACGGCAAAATAAGGGGGTGGTTGTTTATCTCCTGCTTGTCTACTTACTAGAGAAAGTGGCTAAGTATTGTGGGAAGCAGAGGGTGGACTAAATGGAACCTTGATCTGATCAGCAGGGATCATCTTACAAGGGATCATCTCATATATTCTTCTATATTCCCGTGTTTCAGAATCACTGCATTGCAGCTTCTCTTTCCAATGCCATTTTATGATCACAAATGCATAGATGTTAAGGACCTTATGATTATTCTGGTCTTTTGAATAAAGCAGAGTATAGAATTCCAACCATTTATGTGAGCACTGAATCCAGTAATTTGTGGTTGAAACAGAGCATATCCTTCAGAATACCATTGATTCTCATAAAGACTCCAAATGATGGAAAACTTACCACATCCTCTATTAGGCTGTTCTGTTCCGATTGATAATCATCCTCACCATTAAAAAAATCAGGGCTTCATTTCCCATATGAAATGTTATAGCTCAGACTTCCAGTCACTTATTATGCCTTTATCCGCTGGAAAAAAAGAAACTTCTGGTATTAGTTTTTTTCCTGCAAAGAATTATTATGGTGCATATACTACTAAAATCTCCTTTTAAATAACTTTAAATCTATTGATCACATTTGATTACATAGGAACTCCCCAAGTCACAAAAAACATTACGCCACAATTTTAGGGTGCAATCCATCTGGAAGTTTCCTGTAGGAACGAGTCCTGTTCTTTCTTCCATGCCTCCATTGCGTCAAAAAGGCATGGGAAGGCAAACTTCTTTTTGAGTTCCACCCGTTACCATTTTATGTCTGACTGCATACTATTTTATTTTATATTTTAATATTAATACTTTAATTGTAATATCTTTTGTGTTTTATGTAATAATTGTTAGCCACCTTGGGTGCCCTTCAGGGAGAAAGTTGGAGTACAAATTGAATAAATAAATATAAATCAATAAATCCTGTGTACTTGATCATCATGGTTAGTCAGATTAAACCATAACCTAATACGCACAGTTGTTGGGCCACCTTGTCAGTTCAGACTTCAGACCAAACTGTGCATGATGTGCTTAAGGGCCCAGTAATGACCCAGAGATGGCCCAATGCAAGTCCCTTGTGCCAGCCTATCATTGTCATAAAAGTGCTATAAACAGAGTGACCAGATGCCAAACCAAAAAAAGAGAACAAGGTCCCCCAAAATTCCTGACATCCAACCAAAATACATCACATTTTAAAAAATGTAGGGCACCCAAAAAGTAGGACAAATGTAGGACATGTTAAAATAAATGCTAAAAACACATGTATTGCTTTCCAGTACTTAATTTTAACATTATAAAAGCAGGCCTCTGTCAGTCTTGAAAGACTATGGTATCGTGCTCGGTGCTGCATATGCTGCATGCAGAGCATGAAAGCCTGGGTAAGATTGTTATGGAAGATAGGCTGTTACCCAAGCAGCAAATTCCTCCCTCTCCATGCCACTGAATTAGTCCAATGGAAAGGCAGAGCCTATGCGATTGGATCCAGCTGGCGTCGCAGAGCTGGGCTAAGGACAGGAGCTCACCCTGTCTTGTGGGGCCGACCTGGGAATCGAACTCTGGCCTGCTGGTTAACAGGCACAGTGTCTTAACACTTGTGCCACCCACAGCCAATTTTAATTTTAACATTATAGCACTTCTTTTTATATTGAACACCTCTTTACAAGACCTGTTTTCACCAACAATGCACAAAAAGGGGCTCAAAGCAGACACAATCTTTCTGCAAAGACCAAAGCACCCCAAGAAGACTCTCTGGCACCCAGTCACATAAAAAGGAGCCCAAGCACCCCCATACCTGTTTATTTTACTCCCATTTACATTGATATGGCTGAAAGTGGGCAGAGGAATCCCAGGAGCCCCAAGCACGTGAACTCCAGTCAGGCCACATGGCCTGTTGTTCCTGCAATTTCGGCTTGGTGGTGTTGCACCCTTCCTTTTCTTTTTCAGGCGTGCACTACTGCCCTTGCATCTGCCACCTTGTAGCCAAGCTGAAAATTGCAGGTGGCAAATTTAAAAAATTTAAAGTGCGAAAGTGCTAAAAAAAGGTCCACGTAGGGGCTTTTTCCACTCTAAAAGCCCCATTTCCGGACATTTCCTGCTTTCTGGGAATCCCTGGCTATGAAGCACATTCACATTCACATAATGCTGACATAATGGCCTCCCCATATTGATCTGAAAAAGATAAGCTTGCACTATCTGAGCTCAGCCGGCGGAGGGAGCAGAGGGGGGGCAAAGAGGGGCAGAGAGGTGTTCTGCAGTGGGGGGGGGGAGTGGGAGGCAGGCCCAGGATTTGGCACTTATCCTAGCCCCATTCCCAGGCAGAGCAGATGGACTCCAGGCTGCTCCATTCTGCTCGATGAGTGGGGTGGCAGTCATTAAGTGCCAAACCTTGTGCTCCATGTTATCCTCCCTCCTTACTTTACACCTTATTATTAGTGCTGCTGCTTTCAATATGACATCTCAAGCCAATGTTCTACCCTCAGGGTAGCTGATAAAGGTGCTCTTGCCCAGTCCAAAGTGTTTTGGAAATGAGCAACATGATATTGCAGTGGAACGCAGGTACCATCCTCCACCCAAGATTGTTTTTCAGCTGCGTGCATTATTCCTAAATAATACATTCATTTACATTTAGAGCAGTTCCATTACACTTAGAGCCGTTCCATTAGTGTCAGGCCAAATTAGAAGGTGTAGAGATGATCCCTCAACCCCACTCCAGTGCTCAAAATAGCATAAGACGTCTCCCCTCCTAGTTCCCTTTCACTAGTTAGCAAAGGGGATGTAGCAGATTTCATGATGGAGCTTGGTTTTCTGTACACACTGAAAAAATATTGAGCTAAGAGGCATAAGGCTTTGCCTGCCTTACAGCACAATCCAGAGTAACTGGTTTATAGTATTCCCATTTTGCAGAGAAGGGAAGATTGTAGGTAAAAACTTGCAAAAATGTGGCCTACCCAAATCTGAATCCAGTCTTCTATATCCTAGCAGAACTTTGGATTCACAAAATCCACGGTTCTCAAACTTTTTTGAGACTCTAGAGCTGTGCTTTCCAAACTCGTGAATCACAACCCATTAGTGAGAATGAAACCTTAATGGGAGTGGCCCAGGAATGGATCCCTAGCAGTGATGCAGTAATTGTGGTGCTGCAGGGACTCAAGGACACATACCTGGGAATATCCTGCTGCCTCCAAGGGAGTACAAGAGGCTTGCAACCACCTCCATGACCTTCTGCACTGCTGCAGTGAGCTCTGACCTGCTATTGGAGCGCACATTGCACAATTCAGAACTGAGCTCAGATAATGGATTGGAGTTTAATGCAGCCACACAAAAGGTTACGGAGCAACACATATTATCGTGGAGGCTTCAAGGATCCTTGGAGGTTATAGCATCACCCCAGGTGTGTAGGGGTGCCCTGGATCCCCATTGTGCTGTAATCACCTCAGTAACATCAGGGCAAACCCCACAACTACTTCAGTAACATCAGGGCAAACCCCACAACAGTCCCTATGTCTGAGTAGGATTTTGGGAACCACTGCCTTAGAGGTTACTGCTTAGTTTATAAGTAGTAAGGGATGTGGCTACAATGGTGATTGAGAAGCAGTACTCTCCCTAGTCGCAGCTTGTTTAAACTCTCGATGTATAGAGTCTGTTGTGCCCTTTCCGTTTCATGAACCACAAAAAGTTGGGTCACAACCCATTGCGAGGTCCTGGACCCACAATCTGGGAACTGCTGCACTGAAATATATTGCCAAAAAATACAACTGACAGTTGTGGCAACAAGTTCAACTCAAATTATTTATGTAAAAAGTAGAATCTTTGCCAGTGGAAGGAAAGAAGTACCAGCGAAGGAATGCCCAGAAAGCTGAACTTTAAAAGATCTGTTAAGGCTCAACACATTTTGAATTGGATGGAGATAACATACAAACCAGGCCAGTTTCTTTACCCCAAACCTTTTCTCTGGAGCCATAAAACCATCATTCAGGGTTATTGTAGCTGTGATTTGAGTTTGTGATTTGCACAAAATGTAAATAACATTCTGAGGGACAGTGAAAAATAATTGGGAATATTAAGCAGTGTTCAACAAAGCTGACAAGTGAATTTAGAAACACTTCCCTATTTTTTCTGCTAACATTTTGCAATAATGTTCATCATTGTTGTTCCATTTTTTAAACTAAGCTGAGGGATATTGGAGCATCTGTATTAGGATCCAATTCTATACCCTCCCAATGCTGGTTCTAAGCTCCAGCACCCTCATTGTGTGATATAAACATGCCATAATGGATTTCTTTCAGCACTACAACAGCAAGAAGCACCAGCACTGGGACCAGCACTAGGTTTGCACCAGTCAGAATTGACTGGGTTTGCACCAGGAGACCGAAGCTGGAGAAGCACCCATGATAAGGTGCACCACCAGGTGGCAATGAGGGTTTCAGGGCTGGAGGGGAGGCAATCTGGGGCTAGAAGAAGTTGGACAGGAGAAGGAAATGGGGTGTTCCATTGTATCTTATCCTCCGTGAAGGGCTGCAAACAGTGGTGGGCCTGACCTCGCCCAACAACCAGTTCTCTGAAAGTGGGCGGGGCCAGGCTGGGTCAGGGGCGGGGCTGAGGTCAGGGGGAGGGGCTGGGGTCAGGGGGCGGGGGCGGGGAGAATTTAAAGGGGAAATTTTTTTTTAAAATCTAAAAAAAAATTTTAAAATTATTTTTTTTAAAAAAAATCTTAAGTTTTTGTTAGTGCCCTCCAGCAACCCTAACCACACTTTCCTGGGAGTAAGTCCCATTGACTGTCATGGGACTTACTTCAGAGTAGGAAAGCATAGGATAGGGTTCTCAGGCTGCAGTTCCAGCCACACTTGCCTGGGAGTAAGTCCGATTGACTGTCATGGGACTTACTTCAGAGTAGGCAGGCATAATCTAGGGTTCTCAGGCTGCAGTTCCAGCCACACTTGCCACACTTGCTGCAGTGGGCCTTACTTCAGGGTAGACATGCCATGGATCAGGCCCTGAGCTGCTCCAGGCAGCAGAGAGAGAGAGAGATCTGGAGGGAGCGATGCCCCCTTCAGCATCCCTGGTTGGAGATGGTGCTCCCCACATCAATCAGTATTAAGCCTCTGGGTTCTGTGTAATTTATTCCTATGCATTACACTTTGTTGTGCTCTCAGGGGGGAATGTGTGCAGGGGTGCCACAAATAAGAACATAAAAGCATAAGAAAAGCCTCCACTGGATCACACCAAAGACTCATCTAGTCCAGCTTCCTGAATGACACAGAGGCCCACCAGCTGCCTCAGGGAGCACATATGACACTTGCATCCAGGTGCCTAAGTACCAGCTGACATTACCACAAGTTCCACAGGTGGTGCTCATACCACTGGTTGAGAAACACTGATCTACACTTTAGGACCAGAGTCTGTGGTGTCCATCTGCAGGTTGAGGTTTCCCTCTAAGCCACTACTTAAGGCTACAATCCTGTCCACACTTTCCTGTAAGTAAGCTCCATTGAATATAATAGGACTTCTGAGTAGTCAAGCAAAGGACTGAGCTCTTAGTAACCAGCCTCTGGCTGCAATCCTATTCACTTTCCTGAGAGTAAGCGCCACAGACTCTAATGGGACTTACTTCTGAGTAGCAAAGAATAGGATTGTGCTCTAATGCTGTACTCCTCTGCACACTTTCCTGGGAGTAAGCTTCATAAATTGAAATGGGATTAACTTTTGAGTAGTAAGGCATAGGATTACAAGCTCTTAGAAACCAGCTTCTGGCTGTAGTCTTATCCACTCTTTCCAGGGAGTAAGCTTTACTATTATAATGGAACTTACTTCTGAGTAGACAGATGATTGGGCTTTGAGGCTACACTCCTATCCTCACAGGGGAGTAAAACCTACTGAATTTAATAGGATTTACTTCAGAGTAGGCAGTGGACTGGGCTCCTGGGAGGGCAGGATGGGAACTGGGGCTATTTCTTCAGGCGCCCCCCATACTGCCTCCCCATAATCTCAGGTGGATAGATTTCTCAGAGGGGCAGGATGAGGTGGGGAGATCTGGGGGGGAAGGACTACAGTGTGGATAGGATTGCAGCCTGAGCCCAATCCTAACCATGTCTACTCAGAAGTAAGTACCATTCAAGTCAATGGGGCTTACTCCCCAGACTGTGTGGTCAGGATTTTAGCCTTACAGTCCAATCCTCTGTTGGCTTACTTAGAAGTAAGTCTCATTCTAGTCGTTGGGGCTTACTCCCATGTAAGTGTGGATAGGATTGCAGCCTGAGCCCAATCCTAACCATGTCTACTCAGAAGTTAGTCCCATTCAAGTCAATGGGGCATACTCCCAGGACTGTGTGGTCAGGATTTTAGGCGTACAGTCCAATCCTATGCAGGCTTACTTAGAAGTAAGTCTCATTCTAGTCAGTGGGGCTTACTCCCATGTAAGTATGGATATGATTGCAGCCTCAGAGCCCAGTCCTAACCATGTCTACTCAGAAGAAAGTCCCATTATAGTGGGCTTACTCTCAGGAAAGTAGACAGGGCTGGAGAAACAGGGCTAGAGGGAGAGATCCAAGCCTCTGCCAATCTCCTCAGAAGTAAGTCCCATTATAGTCAGTGGGCTTACTCTCAGGAAAGTAGACAGGGCTGGAGGAACAGGGGACAAAAGCCTTGGAGGATCTCATCCTCACAACACTCAGACCTTTCTCAGTAGCTCTGGCTTCTGGCTTCTCTATTCCCGCCCAAGGACCGCTTTGTAAAGCTGTCCATGAAAATGCCTGACCCAAAAGAAAGACCCACAAAAACACCATCCCCAGAGAGGCTGCCTCATTTGCATATAAGAAACCCATCATGCTTTGCAAACTGCACAAGGAAATAACTTCTGAAAACTTGCTAGAAATAAGGTTTTTAATCAAAATAAGATGTTTAGCAAGGATGTTTAGCACCTTCATACAAAGGTTTGGGGCATAAAGACGCTCCTCACTCTCACTTGAAAGTACTGAGCTTATAGTGATCCAAGCACCCTCCCATCTCAGTAGTGTAGTGTCTGAGTATGCTGTGAAATGATTGAAATGCCTTGTCTGAATGATGGTAATGGGAACATACTGTTTGTATTTTAAAATTAAAAAATAACCTTAGGGAGGGGAAGGAGGGGGAGAGAGCCCCCCTCAGAAGGGGAGGGAGGTTCAGAAGGGGAGGAAGGAGGAGGGAGTGGAGCTTCACCTCTGGGAAGACAGACCCAGAGACCCTTTAAGAGAAATTCAAACACAGTTGCATGCAATTCAAAGATGACGGCCCCCTCTTAGCTACCAGTTCGCTAGTCATGCCCAAATTAACAACCGGTTCTACAGAACTGGTAAGAACTGGCTACAGCCCACCTGTGGCTGGAAAACTGGACTTGGAGCATTTCAAGTCTGCACCACCAAAATAGCCAGAGCAAATTGAAGAAGCCCCATTGCAGCGCCTGAGGCTTTCTCCAGGGGGAAGGAGACAAAGCAGAATATTGGGTGTTGCATGAGAACTGTGTGAAGAGCTCTATAAGACACATTGCTAACATATACAAGACCCCTGCTAAATGGGCAAGAGATACTCTTTCAAGTGGGCGTTCCTCTTTTACTTAGCAGGTGGAGGGTAACTGGCCCTCTCTTCCCCAGCAATATCTGTAATACTAGCTTCTGCTGGTTTTCTTTTGCATTTTAGATTGTTAGCCCTTTTGGGACCTAATAGCCATTAATTTTTTCATTTTCTTTGTAAAGCACTTGTGAACTTTTAAGTTGAAACACAGTATAAAAATACCGTAGAGATTTCATGATATGAGACTCACATGACATGAATTTTACTGGATTACTGTCAAGATCAGCAGAAACATTGCTATTCCATGACATTTGGAAAGACAGCAATACATACAAACACTTCTCCTTTGTTCTGGTTCTAGACATAGGCCTGGTTTGAACTTTGTCAGATTGTCAAATATGAACATTAGACATAGCTCTAAAAGTGCACAATTAAATAGTAAACATCTATAGAACTGCCACCATCAAAATTCCAAGTTCATAAACTGTGTCATCCAAATTGAGCTTTGAAAAAGTTCATATATATCTGTGTGCATTTTTTTCCCATTCTGACCATTAAAATCCACTCATACAGGCCCACATAGCAATCTGCTTATTTTGACAAGAAGCCCATGACACCCATGCAGGGAAGAAGTCCCATTTTCCTGTTCATCTATTTACCATCTCCCATGAAATTGCAGTGCAATTGTAATGCTTCCCTACAAAGTGAAAAACAAGATTCAGGCTAAAGCAGAAAGGGCATGTGAATTAGGGATCATGAATGAGCCTGCTTGTTCACTTTCCCCAAACACTTATTTTCTTATGTAAATTGTATGCTATTTTATTTACGGCATAAATATATGCCATTTCAGTAACTACAGTGAGATATTTCAGTGCCTATCTGCGGCAATCATAAAAACAAATAGGAAAAGAAGAGCCAAGGTATGCGTTGTCACCACTTACGCAGATTGCACGCTGCAATTGCACTCTGAGAAACAACCGTAACTTTCTATCTTGGCCTATTTTCTCTATTTTCCCTCTGGATAAAAAGTATTGCAACCCTGTCATGTGCACTCTGTGTTACTTTAAAGGGGGACGTACAATATTTTCAAAGTCTGAGAGAAAAAAGCCAGGTTGAGGTACAATATAAAAAATGTGGATTTTTATAATCTTTTTTTTCTGTGATGGCCCTTTTTCTGTTTAATGGCCCTTTGGATAATTTTCAGAGTGCCTATGAACAGCGGTGCAGCTAGGAGGGGTGCAATTACACTAGGCTACAACCTTTAGAGGGATGCAAACTGAGTTTTATGCTAGTGGCTAAAATTGTGAAAACAGGCTATATTTGAATTATAATAGCATCATGTTATATATAATTGGAAAGATAATTTAATGCAGAATGAATTGAAATATAATTCATTGGAATATCTATATTCTATTAAATATTATGGCCAATTAACCAGAAAATGAAAACACAAAAGCCTATGGAACAAAAAGTGGATAGTCTTAACTCAAAATTTTCCCATGAGACTGATTGCTCTGAGAGCCAATGAGATACAATTCTAATACTGTATCAAACTAATAAGGTATTAATATGAAACAGCTCTCATTCCCATATACATCAATATTAATAGATGGCAAATTCTGCCTGTCTGTCCTATAACCCTCTATAGAGGGTTATAGAGGGTTCTGTAAGAGCTCTGCCCACACCTGCTCTACATAGACATATGATACTTTTTAGGAATCAGGATGATCCCGGGATTGACCCCCACACTTACACCCCCACACACAAATTAACCCCTTGCTGAGCATAGCAGTGCAAAACAACACTGCCCTTCAAAAAAAATCCTTGCTATTCTGAGACCAAGCAAAAGGCTTTCAATAAACTTGTGCCACCTTCTTCCTCTATAGCCTGGAGGTGTGTGGAGCTCTGAACACCCCCAAGGTGGCTTCAGACAAAGATATTTAGTGGGTCTGGCATGAATGAAGCTTCCTTTGCTGCCATTTATCAGGCCCCAAACTACAAGCTGAGGCTTTTGCTTCAGAACTTGGCTAAAACCTGTATGGGGCAGATGCCGCCTCACACATTTTGGCACAGCCTTGACTTAGCCCAGAAACCCATTTCAGATTTGACATTATCGCTCAAGGCAGAGCTTTCATTTTCATTCAGGATGACACTGCTGTTTAATTATCGCTAACCTTTGATAACAGACCGGCAGCCTCAGAATTGTCATCTAGCCTCCATGACGTTCCCATTGTGTGACCTACAGTTTCACCAAATTAACTTCATTAAATCAAAGGTTCTTTGCAGAATTCTGTTTCTTTTCCTAAAGGCAATTCCACCTGATGGTGTTGCTTCTGTGTGGCTTTAGAAGCATTTAAAGCATCTGAATCAAAATTCCATCTGACGGGAGGTTTGATCATTAGGACTGCTCTAGTGACACGTTAGAACTGTTTGCTTGATTAAAAGGACAGAGAAAAAGGAGAACCAGAACAGGCACAGGAAGCCAAAGAAGCTGCTCCATCACAGATCAATTATGGCTAATAGTTCTTTGTTCATACAGCAGCCCCAGGGCACAGAGGCATTAGCTAGAGTTCATTCAATTTGTAACAGGGGCTTTTTCCTTAAAGCATCACTACAGTAGTTCAAGTCACAATGAATGCTTTTAAGAACAAAAACCCATGGTTTAAGGTTTATGAAAAAGCCTTCTCTCCCTTTGTGCTTACACACTCCCCTTACCCAACCTCTTCTTTCACGTGCCTTCAGGACGTTTTCATCTTCATGTTGAAACAAACCACAGTTCCTCATTACATTGTATGGAACTGTGGTTAGTTCTGATTCTGGTCAGTTAATAAACAGTACTCTCTATAAATGAATGGCAACTTAGTATTGCTGTCTTTGATCCTGATTTTCAGGGTTTAGGCAAGAATTTCTACATACTCTACCTTGGGATTGAAACTGGGACCTTCCAAAATGTTCTACCACTGACTTGCAACCTCTCCCTCTCTTTCTAAGAATAGAATAAGTTCAACACAGGGAATCACCTGCATTTATGGGTCTAAATGCCCAAGATATTACAACATATTAAGAAGTTGCCAAAATGTTTACCCAAATGTGGTCTGGTTATGGTTTCTGTATTTAGATCTGACTTTCTGATCTGTATATTCTTTAACAACGTAGAATTCTATATACAGGAACGGCAGGGCTTTCTGCTGCTTCATTGTCTAGGCACTGATTAAGAAAACACACTGGACACAATGGAAGAGATGGGGCACTTTATTGATAATGAGCAGACAATAGACATGAGCTGAGAGAAACCCCAACCACTGCTTCATATGAGGAATAGTGGAAAGGGGGGGCAAAGGAGGATCGTGACAAGGCCCCACTTAACCTGGGCCAAAGGGTCGTTGTGTACTGACTCAGGTCGTTGTGTACTGACCTTAAGCCTGACCCATTAATGTTGGCCCCTTAAGGGGGCCCAGTGCAAAACCAGACCCTAGGTCCCACCTCACCCCATACAGGACATTGAGGCAGGCACCCTGGGATTAGTAAAGAGCTGAACTTTACTAGAACCTCACTCCTCACAGCAGGGTGACCAGATGACCGAAAAAAAACCTGGATTTGTCCGAGTGTCCTACATTTTGGCATCATTGTCCTACATTTTGGCTTCATTTTGAAACTTTGTGATAGTGCACAGTACCCAATCATGCCATAAATCATTGGATTTGTATTGAGGAGCATAATCCAGTGCAAAAATCGGTTTTGAGATATCTCCTTCCTATCAAAAGTTATGGTTAAAAAACAAAAAAACCCACAAAAATACATTTTTTTGGCAATTTTTTTCAGCGGGTAGGAATTTTGGCCTGGGATAGGAATTTTGGCCTTGGGGTTCAGGAATTTTGGGTTTGGCATCTGGTCACCCCACCTCACGGGACACTGAGGGTGGTTGCAAGGTCACCCTTCCTCTGATTGCTCCAGATGTACACACTTGTTGTGACCTGCATGACACCTGCTCCCCCTCTTCTCTGCCAATAAAGTGACCGGTGCGAACAATCTGGAGTAGGCAAAAAACTGCTCTCCAAGGTCAATCAGGAGGGCAGCCAAAAATTCCTGCTTGGCCCTGAAGGCAACCAGCAAAGCCCAGACTGTCTGATAGAGGGTGGGTGTTCACGACCGCCACATGCAAAGAAGGTCACCACTTCTCATGCGTGATCTTAAATACCCCCTGACTCCACCCTTGTGGGCTTGCTTTCTCTTAACTGGGAGCAGTAGTGCTTTTTCCTATCAGGCCAGACAAAGAGTGCTACCCAGCCTAGGGCAGAGTACCGGCATTCTTTCCGTAGTTTTTCTCAACTGCGGTTCTTGGGCACTGGGTCACAAGCAGCCCATATCATAATCCTAGAAATCTTCCTACCTATTTAGAGGTGTCAACGTGAGAGCTACGCTGGCCTGAATAGCAAAATGTTTGACCAAAGAATAACCTTTGTGTGTAACTTGGCTGGAGTAAAGCAATTAACCACAGAGCCAGCTAGAGCTAGTTTAAGAAAAGCACCTGCACTAATATGTTGAAGTAATCCTTGAATCATGGCCAGATAAGTGATAAGACATAAAACAAAATGTATGCCAATACTCCAGTCTTCTTTTGCTTGTCTGGTGAAGGAGACCCTTCTGCGCAGAAGTCAGTAAAGTGCCTGACCTTCTTGTCTCTACCTTCGTCTCTTCATTCCCTCACCTTGCAGCCGAATCTCACTCTGTGAGAGTGGCAGCTTTCAAATCCTGAAAGCCACTCCTCATCTAGACACAGAAGACATAAGAAGGCAAACTCAGCTTTAAAAAGTGTCATGGACCTTCGAACAAAACATAAAAAGAGAAACAAATTGTACAAATGGGAAGTGTTTTCAGCAGACTGATCAGGAAAGATTTTTTGTACTGCAAAGACAGTGAAAGGCCCCCAAGCCTTCAGCAGTATGTGCTGTTGCACTGATGAAGAGAAAGAAGATGTAGTGTTGAATTGCTGATTGAATACATTAGAAATCAAAGCAAGGACATACCCAGAACATTATGTAAGGAAAGGAAAGTACATCGTATGCTGTGCTCCTTTTCTTCTTCTCATCAGACCTCCCACAGATATCCGCTTCACGCTTGCTTTTAAAAGCTTTCGCCCTCAGTGTCTCTTATTAAAGGCCACGTTGCTGCTAACTGTGAACGTTCAGTCCACCAAATTCCTTTTCTACTTGTGGATATCTCTAAATCTGGGCAGTCAATAGGATTAACTACCACATTCATTGAAGAAGATGATGTTTGAGAGAAGCCACAAGCCAGAATGAAAGGTAAAATTGTGGTCAGGGTCCATACTGCCAAGGCCAAAACTGTTGCATTGGTTGCCACAGTGTTTTTGCTTTCAGTCTGTGCTAGGATCCAGATTCGATCTCTAACAAACACTTGAAGCAAGAGACTCAATTAAACCCAGCCATATGTACTGAAATTAATGCTTCTAGGAAGCTACTGCA
The DNA here is from genome assembly GCA_030015325.1 of Cryptoblepharus egeriae. Taxonomy (NCBI): domain Eukaryota; kingdom Metazoa; phylum Chordata; class Lepidosauria; order Squamata; family Scincidae; genus Cryptoblepharus; species Cryptoblepharus egeriae. The sequence continues at coordinate 168,035,735 of JAREYC010000002.1, forward strand.
AGTTATGTAACAGGTCCTATCTCTATTCTCTTAGAACCCCCTTAGCGTGGGTAACTACCTTGGAGATACAGCTGTCTAGTTGGATTTACAGAACCAGTCTTCGGAAAGGTCGGTCAAGAAAGCTGAAATGCTTCATCACCCCAAGGTAAGCAGCCTTTGAGAAAGACATCACAATTCAAGCTCAAGGGATCACCAACCTCCATCCTCCTCCACAGCCTCTATGGACCAGTTCTGGTTCAGTTCTTCTGACTCTCACCTAAAGGTAGACTAGACATCAAATCCCTAGTCTTTCTCCCTAGGTAGACTAGACATCAAATCCCTAGACATCAAGACCCATTTAACACAATGGGGCTTACTTCTGGGTAGACATGGTTAGGAAGCTGCAATCCAAGACACTTTCAAAGTGTCTCCCCGCTTTCTCCTTCCCTTCATCCTGAGCCTCTCTCTCCCCTGCTCCTTTCTGGCAAGCTCTGAGTTGCTTCCCTCTTCTCCACTGCTGTTTTCTCCCTCTGCCCAGCGGTTGCCCGGCCACAAGAGGAACCAGCCAATGCAAAACCTGGCCAATGTGGAAGCTCCTATGGACAGGAGCGCTAGGCACTAGGCAGCCCTGACGCTTTTTAAAAGGACTGCCTGCGATCACGTCTGCCCCAACTGCCAACAAGTGTGCTTGTTAAGTGAAGCAACACTTGATATGTGAGGCAGAATCCTAGAGAAATTTTTCCTTGTTATGTGGATCACTTGTTAAGCGAGGTACCAATGTATCTTAATTATAGTCTGGAGCAGGTGAAATGTAGTTAATCCACATAATTATTTATTATTTATTTATTTAACGTATTTATACCCTGCCTTTCTCCACTATGTGGACTTTCTTTGTATGCATTCATATTTTCATACTTGTCCAAAAACAAATAAGAAGAAAATAACAGTTTAAATAATGTAACCAATTTCACCCACTATGCCACTTGGTACTCAATATTTGCCCTGGAGATTGCCTGAAATGAGAGAATAAGACTGCTCTTCGTTCAGATGTTTCAGGCCATAATCCTAATCAATTTCAGCCAGCACAATTCATCCACTCCCTGTTCCCGTGGTGGTGTTTGGAGGTTGGCCCATGTCTGTGCACTGGTCTAAGTGCCACCCCCAGGAGTGGTGCAGAAGTGCCTTATGGTACTTCTACTTCATCCCTAGGCCAGCATGTGACTTGTGCTAGGACTTGTGCCAGCCTAACTGGAGGTTGGAATTGCAGCCTTAATTCCGATGTGCCTCTCAAACTATGATCTTCATTATTAAAGAGACAGATAGTATGTGATTTATGTGCCAGCTTCAAAATGCAACATCACAAAAGATGCAAGCTGACTACTGTAATGCAGTAATTTTATCCCAAAGCTAGTACAAACTCCAGTGATGCCACTGGCTAATACTACTTTACAGACTCTTCAGGCAGGTGAGTTTCCTTTGACAGTGTTCCTGCATCTTTAAAATAATTGGATGTATAATAAACTTGTCACGTTTACTTTGAAACTGCAACTACCATTTGATTGGCAAAACTGGTTTGAATAGCACAAATTTTTAGTTTCTATTCCATGTGTGAGACCAGCTTCCTGTAAGTCACCCGCAGCAGATATATCAGAGGCTTTACTGCAGCACTTCTATATTAGTGGTCAATCACTATAATAACATGGACTTGCACTTGCATGGGGCTTGTGTTGCTGCAAACTGCTTTGAGGGCATTTTACATGTCTGGGTCAGAATCATGCATGTTAAAAGGTTTTCAGTTTTAAAAGTGTTGAAATTAAGTACAGGAAACCAATACAAGTATTTTTGCTTTATTTTAACATGTCCTACAGTTGTCCTACATTTTGAGGGTGTCCTACATTTTTTTAATGGGTAGGAATTTTGGCTTGGAGGACAGGAATTTTGGGGAGCTTGGGGGGAATTATGTGTTCAGCATCTGGTCACCCTGTCTGTCCTGGAAGATCTAGGCCATGCCCCACATGTCCTCAATACACCCCTCCTGAGCTGCCAAGGCTACCACTGCTAGGCAGGTACAGGTTCATCTGTCTTCGACCAGCCTAAGTGGACAGACCCTACAATCCAGATTAACTATGGGAGCATGTAAGAGACATTACGTGCTCCCGTAGTTACTGCACAACCTATTGAAAACCTATGGGAAATTCATATTGCAATCCAGAGTAACTAGTTCTTACTCTAGAGCAGGGGCTCCCCGTAGTTACTCTGGATTTCACCATAAGGCTGGTCCAGGCCTTTTCTGGTGCAGCTAGTCTGGCCTATTTGGCATTCGGCAGGCACAAGTGCCAGATAAGCTAGCCTAAGTGCACTTCTGGATTGTGCCCTGAATTACATATTTATTGATTACAAGAAGGCTACTTGCTTTCTGCTCACAAGGAAAAGGAAGAGAATGAAGATATTTTTCCAGGACACCAGGCTAAAAAGAGGACATGTCCTGGAAAAGGGGGATATATGGTCATCCTGGGTATACCACCAACTGTGATGTAATATCTGATTGGTATCATTTTCTGATAGCATATTAGTTATTCCGGTTTCAGTCAATAACTTCTAAGTAAATATGACCATGATCATTGGGGTAAATAAGCACATTTTTGCATTCTGATCTAATTCAAGCTGGAAGCTTTCTAGCCAGCCCAGGAAAAAGACTCCTTAAAGTGGGAAAAGAGTCCACTGAAAGGCAACAGAAGATACGACAGAAAAAAAGAACACACAGCACCTCCAAGATAACATCTAGTATGGTGGCATGTACTGTAGGTAAACAGCAAACTGGATATAAAACATGATGAAATCCTTCCTCTGATAGAGATAACATTGTGTCCAAGTTCTATTGAAAGTTCAGGTTTCATTTTCTTTGGGAACACACACAGAAACGCTGTTCCCTGATAGTCACTGTTGCATTTCATTCATGCAACTACTGCCTGTCAGTGTTGTGTTTTCCTCTGCTGTCAATCTTTAAAAAAGGTTTTTAGAAAAAAGAACATCCAACTCTGCTATTTTCCAGACACTAAAAACCATACACTTGGCTTACTATTAACAAGAGGTAGTCTCTAGATTCAATTATTGGAGTGCTGAAATCTCTGTTTGGTGGTGATTTGAAGGAGACGGCAGCATGGCAATCATGTACTAAATATGTGGCTCTGTCATTCACAGCCACCCTTTGGAGATTTGATTTTGGCCACAAGTTCCTGTACGATAATGAACTGGGTAATTAGTCTATAACTGGAAGTTAATCACAAATCTATAAAAGAGGTTTCAGAATATTGACTTTTTTTAAGGTGACATAAGTGTGCATTGCTAATTAATTGCAGATCTTGAATCCGCTCACAGGAAATTTATTCTTAATGCCCATTTTAATTTCCTCTTACAGGCATTAATCTTGTCCCTCTTCTCATCTTTAGTGACTGAATATAAATCTCTGCTCTTCCTTAGCTGATCAATAAGACAAAAATCTTCTGGCAATGGCGTTTTAATTTACTGCTGCCCTGCTTTGCAAACTGATTGTGTTAAAGTTGTAATTCCTAACCTGATTGATCAGCCCACTTTCTGAATTCAGATTCTCACTGCTGGCTTTAGGTAAATATGTACAGTATTCCCTTTTCTTCTTATTCTCTTTGCAGACATGTTTTCTTTGCAGATGTCTCTCTAGTTGTGTATTATGTACAAAATTGACTGTGTTCCAACCTTTCCATATATTACTATTACTTGCAAAGTGGATCAAAGTAAAGGTGATGGACTTCTTTACACTAGAAATCTGTAGAGGTTAAGTAGATGTTTGATAACCAATGTAAGTGCAATGGCAACATTAGCTACAGTGTGTTTTATCACCTCTGTGTTCACTCATAGACTAGTTTTAGCTGCGCTCAGACATCTAACCCAATGGCTATATTTATTTGAAGGTAATTTACAATACTCAACATGAATTTGGACAAATTTTAGGAGCGAGTGAAGCAAGAGGGGTTGTGACATGCAGTGGTCAACAGGGCCATAAAGAGCTGGGAAAGGTTTAATGACCAAGCAACACAGCACAATCCTATGCAAGTCTACTCAGAAATAAGTCTACTGCATTCAGTGGGGCTTACTGGTACTCCAAGGAAAACACATATAGGATTACAGCCTATGTGCAGATTACCCAAATGCAGATTAGTTCTAACACAGTTTGATAGATAGCTAGTGCATCTTTAACTTTCATATGATATGCCCCCCTCCCAGCCCCTCTAACTTAGACCACCTCAAAAGCAGATGTAAAAATGGAAGCAAAAATGGAAAAAACAAGAGTAAAAATGGAAGCACACACACACGCCCAAACTGGAAAAACGCAATCAAAAAGATAAAAAATGAGTTCAAAAAGAACAAAGTTTAGACCAAAGTTTGCAGTTTAGACCAAAGTTTAGCTACTTCCAAATTCACTCATGCAACCAATACTATGAGAAATTTAGGTTAAGGCTACTGCCATAACATTTGCAACATAAAAAAAGTAAGCTAACACATTTTAGGGTCTAATATGTTGTCCTTTTTAAAAAATACAGCTATGCTTTTAGATTATATATAATAATATAACATAATTTTATATAATTTTTTAGATTTTTTTCTGGGTTATTCTCCGTCAGCTGCCTTCCTCTGAATTTTGGAGAAATAAAACGGAATTTGATTCAATGTTTGGGATTCCTCTCTGTACAATTGTGCTTACTCTTGCCAGACCTATGGTAAAGGGAAAAGTAAATTCATTGCACATAAATATAAGGCATATCGCTTTAATCTCCTGGGGAACCAAGTTAATTAGCACTGACATTAAATGATTATGATTTCTAAGATTGCTTTTATTGGCTCAAAGACCCATTTTAGGATTCCCAACATGAACAAAGAAGGGATATTAGTTACTCAAAGTTTTCTCTAAGCTTTATGATAAAAAGAAAACTTCTTTGGGAATGACAGGCAGGCACTGTTCCTTTTTAAAAACAGTGAGAAAATATTCTTACTCATGCTGGGTCCATCAAGACACATGGAAATACATGAGGCTGATAATTCAATGGTTGTGATTAGCGAGACGAATTGGAAATTCCTTTGGAATTGCACATGGTATTATATATGCTGAAACCAAGTGAATTTGTCATGGTTAATGTTATTATAGTGATTGACCACTTATACAGAAGTGCTAAACTGCAGTAAAGCCTCTGATACATCTGCTGAGGGAGACTTACAGAAATCTGTTCTCACATATGGAACAGAATCTAAAAATTTGGGCTATTCAAACCAATCTTGCTAATCAAATCGTAGATGCAGTTTCAAGGTAAACTGACCCAGACATGACTCTGACCCAGACATGTAAGACACCCTCAAAGCAGTTTGCAGCAACACAAGCCATATGCAAGTGTTTTCAACATGCATGACTCTGACCCAGGCATATAAGATGCTCTTAAAGCAGTTTGCTGCAACAAAAGCCACATGCATACATGATTCTGACACATACATGTAAGATGCCCTCAAAGCAGTTTGCAGCAACCCATGCAAGTTACTTTAACATAAATGATTGTGATACATATATGTAAGATGCCTTCAAAGCAGTTGCAGCAACACAACACATGCGAGGGGAAGGGATATGGAATAGGTAACTAGGGAGATGGGATAGGTACATACGGAAGGGGAAGGGGGTGGGAGAGGTAAGTAGGGAAGGGTGGGAGAGATAAGTAGGGAATGGGATGGGGTGGCAAAGGTAGGAAGGGAAGGGGAAAGAGGTGGCAGAGGTAAGTGGGGAAGGGGATGGGGTGGGAGAGGTAAGTAGGAAAGGGGAAGGGCAAGAGAGGTAAGTAGGGAGGTGAGATAGATAAGTAGGGGAAGGGGAGAGGGAATAGCTAAGGGGAAGGGAAGAAAGGTAGATAGGTGGGAGGCAGTGATGGAAAGCTTTAGGGGGCCTCTGGACTGGAGGCATATGGGAGCAGCGGGAGGTGGCAGAGACTGTGGAGGGGTGGCGGAGAGGGCACGGAGGGCCATAACCGGCCTTCAGAGCCCTTGGGAATTGGTGGGAGGGCAGCAGGACTGGCAGGGGGTGCAGTGGCTGAAGAGGTCATGGGGGGCTGCCGGGGTCATCAACAGCAGGGGATGGACCTCCTCCTGGTCCTGCCTCTTGGTTACCTGTAAAATTTTTAAAGGGCCAGGAAATACCTCAGAATTCCAGAGAGGTTTCCCCCCTTTCTGGTTAGGCTCCCCTTTTTCCATGGGTCTCTGGGTGTTTCCAATCATCTGGTAAGCCTGGAAGATATGCCCCCCTCCCAGCCCCTCTAACTTAGACCACCTCAAAAGCAGATGTAAAAATGGAAGCAAAAATGGAAAAAACAAGAGTAAAAATGGAAGCAAAATAATAATAACCAGTTCTTTTTTTCTAGAAATAAAGGTGGGGGTAATCACCATGAAGATGCTATGTGTAATCATAGACATGTCATAGGGGCCATAGAGAAGCCAGAACTCACTACGGAAGTGCAGGTACTCAGTACCATTGAGTCTCCCCTCAAAAAGATCTCTGATAATAATACAGCGTACAATAAATACATGAAAGCAATATATATGAGTGTTTTTAGCTTTCACTTTGTCATGTCCTATATTTTTCTTGTGTGTCCTACATTTGGGGGGGGCCTTGTCCTCTTGTTATGATGTATGGTCCAGGGTGACCAAACTGAATGGAGGACAGAGTGCATGCATCTTTCAGCACATTGCATAGAAGAGTGAATTTAGGCAGGTTTAGCTCAAAAGCAGCACTTGTCTAAATTCCCTCTTCTATGCAATGCTTAAAGGTACAAGCACTCTGTCCTCCATTCTATATCGTCACCCTGCGTATGGTCATCCTGTCTCCTACACAGTCCACAACTGATAATCACAACATGTTTTCCATCTCCTGTTTTAGTCCTCTACATCAGGATTTTCTTGGATGAACATACTGTACCTAACTGAAGAACTGCATATCTTCCTGCAGGTAATCTTGATAGATCCATGTATACTTCATTTTTACAGACTTTTTCTTTAAAAAGAAGATGTTGCAATGGAGGCACTGCATGAGTGCTTTTATTCTCTATGGACATTGCATTCATTTCTTCTGCTAATTTCTTTTAACAGATGCTAAATCTGGCTATTTCAGAACTCAGTCTCTAGGTTCTCCCATCAATTTTGGCAGATGTGCTTTTCAGAGTGCTTCTAATTGGGGTGTGTTCTGATCAGTGATGGGCCCAGCCTAGCCCAACAACCGGTTCCCCAGAAGTGGGTGGGGCCAGGCTGGGTCAGGGGGCGTGGCCGTGGTCAGGGGGCATGGCCGTGGTCGGGGGCGGGGCCGGGCAGAATTTAAAGGGGAAATTTTTTTTTAATCTAAAAATTTAAAAAAATTAATTTTTAAAAAAATATAAGTTTTTGTTATTGCCCCCCCCAGCAAACTCAACCACACTTTCCTGGGAGTAAGCCCCATTGACTGTCATGGGACTTACTTCAGTTAGCATAGGATTGATCTCTCAGGCTGCAGTGCCAGCCACAGTTTCCTGGGAGTAAGTCCCATTGACTGTCCTGGGACTTACTTCTGAATAGTCCTGGATAGGATGGGGCTCTGAGGCTGCAGTTCTCTCTACTCTGACCTGGGAGTAAGTCCCATTGACTGTCATGGGACTTACTTTTGAGTAGACCTGCATAGGATGGGGCGCATGCAGGTGCCTCTCAGCCCCCCGGCCGGCCGGGGAAAGGCTGGAGAGAGCGCGGTGCTGCCGTGCGGGTTCCCTTACAGCCCCCCAGCTGGCCAGGGAGAGGCTGGAGAGCACGATGGTGCCACGTGGGTCCCTCTCAGCCCCTCCGGCTGACTGGGGAGAGGCTGGGAGTGAAATGGTAGCTGCGGCGGCTGAAAATTTTTATTGAAAAGGCCCCCGAACTGGTCCACCCAGTTTTCATGCCCCCCCCGGCGGCGGAGGAATAAGAACATCCAGTTCCTAGGAACCGGACAGAACCGGCCTCAGCCCACCACTGGTTCTGATGCAATTGAAGAAATTCAGCATTATATTAAGAAAAGTTACAAATCCAGTTTGTTGCCTCCAGTTCTAAGAAAAAAGGTATGTGATTGGAAAAAAACTCTCTACCACATTAGAAAAGCAGTTTTTAAACCATGATTATGAACCGATGCATTTTTCCCTTTCTTTAGGGATTGGTATGTTTCTTCTCACTTGTTGAGTCTGCATAAAATTGGTGTATAACAAGGTTGGACCTAAAATAGCAGGAGAACAATAGAGAGGGGTGAAATGAGATATTCCAAGGACAGTAGTTTCAATTTAGCTTTACTTCAAGTGCTCTTATGGAATCTGTTATTTATAAACAAATAACTTCCAAGTAATACATGTGTTCAGGATCATGTGGGAGAAAACAGCAATTTGGGACTCTTAGGTTTCTTGAGAGGAAATGTATTCTTCATCATCTTAAGGAAAAAGCTGCCCAGCCACAATGTCAAGTGAACCTGTTGCTTTAAACAAAAGACAAGAGAATGGGGTGAATTGATAGGGCCACTAAAAGCAAGCAAGCACACTATTGGAGCAAAGGGGATCCCCTCCTTTTTCAAGGAATTTTTATTAATTTTTTGAGAAAGAAAAAATAAAAGAAAGAAAAAAGAACAAAAATAATTAAGTTAAATGGCAAGTGCAAAAGTGATTCCCAAAGTGGGCACTACCGCCCCCTGGTGGGCACTGCAGCAATCCAGGGGAGCGGTGATGGCCACAGGAAAAATTAATACATATATCTTTCTGTTTAATTGCTATTAAAATTTTAAAAAATTAATTTCCGGGGGGGGGGGGGGGGGCTAAGTAATATTTTTTCTGGTCGGCCAAAAAAGTTTGGGAATCACTCTACTACCTAAAAGTCTATCTTAAATTTATTTAACAATTCCAACATAGAAAACGGAGATGAGAGTCTACACATCAAATTCATAATTCATTTGAGTCATCATCTATTTCTCACTCAGAAATTCCATGAATAGTTTCCATAAGAACATAAGAAGAGCCAAAGGCCCATCTAGATCAGCCAAAGGCCCATCTGGTACAGATTCCTGAATCACAAAGCAGCCCACCAGATGTCTCAGCCACCAATTGTCCAGTAAGGTTTTTACTGACTTCTCCTTAAGAAAAATGGTACGTTTGTCCATTTCAGCAAAATCCAATATCTTAACCACCATTCTTCAACAGAAGGTATCTCTGGGACCTTCCAATATTTAGCATATAAAATTCTTGCCACAACTAACATATATAAAAGCATAGCTTCAAATTTTTTATGAATTGAATCATCTAATATTCCCAGCAGAAAAACTTCTGGTTTCAGGCAGTCCCCTCCTTAGGCTGTGGAATTTAGTGTTGCCTCGGATATCAATTACCTTAGGGCTCCCCAGGATGAAGAGAGGCCAAAACTCAGAGAGAGAACACTTGCTTTCCTATAGAAGGTCACAAGGCAGTGTGTCTCAATGTTTGTCCTCTGCTGTACTACTTCACAAGGTCTACCTATTCAAAGTATCACTGAAAGTAACTGGCAATGATATCATTGCCAGTTACATTTGGATTGGGAGGCTAGATTTGACATAACTAGCACCAGTAAGAGGTGGGCAGGAAGGCTTTTTTGAACATGGAAAAGCATGTTTTAGAGCTTCCTACCATTGTTTGATGTGTCATGTTCCTGGTCTTGCTGCCAAGTGGCAGTTGTCCCATTAGTACCACCAGACACCAGTTGTCCCATTAGTACCCCCAGACAACAGAATTCCCGTTAACACCACCAGGCAGGGGTCCCATTAGTACCACCATACATCATCTCAATAACACTGATGGCACCAGTATCACTGTTTGAGAAACATTGTCTTAAGGGCAATTGCTGGAGATAACAAGGTCTGAAATCCTGTAAAGCCACTACCAACTAGATTGGATGATGCTGACCTAGACAGATCAATGAGCAGATTAAGCATAAGGCAGGTGCCTATGTTTTAAAATGTGAGTTCCCCTGAGTCATCACTTGAGATCATAACTGTAGGCCGACACAAGCCTAATTGGGTGATTTAGGCAGTGGAATCTCAGTAACGCAATCTGGCACTTACAATGCGTTCAGAAATGTTCTTCCCTCCTTCCTGTACTAAGTAGCTCCTTCTCCACATGTCCTGCTGTGAGGACTCTTAGGTACAATTGTGGAACTGAATAGAACATTTGTGCTTATATGATAATTTCCTTCTTGGGCTATTCATGCCTGTCATTCTGCCCTGCCTGGGGAGTGTCGTTGCCACAGTATTTGAACTTTGGCAATTATTTTGAGAGGCTCTTTTCAAATATGTAGTAATGTATTTGTTATTAACATGCAATCTAGTGTGATTCATATTAGAAACGCTTCATTTCTGGTATTTGTTCTCACCAGGGAAAATGAGATAGTCCCAGCTGCAGCAGTTTAAAAAAAAGGGAGGGGGTTTCAGTCTTTCATAGCCAGAAAATGGGACTTGTCAGGTAGAAATTGCTGAAAAAAGATAAGGGTCTTCCAACCTTTGCTGAAACAATATCTGAAAACACTGAAAATAACTGTAATCTCTGTAATGAGGTGAAAGTAGTTTTTAAAAAATCTTATATTTATATATGGGCACAATCCTAGCGTGTCTACTCAGAAATAAGCCCCATTTTGTTCAGTGGGTCATACTCCAACGAAAGTGTGCTTAGGACTGCAGCCTATGACTTTCATCCATGCTCTCATGATGCCATCCAATTATTCTGCAGTTAATTATCTGGCTTTTAACTGATTAATTAACTACTCAATTACATTTGAATAAATTTTCATAGCTTACTTGAAACTGAATGAAAGTGCGGAATTTTTTAAACCTTAAAAAACTTTATAAAACTCTATAAAAAGTTATTACACGTTGCTTTAAAAATATATTATTCTCTGCCAAGGTAGAGAATATGTATAGAATATGAAATTTTCCTTATTATAGTGACTAACCAAATGTACAAGATTCATAAATATTGTGGGAGTTCCAGGTATAAATGACTTGCCTGCATTGATTTCATCTGTTTAGTTACTCGTGGTTCCCACTCCGGGGAACAAGAATTGAGTGAGATCATCTTGAACAGAAAACAATGTGCTGGCTTTTCATTTTGGCTGAAAAGAAAATCCATTTACAAGTGACTCTGCATCAAACCTACTGCAAAAGAAGCTGATGTTCATGTGTGGCCTATGAAGTGACTAGTCCTTTAGGAGACCCAAGTCCTACAGTTACTGTTTGTTATTAGACCATTGATTAATTGGGAATGGCAATTTTTATGATTAATTGTACCAACAAAAAATAATTAGTTTAACTCTCCCCAACCTGTTACTGGAAATAGCATTCTGGCAGTACAATGCACATTCCAGCTGTTGCCAATGAGGGTGCATAGAATTGCCAAGGCTGGAGCAGCCCATTCATGGTAGTGCATCATGGAGCGGATATAAATCCAAGTAAGTTGGTATGGAGAGGGTGGAATAGAGCAGTGGCAGGGCAACAGTGACAGATGAATCCAAACCCTCTTTCTTAACCATATCTTGTACTCTGGTCTTATACTGCTGAGCTGTCGATCTTCAGATTGGCATCTTAAACCACTAACCCCCTGTGCCACTAACCCCCTGCAGCCTGCTAAAATGGAACTTTAAAATTATCATAATCCATTGTCATAATTCTGGCAGGCAACAGAGGAAGGGCTGTGATTTTCAAATATCTGACAAGTACCAAAATCTGGTATTGATCTGAACAAAACAAAACTTTTGTAAAGATGCAGGTGTAGGTAAAATGATTTGACTTGAAGCTGAAACATTTATGTTTCTGTTATATTGTTTATGTATAGTATGAAACTTTTTCAATTCTCGCTATTGAAATTTTTTCAATTTCCAGGCATAATCAGATAAAAAGGATCCTCACTAATGACAAGAGCTTGTAAGAGATTCAGACAATTCCATTACCATGGGATGTTGTTATCCGTGGTTTTGCTCCTGGAACCACTGTGGACATCGGTATCTGTGGAAACTGTCCAAAGAAATTGTGTTCTGGAGGCCAGGGAGGTTCCTCAAGCATTAGAATGCCTGCTGAGCAAGAAAACAAACCCACAACTTCTGTTTTTGGGGGGAAAACAAGAAGTGATGTTTTAAGGCACTTATAAAGCAATCTCAAGCCTGGAGAAGCTCAAAATGCCTTAGAAGTGCATAAAAATCTCACTTTTGGTTTTTCCATAGAAACTGAAAGTTGCAATTTTTTCCTGAAATGAGTTGAGAAAGCTTGCACAGTATTCCTGGCCACCAGAACACCTTCTGGATGCAAGCATAGCTTAGTTTTGATCTGGAGAATCAAATCTGCAGGTACAGAATAACAGGCAGATAAAAAGAACGGACTTGTTTATCATGATCTTCAGAACTTAATACTTCATTCCTTGACTTTCATATATGAGTGCAATCCTAACCAATATAGGATTGCAATGACATAGCTCTGCCAACAGGGCATGTGCTGCATCCTGCAACTGGGGATCAGTCACAGATGCCTTTGAGTTCCTTACGTTGGAGTTGCATTGCCCCTACCTCAGTATTGGATAATGGTTAGAATTGTACCCTAAGCCTATCAAAATTATTAAAGGAAGCTTTAAGTGTTGCAAGAATGCAAACATAAAGAAATATAAGCATCTTGTCATTTTCTAACCAGAAAATGTGTTTTAACATTAACATGTTAATTCCCACTAGGTTTGACAGTGAATTCATTATTGTCAGACTTCAGCTCATCTTCTTGCTTTTCATACACTTACTTCAGTGATAACTTGAGGGTATATTTTGTTTGTAAAGTAAATAATAACTGATTCCCTCATTTGATTATGTGTCAAGGCCAAAGGCTAAGGACCTCCATGTTGCCATCAAATTTATAGAAAGTGCCTTTAGGTTTTTTCATTATGGTGGAATTTTAATGAAATATTTTAACTGCAAAACAAACTAGGTTATCAAAGGGCTCAAAGGGTTTCTCCCTCCCCCATTTTATTTTAAGAGTGGTAGCTTGAGTCTTGTTCTCTGACTTGATTTCCTTTTCATATTCTATTTAATTTTCTTTTTTATTATTTTAATTTAGGATTATCAATTTAGCACATTATCTTATTTTTTAACTTAGGGCACAATCCAGAGTAACTACGGGGAGTCCTTCCTCCAGTGTAAGAACAATTTGCTCTGGATTGCAGTATGAATTTCCCATAGGTTTTTGCTAGGTGGTGCAGCAACTACGGGTACACTTAATGTCTCTTACGTGCTCCCGTAGTTACTCTGGATTGTAGGGCTATTTTTCTTTAGGGATTTATACCTCGCCTTTCCCATGCTAATGCACATGTCCAAGGTGGCTGACATTAAGTTTTATCCTTTTTGTCCCCACAACAACCCTGTTATTGTCTACAAGCAGCTCATAGAACTCTTCTCTTCTGCATGGAATCCTTCACAATGTGATCATCATATCTGGCATCAGGGAATACCCTCCAAGCTTCCAGGAGTAATTTTCAAGTTGGCTAAGTTGTAAACCAGTGATTTTCAACCAGTGCCATGATACAATGGTGTGCCATGGATAGTCCTCAGGTGTGCCATGGGAATTTGGGGAAGGTTATTAATTAATAGGAACATTGGGGGATTTGAACAACCTGGTGTGCTTTGTCAATGGAAAAAAGAACTGATGGTGTGCCTTGACAATTTCAGTGTCGTGTTAGTGTGGCGTGAGATGAAAAAGGTTGAAAACCACTGTTGTAAACAGTGACACCTCTAGCTCTGTTCTCTTTTGACAGCTTTATCAGCTTTCAATCTCCCATCCATAAGTTATTAGGTCCTTTTCCTGCTTAGCTATCTTCTGGCAGCCCTATGCTCAACCACCTTATTTTGAGAAACATACAGTGCAATCCTAAGCATGTCTACTCAGAAGTATGTCCCACTGTGTGGTTAGGTTTGCAGCCATAAACAGTCAAAATATTAGTTCAGTAGATGAGAAATCCATATAGAAAATTTGAATTTTCCTTGTCCAATATTATGCAACTTCATTGTATTTCCTTTTGTTCCAAAATATCACTTGCATAATATTTAGTTAATTTTGATACAAAACTACAAATCTTTCACTGTCAGATCTTTCACTGTCAGATCTTTCCATTGGTTGGTTTTGCACTGAACATTTTACATAGAAAAACAATATTATAAGAATTTGTTTTTAATCAGGGAAAACTGTAGCATCTGGGAGGGGAAACACCTCAACATGGCACCTCAACATGCTATGTACGTACCACCTACCCTCATCTTTAGAGCCACTCTGGACAGCAAGAGCAATGCAAGATGCCTCTAGTTTTGCCCCCTGCCCATCTTTGTTCTGCTCTCCCCCACTCCTGCTTCCTCTTATCCAGGCTTACATGCTCTGGTGGGTGGCCAGCAGTTGAGTACTGTTTGTGGGAAGTCACTGGCCTTTCCACTGGTGCTCCAGCAGTGCTCTACATAACAACCTGCTAGACCACAAATTACAGTTGCTTTGCAGTAACCACCAATGGTGGAACACAAATCACCGGTAGGGCAGCACATATATGATTGGCATGTGTTACAGGTGTGACCTCATAAGATAACTATATTTATGTCTGTGGCCCATCTTTATAATGCTCTTTTTAGGGAGGCTTACCTGGTGTCAATTTTGTCATCTTATCAGCACCAGGTCAAAACCTCTTTATTTGCTCAGGATTTTTCTATCCATTTTAACTGGATTTTATTTGAGCTTATTATGTTTTGGGATGTTATTATATGTTTAATGTTGTTTTTATCCGTTGAATAAGCTACAGATTTTTTAAACGCAGCAGTGGACTATAATCCTGTATCAATGACGGATACAATAATCAATGTATCAATAATTAGTTATACTGTTCACCCCGATTATTCATATCAAAATGCAAATAAAGATTCAAGGTACGTTCATTCTACCTCGATCATTCATTCAAGTTAATAGTATGTTAGTGCTGCTCCCATTTATAGAAAGGATCTTGTACAGGAGATTTGCCTGTGGCCAGGGCCTGAGAAATGTTTCCTGGAACTTAAAGTCAATTTGGCAGTACAAAATGTTTCAAACCTTCTGTTGGTCTGAAGAATGTTTAAGAGCCAATTAATTAAGAAGATAAAGTGGAATTGACACAGGCCAATTTATTTCTTATTGATTCAGAGATTTAATAGAATATATGTACATATAAAAAGATGGACCAATATTTCCTTTACAAATTGACTTTGTTAAATAATGCACATTAGCGAGTATCTCTGCAAAATTAGGTTGCTCTACTTAAATGATCAAATTAACATTTCCTTCCTAAGATCTCCACCGTTTCCAGATTAGTGCTCACAATTTTGATTTATTTTAAAATCCACACCTATTCAGAGGCTGCACCAACATTGCAGAGATAGGCAGGGAAGGAAGATAGACAACAGAACCTGAGCCACATCCCATAGGTGCAGAAGATCCCAGCAAATGATAACTGTGAGGCTTCCCCCACATTTGGAGGCCTGGATATTTTGGGGCTGGGACACTGCAGGTTCCTCTATCCAATTCCGTCTTTGGAGATAGCTAGAGTTGGAACTTCTGAGGGATCCATATGCACCAAATGAATGATATCAGTGTGGCATCCAAAGAAGAAATCTGCCAACCATGGTGGCGCTGCCAATCATCTTGTCCAAGCAAGGCTGTTGTGCAATTACATGGTATCCAATAGGCAGCCAAGGAACTGGAGTCCATGAGTGCCTATCAGTGCCCAAGGCTGTACAAGTTGGTTCACTGTTATAGGATCTGACTGGAATTGGCAGGTTGGCAATCTTGCTAGGCAACTGCTGGCCTTGTATTGGTCTCTGCAGACAGGGAGGCAGGCTATTGACTTCCGTTGGGGTCAGTACAATGTTCTCCTCCTGTGGAACAGCTGCCTGTGGAAACAAGGAGAAACATAAAGAGAGTGACAAGGGACAGATACAATTGGTAACAACAGTAACACATTTCCTCGGGAATTGTGCCACCATATCAGTGCCCTTGGCTACTAGAGATAGTAATATGTGTGCCATGAGATGAACATCACCAATATGTGTGCCATGGCTTGGAATATCAGCTTTTCCTGCAATGGCCCCCTGAGAAAGATCAGTTGATTGTGGCAATGCCCTGATACAGCAAAATAAGAGGGTTCAAGGGAATGTTTGGCCAGCATGAGCAATGGTTGGAATCCTGAGTGTTCCCTCTGAGGGAGAAGATGTACTCTGCCCTTGAAGGTGTGGTTGGGCTACTGTTTGTGACAGGCAATGCTGAGGAGTCTGTACCATGAACTGTGGTGTCCCAGCGGGGAGGTCTAGGGTAAACAGATGTCACAAGTTCATCTTTAAGCAATTTTCTGTGGTTTTACTGATATATGTGGTGGTACAACAACATATCTAGAAGATAGGATTGGGACTTTAATAATCCAGTATGGGGAAAAATACTGTAAGTACGTTCCCATGCATTGTGACATGTTGTTTTATACTTCCAGTTTTCAAACAGCTTCCCCTGGGATACTGAAATATCATCCAGATGTTGTGATTTAAAGACATAAACAGTTCACTTTGCCTCCAACATTTCCCAGTGGATTAAAAAAATCACAGTCATTAAAAGGCCAACTCAAATAACCTCAGTCAAAATAGTTCTCTCAGACCCTATCACCTTTGTAACCTGACAGTTGCTTGCAGTGTAAAGGTAAATTCTGTGCAGATAAGGTATCCATGATCCGTGGAATATTTATTATTTAAAACTCTACCTGCTTGTCCATTTCAGAGGCCATAAACCATTTCACCCTCAATATTAATTGTTTTCCCCTTTCTTTCTCAAAAGTATATAGCTTTCAGGTTTAGAAGAGGAAAGGATAGAAGAAGCAACTGGGAAAAATTATAAAGTGGCACCAATAATTTAACAAAAAACCTTCGTTGTTATTAATTCTTGAATATACAAGGGAAATGAATGAACATCTGTTTATAATTTTTTGGGGTGATAGTCACAAAGTCATGCATTTATTTTTATGTGGTGTCACATATAATATCACCAAATGAGATATTTCAGTTACCCTACAATCCGGAGTAACTATGGGAGCACATAAGAGACATTTACGTCGATGTAGTTACAACACCACCTAGTGAAAACCAATGGGGAAGTCATATTACAATCCAGAGTAAATTGTTCTTAAGTTGGAGCAAGGACTCCCCGTAGTTACTCTGGATTATGCCCTAAGTGTAGAAAGTGGAAAGGTAATGTACTCTTTTCCATATTTAGTAATGAGTAAAGCTGTGATTGTCATAATTAGCAGAATGAATTAAAATGAAAATGAATAGAGGATGATGATAGTACTTCAATAAGAATGTTGCTGTTGTTGTATATCACCACTGGAAATAAGTGACATTTGACAGTGGTTGAAGCCTTTTTCCAGTGCAGTTCATGGGGACCCAAAAGATATTTCAAAACTGTGTAGAGTTTACAGCAACTGTCCTGAAGTGATGCTGTTGTTTCCCCCATTCGTTTAGTACAAAATGGATCTGTGAATTTGTGGTGGTGTTGTTTTTGTTGTTGTTTTAATGGGACATTTGCAACAAAGGGACTAACGTTCAGCTGAAGCATGTTTCCCAGATTTTCCACTACTTTCCATAATACAAATATCATCAGTGTGAACGGTGGAAAAGAAAGAGCAGCTTGGATTCTCTTTGAGCACTAGATGTTTCCTGGCCTGCAATATTTGGCAAAATCTGTTGAAAACAGCAACAGCCGTGCAGCACGTGAGAGCAACCCATTGGGAGCCTTCCTATTGTTACAACATCTTGAGGGACGGCTAATCTATTACAGTGCAGATTAGGCAGTTTGGCTAAAATGACAGGAGACTTCCCAGAGGTCTTCACTTTCTAGCGTAGCAAGCGCCATCTGTCAGCAAATCCTTCATTGCAATGAATCACCCGGTAGCCTCCTACACCACCTCCTATCCAGCAAAAGGCCTTCCACACCTGGAACGCAAGAAATTCGCATACCTGCTGTTGGAAAGGCAGCTGTATTGTGTGAACGCAGCAAGGTGATCATTATTATGCAAGGGGAATAAAAGTGAAGGATGAAGCTTATATTAACGCACATCACTGCTTGAAAGCACTTTGGAATTTGTCCAGCCAGAAGATGCTATGTAAATGATGGTGCAATTTCCTGGCCAGTTATTACCTGCTGAAATTCTGCAGGCAAGTGGAATGAAAGGATTAGTGAACTGCATAGCAACTACAAAGAAATATTAATATTAATAACAATAATAATGCCAGGAAATGAAAAATACACCACTTATTTAGGGTCAGATATTAATCCTAAGCACTTCTCCATGCTACTCAAAAAACAAGTACAAAGCACAGGGTGAATTTCATTAACAATTGCTCAATGCTGAAGGATTTTCCATTGGCACCAACTGGGTCAAGACAGGCCTCATGTTATGATCCCTTCAAAATGTTAATCACTGTGCATTTATAACAGGGAAGAAAAAATTCCATCCAATCTCTGTGCCTCAAAGATTTTATTTTAAAAAATTAAATTTTAGATGGTTTTATACCCCTAAAGTTATATCACCCTTACAGCAAGCCGTCTCTTAGCATTCCTTTCCAGCCATTGCCCTTTATATTGCTTTTCATGTATCCTGCCAAATTATCAGCAGCAAAACAAAACACTTGGGACGACCCTTTTGCACTGTTCTGCAACATGTTATGCGGTAACAAGAGAAGTGCCAGTGCTAAGTATCTTCTGTGTGTGGCTAGATTAAACATCTTTTTAAAATGTTGCATTCAAGATTACTGGAAGACAAATAAGAAAGCAAGCAAATAAAAGGGTGGTTGCTGGATGCTTCGGAAAAACAATAGCTGTTGTTATACACAGCCATTTCAGCTACCATAGCCTGAGTGGCATCATGTGGGTTCAGGGAGGACTTCTTATGTAGCCATGATTTTTTATATGGTAGGTACTATTTTAAAAGGGGGTCATTCAAAGATTTTATTAACCTTCATTTTGAAGTAGTATAATTTCATGAAGGCTCTACTTTTATTAATGTGTCAAACATTAATAAAATTTCAACGAGGCAATGTACAATTTCATTCATAGAGGTGCCTCAGTATAATCTTATGCATGTTTACTCAGATATAAGTCTCACTGAACTCAATGACATTTGCATTCATAGGAATTTGGGTGTTGGACTCCAGTTCACATCCTGTAAAATACTTGGGACTATATCAGTGGTTCCCAAGCTGTGAGTCATGGCTCCCTGGGAAGATGTGGGGTGCTGCAGAAACCAGCTAGGGGAGCAACAAAATCCTTGTGGAATATGTGGTACCGTGTACAATGTATAGAATTCAGGGTGCAATCTTAACCAATTAAGGCCAGCCCAAAACGGACTTTAACCATTTTTTAACCATTTTCAAGCTACGGGAAGTCCTGCAGAGCCCCCTTGCAAGTCTTTGGGATTTGGGCTCTGCAGGGATCCCCACAACATGAACATAATGAAAAATGTGCTCATGACCCACTTCCAGGTTGCAATTGCAAAACCAGAACTGAGTTATTTTAACCCCTTTAAAACTATTTTCAAGCTATGGGAAGCCCAGCAGAGCCCCTATGCAAGGCTCCTGAAACCCCCCAAACTTTGGCAGGAGGTAAGCCTTGTCCAAAGAAAGACCTCTCAAAACCAACAGCAACACCATCGGGGATCATGTCATTGCCTCCCCCCCCCTCCCCACTTGCACTTACAGGCAACTGTGGGACTACAGCAACAGACTGCAGAAAGTAAGATGTAAATAGTCTAACATATCTCCTTTCTGCATGGTCCTCTAAATATGGTCCTCCCTTCTAAAATATGGGAGCTTGCTTTCTCTCCTGAGGCCACTGCAAAGCTGTTGTGCAGAACATTGCAGATATGCTATAAGAGGACGTACAAATTCACTCATAATTCCTGTTTCAGAATTTCCTAGAATCTAGTAAAATGAATTTAGCTTGATGATGCTGCTGTATTGACAGAACAAACTTCTGTTTTAGGTGAGCATTTAGTTTTCTTGTAAGCCCATTCTTGCAAAACTCTTCTATAACAATCAAACTGACTTCATTGTGGGGGCACAATTTTCTTGCTTTAGAAGCTGATCTTGAAACATGTTTGAAACTGCTGCATTGTGGTTAGAATCAGAGTGTCATTGTCTAAATGGTAAGCAATTTTTGCTTCCTGAAAAGATTTTCATTAGCTTGTCATTTTCACCAGTGAGTGGACATCTGGTATTTGACTTAAGTTTTCATTTTAATCTGTCCAACTAGAAGGAACTCAGCAGGAGGGCCATAGGGAAAGGTTGGAGGGAGGTACGGGTGGAGATGTAATGAACTGCATTCTCAAACAAAACAAAAAAAGCCACTTGAGTAGCTGTATGGCAAGAAAGTAAAACTTTAAGACTGACACTTAAATGGTCCATTATGGTCTTTAAGCACCTCTTAATAAGCCAGGAATGCAGCAAATCTGGACAGCTAAGAAGAAAAACTTTAGTTTGGTGGCTGCCTTTAAAAATGGTCTCCCCCAGAGCCTTGTCGAAGCTTAAGGCTGAGAATCCTATTCAATAGTTGAATGGCCTTTTGCTTGACTTTGAG
Source organism: Cryptoblepharus egeriae (assembly GCA_030015325.1). Taxonomy (NCBI): domain Eukaryota; kingdom Metazoa; phylum Chordata; class Lepidosauria; order Squamata; family Scincidae; genus Cryptoblepharus; species Cryptoblepharus egeriae. The sequence goes on from JAREYC010000002.1 coordinate 168,056,436, forward strand.
AAATGGGTTTTAGAATTTTTCTGTTTTACTATATTTAAATCTGTTTTAACGAGGAGAGTCATTTACTGTTACCCATGTAAAGCCTATCAGTGGGGCACAAATAAATTTCACTACATTAAAGGAAAATAAAACATGAGAGGAGAAAATGCTAATTTTTCAGGCATTCAGCAGGCTCATTTTGGGCTCAAATGAAATATTCCTTCAATATAACAACACTCTTCTTAATTCAGTGGTCACCCTATATGCTTTTTGGAGCCCTTGGGGGGAAATAGACTAGAAGTGAAACATGATATATGGCTTTAGTTTTAGAAACAGAATATGCATTTGATTTCTGTTCTTTCCTGAGAGGTTTTCCAAAGTGAAACCATGAATCATTTCCTGAGGTTGTTAGATTTATGAGCTAGAGGCCTTAACCTGGGCTCCAGCCCCCCTCCCAGCACTTTCTGTAGGCAGGGATTGGCTGCCTCCTGAAAAGGAATAGTTAAGTTTAACTAATTTCTGCTCTAAAGGTTTCAGTAAGGCACCACATCAGTAAGGCACCACAAAGACCAAAAAATTAGAAAGAGTCCAAGTAAATGTTGATTACAAAGGGAAAAAATTGTGAAACTAGAACTGATTTGGGCAAAGTTAAGGGCTTAGTTCTTACACAAATGTGGCCAGTGGTTAACTTCAAAAAAGCGAGGCTACACAAGATCTCTAGTCTCTCTGGAAACTAAATGCCAAAACAGGTTATGCATACACTGGTGATACCATAGCCTTGTTAGACAAATAATTTCAGTTTTTGAGCCCTGAATGTTCCTCATTTTAGGGCCATGCTCACAGACAGAAGTATGGACAACCGTTATGGAGCCCTGGAAAAACACTGTTCTCCTAATCTTCTATATACATAAAATTGAAAAGTCACTGACTCACTCACTCACTCACTCACTCACTCAATCAATCAATGCCCAGCCAAAACCTCTAAACCTAGAAGCATGAAATTTGGGGAGGGTTTTCCTTCCGTGATGTAGGCACCTGGTGGTGTCCAGCAGTGCCTGCTACTGCCCACTGGTGCCCCCTGCACACTGGTGCCCAGTGCTGCCCAATGATGCCTGGTGCCTGCTAGGGATGTCCGGTGCCCGCTAGGAATCCCGCCACTGCCCCCGGTACCCTTTAATGCCCCATGCCTGTTGTTGCCCAGCAGTGCCAATGCCTTTCAGTGCCAACCACTAAGTGCCACTGCCTGGTGCTTACTAGTGCCCAGCCATACCCGGGGCCCATAAATATTCTTGAAATTTTTCTCCTGCAACGGCAGGTCAATACTATAAAACATAATTGGTCTTCTATTTTTAAAAAATCATGCACATCGCTGACAGCATCCCATTTTATCATTGGCATCCTCCAGTCTCGAAAGACTATGGTATCATGCTCTGATTGGAGGTCCTGAAACAACATCTAGTGTGGCTAAAAAGGCCAATTCGAGAGTGGCAATCCCTTCCACACTGAGGACAAATAAATTCTGTCCCCTGCCCAGGCCCCAGGTTTCGCTGCTTTCGGGTCTGTCTCTTTGCTTCAGCCTGCCGAACAAGTGTCTCTTCCAGTTGGAGAAGGCCATGCTGGGTCTTTTGCCTCCACGCTGAACGATTGGAGGTCAAGTTTTCCCAGCTGTTGATGTCCATTCCCAAGGCCTTTAGATCCCTCCTGCAGATATCTTTGTATCGCAGCTGTGGTCTCCCTCTAGGGCGCTTTCCCTGCACTAATTCTCCATATAGGAGATCTTTTAGAATCCGACCATCAGCCATTCTCACAACATGCCCAAGCCAGCGTAGACGTCGCTGTTTCAGAAGTGTGAACATGCTAGAGATTCCAGCACATTCCAAGACTGTGTCGTTTGAAACTTTGTCACACCAGGTGATGCCAAGAGTATGTTGGAGACAGTGCATATGGAAGGTGTTCAGCTTTCTCTCCTGCCATGCATAAAGGGTCCAAGACTCGCTGCAGTACAAGAGTGTGCTCAGGACGCAAGCTCTATAGACCTGGATCTTTGTATGTTCCATCAGCTTCTTATTAAGCCATACTCTCTTTGTAAGCTTGGAGAACATGGTAGCCGCTTTACCAATACGTTTATTCAGCTCAGTATCTAAGGAGAGAGCGTCAGAGATAGTTGAGCCAAGGTACACAAAGTCATGGACAACCTTCAGTTCATGTTCAGAGATTGTGATACAGGGAGGTGGATCCACACCCTGACCCATGACTTGAGTTTTCTTCAAGCTGATTGTTAGTCAAAAATCTTGGCAGGCTTTGCTAAAACGGTCCATGAGTTGTTGAAGGTCTTCAGCAGAGTGAGCAGTAACAGCAGCGTCATCAGCAAAGAGGAACTCCCGCAAGCATTTCAGCTGGACTGTAGACTTTGCTCTTAGTCTGGAAGGATTGTAGAGTTTTCCATCTGATCTGGTCCGGAGATAGATTCCCTCTGTTGCATTTCCAAAAGCATGCTTCAGCATGACTGCAAAAAAGATCCCAAATAAAGTTGGTGCGAGGACGCAGCCCTGCTTCACTCCACTTCGGATGTGAAAGGAGTCTGATGTTAAGCCATCAAAAACTACAGTGCCCTTCATGTCCTCGTGAAAGGACCTGATGATGTTGAGGAGCTTATGTGGGCATCCAGTCTTGGGGAGGATTTTAAAAAGGCCATCCCTACTAACCAAATCGAAAGCCTTTGTAAGAAAGCCTTACAAAGCCTTGGTAAGCCTTGTAATCGAAAGCCCATTTTATAATTTTCAAAGAATTTCTTCTGCATTGTTGTATGGAAAGGGTGAATATGAGAGAGAGAGAGAGAGAGAGAGAGAGAGAGAGAGAGAGAGAGAGAGAGAGGTTCTTTAAGGGTTGATGACCAAGTCTCTTCTTCATAATACCACTCAGAGAAATTACCTTAGGAGTTCCATGACAGCTTTGAGTTTCTCCAGAAACTTCTTACCCTTCTCCTTATCCTGGCACCAATTGAGAGTAATTAAGTATACTAAATTAAATGGTCTTCTCAGTTCCTCATCTTTATTTTGGGCCTAAATTCATCCTACACTGTTCAAAAAAAGAAAGATATTTGCGACCACCTGTAGTTAAAGTTGGTTAACTTTAGTGTATTGGAGTGGTGGGGCGAGAAAACTTAATTGGGATACCACCTACCACTCTGCCAGTTCCCATTATCTAAGCAGGATGATTGGGTGAACAGAAGGTCAGATATAAGTAATCCTTTCAATTTAAATCTGTTACATCCCTTTGACAAACAAGTATATATTTTTTGGTTCTTAAGAGGCATGCCAAGTTAACCACAGCAAATGCTCTTAACAAATTTTGACTTTTGGGTGATGTTTGGTTTGGCTTTTCACAAAATCCATCCTTGAAAACTTGTACCCAACCCAGAAATGCTGCCAATTTGTAGAATACTACCCAAAATGACTTCTGGGAAAGTAAATAGAAGAAAGCATATGTGGCCTAGCTGCATTTTCTATAGGAGTGTGTGCCAATAAAGTTAAATGAAACTTGCTACCACATAAAAGCATATGGATGGAAGGTGAGAATTCCAGTCAGAAGCAGCTACATGAAGAAAAGGTACAGGTTTGGCATGCTAAGCCCTGAGATTTGAAAGCACAGTATGGGGCTTCACATGAAGCATCTCAATTCTTCACATTCTCTTAAAGAGAATACATGCCTCTACTTCCTCCTGCCATTAACGATGGTTTACATGTCTCATGGAGACTCAGCAACTAGGAGGGAAAACATTTGAGGGGGCTCATTAATGAGGACGAGTGAACAGCTCAACTAGTAAGAGTTTGCTTATGAAACTGCAGACAATAAAGGAGCTACCACTTTGCTATCTCTGCTTAGCCGGCCTACCTAATGGCTGCCAGAACATACATTATGGTGGTGTAATGTGCTTTACGGCTGTTGCAAACATGACACCTCCAAAGTGTTCAGCACCAGAAGTCACCAGATCCTCACTTCAATATATGTCAGACACCCACTGCTTGATGTAAGGTTGTATATGGGACAGGAAGGAGATGGGGAGTGGTAGAACAGTGTGGGGACAGAAAAAATGGGGATGGGGTGGAAAGCAGATTAGATCCAGGAAGAGGGTGGGTTTGGAAGCAGCAGCAGCTGAAACCTAACCCCCTTATTGGGCGCAATCCATGTTCATGTTCATGAGTCAATTGCAACAGTGATTTGCAGCACAATCCATAGCAACTAATCTGTCCACTTAAGAGCCCTTAAGTTGCACTATCTAACACTAGGTTGGAGCAACTGCAAGATGCTCCAGCCCAGTTACTCTGGAAGAGGCTTAGGGCAGAGCAAGGCAACATAGGGTGCCCTAAGAGAGGTGGACCTGCTCTGCTTTAACTGGGGCAGCCTAAGCAGCTCAGGAGAGGCAAGTTGAGGGCATGTTTAGCATTGCCTAGGGCAGAGCAGTTAGTCTGTATCCAAAGCCTGTTTCAAGGCAGAAGTGCCTTCTTCCAGTTCCTCAGAGATATACCACCTCAGGAGCAGGTATAGTAATGAGTAGACCCATAGGGGTCCATGATAAGGCCCGAGTAAGAATGGCTGTGTTGACCAAAAATCTGAGTTCTTGGCCATCCTAGCTGCAACCCCTTCCTCTCAACCTCAGGATATGGAACAAACTACGGCTGCCCACAAACCTCAGGATACAGCAGGCCACTCCAAGAAGCCCCTTGTATTCACTGTAGAATGTACCGGCATCTCATCAGGAACTCCTTATAAGGCAGGCACCCAGTGGCGTCACCAGACTGCTGCGGCTGGTGTGGGCTGCATTGGGTGATGTGCTCCGTATGGGGTGATGTGCCGGAGGAGTTTGACTGTCCTTTGGCAGGCCCCGGGCGTCAGCACCCCCATTCAGGCCTGCTCCAAGGCGGAGAATCAGCCAGAAACTGCCACTTGTCTGAGGAGCTGGCCTGAACAGCCATCTGAGGTGCACTGCGCAGAAACACACTGAGCATGGCGAACAGCTTCAGAGGAGACTTCCTTAGAGCAGAGAAAGTCCGCGCCTCTACACAGCCATTCGGCCTCACTCAGGAGGCGGAGCGGCAGCCGAATGACTTCAGAAAGAGTACTGCACAGGCACCAACTCTGACGCCTGCACAGTCTCCCCCGAAGCCAAAAGGCTTCAGAAAAGTACCGCGCAGGTGTCAGAGATGGTGCCTGCGCAGTACTCTTTCTGAAGCCAGTTGGCTTCAGAAACAACTGCGCAGGCGCCAACTTTGGTGACTGCGCAGTCCAGGTAGGGGTGGCGCGCATCCCAGGGATGACGCACAGACTTCCGCACCAGGTGATGTGCAGAGTCATGTCACCACTGTAGGCACCACAGCTGTTCCTTGTTCAGTGTGATCTGAGGGGTGTCTCCTCAGGAGCAAGTCTTCCCCTTGTGTCAATTACTTAGCATGCTCTGGAGCAGTTAGGGCAGCCCAGGCTTCCTGACTCTGGATTCAGCATAACTTTCTGCTCTGGATACAGAATAGTTAGGAGAGTGCAGTTAGGTCAGAGCAGGCTGAATTTGCTCTGGATTGTGTCCATAGGTGGGGCAGGTCTGAGTAGACCTTTTCAAGTTGGCATATCCTTTCCAGAGGGAAAGAGAACAAATCTTTCCCTTTACTCATATTAGGTCTCAATATGCAAAACTCCTCCATAGGAAATAGTGGATGCCATGCATCCAATGTGGGGAGTTGTGGTGAATGGGTGAATACAACTTCTAATCTATGCAATAAGTAATGAAGTTCTCTTTTATAATGCCTGTCATTATGAAGTTGCTTAATACTAGTTTGTCAACAAAATATTATAACCAAGCAATTTCTTACAGTCTCAAATCCCATCAAATGAAGCTGCCTTTTAACGAGGACACCATGTGGTCCTCATGGTCAGCTTGTCCCCTGAAGCTTGTTGTTTGCTGCAGTTTCTATCCCTGCATCATGTTAGCTACGCCACTGGTTTCAGACTGAAATTGTTCTCTAACCCTCCCTGGAATTGCTAGGGGTCAGCCCAATTTTTGGCATGCAAAAGAGATGCTATTTCACTGGATTACAGCCCCTTTCTGTAAATTTTCTGGTTTTCTTGAACAGATAGAAGAATTGTATGTTATGTGCACGAACGACTGCAGCTTCCAGCAAGGATAAACTCTAAAATAAATATGTCCCTAATCCTATTACTAATGCTTAACTACTGGGGGTAACTCTGTAATAAGTATCTAATTTTATTACATCAACCTCATCTTAATATTTGGTTTAGATGTCAATGAATTTCACTCCTAGCAAGCATTTATTGTTATTAGATTTGGCACGTGTTTGAAATGATCTGTGAAGGCCACTCATACAACTGGATATGGGGGAGAATGAGAACATCCGGGAATCTGTAATGTCTTTCCCTTCACCTAAAAGGAAACATTCATTTTAATTTGAAAACGATTTACCAACCACTGAATTATGAAATGAATCCATTAATCGAGCACTAATGATTGAGTTGAATTAAGAGGCAATGGCTCTCACACACGTTCTACACCAAATGAACATCATTTAATTCAATTTATTGGAGGTGTCTGCATTTTGCACTACCTTGGGAGTTCAATGTAAATCAAGTATTTATTAGGTTCTGTGGTTCTTCATCCAAAAGTATAAAATTTAGGAAAGGCTAACCCTACAATCCAGAGTAACTACGGGAGCACGTAAGAGACATTTACATCGACGTAGTTATGGCACCACCTAATGAAAACCTATGGGAAATTCATATTGTAATCCAGAGTAAATTGTTCTTACAGTGGAGCAAGAACTCCACATAGTTACTCTGGATTGCACCCTAATGCAGAAATGTATTTCCATGTCATACTCAAGAAACCTGGGGAGATTATACTTGTCAAAGACCAACTCTGCTGGTCTTCCAGAAGTCTGGCAAGATATTTTTGTTCAAATAGGCATTGCTTCAAGGCTTCACCTGACTCACCCATAGGTGCTAGCTCCTGTTCTTTCTTTGTCAGAAGTGAGATTAATGTCAACATGCAGCTATATAATTGCTGAAGAATCCATTTCAGTGCATAACATTCAGTTAGGCCCTTCTATGCAGCTGTACATTATTTTCTGTGGTATCACAAATGTTGGTGTCAACCAGTGCAAGGCAATAGCTAGAAAGACTGTCTCAGATAGACAGAGCTCAAGTCTACCAGACTTTCCAAAATAGCCTCCCATTCGTAGTTGGACTTTTTGTCCACAGGATATGTCTACCCATGTAGGGAGTTTTCCTTACAGTCATACCCATGGTAGTACAGTCATACTACCGCTAGAAGCTCTGGGGCCCTCACTTCTAATGGGGGTTGGATCCTCACCTCCAGTGGGGGTTGGATCATGTAATGTGTGAAGTTGCTAATTGTTTCTGCTGTCATCTCCAAAATTTACAGTTCCACTGTGGCCTTTACAATGGTGAAATTGTAAAGACCCTATAGGAATGAATCGCTGGACAATTAGAAACTGGAATTGGGGGACTGTGAAGTAAATGTCAAGGAAGCTGCTTGTTTCTGTGCTTTGCATTGCCCCCCAGCAACCACTAGCTTTGCCATTCAGATGCCAAGAGACACTACCAATAACATATTTATGGCCAATATAAATTCACTCATTTTTGCAAAACTTGCCAGTTGAATTTGAAAATAGGCATGTGATGGTGGGATTAAAAAAGCAAATATGATTTTAGGATTTAAAAAATGTTACATACACTATACTTATAAAAAATATAAGACTTTTGTTGGTTTTGAACAATGATGCTCATATTTCAGGATTTCCAACCATTACTATAAAATAAATATGTGCGGGTTTGATTTCCTTGAGCAGAACGTTATAGTCTCCACATATCCCTAGTCAGCCAACATATACTATCAATGGGCAATATAAAGATTCCACCGACCCTCTCTTTCTCTCTACAGACTTGTTTTCTGAAGGTCAGAACATAGCAAAGCGCTGCCAATAGAAATTAGAAACATCTATTCTAATGTCCTTTATGAGCACAGACCAACTGTTGGTGTTTCATAAACTTCACAAATCTGCAAGGATGTGGAATAAAGCAGATGAGCCTTTGGGTTGCTTTACTCTGCTAACATTATTCCTGGCTATCATGCAGGCAAAATAGAAGCACTGGAAGCTGGTATGTTTCTTGTGCTGTGCTGTTGATTCAGGTTTTCCTTGTGTGTGTGTGTGTGTGTGTGTGAGAGAGAGAGAGAGAGAGAGAGAGAGAGAGAGAGAGAGAGAGAGAGAGAGATTTACAAAAGATTTAATTTTAAAAGATTTGCCTAGAAACAGGGTTTTCCAACATTTCAGCCCAGGACCCTCTTCTGAGAATTACAATCTGTGTGGGATCCACTGGAAATGATGTCATAGCTGGAAGTGACATCAAGCAAGGAGTGACATCACTGTGAAATCACTGTGATTTCAGAGGTCCTCCTTGTCTACTCAGAAGAAAGCCATTCCACGACAACGGCACATAAAGCCAGCTTCCAAGATGGCAGAACCCAGCTTTTCATGACCTCCCATTGTAATGAAGTCCAGGGAGATCCGGGGGGGGGGGGGGGGGGTCCCAACCGCCACTTTGAAAACCACTGGCCTAGAATGCATTGTTACAGATTGAGGGCAATTATTCTTTTGTTCTGTAAGTTGCCCAGGATGAACAGTTGATGTTTCATCAATGGGAACTAATGGTTAAGAGATGGTCCCCTGAAAGCTGTGTTTTTGAATTAGATGAGCTTCAACGTTTGGAGACCATGACACACCTTCAAGATGAGACAGTAAGAAACAGCAGTTTTGAAGAAACAGGAACAAGAGAGATGTGCGGTGGCTGAAGATAAAGCATTTCGGGATGCATCCATCCTGTCACATAGAGAGGTCACACAGCCAGTGTTTCCATCACCATGTGGCCTATGGTGTTTTTGTCATACTTGCATTATTGAAAATGTATATTGGACGGAGGTAGTATAGCAGAGCAGAGCTGTTCTTAAAAGCAGCAAGAGGTTACATGTGTTTTCAAAGCATTTCTGCTTCCCCAAAGCTGCTTGGGCTCTTGGGTTCCTTTCTACTTTTGTTTCCTTTTTAGCCTTGGACTCAGATCAAATCCAGCCGCTTTCTCCCTCCAGAGTACACTATCATCTGCCTCCAAAGTTGCCAACCTGTAGTTCTTTCTTTGTCCTCTTTTCTGCCCACCCAAAATTCCAGATGATGAGTAACTCAACATGCTTCATCTCAGCTTCTCCCCTTTAAATTCTTAGAGTCCCAATGTAAGTTTCTTTTCCAGGAACTTCATGGGTTAATATTTTTTAACTCTCTTTTGTCGCTTCCAGGCAAACTGGCCAAGCCTCAGGTCCCAACTGTAGTGCCAGCAACAGATTTCAAGCTTCCCACAAAAGGAAAATAAACTAACCACTCTGCCCTTGGAATGTCTTAACACTGGGGCTGTTTGGAGCATGTTGTAACACAGTACGCTTCTGAGCCTAAATAAAAGATTGCTCCTCTACATTATTGAGTAGCAAAAGCTAACCTCTCATCATAAAAATAAGAATAGGCTGCAATCCTAATCTCCAGATAGGCTGGCCTCAGCCAGTGCTGACCTGGGGGTGTCACCAAAGTGCCATAAGACACTTCTGTGCCATTCCTGGGTGAAGGTTAGGCCCGTGCATAGACATGTACTTGCCTCCTTACATCACCATGGGAATGGGAAGACCAATAAGTTGTGCTAGCCTAGGTTCGGATTACAGCCATAACAGAAGCACATAGTACATCAGAAAGTGATGGCTATCTATGACCACACACAGGGTTTTCTTGTATTTTGCTTTTGAGAGACATTTATGCCTTATATTGGCAGGTAAAAACAAAAGCAGTTCAATAGAGGTTATCCCCCAGATTATAACTAACGGGTTACTGGGAAAGAAGCAGGCACTTCCATTCAGGTTTGAGTGCTTTATCTTCATGATTATTTCTTTTCCCACTTATAATAAAGCAATAAAAACCAGGCATATCTAGGAAAAATGGGCACCGATTCAGACTCTTTATCAGACCTTGAATTGAAACCAATTAAGTCCCAACAAATCAATTCACGTAACCTCAGCTTAACTACATTGTGGATCGAGCGGATAGTTTTTCTAAGAATATTGACTTGATGCTGAGGATAACACTATCGATAACACTATCAAAGCTGTGCTGGTTTCAGATCCCAGAGGCAAAATTGCACTTCAGATTAAAACCGGATGCCAAAGAAGTGAAGAACAGGGAAAGAGGGGGGGAAGATCTTTTATTTCTGTGTCCCTGTCACAGAGCTTTCCAAAACCAATTAAACCGGAAGGAAGATATCAAGAACAATTCATGAGAGAATTAAAATACAAGATTTCACATGAGCCTCTTTATGAGCCTATTCCTGGTGGTGAAAAGCAGGGCTGGAGATGAAGCACAGGCAAAATTGGCCATGCACCACCTCGGCATGCTAATGGGCAAAAATGTGCCAATCCCTTTGCAGGGAAAGAAAACCAGACATTCAGAACTAAACATGCTTCTTTTCCCTTGCTGCTGACAATATTTCAGCCATAAGACCTTATTATGAACTAATTGCTGCCCAGCGGCGAATGCTTTACGTAGCATCTTGAAATGAAAATTAGGATGCTTAACAAACCAAGAAATGCACTGGCACAGCAATGACCTGTTGGAAAGGATGACAGGGCGTTAACTGCTTCCTTGCTGAGCGATTTGTAAAAGACGCTCCTCATTTTGAACGGACTGTGCAGAGGGCACCAAACAGATTGCACAATTAGAAGGAGACAACGGAGCCTTAATTTATCTTTGCAGTGACTACACAGATGTTTAATTTCTAAAAGAAGAGATGGGCAGTTTAGTATCTGGATTGATTCTGGGAAATCTGGGCTGTCATCCCCACCAGTCCCTAATATTTGCTTCTGTTTGACTTCTCTAGAAAGCTAAAGATGATATTTCTAGGTGTGCTTATTAAGAGCCCTTGGATTGGGAAAGCAGAGGAATGATTGCACAGCATCCAGTTGGGAAGTGTAGTAGATTGCCAGAGTACAATTTAGGAGGCCAATAACTACTGCTAAACCTCTGTCCCTGTATTTTGTGAAATAGTAAATAAATTTTGTATAATGTGGAGCAGTATGGTCTTTGTGTCCCATGAATCTGCTACCCATCATTTTTGCTGGTTTACCCCGTATTCTTGTATAATGAAAGTTTTCATTTTCCACTTTTTCTGCACCATGAATTATTTTATAATCTTCTATCATGACACCACTTAGTCAGCCTTTTCCTATTTGTCTGTTATTTATTTGTTTGTTTGTTTGCTTACTTGCTTGTGCTTTGCTTTTTCCATGCAAATGTAAATGCCCAAGGTACCTTACAAAGCTTCAGTTACTCTCTTCTTGCTGTCCTCACAACAACCCTGTGAGAGTTGTTGGCCCAAAGTTACCCAGGAAGGTTTACAGCCAAGGAAGGATTTGAACCTGGATATTCCAGGTCTCAGTTCAATTCCATAATCACTACACTGTTTTGCCTCACTGAAAATGAATGTTCTCTCTCTCTCTATCTTTCGTAAAATTATCTTAAAATTATCTTAAAATTAAAATTCTCTAAACAATGTGGACCTTTTTTATAAGGAAGGTGCTCTAGCTTCTTGTTTGGACTTTTCTATACCTTTTACACTTCTTTAATATTGTTTGCGGAGTGCTCATAATTTAAGGTTGCCATATTCTCTTCCACAAAATGAGGACAGGACCCTCTGTCCCATTTACCAGTATGTGAACACAATTCCCAAAAATTGGGATTGTTGCTGTTTTTCAGGTTAAATTTCTCCAGATGGTTCTTGGTGGGTGTTCAGGTGACAGAAGGAACTCCCAGAATTCCATGCTTCAGGCCCAGCAGTTGGGAAGGAATGTTGATGAGTCAGCAATTCTCAATGCAAAGTATAGGGAGGAAAACGAGTTGTGCCCCTTTTCACCCCCTTCCGGTTGGAATTTCCAAAAACTGGTTCTTAGTGCACCCCTCAGTCACGGAAGGAACACCCACCCCAAATTTTACGCTTCTAGGCCCAGTGGTTTTGGCAGAGCGGTGATGAGTCAGTGAGTGAGTGAGTCAATCAGTCAGTGAGTGTCTTTTCTCTTATATATATATATATAGATGTACCAAACTATAGTACTGCCTGGTGCATTGGAAGTAACAGGTGATACAAAAATACACCTGGAAGTAACAGGTAAAAAAAATAAGTAGATAAACACCAGGTTAATAAATTGACCATGTTCCCATGGTATCTTTGCTATCATGTTCCCATCGTTAGTCTCTGCTAGTTCAGATCTCACTGTCTCATTAGGTTACTCGTTAGAAGGTTACTTGCCATTTTTGTTACCTATTTATCCAACTCTAAGAGGTCTTTTTGGAGATTTCCCAGTCTGTTTTCTTTTTTCTATATCACCATGCTGAGTAAATTGGTGATATCTCATACTCACTTCTCCATCAAATGAGATTTTTTTACAAACAACTTCATCCTCCTTCTTCTCTTACCTCAGGATTACCACTGAATTGGTGCGGGAAAGTTGGATAGGTTTGGGCCATTAATGTTTTCATGATGAGAGCAAAATTATTCTGTTATTGTGCTATTTTTATTTGCTATTGAGAGGGCTAAATGGAATTCCAAGATAACATTTCCCTGTGGGGTGTCATAATGTTGGACGCAAAGCAGAGACTGGACTTCAACGGGTTTTTTGTCCTTATGAAGCTTCACTCAATTCAATGACCCTTTTATTGGCAAGCCTTAACTAGGTTGGAATAATACTCTTCATACTCCTCCATTCTTTGAAAGAGCTCCTAACAACAAAGGCTTCATGTCAAGAGAGACAGAACGCTCTTTCCCAAAGAGGTTCTGCAGGAAGGGAAAAATGCCAGAACTGGCACAAGTAAATACTTCCAAATGATACGAAGCAGGATGAGAAAGGCAATGTCATTAGGCAATAACTTTCCATACAAAACCAGAGATAAAATCGGTTGGCACAGAAAATCCATCTGTAGGACAGCCAATGCTCTAATGATTAACACATAATAACCCTTAAAACTAATTGACTTTCTCCACCTTTTACAATGATCTTTACTTAGATAAGTTTGCTATCTGAATTCTTGGTCTTTTTCTTTTCTTTTTTTAAATACTTCCCGCAGAATATATTTTCTGGTAACAAAAAGGGACAATGTTTCAATATATCAGTAAAAACACAATTCAAAACTATTACGGTTGGGCTAAGTAAGGTTACCCAATAGTTATTCAATATCTATTTCTGTAAAAATTCTCTTTTACTTCCAACAAAGAACTGAGATTCCACTGGAAAGGCCGTGAACATAATGTAGGGCAGGTAAGGAATTCACAGCTGTTCATTCAGAAAAATTCAGGAAAAGCACATTAAAAGCAATTGACACCCCTCTTCTTTATCCTTTTTAGGATAATCATAAAATGAAATAAATGACTGGTTTGTTAATGAAATTTATTGGGGCCTTGCTAAAATTTACTTTCACCAAGCAAATGTTTACTTTCCAATTACTGCAGCCTCTGCGTCCCAGTGCTGTAAAATAGATGCCATGGTGTAAGAATATAAGCCTTAACTCAGTGAGTAGACTTTCTTACCATGCCTAGTACTTGTATAGTACAATCCTAACTTGCACTGGAACAGGCAGGCTTCTTTCAGGCAACCAGAGGCATGCACTGATGCAAAGGAAAATTTCTCCTCTTATCCTAAGGAGAGCCACTGCAGTCCCAATGAGACTACTCAAATCTGCACCATCCCAAAAACAGTGCAAATTCGAGCAGCCTGTGACTGCCCCAGGCTTCCTGGGAACAGGGGTAGGATCTGGCTCTGGCATAAGTGTAGGATCTGGCATAAATGCCCCACCTTCTGCTCCCCATTAAAATGTTTTTTATTTAATTCCCATTTGACTTCAGGTTGTCGTCCCACCATAGCACGCAGTGCTCACCTTTCATGTGCACCTGCATAATGTTGCAGGGACTAGGATTGGGCTCTGAGACATGGTGTAAGGTCATGCTAGCTGTCCTTTATCTGAAAGATTTCTGCATTGCTGGATGATAACAATAATACAGGATGCCTTCTGACAGTGGTGTAGCTAGGGGGTGCAGGGGGTGCAACTGCACCAGACCACAAGATGTTGGGGGGCTACAAGGTGAGCTTGACACTAGTGACAAAGTTTATGAAAAACATGGTATGTATGAAAGGTAATACCATAAAGTTATATATCATTGGAAAGGTAATTTTATGCAGAATACAATGAAACAAACTGCATTGGAATATCTATATTCTATCAAACGTTATGGCCAATTAACCAGAAAATGAAAACACGAAATCTTATGGAACGAAAGTGGGTAACACAAACTTTCCCATGTTACTGATGGCTTTGAGAGCCAATGAGATGTAATTCTGGTACTGGATGGAACTAATAAGGTGTTAATAGAAATCAGCTCTCCGTAAAAATACAATATACTATATATATATAAATAATAATAATTATCTCATGCTAACTGCGTATACAGGCAATTTTAAATGGTGCTCCTCTTCTATTTAGCAGGGAAAGAATAACCATTCCTCTTCATAACTAGCACAGTTTCCCTAACTTATAAGGGACACAATTTCCATTTTTTTACCTAATTAAATTTGATTTTGTTGTTGTGGGGGGAGAGGCAACAAAATCTTCTTTGACTCCAGAAAGCAAATAGGTGCTTTAGCTATGCAAGTAGTAGAGCAAATGGATAGTGAACTGCTGATGAGGAGGAGGCAGGTTGTTCCCCAATTTTCTATTTAAAAAATACCTGGATATGACATCACTTCCAGTTGTGGCATCACTTACAGGGCTACATTTTTAGCCTTGCATCGAGCTACATGATTATTAGCTATGCCACTGCCTACTGGTACCATGCAAGAGCTTTGTACAATGCAGGCATACCTTAGCTAGCATGGGATGGATGGGAATGGCAGTCTTGCCATGCTGCTTCCTGGCATAGTTTCATACTATTGCTTGCTTATTTGAGATCTGGGTTATAGACTTAAATTAACAATTTCTCCAGTTATTACATGTGTTTATATTTCAAGGAGCTCAAGGCAACATATATGGTAGTTAATTCATTTTATTCTCACCATAATCTGTATCAGGTTTCCTGGTACCTGGCACAGCTCTGAGATTCCACTTGGCTGAATTACTCTTGTCCTGTCTGTCTAGTACATTGCCAAACAATAGCTTAACACATTGCCACTGGGCCACAAAGCAGTTGCTGCTGGTACTGTGGCAATCCTTCAATCCATGCTGAGCTCATGTGTTAATTCTGGGTCAGTTCAAGTGCCATTGGGCAAGATTGATGAACCATCGTTGGATTGACAAAACAATCATTGCCCCTGTCTTGAATACTCATTGTCAGGTCAGGTGCAGTTGCTCTTTGGATCAATCCTTAGGAGTGGCTTTACTTTTCTGGAAAGTTCTTCAGGGTAGAGAGTAAGGTCAAATATAAACAAACAACTCATTCTGTCTGTGAGGGCAAAGACTAAGAAAGGAAGCCGCCTGTTCTAAATTTAGATATATTTTAGCCCTATTGGTTTTACAAAGGCTGCAGTAAAATAAACCTTGTTAATGTAGAAGTCTCTAATGGTCTCTGTAGACATTTGAATCAGTATGAAGTTAATGTATCAGAATTAGCGCACTGATTTGAAAGTATATTTTTATATCTCAGTCTCTTGACCTCTCTGATATTCCAATAACTTCATCTGTCCAAGCAGCCACCGCTGCAACGGAAACATGTAGACCAGTGATTCTCAAACTTTTTAGTGGACATAGAGGCTGTCTGATTTATATATGCTGTCTGATTTATATAACCTGTCTGATTTATAAATGCCAAGGGATGTGGCTATCATGGTGATTAGGAATGCAGTAGATAAAAGACTGTGCTATATGCCAGGGACATCTTTAGGCTCAGTGGTACCCAAGGCTACCACTTCCAACAGGGCACCCTCCCCCTCTTGACCACATGCTGGGGAAAGGCCCTCAGGCAGACCCTCCGTCTGCATGCGGAGAGCCAGGCAGGTGGGTGATGGAGCTGGGAGCTTCATCTTGGAGCGAAACCCACCAGGAGTTGAATATGAGCCACCCTACCCAGGTATCCACAATGGGGCTTCCAGTCCTGTCACCCAATCGCCTAGCTCTGTGGATGAGAGACTTCCGCACTATAGGTAGAAGGTCTGCCTGAGGACCCTTCCCCAGTGCCCGTTCAGGAAGTGGGCAGGCTGGAGGTGGTCCTCAGGCTGACCGTCCATTGCCAGCTGCATGGCAAGCTGCAACAGGGCAAGCAGCAGCTGGGCATAGGGCAGAAGCAGGGGCAGGGGATGATTTTGTCACTCCGCTGCCTCATGACACCTCCTTGCCTTGTGGCACCCAGGGTCACCCCCCCCCCCCCGCTTCCTCATAACGACACTGCTGCATGCAATAAGGTAACCTCAAACAAACCAGCAGTAAATAAACAAACTGCAGTGTTTTTTCCATCATGCACACATGTTGTGTGTGCACATATGCAGACATTGCACATGCACACATTGCAGCATATGCACACATGTTGCAATTAGGAATAAACAATTGGGAACATTTTCCTGATAGCAAGGATAGGAGGGACACTATGCATCATATGGCAGTTTCCCTATCTTTGGATATATCTGAAAAGATGTTAGCCAGTTATTAGGGATGCAATAGTTAGACTCAGCCTATATTGTTAAGGAGGTGGATTAGGTGATCTTCCAGGCTCAACCATATGATTCTATGTGTCTAATATCAGAAAAGCAGTTTTCAAAATCAGGGGTGCACAGTTTTGGAGGGAGAAAACCCTCCCTCCATCCCAATTTTTTCCACTTTGTGGGGAAAGGCTTACACACCTCCTTTATCTGTCACAACTACCCACCCTTTTGTTCTGTCAGGAAGAAGGTATCCGCCTTTTAAAAAGACTGTAGGGTCACTATTCCTAATTGTTTGTATGTAGCACATAGTTTGGGCTATAGAAGAGCTCTTGCAATTCAGGCTACAGGCCAGGTCAATTTGACATAGATTGCCAATGATTTCAAAGTAGGCATCTGAATGCACCATTAATTGTTCCAAGTAAATCTAGCTTAGATCCTGAACAGTTTGTTTCCCCTTTAAAAAAATAAAAGGTACAATGGTAATGAATTCTATTCATAATGAAGAAAGCATTTGCGTCAAAAGATGCTTAGTGGTTTGAAATTAACCCCAGTTTTATTACCTGACAGGAATTGCTTTGCCAATACAGTAATTATACAACAACTTAAACTAAAGCCTCTGGGGCTGTTTTATTTTAGGAAGGGAAAAAAACACTGCATTTCTCATATACCATTACCTATAGCTACTTCACACTAGATTTACAAGCCTATAAAATTGGAGGATATTTGAAACATGGTAGCCAATTTTTATGAGCATAATTTTGCGCTTTGCCACTTTAGCACTGGAAACAATAAAACAATACCAAGTGGTGGTAAATTTTATCTGCTGTTGGAAAAATCTGCATCAGTAAATGATAAAATTCATGTTCCCTGTTCAGGGAGGACAGTGAGCTGTCACACACTGTCAAATGCAAGATTGATACCTGCTCCAGTTTACAGTTGATGTGTTTATGCAGGGTGTGCAGCATGTCCACTGCAATGTCAATATCAGAGCTGATTCAAAGAAGGGGTGGGTGGATATACACATTCCACAAGTATTTTAGGTCGCATCAAAAGGCACTTTCTCTTTGGTTCTTTTTGGAGACAACATCCATGGACTAAGGAGGTTTGGATCCAAGCTAATCAGAGATTAGTAGCAAATGTGATAATGCCATAATACAATGTAGCTCATCAAATTGGTATCAATGAGGCAAAGAAAGTAGATTGAGAGTAACAGTGATGTTTCCTGAACAAATCACAGGAGTGATCCCAAATCTATCCAGCTTTTCTGGCTTTTATGCAATCTCATTTCCCAACCCTATGTAGGGCTAGTGGAAAAATTATAGCTGATCATAAGTCCTATGATGTAGTCATCATCTAGCTACTTTGTTGTTGTTGTTTCATTTAACTCTCACCTGAGCTCTAGACTGCTAGTGTGTGTTTGTGACATTACTTATTTCCAGAACTCGAAACGAGATCTCAGTCTAAAAAACAAGGCATGGGTCAATGTTACGTTTCCCAATTCTCCAAAAGACAGCAGGGTCACATTTTGATGGGAAATAACAGTACAAAGACTACTCAGATTCCAGTGGAAAAGAGCTCCATTTACCTCTCTCCAAGCTTCCTCCACGGTGTGCGGTTTAGAGGCAAAATTCCAGGCTGCAAATTGCAGCCCATTGACATATATACAGTAAGCACACATCTCCAAATAAAGATGGGAAGAGGGGAAGGCAACATTTGCAGAAGGTTAATGAAGTGAGTTCACTAATCCCCTCTTAGATTAGAAGCTTCTTAGTTTCTTGGGGCTTTGGGGACGATGCAGCAATCGTTATATAGTACACTGAGCCCCAACAAAATTCCAAACCCTGTCCCCATTATAATAACTAGTAATGCCCCTGCTGCTGAAGGCATCTGTTCCAGTGTGCAATTCACCACCTCACAGGCTGCCTCTGGAGATCCATCTCATAAGCCAGAAGCAGATGCTGCTGCTTTCTTTGCTCTCCCTCTCCAGTTCTTTGGAGCTGTGTCACTATAGTCCAGACAATAATTCTGCATTATTGCTTGATACTGGGATGCTGTTTTAAATTGTAATGCCTGCACCAGCAGAGCACCAGAAGCCAGCAATCTTCCTTTGAACCAAAGAACTGGATCCCTAATAAAGTGTGATATTTACTCAAATTGAACGCTCAACTTTTAAAGCCAAATTTAGTTTCCAAAATCAGGGTATGCATTAGATTTGATGGCACATTAGATTCAAGTAAATATGGTATTTTGATTATAAGTATAGGTCAGTATTTACTATATCATAATTAAAAATGTAATTTACAGTGTAATCCTAAACATGTCCACTCAGAAGGAAGTCCCATTATGTTCAATAGTACTTAATCCCAGGAAAGTTTGGTTAGGATTGCAACCATAAACCCATTGTTAAATAAAATAGTGCAGTTACTGCAGGTTAAATTCATAGCATAAACCCACTGTCATATTATTATTGTCATATAACTCATTGTTGAATGCAGTAAAATAAATTTTGCACCTGCTTTGCAGCTATGCATTACAATTGCCAGTCATTTTTTAATTTCAAGCCTTTAAAAATTTGGATGTCCATTAGATTTGATGGTGCATTAGATTTGAGTAAATATGGATAATTTGCCTCTCTGAGAGGGATTGAAATGAGATCTTTCAAGTATTAAATAACTTGTACTGGCAGTAAATAAGGGAAGTTATTTGTGCTTTGATTGTGCTAGTATGAAGCCAAAGAGGAAATCATTTGACATGAAGCCATCCTGGCTTTTAGCATTCAATGGACTGGCAATGGCTGCAGCAATACGAAGCATTTACTGGGAGGTAATATTATAGTATGCAGGTGCATAGTGGAGGCATGCACTGAGTGCTGTAGTGAGGGATATCAGGAGGCCTGAAAGGGATCAGGAGGAAATTTGTCCCTTACTGCCCCTTATCTTTAAGTAAGATCCTGATGGCCTAATAGTCTCCATGAACCTATACCAGCAATATAGCTGGTGTAATTCTGAGACATGCCAGAGACAGGTTAAAGAAAACCCTTAAGAATTGGGTACGCGCAGGGAGATCATATGTCATAACCAAAAAAGAAGACATAGCCCCATGAAAACGTAGGATATCCAAGAAAAATGTAGGACAGGAGAAAATAAAAGCTAAAAACACTTATATATATTACTTTTATGTGGTTAATTTAAACAGTATATATTGCTAATTGTTAAATTTAAAACTATTACATATAATTTCTTAATTCAAAGACGGCTACATGCTACAATGGAAAGGACAATGAATATTTTTTTTCCAGGACACAAGGCTAAAAAAGAGGACATGCCCTGGAAAAATAGGACTTATGATCACTGTGGGAGTGTATGGCTGCTGCCAGATCCAACTCTTCCCATCCCTTGACATGCTTTCAGGTCTTCCCCCAAAAGGCTCCATTACTCCTCTTCTCTACCCACTGCCCTCCCATGCCAGTGTACATCCTCCAGTGGAGAACTGTTCACAAACTGTTCATGCTGGCCACCTGTTTGTGTGCATCAACCCTGCATCTGCAGTATCCACAAAGAGTGCCTTCTGCTGACAGTCTGTTGTTGTCACATATGCTTCCAGAGGCATCTGGTGGGCCACTGTGAGATACAGGAAACTAGACTAGGTGAGCCTTTGGCTTGATCAAGTGACATTCTCATGTTCTTATGAGACTCATGTACTGTATGATCATCAAGTCTTTAGAAAGGTTTTTCACTTTCCTCCCTTTGACATCTGATCATAGAATCATAGAATCATAGTGTTGGAAGGGACCTAGTAGGTCATCTAGTTCAACCCCCTGCCTACAGCAGGAAATCCCCCTAGAGCATCCCCGACAGGTGCTCGTCAAGCCTCTGCTTGAAGATCGACAGTGAGGGAGAGTCCACCACCTCCCTTGGCAATCTGTTCCACTGCCAAACCTCCCTCACCGTCAGGAATTTCTGACCAATGCTGAATAAAGAGGAACTAGAACTTCTCGTGACTTGGAAGCTACAGTCCTCTTAATGCAGCCTAAAATGGCATTTGCCTTCTTTGCAGACACATCACACTGCTGACTCATGTTCAGCTTGTTATCCACGGTGACTCCAAGATCCCGCTCACATGTTGTGCTGCCAAGCCAAGTATCCCCCATTTTATACCTGTGTTTTTGGTTTTTATTGTCTAAGTGCAGAACTTTGCACTTCTCCCTGTTGAAATTCATTCTATTTGTTACAGCCCAGGATTCCAGTTTATCCAGATCCTCCTGGAGGTTTCTCCTGTCTTCTGTTGTGTTTGCTACTCCTCCCAGCTTGGTGTTGTCCACAAATTTGATCAGGCTTCCCCATAACCCTTTCTCCAAATCATTGCTAAAGATATTAAAGAGAACCCGGTCCAAGAGAGAGCCCTGGGACACCCCACTTGAAACTGATCTCCAGCTTGACACAGAACCATTTACTAAAACCCTTTGATTGCAGCCATTGAGCCAGTTGCAGATCCCCCTAGCAATTGCCTCGTCTAGCCCATATTTTTCCAACTTCCCAATTAAAATGTCATGTGGGACCTTGTCAAATAATTTGCTGAAGTCAAGATAAATGACATCCACAGCATTGCCACTGTCCAATAAGCTCGTAACCCAATCAAAAAAGGAGATCAGATTTGTCTGGCAAGATTTATTCTTGGTAAATCCATGCTGTGTTGTTTTGATCACCGAGTACTTGTCTAGATGTGCACAGATTGTGTGTTTTATTATTTGTTCTAATAACCTCCCCGGGACTGAAGTCAAACTGAGTGGTTTATAATTTCCCGGGTCTTCTTTTTTCCCCTTCTTAAAGACTGGGACTACATTCGCCCTCTTCCAGTCCAGTGGCACTTCTCCACTCCTCAAGGATTTCTCAAAGATGATCAACAGAGGCTCTGCAAGGACATCTGCAAGTTCCTTAAGTTCACATGCACACTCTACAAAAACATGCAGCATGCACTCTGCATGAGAGAAGATTGTTCCCCCAATTCATCTCACAGCACAATCCTAACTTTCAGTTAGGCTGGCAAAAGTCCTGGCACAAGTCCCTTGTTTTCTGGGGGTGTTGCAAAAGTGTCGTAAAGCATTTCTGCACCATGCCTGGGAGGGTTGGGGCAGGGCACAGACATGTGCTGGCCTGCCCACACCACATGGGAACAGGGAGATGGGTGAGTTGCTGGCCTAAACTGGTTAGAATTTTACCCTCAGAGATGTGAATTTGCTTGCAATAAATTGTTTGTAACTTATGTAAGGTTCCACATCAAAAAATTGATTGTATTTATTTATTAAAGCTTATACATCTTGCATTTTAGTGGGGGGAAATCAAGGTGCTTTATAGCATATTGCAAGCTGCAAGGACATTCAATAAAATATTGCAAAATGAAAGCCTTAAAACCACTAGAAATTTAAAATACAATGAAAATTACAGCACTACAAAATGACTTAATATTCACTGAGTAATTGCCACAAGTCCCCAGTAATTTTAATGGCCAAGTCAATGAAGTAGCACTATTTAAAATGAAAGATAATGCCTGTATATATGAAATGCTCTATGCAGGAGATAAAATGGTATTTAATTACCATCAATTGGTATAATTTATTCTCCGGTACTAATCAGTCCTACACATTTTGAGTAAGATGAACAAATTTTTATGCAGCTTTAGATAACTCCAATTACTAGCTTTGCAATGTCTATAACCCATAACTCCAATTACTGATTTTGTGCAACTATAACACTGAAAAGACAAGCAGTGGTAGGAAAAGAGTGCTGCAGTTTGCTGATGTAAATACATACAGGCAAAAATATAACTTTAAATTGAATGATCTCACATCTACAATTAATTGATGCATGGAGTGACAGCAAAGCCCACATCACAGTCAAGATAATGTGATTCCTATTACACCAACATATCGCACCAGGTGATGGGAGGGGAGAGGAGACAGCATTGATTGATCATTTCTGTTCCAGTCCCAGAAGTCTGCAAGAAAATAATCCAGCCATTCTCAATGTGTCTCCTGGCCTCTTGAAATGTTTAACCACAACTCCGAGTCCCAATAATTAGCAGCTTTCACTTATGACGTGCTCCTGAAGGCACTAAATAAGTTCATCCAGAAGCTATCTTGGAGAAAAGAGGAATTGGAAGGAATAATTTGTATAATTCGGCCAACTCCCAGCTGGCAATTACTTCATCAGCTAGGGTATTACATCACTCTAAAAAAGGATGTGTTTGTGTGTATGCGTCAGTCTATGTACTCTGGCCCACTATCCATTACAAGCAGCCAGTGGAAAACAACTGGGACATTCTGTTCAAGGCAGTGTCAGGTTTACGTATAAGCTAAACAAGCTATAGCTTACAGCCCCACTCTCTTGGAGGTCCCCCAAAAATTTAAATTGTATTTCAGTTCAACAATTACTTTGATAAAATACATATTTTGTTATGTGCAATTGGCTTTAGACACCTATTAGGTCCATAAATTACCATATAGCATATATTTAACATAAAAAAACAGCGACAATTTGTTGTTGACAAAGGACAGCTGGACATATAAAGGGCCCCATTACCTTCAATAGCTTAGGACCACATCAAACCTAAATCTGGGCCTGGTTCAAGGAATCAGATCATATTACCAGAAAAAAACAACAACTGAATTATGATATAGAGAGAATTTGCCGGGAGATATGGAACATGACAGATTGATATAAAGGGTGTGAAAAACAGGAACTGGCTGGTTAATGGAATTGCTTTGTGGATGTGAAGCTTCTTCCTTCCAGGTCAAAGGAAGTAGAGTCCATTTTTCATGATTACAAGCGATTTAAATCAAAAACAGTTCCTACTGAATGTACTAATAGATAACCAGTGACCTAGCAAGAGATTAAATGGTAGATCCAGATCTAGGTTTACGTTAGCATTGTTATCTTGTTGAAATCTTGCATCATTACTTTAAAAAGGTAATTATTCTATCCTTGCTTTATGGGCATCATCCCACTAAGCAATTATAGATTCACCATAACAGAACTGCAAAAGACCAAGTGAAATCACCCTTTTCCAACTATTGATGCTTCAGTCTGTCATGGTCTGGTCCCATGTTGCCTTATAACTTTCTTATCATAGGTGTGATCAAGTGCAGTGATTATCAGTATGAATTTACTCAGGTTCAGCTGGTAGAAAATAAATTTAACCCTTATCACACTTTTGTGGCGAGGTTGCTGTCCATCTGAGATGCAATTTAAAATCTCATTGATTTTGGTAGGAGGGTAACTTTCCAATCTCTTCCAATGACACCAAGGAGGATTAAAAGCAATATATTTTGGCTAAATAATTCAACATAAATATTTCTTGATACGCTTGCATCCCCAGAGAAGAAATGGAAACATGGATGGTACAGAACAGCAGATTAAAATTGACAGAACTAGTTCAAAACTGGCCTAAATGAATTTAAGTCATTTGGACCAGATGAGCTGCATCTTTGAATTCTTAAAGAAATTGCAGATGTCCTTGCAGAGCCTCTGTCGATCATCTTTGAGAAATCCTTGAGGAGTGGAGAAGTGCCACTGGACTGGAAGAGGGCAAATATAGTCCCAATCTTTAAGAAGGGGAAAAAAGAAGACCCGGGAAATTATAAACCACTCAGTTTGACTTCAGTCCCAGGGAAGATATCAGGACAAATCATGAAATACACAATTTGTGCACATCTAGACAAGTACTCGGTGATCAAAACAATCCAGCATGGATTTACCAAGAATAAATCTTGCCAGACAAATCTGATCTCCTTTTTTGATTGGGTTATGAGCTTACTGGACAGTGGCAATGCTGTGCACGTCATTTATCTTGGCTTCAGCAAATTATTTGACAAGGTCCCACATGACATCTTAACTGGGAAGCTGGAAAAATATGGGCTAGACGAGGCAATTGCTAGGTGGATCTGCAACTGGCTCAATGGCTGCAATCAAAGGGTTTTAGTAAATGGTTCTGTGTCAAGCAGGAGATCAGTTTCAAGTGGGGTGTCCCAGGGCTCTCTCTTGGACCGGGTTCTCTTTAATATCTTTAGCAATGATTTGGAGAAAAGGATACGGGGAAGCCTGATCAAATTTGTGGACAACACCAAGCTGGTGGCAAACACAACAGATGACAGGAAAAACCTCCAGGTGGATCTGGCCAAACTGGAATACTGGGCTGTGACAAATAGAATGAATTTAACAGGAAGAAGTGCAAGGTTTTGCACTTAGGCAATAAAAACCAAAAACACAAGTATAAAATGGGAGACACTTTGGCTTGACAGCACAACTTGTGAGTGGGATCTTAGAGTCACTGTGGATCACAAGCTGAACATGAGTCAGCAAGTGTGATGGGTCTGCAAAGAAGGCAAATGCCATTTTAGGCTGCATTAAGAGGACTATTGCTTCCAAGTCATGAGAAGTTATAAAGCAGGCCTCCATCAGTCTTGAAAGACTATGGTATCGTGCTCGGTGCTGCATACACTGCATGCGAAGCACGAAAGCCTGGGTTGGATTGTTTTGGAGCACAGGCTGTTACCCAAGCAGAAAATCCCTCCTCTCCACGCCACTATTCCTCTTTATTCTGCATGAGTTAGACCACTGGTGGGCACAGGCCGGTTCGGTCTGGTTCGGGGGGGTTCTTCCAATCCCCCTGCCGCTGGCGAGCCGGCAGTGGCAGGGGGCCCCCAGAACCATGGGGACCGGTTCGGCCACCACTGCGCCTCCTCTTCCGGCCAGCTGGGGAGGCTTAACTAGGAGGCGCGCGTTGCTAGCACGCTCTCCCTGCCTTCCCCGGCCGGCCAGGGAGGCTTAACTAGGAGGTGCATGTCACCAGCGCACTCTCCTTTCCTCCCTCGGCTGGCTGGGGGGGCTCAAAAGCCACTCTCCCTGCCTCCCCCGGCCGGCCGGGAGACTGAGATTCCTATGCAGTCTACTCAGAAGTAAGTCTCAGTATAGTCAATGGGACTTACTCCCAGGCCAGTGTTGAGAGGAATGCAGCCTCAGAGCCCCATCCTATACAGGTCTACTCAGAAGTGAGTCCCAGTATAGTCAATGGGACTTACTCCCAGGAAAGTGTGGAGAGGACTGCAGCCTCAGAGCCCCATCCTATGCAGGTCTACTCAAGTAAGTAATTTTTTTTTTGAATTAAAAACCTCCCCGGTCCTGGCTTCTGACCCTGACCCCACCCCCTGACCCTGACCCCACCCCTTGGCCCCGCCCACTTCCAGAGAATTGGTTCTTGGGCCAGGCAGGGCCCACCACTGGTTAGACCTCATCTTGAGTACTGTGTTCAGTTTTGGGCTCCTCACTTTAAGAAAGATGCAGCCAAACTGGAGCAAGTCCAGAGGAGAGCAACAAGAATGATCAGTGGGATGGAAGGGAAGCCCTACGAGGAAAGGTTGGGGGAACTTGGGATGTTCAGCCTGGAGAAGAGGAGGCTGAGAGGAGACATGATTGCCCTCTTCAGATACCTGAAGGGCTGTCATAGGGAGGAAGGGGCTCATTTGTTCACAGTTGCTTCTGAAAGCAGGACTAGAACCAATGGGTACAAACTGCAAAAGAGGAGATTCCGGTTGGATATCCGGAAAAAATTCCTGACTGTTCGGGCGGTTCAGCAGTGGAACAGATTGCCAAGGGATGTGGTGGACTCTCCCTCACTGGGGATCTTCAAGCACAGGTTCAATGAGCATCTGTCAGAGATGCTCTATTTCCTGCTACAGGCAGGGGGTTGGACTTGATGACCCACTGGGTCCCTTCCAACTCTATGATTCTATGATTTATGTACATTTAGGCCTTAACTAGGGTCTGTAACAAGTTTTTTAGGTGCTCAGGCCCAGGAAATGTAGCTGTCAACTTAGGGTTTAATCCAGGGTTAGCAAGGTCATGTTCTGGAGCAAGTACATCAGGAACTCAGGGGTCAAAGGCAAAACTCAGGGGTCAAAGGCAAAACTAAAGTTAGAGTTCTTGAGAAGATGACAGGCTGACAAGTCTAGCAGGTCCACAGAATACACTTGTGAATTTCATAGTCCTCATTGTATTGCATGGAACAGCATTGTTGCAGCTGTTCCAATAGTTTGCAGCCTGCTGTGGATGTTGTGGTATTCAGTAAGCTCTGCATCTGTGACAGCAGCCATAAATTGACCATTGGCACAGGTAGATTGATGGTGGGACTGACTGGGGGATGAAGGAAGGGATTTAACCAAGAGGAAGTCACAGGCAGACCTTGGTGTCACTGATGTATGCAGGATCCAGAGACTCTGTCCTGAACCATTGTCCCTTCCATGCTCACATATTTATACCAGCAAAATAGCTGGTGTAAGTCTGAGTAAACACATGGGTGACCAGAAGGGTGAAGGTAGCTGTAGGTACATGGCTACCAGGCTATATTGTCAGCACCAGGAATTTGGTCTGCTACTCATAGCAAGAATTTGTGTCAACCAATGAGCCCTCTCTCTGGCCAGCTGTAATATGCTTTTAGGTCAGCAGACCAGTGGGATGAGCTACAATTTAAGTTTGCATCATAAAGCTCATTTAGTCTGAAATTCTATCAATTTTTCATGAATTTTTATCTCCATAGCTTGGTCCAATAGAAGTTATGATGTTTCCTATTTTATAACAGCAGTTGAGACAAATATGATTTCCCCTTTACTCATTTTCACTCAGAAGCCTTATTTCTGTAACTTCCATGTTCTATGTCTGATATACAGTACTAGGTGACTAGGTGGCTCCAAATTTTTAAAGTTAGCAATGACAGTTTAAAACAAACTTCTATCCCATATCTGACCTCCTGTCTCCACCTCAATATTTTTAGTCAATACACAGTACCTGTTTCTATGTGTTTGTGTGTGTGCGCGCGCGCGCACTTTAAAACAGTACATTTTTGAAAAAGAATATCACAATGAGAAGAGAAATCTCTGCAACCTTTCCCTGGCTATGTGTGCTGGCAAATGCACACCTACTTAGTGAAATAGGCATTCAGCCAAAATAGCAAAACATTTCAGGATTTCAGGAGAGTTATTTCATGTTGTATACTCAAAAGAAATTGTAACCACAAAAGAGTTGATGGGATTTTTCATTCTATAGTGATTATTCCCTGAAATGGAAAAGGATGTAAATTGACTTTCAGATTGCAGACAATATGGTATTTGTATCTTGAATTTCAAACTAAACTATCACTTGTTCATAGCTTCCCACATAACATAGATTTGCTTGCTGAGACAATAATTAGGCAGTAATGGCATCCTTTCGACTAACATCCTAGAAATGTTCCAGCAAACCAAGATTTACATTTGCATATGTAGGTTGCCTGGTGGAGGCCTCATTATCTAATCAAATTGGAGGAAAGAGGTACAAAAACATCTCAGCCACGCTCTTTCAGTCACTCTCTCTCACAGCCAGAGATTAAAAGCAAAGGTTACGCCACCTTTTCCTGCCCTCATCTGCTCCTTGTCACTTGCCACTTGAAAAAGTAAAGGAGCAGAAAAAATGCTCCTCTGAATCCACCCTACAATGGTCTCAGAGTCCATCAGCCTCACACACAATTATTTGCGAATCTGATCAGTCCTCATCTTGCAACAGATTTTACCAGTTTGACCACATATCCCTTCTACATTTTGCTCTGCAGAAAGTCAGAGGCAAACTTGAATAACTGTGAGGGTATAAACAGGTGTCCCTTGTTATCCACTAGGGTTCAGTTCTGGAAACTCCCATGGATAAAAAATATATGGATTAAAAAAATGGAAAAATGGATTTAAAGACCTACTTTCAGTTTCTTGCTCCTCACTAGCACCTAACAGAATAAAGTAGTGCCTCAGTATCTGCAGGGGTTTTATTCTGATACTGAAGAATGGAATGACTGCTTCACTACAACATTAGAAAAAACAGTTTTTAAAACTATGATTTGTAGTGGCCTTTCAAACTGAGTCAAATCTGTGCAAAAAAAAATGTGTGTATCTTGGACCTGAATTTCTTAAAAGTGGCTGAAGAGCCATTATATATATATTTGTTTCTAGAAACTCTGGGTGCATCCTAGACCGTTTCAAGCACAATCTGATACATATTTACTCAGAAGTCCCACTATATCTAGAATGCACTACAAAGGAATCTGGACATTGTTAATGTTTCCCAATAGGTTTGTACACTCTTCCCCACATCTTAATTTGTCCATGCCGTAGTAATAATGTCTCCCTTAATTTGGCACAGATATAATGTGTACTTTTCTCATCACTGGCCTGATATGTTCCTTGCTATTTTGTGACTCGAATGTTTCCCCACACTCATTCATCCCAAAAGCATGGCATAAACTGTTTAACTGAGTCATCAGCAAAGACAGGGTTAATTCACTCACTTTCTAGGGGAAAAAAAACAGCTGATCCAATATATACAGGGTTAATTCAGTAGCTGACCTTGGCAGCCAGTCAGATTCGGTAACTAAAAAGGACAGGAGCTAAACCAACAGCTAGTTAGTGTCCTTGGCTGCTATGCAATCATTTGAGCTTGGCAGGGCAAACTGCTAAATGCGGAGGTGAGCTAGGGCTTTCTCAAGTGAATGCAATGACGGGAATCAGAAAAGCAAGAGGCTGAAACCGGAGCTGTCTGGCTGGTGTAGAGTAATTAAATGGGCAACCACCTTCAGTTCCACTAGGTTGTTTTTGGTTTTTTTTTTAAGTTTTTAACACCATGAGCATCAATGGTAGATTTGAAGATCAAACTAGGCATTAAGCATAATATGTCATGTGGTCCACCCCTTTTCAAATTAGTGCATAGGAAGGCAATGAAACAGGTTGGAATAATGGGAGGTAGCAGAATTTTCTTCTTTGGTCTTGTCACAGTCCTGATTGCGCTCCTTCTCCATGTGTTGTTTTAATTAGGAAAAAAGTATCCATTTAAAATCAAAGGAAAGGATTTTTTCCTAATCAAGATAGTGGGGGAAGAGGTACAATTGGGATTGAAACTACAACAAGGTAAGGTGCTTAAATTTCCCTACCACCCCCCACATTATGTACCTCTTCCCCCCTTCCTGCATAGCATTAAAAAACAAAAATTAACTGGCATGTTGTATATTTCACAGAATGTTTAGTTTGACCCATAGAGGGGCCTGCTGCCATATCTTATTCCACAGCCACCCACCTGTCATACTTTTGTCCTTGTTCTCATGTAGTTACCTGTGACATGCTTACAAAAACTGAAGAGGCAGGTGTTTACCAGTTTACCCCACACTGCCCTGTTTCCCTGAACTGTTTACCCCACACTAAATGTTTAATAGAAATGGCAGCAATAGATTCTATTCTGAGAATTATGGACCATATGTCAAAACCAGAAAAGAGGACAAGGACCCCCTACAAAGTTTGATACCAAAGAAAAATATTGTACAAGACAAAATAAAAGCTAAAAACACTCATATGCTTACATATGTGGTTAGTTTAAACACTATATTACGTATTATCAAATTTTAAAACTATTACATATAATTTATTACATACAATTTATTCATTACATGAAGGCTTCAAGCTGCCTGCTCACAAGGACAATAAAGATCTTTTTTTTGAGGACATAAGAAAAAGGACATGTAAAAAGAAGATATGGGACCATATCCTAAAGTCAAATTAAGCCCTTGCTCTGGAGCAGTTAAGGTGACTTTCCATAAGATAACCCTAGAGGGTAACATAACTGCGTGGACCCGTAATTGCTCTGGTCACCTTGTGTAATGATAGACTTGCCATGAAGACATGCCCACAGCACTAGAATGCAGACCATATTAAGTGCCCACAAAGAAGCACTTTTAAGTAATAGGGAGGATTTTCCCAATAGATAGGTATCTTACCAAGACGCTTGATGCTTAAACTAGTCTTGCTGAGCCCACTGAGAACATGCTATAATATCCTCAAAAGATCCATCTGTGGATGCAGGAATATTTCCTGAGACTATTTTTCTGTGAAACCCATTTTGGTTTTGCATATCACATCCCTGGCAATCTAGCAAGAAACCTTAAGCCATCAGAATTTCCATCTTGCCGTCCAGACCAATGAGGTTTTGGAGAGATTGAGCTAATTCTCTGAACTAAATCAAGCTGGTGATGCTGTTTACTGCACTGAAAAGGTCAGAGTTGTATTTTTGTCACCTATCAGGGCTGAGCTAATTTGTGTAAGGGAGCACAGAAGTAATTATCAGAGAGATTTTGAGTGCCTTGAATCACAGTGCAATTCCTTCATTCTCACCACAAAATCTTTTCAAATATGCCTTGAAAAAGCTTCCAAGCATAACTGTCCCCCAGACAACCAGCTGTCTACACTTTTGCAGGGTGATGATTTCGTTCTGCAATTATTTGCATATGCAAATATATATAACCTGCTTTTTCTGCAAGTGTGTCCACAGAGCTTACAAAAAAGTACAAATGATGTTGAATAGCTGCTCAATCTCATCCTTCACCACTACCAAGGATGATGGAGCATATGAGTCAACCAATGGTGGAGAGAGTGATTGGGGTGCTTGCAAGAAATAAGTGAAAATATTTTATACTTACCCCTGTGTAGGCCTCCTGATAGCATATGGGTCTTATTGGATCCACACCAGCTGTATAGATTATTTAAATCTGAAGAGAGTTAAAAGTTAGGGTAGTTTCAAAAAGAGGTGATAGTATCTTGGCTCATGCTGGTACTGAATTCCAGCAGGTTCAAGGTGATGCCAGTATAGTGTTGCCATAATTCTCATCCACAAAATTGGGACAGGACTCTCTGTTCCATTTGCCAGTATGTGAACACAATCCTCCAAAATAGGGATTGTCCCTGTTTTTTGGAACATATGACAAGCCTATGCCAGTAGCATTGTAGTCTCAGATACACATTCCTGAGAATAGGCTTCATTGAACTCAGTGGAACTTACTTCTGAGTCGGGATTCATAAGATAAGACTGTGAGTAACAAATATCAACAAAAGAAGGAATGATAAAATTGGGTCTTCATGGCCGTGGGTCTTTACAAGTAAGGTT
Source organism: Cryptoblepharus egeriae (assembly GCA_030015325.1). Taxonomy (NCBI): domain Eukaryota; kingdom Metazoa; phylum Chordata; class Lepidosauria; order Squamata; family Scincidae; genus Cryptoblepharus; species Cryptoblepharus egeriae. Next base: position 168,088,203 of record JAREYC010000002.1, read on the forward strand.
AAGTATGAACAAGGTAAATAAATAAAATCCAATGGAACAGGAAGGACTGAAAACAAATTTAGGAGCTTCCAGAAACTTGCAAAAATAGACTGGGTTTTACTAAGCACCAACAAGCACAGCCCTAACCATGTCTACTCAAAAGTAAGCACCATTGTGTTCAATGGGTCTTACTCCCAGGAAAGTGTCTTTAGGATTGCAGCCAACAACAAGGATACCAGGCAGACTTCTTAGGAAGAAATGAAGAAATCTTCATTTGGAAGATTCTGTCCCTAGCCTCCATCTTTGCCACAGCAGGACACAGAGCCCTGGGAAGAGTCACCATAGCACAGTGGTTCTCAATCTTCTTAACGCCATGACTCCTTTATAAGTTCCTCATATTATGGGGACCCCCAACCATAAAATTATTTTCGTTGCTACTTTATAACTGTAATTTTGCTACCGTTATGAATCGTAATGTAAATATCCGATATGCAGGATGTATTTTCATTCTTACAAATGAAATGTGTGTCTATGCACACATTGAACACAGTGGGATTTATTTCAGATTAGCCATGCATAGGATTGGGCCCTGAGGATGCAATCCTATCCACGTTTACATAGGAATAAAGGCTCCCCTGACTATAATGGGATTTATTTCAGAGTAGGCATGCATAGGATTGGGCCCTGAGGATGCAATCCTATCCACATTTACATAGGAATAAAGGCTCCCCTGACTATAATGGGATTTATTTCAGAGTAGGCATGCATAGGATTGGGCCCTCAGGCTGTCAGTCAGCCCCAGTGCACGTGCAGCTACAGCCGGAGGTCTGGCAAGCCTGACCTGGCCCCCTGCACCAGGGGTCTTTAGGCGACCCCCAGGAAAGCTCTAAGCGACCCCCAAAGGGGTCCCGACCCCCACTTTGAGAAACGCTGCCATAGCAAATCTGAATGAGCTGGTTTATAAGGTGGCCATTCTTTCTGCTTTATCTACCCCTGTATTTGGAACTGTGCTAAGAAACACACTGGTGGATGTGGTTTATTTTGGCACAATAGGTTTGTTGAGGAATATCTAGTTGGCAGTTTTGCTGTAGCATTTTGGAGTAACTGAGTTGAATGGAAGAACATCCCCATGTACAAACTGACAGCGGTCTAACCTCAACAAGACCAGAACATGGGTAACTGGATCACATTGTTTCATGCTTCCCACTTCCTTGGGCAGTGTAAGAAGTTCAAGTTATAGACATTGCAGAGACAGTTGCTTTGTAAAGAGTACTGGAGACATTCTATGACCTAAGCCAGTGTTTACAAAACTGTGGGTCGGGACCCACAAATTGGTTGTGAACCAGTTTTTGATGGGTTGTAAAACATTTTTGAAACATTAAAAACACAACTTTAAAAACACCCTTGCCCGGTTTGCAGAATAAAATTGTTAGATTAAATTCCAATTTGTGGTGGTAAAAGGTGAACTATGACAGAAGACACATTTTCCTTCCTGCCCTGCCAGACCTTCACATCGGCTGAGATGGGTCAATGTGAAGCTCTTTCCCTCTCCACCATGGAGGCTGGATCTGGAGTGGCACACCCCCATGCGCCAGCACAGTTAACTTCGAGGAAGGCACAATCATACTTTACATCACGTTGCAACCAGCCCAGGGCACTGTCTGGATTGTGCCCTGTGTAGACAAACACAATTGAGTGAGCATATTGGAAGGTGCTCCCATTTTTTTTCTTTCATGTTCAGCATACAAGCTGCAAAAAAAGCTCTATTTTGGTATCTCTTGTTTTCTTCATACTGAAAATATTAGAGATGCCTATAATGGGAAGCTTTTATGTTGTAATTTGTGTTAGTCCAACAAGTTTTCTTTGGATATTTCTGTTCCCTAAGCTCTTTCATCCTTGATATTTATTTTCCACGAGGCATTTTATGTGAACAGAAACAAAATCAAAATCTCAATTCCTCAGTGGCAGCAGTGCGATATCTGCTAGGATTTTTCCGATGCCAGAACACTATAGGAAATGTCTGCGCCTTGCGAGCTTATGTAAGGAATGATCTCACTTCTCTCAGGACTGGATTACACATCAGTCATTCCACATGCAAGTTGCCTGTAGGAAAAAAGGCACTTTCTTGTGTCAACTGCATATCTGGGATCAGAGCTTATATAAAGCTGCTGACAACATGTGGAACAACCAGCACATGCAACATGTCGGTGTCAGAGTCTCAGAGCATAGTGGATGCATACATGAAGTTCAATGCATATACAGAGTTCAGATGCTCCAGTCAGCAGATCTGAAGGTTTCAAAAAACCTTCAGCAGAAAAGTCACTTGCTTATGGATTGTCCACTGACAAATGCAGGGGCTAAATTTCAGTTCATTAATTTAACTCCTAAAAATCAGAACAGATCAGATATAAAATGGCTGGAAAATTTGCATTGCACATCCCTCTGACTTCAATGCAATGCATTGTTTGATAGACTAGACCTGCACCTGGATGCACACTTGCGATGTGCACTTCAAGGCTTTGCCAGGGTTCCCTGTACCTTACAAGGCATTAAAAATGTCACTTCTGGTTTCACAGAGAAATAGCATTTTTTTCTTTTGGATTTAGTTTGAGTCTGGCAGAGGCTTCAAATGTCCATAGCCTCTGCTAGGTTCAGAGGACCTTCAGGAATCTGGAGCAAGGGAAATCAGAGTTTCCTTCAAGTGTTTAATTTATTAATTAAATAAATTAAACTCTGTTCACCTGTATCTGCTATTTTACTTAACAGCAGGGAGTTATGGAACAGAATCCCTGTTAATACATTGGCGCATCTATACTTTTCATGAAAAAAATGAGTTTAATTTGTGAATAAAAAGTTATACAAATAAACAGAGAGAAAAACACCAAGAAAACACAATTTTGTTGTTGTAATTTATTTAATAGCTTTGCCTCCTCCAACAGATGCACACAAACATCTTTTCATCTAGATGAGTTGCCAGAAATAACAGCCACACCTTACGCTTCACATGCCACTGGTGCTGTCATTTAGAAATCTGGATCGCCATCAGCCCACCAGCCCATTCCCTGTTTGCTCATTAGCTGTGCTCGGTATGGAAAACCACTAAAGATCATTAACAGGGCAGTCTGAAGCCGATGTGCCAGCCTAATGAAAAACAATTCAGCAGTTCCGTATGGTCTGCTAGTTGTGTTTGTCATAAATGAGTTGTGGAGATTTGGAATGAATGATCCATATCATATTGAACTGTCCTTTTTATTGCTGACAATTGAAGGTTACTGAGAAGCTGGGTCAGCCTCAGACTGTGTCTAATTGGAAACCTTTCCTCATTAATGTCTGATGTTGACTTGTATAAGTTGATGAAATTAGGAGCACAGCGGAATAGATTTTATTACATGGAGTAAGCCTGTCGAGTTCCCTTCCATGGCCTTATTATTTTAACACCACCTTGCCCTATGTCTGTCAGTGAAGAATCCCAGCACTGGGATAGATGTTGAGTGAGGCAGGCTTAAGAGGATCTAGAAGACTGAAAACATCAACATGCCTCAGGAAATTGACACCAGGTGCTCTTTTATGCCACATTCATTTCAATAAATCTTATTGGAAAAATAGCCCCTCTAGCATCATTTGGGGTTATTTTGTGGGTTTGGGTTACAAAGGAAGCAAAAAAATGTTTCCCTGGTTGAAAAAGAAAAGAAAATAGTCAGAGGAAATGACAGTTTTGTCCTCATCCCACTTTTGCAAATGTTATGGAAAAGCTGTAACATTTAACATCATTTTCCAAATCTGAGGTTTCTGGATACCAAAAGGAAAGGGGTTGGTGGGAGGTGAGGGACAGAAGAAAAGTCAACTGCTTCTCGTGTTCACCTAACTTTATTGTTTTTCAATAAATGTTATTGAAAATGTTACCTTATTTAAATGTTATTTACCTTATTTAAATGTTAGCAGCATTATCATTGTTAGATACAGGTAAAAAATGAAATTTTCATTTTCAAGCTTTGACAATCAGTAGCATGGGCTGGGGTACCGCCAGGGTGACCAAATGTCATAATGGCAAAAATAGGACAAAGCCCCCCATGATGTAGGACACGTAAGAAAAAATGTAGAACATGATGAAATAAAAGCTAAAAACATTTTTATATATAATGCTTTCATGTGGTTTCATGACTTTGTGTATCTTGGCTCAACTATCTCTGACACTTTCTCTTTAGATACTGAGCTGAATAAACGTATTGGTAAAGCAGCTACCACATTTTCCAGACTTACAAAGAGAGTATGGCTTAATAAGAAGCTGATGGAACATACAAAGATCCAGATCGATAGAGCCTGTGTCCTGAGCACACTCTCGTGATGCAGCGAGTCTTGGACACTTAATGCACGGCAGGAGAGAAAGTTGAACACCTTTCATATGCACTGTCTCCAACGTATTCTTGGCATCACCTGGCACGACAAAATTTCAAATAGCGCAGTCTTGGAACATGCTGGAATCTCTAGCATGTATACACTTTTGAAACAGTGATGTGTACGCTGGCTTGGGCATGTTGTGAGAATGGCTGATGGTCAGATTCTGAAATATCTCCTGTATGGAGAATTAGTACAGGGAAAGCACCCTAGAGGGAGACCACAGCTGTGATATAAGGACATCTGCAAGAGAGATCTAAAGGCCATGGGAATGGACATCAACTGCTAGGAAACCTTGACCTCTGAACATTCTGCTTGGAGGCAGAAGACGCAGAATGACCTTCTCCAACTCAAAGACACACTCATTTGGCAGGCTGAGGCAAAGAGGCAGTCCTGGAACCAGCGAAATCTTGAGGGCTGGGCAGGGGTCAGACTTTATCTGTCCTCCGTGTGGAAGGGATTGTCACTCTTGAACTGGCCTTTTTAGCCATACTAGATGCTGTTTTAGGTCCTCCTTTCGGAGCATGATACCATGGTCTTTCGAGACTGAAGGATGCCAATGATGATGGTTAACCCTAACCATGTCTACTCAAAAGTAAGCTCCATTGTTTTCAGTGTGTCTTACTTCTAGGAAAGTGTCTTTAGGATTGCAGCCATAATTTATTGATTACATGAAGGCTACATACTGCCTGCTCACAAGGAAAAGGAGGGAAAAATTTTCCCAGGGCACAAGGCCTGTCCTGGAAAAAGAGGAAAATGTCCTGGGAAAAAATAACATATGGTCACCCTGAATGTTAGTGAACACTACAATCTTACTTCTGAGTAACAGGTGGTTACTACCGGTTACACATCTGTAAATATCTCCTGGTCCTTCAGATGTCAAGTCTCATGAATCACAGTGTCCAACTAGCTGTACTCAGCCAATTACTCTTTGTCACCATCAGGTACTCTTCAAGTTGCAAAACTCAAGGTAGTCTAAAGTCACACTCATCTCTCACTGTGCTTTCCTCACATCTAAATCCTTAAAACTTGTATTTCTCTAGGAAGACACAAAAAGCAAAAGACAATGGCTCACCTGTATGCAGATGGATGCAGCTGTTTTGGTTTAGACAAAGAAGCAAATGAGACTCACAAATAGGAAGGATTGCATTTAGGGATGTCAACTGTACTGGCAAACAGTAAGTTGATGATTGATTCTTAAGGATACAAGAACTGCTGATTCATTTGGGTATACCGTATATCCCCCTAGACGATCAGTTACCATCTCTAACCACAATATATCTTCCATGCTTTTAAACTACTTTTAATGATGTGTGAACTAAGAGATACCAAATCAGTCCCCAAAGTGTACATGCTTATGCTTATACTCTCAGAATCAAAGAGTAGCTACAGAAATATAGGTCACACTGAGGCCCTTCTACATGCTTTGGGGATGACATCCAGGCAATCAATTTTTTGCACAATTGGCTACAACAAATCACACAATGAAGTAGTACGATGCACACTGCAGCTTTTGACCTGACCTGTCAGCATCCTCCACTTTTCCTATGCTTTCCTTGCAAAAGCATGTACCTCATTAAAGAGGTAAATGCCTTTGTGGAATTGGTTTGGGTGAAACTCTGTGGTGGTTCGGGCTTTGTAGCTCAGTGTCTGTTCTAAAAGGAAAAAAAGAGAATAAGGTAGGTGGGGAAACTTCATCTCTTTAATTTCTGCATGCCAGGTTTAAAGTTGTTGTTAAAGGCAAAGGAGTATAGGCTGTAAAAATGTGTTGACCTTGTTTGTTAAACGCAATGCTACTGGGTTAGAAAACTAATTTGGGTCATTTAATACAATGTGATGGAGAAAGTTGGAGTGATGGAAAGCATGGAATTGCACTGTGGAGCAATCCCTGCATCCTGCAGAATTTGAGGGGCAATTCTAAGGATCACTTGGGACCACTTAAGCCCCTTCTGTTGTCTCAAGGGTGTCACAAAAGTGCAATAAAGCACTTTTTGCCACTGGGGGAGACATTAGGAGTGCCAGCCTAACTCTGCTGGCACAAGTGGGCAGAAGAGATTTACTGCACTGGCTCAACTGAGCCAGCACAGTGAGCAGAGAGGGCAGGAAAAAGGCAGGAGAAAGAGCTTTATCTGACTTTATGTCTGGTCCTGACCCTGCTTGGAGGGCAGAAAGGAAGACACATTGCTACTCCTGTCTGCTCAGACTTGCACTGCCTCTGTTCTAGTACTCTAGTCTACTCTAGTGTACATTAATGTAATCTGAGTAGACACATAGGGGATGCTGCAGTCTTACCTGGGGGAAGGGGACAAGCCTCCCCTCTTCAGGATAGCATGGCAACAGCCTCTGAAACATGCGCTAGATGTAGCAGACATGCCAGCCTGCCTGTTCCAGCCTAAGTTTGGATTGTACTGCCTGTATCTTAGGTACTGTGCAGGTGAAACTGTGATACCTTTATTTGGGGATTCAGAAGCAAAAGGAGTATATAGCTGTTCTTGGGTGGCAGTACATTTAATATCATATGTAGCATGACCCTAAGAAACAAATATTTGCAATAGAAGAATGTGAAAAATTATTTGATTGGTTACTGTGAGTGAAAATTTGTGTATTTCTCTTTTAAATAGATCTTCTTGATCTGGAATGTGACATATGCACCCAAAACATCTTCAGTCTCTATAAGTTTGGTACAGCAGTAAAAATAAACAGAAGGCATCTGGAAACCATTTATGGTTTTTACCTCTTTGGATGCGAAAACACATTCAACAGGTTACATTGCATTACAGGACAATCCTACGTCCTGATGCAAGTTTCTTGCACTGGCCAAGGAGTGTCACAAACATGCCATGCACTACAATCCAGTCTAACTACAGGAAGATGTAAGAGGCACTTACTCTGGATGGCTCTATGCATTTCCCATAGGTGGCACCATAACTACGTCTGTAAAAGATGCCGTAGTCACTCTGGATTGTAGCCTAAAGCACTTTTGCATCTCCTTATGAGTAGGGAGGCTGGCACAAGGATGCACACCAGCTTTCCTGTACTGCAGCAAGCCCCAGCCAGAGGTACTAAGTTCATGCTGGCCAAGTCAAGCCAATGCAGGGATCTGGGAGGAGTAGAGGGATGGCAGAACTCGGATGTTAGGGGGCAAAGGAGAACAGGCAGAAGGAAAGTCCATAAGAGGTGGGAAAGCTAGGATACAACACTTATGTGAGATCCTAACATCTCTTGCGACCCTAACCTGCAACAGCATGAGTATGCTTGAATCTGCATCACCTCTTTAGGTGGTACATATCCTAGTAGCTTTATTGGGCTGCTGTAACCCAGATGGACTAGCAACTGATTCACATATGATTGGCACATATGGAAGAGATTTGAGAACCATAATATGACAAAGTGGAAAATCTTTTCATTGCTATAACAAAAATCACAGCAGTCTCGCTCAGTCATTGCAAAAGACCACAGGAACAGCACCAGAGGCTACAGACTTGTACAGTGATTTCATGTTTTAGGAATATAGAACAATTTAGTTTCATTTTTAAGCTTAAAAAAGCTCTTTCCCCCATATGTGATTTGTGTGTTGCTGCAAGAAACCTATAATTCTTGGTTTTCTTCTAACTCTTGTACTGCAAGGTCTGAAGAGCTCAGATTTGGATTTTGATGCCCATGCTTTTCTTCATTGTAAGAAAGCTTTGAATAAACTTTTGAGGACTTTCTGGGCTAAAGAGAAAGGCCAAAAAACCATACAACCTTAATGTGTCTCCATATCTGTCCCAGTTCAGAGTCAAATATTGGAGATGCAGAGTTTGTATTACCAAGGCATTGTTAGTTATTAGTAAATCTTAGAGTCCAATCCTTTCTGGAGCATTGTCCCATGGTACATCAGCACCAAAATATTTGTATCTTGTGGGGCCAGAGATTGGTTTCCTTATTCCATGCAGAGTCCAGCACCTACTTTGGGTGATTTTGTCCCCTTTCTTTGACCAAGCCCAGCAAAGGGATTCTCAAGTCTGCACCAGCTACTTTGCCAACACAGACTTGAAAGACCCTGTACTGGGCTTTTCAGTCCAACTTGGATTTCAGGATACAGTGGAAGAGCTCCACTAGTCTCACCCTCCCCCTGACCTTCCCTCCCACCTACGCTCATTCCACCACCCCATCTCTCAGATACTGAACCTCTCTGGCAATTTCACTCATCCCAGCAGCAGCAGTCCTCCTCTTGCTATGGCAAGTCATTCCTGATGGAGATTGATATTGAAAGAGAGAGAGACCACTGAGAGCTTCTGTGCACCAAAATGCATCAGTGTAAAGTCACTGACGTTTTATAGGATCAAACAGCTAATAAAAGACAATTATGGTGGTCCATTACACAAAATAATCAAAAATAAATGTATTATTATTATTTAAAAGAATGATTAAATACCACTTTTCAGTGGTACATAATGTGCAATATAAGTGATATATAATAGTGGCAGGACTGCAGCATCTCAGTGGTTAATGACACTATGCCTGTTAACCTGAGGTTGAAAGGTCAGCGGTTTGAGACCTGTGAACAATAAATGCTTCCATCACTCATCCCAGTTCCTGCCAAACTAGCAGCCCAAAAACATGCAAATAAAAATAGATAAATAGTAACCTCTTCAGTGGGAAAGTAACAACCCAGAGACAGGCCTCTGCATAAGGCTGGCCAGTTTCCTCACTATCACATTAAAAACGTGAATTGGACAACTCCAATCTAGAATAGTGGACCCTGCCACCACGTAGGACAAATGCTGAAGAAGTTGCTTTTTTGCCTGTTAAGCAACACTTTTCAATAAAAATAGTTCACAAAGTAGTTTACATAGTAAAATAAATCAAATAGTTTCCTGTCTCCCAAAGGCTCATAATGCATGCATGCATGCATGCATGCATCCATCCGTACATACATACATACATACATACATACATACATACATACATACATACATACATGACACCATTAATAGTCACTGGAAAAGTCATCATGCTGGAATGCTGAGCAAAGAGGGTGATTTGCTCACCACCACTTCTAAATATAGGAAAGAACCACTTTGAAAGGTGCCAGTTAGCAGGGAAATACTAGAACAATACTTGTACTAGCACCAACTGATTATCTCAAATTAATAAGCATTTTTTTTAACTTTTACAGAATTCTTCCTTAGGCTGATTGTTATTAAGCAGCTGCAATTTGCAAACCCCCTAGAATGAGAAATTATTTCAGCGTGAACCTGAAGATTATTACATGTATTTTCAGCATACACCTGTATTCAAATTTGTTCTTCCACACCCGAATATTTCTTATTCTTAAAAATAAAACATTCCTAATTCTCAACCCTGCTTCAGAGGAATAGGTTTTTGTCATCTTTTATGCGGGATAGAACTGGTTAAGTCCAGGACTGCTTTTATCCCAAATTGTCATTAAGTGACCTTCGCTCTGCTGCTTTGCAAGAAAAGTTGCAGACATTTTGTTGGCACTGGGCTTAAGAGTCATAATGGGCACATTATTTGGCCATGTTATAAAACAGCATCATCCATCTGACAAATGAAAACCTTTTAATGGGTCCTCTCTTAATTATAATAATTTGAAAGAGAACATCAGCTGAAACCACAGTGAGAAGGTCATTCAATGAGATTTTAGCCTTTGCAGTTCTTTCTCTTGCTAATACTCAGGGCTGATCAACATCTTTACAGAACTGATGGTGTAGGTTATATTGTATCATATGGTTTTTGTGTTCTCATTTTAAAAAATCTGTAGCTAGCCCCCGTCCCAAGTTTTCATCGTTCATCAGAATTAAATTAGGAAAGTAATACTCTATTACAATCACTTTAGATTACAATTAAACACCTTTAAAGCATACAGTTCTACTCCATATATAGCTTGTTATAATCTGGTGCAATCATGGTTTGTAAAAATTGTTGCAGAAATCAAGTGTCTATAAATGAGAAAATATGGCTGCACTCAAATCTGTGTGTTTCAAAAAAATGAAGCAAGTAGTCTAACTTTGGGACAGTCACCACCAAGAATACATGTCTGTATGCCTTTGTTGTCAGTTCATAATATTATTAAAAGGATAATGGCAGGTCAGTCCAATGTGTAACTATTCAGAACTAATAAGTCCCACTGTGAACAATGGGTCTTTCTCTCAGGAAAACATGTATAGGATTACGTCAGTCTTTGAGAGCATAATGAATATAAGGAAGATAAGATCTTTTACATAGATTGGGCCCAAAATTTTGAGAAATCTTCATGGTAAATCAACCCCTGGAGGTGTTCTAGGAAAACTCAAGTTACCCAAGGAGTGGTGCAGTGGTGTCACTAGAGTTTGTGTCACCTCATGTGTCAGCATGTCAGCCCCCTGACCAGTGGTGGGCCCAGCCTGCCCCAACAACCAGTTCTCCAGAAGTGGGCAGGGCCAGGCTGGGTCAGGGGGCAGGGCGGGGTGGGGGAGGGCACACCACCTTAACCCTTAGTTTACCAAAAAATTGTATCACTTGTGACGGCATCAATCAGTATTAAGCCCCTGAGTTCAGTGTAATTTATTCCTATGCATTACACTTTGTTATGCTCTCAGGGGGAATATGTGTGCCACAAATAAGAACATAAAAGCATAAGAAAAGCCTCCACTGGATCACACCAAAGACCCATCTAGTCCAGCTTCCTGAATCACAAAGAGGCCCACCAGCTGCCTCAGGGAGCACATATGAAACTTCATCCAGGTGCCTAAGTACCAGCAGACACACCACGTTCCACAGGTAGTGCTCATACCACTGGTTGAGAAACACTGATCTACAGTTTAGGACCAGAGTCTGTGGTGTCCCCTCTGCAGGCTGAGGTTTGCCTCTAAGCCATTACTTAAGCCTACAATCCTGTCCACACTTTCCTGTAAGTAAGCTTCATTGAATATAATAGGACTTCTGAGTTGTCAAGCAAAGGACTGAGCTCTTAGTAACCATCCTTTGGCTGCAATCTATTCACTTTCCTGAGAGTAAGCTCCACACATTCTAATGGGACTTACTTCTGAGTAGCCAAAAATAGGATTGGGCTCTAATGCTGCACTCCTCAGCACACTTTCCTGGGAGTAAGCTTTATAGATTGAAATGGGATTAACATTTGAGTAGTCAGGCATAGGATTACAAGCTCTTAGAAACCAGCTTCTTTCCAGGGAGTAAGCTTTACTAGTATAATGGAACTTACTTCTGAGTAGACAGATGATTGGACTTTGAGGCTACACTCCTCACAGGGGAGTAAAACCTACTGACTTTAATAGGATTTACTTCAGAGTAGGCAGTGGACTGGGCTGCTGGGGGCAGGATGGGAACTGGGACTATTTCTTCAGGTGCCCCCCATAATCTCAGGTGGAGAGATTTCTCAGAGGGGCAGGATGAGGTGGGGAGATCTCTTGGGGGGGAGGGCAAAAGGACTACAGTGTGGATAGGATTGCAGCCTCAGAGCCCAGTCCTAACCATGTCTACTCTAGAAGAAAGTTCCATTATAGACAGTGGGCTTACTCTCAGGTAAGTAGAAAGGCTGGAGGAACAAGGCTGGAGGGAGTGATCCAAGCAAGCCTCTGCCAATCTCCTCAGAAGTAAGTCCCATTATAGTCAATGGGCTTACTCTAAGGAAAGTCTGGATGGGAAAGCAGCCTCAAATCCTATGCTACTCAGAAGGAAATCCCATGATAGTTAATGGGAATTGCTCCCAGGAAAGTGTGGCTAGGATTGTGGCCACAGGCTGCAGTCCTCTACTATATAGTGTGGCTTACTTCTGAGTAGTACTGGGTAGTACTGAGTAGTTCTCCATGCCTAGTACTGGGCTGCAAAGGCACCTAGGGGAGGCAGGCAGGCATGGCCCCCACCAAAAGCCCTGGAGGATCTCATTCTCACAACACTCAGATGCTCACCTACAGACACTCACCTACAGACCTTTCTCAATAGCTCTGGCTTCTGTATAGCACTGGCTGCTGTGGGATGGTGGCAATGCCCTGTCTGAATGATGGTCATGGGAACAGACTGTTTGTATTTTAAAATTAAAAAATACCCTTAGGGAGGGGAAGGAGGGGAGAGAGAGCCCCCCTCAGAAGGGGAGGGAGGTTCAGAAGGGAAGGAAGGAGGGGGAGTGGAGCTTCACTTCTGGGAAGACAGATCCAGAGGCCCTTTAAGAGAAATTCAAACACGCTTGCATGCAATTCAAAGGTGATGGCCCCCTCTTTAACAACCAGTTCAGCCCCCAATTAACAACGGTTCTACAGAGCTGGTGAGAACCGGCTTCAGCCCACCTGTGCCCCTGACAGACCTCTTTCAATGCAGTGGGCAGAGCAACAACCCAGTGGTAGGTGTGGCTATTCAAGCTCCTGATTTTACTTCCTTCAGGAGCTTGTGTGATGATTTTGTATCAGTTAACGCTTCTTCCAGTGAAGTTAAAAAGAGTACTTTACCTACTATTTAAGAGAGTGCATTATCTGCGCATAGTCTGATGGCACATGAAAAAAATCATTTTGCTGAATTTACCGTAAGGAAGTGAGCAGCAATATGAAAGTCTTTCACATATGTCCCCTTGACTTCCATGATGGAAGAAACATGGAATATAAATGAAATTAATAAAAGTAGACTGGCCTTAATGTTTTAATAAATCCATGGATGACTGTCATTGGGGGAGGTAAGTTATAGCAAGAAAGAAACTGATAGGTATTAGTTTCACCAGTTCTGTTGAACTACAAGAATAAATTACCAAAAAACTGAGAAATCCTGAATCAGTAGATTATCTACAGTAAATTATATGATGTCTTGATCATGAAGCTTCCAATTCCACCATGAATTTTTCTTAATCTTGTGCCATTTTGAATGTTTTTAGGTACTGACTAAAAAGTATTTGAGCAATGGTTGTTCTATTCTTACATAATTTGGAAACTTGCATCAAACCAACTTTCTTCCCCAGGATGTATTATTGGTTGTTCTGGGTTTTGAGGCAGCTTTATTTGATTCCACAAGACCAAGCTGCTTCTTCCAGTTGTGCTCTTTTTTTTTTGCCCTGTGTTGATGAGGTCATAGCTGAAGGAGTCAAACCAGGTTTCTAAAGAGAAATTCTGCTTCCAAAGTAACTTACCTTTGCCACAAGTGCACTGATGAATAATTCTTTTATTTGGATACTTCCACTTCACTCCTACAGAGTAGGTCACACTAGTCAGCAAAGCAGATTTCTTTGCAAAATTGTTTGCTACATCAAATATCTTTTTTACACACCTATTCTTTGAAGCATAAATACGGTTTCAGCAAGGGAGCCCTATCAGCTGACAGCTGCTCATAAGCAGAGATAAGAGGACATAATTGTTCCATGTGTAAGCAAAGATCCCTTTATCACAGATTAGTCAATTATATGCACAAAAGAGGATGAAGTAAGGATAAAGCACAATGAAAAATTAAAATAAAGCAAGGCTTGCAAAGTTGAAGGAAGAAGCACTAGAAGACAAGTAGCCATTTTATCCTGAAAAACGCTGAGATTTCATCGAAACAAAATAAGTAACACAATACCTTCTATTATTACAAATTAAGGTGAGGGCCACATTGCCTGATGCAGATTTGTATTATTTTAGCTTCCCGGGCTGTTTTTGGCCTTAAATTATGAAATTAGATATTTTTCAGACAGACTTTGAATTTAATAAAATATTCCGATACTATTGTACTCTTCTTAAAGACTTCAATTTGACAGAGTCTTAAATGGATACTTTAACATATATTTATTATGGCAACTGGCAGAGAAAATGTCGTTCCATGATTAAATTCTCTCTGAAGGTATTGGCAAGGCTGGACTAAAATCTGCAAAATCTATAGTTGTTAGTGAAGAAACCCTGCACCAGATATTTAAGAAAATTTTAACATAACATTTAAGGAATCTTCAATATCTGATATGATATTTAAAGAAACATCCAAAGATCCAATGTAAGCAATTAGATGTCAGTTTTAAAGATTTAAATCTAGGGATGCAGCACTTCCTCCCCTTCCCCATTAAAAAAAAAACCAAACCTGTTATTTGCTAGTGGCAGAACCAAAACTTACACTAGTTCACAATAAAAGGCTGAATCTTGTGAAGAGTGCAGTGTTGGAAGATTCCTGTGTGGTTTGACTCAAGTTGAGTATAGTCACTACCCCCCACCCCGCCACATTTTAAGTTGAAATTATGACTTGGGAGAAGGTGCTCCTTAGGGGGCCAGGAAGCCCTCATCCAGTTAAGCTTCCTTGGGTTCCTTTTAAGATGTTATGACTATGAGTGCAATTCTAACCATATCTACTCAAAAATAAGCCCCATTCTGTTCAGTGCTTCTTACTCACAGGAAAGTGTCCTTAAGATTGCAGTCTTAAGCCTCAGCAGCCAGCTTTTAAGATGTAAATGAGTCAGTTTAACATCTTAAAAGAGCTCTTAAGTGGCTTCTTGAACTGAATGCAATGACTGGAAGAGGGCTGGAAGGGAAGCCCCCCTCTCACACACCCCACACCACAGGAGCCCAGCAAAGAAGGGGGCAGCCAGTCTTGGGGAGCAGAGGGAGTGCAGGAGCCCCCAAGACAATCTCCCCACTCTGCCAAGGACTTCCTGGCCCCCTGAAGTGCACCTTCTCCTGCCTTCCCCCAAGAGCCTCCTGCAGAATGCGGGGCTTCCAGACATTTCTGCTCTTCCCTGGATGGTCCCCTAGGAGGTCACTATTCCCAAATAGGTCTGGCAGTTCCCAGCTATTTGACAACCCTGCCCTGGAAGAAAAGAATATGGTGGCACTTTGTACATAAATATCAGAATCAGGGAAGAGAATTACATAGCAAGCTCTTTACAATCATTGTGTAAATTCAACCTGTGTTACCAAAGAAGAAAGAGAAACTAAGGAGAATGGGAAGACTCCATTGTATTTCACCCCTTCAAGAATCACCTATGCAAATTCAGTCCACTGTGGTCACTTTTTCCCTCCACAGAAACTCTTATTTAATAACTTAATTTCACAGGTGGCAAGAGCCATTCTGTGCAACTCTTTCATTTTTGACAAAACATTGAAATTAAAAAGTAGGGTTTCCTCCCTCCCCCTCAGGCCTGGTTGTTGCAATTCTGCAATGCAGTGCACTTTGAATATTTTTTTCCCTCCGAAACAGAGATCAGCCCTTCATTTGCTTTTCACGGGAAGCAGGACTCTATCTGCATGGCCCTTTTGTGGCTCATAAAGGCACAGCTGCTATAAATCAAACAAGTGGTGGCATTACTGAAGGGAGAAAGGGCTGCACGTAGCATTTTCCCTGACCTCTTTGAGAGAGAGTCAAGTCCAGAGTTTAATGAAATGAAATCTCTTTCCAAGGGAATATGAATGAGGCTACCTCTGTTCTGAGGAAATGATTTCAGCCAGGCTCTGAGAAGATTTACACTTGGGTCTCTTGTGTCAGGAGCTAAAGTCGGGCGGCATTCACTACCTGGAGACCTTTGAAGGCAGTGGTGCCTTATCTTCAAGCCAATAGCTGCCTAGAAAATTGCTTAAAGCAGGGGAAAAAAATCAAAGACAGAACTTGATAGAAAGAAATGAAACAAATGCCATGAAAGACAGAACTGGTACCATAAATAGGAAAATTGTCCTAAGTAGGTATCTCTTGGTGCAGAGGTAGGCAGGAAAGGGATTAAAAGCAATCCACTCAAAAACCGTAAAGAAACAGCACTGGTGAATTTCCGGAATCTGCTGAGCAATTGGGGGCAGTTACTCCAAGATGTGTTTTTCCTTCTGACTGTTCGGGACTGCCTATTTTGTGCCAACGGGCAGCAGGCAGGTTGAGAAGAGGGCTGCCAGAAGATTGCTAAGCAGGAACAGACTGGTTTGAGACCAAAAGCTGATAAAGCTGTCATGAAACAACAGAGCCAGAAAGACGTTGGGCTAGTGCTAGGCAGTGGAACACTGGTGCTCTGTTGCTTGTTGGTCACCAGTTGCTCATTGGTCACTGGGTACCAGAAAAGTGAGTGGGGACATGAAGACAGGGAAAAGGTGTTCTGCACCTCAGCTCTGCAAGATCCACTTGCAGGCCAGCATGGAGGTCCTTGATTCTATGACAATCCTAGGGTTGCTGCATAATTGAGTAGCACCATTGTGGGGCTATCTCCTTACCAAGAGAAGGAGGACAGAAGTCCCCTTCCCTGGAGGAGCTGACAGATGTTGCCTGGTAATAGGATACCATGACAGCCATGGAAGCTTAGGATTGCGCTGAAATTCTCTCCACACTATTTCCTAGAGCCTTAACAAGGCTCTAGTTCTTAGCAAGGCTCTAGTTCTTGCATTGTATTCTAGACCTTCTTGTCCCTATCTTATTATTGAAAAATCTGAGATCAGTAGAGCTTATCAAGATATGTGTGTATATGCGAAATAGTCTTCCCACCAAACATAAAGCAATTCATGGTTATTTTATTTATGTTAGAGTTGGCACTGAAATGTCAAAACAGTAAAATTAGAGGCTGATTTCAGGATTCTTCCCAAGGAGAAACATCAGGACATTTTCAAGGGAAATTGAACAAGTTGCAATAAAACAAGTAAAATTATTTCAGGGGCTTTTTGTATGTTCCCTTTGAACGAAAAAAAATGTCAGCACGGCTGTTTAGAATACATTAAAAACACAAGTAGAAAGTAAATCAAATTACAGCAACAATTAAACCCAATATGAAACAACAATTTGCAACTACATGAAAGCAACAGTAAAAATGTCCAACTGATTCCAAAATGTCAAGCAAAACAAGAAAGTCTACCAATTTTTAACAAAGGAAGGATGGAAATACAATGCTTAGGGAAGCCCATTCTGTAAGGCTGTGCCAGTGTAGAAGGAAAGGATCTATTATAGCAGACAGATATTCATAATTTTCAAATATAATTTGCAAATAATGTATCAGATTTATTTTTTCCTTCACCAATATTTATTTCCTAACAAATATTTCAATGCCATGCTGTTTCACAGATGGTCAAATCAGTATTAGCAAATACTAGTTAATTATATTTATCATCACTGGCATTAAATAATTCATAAATATTTTCCTCATTATTTTGGGAGAGGTCATGTGACTGGTGCTGTCATTACTTTCTCCTATGCCAACACATACATAGAAGTGCACACAAAATAAAAATGCATCCGAACAGATATTGGAGATTTAAGCACTAGGTTGTAACCCATATCAAATTTTTAGAATTAGGCTATGTTAATTCTAGCAATAGGCCGTAAATGAAAATACTGGCAGAATTCTTGACCAGAAATACCAGAAGATAATAAGATGAGATTACCTATCAGTTCTTTTTGTTTTGAGTTTTCTGAATTTCTCATTGGAGAGCATAAGCGGAAAGGTCAATAATTATGCAAAATGAATAATAAGTTTGAACCGATCACTACATCCAGCTGCTACAATATATTCACCACAGTTATGCACCAGGTGTCTGTCCGTATTCCCTGTGGTCACATTCCAGTTTTTCTAGAAAAAAAAAATTGCAGAAAATAATATTGCTAGCTAGATAGGAAAAAATAGCACAATTGCTAAACCTCAACTGCCAATACATAGCATTCGTCCATTCATAGCATAGTTCTTCATCCAAATTGCAGCCTAATCTAACTATCTATCTATGGATAAATGATGACTGACTGACTCAAGGCACGATCCAGAGTAACTATGAGGAGTCCTTGCTCCAGTGTAGGACCAATTTACTCTGGATTGCAATATGAATTTCCCATAGGTTTTCACTAGGTGGTGCCGTAACTATGGGTGCATGTAATGTCTGTTACGTGCTCCCATCATTACTCTGGACTGTAGGGTCACTTACTCACTCTCTTGTCAACGCCCGGCCAAAATTGCTGAATCTAGAAGCATGAAATTTAGGAAGGGCATTCCTTCCATGATGTAGGCATCCACTAAGAATAAATTTTTAGAAATTCTAACTGGAAGGGATGAAAAGGGGCACAATGTGTTTTTGCCCCTTTACTTAACATTGAAAAGCTGCTGAATATATAGTGGTACGTTGCTTAACAAGTGCCTCGCTTAACAAACAAAAATTTCTCTAGGATTCTGCTTCACGTAACAAACACACTCCTTGGCAGTTGGGGCAGACGTGCTGGCCAGCAGCCCTGTTAAAAAGCATCACGGCTGCCTAGCATGCCTGCCCATAGCGAAACCAACACTTCCATGCTATTCCTCCTGTGGCTGGGTGTCCGCTGGGCAGAGGAGAAGAGCAGTGGAGAAGAGGGAAGCAGCTCAGAATTAGCCAGACGGGAGCAGGGGAGAGAGAGGCTCAGGATGAAGAGAAGGAGAAAGTGGGGAGACACTTTGAAAGTGTCTTGGATTGCAGCCTCCTAACCATGTCTACCCAGAAGTAAGCCCCTTTGTGTTAAATGGGTCTTACTCCCAGGAAAGTGTCTTTGATTGCAGTCTTCTAACCATGTCTACCCAGAAGTTAGAAGTACCCAGATAGCATTTACAATACTTGACAGCAGGGCTGATTTAGCCATAAAGCAGAGGTGGTTGCCTCAGGCAGCAGAATAACTGGCCATGTCAACTCTATACACTCGCTTCTATTGTTTTCCACCTAATTGGACTGGAAAAGGAAAAAGGGTAGAAACAAAAAATAAAGTCAGAAGGTGAGAGGTATGGGGAATTAGAAGGCCTCCACCACATCCTAAGCCTGAGTCTGAAAATGTCTGGGCCTGAAAATCCGACACAAAAGTACCTAGTTCTGCATCAGTGATTCAGCTGGCACAGATCCCAGCCCTGACTTATCTCTCTGCTGCCCAGTGGTTTGGGTAACCACTGAGTGGTGGACCATCAGTCTCTAACCAGCGCTAGACCAATGCAGGCTGTCACTGGGCTAGCTATGTTGCTAGGTCAGCATTATGTCCTACAAACGTGCCTTCTGGCATGCTTATGACAGTCCATGCTATTGTGCTCTTAATTCTTGAGTAAAAACATATTATAGCAGATGTTTCCCAAAATTGTTTCAAATTTCACAAGATATATGGGCTTGTATGAAGTTTGCTCTCGATTTTGCACAAATTATTCCTTCCCCTGTGGAATAATTATGTGCCTTTTCCTTTGTTAACCACTCATTAGAAATTCAGGAAAAATATCCTACCAGACCATTTCAACTAATAATGTCAACAATGTGCTTTTAAAAGTTAAAGATTGGCCAGAGAAGTATTTTTCCCAGGAGAGAATTCAAGAAAGGGTTACCTTGTATCACCTTTGTAAAAATAACAAAGAATAATAAAATATTCACTAAAAATATAACAGAAAACAAGCTTGGAGGTGACATTTAGGCTGTGTGGCTTTCCTTCTTGCTACCTGACAATGAGAAGAGGCTGAGTTGAGGTTGGTTCTATTTTTCCATAGCCAGAAAAGAAAGGTCTCCTAGCTAAAATGTCACAATGACTCTTATTTTCAATTTCTACTGTGTATTCAAAAGCCGAAGGTGACATTTTGTCTTGAACTCTTATACCAGTGTGAAACAACAATGACAAAGCACAAAGGTATGAGGAACGATGGAGAATCAGATTTACCTCATAATTCCCAGATTTTGTTTGGTCATGTCTATTACGCTGCCTTGTGCCCCTCAGGTCATTATGACCTTTGCTGCCCTGACAGAATACCGTGAGCTTCTTAGCCTTATAAAATCTCCTCACATAAGTCTCCAAGGAAGTGGAAGTGTATGTTTTTTATCTCCCAATGGTCTTTACTGAGCTTTGTGTCCTTAAATAATAATAATAGTAATAATGGAAGCAGGGAGCAGATGCTCTTATTTTTCCTCACAGGTCTTTGGAGATGTTTTATACCTGTGAATTTGTGGTCTCCAAACTCTTGGGCTTTGTCATACAAGTCCCAACTATGAGCTACAGAGTATCACAACCTCAGAGAGTCTGTCCTCCATGTACTCCTAGTTATGACCAGATTAGCATTTTGAATCCGATCTGCAAGCTGGATTTGAAATGCTCTCATTTTATAATTTGTTATATGGCATAAAGGTTGACCTTTTTGGTCAAACTTTGGATGTAGTGTACTGACTTTGTGTTTTAAGAGAATGAGTGCAGTGACTTCATGCTAATTAAACTTTCTTTCAGAAATAAAATATAGCCTTGCAAACTCTTTTCACTTCATTTCATTTCTAATATAAGAGAATGGCAAAGCTGGATCAGATCCAGTTACAACTTGCCAAGGAAACTTTGGTGATTGCAAGTGAAAACCAAGATCAACTTAAAATGAATCACCTATTTTGAAAGGTTGACACAAGCAAAATCACCTCCCACTTATTAATAGAAGGCCAGTTTGAAGTAGTGTTGCTTTTAATCCTTGGAAGTCAATAATAAACTTTCAAGATTGTATACTGCCGATACCGTCCACCTCATGAAAGTTCATTAATATCAATGGTCTCAGGCTTGTAGTACTTATCACCTATCATGGTGATACCTATTCTGGATGAGGAGTCGCATCTGTGTTTGGGCCACCACTACACTTTATTTCTTCATACTTCAGGAATTAGACTGCAACATTTTTAAAAGGTGGTTCTCTTATATTTATCTGGGAGCGATCACCTACTCATGTTCTTCAACATACAGCACAATCCAGAATAACTACAGGAGCGCTCACCTCGACCTAAGAAAAATTTATTCTGGATTGCTCTATGAATTTCCAATATGTTTCCACTAGGTGGTGCCATAACTACATCGACGTAAGAGCTTCTGTAGTTACTCTGGATTGTGCTGATAAGAACATAAGTGCCCCCACTCAATCAGGCCAAAGGCCCATCTAGTCCAGCTGCCTGTATCACACAGCAGCCCACCAGATGCCTCAGGGTGCACACAAGACAGCTGCATTCAGGTCCCTCACCCCTGCATGTGGCATTTTGAGATTGTCTACCTCTTACCAGTATAGCATATTTTTGGTGGATGGGTGTGTGCCCAATCTATGACATGAGACAGGAACTATCTTTGTCATCAAAGCGTATGCTGTAGATTTTATTCTAATTTGGGAGTAGGAGAAGTCGATGATGACAATGATGACAGTGATGATGAAGAAGATGACAAAGGCTGCAATCCAGAGCAAATTCAGCCTGCTCTGACCTAACTGCACTCTCCTAACTATTCTGTATCCAGAGCAGAAAGTTATGCTGAATCCAGAGAGTCAGGAAGCCTGGGCTGCCCTAACTGCTCCAGAACATGCTAAGTAATTGACACAAGGGGAAGACTTGCTCCTGAGGAGACACCCCTCAGATCACACTGAACAAGGAACAGCTGTGGTGCCTACAGTGGTGACATGACTCTGCACATCACCTGGTGCGGAAGTCTGTGCGTCATCCCTGGGATGCGCCCCCCCCCCCACCTGGACTGCACAGTCACCAAAGTTGGCGCCTGCGCAGTTGTTTCTGAAGCCAACTGGCTTCAGAAAGAGTACTGCGCAGGCACCATCTCTGACACCTGCGCAGTACTTTTCTGAAGCCTTTTGGCTTCGGGGGAGACTGTGCAGGCGTCAGAGTTGGTGCCTGTGCAGTACTCTTTCTGAAGCCATTCGGCTGCCGCTCCGCCTCCTGAGTGAGGCCGAATGGCTGTGCAGAGGCGCGGACTTTCTCTGCTCTAAGGAAGTCTCCTCTGCAGCTGTTCGGCATGCTCAGTGTGTTTCTGCGCAGTGCATCTCAGATGGCCGTTCAGGCCAGCTCCTCAGACAAATGTCAGCTTCTGGCTGATTCTCCACCTTGGAGCAGGCCTGAATGGGGGTGCTGACGCCTGGGGCCTGCCAAAGGACAGTCAAACTCCTCTGGCACATCACCCCATACGGAGCACATCCCCAATGCAGCCCACACCAACCGCACCAGTCTGGTGACGCCACTGGGTGCCTGCCTTATAAGGAGTCCCTGATGAGATGCCAGTACATTCTACAGTGAATACAAGGGGCTTCTTGGAGTGGCCTGCTGTATCCTGAGGTTTGTGGGCAGCCATAGTTTGTTCCATATCCTGAGGTTGAGAGGAAGAGGTTGCAGCTAGGCTGGCCAAGAACTCAGATTTTTGGTCAGCACTGCCATTTTTACTCGGGCCTTATCATGGACCCCTATGGGTCTACTCATTACTATACCTGCTCCTGAGGTGGTATAACTCTGAGGGCTGGAAGAGGGCATTTCTGCCTTGGAAACAGGCTCTGGATACAGAGTAACTGCTCTGCCCCAGGCAATGCTAAACATGCCCTCAACTTGCCTCTCCTGAGCTGCTTAGGCTGCCCCAGTTAGGGCAGAGCAGGTCCACCTCTCTTAGGGCACCCTATCTTGCCTTGCTCTGCCCTAAGCCTCCTTCAGAGTAACTGGGCTGGAGCATCTTGCAGTTGCTCCAACCTAGTGTTAGATAGGGCAACCTAAGGGCTCTTATGTGGACAGATTAGTTGCTCTGGATTGGGCTGAAAGAGAGGCTCTGTAACCCTGATAAAGCATAGTAGAGGGCATCCATAGGAACAATCCTTCTTCAAATAATTCAGCAGAACGTCTGTCATGCACTTCTACATCATTTGTATCTATAGCAGCCTGGGCCATAAAAAGCATACAGTTGTTTGCTGAGTAAAAAGATAGCTGAATAAATTCTTCCTATGTAAAAACACCATTGTATGATGTATGATATTAGCCTATCCCACTTCTCAGCCACAACAGCTCTTGTCTCTCTCCCATTCTTTTACTGGACAGGTAATGTATTTGTTTTATTTTTGTTATTATTCTTTTATTGCCTTTCATTTCCAGATTCTATTTAAATCTTGCAGGCCAACATTAGGACATTGCAGCACAGTGGCAGAGTCCAGTCTAAGTGCACAAACCATTTCAGACTGTCATTGACTGTTTTCTATTATACCTTTTTACTGGAGGGGGCAGAGAATGGAAACAAGCCAAGGAGAACCATCAAGATCAACTGCATATTTTAGCGAGAAGATGGCCTTAGGATACATTTTTAAATTAATAAATGTAAAGAGGAGAAGCATATCCCACAGTCAGAATCACAACATTCACAAACTAGGTTTGTCCTCTATCAAACTGAAAACCAAATTGAGAATCTTGGGTTTTTCCTCTGTGAGGGTATAAGAAAAAGTCAATTAATGGCACTGTTAATTTATTATTAACAAAAATTAATTAATTAATTGCACTGTGCAATTATTATGTTTCTAACAATTGTCAGCCATCAGCAAACTTCTGAAATATTACTATGTTCCTTTATAATGTTCTAACTTTCTCCCAATTCAGGGGGATGGCAAGGCAGGGGTGAGCCTTCTCGGTAATGGCACCACAGTTATGGAACTCCCTATCAGGGGAGTTAAGATCCACCCTCTCCCTTACGGTGTTCAGGCAAGGGCTCAAAACTTTTTTGTTCTGTCTGGATGATGGGTTGCTGCTTCCTGTATCTCCAAAGTTTCTGCCTGTTCCTCCTGTACTTTTTAAGTAATTCTAAGTTTTTACCCTCCTCTGAATAGTTTTTATTTTGTTAATTTTGCTTTTAAATCAATGTTTTTATTGTTTGTTTTTATTTGACTATTGTAAGCTCCCTTGGGCATCTGTTGTTTACATAGGAAAGGCAGGATGTAAATAAATAAATAAATAAATAAATAAATAAATAAATAAATAAATAAATAAATAAAGGACAAACTTCTGTGGAATTGATTGACACAGATGAGGACTTGGGTGAGGCAACTTTCCGCAAATCACTTTCTGCTAGGCAGAAGACTGAAGAAAAATGTTGTTTAGGTATCAAGTGCTGTCCCAAGTTTAATGGGATAATAAAACACTGTCCTTGTCATGGATTTGCACAGTGACTGACATTTTGTGAGCCCCAATTCATGACTTTTGGTGATATTTCTACCCCATTCTATATCAAAACATCTTAGAGGTTATAACAAGTCTCTACAGTTTCTCTTTTAAAAGGAGAGATTAAAGGTGTTCTAGTATATTCTTTGTTCCTTTGAACTTTTTAGTTTATTGAAAGCTACCAAGATTGCAGACCTGCACACAGTTAGGCCACTTAAACTCTATTGATGTCTGTGGTTTGTAGGATAAATACCATAATACAATCCCATAGGTGATTGGGTGATATAGTGTGGCTGCAATCTTAACTCCCATCATAAGTCTCGGCACAAGTCTTGTGCTGGCCTGCCGGGGTGGGGGTGTCACAAAATTCTTGTAATGCACTTCTCAGCCACTCCTAGGGGCATTAGGCCAGTGCACAGACATGCACTGGTCTCCCCATACCACCACAGGAACAGGGAGCATGTGAGTTGTGATGGCCTAAATTGATTAGGACTGTGCAAATATACTCTTACCTTATAGATACAATTCAAGGGTTCAGCAGTAGTACAGAATATTTATAACGTCTTCAGTGAGAAAATGCCCTTGGTTTCTGTGCTCCATTGCAGGTAGCTCTGGAATACCTTTTTGGCTACAACAGGGCTGCAGAGAGTTAACTCCATGGCTTTGCCCTTCACAACAGAAATTGGGAGAAGTGGAAGCGTGACACATTTTCCTTGCTGCATTCTCTGCTTCTTTGCAATATCTGAAGTCAAGCAAACTTTTCATCTCATTTGCCTTCATCATCTTCTATAACATTTTCACAACCGGAATTCTTTGCTGTATAAAGGAGATTAAAAGCAATGTAAAGAAAGATGATTGTTGCTTTCCTTCTCAGCATTGTGTGATTTTTGTTGCTTTTCTCCCACTTTTCCATATTCCTCTATTTAGAGCCATAACTTCCAAAACATGAACCGAGAAAAACCTAATGCAATCATTTCCAGAGAAATCTCTAGTCAGCCTAAAAAATTGTTTGAAGAAATGGGAACCAATCCATTCATCTCACTAATGGCCCTTGGCAGTCTGATTTCATAGTCATGGAATGTGGCCCCTCTCTAGGATATTATGAAATTTAGATTAATAACCTGGCATATCTCTAAAATGTTATATTTAAAAAATGCTGTTTCAAAAAGAGACAGACCCTTTTTCCTGAAATAGTTATAATCTTATCCAGTACCTTGGTAGGGAAATGAAATTGGGAAACCTTAAAGAACATGTCCATGAATAAATGATGTACTTATTAAATGTGTAGCTACATCTTTTTACAAATTGGAAAACAAACGTTAACATAGAATTAAAATATAGTGAACCCTCCTTATCCATGAGTTTGGGATTTGAGTCAGTGTTGGTCCTGAAGGGTTTCAGTGGAAACCTAAGAAGTGGATCTGAAGGTTTTCAGTGGATCTTTCAGCTGCATGAGGGAGGTGGTTTAAAATGTGGGGACTAGGGTGGCAGTGTATAGCCTCCTGCACCTCAGTTGGCCTCCTGGAAGCCATAGAAAAACACTTCCAGTTTTCATAATAATCATAAATGTTTGTAGGGATCATAGCAATAACTTTGCATTTTTCTAAAACAATGTTATTTCAGTTATTTCCTTACTTGATCTCTAATCTTCCATTGTTGCTGGGCAGCTCAATCCTCTCCCTGGAGGCTCTACCAGGTGCAGCAGCACTAAAATGGCTATTGCTGTATCCATTAACTCTGCTGAGACTGCTGGAGGTCTCCTCAGGAGAAGGGGATTAAAAAAACACATCCCTCAGGGGCTTCTCAAGTCTCCACCAGCTCTTTTGCCAGCATAGACTTGGGAGCCTCCATGTCGTAAACTGACATAGAGGAGTAGTTATGTATGTAGTTATGTAGTATATGTAGCTGAAGTTATGTGGGTTTGGGTCCTAATTCAGCTGAGCAGAACAACATTCCTTCAGTTTATCTCATTACATTCCCTGTGTTTTACTCTTTCGTTTTTGCTGTTTTTCATCACGTTCTTCTTCTGTGTTTTTCCAATAATAATTTAATAGCTTGCCAAAATATTGTTTGTGGCAAGAATACTGTCAATGTTTAGGAGTCACTATCAGGCAGTTATTAAAGCAGTAAACAAGAGTTGATGTGCACAAGACTTCCAGATCTCTCATTTGGCTGGGAACTCTGGAGAGAGTTTTTATAACTGTGTAGAAGGCAGGTCAAGAACTGTGTTTATGTCCAAATTAAGTCTTCACTGAAGATCATATATAAAATTCACCTGAGATCTCTTCTTCTCCCTTCATGTTGATGTGATATTGTAGACTCCCAGCTTTAAACAAATGGAGTTCAACATAATTCAATGATTGGAAAGTAAAAGCAAACATATGTAATCTCTGAGGCCAGGCACTAGATTTGACTGGGGTTTCAGCATGACTTGAGAGATGGATTTTTGAAGTCAAGAATGAATGTTATAAATGAAATTATTATCTTACTAAACCAGGGCTCTTTGGGGTATAATATTCAGGGATCTACCGGAAAAAGCATTTCACACAATGCTGTTTATGGAGTGCAATGTTATTTCTGAATGCTGAGGTACTGGTGTTGGCAAAAGCATATTTCTGGTTCATACTGATATTGTATGAATATGATATTGTACTGAATAAGCCTTGGCTAGGCAAATAGAGCTATGACTTTAGTAGGTGTGATGTAACGGAATGGGGGATGTATTGGAACTGGAAAGGTGTCAGTAATGTATTGTCTAGTGCAATAACCTTTGAGTTTATAACTCTCCATCAGAACCTTTTGAAGAGTTAAATCCTCTTCCTTATGAATAGACTACAGTGAAAGAAAATATATGATTCTGTCAGTAGGAAGTCATGCTTCAATTCTGTTTTGGATCTGAAATGTATAGACTAGCTTTCACACCTAGAAAATAGAAATCCCAAAAACAGACCTTGTATAAAGTCAGAAAGTCTGAAAAATAAATATTTGGAGAATATTGCAGAAAGAAAGATTTGCTTTCCTTCTTCCTTAATAGGATAGAAGGTCCCATGTAAGCAACAAGGATTGCATTATTGTTATGATGATAAATGCTGTTAAACAAATATATTAATCTAACTTTCACATGTCTTTCTGCAAATTAAAGACCCAGAAATAAGCACCTTGGATGGTTATAGACGCCTCATTTTCAAGCTATAATTACCAGGTACTATGATTTTATGACATGTTAGCAAAGTCTACTTAGGCTGCAGTCCTAAAGACACTTTCCTGGAAGTAAGACCCATTTAACACAATTGGGCTTACTTCTGGGTAGACATGGTTAGGAGGCTGCAATCCAAGACACATCTAAAGTGTCTTCCCACTTTCTCCTTCTTTCCATCCTGAGCCTCTCTCTCCCCTGTTCCCTTCTGGCTAGCCCTTCTGAGCTGCTTCCCTCTTCTCCACTGCTCTTCTCTCCCTCTGCCCAGCGGACACCCGGCCACAGGAGGAACAATGCAGAAGGGTTGCTTTCACTATGGGCAGATGCACTAGGCAGCCCTGATGCTTTTTAAACAGCGTGTCTGCCCCAACTGCCAACGAATGTGTTCTTTACGTGAAGCACAGTTTGTTACATGAAGCAGAATCCTAGAGAAATTTTAGTTTGTTACATGAAACATACGTGAGGCGTTCTTTACATGAGGCGCCACTGTAAATAAATAACTTCATAATGATGTTTATTAAGGGTGATAACCAGAGGTGGGCACTAGGGGGGACGCACCTATGCGCCAGTACTGGTTCTTGGAATTTTCCAGCGCTGGCGAGTAGGCTATGGGGCAAGGGCCAAGAATTGGGGAGGACCGGTACGCAGGGCTGGGGGGGTGACTGGCGGCATTGGGAGCCGCCATCTTTAAATCGCGCGCGGATAGAGCTCCGCGTGCGAAAACCAAGGTGGAGGCTTCGTCCTCCACCTCTTGGCCAATCAGAGGCTCTTCTGAGCGTTCTAACTGTGATTGGCCAGGAGGAGGCGCCTCCAGCCAATCACAGAGCGCTCACAAGAGCCCCTGATTGGCTAACAGAAGCCAGCCTGCGCGCGCAATTCAAATGTGCGCGCATAGGC
The DNA here is from genome assembly GCA_030015325.1 of Cryptoblepharus egeriae. Lineage (NCBI taxonomy): Eukaryota > Metazoa > Chordata > Lepidosauria > Squamata > Scincidae > Cryptoblepharus > Cryptoblepharus egeriae. The sequence goes on from JAREYC010000002.1 coordinate 168,116,484, forward strand.
TGGCTTCCCCCACCTCCTCCCACCTCTGCACTGCATGAGCGGGCTCAGTGGGGAGCCAGCTGCAGCCTCCCCGGCCTTCCCCGGGTCTTATCCCTCCCTCCCTCCCTCCCCCACCTCCACCATAATCCTGCGAGGCTCAAGGCTGCAACCTTCGGAGCCCCCATCTCCCCCTCACTCACCCTCACCCCGTCCTGGGAGGCTCCGAGGCTGCAGCCTTCAGAGCCCTCATCTCTCCGAGCCCCTCCCACCTTCCCCCATCCTTCTCCTAGCCTCCATGGCCTGCAGCCAGGCTGCAAAGGCCCCTGGCCTCCCCCATGCCTCTGTTCCTGACCACCTCTGCCACAAGGTAAGTTCACCCCTCTCTTTCTGTCTGCCTGGTCCCCCTTCTCTGCCCCCCAGTGTCCAGCCTCTGTCCCCCTTCTCTGCCCCCCCAGTGTCCTGCCTGTGTCCCCCCTTCTCTGCCCCCCAGTGTCCAGCCTCTGTCCCCCTTCTCTGCCCCCCCTCAGTGTCCTGCCTGTGTCCCCCCTTCTCTGCCCCCCGGTGTCCAGCCTCTGTCCCCCTTCTCTGCCCCCCCTCAGTGTCCTGCCTGTGTCCCCCCTTCTCTGCCCCCCAGTGTCCAGCCTATGTCCCCCTTCTCTGCCCCCCCTCAGTGTCCTGCCTGTGTCCCCCCTTCTCTGCCCCCCAGTGTCCAGCCTCTGTCCCCCTTCTCTGCCCCCTCCCAGTGTCCTGCCTGTGTCCCCCCTTCTTTGTCCCCCAGTGTCCAGCCTCTGTTCCCCTTCTCTGCCCCCCAGTGTCCAGCCTCTGTTTCCCTTCTCTGTCCCCCCCTCAGTGTCCTGCCTGTGTCCCCCCTTCTTTGTCCCCCCTCTGTCCTGCCTGTTTATCTATCTAGCTACCTACCTGCACTTCCTTTCTAACTTACTTTCTCTGTATCTATTTAACTTTCTTTCAACTTAATTTAGTTACTTTCTTTTGTTTTCATGGCTTCTTACATGTATATGTTAGGATCGTGCTGTGTTGTGTTGCATTGCTTTCAGGGCACCTTACATGTATGTTTCAGGATCGTGCTGTTTTGTGTTGCATTGCTTTTAGGACTTCTCACATGTATGTGTCAGGTTCACGCTGTTTTGTGTTGCATTGCTTTCAGGGCGCCTTACATGTATGTGTTAGGATCTTGCTGTGTTGTGTTGCATTGCTTTCAGGGCATCTTACATGTATGTGTCAGGATCATGCTGTGTTGTGTTTCATTGCTTTCAGGGCATCTTACATGTTTGGGTCAGGTTCATGCTGTGTTGTGTTGCATTGCTTTCAAGGTGTGTTGCATGTATGTGTCAGGATCATTTTTTTCCAAACTATAGTTCAGCCCCTGACAGTGTCTGAGGGACAGTGAACTGGACCCCTGTTTAAAAAGTTTGAGGACCCCTGCACTAGGAGTTCTCCCAGCCTCTAATTAGCTGTGCACACATACACAGTGATTTTTTCATATTTCAGTAGCAGCTAGCTAGGGCTAGCTGCTACAGGTCCAAGCAAGCCCCCAGTGCCCCCACTCACTCTCCCACCCCCTGGAATTGGCTCTGAAGAGCCCCCACTGTTCCCCAGTCACCCTCCCACCCCCCACAATGTTTAAAATGGCTGTGCACTGCAGCCTGAAGACCAACCTGACTACTCAGAAGTAATTGTAGTTTTTAAAATTTTTTTTAAAATTTTTTATTAAAAACCTCCCTGGCCCCGCCCCTTGACCCTGGCCCCGCCCCCTGACCTGGCATGGCCCCACCCACTTCCGGAGAAACGGTTCTTGGGCCAGGCCGGGCCCACCACTGGTGATAATGTCATAAGAACCAAATTACACCATTCAGTATACATGACTATATAAAATGCACTCTGGTGACTAAATTCATTTAAGGGAATGACTGCAATGCCAACCTCCAGTTAGGCCAGCCTAAGCCCCATCAAAGTCTGTGCTGACCTGGGGGTGTCACAAAAGTGCCTTAAGACACTTCTGCATCACTCCTGGGGAAAGGTTAGCTAGTACACAGACATACACTTTCCTCCCTATGTTATCATAGTAATGGGAAGACTGTTGAGTTGTGCCCGCGTACTGTAGGTTAGGATTGCACTGCCATTTAAATGAATTATGCCATGCCTTTCCCCATGCCAAAAACAAATGCCGAAGGCAGGTTACATAGCTGTTATCTTTTTGTCCTTACAATTAAAAGGTAGATATCTGTTATTTGGGCAGCTTGTAGAACTCTTCCAGATGGAAACCTTCATGGTGTGGTCATCATATCTGGCATCAGGGAATAAAGTTCATTGTACCCACTGACAGTGAAAATGCTAGGAATTGTATCATTTTGACTACAACTCCACTCCCTCATGGATGGATTTTGCAAAGTATCATTCCTCTGCTTTACAGCCACATAAACCTCAGTCTTTCCATCCAATTTCTCATCAGTCACCTTTGATAAAGAAGAGTGATGCAGTGCTGTTCACTTTATCAGGTTATAGATGTGTTTGATTTCAAGCTTCCTCTCGGGAAAGTAGTTACAGCTGAGTTAACAAGCAGAATTTCATTAACGAGCATGGGAAATGTGAATGGATGTGAGATGCTATGAAAATCAGAGAGCCTAAGTTGAGAGGAGACACATCACTGAAGAGACAGGGGATGGGCAGCTGTCACTGTGGAACCAACTGACATTTATGATTTATATAACTTGCATTTATGATTAATCCATTTAATGATCTTTGCCTACATTCTAGAATGTACAGAACTTCTCAAGCTCTCCAATCAATCAGAAGAATACACTGTAAAGAAAAGTTATAGAACAATTTGTCCATCCGTGTCCCTCAACAAAACACAAAACATAAGATTAGGTTGAAGGAGGCCACCATTTATTATTTTGACCCCCTCCAAATCAGACATTTTAAATGTTCTGTTCTCAATTAAATTCTGTCTTCATTTTTTAAATCAAGATCTTGGTTTGCAGTTGCACACTTGATAACTAATATACAGAAAACAGAATATCCATGAAAATATCCATAAAACATAAAAAATATCCATGGCAGCTACTGTGAGGGATTTTAGTGGCCTGACTTGAAAACTCAAAAGTCCAGCTAGAGGGAACATATCAGACAGGAGTGGGACTCAGAAAGTTTGCACACCTGTGACTTTTTTTTAGTAACTCATAACATATCTTTTAAATTTTAAGATCCATTATATGGGCTTTGAAAATTTCAGTTAGGACCTAAAACATGAAGTGACTGGCTGAGAAACCCAACACACCATCATCCAGTTGCCTTTTAAAGTGCACAATGCATCTGTCTATGGCAAATTGAATTTAAAAAATGGTGCCCCCATTTTGGAGGGCACTATTTTTCCCCCTCAATGCATGTCATATAAATATCACTTCTGTTACATATACAGTTATACCTTGTAAGACGAACGCTTTGTAAGACAAAGTAAAATTTCTAAGGAATTCTGCTTTATAAGACAAACAGTGCCTTGTAAGACAGTTTTACAACAAAAATTCATTGTAAACAAACGAATTGATGGATATGTATCATGAGTAAGAGGTTATAGAGGAGATCTCACCTGCAGAAGAGGAGGAGAATAAGGAGGAATCCCTCACATCAAATGAGATTAAGGACCTTTGTAAACATTGGAAAATTGTGCAAAATTTTGTAGAAAAGCACCACCCAAATAAAGCTGTAGCAGCGCAAGTGATGAATCTGTTTAATGACAACGCAATGTCACATTTCTGTGAAAGCCTCAAGAGGAGACAAAAACAAGTGTCATTAGAAGGTTCCTTGTGAAAGTTGCTCAAAAAGTCACCAGTGACACTTTTAGTGAAAATTAGTCAACCTTGGCCATAAAGCTTTTTCTTTCCTGTTTTACTGTAAAATATATTACAGTGTTTTTATTAATTTTACAGTCATTGTGTTCTGTGTTATATTACAGTGTTTTGAATTTGATTACAGTATTTTGTCATCATTTTTACATACTGTTAATATTTTATATGAATATTTTTGGGTTGTGGAACCAATTGTTTGAGTTTCTATAATTTCTTATGGGAAAATCCTCTTTGTATAAAGCACACCTTGTAAGACAAACATGCTTCTGTAACGAATTAAGTTTGTCTTACAAAGCACCACTGTATGTAAATAGCATTCATTATGAAAAGCCCAATCCTATCCATGCGTGCACAATTGTCACTGGGCCCACTACCTCCTTTCCGCAATACATCCTTTGTTCTTCCTAAAAAATGCCCTGTAATTCTCCCCTCCCTACTCACAGCCCCCCCTTCCCAAAAACCTGCTGGCACTAGTGGGCCATCCAGTCAAGTCTGGTATGCACAGTATTTCTGGCCTTTTTTATGTACGGCTCTTTTGCACACAACAGCAGCACAATATTTCAACTGGAACAAGTGTAAAAGCAGCAAACTTATTCCAGTTAAGTCACTGTGCCTGTTAACCAGCAGGCCAGGGTTTGAGACCTGGGTCGGCCCCACAAGACAGGGTGAGGTCCTGTCCTTAGCCCAGCTCTGCGACGCCAGCTGAATCCAATCGTATTAGCTCTGCCTTTCCATTGGACTCATTCAGTGGCATGGAGAGGGGGGATTTGCTGCTTGGGTAACAGCCTATCCTCCATAACAATCCAACCCAGGCTTTCGTGCTTCGCATGCAACGTATGCAGCGTCGAGCACGATACCATAGCCTTTCAAGACTGACGGAGGCCTGCTATTCCACTTTTGCAAAAGACCCATTGAATTGGGCTTGCTTATACTCCAGTGTGGAGGTGGGGAGAAAGTGCCTTTAGTGTGCAGCCTTCATGGCTAGGAGCCTATGAAGAACCATGGTAGAAAGGATTAGGGATGAATATCCATGAAGTTTGTTTCTGGGAGCAAAACGTTTCATTTTTGCAACTGCAGATAAGCGTCAAGTCTCTACCTTTGCTCATTGCCTGAAATGTAGACATAACACTGACCTACATTACAACACAGAAACAAGGATTGTTGAGATAAGATACGGAAAACACTTTGAACACTGAAAATGCTATAGTGATGCATACTATTATATCGACATCTGTGAAACCTCACCTTTGTTTTGAGGCAGCACTGTATATTTTGGACTGCCTTTATTTCCATCATTTTTTGGGTTGCCTATAGACGGAGAAAAATGTGGGTGTGTGTGCACTTGTGTGCACATGCAATAAAATTCAAGCAAAATGAGCAAAGTGTCAATATCATAAAAAACAAAGAATGATGACAACAGTCTCCTAATGTTCCCGAAGCTCTTGCCACCTTAATTTTTTCCTATCCTTATGTGCCTATTGTTTATTGGCTATCTGGCCTGTATAAGGAAAGAAACCTTTACGACTTCATGCAGAAAAATATTTCAAGATGTGTAACATAAATCCTTGAAATTCATTCACATACTTTTTTCTTCCTGATGCCTCTCTGTCTTCTGAGTGATAAATATGTTCATGCCTGTATTAGGCTTTTAACTAGCAATGAATTTTGCTTTATTGCAATATTTATGAAAGCTTTTAAAAACATGATTAAGGAAAGGCATCCAGTGGTTGCAGTCATTATTTCCAAAGCAGGTAGACATTAAAAGTCACATATATTTTTCCTCCCTTATGTGTCATTTGCACTCTGTCTTCTCTTTGTTAGTCTGCATTTGATTTAACAACAAGTGGGATTTGGATATGTCATCACAAGTTCCTGAAGCCTCCATCAGTTTTCACTTTACTGAGATTTGGGGAAAATTACTTTGCCCCTAAGATCTGAAGTTACCAGTTTCTGCCAATTTGTGATCTCACTCCATTGCTGTAGAGATTGGTATAATATCCTGAAAAATGAGTATAATACCCTGAAATACCCTGAAATACCTGAAAAAATGAGTATAATACCCTGTATAGATTGGTATAATACCCTAGAAAATGAAAAAAACCTGATTTAAGTGGTGGACTTTCTGGCCAGGTATATTGTCAGGGGATGGCCAGTGACTTGACCCTGTTTGTGCGAAAAAATAAAAAGTGGCAGAGTCTATGGGCGCAATCCAGAGTAACTACGTGAAGTCTTTGCTCCGGTGTAAGAACAATTTGCTCTAGATTGCAATATGAATTTCCAATAGGTTTTCACTAGGTAGTGCAGTAACTACGGGTACACGTAATGTCTCTTACATGCTCCCATAGTTACTCTGGATTGTAGGGTATGACTATGTGCGGCATAAGGAATATAGGAATCCTTGTCATAGTGCTTTGGCAACAAATTATGGCCTACAGCAACTACTGGCCAAAATTGCTAAAATAGTGGTTTGTATGAGTAATCCCATTTCTGTTTGATGTGTCAGTTACACCAGAATGCAATAAAAAAACTATTTTATGTAACTCAGGCTCCAATCCGAATTCCCTAGTTTAGTGAGCACAAGCCTCAGCATAAGCGCCATGCTAGTCTGAGGGTGTCACGAATGTGCTGTAAGGCACTTCTGGTGGGGTTGGGCCGGTCCACAGACATGCACCAGCTTCCCCAGCTAACACAATGGTTTGGTGTTAGGATTGGTTAGGACTGGGTTGTAAAGAACACATTGCTGGCATACAGGGCTTCTGTCAGACTAGTGTCAGCCAGGCCCAGTTCTAGCCAAAGGTCCAGACCTCCCTGAGGTTTGAGTGATCTGGCCCTGGCTTTCAGCTCTGTTCACTATCAGAAAGAAGGGGCACAGAAGTTGTGCTCACTTCCTTTTTGAGTTAGGTGATTTAGAATAGAGTGGGAAATAAACAATCACGCAAAGAGCTGGGCCAAGAAACCTGAGTCACAACAACAATTACCATTTCCAGACTGCTGTTATGTGTTTCCCATTAAATCTCTATTGCAGTTATTAGTAGTGTTTTACAAAAGCTGCACAAATTGCTATTTGACCCTGTCTAATTGCCATTCTGACTCTTTTAAAAACTAGTTTGTAAACAATTTCAGTCGTGAAAAGTGGCTTGTGGCTGTAGTAGGAGGCCTGTTTTGAAAGGTTTTATTCCCTTGACATAAAATGGCTGGGGAAAATATATGTTGCAGGGGAAGAGGATGGCAGGGAGTTGAAAAATTAGTGATCCAGGAACAATGCCTATTTTAAAATAACGATTTTTTTTTAAAACAGTCAAATAGCTGAATTGTGGCAAGATGCTAAGTGCCTTATTAGGCTAGTTAATGAGTGTGCTCAGTGCTGAATGGAAAGTTAACTGATCCTGATGCTGATCAATCCTTGCAGTTGTGATAGATCCATACCTACTGAAATACCAGCAGAGCTATCATCACAGGTACAAACTTGGGTCTGCTGGTGCCTCCCTATTATTTGGCCGGTGACTTGACCCTCTGTGTGTGAAAAAATAGAAAGTGCCAAAAAATTTAAGACTATGTTTGACATAAGGAATATAGGAATCCTTGTCCTAGTGCTTTGGCAACAAATTATGGCCAATTAAATACAGTGTGAAATAGAAACATCATATAGAAATGTTTCACATTGGGAAACTGTTTCCATTTGCTGCAACAAATGGCTAGTGAATTAGTGAATCAGGTTCAAGAGGGACTTTCTAGTCCGTGGACTGGAAGAAGTCCAATGCGTTGGATGAGAGACTCCAATCCTTGAAGGCAGCTCATGGAGATGCAGCCTCATTCTCTGGCTTCCTTGTCACCTCTTTGTAGTATTTCATATTGTATATGTTTGCTCACTTCCTGGCAGCCAAATATGATTTCTTGTTTGGCCAGAGTCTCAGAAGGCTACCAAAGCCATAGCTTCTGGTTTTCTCCAAGAATTAGGAAGGACATGTTAGTCCTTTAGAAAGCCATCAGAAGGCTCCAAACACAATCATTTGGAGGGAAACTTTTTCTTTGGTGGTGCCCCAGACAGCACAGGAGCCAAGATTGCCATTGCCTATGTGTACTGTACAACTCTTAGCAAGTTGGAACACTGACATTATGTTAAGCAGTCAAATCTATAAGGAATAACAGTGTCATAAAAAGAGATATGGTTGGGGGAAATGGGTATTTTTCAATGCACAATGAAATAATTGAAATTGCAAGTGATGATGCAAGTATTATACTACTGATAAGAGAAAGGAATGAGATCATTAGTCTGCTGAAAAGATAGCCACTATCTCATATTTGGAGGGTATTACCAAGCCAGCCGTTCTTCCTCCCCCCAAAGGAATACGGCAAGTGGGACTCATCAGGTTAAGGGCTTCAGAAAAATAAGTGAAGTGGCCATTTATAGCATCTTCCTCTTATAGTCATTAAAATGACTTCAGCTTCCCAGGCAGCGAGTAGTTGCTAAGGATTTCTAAGAGAACATCATATAAGCAGAGCTAGAAATGGTTGTCCCAGTTATGTGCTACTTGTGTCAACCCTATTTTAGGCTCTATTATTGGAAAGAAAGTTTCCTTTGCTATTTCTGAGTACAATTCTAACCATGTCTACACAAAAGGAAGCCCCATTGTGTTCAACGGGTCTTACTTCCAGGAAAGTGTCTTTAGGATTGCAGCCTAAGGCTACCCTGTAACTACAGGATCTCAACAGTGTCTTGAGAGTTCTTCCTATCCCACACCTCCCATCTGCTTAATCGATGTAAATAAAAAGTATGAGGCAAGGTGAGTGTGAAGGAATCAAACACCTTGTTAGCAAAACAGTGATTTCCAGAATCGGTGGCTTCAGGCTGCTTGTTGAATTACATTACAGTGTGTTACAACACACTGGAGCCTACTTAAAGCAGCACCTGTTGAAGGACCCGTCCCATTTAAAGAATTAATTTCACCAATTCACACCAATTCACATTGAAAAACACAATGAGGCTCTGCCTTTTGACTGAACGGCTATCCAAGGATTAACCACATGAAACAAGCCAACAGGATCACTGGATCAAGAACTAAAGCAAAAGAGACAGCCAGCCACAAAATGAATGTGTCTTTATTTGTTGCCCAGACACAAAGTTGCATAATTCATAATCAAACACTTCCAATTCCACTAAATATTTTATATAGAAACATAATTGTTGGAACATGCTTTTTTAATGGGCATTAAGGTTAAGTATTTAAGAGATTAGCATTTGTGCGTAATGCTGGAATGCAGAACAAACCGCTTTGGTTCAGGTCATTGCATGTGAAGGTCTGCAGAAAAGACCAAAAAAGACAACAGAAGATATTGTTATGATTATTTGTGGGGAATATGAGTGACGTTACCATTTAGCCACTGGAAAGATGAAGGCTGTCTATAATCAGACAACCATATTGGATGGGGTTTGCATTGGACACTTTTCACAGATTATAGGGAACTATAGTAGTTTCCTCTTTTTGTTAGATACATTTACTTTTCCTTGATCACTGAGAATATTATAAACAGGTAATATGGTGAACAGAAAAAACAACCTGAGAAAATGCAGGTGAAGCAACCAGATCTTGTTTCTTCAAGAAAGAAGAAATTTTCCTAAATATTGCTGCTGTAGCACAAAGCCAAACAGCCAGTAAGAAGAGGGGAATGAGGAGGAGGACCACAAATATGTAGTGGAGTCAGGAGGGAATTATGAGCAAACTAGGTAAGGGGCAGATGTCTGCCATTTATGGTCATGTTCATGGATCTCTCTGAAGGGGACTCAGACCAAAGGCCTCAAAGAGCACCCTGAGAAATGCAGGTGTAATTTATTTCTTAGTTTTGCTACTTGCTGTCGGACTTAGTACCCTATTGGAGATTTTAACAGCACCCCATAGTTTGTCATTCCTCTAACATTAGGAGAATGCCATAAAAGACAAATCAAACGTTGTAGGAACATATTTACGAAGTATAAAGTAAACTCAAAAACTGGAATAATATGATTGGCTAAAGCAGCAAGAAAAGAAGAAAAATGTAATGTACAGCTCAGTACTGATGAGAATTTTCACTATGAGGCAGGTTTTTGACAAAAAGTAGCATTTTAGAATAAAACTGCATTTTTCCAGCCCTACATTGTAATGCTTCAATTGTACTAGAGGATAGTCATTTAGGACAAGCAGCTTTGATCATAAATATGTACTTATTCATGCCCTGCCATATCTTATTGATTAAATAGGTTATTTCCCCTCTTGTTAGAATAAAGTTACAGTTCAAAGATTTTGGGGGGGAGGGAAATCTATTGTAGAAAAATGGCAATGCATATGTGCAATGTATTGCAGCCTCTAGACAGTGATCCTTCTTTCATGTTTCTGAAAGGGAACAGTGTTTTGAAAATGTATAACACTTCCAGCCGGAGTAGAATGTGCATAAATATTTGGGAGGAAAATGTAGCAGGAGACCAATGTGTGAATATGTGATTGTTCTTATCAAGGAGGCTATAAATAAAAGGTATTCAAATGACTTAGGCTTCATTCCCCACTTAAGTCACTGGAACATGTTACTATATGGACAGTTATTGCCAAGTTTGTCCCATAGAGTAAGATGATTTTTATGTTGCCTTCATCACAGCCATCTCCTAACCTGGTTCAAATAGATGCTATCTTTTAAGGAATATCTCATCCAACTGGCAAACTTACAAGTAGGCAAGTACCAAAGGATACAAAAATAGAAGGAGTCTGCAGACTGGTCTGATTTCTAATGGGGGTGTGGCAAAACCATGATCTGGTTTGCAGTTCTATTCTCATGTGCAGCATTGGCTTTCCCATGAAGCTGCAAAAATCTGCCACTATATGCAGCATACTGTATGTCAAGTTTTAGGGGTGAGACATTGGTCTACCCAATATTCTCCATTCAAATATGATGTTGCTTCTTTCCCCCTTCATAGAGAGGGAGAAGAAATTTGAAAGAAGGAAGGCATTGAGGTGGGCATATGTAGAACATATAGAAAAAGGAGAGTGAATGGACAGCATTTGTTATACAATTAGACCATCGTAGATGTGATACTGGTCAAAATATATGCTTCAACTCACCCTTCCTATTTGGTTTTCTCTCAGCAACTGTAATGAACTTGAAAGGTAAAGTGTGAATGGAGCCATATTGCAATTCCCATTAAAAATAATAAGGCAGGGTTTATTTTAGCAAGATGGGATAGTTATGGAATGGACCGAATGTGCTGTGTCAGACCCATAATCCAGTGCTCTAGGGCTGAGATCTCAACTGTAGACACACTGCCAAACCAAACCATGTAATAAATGTGCAGCCATTGTGTACTCATTGTGGGAAATGTACTGCAGCCAAGAAATCAGTTCAAAGAAGGAGAAAGCTGGGAACAAGTACTCTGCATTGTAAAACCCACAAGGGGCTGGTGGGCAGGAAATAGTGGTTGACATGGGCCACTTGGACTAAGCAAGGTCTGAGAAAGTAGGAACCAACTAATCAGGAAAGTATTGAGAAACTATTGAGAAGACAAACACATGGGATTTAAGACAAAATTAGAATTTGCACCATATTATCTCAATAAGGTAGTAGAAAAGTTCTTCCAGAAAATCAGGGCAATGAACCTTTGGTATATTTCACTAGGCAATTTGAACTGATGCTGCTGTCAGACACTATTCACTGAATTTTACATCTTTATACTGATGACATAAAATAATATTTAGCTGTAGTAGCCTAATGGCAACAAGAGCTTTTTGAAAGCACAAGTACTACATAGAGGGTCTATTAGAATCCCTGACATTCAAAGATACACCTTACATGGCTCATTTCAATAACGCAACTTGTTCCTGGTGGTTTTTTGGGTAGGGGGTGGGAGGCACCTGCTTTACCCATATAATGACAAGTGAAAAGCACTTCACTATTGAAATAAAAGATGAACTGTTTTGATGAACAAAAGCCTTATCTTTTCATTGGTTGCTTTCCTTCCCAAACCCAGGAGAGCAACTGAGATGGTGCTATGTGCTAAAATAATAATGTCAGCAGCACATTCCGAGTAAAGGTTCTCACCACCTACTGAAAATATGAATACACTATTCTTAGAATGCCAGTCTAATAACAAAATGTTCCAAAGTGCAGGAAGTTGTCCCACCGCAAGCTCTGTTACTTGACCACAAACTTAATAGCTCATCTAAAATGCTCTCTGTACTTAGGCGCTGAGGTCACAGCATGGCCTTCTGCAAGAATACTCATGTGCAGAACACATCTCAGAGCTGATCCACAAATTGTTTTAAAAGCAGCAATAGAAGTCTCATAATATGAATACAAGAGTACACATGAATAAAATATGAGTAGATGGATACATGTGATTACATGTGAATACATCTCTGTGAAGAAGATGCACATGGTCCTCCTTTCCTTGATACCTGGAAGCATAGAAAGTGAAAGCACAAGTCAGTCTCACATCTTATTATCATAGCTTCTTTGTGACAGACAAAACATCCGTCTGCAAGACCTGGAGGACAAAGAGAACAAGAGTGCAATACAAGAACTGTTAACCTACAGTGGTATTTGAGTGATACCACAGAACTTTTAAATTTATCGCTCTAGTCTCAACACAGTTTTAAAACTAGAAACACTGATCACAGAACCAACCTACACATGAAGTAGGGTGGTCTCCTCAGCTTGTGGAGGATGATAAGAGTTGGGGATCTAATGTGCACATATGTGCACAGAGAGACATAACTGGCATGGAAAGGCAAATTGTTATCTAAAGCATAGTGAAGGCTTGAGCCAGCCCTGGTTAACCAGTTTTGGTCCAGCCCATAAAGGTACACATTTGGTCCTTTTTCCTATATGCAATGTTGGGCAGAAATGGCTTAATCATATCCTATTGAGAGTCTATTATGGAACATGTACATCAGTAATATAGAGGATGGAAGAAAGATGCTTGCGCTAAAGGAACTAAAATCTATAACCAACTGCACATGCCTGGTACTATATCCAGTCTTTGGTGTTAAAACTTCACTGTTCTACTTCAGAAATAAGCTGCCCAAGATTTGTGTCAATGTAGTTATGCTGGTGGAGCACACACTGTATCCAGTGGTGAGGGGCAATGAAGCAGCCAGCAGGAGGTAAGTCAAAATATGTTTACTTATCCCCCCGTATGCTGCCCAAATGCCCATGTGTTTTCTCATACCTATGCCTGAAAAACTGGAGGGGTGGCCTAGTGGAGATGTGATAGGATCTGGCCTGAACTGGTGCTGCCAAGATCCACCCTCTCCCTTCCTTTCCTTGTCTTCCACAATCCACTCCAAAAATTCCTCCAGCCCACCCGTCATGCTTCCACCATGAACATACCAGCACTGATGATGGCTTTTGGAGCCAATATTGCACATGTTGCACTGCAACCAATTTGTGGCAGTGGCCCAGAAGCATCCGCTGGAGAGTTAGCTGGACTGAGTTAAGACAAGGTAACTCAGGACTCCAAAAGCTGGGGAAGAATACTGATATGTAGAATTTTAGCAGCATTCCTCTAGCTTCCCTATCAGATATATATATTTCAAGCTTGCATGTTACATTATTGATTGAAAACAGACTCACAGCCGTGAAAGAGAAACTCTGAAGAGATGAGCCATAGTGACTTTTTGTAGCAGGAACTGAAGAGTGACCATTAAACTGTCTCGTATTAAAATCAAAATGAATCCCTTGCTTGCAAGTGATAGAATGATGTCGCTGTTAAAAAAAGTAAAATACAATTTCTTCTGAACTTTTATGCATGTTGGAAAAAGCAGAACTGAAACCAATTTGTAGAAACAGATTAGATATTCAGGTTCTCAATTTTGAATAATGAGTCTGAGAAATTGGCAGGTTGACCCACGTTTCTCAAGGCAAAATCAAAATCTAAACTTGTCACCCTGAAATTTGATATTTGTGCCTTCAGTGGTTTTTGTTTGTTGGTTGGTTGGTTTGTTTTGCTGGGAGGGGCTGATGCTTGGTGTTGACCCAGTTTTGAGTCTCACTGAGATTTTCTAATTTGGTAAGATTTTAGTGCTTTCTTACAAAGGGCATAATCCTAAGACACTCTTGGGACTCTGAAAGTCCCTTGCACTGATCCATGAGTTGCACTGGCCTCCCATACCAATATTGGCTCAGCCAACACAGGTGATGTGCAGGGAGGAGGTTTCTGGGGTAAAGGGAGAGCAAGCAGCAAGTGGACAGGCAGGGGGACAGAGAACAAGATGTGGGGCCAGAATCTGGCACTTTTGCTAGATCCTAGCCCCATTCCTGGGCAGCCTTTGGCAGCCTAACATTTAAACTACTGATTTTGGTAGCACAGATCTAAGTAGACCCATTAGGGCTGCTGTAGAGCTATCTAAAATAAGGGGGAAAGTTTCCCCTTGCATAGACTGGCACAACAGCAGCATCTGACATGTTTTGGAGGCAGTACAGGCATGCCAGCCTGCCAATTTCTTTGCAAGTTAGGATCATGCTGCAAGGTACTTTGGTCCAAATTCAACTAATGGTAGCTATGACCATCGACCTAGTTGAGTTAGCAAGCTTGAGAGAGTACTGTAGGGATGCAAGACTTGCTCTGAAGACATAACAGCACCATGCTAAAAGCTGCTGGATTCGTCAAATTGTTCTTATGTGGATGAGACGGATCGTGAGATATGGGGAAAGGATTTCAATCCCAGCTATCATCTCAAGGAGGTTAGCACTTTCCAACATGCCTAGGCCAACATGGGTTTTTGTACCAGGACAATCCTAACTGAAGACTGAGATTGCAGGCACAGTCCTTACCTCACTCCCATCTTCTCATTCCTGACACCTCCCACAAACCCTTTCCATCCTCCTATTCATCAAAACCTACTTCTATAAAAGTTAACATATCTCAGAAAGCAGCATGGTTGGTGTTCCAGCCATGGGAAGATGGGAGAGGTCTCAATCCTTCTTGCCCCTTTCCAGTAGGGTTGCCATAATCCTCTTCCACAAAATTGGGACAGGACTCTGATATTGAGGCTCTACCTTATTCCATTAGGTGAAACAGAGGAGCAAGAAACATGGAACTGGGTCTGTAAACCTATTTTTCTATTGTTTTCTTTATAAACCAATTTTTTATCCACAGAAGGTTCCAGAAAAGAACCTTAGTGGATAAAAAGGGACACCTGTCTATCTACACACAATCTGTGACGGCCTCCTATGTATCTTGATTCTTCCTAGCCTTAAAGCTGGTTCATACGTGGAAGTAATGCTCTTTATGCTTATACTCTGGAACCTGTAAATTCACATATGCAAGTACATGACAGTTACTCTATACTAATTTCTATATGTGGGACGGCAACAGTGTGGCCTGATGCCATTCAAGTATGTTTGAGGTGACAAGATATGCAATATGTAGCATTACATCTGTAATGGCTCATATACTCCTAGACATTATTGTTTGATGTTGCAGTCATCAAGATATCAAGCAGGATGTGGGATCAAGTCCTGATCTTGTCGGGCAGGGATTATGTAAAGGAGTACCACATCCACATCCACTCTTGGGAGCAGCGACTACATGTTCCACATTTTTTGCATCTTGTATAAAGGTTCAGTATACAAACCTATTGTGCTGGTTTTTTATGAGTGTCATACGCCACTAACACCAGCAACTCTGAAGATGGCAGGAAGTGTGCAATTGTTTCAGAAACAGGATACAGGCAGTCAGATACGTGCATGAGACTATCATCTTCAGGCTGCAAAAAGCAGATTTTAATTGTCGCTTTCAAATACATCAACACACACACACTTTTCTATCTATGCCTATTCCTACAAAATTGGTTGCAAGGCAAAGAAATAAAAAGACATTTGAAAGAAAGGAAGATAACAGCAGCTAATTCAAGGATCTGATCAGGATTGTTCTACAACAATCATTCTTGTTTTATCATAATAGAACGCATTGTGCTCTCCATCTCCAGCCTGCACTACGACACTCTCAGTTTCTTGTCACTGGAAGCCTTGCTTAGAGGTAAGAGTGCCACCTACTGTGTCCACCGTACTATGAATCGTACAGCGGGGAGCGTAAGAGCATAGGGAAAAAGTTTCACCCTGAAAGGCACCACGAGCAACAACATGGCTAAGCAAATGCTGCCAATGAGCAACCCCAGAATGCTCTGGCACAGCAGCAAATGATTTGCTTTTTTAAAGGTCAAGCTCCCATGGAGAGACAGCCCTGCAATTCAAACAGCATTTGTTGAAAACAAAAATAGGAACCAGTTCACTTGGAGTTCACGCTATGTTTTCTTTCCTGACCTGACCCATAAAGAGGTGGCTTCTCTCCCCCTTTTTTCCAGCCTCTTCATCTTGGCTGCCAATTAGGCTAACTAAGGAGTGTGCCGTGCCAGGCTGGATTGGATGTCACCTTGGAATCACTTCAGACGGCACCAAGGCCTCTGAAAGCAAAATATAAGGCAGCCACATTACGGGGTCATATTACGGAGTGAACCAGCATTTTGGGTTTTGGCAGAGAAACTGCAAAGACAGTGCATATTTTTTAATGGAGCACTGGAATCTCTCAAAAGGAAAACAAAAAGACCTTGTTACAAAAAAATGAATGCTTGCCTTCATTTTGATTACACTTGAGGAAAAAGTACATTTTCCTGTCATCCACAGCAATGATAACCTATTAGAAACCTGCTTTTCTTTAGAGGAGCAACATTATTCTTGACCTGCAGGTTATGCCAAATTTAATGTCCAAAGTCCAGCTTAGGATCTGTGGCTCAACCACAAGCATTTACTAGACTAAATTCATTTCCTGAGATGTGTAGGGGAATGATTAGATGAGAATTATTCCAAATCGCCATCTTAGTGCACATTGTTTCCCCAGTGCTGGGACTGAATGTGTATATATTACATTTTATATCTCTTAGGACTATGCCTTTGTTCTGTTTCTATTTTGCTTTTTTGAGCCACAATGCTATAGTAGCTGCCCCGTCTGAAGACATATATACTACTTCTGTCCAAACAAATGGATTAGGATGAAGGCATGCGGCTGAGGTACAAGGAGAGACAACTGCTGAATCAATGAAATCACTTTAGAGGCAGCTGCATATGTCGGCATCAACACATTTGGAAATTCTCTTCTCACCATCTCTGCCTCTCTTCCCCCTCCTTCCACTTGCTGTCTATACTTACGGGTGCTTAATAGTCTTTACGGCTGAGAAATAAACACAAAATCCAGCAAGCACTGTGATATCTACATAATAAACCTATATTGGAGACAGAAGCTTTGGGGGGGAGGAGGAAAAGGCTGTGATAGTTGTACACCTAATTACTGCGCCCAAATGACTGCAGCGTTGATTTGATTGCTCTGCAGTAAGCAAGCAAAATATAACGGCTGTCACAGAATTCGACGATTGAAATATCGGGACGGAGAAGCAGATTTTTTTTCTTGCTTTCCCAAAAATTGATGGCTGTTGTTCATACTTAGTGCTAAGGCCCCTTCAACCAGGGTGCATTCAAGCAGCTTAGGAGATACGTAGTAATTGAAATCATGGCTCAGAATATTTTAAGCCAAACATAAGAGTGAACATATTATTGTAATATATTTGTGACATTTTAGCGAGTGGGAATATATGGGCGTGTGAACAGTAGAAATAAATGAGAATGAGAGATATCAAACTCAAACTATAAACTTTGCAAGAAATGGCCATGAGGTCGGGGATGGAGGGAATGGGGGAATGAAGAGAGAGAGAAAGAGAGACTATCACAAAGACTCCCTCAGGGTTGCTATTATATAGTTTCAAAGTATGAAGCTCACTAAAGAAACAGATGACAAGGAGGTGTTCCAGCAAATCCAGAATATCAGTCCCCCACCTTGTTCCCAGCCTTATATACAAACAGCATAAAATAGAAAACTGGAAACCTAGTTTTGCATCAACACTTTATTTTTCTGACATTTGACAAGGGACACTGCACTCCTATGCCTGTCTACTCAGAAGTTAGCCCTATTATAGTCAATGGAGTTTACTCCCAGGAAGGTGTGGATAGGATTTCAGCCCGAGTGAGTACCTGATGCACTCTTCATGACTACTGAACATCATCCATGAGTATAGCTGTCCTCAGACAGTATGCTGTCACAGTCTCAGGCAGGGCTAAAAAGAGTTAGAAAAGCAGGTCTCCGTCAATCTTGAAAGACTATCGTATCATGCTCAGCACTGCATACGCTGCATGCAAAGCACGAAAACCTGGGTTAGATTGTTGTGGAGGATAGGCTGTTACCCAAGCAGCAAATCCCCCCTTTCCACGCCACTGAATTAGTCCAATGGAAAGGCAGAGTCAATACGATTGGATCCAGCTGGCTTGGCAGAGCTGGGCTAAGGACAGGAGTTCACCCTGTCTTGTGGGGCCAACCCAGGTCTCGAACCCTGGTCTGCTGGTTAACAGGCACAGCGTCTTAACCACTTGCGCCACCCACAGCCCACCCTAAAATAAAAATAGAGTTATAGGTGTGCAAAATAAACCAAACCCATGCATCCTTCTAAATACTGGTTAGACTTCAAAACAGCAGGATAAACAGTAACACAAGGATGATTTTTGGTGGCTTTTGAAAAGTAGATTTTTTTCTGTCATGGCTGTTGTTATTGTGTGCTATGTCCTTATATGCAACATGAGTCTCGTGATGCTACAAGTGCTAGCTCTGACTCTTTCTGTCAGTATCAATTTCCACAATCATTAATAGCCCTATTACAGATTTAGAGGGATCGCCACAGCATCCATATCATTAGTTCCATTTGGAGATGAAATTGATTCTCCCAGTTCCCTGGAAAATAATATCTGAAGAGACAAGAGAGGACTGAAGCCTACAATGGCCCTTTTTGTAGAGCATTCACTGCTGCTGTTTTACACAGGAAAATTAGTATTTGATGCAGTCGGCGGGCATTTGGGTATTA
Organism: Cryptoblepharus egeriae; assembly: GCA_030015325.1. Taxonomy (NCBI): domain Eukaryota; kingdom Metazoa; phylum Chordata; class Lepidosauria; order Squamata; family Scincidae; genus Cryptoblepharus; species Cryptoblepharus egeriae. The sequence continues at coordinate 168,135,253 of JAREYC010000002.1, forward strand.
TCTTTAGACCAGTGAGTTGCTATAGCCACTTGTTTTTATGCTTAGGCATGGCCAAACTTTCTCCTGTAAAAATCACAAGAGAAGAAAAGGTAGGACCAGCAGCCCTGAGTTACCCTTTTCTCATCTGCATCATTCATTGACCTTTATTTTTCTCTGCTTTCCTGGGCTGCTTAATGTAGGTGGCAAAGTCTTTGTGCTTGGACACTTTCTCTATTCAGTATAGCACATACTACGCACAGAATGGAAATTAAAATGTGTACAGGTGGCTTTTGTTCTTTTAGCAGGCAGAGTAACAGTAGTTACAAATAGTCATATACTACAGCAGCATAGATCCTGCCCCACCTTTGTCTCCCTTCACAGAAGAAGGGAGTGATGTCATGTGGAGTCTTCTTCATGCTGTCTGAAAGTACACTCCATGAGCAGGGCACACAGAACAACCAGCTATGTATGCCACCATGGTAGCACGCTTGTGGACCACATCCTTGGACACCCCACCTTCAGTGCTTGGCTGTAGAAGGCAGTACTGAATGCAAAGAGGATTCCTCCCAACACATCAAATTGCCTGGACCAATCCTTCTCATACTCAGGAGATATTCAGCAGATCTAATTCTCCCAAGGGAACCGAGATGGTATCTGTGCTCTGCCAGAGATAGCAACGACAGTTGAGATAGATCTCTCTCCTTCCTGCTTACTAAGGCACTGTCACCACTGCTGTATCAGATGTGTGTGTGTGTTGTAAAAGTGAAGGTGGGACAGGATTGGAGGGCTGATTCAGAGGTAGGGATGCAGGGGTGGGTGAAATCAGAACAGCTTGGGAGGATCAGGAGGAGAGTAACACAGTCTACTGGTCTTCATGAGCCTCAAATGTTCTGCAGAAGTGAAGGTAGTAACTAACATTCAAACCAGAAATTGCATTCAGAAATTGGAAGTCACTTCCAGACACTTTTGCAACAGTGCAAAAGTGATGGGATTCAAAGAAATCAACAACCGGTTCTATGCCCATCTGGCAGCCACTTTTAAACTTTATATGTCCTATCTCTTGTTAACAACTGGTTCTATAGAGTAGGTGTGAACCTGCTCTGGTGGTGGAGCTCTGGAGCCCACCACTGTTTTGCAGGCAGTAGGACAGTAAGCAGTAGGACAAAAGTGCAGTAGAACAGTACTGCAGAGGATGGTAGACCAAGTTGCCAGCTCCTGGGACCAGGAAGAGGCTTCAGGAGTGATTTCAGGAGTAACAAGTACTCCCAAGTACTTGGCAAAATACGTTGTTTAACAGTAACCGGAATGCAGAAAACCAGATCTGCATCATCGTTATCAAAAATATTTATACACTGCTTTTCAACAAAGTGGTTTACATCATAATATAATTTAACAAATTGACCCATCACAAAGGGTTCACAATCTACCTCTAGCTTACACTAGCTTTGTAGAGAGAACTGCAGAATTTTATGCAAGCATGCAGAAAACCCAGATATGAAATAAAAGACAGTTGAGTAAAAAGAAAGAAGACTTGGGGCCTCGGCCTTGCTGGAGGTGACTAAGTACAAGCAGATGCTCCTCAAAATGTCCCCTACAGCTGAACATCTGGCTTTAGTAGAATCCTCTTCCAATAAATAAGCAAATGTTCCCAAATTTGAAGCATATGTTCAAACAGACCTCAAGCTACTTCAGATTAAGCTACCCTAATGTAACAAATACTATATGTAGCTGGAGGAATTTCTTGTTTTGGAACTGAAAGTCATCAAACACTCCTTCAGCTTCCCAAATCCATGCCCATTTTAGCTTACATGTTCATGTTCAGAACAGATTCACTGGAAATGCAAACGACATCTATTTATTTTAAAGCTGCAGTTAATAGCCAGGCTTGATATTCCAAAGGATTCTCATTCTTAAATGTGCAGAAAGAGATTTGTTATGAAAAGGACTATCAGATAGGGTCAGACTGGATGTGATGCCAGCATACCATGCATTCAAACATGACATTACTCGAATTATGAAGGAAGAGCAGGTGGAGTTCTGATTTCAAAAATACAAGGGATATCTGGTGAAGAAGCCTAGGTGTTGCAGTGTGCCTTCTTTTACCTTTAATCAGATGCTTGAATAAACCAGGGGTGTCAAACATACAGCCTGTGGAACATCTTTTGGGTGGCCCAAAATAGGACCTCCAGGTCAACTCCATGCCTGCGACCTCCAATTGTGCCTGGAGCTATGCTTTGGTCATCTCCAAAGGCTGTTCTGAAGGGCAAGAAAACCCTCAGAATGATATTCTGAGGCCCCATAATGCTGAAAACATCACTACCAGTTTTTCCTTAAAAACCAAAGTGATGTTTTAAGGCCTTCTAAGGCCCAGGCATGCCCTTTGTGCAAGTCGGAAGGCATTATAAGGTCCTTAAAGTGTTATAACTTAAGGGTTGCTGCAGCTCATTGGTTCGACTGCTCCAGCAGCTACACCGGCTGCCCATTTGCTTCTGGACTGAATTCAAATCCTGAATTCAAGTGCTGGTCTTGATCGTTAAAGCCCTCTGTTGCTCAAGTCCAGGGAATTTGAGGGGCCACCTTTGTCCATACAATCCAACCCATCACCTAAGGTCATTGTGGGGGTCATTGCTGGTCCCACACAGGGCTCTGGTGGCTAGGGCAGCAGGGAGGGCCCTGTGCTGTGCCTCTAGCCTTCCTCACACTGCTACCCACCTGTCTGGCCTCCGTGCTGAGGGAGTCGCTTCAGGGAATGAGGCTGTCCCTTGGGTGCTGTTCCCCAGCCTGGCCACATCCAAGCTGCATACCTACTCTCCTGAAGAAGGCTCCAAAGGGTGCAGGGTCTCTGCCCCAGGGCCTTCCATTTTGATGGTGGCAAGGCAGGGTCAGGGGAGGAGAAATGTTGCATTCTCGGCACTGGGATAGTAATGGGCAGCTGCCTGCTGACAATTGGGACTGTGGCAGAATTCCATGCCTGAAAACACTGTTCTGTGTGCCGAGCTTGGCACCTGTCCTGGGAATTTCCTACCCCTTCCCTAAAACTCCATACAGAGTTTTCAGAGGGGCATGAAAACATTCTTGTGCTCCAAAGTGTTTAAATAATGTGGGGGCTAGTGGTTGTGCTTGGGTGCTTTTTAAATATGTTGGGAATTTTAATGCTTTTTAAATGTATTTATGTTTTTTAAAAGTTTTAAATATTTTGATTGATATGTGCTTTTATTTATTATGTTGTTAGCCACGTTGGGTCTGCTGCAGAGAAAGGTGGGATGTAAATAAATAAATAAATAAATAAATAAATAAAGCTTCAGGTCTTATAAGGCCTCAGAACAGCCTTTGGACACAACTGACGCATTTGGAGGTGGTGTCACAGGGTCAGCCCTTGAACCGTCGGCCCTCAACCAGATGGCACAAATTCAATGTGGCCCCTGGTTTTAGGTGAGTTTGCAGCTCTGGACTAGACCATTCTGAAGATTCATCTTCACAGTGCTCAGCAGTCACTATGTTGGCCCCAAAGGCACTTTACGATTATGTTGAATTGGCATTATTCTCTGTACTTTGCATGATCACTATGGAGTGAGATACACAAGCTTCATTCCAATAAGGGGATCAACCCACAGTGGAGAGTTGTTACATGGTCAATATTTTGTTTCAGATTGAGCTGGATGCAAGGCATGCAGCTACCTTCTACTTCATTGCTCAACTGATCATTTCCAGCCACAACACAACTGGGTGAAGATTCAGTCTCAGGAACTATTGTTGTGGGAATAAATTCATGGCTGAAAATTCCTGAAATCCATAGTTTTTATTTTATTTTATTTCTGTTAGCCACCCTTGGGTTACCTTATGGTAACCCTAATAGAAGGATGGGTTATCTAATAGAAAGATGGTGGTATAAATGTGTTACATTAAGTGAACATTTTTATTTCATTGTGTATGTGTGTGTGTGTGTGTGTGTGTGTGTGTGTTATACTTGTAAGTTATATGCTTATATATACTTTTTTAAAAAATACAACTTTCATACCAACACTCAAGCACTTTAAAGTGCCTAGAAATGCTACTCAGGAAAAGATTGTATATGTTAGACAGCGTACTGCAGTTTGATGCTTAGACATTTGTTACGGAATGGGAGTGGGAGGAGAGAGAAATGGGAAAGAGTACATTTAAATGCACCCTGTGACATTTGCTGTACAAACAAACTGGAGCATTTCAAGCCATTGGTTCAGTGCTCTAAATATCTCCCCAACCTTGTTAGTTCCTTTTTTACCATTGTGGTATCCCTGATGTTCAGTAAATGACTGCCTTCAATTGCTCGCCTTGACAACTGAGCTCTGAATGCCAACTGCTAGCAAAACTCAAGTTGAATCAAGGGGCTGCTTGAATAATTTAGATGATTGTTACTTTTATGACTTCTACACATTGAGGTCTAAATCCCATACATATGAGCTACTACACAGCAGTCAAGTCTCTGCAAAATAGGGCTATTGAGGAACTAACATATTCACATTCGCAAGGGGGGGAGAGAGAGAGAGCAAGGTGGGGCAGCAATTCAGTTTCATTGGGGCTTGTTTAACAATACATGCTCGAGTGCAACTTATAACAAGAAAATAATAATCTTGCCAGTGCAGCATGTGCCCTGTGTAACTTAAGTGCCAAGTCCAAGTCTTCTGAGATTCAGAAATCTTTCATCAACAGTATTTATCTACTTCCTCTAGTAACATGTGCTAACTGCAGCCACAAAAGAAGCAGTCCAGGAGTGATGGTTCCGTAATTGTTCAAAGCTGGCTCTGCAACAAGGAGTAGGAAACAATCTCTATTTTGCATGCAGGGCTCTGACACTTTCAAAAAAGGGAAATGCCTCAAAATACTAAATTTAATATTATATCTCTGTTGAAAATATGGATGGCATGTAGTATTAAAGAACAAAATAAAAGAATACTAGGCTCTGGTCTAGGATGCAGTAATGCTGAACTGCTGACATGCCAAACAATCCCTGTAATCTACTTAACGTATCAGTGTTATGGATTGGCATAACTGCAACTGGAAGGATCAGTGATTCAGAAAAGGTGGTTGGAGGCATCCAGGACCCAGGTGCCAGATCACAAGGGGATGTTGGAGAGTCAGTGAAGTGTGGCAGGGATGATGGGGATGTCTTGCTCCCATTGTGGTGCTCTGGGTGTTTTCTGGACTCCTCATGAGGAGGGGACACATGCAGCACTTATCACTGGGAACAGTGAGGTGGGCCCACATGCCCACCTTGGCTCTGATTGGCTCCATTATGGAACCACTTTGAAACAGGTGTGTGTCCAGAGCAGATGTGAGGGTGACAAAGGCTGCAATCCTAAACACACTTTCCTGGGAGTTCACCCCATTGAATATAATAGACTTACTTCTGAATAGACAGGGTTATGACTGCACCCAAAATGATGTAAAGAATGTGTCACCTACCCCTGGGTATCAGAAGGCTCTTGTTTGCCATTGCAACTATATTAAAAATCAGGTGTGTGCTGAATTTTTATTTTAAAAAGTGATTTTAAAATATGGCAAAATATCAACAAAGTAAAGCTATTAGGTTAAAGGTATTACGGTAGAACTGCCACTCTCAAGAATTTGGTTCCACCAATTTGCTTCCTGCAACAGTGGTGCCCTGGGCAGTAAAAGCCCAATGACTTCTGCATGCTTTGACATGAGGAGGGGGGATTTAAAGTATCAGTTTTCATACTGACCCTAAAGGCCAATATCAGTTCACCAAGCCCTATGAAGCCCTACTCAGCCTAAGCAAAGTTTGCAGACTCTGCCTAAGTTCTGGGTTGCTCCTTGAATTGCTACTCTGATATATTTGGTTTTGACCTGCATCTCTTTTGCTGCCTGACCTTTGGACACCACCCTAATCAGTTTAGGCCAGCACAGGTCACCCATCTATCCGTTCCTGCAATGGCATGCAGAGGCTGATGCATGTCTGTGCATTGGCCTAACTTCCCCATGAGGGGCGCAGAAGTACCTTATGAAAACCCCTGACCAGCACAGAATTTGTGCTGACCTAATCAAGGGTTAGGATTGCACTTCAGTTTCTGCTTGTTTTGGGCCACTTGTCCTAACACACACACTGTCCCCTTCCAGCTGTTTATCTCTTTAGAAAGAGGGCTACAGTTCTAGTGGTGTCTCAGTGATATTATCCAAGGTGACTACTTAACAGGCATCCCTCCCCCCACCCCCAACCCCCAAAAAACCCATGTTGTTTTGCAAATAATGTCCCAAATCTTACAGATGCATCTGTGGACTGCTTAACTAGATGCATCTAATTAAGGCTGAAATTCTATGCACATTTTCCTGAGAGTAAATCTCACTTCAATTCAATAGGTGTGATTTCCAAGTAGACATGCGTGAGATTGTACTGCAAATCCACTCATTCATGTTCCCTGCACTGAGCAGTCAGTCACACTATGCACCTCCAAGGTACCCTTCTAATTTAACATTATATAATTCTTAATCAATCCAAAGAGTCAATGCTGCCAAAAAGTTAGTATTTGTAGTGTGCAGGACTCTGTGTTGATTTTACTACGGATATTGTCAGATGGTGTAATACCAATAATAGATTTTTCCTAATACTAGACAGTATTTTAGAAAACCCTGATGTGTTCAAAGTTTTTATAATGGACTGAAACATAGGGGCATTATAGAGAATGATCTATAGACAGATCTACAGAGAGATAAACACAACAAGAGTTATTAAACACCTTAGTTTTGGTTGGTCTTTCTAAGCATCAAAATTCCAAGCTAGTTTTTTTTCGGTGCTCCCTGGGCTACAGGGACATGACACACTGCAGACAAATCTTGCCAATTGCTTTTATTTCTCTCCCTCGAATGCTCCAAACAATTTCTCTAGCTAATTCTACAACATGGTGACCATAGAGCACATTCTTTCCCCAAACAATTCTATTCCCTACCAAACCAACCTCATTCCTGTACTTGCTATTGTTCTTGTTCAATGGGAGGAATACACAGCTATTCCTTAATGAGACTATTCAGCAGACACAGTAGCCTCTTTCTATAGCGGCTGGTTGCATGCCAGTCATCCATCACCAGTCACGAGTTTCTATTGTGCTCTATCTGTAGCAGCGTTGTGGGAATAGAAGAGCAAAACAGTTTGGGGCTAATGTGATACAATATTCATGGCTGCCTACTGTACAAGCAGCATTCTGGTTTATCGTCTGCCTTGAAAATGTCCAGCATTCACTTCACAGTTTACATTCCAGAATTGCTCCAGAAACGTATGGATTGTCATTCTGCCATGCAAAGAACGGTGGAAAAAAGGAATCACCACAGAACATAATCCAGTTGCTCTGGTTTGGTTTATACCCAGACCTTCAGTTCCAGCATTGTTTATGACTCCTGTGAGCTGCAAAAAAAGAAATAAATGCCTATTGATGTAAAATGAGCAACATAGTAATTCTGCATTTATATTCAGCATTCTGCTGCCCCCAAGCTATTATATCATGCTGATATTTTTCTAACCTGGTACAAAAATGTGCCAGCCTTTTGCCGTATTGAAGTGCAACAAATTGGGATGGTGAGCAATACAAGGGGGGAAGATACTACCCGAAAGGAGGTTATTATTTTCTGCAGGTGAACTGGAGCTTCCCACCACAAAACACAAATCGGAAGCTTAAATTGTGCACACACGTATTTAAACACTATGTGCTTGGAAATCCATACCCACCACCCAGTCCCATATCACATAAATGGATACAGAATGTGTGCGGTTAAGATTTGCAATTACCTTAGTGTGTGGGAGGTCAGTTCTGAAGGAACAGTATGGTATACACAACCAATGCTCACTTGTAGAGTTGTTTTTGGGTGAAGCATGTTATGGCACTGCAGGCTGATAACATGCAAAGCAGGGAGTCCTTAATTTCACCCATGGATAAATTCAGTAGTGAGTGCCAGAGAGCAGCCTGTCACTTGCATTTGTCCTTTGCCCATTTTTCACGGTGTCCAAATCGGCTCATGTACTAGCTCTGGCATGAACTTCTGTAACAGAGCATGTCCACCACCACGGTTTCAGACTGCCTTGGAGAAATGCTGCTGGTGATATTTCATTTGCCAGTGACCTTGTTTCTGTGTGTATTCAGTGTGCTGTGTTGACCTCCCTCATCAACTCCTATGGAATTGTACATGCAGCCAGTGGGCGGGGGGGGGGGGGGAATACAACCAGTGTGTCTGTTGGTCATGCCTGCAGCAGCATTTTTTCTGAAATTTATCTGAAAGAGGAAAAGCTGAACAAGGGGAAGTTTCAACCAGTCTGTTTGAACCATGAACAGCAGAATTTCAAATCACACAGAGGAATCCTCTTCATGTTCTTCTCTGGCCTTTGTAGGCAAACACTGAATACACGTGGGATGAACAGGGGATGTAGCCTGTAGCTACATCAGGAGTGTAGCTAACCAGAGATCTCCTGGTTCTTCATTATATGTCTTGTAAATGGAAGGGAGCATTTTGTCTGAAAGCATTCTTCTCTGTGTGTTCAAGCTTTTCACTTCTAGCTCTTCAAAATGTTCCCCATTTTGCTGACTGAGCTCAAACTCAATAAAAAGAGTATCAAGATTAGGGACTCAACTCAGATGATTTGGATTTGAGTTGCAAAAATGTGTGTTTTTGACTGATTTGGGTGCTTTTGAATGAGACTCTGAAAAGTCTCATTAAAAGACTCTGAAGACTCCTCATTAAAAGATCAGTCCTCCTACTTCTGAGTAGGGCTGCAAGGATTGGGTCATCTTGGTAAGCCTCACAGCTGCTGCTTGTAACCCTCCTCTTGACATTGGGAAAGTTGTGGATTGAGGGACGAGTGGAAAGGGGGCCTCCAAGCTTGCACAGCACTTGACAGCAGCCCCATTTTCTCAATGGACTAGTGGCATGCTTTTTAAAGGAGTGGGCAATACAACAAGTCTTTTAGAGTCATGAGGGGATGAACTTATGGACTTGGAAAGTGCCCCCATGATGACTTGTTTCTGAGTTGAGTTGCAGGGGAAGTGATTCTGGACTTGACTCAGTTCAAGCTCCGCTGGATTTTTCCATCATTTGAGAGTGCCATCCAGAATTCAACAAGACAATGATCCGGCAGCTGCCTGAGCTCAAGGCAATTTCTTCAATTTCTAAAAGAAAACAGCCATTGCTGCTGTTTTACACATTTTGCACATCATCAATCTAGTCCTGCACTGACTGATTCCTTTGTCCAACTTGCCAACATAAAAGCACAACAAAACATCATTTGTTAGATGATCATAAATTACTTTTAGGCAAGATCTGCATTTTACTCCAATTTCAGGACTGAGTAACAACATTTAGACTGCCAGTTTCAACCAAGATCAGAAGTTGGCCACTGTCATCTATATTTTACTCTACCAGGTGTATGCCAGTTTAACCTGGCCTTTCCTTTTCCAACACTGTGTATTGTGAATGCCGGCTGGCACCAATTGCAAGATCACGATGACCTGAATTACACGCACCTTTTATTCAGTTGGAAGGCATCTTTTCATCTCCAGTGCCACTGGGATTCACAGGCTGTTGTATGGTAGAAAACAACTATTGTGAGCAAGACAGGCTAGATTTTATGGCCTAATTCTTACAGATGAGAAGCTAACCCCATGTACAGCTTTTTACTGGCATATCAGGAAGAAGAACCATATCAGGAAGAAGAACCATAAGGGACAGCATCAGAATCTCCCTAGCTGGGTCACTGCAACACCTCATAAGAACATCAGAAGCTATGAAAAGCTCTGATAAATCTGGGCCAGGGCCCATCTAGTCCAGCCTTCTTTATTTCACAGTGGCCCCCTCGTACTTTGCATCTATACAAGATACTTGCATCTACACTCCCCTGCATTTGCCATGCTATTTACCCTCATACCCACCCCCCAGGATACAATTTTTAACACCACTGATCATATCTTACCTCTCTTGAGTCTGGGGTAGGCAAAAATCCTGCCATCCACAGCCAAATTAAATGATAGGGAAAAGAAATTCCTACCCAACCCTCATAGTGGCCAACTAATCTCAAACTGGGTATATACATCATGGCTTATAACAAATAATGGAGTTTTCCTCCACATATCTGTCATTTTAAAGACATCAAACAGCCAAATCCAGAGTAACTACATGAGCACGTAAGAGACATTACATGCACCCCTACATTACATGCACATATGGGAAATTCAAATTTATCCAGAGTAAATTGTTCTTACACCAGAGCAAGGACTTCCTGTAGTTATCCTGGATTTCGCCCAAAACTAGACATCATCACTATATCCTGATTCAAGGAATTCCTCAGATTAATTACATGCTGAGTAAAGAAAGACTTTCCTTTATTCTTACTCTTCCAACACTCAATTTGAGTGCATGTCCCCTCGTTCTGATTTTGTGTGTGCTGTCTGTAAGCTGATAATAATAAAATTCCAAAGCTGTCAGTTTCAACTGCAAGTTTTAAGAAATTTACTGCTTCTGATGAATTTGTCTAATGCCATTGATTGTCATCTAAGCTGATGGCGATCATTACATCTTGTGGCAATCTATTCCTTCTGTTAATTATTCACAGCACTAATTTCTTTGATCTAGCTTGAATCTACTGCCAATCAATTTCATTAGTACTCCAAATTCTAATATTAATAGAGGACACTTATTCCCAACTAACACAATTCCTGATTAACTTTCTCAAACAAGCAGTAGGAAGGTTAATCAGGAGCTGTGTCCAATCTCCTGATGAGCGAGTTAGCATCAGCCTTAGACGCCAGAAGTCCTGAGAACTTGTGTTAGATTATTTCTAATTTTTGCAACCATGTTGTTCCTGGTTTATGGCTGCAAGTTATCTGTGCAAGTGCTGCCCAGCTTGGTATTATTTGCCATTTCACCATTTTTTTACCATTTGGAAATGGAACAGAGTAACATGTTTCTGTGTCATGTTTCTGTCTCTTGACATGCACATAAAATTTGTTTCCCTTCAGCAACCTTGTGTATTCCTTGTGTTTAGTCATGAATGGTTTTGGAAGAGATTATGATCCTGCCCTTTGCAGAGCAAAAGATGATGGATAAAATGCAAACTACCTTGCTATCTCCTTCATTCCTCCTCCATAACAATCCCTTTCTTCTCATTTTTAGCCTTGTACCTTAGCCTTCAACCTAATTCAACTTCCAGTTAGATGCAATAGATGCCGGTGCAATAGCCAACAGAGCCTAGCAAGTACAGAGGCTTCTGTGCAAAAATTAATGAATTATTGGAGACTGGAAACCACAAACAAGGTCTTTATCATAATTACTCCCAATTAACTGATGTACATGAATAAAAGTGACTTTGAACACTTTTATTAATTACCATAATATGAGCAAGATAAAGGACATAACCACTGAAGCCTTCAGATGAAATGAAACTCACACATTGTGTGTGTGTGTGTGTGTGCGTGCGTGCGTGCATGCATGCATGCATGTGCACATGCATGTGTGCATGTGTGTGAGAGAATTTCCTCTGCACCTGTATTGGGATGCTACTTTTAATGGCGTGGTTTCTTTAACAGACACTTGGCACATAGAAATTCGGTGCATGATAGCGTGCAGGTAAGACAAGGGAATAGCTTTGCCTGCTTTGTTTTTCTTTGTCAGGCTGCGCTTAGAGCAGTAAAAGAAAGAATGAATGCAACCTTCATCTGCACTTATTCAATATCCAAGCCTTTGGCCCATTGATATCAACTTGATGGCAACTTCTGTGATTTGCAATGTGTGAGGAACATAAAGCAGAGACCACAGACTGTCTTCCCATTTGGATCAATGAAACTGTCTGTTCACATCACATCACCCCACTGGATCCAGAATACAAAGTGGAGGGGCCCAGAATATGAAATACTTGGTGCAATGTGTCTCCCAACAACTCCCACACTGTATTCTTGCACTTCAGTAGCCTCTTTTTTTTCTTAAACATTATACTCTTATACTCTTATATACTCATTATACTCTTCTTAAGCATTCCCTCAGCATTCTGCTGCATATGGGCACAATCTAGAGTAAGGGCGGTGAGGAGAGACCTAGCTGTGCTGCCTCAACTATTCTATATTCAGAGCAGAAAGTTATGCTGGATCCAGAGTCATGAAGCCTGGGTTGCTCTAGAATCATAGAGTTGGAGAAAATCTAGTAGGTCATCTAGTCCAACCCCCAGCTTGTAGCAGGAAATCCTTCTAGAGCATCTCTGACAGGTGCTTGTTGAGCCTCTGCTTGAAGATCCCCAGTAAGGGAGAGTCCACCACTTCACTTGGAAATCTGTTCCACTGCCAATCCGCCCTCACTGTCAGGAATTTTTCCCTGATATCCAACCAGAATCTCCTTTCCTGCAGTTTGTACCCATTGGTTCTAGTTCTCTCTTGTTCTCTAGTTCTCTAACTGCTCCAAAGAATGCTAAGAATGCTTCAATTAAGTGACAGCTGGGGAGTGCTTGCTCCAGAGGAGACCATAGATCACACTGAACAAGGAACAGCTGTGGTGCCTGCATATTCTCTAGTGGAGGGTAGATGCTTAGAATGGCCTGCTGCATGGTTAGTGGGCTGCTGCCGTAGTTGTTTCATATCCTGAGGTTAAGAGGCAGGGGTTGCAGCTAGGCTGGCCAAGAACTCAGATTTGTGGTCAGCACTTCCGTTCTTACTTGGGCCTTATCATGGACCCCTATGGGTCTACTCATTGCTGTACCTGCTCCTGTGGTGGTATAACTCTGAGGAGCTGGAAGAGGGAATTTCTGCCTTGGAAACAGGCTCTAGATACAGAGTAACTGCTCTGCCCTAGGCAATGCTGAACATGCCCTTAATATGCCTCTTCTGAACTGTCTAGGTTGCCTCAGTTGGGGCAGAGGAGGTCCACCTCTCTTGGGGCACCCTATGTTGCCTTAGGCTGCCCATAAGCCTTTTCCAGAGCAACCAGGGTGGAGCATCTTGCAGTTGTTCTACCCTAGTGATAGATAGGGCAACCCAAGTGCTACTCTGGATTGGGCTGCCTGTCTACACTGGTGGTGCTATAGATTTCCACGCCCTTGAAAGCCCCTGGCCCTAAGCAGGATAATATTGATAAGTTTCTGTGCTAGTATGTCACAGTTTTTAATTAGCTATTATGCCATTAGCTAGTATGCCATTAACTAGTATGCCATTAGTTTTTAATTAGCTATTATTATTTTTCCATTTTCTTTGTAAACAGCTTTGTGAACTTGTTAGTTGAAAAGCGGTATATAAATACTGTAGATAGATAGATAGATAGATAGATAGATAGATAGATAGATAGATAGATAGATAGATAGATAGATAGATAGATAGATAGATAGATAGATAGATAGATAGATAGATAGATAGATAGATGCTATGGAAAGACATGAACAATTTTCTGCAATATTCAAGGGTTTCATGATCAGCCATCAGCAAGGCTCAAATACATCAGTAGAGCATGTGAGGACATGGATGTTCATTGAGCAGCAACTACAGACTTCGTAATATTTTCAAGGAGCACATCAGGTTGCATTAGCCACTTCTGCTCTTTAGGAGAAAATGGATGCCTTCCTGACTAGAGCTGTTTATCACTAACACACATATTCACAGAGGAAGAGAGAGTAGGGAAGTCTTGAGCACAATTAATAAATACAGCAGAATACAGAAAAAGAGATCTTGAATAAACCTCATATATAAATAAATGAAGAGGCTGCTTTCCTGAATACTGCAAAATGCATCCCTCCTAGGTGCGGAAAGCACACAGAACAACCCCACACTGTTACAAAGCCTAGCAGAGAAATGAGATCTGGGGAAAACAAAGAACCTAAAGGCACTTCCTTTTAAATTCATTTGAAAAATAAACCAAGGACTACGAAGGCCAGGGAGTTACTGACTACCTCCACTGAGTGATTGGCACTCTGGACCACAGCCAAATCCATCTGAAACTTCAGTGTAATGCTACATTTTGAGTAAATGATTGTATCTGGACCTGGGGTCAAAAAGAAACCAAAGGAAGTGAGTTGAAAATGTCCCGGCATCTCAGAAAATGTTTGCAGAGATTGTGTGAAAACTAGCATGCATTTTTGTTTACAAATTGTGATTCACAATAATTATTATCTAATGACTGTATGAAATTTTTATCCAGTGGAGAAAGAAAGGAGCCCCCAAAGAAATTTTGTACCCCAAAAGAATCTTTGTAATAAAATCCTAATAAAAATCCTATCAGAAGCCCTCCACCTGAACTGACATCAGGATGGAACAAGACAATCTGTCTTTCCATCTTGTACCTGAAAGGTGGAAAAATGAAAGAAGTGTGGAATGGAGCAGATAGAAGTGGGTAGTCACTGTAGCTAGAGCATCTTCCCCATACTCTTCTCAGTCCTCTCCCTTTTCACATTTTCACTTTCAGGTATGTGGAAGAGAATGGGGACTGACTGGAGCAGTATTTTGCTGCTTCAGTGATGACAGGAGGAAAGGAAGTAAAGCAGTGGAGATGGTGGTGATGCGTGACCAACTCATTCTTTTATGCTACTAAAAGAGGACAGAGGAACCTGCATGTTTCCTTCACCTTTCCTACACTTTCCTTCCTCAATGACCTGCTGCTATTCCAGTGGTTTTCAAAGTGGGGCTCAGGACCCCCTTGGAGGGTTGCTGCATCTCAAAAAGTATACAGAGGGAATGGAGAAGATTCAGAGCAGAGTATCTAAGATGATTAATGGTCTGGGACATCTTCTGTATGAGGAAAGGCTAAAGCGTTTGGGGCTCTTCGGTCCACAGAAGAGGCGCTTGAGGGGAGACATGACTGAGATGTACAAAATTATGTGAGGGATGGGTAGAGTGGATGAGAGATGCTCTTTTCCCTTTCACATAATACCAGAACTAGGGGGCATCCACTCATATTGAATATTGGGAGTGTCAGGATAGACAGAAGAAAATATTACTTTCCCAAGCGTGCAGTTGGTCTGTGGAACTCCCTGCCACATGATGTGGTGATGGCAGCTAGCCTCAATGCCTTTTAGAAGAGATACAAACTCCTATAGAAAAGGAACATCTCGGGTTAAAAGCCATGAGAAGTGTGTGTAGATGTGTGCAACCTCAGAATGCCCGATGCGGGGGGGGGGGGCACCTGGAGCCTTGTTTCCCCACATGTTTCAGGGAGTACACATGACACATGCAGTGTCATGTGTGCTCCATGAGGCATCTGGTGATCCACTGTGTGATACAGGAAGCTGGACTAGTTGGGCCTTTGGCCTGATCCAGTGGAGGCTCTTCTTATGTTCTTATATTAACTTCATGTCAGGGTGGTGAACATCTAGGTGCCACCATAGGGTCCTGGGCTGAAATGCTTTGAGAACCACTGTTCTAAACCTTGTCCTAGCTGCAGCATATATTTATAGAGACCACTAGATTGTGAGACAAGCAGCTGACACCTAAAATCTTTCTAAGTGTTCTTGTACAACAGCTGTGCAGATGTAGGGTGTGTTCCTTTTGTCATCCACTGTGTTGAACTGGGCTGTGTTTGTTAAAGTATATTAAACAGACAAGTTTGTTATGGACATTGATAGTATAAATTACCTGAAGATATGACCTAACTATCCATTATTCAGATTGCTCAAACATGAAACATAAAATGTCAGATGGAAATTTGTTTCAATCCAAGAATTCATTTCTTTGAAGAAAGGAAACGGTGTTCATTTTCTTCGAGAGAAGAAAATGTTTCTACCCAAGACATATTGTATTATGTTCAAATTAAGCAGACAACGCGACCTCGCATGCCAGTAATTTGGAAGAAAATAAAATCTGTTCAATTGGATACCCACTAGCAATTCAAAACGTAAGGATCTCATCCAGATTTATTGTTGTGGCTGGGTAAAGAGATGATGACTGAGCGCAGCTAGCATACACCTAGGGCAACAGTTTAATATGTGGCTAGGCAATTTAATTTGTCGCTGCTTAAAAAAAGACACAGACTACAGGCATTGATGTATTTGCACACAAAAAATACATGGGCATTTTAAAAGCAATTAATTAAGTATGCAATTTATATGAAAACAATTTACCCTTGGACATTATCTAGGCACCCCAAATGCACATGCAATTTCCACGCCTTCCAATTTGTGGCCATAATTTATTTTGATTGTGCAATTAGGAAAGAAGTGTCTTATTAATTTCCATCTTTCAAAGTGAAGCAAGTCAAATTCAGCAGCCAAGACGCTTAGCCCATAAGAAGGACAGTGCATCTTTTAGCATTGATGAGAAAAATATACTACAATGTTCACCTAGGGCTAATCATAACAAATAGAGAAAGGGTGCGCATTTGGTTAATGCTAGATTTTATATTCAACAGGGGAAGAAGTATCATCCCTCTTCACCCCATCATGGCCTCTTCTCTAGTGACTGTTGTTGGTGTCTCTTTTGCAATTTTTTTTTTTTGTGAGAGCCTGTTTGTCTTGGGGCAGAGAGCCCTTTATTACAGCATTTCCCAAACTGTGGGTCTGCATGAGAACTGTGGGTCAAACATAAAAACATGCATGAAAACAATGTTGATCAGTCAGAGGAACCATCCATTTTTTTAGTTTGCTCATTGTGCAAGAGCACGCAGAACACACAGGGTGAGGGGAAAATATGCAGATCAACTGACAGCACAACCCAATTTGCTCTGGAGGAGGTTGGCTGGAATGCCTCCACTGTAACCAGCACAAGTTTGAGCTGCTGCTGCTGCTGTGCTGTCCTGGGGCAAGGGAATATATTTCCCTTTTGCCCCTTTCCTTAGGTCTTTTGAGGTCTTTTGTCAACTAGCATTGTCTCATCTGTTAAGTTCACACATTCACTACTAACAGCTCAACCATGAAGCAATGTGATGAGGCTCACATCAGTAGCAGATGGTGAAGAAAGTGAGGGACAGTGGATTCAGAATGCCTTTCTCCTTGAGTCTGCCTCCATGTCCCTCCAGCTTGCTGTGGATGTAAGCTGCATTGATCCATTTCCTTCCCATAATGCAAACCATGATCCTTTTAAATGAAGTTGGAAGAGTTTCAGAAAGAGCTTGAGAAAACTGTACAAGGAGTCCAGAAAGGTGTTTTGTTTCCTCCAGAGCATCATGGCAGACATAGCAACAGAAGTGATACTGACTCTGGGTGCAATCCAGAGTAACTACGGGGAGTCCTTGCTCCGGTGTAAGAACAATTTGTTCTGGATTGCAATATGAATTTCCCATGGGTTTTAACTAGGTGGTGCAGTAACTACGGGTACACGTAATGTCTCTTACGTGCTCCCGTAGTTGCTCTGGATTGTAGGGTCTGTCGTCTAAAAAGGTAGCCTTCAGTGACAAATAATGGAAACTGTAGTGGTTTTCTTGGTGTAACACCAGTACAGAGACAGTTCTAATCTTTGTGTGATAGCAAATCCATTCTGACCCAATTCTTATTTAGGTTCCATTGGTCAAGAGCAGCCATTTTCTGTCACATACCATGGCACATTAGTATGCTGTGAGTGGTCCATAAGTGTGTCACAAGAATCTGATGGGAGTCATTTATTGGTAGGGTAAATGCAGGAGGTGAACTCCATGTCTTGTCAGTTGTCAGAAATCCGATGGTGTGCCTTGACAATTTTAGTGCCTTGTCAGAATGCTGTGAGATGAAGACTGAAGGACACTGGTGTAGAAGATCAGCCCTGAGAAGATTACATGGATGCATCAGGACATTTTACTGTGTGTCAAATTTAATATTGTGCCTACAGACCAATTTCTACTGAGGTGCTGACCACTAATGTCTCATTGATTTGTTTCACCCCTTTTATTCTCTACCCTAGAGTTCAAAAAATTGAATCCTGTAGTTTTTATGAATTTAATTGAATGGCGTCAAAAAGGTAATACAAAATGAATATACTGATGTCATAAAAAGGTATCTTTTCTGATTTTAGTATGATTAAATTATTCCTTTAACTGCAGTAGTTGGGAGCCTCTTGAAATTAATGGTTTATGGGAGGAATCATATACTAAAAGAAAAATGCTCACCTTGAGGCCATTTTGAATCAAAATGCATTTCATAGATAATGCAAAAAGAACATGTAACCAAAAAAGTGTTTGGCAGAGGAGATTTTCTTTATGCTACGTAGCAAACATATATAATCCAATATACAGTCTGACTAGTTTGGAGGAATCCTTGCCTGATCTTCTTCATCAGAAAATTATATCGGCGGCTGCACCTTTCTTGATGCATCTCTTACTTGACCCTCTAAACCAAAGTTATATCTTAGGAGCTTCTGGACTATAGCTTTAGTGATACAAAGAAGCTTTCCAGCCAAAGAGGACCTCACCAACTTCATGACCAAATTCAAATTCATAGTCCATACTAATGAAGCAACTGGTCTCCAGCTTCTCATGGTACCTCTGTAATATATTGGCAGTTTACACATGTTCGAGTTCAGCAGATATGAGAGCAAGTACTCAAACAGAAAACACCAGTCCAAAGTAACATTGGTACATGGTTCCAATATGACAGCAACAGAGAAGTCAGAAATACGTATATTTGCAACTCTTTTCCAATTAATTTCAATGTCAGTCTCTTACCCTAACTTTTCTGCCCACGTTTAGACTGCAATTCTCACCTCCAGTTAGGCCGGCCTAAGCAACAATATAAGGTGCTGATCTGAGGGTGTCACCAATGTCACTTCTGTGCCATTCCTGGGGGAGGGTTAGGCCAGTGCATAGACATGCATTTGCCTCCCTACATCACTATGGGAATATGAAGATCAGTGAGTTGTGCCGGCCTAGATTAGGATGACACCCAAAATTAGTAGAAAGTGCTTTTTTCAGCCCTTTTTGAATATTGGTTTTAGACTGACCATTGCTGTCCTTTAAGACCATCAGTATCCATTATACTTCTTCAGTATCCAATGACACAGGAGGAAGGCCAAAAAGCCACCAGCATGCCCATCCCATTCCTGTTGACAAGCATGAAGCCACAACACAGCACCTTCTAAGCAGGACAGCAATGCAGTGCTGGGTGATGGGGGGCTGGATGAAACCCGAGGACTGCCAGAACTGGCCATGCAGGTCACATGTGTCCCATAGGCGGCATGTTACATTCACAGTAGCCTAGAGAACTGTAGCTTTCTGTTACACTTTCACTTTTGCAACAGAACATCTATAAGGTTACATTTGGTTACATTTTCTTTTTGGCAAAAGGGGGCTGCGCTGCAGAAAGTAGAAGTCATGCTTCTATTAAGCAAAATGCAAAAAAAAAGAATATTAAATGCTGGTGCATATTTTTAAAAAGGGAGGGGCAAGTATCTTACTGTGGCAATGGGAAGGAGGGAGAAGTGAAGGTGAATAAATGCAAAAAGCGGAAAACATGGCATAGCATAGCCATGAAATCAGTGCTGGAGGCAACGATAGGAACAAAGAGGATCTGAAGAAGCAGTGATAAGAGTTGAGCAGAAGAGCTATAATAAAGCAGAGAGAGAGGAGAGACAGGGAAAATGAAACTGCATGCATGAGAGGGAAGGGAAACTAGAACAAGCTGTTGCATGACATTCTGCAGTGGTAAGAGATGGTCAAATAATGGCTTCATATGTACTTTGCTTACATATGCACAGTCTTCCAGTTCCACACACATGTGCATAACACAGACCTGCTGAACACCAGTCCAGGTCTAAGAGCACTATAGAGTCACACGAAAGAAATGAGCTACAGCTATAGTTATTCAACAATATGATGTTGCCATTGTCCTTCTTGCATAAATAAAAACATATTGAAAATATGTTCAGGTTGTTGTAGGTTGTAACAGAATTTGTCTTTTGCATACTAATATGATGATATATGTCATGTTTAGCTGCTGAACAAAAGGTATTCAATGAAATTATTATGATCTTGGAGAGGAGGGTTGCAACAGAAGCTTATTTACGAGTTCTGTCGCTTACATTGCTCTAAAATGTAACGTGTAGAAAATATAGACTGATTCCATATTTCTTTTGCTCTAAGGCAATCAAAAGATTATATCCCCCAATACATATGAATGAAAATATTAGAAAATATTAGAAAATGCCTACAACATGCAGAACACCCTTTAAACCAATGAAACCAACATGCTTGGGGTTATCAGTGTTAATTGTTACCAACCAACAATATGCAATAGTTTTTAATACTCTTTGAGTTTTAGGGTGAAATCCAGAGTAACTATGGGGAGTCCTTGCTCCGGAGTAAGAACAAGTTACTCTGGATTGCAATATGAATTTCCCATAGGTTTTCGCTAGGTGGTGCAGTAACTACGGGTGCACGTAATGTCTCTTACGTGCTCCCGTAGTTGCTCTGGATTGTACTCTATGTCAAGTAGTTTTTTAATGCTCTTTTTTTAAAAACAAATTTTACAATCAGCTCCCACTGACCCAAGTGCTTTAAAGGATTAATATTACTGATGAATTGTTTATATGCCTCAAAATACAATACATTAAACATTCTGGCCTTTCACTCATTTCACATTATAAAACATTGTGTTGCAGTTCAAATGTGTGCTGCTGTGGACTGGTTTCCCAAAGCAGTATGACACACCTATGACACCTATGACCAAAGCAGTATGACACATTTTGCATTTGCAAGGGCAATGCATATATTATGTGTGCAGCCTGATTACCATAGCTTCATTTCTTCAGAGTCGCAACTGGAGAGACCACATGGATTGGTCAGTCCTATGGGCATCTTCCATTAATGGAACTAGTACTGTATCAGTAGAAGGCCCTTTCAGTCAGCGCTGCAGTGATCACATGGACCACTGATTTTCAACCTTTTTTCATCTCATAACTCACTGAGAAAGTGCTAAAAATTTCAAGGCACACTATCAGTTTTTGGACAATTGACAAGGCACACCAGTCTGCTGATGGATGGCTCACATCTCATTGACCCAACTAATAAATGCTCCTTTCCCCCAACTTTCTGCAGCACACCTACAGACCATTTGCAGCACGCCTGTGTGCTACAGCACACTGGTTGAAAATCATTGACATGGACAGGGGGTCACCAGTATGACTAGCTGGTAATATTGGTGCAGCCAGTCATCATCTGAGGAAATATATAAGTGAGGAAGAGGAGTAACAGTGCACCCTCAAAATTGTGCATAGCAAAGGCCCCACCAATAAGTTCCCTATATCTGTTCACAACCCACAGCTCTTATAGTGGTTCTCTAGTATAAAGGACAATAAGCACAGCCTTTGCCCACAATCCCATTCATCTCTCTCAGTGGGATATGAAATGCAGCATAACCAGAGGACTGGAATTCTCACTAACTAGTTGAGGAACTGAGTAGTCAGCGCACAGTTTTAGGCATTCATGATCTATCAAGCTTCATTATTTCAAGACAGACCTTGTCATCTGACCTTGCCTTTTGTTCACTGATTTCTTTAACACAGTTTTTATTTATTATTAGCAAAAACATACCCGTTTTGCTGGAGAAAAATCCTCCCCCCCGGTACATCATGCGCACCCTCCTCTATGTGCACAATCTCCCCATGCACATCATTCCCCCATGCGCACTGTCCCCTCATGCGCATCATCCCCCATGTGCAACATCTCTGTACAACATCCCCCATACACACCTTCCCCCCATGTGCACTATCTCCCCATGTGCACCATCTCCCCATGTGCATCACCCCCATGTGCACCATGAGGGGTGATGCACATGGGGGGTTGATGTGCATGGGGGAATGATGCGCATGGGGGACAGATGTGCATGGGGTTTGATGCACATGGGGGTTGATAAGCATGGGGGTTGATGTGCATGGGGATGTTGCGTATGGGGGGATGTTGCGCATTGGAGGATTTTGCACATGGAGGTTGATGCACATGGGGGTTTATGAACATTGGGGGATGTCATATGGTGGAATTTTACTCCTGCAACGCGAATATGTTTTCGCTAGTTACAGTATATAATCAATAGCTAAAGTAGCATATGCTGAAGCTGATGCTTTATAGTTTATAATTGGTGCTGCCCCAAAATTGCTTAATAAGCACTCAAGCTTATGGTTTTTCCTTTTATGTGTTCACTCATCACATAAAATGCAATATACTATGCATGCCAATTAGAAACAATCACAGCAATCCAAGGTGATCTTAAACTGAATGACTACAAACATTAATATTAGGAAAACTTCAGCATTGATATTTTACGGAGGCAGGTCTCTCAATGGGAAGGTTGTTGTACTATGAATTAGTCCCCAGAAAGGTCAAAAGTGTGGTCTGGAGGTCAAGAGTTTCTCTGCCTGAAGAAGCTATGTAGGATTAACCCTGACTGTAATTTGGAAGAGAGACCAGTGTAGCTGAAAAGACATTGTGGACAATGTTACAGTGGGTTTTATACGTAGTAAAGGGCTTACCATCAGCCAAATATATGGAAATTCTTGGGTAGTACCAAGAACTGAATTCAAGTTCATAATTGTTCATGATATAATACTATATTATGGTAAGAAATTAAATTGGAGTTGAAATTTTAAGTTCACTATAAAAAGCAGTTTTTCAAAACCAAGAAGCAAACTTGTGACAGTTTGGCTGATAACTTTGTGTAACTGCTTTACGAACTTTTCATTGAAAAGTGGTATATAAATTCTGTCAATTTATTGATCTTTTAGCTTCCATTTTGAACTATATTTTACAGGTCTTAGATATTTTGTGTATGTACACCTCATTCACAGTTACATTGAATCATGGGTCTTGTAGTTTATAGCTGATGTACTAACTGTGTCATTCTTTCTCATGCTTATTTCAGTGCATATCTGATAGCTACTCATTACTCATTCAATTGCTCTAGACCATAAGTCATAGTGTGACGTGAACTGTATGACATTCTCTTGCCTGTGCAATATAAAATGTGGAAAAGATGGCACTGCAAAAGAGACCAGATGGGATCCAATAGGCCAGATGGATTTTCTGTGGAAATATATTCCTCTGGCAAAAAAATGAATGGACTTCAAAATAGTGTACCATTTGGGGATTCTGCACATACCTATTTGTTATTACTTCAGCTTCTCAGCATTTTTCATAGAATAATATCTCTCTGGATTAAGACTTAATGCATAGTTCAATTATTTTCGCTGGCGATCACCATTATCTTTCAAAAGTGCAGTTAAGGTACTTTTGTGCCACTCATAAAGGGTTAAGCCAGTGCACAGGCATGTGCTGTGCTCCACATACTGTAACATTATGGAAAGAGGGGTGAGTGGCACTGGCCTAAATTATGGTCAGGATTGTTCCCTGAAACATCCAAATATAATTCCTCTGGGTTTTTTTCTATTTTAATAATACCTTCTCTAATACTGTAACATCTTGTTTGCTCGTCTTTTTATGGCCACTTATCCCTAGCCCCTTTTTAGAAGTAGGTCACTGAAGTTAAGATCAATTATATATAACATATAACAGCTCCCTATTTTTGGCAATGAGAAGCCTTGAACCTTTTCTATACAACATGTACAATTACACTTCCAAAGGTGCATCACATGGTGAAGTCAAAACTAAATGTCACCAAATCACTTAGATGATGAGAGCTGTTCCTTTGCCAAATGTCATGTTCTGAGCTCTTTCCACTTAGCTTGCAGAGTGGCTCAAAATATTTTGCAATGAATTGTTTATAAGAAAGCACATAGTGGTTCCTACTTTCCATTAATATTCAGGAAAGATGATAACCACTTATCCTCACATTTTTTTGAAATAAAATTAACATGTTAGCCTTGTCCAAGTGTGCATTTCAAGCATTCCCCAATGACCATAATAATAATTCCCACAGCACATCTGCAGACCATTTGTGGCACACCAGTGGGCCACGGCACACTGGTTGAAAATCACTGCCATGAATATATACACAGGTGGATGTTTATCCCAGTACCTTAGCTTCAACTCTAATATTGGGGTTTCTTTCCTTTCCAGAAATGTGCCTTTCTCCTTTTGAAGATTTTTATCCCACCTAAGACTCCCACTGTCAAACGTTATTTTGAACCCAAAGAGTTCTTGAATGCCCATGCTGGGTGATCTCTGCTTTAGGCTCTTGATCTATTTTGAGACATTAGGAGTTGTCTCCATAGCCCTGGCATGCCTTTATTAGATCTTGACAGACAGTTGTGTCTGAAGACAGATCAAAAAGTCTGCTTGCAATATATTGCAGTTTTTATCACCAAATGAGCTCTAAACGAAAGCATCTTCCTCAATTAAAATAATTAACATGGTCTCTGTCGCCTTTATTGGAGCTGTGTGATGAAGAGCAGATTGCAAATGGGCATAAAGCAGGCATTTGGGAGTGGAATATGAAATCTGAAAGAATGTTGGCCAACACTGGTCCGCCAGTGGAAAGCATATTTTCAGTCTTCTCACGCTATTAGAGTGTTATATTTTCCACACAGCATCAGCTGCAGATAATTACAAAACAGCAAACGTCAGGATTGGCTGTTTGCATCTGCAGGCATTTACAATCTAGCCTGTGATAAGAAGTTTAGGTAAGAGGCATTAAGTATTTATAAAGGATTGTGTTTACTCATTTCTGCAAAGCTAGAAATAAAGAATATCTCAGTGGACCCACTAGGATCACTCCCGTGAAAAGGTGGACAGCACAATCCTACCTAACCTCCACCACCACACCAAAGCAGCCACACCAACAGGCATGCATTGCATCTTGTGGAGAAGTTCAGGCTATGGAGATCTTCTCCAGATAAGGGAACATTTATTGGAAGTTGGAGTTGGAAGCGACCAACAAGGTCATCTGCTCCAACCCCCTGGGAAATCCTTCTAGAAACCCTTCAGGAAACCCTGCATCTCTATTGCAGGTGCCTATTGAGTTTCTTCTTGAAGGTCTCATACAAAGGAGAATCAACCACCCCTCTTGGCAGTCTGATTCACTGCCAAAATGCCTTTACAATTAGGAATTTCTTCTTGATGTCCAACCATAATCTATCTTGCAGTTTGTTGTCCATTTGATCCCATTCTACAATATCATTTAGTTCACTCCCCTCTCTCTTTTTAAAAAGTTTTCCTGTACTACATAAATAAAAATAGAAAGTAGGACAATGAACTCATGCCTCGAGCAAACTATGCACTTTAGAGACAGAGTAAGGTTTTTGTCTGAGGGAAGAGGGTAAAGAAAAGCTTGATCACAACATTAAAACAGCCTCAGGCAGTAGATCTGTGCCTCTAGCGAAGAGGAAACATTAACCTGATTCTTCTTTTGGCTACTTGCATGCAGGACAAGCCTTTTTCAGCTCTTGTTGCGACATTTGGGGATTCTACAGAGAGATGCTCAGCAGGAGACAAGGGCCCTAACCAGGAATCCCTCTTTGACCTGGTAACTGATAAGTCCTTGACAGTCTGAGAGAAATCAAGGGGCATCACCTACCAGAGGGAGGATTGCATGTTGTGTAGGTCCACCACTATCAACATAAACACCTATTTAAAATGGATTTATATAAGGTCTGTGGGTGGCGCAAGCAGTTAAGACGCTGTGCCTGTTAACCAGCAGGCCAGGGTTCGAGACCTAGGTCAGCCCCACAAGACAGGGTGAGCTCCTGTCCTTAGCCCAGCTCTGCGACACCAGCTGGATCCAATCGTATTGGCTCTGCCTTTCCATTGGACTAATTCAGTGGTGTGGAGAGGGGGGATTTGCTGCTTGGGTAACAGCCTATCCTCCATAACAATCCAACCCAGGCTTTCATGCTTTGCATGCAGCATATGCAGCGCTGAGCACGATACCATAGTCTTTCAAGACTGACGGAGGCCTGCTATATCAGGGCTATAAACCTCATCCCAAATTTTTTACTTCAAAATACACACTTTTAAACTTCCATATTCAGAAATGAGTACTTTAACTGTGATGCTTTTATCACAGTAAGATTTTCTTTACAATTGAATCCATAGGTTACAACAGGGGTGGCCAAACTCAAGCCCGGGGGCCAGATTGAGCTGTTGGCAAGACCCCTCCATCCAACCCCCAGGCAAGCCTTTAATACTCCAGAGCCAAGGAGAGCTCTGGTCCCACACCTCCAGTGGGTATTCTGAGGTCTAGGGAGGCTGCATGCATCACCTCTCTCTGTGTATGACAGTGCTTATGAACTGGTTTGAAGATTACCCCCTCTCTCTATGTTAGAAAGTGTTGATCAACTGATTTGAATTCATTCATTTGTTCATATAAGTTCCACCATTTATAGAAATTCTTTTTTCCAGTCCCTGATAATAGTATCAGAGAGATGATGTGGCCCTCTTCCCAAAAACTTTGGACACTTCTGGGTTACAACATAAGGAATCAATATCTAGCACCTGTCCAACACGTGGCCCGGGGGCCGCATGCAGCCCACGATGAAGGTGGATGCGGCCCTCCTGCAAAGCTGGCCACCACCATTGGAAAAACCGGCTTTGTGGCAGCAGCCATTTTCAAATTTTGTGTGCTTCTCTGTGCACTGCCTTGGGTGGCCACCACAAAGCTGGTCTGGGCTACCTGGATCCTCCCTCTACCTTCCTCCTGGCACTCAGAGTGCTTCAGGCCCCTGCAGACCTTGCAGTGCTTGCCCACCTGCATCCTCCAAATGCAGCCTCAGCCTCTGTCCCAGCCACTGCCTGCTGCCCTTGAGACCTACTCAGAAGGAAGCCCCGTTAAAGTCAATGAGGCTTACTCCCAAGTTGCAGTCTGAGAGCCCAATCCTATGCATGGCTATTCAGCAAAAAACCCCATGATAATCAATGAGACTTACAGCACAATCCAGAGCAACTAATCTGTACACATAAGAGCCACTGGGTTGCCCTATCTAACACTGGAGCAACTGCAAGATGCTCCACCCCAGTTACTCTGGAAAAGGCTTAGGGCAGAGCAAGGCAACATAGGATGCCCCAAGAGAGGTGGACCTGCTCTGCCCTAACTGGGGCAGCCTAAGCAGCGCAGGAGAGGCAAGTTGAGGGCAAGTTTAGCATTGCCTAGGGCAGAGCAGTTACTCTGTATCCAGAGCCTGTTTCCAAGGCAGAAATGCCCTTTTCCAGTTCCTCAGAGATATACCACCTCAGGAGCAGGTATAGTAATGAGTAGACCCATAGGGGTCCATGATAAGGCCCGAGTAAGAATGGCAGTGCTGACCAAAATTCTGAGTTCTTGGCCATCCTAGCTGCAACCCCTGCCTCTCAACCTCAGGATATGGAACAAACTACGGCTGCCCACAAACCTCAGGATACAGCAGGCCACTCCAAGAAGCCCCTTGTATTCACTGTAGAATGTACTGGCATCTCATCAGGGACTCCTTATAAGGCAGGCACCCAGTGGCAGCACAAGACTGCTGCAGCTGATGTGGGCTGCATTGGGTGACGCACTCCATATGGGGTGATATGCTGGAGGAGTTTGACTGTCCTTTGGCAGGCCCCAGGCGTCAGCGCGCCCATTCAGGCCTGCTCCAAGGCAGAGCAGCAGCCAAAAGCTGCCACTTGTCTTCGGAGCTGGCCCGAATGGCCAGCTGAGGTGCACTGCGCAGAAACACACTGAGCATGACGAACAGCTTCTGAGGAGACTTCCTTAGAGCGGAGGAAGTCCGCGCCTCTGCACAGCCACTCGGCCTCACTCAGGAGTGGCAGCCAAATGGCTTCAGAAAGAGTACTGCACAGGCACCAACTCTGACACCTGCACAGTCTCCTCTGGAGCCGAAAAGCTTCAGAAAAGTACTATGCAAGTGTCAGAGATGGTGCCTGCACAGTACTCTTTCTGAAGCCAGTTAGCTTCAGAAACAACTGTGCAGGCGCCAACTTTGGCAACTGCACAGTCCAGGTAGGGGGTACGTGCATCCCAGGGGTGACCCACAGACTTCCACACTGGGTGATGTGCAGAGTTGTGTCACCACTATAGGCACCACAGCTGTTCCTTGTTCAGTGTGATCTGAGGAGCGTCACCTCAGGAACAAGTCCTCCCCATGTGTCAATTACTTAACATGCTATGGAGCAGTTAGGGCAGCCCAGGCTTCCTGACTCTCTGGATGCAGCATAACTTTCTGTTCTGGATACAGAATAGTTAGGAGAGAGCAGTTAGGGCAGAGCAAGCTGAACTTGCTCTGGATTGTGCCCTTACTCCAAGGTTTAGCTTGAAAAGGATCGCTGTCCATCCTATGCATCATGCCTACTCAGAAGTAAGCCCCATTAAAATCAATGAGATTTACTCCAAAGTTTAAAAAATGTAGGACAAAATATAGGGCATCCTACATTTTGTCGTACATTTTTTTAAAAAGTTGTTAGTGTTTATGTGCAGCCCAAATGTTTATGTGCAGTTTATGTGCAGCCTTGTCTTCTTCCAATGCGGCCCAGGGAAGCTAAAAGGTTGGACACCCCTGATCTAGCATATCAACAGAAAAGTCATACTTCTATTTCTAGATTGTATTAGTTTTGGTTGTGGGGGAATTGTTCGGTCACAATGCTCTCTCCCTGTAATAAAAAATGAATTTTACTAACATAAAAACATGTCCTCTCCCTGACACACCCAAAACAAGCTTAATGTATGTGAGCAGGTGATTCTCAGACTAACACATTACGATGGAGTCTTAAATTTCCAAAATGAAATAACCATTTTAAATATGTTTGAGGGACCATTTCTATTTTACCAGCACTTAATTAAAATCCCTTGTATTTGAGCAATAGAGAGTATATATCTGTTTTAGTTTGGATAAGTTGCTTTCAGGTTTACAGGTAAAAATAATCACAAATTAATTAAAATGCCTTCATTTGTTTGGGGTGATTAATAATCCACCAGGAAAGCAGGTTTTACATAATTCATCAATCTGACACAAGCCAGCACTTGCAAGTTCCCTTGAACGGAAACCTCCTTCTTTCCTGACACTTGAAAAACAACCCTAATGTACGTCCCGCAGAATTCTTCCAGTAGTGGCCTGAGAGTCACACTAATTCTGTCTTCTATTTACCAGTCATATTTCCAGAAAAAAAGAAGAAAAAACTGAACAAGATTCTAAGAATGCAATCCTAAGAAATTTAGGCTAGCCTAATTCACCTGGCCACCCTCCCTCCAAATGAGTGGGGCAGAAGTGTCTTACTGCACTTTTGGGACACCCCCCAAGTTAACATTGGACTTATGCCAGTGCTTAGGTCAGCCTATGTGGAGGTCAGGATTGCAGCTAAATCATTTTATTAGAAGAGGGATTCTGGTTCACCTAAAAAAAGTGTGATCAAGATCTAATAAAAGTGGCAAAGTCCATGGTATATTTATACTATATTTTATTTTTAAAATGTTCACCCAGATTTTCCCCAGAAGGACCACAAAGCAGATTATAATATTTTATATTTTACTACATTTTTTTCCCAGCCTCTGTTCAAGGAAACTGTTCAGCTTACCTATTTTCCCATTTTTGCAGTACTTTCGGGAGGTTGGCGCATGTCTGTGCACTGGCCTAACCCTCTCAGGGGTGGTGCAGATGTGCTTTATGGCACAGTTAGTCCCAAAGACCACCAAAGTGGCAAAAGCTGTACCTGTGCAAAACTGGTTCTGCTGCCAGAACCCATCATTCCTTGTCCAAACATGCAAGTGCCATGCAGACAACAGAAACAATATGTGAGAAGTCTGTCTTACATATTATGGCAGAAAAATCAGTAGGGTAAAAAACGGAGGCTCCCCTTGTCTCCTAACTCCTATTCAGACTTCTATTCAGTGATCCCACCTGGAATGATTGCTTTGTGTCAAGTACCAATCTTAACCAACTCCATTGCAGGTTTCTTTGTTGCATTTCACGTTGCCTATTAGTATTTGCAACAACTCAGAGCTGCAGAATTTTTAATATAATTCAAGCTACAATCCTATCCACACTTACCTGGAGTAAGCCCAATTGACTATAAAGGGAGTTACTTCTGAATAGACAAGCAAAGAATTGGGTTCTAACAGAGCATCTCTCCACAGGTTCACTCAGAAGTCCCCGTGTTTTTGGTGGAGTTTACCCCATCCCCCAAAATCAGACTGTTGCATAGGATTGCAGCCTAAAAGTCTGCTTTTCAGTTCTTATTACACAAATGGTGCCACATGATAAATAAAAAGGCATCAAACCATGCTGCTTAATTGGATACCATGCTGTTTACCACAGCATACAGGCTTTCAACAAGTTTCCATTTCACATAATGGCATCTGCATGAAAGCTGATCCAAATTCCCTTTCAAAGAAGGCTTGAAAGATGCTAGATCTAAAACTCCATTAAATACCAAGATCCCATTAAATAATATGCCATGCTTCTATCGTTCAATAGTGCTCTATTTTAGCTGTACACATTTTCTGGCAAACTCTTCTGTTTATTACTAGTTGTTTAGTTTTCCTTCACTGGTTGTTCAGCTTTTGGTTTTAGTTTTTTTTAAATAAAGTAATTATTGTTCCATTATATTTCTGGGAATAGAAATTGGATTTCTTGAATGGTAATTGGTAGGATCAATCTTTTTTCCATAATGCCCAAAATGATAGCACGTCGTCTCCATCTCTTTTTCTTGTTAGGCAAAGCCACCCATACCACATTGCTCATAAATTATTGTGGGGAATGGGAAATTTTCACTCTAGCATTACCTATTAGTACTGCTGACCATCTACAGATATGTCCAGGCTAATCTCAATATTGTTTTTTTTTTTCCTGAACTCTAAGCAATGTGTGCATCAAAAATTTTGCATTCAGTAATGATTTTTGTCACATTTATGTTTCCAAAATGTACATTAGTTGAGCGCCCAGCCACCATTAGTTACGGTTGCTTTTAGTAAAACAATTCTTAATTTGTTGGTTGGGATATTTTGTTGTTTTTTTGTTTCTGCTCTATCCAAATCTTTGCAGTACAGTCTGCCTCACTGAATCTGTCAAAGCCAAGCTAACTTGCAATCCTTTTTCCTAGCAATCAGTTAAATCTCATAGGGAAATTTTGCTTTTGCTAAGCTGAGTTAGATTCTAGATGGCTTTTAATTCTTATGCTTTTGCCTTTCACACAGAGCTTTTTCTATTCCCATATTGAATCCTAACTTCAGAAGGTAAATTGTCAGTGTTCATTAAAGACTTTACATAGCAAATAATCAATATTGCCCTAAGGAAAAGTTAAGACAGTTCTAAGAAAAGACAGTGCAGTCCCCATACGTCTTACATTCCCAGAAAATAAGTAACTTTCAAACAAATGAGTGCAGTCAGTGCAGCTTCAGATATTCAATTATCATGCCAAGTCTGCTTAGTAGAGGTAAAATAATAGGATTTGGTGACCATTTTAGCCACAGAAAAGTCTGATAGCTGTTTTGGTGCCCTATGAGAATGGATAATATATTGAGCAATGGTTACCTCCCAAAAATCTGAACAAAATTTGTTAGGCAAAAAAAAAAAAAGCCTTACAAATTGATCAATTTTACTGTCTTTAGATTGCACAAATTGTCAGATTTTCTGAATAAATAAAAAAATGAGTGCTGAAAACAATTCTTATGATGGCAGGCCTGAGCATGAATGGAGGTGCTGTGATGTGAAAGAGATAGCTGTTAGTGAGACTTCATGGCACTTGATGATGATGTTACTGCAAATTTGCTGGTCAAATGCACAAAAAGGCCAGTGGCATTAGGGATGGAGAATCCCCAGTTTGGTGATCTTCAGTCTAGAGAAGAGTCACTTGGGGGGAGACATGACTGAGACATACTAAATTATGAAAAGGATGGATAGACTGGCTAGAGAGATGCTCTTTTCCCTTTCACATTACACCAGAAGTAGGGGACATCCACTAAAACTGACTATTGGGAGAGTTAGACAAAAGACATTTCTTTAGCCAGCATCTGTGGAACTCCCTACTACAAGATGTGATGGCATCTAACCTCAAAATGCCAGAAGCAGGGGAGGACACCTGGATTCAGGTGTTCTGTGTTGTCCCTGAGGCACCTGGTGGGCCACTGTGTGATAGAGGAAGCTGGATTAGATGAGCCTTTGGCCTGATCCTGTGCAGGCTCTTCTTATGTTCTTATAAGGGATGGAATGGGAAGAAACTAACAAGGGAAGAAATTCTGGTGCACCTGCTATCCTTTCTCAGGAGGGGCTGGTGAGCCTTCAAGTAAAGGACATTTAGTTTTGGAAACCAACAAGGCCAACACATAAGGAGGACATTGGGGGTTAAGAAATGTATAATCACCCAATTAATCTGTGTCCCACAGGATCCAGGAGAACGATATGATTTGTACTCTTGTTGCTGTAGTTGTCCCTTCCTGGTTTGTTTCTTATATGGTTGTCCTTTGAAGGTCCCAAGTGAGCAGAAAGGACCAAGAGCCAAGAGAAGGTGGAAATGGGAGGAAATGGGTGGAAAGTGGCTGCAACACTCATTGCAATCCTAACCCCTGGTTAGGCCGGCACAAGTCCTTGCAATTTAAACACTGGTGGTTAATTTAAACACTAACAAACAAAGGTACTTATATACCGCTTTTCAGGGCATTAGATTTCTCTTTTGATTTTATTCTCAAGGCGGTTTACACAGGCAGGCTTACTAATCCTAGAAGGGTTTTACAAGGGTTTTACAATTCAAAGAAAGATTACAATTCAAAGAAAGATTATCACTTCCACAGTCCAATATCAACGTCCTGGTGTTGTTGAGACTGCAACCTTCAGATATTATCTTCAGACAATTTACGGCGGCTCAACTGTTTAGACCATCTTCCCTATATTACTTAATATTAAATTTAACATTTGCATAGAATTTATTAATTACAAGAAAGCTACATGCTACCAGCACACAAGGAAAAGAAGGAAAATTAAGATTTTTTCCTGGGACACAAGGTTGCATTAGGGGACATGTCCTGGGGAGAAAAGAACATTAACCCTACAATCCAGAGTAACTAGGGAGCATGTAAGAGACATTATGTGCACCCGTAGTTGCTGCACCACCTAGTGAAAACCTATGGGAAATTCATATAGCAATCCAGAGAAAATTGTTCTTGCACCGGAGCAAGGACTCCCCATAGTTCCTGTGGATTGTGCCCATGGTCAATTTGGCAGGTTGTAGCAGCCCTAAGAAAGAGCAAGCAAGTGAAAGCCTCCCTCTTTGCAACACATTTTTGGAGATCATGTCAATGAACTTGCCCCTCCCCCCAAAGAGTTACTTAGACTTCAATTCTAACCTCCACTTAGATCAATCTAAGCCCTGGCATAAGTCCTGTGCTGACCTGGGAGTGTCACAAAAGTGGTGTAGAGAGGTATCTCTGTGCCACTCCTAGGGGAGGGTTAAGCCAGTGCACAGACATGTACTTGCCTCCCTACATCACCATGAGAATAGGAAGTCTGATAAGTTGTGCTGGCCTAGAATTGCACCCTAAATCTCCCTAAAAATTTGAGAACCACTGAGTCATGCAGAGAAGTTCAGCCTGGAAACTGAATTGGACCAGAAAGGATTTTATAAATCATTTACAGAAATTTGAACATGTTCAGTAATGTGCATTTAAAGCATTTTAAGCAATGGAGTGGAGGTTCACCAGGAAGGTGCCCTAGAAGTCCCAGCAGCACTTTCTCTGAAAAAGAATAGTTTCTCTTCCGCTTTGTTCCTGCAGGCAAGGAGCTTAGTGAACTCAGGTCTTAAGGGATTGGGACTACGGATGATATTTGTATTTTGTTCCTGGTAGAAATAAGGTTGCCATAATTCTCTTCCACAGAATCAGGACAGGACCTTCTGTCCCATTCGCCAGTATGTGAACACAATCCCTCAGAATTGGGATTGTCCCTGTTTTCTGAGTCATATGGCAACCCTAGGTAAGGAGGATGCTGCATGCAATGTAGGCCAGCACAACTCACCCATCTCCCTGTTCCTGTGGTGGTGAGGAGAAGCCAGGGCATGCTTAAACCTCCCAAGAAGTGGCACATAAGTGTGATACCCCCAGACCAGCATGGGATCAGAGGACCTTTATAAAAACTGGTGGGTTGCAAGTTATAGATCGCAAGTTGTGACCTACCAGTCTGAGAAATTACTTTTGGTTAAATGATGAAACATGGTGGGTTTTTGTTTGTTTCACACACACAAAATGGCAGAGGTGGTTTCTAAGCTTTATTTTTGAATGGCTTTGTCAGAAGAGCAGAGAGAAGGTCAATTAATCCCTTGAACTATGATTGGATCCCCTGCTAGACTTAAGCAGCTTCACCATTCATGTGCTTTGCTCCCTTCTTCCACCACATTAGCCACTGGCCTTGCCTGCTCCTTGATGAATGTTCTCTTCCTGTAAGCCAACTC
The DNA here is from genome assembly GCA_030015325.1 of Cryptoblepharus egeriae. NCBI lineage: Eukaryota > Metazoa > Chordata > Lepidosauria > Squamata > Scincidae > Cryptoblepharus > Cryptoblepharus egeriae. The sequence goes on from JAREYC010000002.1 coordinate 168,169,432, forward strand.
TATCACAGAGATAAGCGAATACCAGTGATCATGAGGACAGGGAACTTTAAGGTTTATATTGGAAGTCAGTTTTGTTTTTCTCCAGGATGGAATCACAGTGATACTGCGAGGAAACAGCAGAGAAGACCTGAATTTTGGAATATACTGTGTATATCAGCAGGTCTTACCACCCACGAAAGGCAGTGAAGTCAACAGTTCTTCCAAAAACAGGTGTTGTGAACAAGTGCTGCTTAATTAGATCTATAGTGCCTGGATCTATAGACTAACAGCCTGTAGTGCCTTTCAGTTTTAACACAGATATCTCACTCTAGTGTTCTCCTGTCTGTGTAGCCTCTGCATTGCACCTGTGTGCAAACTCAGACCCCATCTTTTCTCTTGCTTCTCTTCCCCACCCTTCCCCATCTTGCTTCTCTTCCCCATCCTTCTCATTTTAATATGTGTTTGTTCCAGCAGTGATACTGTGGCTGCAATCCTAATCCCAAATTAGGCCAGCATAAGTCCCAACACAAGTCCTATGCTTGCCTGGGGTATCACAAAAGTGTCATATAGCACATCTGCATCACTCCCAGGTTGATTAGGCTGGGGCACAGACATGTGCCAGCCTCCCCACCCCACCATGGGAATGAGGAGAAGCCAGTTGTAAAGGAGACCTTAGATGTGTAGTAGGACATGAGGCTCATGTTTTGTAGGGCTTTCCTAGTACAATCTGGGCAGCCACAGACACAAAGCTATTTTTGTTCATTTTCCATAGCTGAGAAACTTCTACTCACTGGGCCTCCACCAACCCTCCCAGATATGCTCCCAGGCTATTGTTTTCTCCATCCTTCTGATCCATTTTTTACTGCCTCTTCCCTCTCCCCTTCCTTGTCTAAGTCAGAATTACATAGGACCTTTGGAAAAGGGTTAGGCCAGCAGTCCCACAGCACTGTTTTGATCCTCATTCTTCTTCCTTCTCGCACCTCCTGACTATAAGCAGCCCTGCCACCCATGGCTTCTTTCAACTGGATCCTAACATGACCGCTGAACAACAACACCCTTCTCAATTGGATACCTCAGCCTAGTTCATTTATTTGCAAAAAGCATGTGCATGGCCCCTCAGGACTCCTTCACAGAGCTGAGTAGAGTCTCAGCCTGGGGCTGCCAGAAGAGTATCAAATTCCTCTGGTACGTCACCCCTCATGGGCACATCACCTGGTGCAGGCCGTACCAAATGCACCACCCTAGTGACGCCCCTGACAGCATCCTATGAAGAAGAAGAGCATGGGCAACTATAAATATAAGTTTTCACCACCTCATGCTCTCTCTGTGCATTGCCAACACAAAGCTAAGATACAAATAAGAACTCCAGGAAGGAATTCTGCTTTAGATTTAGTTCTCCTGTTATTCTCCCACACGAGGCTCATGCTTCTGAATTCCTAAAAATGCATGTTTTTTGAAGTCAAAAGACCACCCAGAGCATAGGAACAGCTTGTTACAAAAATGCTTCAGTAACTTTGTCTGACATTTACTAATAGCTGGCTTTCTTGCGCACCCTTTTTGATCAGGCTCCTGCAGCACAGTCACAGACTGTCTCAGAATACAGAATGGGGAGCTCAGTCCTTCTCTTAGGTTAGAGTGGCAGGAACTACCTCTAATCCTCCATCATCCTCAAATTGACTCATGTCTGACACTGTCAAGCTTGAGAACCAAAGGGACTTGCCAGCACCACAAACTGAAAACTGTTTCATTCTAATCCTAAATAAATGTAACTGGAGCATTACATACACTGACTATTTTTTTTTTCTCTTCCTGGGAGGGGGAGGAGAGAGAATGTTATCTGAAGATGTGTACATGATTGAAAAATGGAAGAAGTTTGCAGACTTTATTGATGTGCTGCTGTGCACGTCAGAGCTTAACTTTCAGGAGCAGAAGAGAGTTCTGCTGAACTCTGCAACACTATAGGATTCATTCAATTTTAGGAAGTCGTTGAAAACATATTTTCAAACAGAGATATGTCATAAGACAGGCTTCTTAAGAGAAGACTATATATTTTACAGAAATGTACTTACTATTACAAAGCATTAAAATAAAAGTTAAATTTTAACTCTCCTACCAGCTCCTTTTAGGATGCAATTCTATATAGTATTTGGGATTAAGTCCCACTATGTTTATACACAGAGCTTTTATCTGGCTGTACTTGCTTAGTACCAGCATCGTATCCACCTTTTCCCCCAGTAGCTAATTCATTAGTCATATGGGGATGACCTAGCTACGACACTGTGGTGAAGTCCGGCACCATTTTTCTCCAGAAAAAAACACTGTGTATATGGGATTAAACATAGAATCATAGAATCATAGAGTTGGAAGGGACCTAATAGGTCATCTAGTTCAACCCCATGCCTGTAGCAGGACACAAGTACATGAGAACACAAGTACAGGATGGCATGGTTAAAGGAGCAGGAAATGCTAGGAAACTACATGAAGTACTGCCAATCAAGGATAGTACTGGCTGAAAGGACTATTAATATCTAGGCAATTTCTAATGTCAGGGCAATCACCACTGATACAAGAAGGATCAGGAATGTCATCCCAATTCTAAGTGTGCCTTGTGGTGTCAGAAAATGTCCTAGTTGGCTGACTTCCCTGCCTCCTCTTTCCCCCTCCAACCAATCCCCAGTCAAGAACCCCCTTGGCTATACTTCTCTCCTACTGCATCCAAAGGAAAAAAATCAGACCTCCCACCCTCCATCCAATGATCATCACTTCCTTCAGAAATCTACAAGAGAGGCTGCTCCCATCTCCACCCATCTTCTGTTAATTCCAAAGCAAAACCTTAATCCGTCCCTGCCCACAGGCTGGTAATTCTCTACTGTCTGCCTGGTCTGAATCCATCTTTCATGCCACAAAAATGGAAGCAAGCATACCCAGACAGACTTGAGTCTGTCATTCATGGGGATGAGTGCTGAGTCAGTGGCCTCAGACTCAAGTCAGTGCCATCAGCGCAGGTGACTTGAGCATACACAAATCAGTAAAAACATGATTCTGTGACTCAGACTTGAATCGTCTGGCTCAAGTACCCATTCCTGATGTTAAGTAAGATACTGCTGCCCTGTCTGACTCACTATGGTATCACATTCTCATCAGCACATGAGCTTTTCCTAGTTGGCATCTTCATGCTATTGTGTCAATTGTACGGTTAAAACAAACCTAAAGAACACCTCAGACTTGTAGTTGTATAGCAATATCATAAAAGATAAAATGTATAAATGCACATGCTTTCAAGGTAGTAGAACATTTACTCACATACGACTTTTGGCTCCCACAAGAAGGCAACTAGCCTTAGATGAAATAAAATGTGTGATAGATCAGTTCAGCTAGGTTTGAATTATCTGGGATTGCATTGCTGTAACGGAGAATAGAATCCTATGTGAAGCACGTGAACTAAGACCATTTGCTATGCCACTTGTCAATTGCTAACCCATCCTAGCAATTCACTATAATATAACAGGCTTGTAGGATTCTGGCAATGTAGCTAAGTGAGATTACTAAAATACCTTGAGGATTCTAGGTATATAAGTCTTTTTGAGTCCAGCTTATCCTACCATGGTGACTCACCTTTTCTTTACATTTATCCTCTTCCATACATGCTGCTCTTCTTCTTGCATGCTGTTCTTATGCTCTTCTTAAACCCATTTGAAAAGCTGGTTTTGTAGTGTACATAATGGGAGAAAAGAAATAAGCATGCACGTGTCCTATAAATTGCCAAGTGACTAGATTCTAACAAGAAACCTGTAGCAAAATAAGAAGTGAAATCCAGAGTCTGATTTACTTCTCTATTTTCCCCCTGCTAGTGAGATTCAAGATTTCCCTCTTGCCAGCAAAATGGACCTCACAGTATAGCTGCAATCCTTAAATGCCTTTTTAGAAGGGACAATCTAATAAGCTAATAATACTGTATGCTGGCAGCTAACATCTTCTTAAAATATAACTGTTGACCCCATCCAATCTTGGTTACAATGTGTTTGGACCTCTGTATGCCAAGAACCTTTAACCATCTACCCCCTACATCGGTGAAGTTCTTCCAGCTTTTCTTTCCCTCTTTTAGCCCCTCCTTTAGCATAGAGAAGATACATTCAATATTTCTTTCATTACTCCATTTGAAGGCCTTGGAAAATTTACCCAAAGGCCTCCCTGACATTACTCTTTCTTATCCTCTCTTTTGTCTCCTACTGTAAAATGCACCATGTGTCCTAACCACTGTACATCTTTCCCAATCTGACACCATGGGGGGGGGGGGAAATTATATTGAATCCATGAGGATGGGGTTACATTTTATGATTGCACCAGCAGCTAAATGTCTTTTATGGTCTAATGGATTAAAACAATTTGACATTCTTAGAAGGAAGAGTCTTAATTTATCTAATAGATATTGACTTCACCCTTGAACTCACTATTGGAAGCATGAGACTGATTTAATATCCAACAATCTTACAAAAAGGACAAAAATGTTTAATAAAACTGGGAAGTTCATCCTGATATCCTATTTCAGGAACTAGTATCACCAATGTTGGAGCTGGCATGCAGGGAAAGGAAGAAATTGAAAAAGGCAAGTGCACATCAACGTGAACTGCTCTCCCCTTCTCCATTAACCAAGATGGACCCTCCAGTTTTCATTTTAATTAAATAGAAGATGCTGTTATTATGAACAGCAAGTTTTCTACAGTTGAAAAAGATTAGTAGTGCTCTATTAACTTACACCATTATTAAAAATGGTGTCCATTCATTTACAAAATAGTGGCAGATCAGAAGAGACTTTTAAAAATAACCAAATTCCCTCTTCAGTGATGGATCACCATTCAAATCTATGTATAATGTATCTGAGAGAGTAAATAAGGAACATACAAAGCTTACTGGCATCAGGTAAGTTCTGGCTGATTTTCAGAACATTCACATTCTGAAAAGAGAACAAATTCACACATACATAAAGTACACGTTCCAGTCCAACTAGGAGTCAAACATGCACACTTATCTTTTACTGGATAGTTAGTGCCAACTACCCTATGCAACCATCAAAAACGCAGCCCAACTTGCAAAATGAATTCGTCATGGGAGTGCATTTCGCTCAAGACATTTCAGATCAATGGGATCAGATAGCTTAAACACTTCAGTGCTCAAAAGATGTGCTGAAATTATTGCGCCGTCTTTGGCAATCGCTTCAGCTGTGATGAGTGAAAAGAGACTTTCAGATTTCATGGCAGATGAGCCTCATGAATCAACCTATGAATTTGACTTCACACATTACAACAAAAGCAAGGAATGAAGAAGCAGGAGTCGCTTTATGGAACATGTGAACAAGCTTTACAAGTCTGTGATCATGTACAGCTGCATATGTTCTTTATGTTTTTTCCCCCACAGCAATTTGAAAGAATGAGACAGGACTTTAAAAGACTACTCTGGACAGAACAAATGAATTCAATTAGGAAAAAACAGCATAAAGAAAGATTCAGGCTAAATGTAGGATGAAGACTGCTTTGTTACTACTTTTATAGCATCATCATCAGCCTACTTTTAAAAGGAGGTAATGGATACTATCTTATTATGTACTATTTTTCAATCGCCAGGTGTTTGACTGGAATTGGCTCTATTGTGATTCTGTTCCTATCCAAGGAACCAGGAGTCACAAAGGTATCGTCTCAGCATGTGTGAAGTTCCCAAGAGTGCTGCTTATTGTAACTGGGCACTTGTGATCTTCAGGAGGCCCATTATGTTTAGATATTCCTGGAGACTTAATGGAATCACTCCAAGAGCTCCTATTATTGGAATCACAGTGGCTTTCTTTTCCCAGATTCTCTGGATTTCTATCCGTAGGTCCTTATACCGCGTGGTCTTCTCATGTTCTTTCTCTTGAAGCCGATGATCTCTGGGTATTGCAGTGTCAATTATCCAGACCTGTTTTTCTCAACCATGGTGATGTCTGGTGTATTATTATTATTATTATTATTATTATTATTATTATTATTATTATTATTATTATTATTATTATTATTATTATTTGTAGACACAGTTGTGGTAGAGGTTAGTGTTTCTTTTGGGAAATCTCCATTTACCGAAATAATAAGATCTGAGGTAGCTCAAATCAAAAAAGCCATTTGGGATTGATGATAGTGGAGACAACAACTCGACATCCTACACGTTCCTTTAATCTTATAAAAAGTCCAGAATAAAATTCAAAAGAAGGCTAAAATGGAACAAGGGAGATAATAGTTGCATCACATTAAGCAGTGTCTATTGCAAGTAATCACATCCCATATAAAGATCCATGAATTTGTCTATAACACCTTTACTTGAAATACTCAAGTAATGCTCCATGACCATAAAGTGACCTCATTATCAGTCTTAATATCATCTAGATGATGTGCAGTATGTTAACAGTATTTAAAGCTCTAATACGAACTCCAGCTTGCTGCCCAAGAGACTGATTGATGAAAGTAGATTAAATTATGGTAACTACTCTGCCAGCCAGATTATCTAACTGAAGCCATCACCCCAAGAACCTCTGTAATTCACTAACTTTGAAGACATCACACACACACACGAACACATATCTCAAGAGCCCAATCCATATTGTTAACCACATTACTTCTCCCAGTCCCAGACCCCTCGGAGAAACCTCTCGGGTTGAGCCCTCCTGGAAGGACAGGAAACTCCAGACTGCATGCCCAAGAGATGTTCCAGATGTTCTTTTCACCAAAATGTTGCATAGATGTGCAATAGTTCCTACATAGGTTCCCTGAACATGATTGCTTCATTCCCACATCATATGCATGTTACATGTGTTCTGAAAAAGCACTGCTTGTAACAAAACCAATAGGTAGAGAAACAGAAAGAATTACTAGATTCCTGCGTCTTTCCCAAAATCTCTTCTTGGCAATCATTTTCCCTCTCTCCTTCTGCTACCTTTTGGAAGCTGAATCAACTCAGCAGAGTGATGACCACAGAGCATCTCCTTCTGTGGTTCAGAAACATTTCCATCCACCGTGGCTGTTTGCTTGGGTGCATGCATTAATCAAGACTGAGACCAGAATCAAATTTTAGAACAGGTGTACTTACAAAACATGAAGGCTCATATTTATAGCATCTGATTATCATCAGGGTTCCTATGACTTAATCTGCCCAGAGGCTCTAAAGCTGCCCCTGCTTGCATGTGGGTTTGGCGCCTGGTGAAGAGCCATGTGCTCACATCTGGAGAGAGAGGGGGGGAAGGTCCAAGCCACATTCCCTGCAATGCTCTCTAAGAGGGAACAGATAGAGATGTCATTCAGGACAGGGGGTGATTCAGTGCCCCCTTCTGACACGTAAATGCTCGGTGTTGTCTTTTTTCCCAACACTGTCAACGCCAAAGGAACATTATTTGCTAAGCAGAGAGCTCTGGATAAGAAAATAAGAAGAGCCTCCGCTGGATCAGGCCAAAGGCCCATCTTGTCCAGCTTCCTGTTGTTCACAGCAGCCCACCACTCATATGTTTCTGGGAGCACACAAGACATCTGTCTCTGCATCTGGCATTTGGAGGTTGTCCACAACTACATACACCCCCCCATGGCTTGTAACCTGTGATGGTCCTTTCCTATAGGATGTCAAAAGTAGATGGAGAACAGCAGGCGGAGTCGCATAATATTTAGTGTAACATGTGAAATGTACTTGGTACTTGGTAGTTATACTATATTATAATACTACATCATCAACATGTCATGTACTAATCTCATGATAGCTGCAAAAGTATTGCTAACAGGTGCAAAAGGAATAAGGTTTCCTGCCACTTCATGCTCAGAAGAAATCTGCCCTCATATGCAACAAATTCTTGCAGATGATAGGAATCGATTCAAGTACAACTATTATGAGCTGATTTGGACCACCACCTAACAAATTGCTGCTTTGGTATCAATCCACTTGCTTTTACTATACCTATGAAGTAGGTGCTTAATCTTTATTTCCCTAGCTTCTGTCTAGTTTCAGGAAAGGCAGGTTTGTCAAGCACCTGAAAACAAACAGCCAAGGTAAGACTGGAGTTTCCGATGGACGCCACTTGAAATCAAGCTGTCTGACCGTACACTATGTTGTAGTCTGATAAGCAGTGCTTCTCCTCTAGTCCTTTTGTCAATATACCTTCGCTTTACCGAGAGTCCAGGGAGGCTTTTCATCTAGGTTCAGCCAGCTCTTATCGATCACCCAGAAAAACAATTAATCAGGGGATGAGTTAGTTCACCAGCTCTCTCCCAAAAGCTTTAACTACTTCTAGATATCCAGAAACATCATTCTTGTTACACGTTGGATGCATCTATACATCCAGATGTGGTTTCAGTAACGATCTCTCTGCCCAAAGAATAGGAGCGGGTAGGACCAGGGATCTCTAACAGAGGATTTTCTGCAGCTTCACCAAACAACAGGATTCTTTTGGAAAAGGCAGCTGGAATCTTACAACTCAATGTATTTGTGGCCATACCTGCTGTTCTTTTGCCAGTTGGGGTCAGGTGAAAGAATGCCAACTGTGAATCTCACTTTGCACGGGGTATCAAACCCTTTCCCTGCCATTCAGGGATCCCTTTTGTGAATGGGAAGGATCCAGTTAATTGCCCTCTCCTTTTCTGCATGTCACAAAGGAGGAGAACAATAACATGCCGATCATTTTTGAAGAGCTAGTAGGAAATGAGGAATCACCACCGCTTCTTCTCCTTGCAGTGTCCCAATCCAAATGAAAAGATCATTGCTGCTCTTCTAGGCCCACTGCAACATACAGCAGAAGGAGAAAAGGCAGATATCTTGCTGCACTTCCTTCACCCTGTCCTGAGGAAAAGGAACGGACAACCATAAGACAAACAAATGTGGCTTTTATTTGGCCATCAACAGTGTTTATCCACATCCCGTGGCCCAAACAGATTTTGCAGAAATCACTGGCCCAGGGCAATTGAACCTTAATAACCAACCATTTTCATAGCATGCAATGATTTTCAGAATTTTGCAGCCTCTGTCCATACTGAAGAGGAGAGGAAAGCAGAGAGTGCTTTCAACTAGCACTTTGGTTTCCTGAGGCAGACTGAGAAGTCAGAAGAGAAAATAACTTTTAAGAATAAATTGCCACGTAAAAATCTATAATATTATTATAGTGCCATATGAGAAAAGAGATACTGCACTGCAGGACTGATGTGAACTTCCATTCCAAGCATCTCTCATCAGACGCTCGTAATTTCCTGAGGAAAAAGATTACCACTTTGAGCGCAAATGTCGACAGGAGATAACCTCGCAACATATTCTCATTTGTGGAAATTTTTCTTTAGCTGTTTAAAGAAAGCCATTTGGGGGTCTAATGTAGTAAAATGATGGCATAGTAATATATTTCAAACCATGCTAGAAAAAGGAAAGGATGCAGTTTAGATGCTAGGAATACTTTCCCTTTACTTCTGACTTCTTAGCACTACTCAGATTGTCACACAAACATACCTCCTCTGAGTGGGACCTGGTCTAGCAAGGAATTATCTATGTGGAAGTCTGCATGTGTGGGCAGGTTTCTTTTTCTGGACTACAAAAATTAAAAAAGATTGTAAGGCAACTCTGTGCCACTGTTGGAAGGGTTATGCCTGTGCACAGACATGCGTCAGCCTCCCCACACCACCACAGGAATGGGGAGACGGATGAGTAATGCCAGCCTAAATTGGTTAGGATTGTGCCCTGTGGCTCCTACGATGGAGCATGATGGAATCCTCCAGCCCTGGTATGACTGGCATCAAGTGAAAATGGGTGCTCCTGTGCAAGCACTGACACTGCAAAGCCTGGTGGACAACCACGAAAGGATGGACAGTCCTTGGTAGAGAATGGGTTCAAGGGTGTGGATTAACCAGAGGGTAGGAGTTACAAAGGGGAAGGAGGTAGCAAAGTCAGGTCTATCTTTTCCACAGGGAGAACCGAAAGAGAGCAAACAAGCCCTTAAGTTCTATAGGTATCTGGAGGCAGTGGTGTAAATAATTATCATGTAGATCGGTGCAAAGCTCAAAAGCCCCGGAAGTGATGACATAACTGGAAGTGACATTATCCCAGGTATTTTAAAAAAGAAAATTGGGGAAAAACCTGCCTCCTCCCCCCTCAGCAGTTACCAGCATTGATAGTGGCATAGCTAAAGCACCTAATTGCTTTAAGTTGAAGAAGATTTTGTTGCCCCTCCTGCCCGCTGCAACAACAAAATCAAATTTGATTAAGTAGAAAAATGAAAATTGTGTCCCATATTGGTTAGGGACAAAGAGGAATGGTTATTCTTCCCCTGCTAAATAGAAGAGGAGCACCATTTAGAAGTGCCAGTTAGCATGGGGTAACTGTTTTATGATATATGTACTATATATAGCTGATTCACATTAACACCTGATTAGTTTCATACAGTATCACAGTTACATCTCATTGGCTTTCAGAGCCATCAGTATCATGGGAAAGTTTGAGTTAAGAAAATCCACTTTTGTTCCATATGCTTTTTTATTTTTATTTTCTGGTTAATTGGCCATAACTTTTGATATAATATATTCTAATGCAGTTTGTTTCAATGCATTCTGCATAAAATGACCTATCCAATGATGTATAACTTGATGGTATAATGATTCATACTAACCCGTTTTTCAAAATTTTAGTCACTGATGTCAAGCTCAGCTTGTCAGCCCCCTAAAGCTTGTAACCCAGTGCAACTGCACCTCCTGCACTCCCTAGCTATGCCACTGTCTGGAGGCCAGCCCAGCAATAGAAGGAGCAGCCCTGGAGAAGGATACTAGGATGACCCCCACACCAAGGACCATATTAGCTGCAGGAGTTCTCCCAGAGAAGACATTCTAACATCCTGACTGGTTGTGGGGACAGCAAGCAAGAAAGACCACCACAGACTGATAAACCCAATGGCCCTGGGGTCCTAATTCTTGATGGCAATAAACAAAGAGTGGTTTGCACTGCTCAAAAGCATAAAGGACTCAAGTAGGGGTCCCTGTAGACCTTCACCTTCCCCTGACTCAAGTTCTGGGTATTAAAAGGGGTAATGGCAATCTATCTTTATGGACAGGTGGTTGTCCAGGTGCAAACCACAACATGCAGAGTTGGGTGCTGGCTCTGACTGTGACACAGGCTGGAAATTTTGGAAATTGGAATGTTTTGGAAATTGGAAATGTTGGAAATTTCTGGTGGCAATGTTAAAATCTGCTGGGATTGAATTCAGTAGTTACATAGAAATTGATGCTGTTCTGAAGACTCCAGGAGTTAACCTAGAAGTTACCAACCTGGACAAGTCCCCAGATGGCAAGGTACTGTATCTAGGTGGCCCAGAAAGGATTATCTCCTCATTGCAAACTGGGCCAAATTCTGAGAACTAGGCCTTGGTAACCGATATTAAGAATTGATGTTTATACAGAGAAACAAGTAACTGCAGCCCCTTGATAAGTTCTCTTCAGCCTCAGGCCAGAAACGAATGTAGGGGAGCTCTCATTGTCTGGAATAAATGAACCTTGTTGCACATCATATTACAGACTCAAATATCATGCAGTAGAACGTAAATCACCTTTATCACTGATCAGGAGGAAATATTTTTATTGTTGGGAAAACATATAACAGCAGAAGCATTAAACACAGTTTATGATTTTTCATGATTATTACTGAAACAAAAGAATGAATAATCTGTCTTCTATGAATATATTTTATTCCTTGCATCAACTTCCCCAAATTTATCTTGAAGAAACATCTCTGGGCCAATCCAATATATTCTCCAGGGGTAAGAGGATTTCCTTCTTCTTTCAATTCCAGTTCCTACTGTGAAGAATTTCCTCCACACTCAAATTTTCTAAGATGTACCCTTGTGTGATATCATTTGGTTGCCCCCTTGCCAGATGGACCACAGAACAAGTCTCACCATCTAGAAAGGTGGCTCAGTCTGTAGATTGGCAGACCTTCCCACATCTGTCCACCAGCCTTCCACTCACTGGACTTGAACAGCAAGAGTAGAATGAAACAGTTAAAATGTGTGAAGGAGAGGGAGATGGTGGGTAAAGCATATGCCACCACATTCCTGTCTTCTACACTCTTCTGTTCCATTCTTTAGGAATTCAAGGAGCAGGAAGCAACAGTGGTAGGTGGCATGACACCAGTGGCAATTGGCATATTATCTAAAGGCCTGGGCTGGCTGTGTCATAGACCAAGGGTGAGCACACAATTTGGCAGGAGGGTCACATCATCTCTCTGACCCTGGAGAAAAAAAGAATTAATTTACATTTCAAATATGAAAAATTTTACCTAACCAAATACTTTAACCTCCATTTCCCTTCTGCTATGGGACCTTCTAATTAGGTGGCTGAACTTCCATTGAGAGCGATGCCAATTAATGTGAAGAAGGCCTGTTTCAGATGTCCCAAATTTGCCGGGTAACACGTGGCAATAAATAATTTAATATGCCCTATTGTGTGTGGGTGTCCATTGTCTACTGAATCTGGGGGAGTGAAAAAATTAAAGCCATTATTTCTAAATAAGTGCTTTGCGCAACAGCACACAAACAGAGACTTCTGCCGAAAGTCAACTTAACATTCCTCACCATTTTTTTTCCACAGCAAAACACAGATTTATGCAGCCAAGCCAATAATGGAAAATGAAATAAGATCATCCTGGATGACTAAATCACACTGTTTCAGGTTGTGCGGGGAGGGGGAAGGAGAGAGCTTAATAACCGAACTCTTTATCCCCCCAAGGACCATTCAGAATGTTTGTTTTCATTTTCTTGACATTTTGTCAGTGTAAAATAACTGAATGTGCTGCTTTGCTTGTTATTTTCTGAGATGAAAGTGACTGGCTCTGGTGAGGCATCCAAAGAAGCAATGAAAAAGCATTAGGGGAACCAAGTCAAATCACGTGAGGATTTGAAGAAAAGCACGTCCCATCATGTGCCTATTTGCAAACAATTGCCATCCGAGTGAGCACACAGTCACTCAAAGAACCAGAAGATGAATGTAGTAGGAATTGTCATATGCTCTATTTACACTTGCAGATTTCCAGGATTTTAGACTACTTCTATCAGAGACAAACATGTCTTTAAACCGACTGTCTAGTGCTGCAATGCCATCTTGGTCTGTGTTTTTCATCCAATTTTGTTCTTTTTCAACATTGGGCATTACGTCGGCCCTGATCAATAAGGCAGACCTAACGTGTAACATGCCACGTTTTGAAATACAGTCGACAGATTGATGGATTCCAAAGCCTAGACCTTACATTGTCAGAAGATGAAAGCCGAAATACCAATTTAAGAAATCAGCAGAAAGAAGTTCTAGTTCCTCTAGCCTTTAGAAAGAGATTATACAGTCCAACTCTAGCCTCTAGTGGATAGTCACGCACATCACAAACCTCCAACATGCACACACAGTTTGTGCTCAAACATGACCTTCACTATGTGCCTTGTGGTTGTTATGCAGCTACAGAGGCTGTTTTGCTATTTGTGTATGACAAGGAGAGGACCAGCTGAGAATGGCAACGTGGTCTGCATCTCATAATTATTTTCATCTCGCCTATTTTTAAAACATAATTACATGAAAATTAAAGGGATTTTGACAGGCAGTTTTTGAAGACTAGATAAATGGTCTTCAACCTTTTTTCTTCCATGACCCACATGGTACAATTTCCACCACACGGCAGTCTGCCCTGGCCCTTCCAGCTTCACTGGTGTGTTACTTCCAACCTGTCCTCTCACAAAAGACCCCAAGCAACCTGCTCAGTTTTATGAACCAGCCACATTACAACTTCTATTGTTGGGTGGTACTGAAGATGCTACAGTGCCAAGAAGACAATTCAAAGGTCTGATTTACCTGACCAAGGGTGCAATCCTAACCTAGGCCTGCACAACTCATTGGCCTTCCCTTTCCCATGGTGATGTAGGAAGGAAAGTACATGTCTGTGTACTGGCAGAACCCTCCCCTAGGAGTGGTGCAGAAGGCTCTTATGGCACTTTTGTGACACTCCCAAGTCAGCACAGGACTTATGCTGGGATTTAGGCTGGCCTAACTGGAGCTTAGGATTGCAGCCCAAGAAACTTGATCTTCCTGCAGGACTCCCACAGTTGCTGCAGTGAAGTATACCATGTCTGCCACTGTGGCAGCTGGGCCGTTAAACTGCTGGCCTTGTTCTAAGACTTTCTAAGATTCATATCCAGGAGTTGCCTTTTTTGGATGTGTCAAGGTATTTTCTTCTTCCTCGTTTATAGTGCTAGACTTTTGTAATACCTAATGAAACAGATTAACACAGATTCCAAACAGGTAGAAGAAAACTTTTCTTAATCCAATGCATTATCAATATATGGTGTAGGCTGTCACATGACATGTCAGTGCTCTGATCTAGTGTCTCAAGTCTGAAGGCCCAGTCCTGTCCTGGAGATACTCTTTGGTATTGCCAAATGCACCAGCAGCATATTGAGAGCCTGCCTGCCAATGAACTCAATATGGACACTAGCAAAATACTAGAAAAGCACTTTGAAATGTAGTTTGGAGGTCAAGTGGATACTCATGCAACTCTTGTCCTCAAAGTGGCTAAAACAGGAAGGAGAATGGAAAGTGACATGGGAAGGACAAGGTAGGGTTAATGTACACAATATCCTAAACCCTATTCTCTACTGCCATGGTATATGATGAGCAGGAAAAAGTGGGCAAGGTAACATGCTGACAGCTACATTGAAAGGTGCCACTGAAGAAGCAAAGGGTGTGCATGGATGTGGCTAAATGCACAGGCTACTGCAATAACAGCCTGTGTCACACCTTTTGCAATGCCTGGTCCATGCAGTTTTCCTGCAGGTAAATCCATGGGTCACAGCCCCCCTTCAGGTGTGCCTATTTATGATAATGTAAGCTGTTCAATGCCTGATAGGATATTCTTTGCCTGTTTCCTGCTGTGGCTGGCTGGTTGGCAAGCAGCTTTGGCAACCACCTCCCTTTCTTCTTTTGTCCCTGGCCCAGCCCTGCAAAAAGTGAGTGCCTCGCTGGTGTGGACAAGACCCTTAACTGGGCTCAAACCTCTCTTGCTTGGCTCCCAACCTGTATGTAGTATAGTTAGATATGTATGTGTTAGAAACTTCTTTGCCTGAGTGTTGCTGAAGCTCCTTTTCCAACTTGTCTGAATCTCTCTGCTGGTTTCTCTCAAATTGGCTGATGAGCCAGGGGACTCCTTGTCATAAAGGGGTTTATGTGTTTGTTTTCTATGACTGCCCTCTTCAAAGGAAGCTCATTCAACTTTTGCTCTGCTCTGCTCCAAAAAGATAGTCCTTGAATGTATGTTTGTACAGCATACGGGTGGGATAAGGGGACATCCCTTTCAATCCACTGCTTTTGCTGTTGATAGCACTGGGATTCCTTTAGGATATGGGGATAAGTGACATTCATGTCTCATGTTGTAGATGTGTTCATGTATAGTGTTCTTAAGGTATCTGCCGATGTTTGAGGTGGTGCATGTGCAGTATTATTTATTTCTAGCAACTGGCAGGGGGATGATCTCCAAAACATTGGCCTGTCATTGGCCCTGGCCTTGCCCATATTTAAGCTCACCCTTGTGGTGCTTCTCTAACTGTCTAAGGCTTGATAAGGATGGGTAGGAGGAGAGAAAAGCATTTAATAACTAAGAATCAGGTTGTGACAAACATTTGGATTTAAAACAGATAATTTTGGATACTACATAAGTATGAAATGTTTTCCACTGAGATCTCCTGAACCAGAAACCTGAGTTCTACTTACAGGGAATGAAAGGAAAACGGAGCTTTTTATAGAACAGACAAGTTGATTGTGGGTAGTCACAGGAAAGCTAGACATGAATTTTCCTTAGGGATTTTTTTAAAAGGAAGGAATGAAAAGCAAAAGAGACTGGGAATCTTTGTCAATGCAGGCAAATGATCACTGAAGAATAAGGTCATACAAGCATTTACTGGGTCATTCTGTAAGAAACCTCTGTGTTTTGAAAGCGGTGTCAGCTTGACCTCCTGGGTTCTGCAAACAGAAGGAGTTGTCTGAAAAGCATACCTAGAAACAACATGAAAGTATGTCAATTCATGCAAGGGGTTCAAGGCAGGTTTAAAAACCCTGAGGTTGCGTGGGCTCTAGATAGGGCAATTAATTAAATAATGAAGTGGCCTGAGTTTTAACCAAATACTTATATTTAATTTAATGGGCCCATTTTTCAAACTTCAATTTATGTCACTTGTTTGAGTCACTAAGGAAAGTCTGAAATGAAATATATGTAACAAAATATATTTCTGACTGTAAGTTATTAAAGGGGTCTGTGTTTGATAATTTCTTGTTCTTTCCTCATTTCAAAACCATAAAAATAGGGAGTCTGATACAGTGGCGCCTCACGTAACAAATTTAATTCGTTCCGGAGGCATGTTCTTTATGTCTTTACGTGAAGCGGATTTTCCCATAGGAAATAATGGAAACTCAGACGATTCTTTACGTGAAGCGGATTTCTTTACGTGAAGCAGATTTTCCCATAGGAAATAATGGAAACTCAGACGACTGGTTCCACAACCCCCAAAATATTCATATAAAAATATTAACTGGATGTAAAAATGATGACAGAACACTGGGATTGAATTCAAAACATGCATTCAGTGTACATGATCTTATGATGTCTACTTAGGCTGCAGTCCTAAAGACACTTTCCTGGGAGTAAGACCCATTTAACACAATGGGGCTTACTTCAGGGTAGACATGGTTAGAAGGCTGCAATCCAAGACACCTTCAAAATGTCTCCCCACTTTCTCCCTCTCTTCATCCTGAGCCTCTCTCTCCCCTGCTCCCTTCTGGCTAGCCCTGAGCTGCTTTCCTCTTCTCCACTGCTCTTCTCTCCCTCTGCCCAGCAGATGCCTGGCCACAGGAGGAACAGCGCAGAAGTGTTGCTTTTGTTATGGGCAGGTGCGCTAGGGCTTCTGCCCCAACTGCCAACGAATGTGTTCTTTACGTGAAGCACTTTCTTTATGTGAAGCAGAATCCTAGAGAAATTTTTGTTTGTTACGTGAAACATACTTTATGCGAGGCGTTCTTTACGTGAGGCGCCACTGTAGTCTGATCTGACGGCACACTGCACAATCGGAACTTCTGTTCAGCCAGTGCACAGCATTTTATGACAACTGTGAAAGGTGATGTGCTGTGCAGCATGGCCATGCCACTGCT
The DNA here is from genome assembly GCA_030015325.1 of Cryptoblepharus egeriae. Classification (NCBI taxonomy): domain Eukaryota; kingdom Metazoa; phylum Chordata; class Lepidosauria; order Squamata; family Scincidae; genus Cryptoblepharus; species Cryptoblepharus egeriae. The sequence continues at coordinate 168,186,615 of JAREYC010000002.1, forward strand.
ACAAGCAACAAGCAGATATGGCTGTGCACTGGCAATCTGCCAAGAAGCTTCAATACCTTAAGGTGATATAGAGGGTGGGCCGTGGGCAGTACCACCAATTTCCAACATCCTATCCAATGGTGGGCCCAGCCTGGCCCAAGAACCAGTTCTCCGGAAGTGGGCGGGGTCAGGCTGGGTCAGGGTTGGGGCTAGTGTCAGGGGGTGGGGCCAGGGTCAGGGGCAGGGCCAGGGAGGTTTTTAATTAAAAATTTTAAAAAAATTTAAAAATAAATTACTTATTTCTGAGTAGTCAGGTTGGTCTTCAGGCTGCAGTGCCAGCCACTTTCCTGGGAGTAAATCCCATTGCCTGTCATGGGACTTACTTCTGAGTAGTCAGGATTGGGCTCTGAGGCTGCAGAACCAGCCACTTTCTTGGGAGTAAGTCCCATTGCCTCTCATGGGACTTACTTCTGAGTAGTCAGGATTGGGCTCTGAGGCTGCCAGGCATGGGGGGGTGGGGGGTGATTGGAGGCACTTGTGGGCAGGGGAGCTGTTTAGAGGCAGTTTGGGGGATGGGGGTGACTGGGGGCTTGGGAAACTCAGTAGCGCTAGCCGCGGCTGACCGCTACTGAGATATTCGTTAAAAATCACTGCACATGACAACGCAGCTAATTAGTAGCCTTGGAGAGTTCCTAGAGAGTCCCTGCATAGACGGGACCTCAATTGAACTCTTCCGGACTTTCACTTGCCCCACCCTCAGCTGTTAAAACAAGGGAAGCACTCTCAATAACACATCTCCTGCCTGATCATCTTGATCTTCCATAATGAGAGAGAGAGAGGAAACTAAAACTGGATTCCATGAATTCTGGGTCACAGCTCTGGCAAAGTTGAATACTGTCACTGTAGGGCATTCATTTCCTGGAGAACATCTTAATTATGTCATCAAAGCAGTGATTTGGCTAGAAGAATATGAAGAAATTTGATTTGACATTATGTTGGCTGTTCCACATCAGTATAAATCTCTGAAGAAAAAAGGCAAACAATTAAATGGTCCAGTTCAAAAATGATTACATTCTTGCTACCCATCCACTCAAGGACAGAAACCAGCGAAGTCCAAGCACAACAAAAAAGAAATGCTTAATTGTTTTTTATAATGAATGTCTTTCGTTTTGCTCAGTGCTTGAGAAAAACAGTTGTGTTAATGCACATAATCTGTCTAGTGCCTGTTAACTAGTTTAATCCATGACACATTATTTGTGTGAAGGGAGGAAAGACAACCCAGTAGTAGCAGCTGAAGTATATACATTAGAATTAGGGTGGGGGGAAAACATCACCCAAAACAGCCCTTCACTTGATTGATGATAGTAACTATTCAGCACTAATATGGATAGGGTTTGTCTACATTTATTTAGTGGCCAATCAAAGAAAAACAAATTAAGCAATTTGAAGTACTAAAGAAGATTTTTAGTGCCCACGGTGACAAAAGCTACATGATGTGCTTTATTCTTTCAAAGTATACCTGGAGAATTCAACTTCATACTGAAGTTTTTCACAAGAAAGGGAAAACAATTACAGTATAGTAATATGTTTTTGGAGCACTGTTGTGATGTGAATATAGTAATAACATGATATAAATATATAATACCAATATAAATAGATCTTATTCAAATTCAAAATAGCTCCAGATCAATACATTAATCCTGAACCAAAGTAATTTTTAATTATAAAATAACCAATAAAATAGTTTTATTTTAAAATTTTTAAATAGTTTTTTTTAATAATTTTCAGTTTTCCTATATGAAACCATAATCAAGAGAAACATTGCCTTACCTTGAGAAGGCCTCTGTGGCTGCCCTGACATTCAAGTTGCAACACATGCCCCAATGGAACAACTATGGCTGTAATGGGAAGTTGGTTAGGATTGTACACTGAATGAAACTGCATAGGTAATTTCAGTCATGTCAGTGCAAACCTGCTTGTTTCCTATGGCTTGCCTTAATATGGTCGAATTATCCAGACTGTGAATATAATTTCTTCACACAGCTTAAATGCAACACTGCCCTCACTTTTTGCACTCAGATGTCACCATACGACTGCCTGCATATATGAAATGCACTGACGAGAACTGTCTGGCCGAACAGAAATTTATGAACACTCCAGAGAAAATTCAGATACCACTACAGACTTTAAGACGCTTCCTGAAATGAACATTTTAATATATTTCTTCCATACTTTTTTAAAAAAGCTTGTGATATCAGACTAGTCCAGAATTTTTGTTAGTCCAGTGGTCCACCATCTGATTCTAGGAATGCCACAAACAGGCATGGTTAACTCTAGCATTGATCTGCAGGAGGGATCCCCTGTCTTATTTCACTCCACTCTGTAAATTGCCTATTTATAGCTACTCTCTGCTATCTGTTCGTTAATCACTTATCATAGTACAAAACCTATGGAGGTGGTGGGGGTACAACAAGGAGCAAAACATAACACACAATCTCTGTGTCTAGATATCCCTGGCACCAAGGGAGAATGTGTACTTATGTACTGTTTATGTGTTTCTCTTAAGCATGCTCTTTAGAGCCAAATTCCAGAACCTGAACATTTGGTTTCCATATTCCATATTCATATGGAATATTCCATATTCATACAGTTACACATTACCATTTCACATAATTAGGACAGAGCCCAGCGGCAGAACCTGTGGTATGTGAATCAGTCTTATGGATCTCTGAAAAAAAATCCCAGAAACGAGTGGAGTGAAGCAGTTGTTGCCAGTAAGTGACATCAGAGATTCATCAGAGCCAATCAAATGCTAATTGACTTCAATAATAATTGCACGTAGGGAATGCCCGATGTCTGACAGGGAAAGCTAAATTGCTACACAGCTCAAGACATGGAGTCGAATTTCATATCTGAAATGGGATATAAAAGCTGTGATAGACTATAACCTAGTCCAACTGAAATATAAGATTTGCCACACTGGATTATATTGCTGATGTGTCAGAACTGATATTCTGCCTCAAGCTGTTCTTTCTGTCTAACAAACTTTCATCATGTTGCACTGATAATAAAGGGTGAAATTTTTCCTTCAGCTCAGGGTAAATGCTCTGCTCTGGAAAGCATCGCAGTCTGGAGTAAAGGTTGACAACTTGTTCCTCAGATGATATACACTCCAAGGACAAAGGACCATCCCCTTCCCTTGTTCTTTCTAGTCCTTTTGGGACATTCACCACAACACTTTCAGATGCTCAGCCTCTCCTCGGCTGAAGGACTTGTGTTGACTGCACAACACATTAAGTATTTTTATGCTAGGTTACTTGAGCTTCAGTGCTTTCATTTAAAAGGCATCATATATCTTCATTTAGATGCTTCTATTAAACTTTCTAATTAGAACATAATTAGGTGCGCTGGCTTATAATTGCTTTCTCTTTCAGCTTTAAATGAAAACTGGCTTGCAATGTGGATGGCCTTCAAAGACAAAACCTTCTCTAAAAGGACAGATGTCTTTATACATTCATGCTTAGCTGGTGCTAGTCTCTTTAAAGAGCAATTTAAACCCCACATACCATTATGTCACATGCTGATGTAAGAACATAAAAAGAAACCTGCTGGATCAGTTCAAAGGCCCATCTGGTCCAGCTTCCTGTAATGACATAGGGCGCAATTCTAACAAATTTAGGCTGGCCTAACTCACATGGCATATCTTGCCACACTGTTACCCCATGCTCAATGGGTATACAGGCACTTCTAAGTAGTGCTCCTCTTCTATTTAGCAGGAAAAGAATAACAATTCCTCTTTGCGCCAGCATAGTTTCCCTAACCAATAAGGGACATTATTTTCACTTTTTTACTTACAGTAATTAAATTTGATTATGTTGTTGCAGGGCAGGTGGGGGGCAACAAAATCATCTTCAAATCCAGATAGCAACTCCAGATAGCTTTGCCACTAGCAGAGCAAATGGTGGTGAACTGCTGAGGAAGAGGAGGCAAGTTTTCCCCCAGTTTTTTTTAAATACCTGGAGATGACATCACTTCTGAATATGACATCACTTCTAGGGCTACATTTTGAGCTTTGCACTGGGCTACATTATCATTACCTACACCACTGCACCAGGGGTTGGCTTGGGTCACACATACAGTCACCAGCTTGCCAGTGTCAACCATAACTTTAATTCTGGTGACCAAGAGGGAACAACAAATAATACACAGAGCTTATTCACCTGTACTAAAATCAGATCTAATTTAAGACAAGTCACATTTTAAAAGAAATATTTTAAATGTTCTGACTTTCATTAGCCAATGTTTTATTTTAATGCAATCATTAATTTTTATCCAGTCTGATAAGCTTACTTTGCCTTGAGAGCAAGAAGCAAGGAAGCCAAGCCTCCTGGGCGACTTGAAACAATAACTGGTTGCCAAAGCTAATCAAAATGTAATCCTCTGGGCTGATGTTTGGAGAGCATTTCCCATACCCACGCATGCTTTTCCTGTGAAAAGGAAAAGTATTTCCATTTCTGTGCTTTTCCATCGCAAGGCTACTGCTAAAAGCTGAGCCAGAGGACGTTTTCATTATAATGCACGCAGTAGAGCAATTGCAGTGTGTAACTTGGAGATATACTTGCAAGCTCAGTGAAATTAGTTTAAAAAAATACTGCTGCAGAGAAAGTGGAGTTGTAACTAGGAATTAATAGTGAAAGTATAAAAGAAGACAACTTCAGTTGCAGACAAATCAGGAAGTGCAAGGAGCGTGCATACATTTTGTGCATGTGTGTGCACATGCCCAAGCAAGCATGTTGGTTCTTAATTTGGATAAAGGCAATGGGAATACAAAACAACCTCACACTTAGAAAGTAATGCCTCTTTATTTTCCTGAGGAATGTAGTCCTGAGAAATAAAGTACAGTGGCGCCTCATGTAACAAATTTAATCCGTTCCAGAGGCATGTTTGTTACATGAAACATTCTTTATGTGAAGCGGATTTTCCCATAGGAAATAATGGAAACTCAGATGATTGGTTTCACAACCCAAAAAATATTCATATAAAAATATTAACTGTATGTAAAAATGATGACAAAACACTGGAATTGAATTCAAAACATGCATTCAGTGTGCACGACCCTATGAAGTCTAATTAGGCTGCAATCCTAAAGGCACAATACTAAAGACACTTAGGAGGCTGTAATCCTTAAGACACTTGCCTGGGAGTAAGACTTATTGAAGACAATGGGTCTTACTTCTGAGTAGGTCTGGTTAGGAATCAGCAATCCTAGACACTTTCCTGGGAGTAAACCCCATTGGGGGGATTGGGGGTCTTCTGGATGTTTGGAGACAGTGGGGGGGGGGGATTCAGTGGGAGTAGTGGCTGCCACTTTAAAAGCCTGGCTCTCTGCAGAGCGGCTGGAGGGAAGAGCATTCCCTCCCTCCTTTACTTTAAACTTTAAAGGGCTGCCAGCTGGCCTTCGTTACCCAAATCAGCTTCGCTACCCAAGTTGGAAGCCCAGAGGAACAGTATGTTCTTTACCTGGAACATACTTTACCCAGGACATTCATTACCCAAGGTACCACAGTACAAACGAAAACATCTGCAAAGTTTGCAAGCAAATCACTTCAGGAGATGATTCTTCTGAAGAAGATAAGGTATACCAACCTATGTTCCAGGGGGATTTCCTGCTGCAGGCAGGGGGTTGGACTAGAAGACCTACTAGGTCCCTTCCAGCTCTATGATTCTATGATTCTATGAAATTTGTTCTTAATTTTTAAAAAATCACAATATTTAAAAAATTTACAGAAGATATGTATACTAAAATCATTCCAGTTAAAATCATTCCAGTTAATGGTAAAGGGCTTAATCCAGTGGTTCTCAAACTTCGGTGTCATGATGCCCCAGCCAGAGAGCCCTGGCTGCACCCCCTTAAGGAGTGGGGAGAGAGGAAGACAGCAACACAATTGTCAGGATCCTGTTAACAGTGGAGGGGTCAAAGGTCATCTTGGACTACTCAAAGTGTGCATCAGCCTGCCATGGGAGCGGGAAGCCCAGCACCATCCTCCACAGGGCCTCCCATATTGCAGAGGGAGTGAAAGTTGCTCACTCCTGATTTGAGATATCAGAACTGGAAGCGGGTCCCGATCAGAAGTTGATGACAAGTTAATGAGGTACAATTTGTATTTTGATGGTTTTGGTTGCTCAACAAGATAGGTAAACCCTTCCCTGCATGCACCACAAGTACTGTACTTCAATAAGCAGCTTTTCCACCAATTGTACTACCAATACAGGATACTAGGGAGACTATACTCAAAAGAATATTTTGTACCATCATTGCTGAACTGATCATGCACAGCCCACTGGGACTATTCAGAACAATTAACACTGAGACAGCACAGGCTCCCTAAAGTGGAAAATACTTCTGGCTAAACTGTCCTAAACTTGCGGGTTCCACTGCATGGTACTCTTTGTCCCTGCTATACTCTATTAAAACTTGCCAAGCATTTGTTGATCCCAACAGAGCACACGTGCACTTATTTCCAATTAACTCCCAAGACCTTTGGGAGAGAAAAACACTCCTCTGGAAATGAGTCTGACTGCCGGAAATGGAGAAATGGATGTCTAACATCCATTTCAAAAGTCTTCACAATGCAGCAAAGCTTAGTGAAAGATTGGCAGCTCCACTTTCCAAAAAATGCTTCCCAAAGCATTTAAGGCCTGGATACATTAATGCATCTTTCCCTGACAGTCACAAAACATTGGTAACCTTGGCCAGAGTGCAACTAGTTGTTTCCAGCTCTCCAGGTTGGGGGTGAAGGTTGCACTGCAGACCCTCGCTACATGCTGAGACTGCAAAGATGTTTCCTGAGTGGTGCTGAGTGCCTTCATGTGCACAAGCAAACATTCAATAAATGGCAAGATGAGGAAGCATGATGGGCAAAGACCGCTCATTGCCCTATAAAAGGAACCGAGTCCTTTTCGTTAAAAAAAGAAAGAAAACCTTATGATCAAAACTGACTATTTTCTGGAATTTGAAGATGCTATTCAGTGTGCTTTTCAAGGCAACAAGGAGAGGGAGTCTCTGGCACACAGCATGAGAAGAGATCTTGTGCTGGAATAGAAAAGCAGACCAAGTAATTGGAAAAACATGGCTGCACATGGCAGGCTTTTCATTTTCACGGCAGATTTGCATCAGATTGCCTTTATCAGGGAGACCCTTGATCACCAGTTGGAAAAACAGCTGGTGCACTCTGCTTCTGCTGAGTTTGGACACTGGGGAATGCCACACGATCCAAGAGTTTTAAATGCACCCATCAGTTCCGACAGAAACTGCAGCATCAGCCACCAGGAAGGTTCACTTAAGTAACTTTGCACACTCTCCCTTCACAGTGTGAAAGCAAAAGGAAAAGAGAGGAGATCACGCTGGCTAAATACCATGTTTGGTTTACAGTGTTTTTCTCCTTTCACCCACCATTCTGTGGTTCAATTTGCTTGAGCATCATGCGGCTGCCAGAATTTACAACACTTAATATTCAACAGTCGGTTAACCTGTGAAACTAGTTAAAATGCCTTTACGAGGTGCTAAGCCTTCTGGTTCCATTTCTCCCTTTCCTGCCTGAGAGTCTAAGGAAGCAAAACATGCTTCAATGAGTGGGGAGGGGATGAGTGGGTGAGCGGGTGGGAATGCTCAATGGGGCATTGAAATGAACTTGCCCACCAAGACTGTTTTGGTCTCTGCTGGATGGCAGATTGTACTGAAAAGAACATAAAGAGCTTTATGCAGCAAGTTAGATAAAAAAATCTTATTGACAAAAAAGCAGCAGTCAAATCATTGTCGTGACCTTTCCTTCAAAAATAAGGCTTTCCCCAGCAGCCATATCATTACATGTGCAGTATGTTTGCGTCATGCAATATATTAACAGCTTTAATGTCTTTCAAACCCTCTAAACAGAGTAGGTCTCAAATGCCTCCTCTGTAATATCCAAATTGACAGTATTATTTTTACGACACCTTGACATCGTCTAGGGGAATAAACAATATGCATCACCTAATAGCTCATCAGTCTTAGGATTTGCAGTTCACTCAATGCTTCCCTTTCAGAGCGGATTTCTGCCCTGCTGCATTGCGATCTATTCAGGCACAAAAATTAAGCCTTAAATTGGCCAAGCACTTTCAGCAGAAACACCGTGGTCTGAATTTCCGGCAACACATCAGGAAGGTGAATCAGACTAGAATATGTGTAGCAGTCTAGGTTACTAATAGTAGAATAAGGGAATGAAATGAACTTTATAGAACATGTACTTTGTGCCAGTGTACATTGTGTCAAGTCGGAAGGTAGGGTAAAAATTTATAGCATAGTCTTTTGAGCTATTTGATCTATATACCAGCACCAAAATTGCAGGATTTTTTTTCCTGCAGGGTCAAGGAAGCATCCAGAGGTCTTCTTGGATTACCCCAGAGTACCACTGGAGTACCCTTGCAGTTCCAGTGGTACTTCTTAGCTGCAGCAGAACTGATGAGACCTATATTGGACTCTGAAGCCCAAAGATGTTCTGGCAGCTAAGTCCACCCATCCAAATCCCTCCCAACTTTTCTGCCTATATATGAATATATTTAAATGTGCCCATGTTAGGGTTGCCATTCCTCTGGGAAAACCGGGTATTGACCAACATCAAGGATCATGACCTGCTCACGGTCATGACCCGACTGGGAGCTGGAATGGGGAAATGGCAGGGTTCCCTAGCTCAGCACTGAGCAAACCAGCTTGGCACTAGGCTGGAGAAGCCTGGTCCGCAGCCCTATATCGAACAGGTGTGCTCAGCACTGGTCTGTGCAGGAGCCCTACTGCACACAGGCAACACTGCGCGCATAACATGTGTGCAGTAGGAATCTGCAGCCCAGTACCAGGCAGGGTTTCATCTGGAGAGGACTAGACAGGATAAGGGGAAAAATTCAGGACTTTGTCTCAGGTTTCTCTTCTCTTGTCCTACCTGGTTCTCAAGGGGAGAATTATGGCAACCCCTACCATGTCTCCACCCACCTGCACCTCTCTTCCTTTCCATTCACCTCATTACCTTTTCATTTGTTCATTTCATCTCCCTTACCTTGAACAGTTCTTCACATGCAGCATTTTTGAAGCAGCTGTCTGGCACAATTTTCTGAGAAAGCCAGACAGCAGCTAAATCTAGGGGCTATGGTGAGGAAAAGAAAGCTCTGATATTGTCACACCACGCCTGGACTAATAATTTTGACATGCTGGATCTAGTCAGTAGGCCATGGTTTTAAAAAAAAAATCTCTCATATATCATTGGCAATGTTTCATGCAGAATGTATGGTGGTGGGGCAAGGGGAAGGGACCAGGTGAGGAATGGGAGATGTTGTTCTTTGGTGGGGGGTGGTAGAATTGAGTGGATCAGGCCCTGGAGAGCCTCTGCCGCATCCAGACCCCCATCCTTGGTCTGCTAACATTAAACAGGCTACTCAGTATAACACCAGCTAAATAACTGGCACAGATACATATAGCCCATTGAATAGGCTGGAGGAGAAGGGAACAAATATTCTATTTAATAACTGTTCAGTCTAATGTTCTAACTTGTAGCAGTCAAATGTACTCTTACCCTGAAGAGACTTCCAAAATGCTTGAATCCAACCCTGGATATAGTGTGAGCTCAGTGCCCCAATAGTTGGGATTAGGATGCCTGTGGCATAGAATATGTCACAACATAGGTATATTCTTCTTTATATAAAAAAATGTGAGCCATATATATATAAATGCTCATATGAAAAAGCATATGAGCCAATACATGAGCACAGCTCAAAAGAGCATTGGGAAGGATACCAGGGGCTCAAAACATCAACTGCTCATAGGTAGTACTGTAGCCCAAGATTCAAGAACCAGACAGACTAATCTGTGCACAGCTTGGATTGACTACCGGAAAGCCTACAACTCAATGCCACATACGTGGATCTGTGAATGCCTGGCATTATATAAAGTAAATAAGACCTTAATGACCTTCCTTAAGAACTCCATGGGGCAATGGAAAACAACACTGGAAATCAACTCAAAAGAATTAGCACAAGTATCGATCAAGCATGGCATATATCAAGGAGATGCACTGTCTCCCCTGCTGTTCTGCATAGGCCTGAATCCCCTAAGCCAAATAATTGCAAAGACTGGATATGGGTACAAGTTCAAGAGTGGAACTACCATCAGCCACCTCCTCTATATGGATGACATCAAGCTGTATGCAAAGAATGAACGAGACATCGACTCATTAATACACCTGACAAGGATCTACAGTGAGGATATTGGGATGTCATTCGGCCTGGATAAGTGCAGCCGAATGATCGTAAAGAGAGGAAAAGTGGTTAAGACCAGTGGGGTAGAACTACCAACAGGGTACATAACAGATGTAGAGACCAACTATAAGTACCTAGGTATCCCACAATCCCACGGTAATCATGAAGAGGAGGCAAGGAAGACAGCAATATCCAAGTTCCATCAAAGAATACGACAGATCCTGAAAAGCCAGCTCAATGGGAAAAATAAGATACATGCCATCAATACATATGCGCTGCCAGTCATCAGATACCCTGCTGGCATAGTAAGCTGGCCACAGAAAGAAATGGAGGCGGCCGATGTGAAGACCCGAAAGCTCCTCACAATGCATGGGGGTTTCCACCCCAAGTCTAACATCCAGAGAGTATACACTAGTCAGAAAGAGGGCGGCTGGGGTATGATGAGCGTCAAAACTACTGTCCTGGATGAAACCCAGAATATCCAGGAATACATCACTGAGATGGCACCCAAAGATGAGCTGATGAGAGAATGTCTCCAGCAACAACAGCAACAGCAAATACAGAAGGAAGATCAAACTGAGGAAGTGTCCTGGCAAGATAAGACCCTGCATGGGATGTACCATCGCCAGATAACTGAAATAGCAGACACTGAGAAATCCTATCGCTGGCTGGAAAAAGCTGGCTTCAAAGATAGCACTGAAGCCCTCATCATGGCAGCACAAGAACAGGCACTAAGTACCAGATCGACAGAAGCGGGGATTTACCATACAAGAGAAGACCCAAAGTGCAGGCTGTGCAGAGAAACATAAGAAACAATCCAACACATCGTGGCAGGGTGTAAGATGCAGGCAGGAACATCATACATTGAACGGCAAAACTAAGTAGCTGGCATTGTGTATAGGAACATCTGCTCAGCCTATGGACTAACCCCTCTCAAGACCAGATGGGAGACCCCTCAGAAGGTTGTGGAGAATGACAGGGCTAAGGTCCTTCCATATCCAGACAGACAAGAAGATACTGGCTAACCAGCCAGACATTGTGGTGGTAGATAAGGCCCAGAAGACAGCCCTGGTGATAGACGTAGCAATACCAAACGACAGCAACATCAGGAAAAAAAGAGCATGAAAAGGTGGAAAAGTATCAGGGTTTGAAGGAGGAATTAGAAAGGTTGTGGCAAGTGAAGGTGAATGTGATCCCAATAGTGATCGGAGCACTAGGGGCTGTGATATCCAAGCTGGAAGAATGGCTCCAACAGATCCCAGGAAGTACATCAGAACACTCGATCCAGAAAAGCGCATTGCTAGGAACAGATAAGATACTGCGCAGAACCCTCAAACTCCCAGATTGAGGATAACATACATATACCACCCATGGAGGGTGAGAAAGCAATTATATATCTATATCTATATATCTATATATCTATATATCTATATATCTATATATCTATATATCTATATCTATATCTATCTATCTATCTATCTATCTATCTATGTATGTATATAGATAGATAGATAGATAGATAGATAGATAGATAGATAGATAGATAGATAGATAGATAGATAGATATTCTTTTGACTGTGTCATAGTACAGCTGTCTTGGAGTAGAGATGTAGTACAATAGAGAGGCATTCATACAATCAGCCATTCTATTCTTGAGCTGAGTCAGGAAAAGGCAGGGAGTCCTTTGCATTTCTAGTTGCTAACTGCCTCTCTACAAAAAGTTAGAAAAGTGGTTTTAACAATTATAAAGGGTCACACTTTTAAAACTACTTTTATTTAACACATTTTTTTGTATCAGCAGGGAATCCCAGAATCAAATCCTTGCAGGTACTGATTCCTTATTTCATTAGGAACAATGGAGTAGCAAGAAACCTTGGGAGTGGGTCTTTAAATCCATTTTCCATTGTTTTTTTTTTAATCCACAGGAGGTAGGAACAAATGTATTTGTATAATCCTCATATAATGATACTCACACAAACATTATGTTTGCACAATGCAAAAAGAAAGAAGGTTTGCACCCCACAAACTCCTACGATGATTCATAATCTCATATACATGACTGCTACAAACACAACATATAGCAACTGTGCCCTAAGCAGAATCATGCTGTGAAAAAGTTCAGTGGAGAATAGGATACAGTAGTCCTTTCCAAGATAACTCAGACAAAATTGAATAAATCTGCAATCTGCTTTGGAATTATAAAGTGACAAGTGACTTAAAATGAGAAAAATGGGTAGTTGCTCCAGCTTCTTTTTTTCTTTTTCTTTGAAAAAAGAATAATTATATAGCAGTGTTTCTTTGCCCTAATCTGTTTACAGAAATATTGAGAATGCATTACACAAACTAAATAACTCCCCCATATCTTTGTACTCCAAAATTTGCAGTTAATTAAACTAATTTGTCTGTTTTTGTGGGTTGGGAACTCTTGCTGTCATCCTTTCCAATCAGTACTTATTTAAATTTCATCCTTGGCCAGTTTCATGATAATGTTTATCTGCTCCAGAGGATTTGAAATGAGAGTAATACACTGCCTTCCCATTTAATTTCTTTCTTAAAGTCAGAGAAAGCCGAGCATCAACTGGCCAGTTAGATAACACAGTTGCCCTTGTAGGTGATTTGCGTAAGATTGCTGTGGGCTAGTTTAATTGCTGAGTTACTTATTTACTGGTTCTGTTACGGATTCCCTGCAGTTAAGAAGGAACTGTGGGACCTGGTTCTGTAAAAAGAATCATATCTGGAAGTTTTGTCCTAGAAAATCAAGTTAAACAAAAATATGTGGCAGAAGGTGGGAGCTGAAGAAATAACTTGAGGGAATGAACCTGTTTATTTTCTTCTCAGTGCACATTTAAGCTGCTTCCACTACCTGAACAGAAAATTAATTCTGCATTATTTGCATGCCTAGTGTTTTGAGATATTTACTTTGCATAATCAAGCACACACAAAGGAACAGCGCTTTCTATGGCAAATGGATACTTCCCAAAAAAGGAGGATTCTCTGATTATATTTTTCTGCTTCCTGACAGTATCCTCTCTCTGTCTCTCTCCCTCTCTCTCTCTCTCTCTCCAGAAATTCTTAGCAAGAAAATCAGTTATAGAAGATCAATATAAAAGAACTTGATCCCATGCTGGTTTTTTGTTAGTTTAAAACAGCATCATGAATGACAATAAATTTATTGTAAATTGTATTCATTATTTATGGGAAGCAATTGATATCCTGTCCTTAATCTCAGATGGTTCTCAGAGTAGCAAATGTTCATTAAAAATGACTGGGATATGATTTTATACTATTTTAATAGTGTTGAAAGCAGCTGTATGGGCACTGTGTGCAATGCAGCCAATGGGACAGCAGGAAGTAAGTAAAAATATTTACTATATATTTATTTATCTTATACAGAAATATTTTACCTCTTCTCCCTCTCCGTCTCCCTCTCCCATAGGCTGCCCAATTACCTATGGGGTATGACTCCTTGGACTTTTTGCTCCTCTGTGTTGCTGTCGTATGTTTCGGAACAGGGGTATGGTGCATGACATTGCCACTGAGATCCATTTTGGGCCCTCCCCCAAAACTCTCCCTGCACTTTCCACCTGTGTCATGAATTTCCTGCCAACTTATCAGCACCAAGAAAGCCTCAGGACCTGCTGCTACATTTGGCATGCTGCCTCCTATTTTGGGTAGTGGCCCAGAAAATGTTGTATCATTGCTTAGCCATTGACCAGGTGTGTCAGTATTTTGGGGGAGGGTACAATCTCGTGGGCTTGGGACACTGTACAGTGGCCATTAGAACAGTGAAATGGTTTGGTGATGGATGAGGACATGATGAAGATGTTGCAACAGATTAATTTTGATGGTGGGATATGTTGACAATAATGGGGAGTGCCTTAAAAACCCTGATGCACGCACACAAACACAAAACACACACACAGCAGCACATGGCCTTTATGGGATCTGGACTTACTCTTCTCATTTTGCAGAAAGGAACTACAGTAAAACCTTGGATTGAGAGTATTTTGCAAGACAAGCAAACACTTCTAATACATTTTGACTTGGTATACAAGCAAAAATAGTCCCAGCCAGGATACAGCCAGTTTCACCGCTCCACCACCATTGGCTCAGCCTCTCCTGAGAGTTCCAGCCTATGAACGTCTACTCTGAAGTAAACCCCATTAAAATCAGTGCGGCTCACTCTGTTCTTCTCCTCACCTGAGTTCTTGTTACATATGGAGGGGAAGCATAAAGGTTCTAATATTGCAAATTTTTCTTAAATAATTTTTCTCACACCCCAGCCTCAATTCACATTGGGGATCTGAGAGTTAGCTTTTTCCATAAAAAAGAAAGCAAAAAATCCAAAACTGTTGTTTCCTCAATTTGAGAAAGAAAAAACCAATGTAGTAAACTTTCCTCTGCTTTGTGAGCAACACTGATTGTGAATGGTCAAGTTGTCAGTTGCAAATAATTGAGGCTGGAATCTCCAACTGGGCAAGAGGCAAAATTCACAAATTAGTCAAATAATCATTATTGGCAACATGGAAACAGAAAGTCCCAGGAATGAATGAACTGAATTGTGTAAACATCCATACTGTTTGGGGGCCTTTTTTGCTTAGAGCTTTGATACAAATATCCCCAAACCTGGGAATGTGTGAAATCGGAAAAGTGATTTTGTGGCTTTGATCTGTCTACTTGAAACCTTTTGTACTTTATGCCTTTTAGTATTCAAGATGTGCTGAGAAAGCTGATTCCTCTCAAATACTAACATATGCTACAGGCCAAGATTATCTAAAGTTGCAGTGATCTTAAGAATACTAAATCATTGCTTTTTCCTCAAGTGCTTTCAAAGGGGAAACCTAATCTGAGATATTCATGTTCCACTTTACTAGTGGGTAGTAGAGGCATTGCACAGGTATTTCGTCGTCAATGATCCTTACCGGAGGGCGTCTGAGGATGAAGCACTCCAAGATCCCTCCCTCTGTTGTTTGAAAAACAACATTTACAGGTGTCTTCCACTCTCTGATGGTTCATTTTTAATGGTTTAATTATTACCAGGACTCATTCATTCAACTCATGCTTCACTCTTTCAATCTCTCTCTGCTAGTCTAAAGGCTAAAATTGTCTTCCCTGATATGGATTGGCATGTGACATGATGAGCAAACTGTTTTTTTCATTTCCTTATGACTCTCTTAGATAAATAATATTCAAATACATAAGATATTTATTGCCTACACCTGCCTTTGTTCATTTTACTGTAATTAGTTATGTATTTTGGCTATGTGTTAATAAATATTTGTTATTTAGGCTTGTGCATATTTGTGTGATATTTATGTCTTTTCTGATGGCTATTTTGCATTTGCACGCTGAAAAACACTGGGTTCCTCTTTTCGACAGTTTTCATTTTTGGATGGTGCTCCAGTCCCTAACCCGTCCAGTAAGTGGGAGATGCCTGAACTGGAAAAATGTGTATAAATGAGAATCACAGGCATGTTGTATCATTGCCTAGTCAAGGACAGGTATGTGGATAGGTGCGGATCTGTTTCATAGGGATGGGACCCTGTGCAATGGTCAATACCACAGCATAATGGTTTGGTGCAGAATGAGAATATGACAATGGTGATGATGATGATGATAATGGCAGGTGCAACAAATGATGGTGGATAAAAATAATGGCGGATATAAATAATTAACAATAATGGAGAAGGGCCATAAACCCAAAACCCAGTATACTTCCCAAACCAGGGGCAGGGGTTGGAAAAGGGCTTTGGAGCACTTTCAAAAGCTATGTTGTATAGCCTTATGAACCAATCCAATGCTGCCTACCCATTTCATGGTCCAGTGGCACCAAAATAGCCACCACTGTTTCCTGCAGGACCTGAGCACCAGGTGGAGGTCTCCTTGGGGCAGTAGTTTTCAACCTTTTTCACCCTCAAAGCTGGGTGATCATATAGAATGGAGGACAGAGTGCCTCTACTTTTAAACATTGCATAGAAGATGGAATTGAGGGAATTTAGCCCTTCTATGATGAGCTAAACCTGCGTCAAATCCTTCGTCTATGCATAGTTAAAGGCAGAGGCTCTCTTTTCTCCATTCTATATGGTCACCCTGCCTCAAGGTATAAAAATTGTCAAGGCACACCATCAGCTTTTGGGCAATTGACAAACAACACCATGCTGCTCACACCCCCATTGGCCCTTTCCCCAAATGCTTGGAAGGCTGTCAGGTAGGGTTACCATAATTATCTTCCACGAAATCAGGCCGGACCCTCTGTCCCATTTGCCAGTATGTGAACACAATCCCCTAAAATAGGTATTGCCCCTGTTTTTGGGGACATATGGCAATCCTAGCATCAGGTAAAGGAGATCCATTTGGTCACAGACATTTAGCACACTGTCAAAGGCACTGGGAGTCTGTAACTTACTACAATGTTATATAAAGAATTGAATTCTTATTCTACCATATTGCAGTCAAAGAACCAAAACTTGAAAGTAATAAAGTTATGATGCCTCATTATTGCCAATGATAGACTAACAGATTTTCTTTCCCAAATCCCTTCCCTTAATGTGCTGCAGCTCAAAAGATCTTTGTTTTCTGGAGTGTTATACTAAAAACTTATTTGCCTGTGATTTGAATAAAGTATCATCTAATTAAACCACTTATATTGTATGCTAATGCAAAAGATCATTTTAAAAAAAGAATAATTACAAAGGGACTTCAAGGGGATAATTACAAATGGGAAATGTTGAATCTGAATAAAATTCCTCTTTCCCTTAATTACTGAAAACCTGCCTTAGCCACGCATTGAGAATATCTTCACTGGAGCATTGTACACAACCAGCATGTGCTCACCATTACAGAACTCCATGCATGAGTAATGTGTCTATTTGGCATTGCATATAATCTGGAAGGTAGTAAAACCTCCCTCACTAAACCTCTTATAAACCAGTGCCTTACATTTTTGCCTGAGAATAAAAGTGGGGTTGAGGAACATGTAAGCGACCCTGACATTCTTGGAGAAAAGGCAGGAGAATAAATAGACTTTCTACCTATCTTGTGGATAGGGCAAATTGCACGGAGCTCAGGGTGTCCTTATATAATACCTTTAAGTATTGAATAGAAGAGGGAATTTTGGTAGGTGCTGCTTTTTAAACCCTTCCATAATGAGCTGAATGCCTAAATTCTCTCTTCTATACACTGGTTAAAGGTATAGGTATTCTGTCCACCAATGCATATGGTCACCTTAATAGAGCAATACTTGAGGGACGCAGCCGTTTAGGGTAGACATCTCCAGCATGCTGCATCACCATCTTTCATCTACCTGGGAAGAATAGCACAATGTTCATTGAAACAGCCTGGCTGGGAGCAACACACTTCTCCAGGGTGCATTTAAGGATGGCCTGAGTTGATACAAAATAAGGAAGAACTAAGGAAGCAGTGGTGGTATGTTGTGCCCATACTCTTAATGCTCACTCTTCAAGGAGAACCTACAAAAAGAGGATCATGCAGCAGCCGGATGAAGCAGGCAGATTGGAGGAGAGTTGGAGGGTGGAGGTGGCAAGTGGGCTTTTACACCCCTCCACTCAAAGCAACCTTCATGTGACTTTGTGAATGGACTTCACCTGGACAGTTATGTAGTATTTTTCCTTATAGTTTGCCATTGGTAGGAAAAAGATCCAACATAGTCCTGCTGACTTGCTTCATAGGAAAATATCACACTCCATAACAATCCTTACTCTGGATAGGACTTTGGATAGCTGTCAAACAAAGCTGTTTTCTACTATTGTAACTCCTACAAACAAGATGTTTCCATGGACATGATAACTATCAAATTTTTCCATTGTATGTAGGACTTTTCCTGTTTGCTTTGATTTCATGCAGACTGTGCGGACACATTACTCTTTTAGAAATGGCTAGACATTTTTTAACCTTTGCTATAAAATAGCTCTGCAAATCTAGGGTGGCTGCTTGAGACAGTTTCATGGTCGCTCCTAAACATTCAGCATCTTCACTGTCATCCTCCAACACAGAGTTGATCACAAGGAGAGAGCTTCAGGGCAGGACTTCCTAGACATGTGCCACTTGGAGCTCCAGGGAATCTTTATTAGCCTACCATATGTATGCAGCAAAGCAATCTGTCCAGTTGGAAGCCGGGAGGAGTCGATGTACTCCATGCCCTCTTTTTTCAGATGTTCACATATTTCGTTCCTTTTATCCCAACCTTCCACTAATGAACATATTGAAGCAATTGCATTTGGATACACTGGGGTCATGTAAGGTAACACAGAGTGGAACTGGAATTGCAACCAATATGTAGAATGGCATATCAAGTCAGCCTTGGAATGTGAACTACCTTCTGTTGGAGGAAGTTGCAGGTTTAGGGGAATTGCAGTTTTCTTCTACAGCATGGAACAAATATTTGGCCCGATCCTGTTCACTCAACCGTTAGTGGGATAAGCATTCTGCTAGCAGAGACTTCGTTATGGCACTCATTAAAAAGTCTCCTGCAGCACACAAGCCACATGCATGATATGTAACCGGATACATGGCAACGACAATTTGGAGAAAGCCTGTTGACACAAGGTGACAGGAGATGTGGGATGGGGTGGGAAAGGGTGGAACAGGGTGAGGGGAACAAGGAGGGTGAAACCAAGCAGCAGTGAGGATGGGGAGAACAGCACATTGGTTCTGGGAACAAACAGATTTGGTGGCAACTGTATTTGCTGAATCCAAACCCTCTTGCCAAACCTGATCCCTCAACACATGTCCATGCAGAGCTGGACCAGTGATTTCACTGGCACAATTTGAGAAAGGGGTTTAAGGTCCTCTCCCCTGTCATGGCCCCAATTCAGAGCCACCCCTCACACAAATAGCCAAGTTATGGTTATGGCAGAATGACATGGTTACAACAGGTACGGTTATCCCAAGGAAACATCTTTGCCCTGTGTGGTGGCAGGGTCTGCATGTTCTGGATTTGGAATCATCCAAACCATCATTGATACAACACCTATCTATCCATTATCAAACTAAGTCGAATCCTATTTGCAGAATATAAAAGGAAAGCATCTGCATTTGGAAAATAGTTGTCCTACAGCACATTTACCTACAATCTTTGAACATTCCTTACTATTAGTTTCTCTTTTGGGCTTGGATACTTGCATGAGATTGAAAGGAAAGTTACAAAGTCAAAAATATGGTTTGTGTTTTGTAGCTGGTCTTGTTCTCATTTGGTCATACGTTTCTGTCCTAGAATTGTATTCTGTCCTACTGTACACTGTCCTGCTGTATTTATTTTCCACAATGGCAAGGAAAGCACACTAGACATTCCCAACATAAAAGAGCAAGCGTCAAACTCCTGACCTCGCTGGGTCCAAAATGAAGTCCGCTGATGAAATATCACTGAAATTGCAAGTGAATAGCTTGGTATTTGGCAGCTCAAGGATTCAGCTTTCCCGCATGAAATAATTGTAGGAACTGCAGGCGCAACACAGTCTGAAACAACTGCTAATGTGAAGGACATAAGCTGGGCAGAAATCCAAATTAAATAGCATTGCTATTCCAATGATATACACAATGTTTTGTCATTTGAAGAGAAATATCATCAAGAGAAATTAAAAGAGTCAAGAGAAGTTTATTTGAATTTTTTAAGGTTCCTATGTAGCACTGTCATACAAGGAAGCTGTCTCTGGAATCCATAATGGACATCACGTGCCGGTTGCCTTGGATTCACATCAGAAGGAGGCCTCTTCAGCATTGAGAAATTATACATTCAGAGCACAATCCTAACCAATTTAGGCCAGCAGAGCTCACCCATTTCCCTGTTCCTGTGGTGATGTGGAGGAGAGGGGGTAGCACATGTCTGTGCAGTGGCCTAACTCCCCCCCCCCCCAAGAGTGGTGAAGAAGTTGCTTATGGCACTTTAGTAACATACCCCAGGCCAGCACGGGCGTTGCACCAAGACTTGTGGCAAGCCTGATCAGGAGTTAAGATTGCACTGTCAATGTTAGAAGAGAAGGAACATGGGTTTCAAATCAACATCCAGGCCTCCCTCTCAACTTTTTAAAAACAATCCTAATTAATCCTAAGAAGCTCGCTGTTTTTTTAAAAAAAAAACAGAGAAGATGCAGACCCAGCCTTTGCCTTCAGAAACTGATGTCACATTGAAATTAAATCTTAGACCAATGTGATCTGAAGTTCTTTTAGATGAGGAAGAGCAACACCTCAGGCCAGCGCACAATTTGTAGACTGTCCCCTTTTGCTATACTTCTGCAAATCATTTGATATTTGAACAACATAAAATAGTGGCTAGTGTGAGCACTATGAATGAAGTCCAACACGTTTCTGTCCCTCCTTTTTTTCTCCTTTGGGGCACAACTCTATCCAATTTTCCCACATTGTTTGAAGCCAAGAAGAAAGGTAACAAACATTCCCTTTACTGGAAGAGACCTTGGTGTCCACCACCACCACAAGATGTCACACATTCCTCATTGACACAGCTACACAAAAGTGGAAAGTTGGATAGGATTGGACCCCTAATGTGTTAAATTCTTTTTAGGACTCAAGAATATTGACAACAAGGACAGTTTACTGAAATAAAACAAACACCACTTGGGATGTGCAAAACTGCACAAGCTCTGCAAAGTTGAATCTGGTATATTGTTTGGCAAAGAAAACAAAACCAGCTGTGCAATCTCAACCCTTCCCAGTTTACTGGTAATGTTGCTTAGTTACCCTAAAAGTCAGTCCCCTGGCTTTGCCTTATTTTATTCACTTTAGTTGCTTGAATACACAGCTTGTGGTTTCCTATCCCAATAGGGATTTTTCCCCCCTCGACAATGCAGGATTATTGATAATTGAACTCTTTTTTTTTAGACAATTGTGTTGTGATAAGTTCCCAGGTGAGCAGTCTCTGAACGATTCAGGCTGTTGCCACCTCTGATGGCGCCATACTGTTTTCACCTGCCTGATTACACCGTGCATCAGAGGAAGGCACTGATGCTCCCTAATTGGCAGAATTTATGGCACCTTTAACCTTTGAAGATTGTAGCCCTCGCAGCATCGATTGAAGCAGAATCTTAAAAAAGAAGCAGCAGAACAACCCAACATCTTATCCTAATTTTAGGATCCACAAACACAACATGTGTTCCTGGTGGATTAGCAAGGAACTTCTTCCAACAGTTTCAGAAGCTTATTAAAGGAGAAAACTCAATACACTGTCTTTTCCTCTGCCACTGTTCAACATTCACTATGTGCACAGCTGTACACTTAAATGGCTTCATTCTGGCTACACTTCACAATGTAGTTGAGCTACTTTGCTCGACCAACTTTGCCTGCTTAGCTGTTTGGGAAAGAAAAGGACATGCTTGTGCTTCCACTGCGATAAATGCATAAATAGAAGAAGGAATTTTGAGGCTTTTATAGACAGACTCTGCTTTTGAATACTTTGACTTGCCTACCACTTAAAACCCAGAATTCACTGTAGAATTTGAAAAGAAACAGAAAGAACACCAAAATTAAACATAATACAGGAGGCCCTTCTATATGCAGATGCCGTATCCACCGATTCATTTATTTGTGGATTGAGTTGGTTGGGCTCCTCTATGCTCTCAGCATGCCCTCTCCAGAGGGCAGCCACTGCCCTTTCACCTTGGGAGAGACCTCAGACGCATTAGAGGCCATGGTCATCAGTCTATGGCAGTGGTTCTCAATCATCTTAACGCCTTGACTCCTTTATAAGTTCCTCATGTTGTGGGGACCCCCAACTATAAATTTATTTTTGCTGCTACTTTATAACTGTAATTTTGCTACCGTTATGAATCGTAATGTAAATATCCGATATGCAGGATGTATTTTCATTCTTACAAATGAAATGTGTGTTCTGTGCCCACATTGAACACAGTGGGATTTATTTCAGATTAGCCATGCATAGGATTGGGCCCTGAGGATGCAATCCTATCCACATTTACATAGGAATAAAGGCTCCCCTGACTATAATGGGATTTATTTCAGAGTAAGCATGCATAGGATTGGGCCCTGAGGCTGTCAGTCAGCCCCAGTGCACGTGCAACTACAGCTGGAGGTCTGGCAAGCCTGACCTGGCCCCCTGCACCAGGGATCTTTAGGCAACACCCAGGAAAGCTCTAGGTGACCCCCAAAGGGGTCCCGACCCCCACTTTGAGAAACGCTGGTCTATGGCCTCTTCCAGACTCAGACTGAGCCCTACAGCAGATATTACTTTTAAATGTCTTATAAGGCTTGAGGAGGGTCTGCTGGACCCTCTAGAGGCAAGGCAAGTGAAGCCCCCCCCCCCCCCCGGTCCTTCAGCTCTGGAGGCTGGAGAGAGACATTCACTTGTATCTGAGATTTCATGTAACCACAGAGGGGGATTCCAGAACATAACTCCTGCAGATATGGGGGCATAAAGTCTTTACAATGTCCTAAGATAATAAAAGATTAGGGGTGCAATCCTAATCTAGGCTGGCACAACTCATCAGTCTTCCTGTTCCTGTGCTGAAGTAGGGAGGTGACATAGTGCAGGACTGTGTACTGGTCTAACCCTCCCCCAGAAGTGGCGCACAAGTGTCTTACAGTCCTTTTGTGATACTCCCAGCACAGGACCTATGCTAGGACTTAGGCTAGCCTAACTGGAGGTTTGGTTTGCAGGCTAAGAAAGTTTTGACCCCTCAGTTCAGTCCAACCTAGGACAATAGTGGAATAAACCTAGTTAATATTGTACCTGAGATTAAATAAAATAAACCAACACATGTAAATTGTTTGGTCTTTGCAAGCAAAGATACTTATCCAAAACTCTGAATTATAATTCTATGCACAAATACTTGGATCAAGCAGTATTTGACACAGTGGAACTTACTTCTGAGAGAGTATTGGGCTGTCAGTCTCAAACCTGATTGAAAATTTAGTTTTTTCTTCTTCAATCTAAAAGCTTCAGTACAGTATTATAAGAATTGTGCCATTTATTTGCTGCTTCTGGCAAAGATTGACAATCAGGGCAATTCTTTTCCTTCTGCATCAGTTAACAACAGTAGAAAATGGTGGTGTCACCTTTATCTTAGTCCCTTGTGATTTTAAAAATTCAAGCAGACGTACTGTGTTTTGCGCACACTTTAAACCAGTTTCCTTTTCTTCATTCACAACCCATCATCTCTCCATTCAGATACCCAAAGTAAGTAGGCCTCTGTCAGTCTTGAAAGACTATGGTATCATGCTCAGCGCTGCATACGCTGCATGCGAAGCACAAAAGCCTGGGTTGGATTGTTATGGAGGATAGGCTGTTACCCAAGCAGCAAATCCCCCCTCTCCACGCCACTGAAATAGTCCAATGGAAAGGCAGAGCCAATACGATTGGATCCAGCTGGCGTCGCAGAGCTGGGCTAAGGACAGGAGCTCACCCTGTCTTGTGGGGCCAACCCGGGTCTCGAACCCTGGCCTCCTGGTTAACAGGCAGGGTTTTTAACCTGCTCTTAACCGCTTGCACCACCCACAGCCCAAAGTATTCTACAGAAAGTATTCTACAGAAAGAATACAGCCCAAAGTATTTTACAGATACCCAAAGTATTCTACAGAAATAAGCATTTTCCAGAAAAAAAGCATTCAAGATCCTCATTCAAGATGCAAATTTATTCTTTGTCATACAGCCTCCCTGATCAATGGGGTTCTTTCCCCATGGGTTAATAAACATGCTGTGTATATTCCCCCATAACACCTTAGGAATGGTCAATTGCCACTTAGTATTCTGTTATTCCGTTGTTGCTAAATTGACCTAAGCAAACTCCTATTGAACTGAAACACCTTTTTCCAGACCTGACCAAATGGTTGATTAACAACCCCATTGAGTTACTTCCCTTCATTAGTTGTCCCACTGAGAAATGCACTCTAAGCAACAATTACTATCCTCAAGTGAGTGGTCTAGTCAAAATTGCCACTTTGTGTGTCAGATACTCAGAGTCTGAAATTCATTCATCTGGAAACAGGGATGTCCTCCACTGGCTATATGATCACTTTGATCTCACATTGCCCCAGATCTCTGCTAAGCTGGCCCCATGTCATAAGATCTAGGTACTGATTTGGATAATGATAGGCTAGGTTGATTGTTTGCATTAGCCAAGTAAGGAATAACAGAGTGACCATGTGCCACAACCACAAAACACGGCAAGCATGTAGTTGTCAAAAATGTAGGGCAGCCAAGTTGTCAACTACAAGTATGCAGTTGTCCAAAATGTAGGACATGACCAAAAGAGCTAAAAACACTCAAATATTTTGCTTTCATGTGGTTAATTAAAAAACTATATTATTAAATTTAAATCTATTACACATACTAGCAAAAAGTGTACCTGTGTTGAGGGACTAACATTTCTCCATTCTCAATTCCCTCACGTCACATAAATATCCCATGCTCATAAACACCCTATGTGCAACTTCCCCCATGCGCAACTTCCCCATGTGCAACTTCCTACCATGCGCAACATCCCCCATGCGCAACTTTCCCCATGCACATCATCCCCCATGTGCAACTTCCCCCATGCGCAACTTCCCCATGCGCAACTTTCCTCCATGAGCAACTTCCCCACGCACATCTTCCCCCGTGCGCAACTTTCCCCAGTGTGCAACTTCCCCCGTGTGCATCATCCCCCATGCACAACTTTCCCAATGCGCATCATCCCCCATGTGCAACTTCCCCCATGCGCAACTTCCCCATGCGCAACTTTCCTCCATGAGCAACTTCCCCACGCACATCTTCCCCTGTGCGCAACTTTCCCCAGTGTGCAACTTCCCCCGTGTGCATCATCCCCCATGCACAACTTTCCCAATGCGCATCATCCCCCATGTGCAACTTTCCTCCATGCGCAACTTCCCCCATGCACAACTTCCCCCATGTGCAACTTCTCCCGTGCGCAACTTCCCTCATGCACAACTTCCCCCATGCGCAACTTTCCTACATGCACATCATCCCCCATGTGCAACTTCCCCTCATGCGCAACTTCCCCTGATGTGCATCTTTCCCCTCATGCGCAACTTCCCCCCATGCGCAACTTCCCCATGTGTAACTTCCCCTCATGCATAACTTCCCCTCATCCGCAACTTCCCCCGTGCGCAACTTCCCCCCAAGCGCAACTTCCCCCATGCACAGCATCCTCGCCAGTGCAACCTCTTCCTCCGAACAACATCCCCCCTCCCCCAGTGCAGCAGGCAGAGAGCACCAAACTGGCTGATGTTGGTCAGTCTCCCATGTTAAGTATAGGACAGAAACACGTTGCCCCCTTTTCAGCCCCTGAAGGGTTAATTTCTCCAGATGGTTCTTGGTGGGTGTTCGGGAGACAGAAGGAACTCCCAGAATTCCATGCTTCAGGCCCAGCACTTGGGGTGGAATGTTGATGAGTCAGCAATTCTCAATGCAAAGTATAGGGAGGAAAACGCGTTGCGCCCCTTTTCAGCCCCTTCCCATTGGAATTTCTGAATTTCTTAGTGCACCCCTCAGTCACTGAAGGATCACCCAACCCAAATTTCACACTTCTAGGCCCACCGGTTTTGGCAGGGCGGTGATGAGTGAGTCAGTGAGTGAGTCAGTGACTTTTCTCTTTTATATATATAGAAGTGAGCATACATAATTTATTAATTAAAAGAAGGCTACATGCTGGCTGCAGACAAGAAAAGGAGAACAACCAAAGATTGTTTCCAGGACACACAGCTAAAAAAGAGACATGTTCTGGAAAAGAGGACACATGGGCACTCTTTTCCAGTCTTCCATGCCACATTCAATTCTGCTGAGCTTTTTCAGGCAAGACAACAGATAAATCTCCGAAATGTATCTCCTTTCCCAGTCACTTCTGAATTTTGGGTCTTAGTTTTGAAAAGAGGATGCTGGGATTGCTTTAAAGTCAACCATTTTCCAAGCAAGCAATCAAGTTACAGAGTTGGTTATTTTGTCTGAAGGAGGCAATGGCAAAGTACACCTCCCCAAAGGATTAGAAAAGGCTAGTTGGTGCTCCTGAGATTGCTACCAATGGAGCAGGCTGTGTAACGAAGTGAGCATGTTCCACAGCAGGATCTTACAGACTTGACTTTTTTTGCCTCAACTCATCTGTTGTTTCAAGTTTGTGTAGGGCCTGCCTGCTGTTTGCACTAATTAAATAGAGCTAAGGTGCATTAAGGGGAATGGGGCAAATAGTGAAATTCAGCAGATGAGACTCCATAGTTATCATAGTGAGGCTGCAATGTGAAGAACATTTCCTTCCTGGTCACATAATGTGGATGGTGGGGTGTTAAAACTTGACATTTCCACATTAAAAAATTGTCTGTATGGGGAAATGTCTCCTCAAAGTTCTACTTTCCCTCAGCTTTTTCCTCAGATTTCCATGTTTTTGTTTACCAAATGACTAAACTCTTTGAAGCTTTTAATGAGCAGGACCAGTGGTGGGCTCCAGCAGGTTCGTACCTACTCTACAGAACCAGTTGTTAATGGGACATATAAATAGGACATATAAAGTTCAAAAATAGCCATTTAAAAGTGGCTGCCAGAGGGCAGAGAACCGGTTCTTAATTTCTTTGAATCCCATCACTGACCTGGACCTGTATTCAGCTGAAAGTACATAGGTTGGGCAAATAGGTTGGGCACATAGGAAAGTCCATATAGGTTGGGCACAGTGCTAATCTCTCCCCTCCCACACCTCTGTGACTGTAGGCTGAAAAGAATTTTTTAATGACCTCCTCAACCTTTTTGGCAACCCTCCGGCAGAAATGAGACTCTCACCACTTCTTCTACAAGGATGCAGCTTAATGTTCACGTGTCCTCCATCGTCTGTGAAGTCTGCAAGACCCCTGTTAACTGGGCAAACAGCACTCTTTCCAGTGGGTGCTCCTCTTTTGTTTGGCAGGGGAGAGTAACTGGCCCTCCACACACCAGCAATATCTGTGCAAGTGGCTTCTGCTGGTGTTCTTTTTGCATTTTAGATTGTAAGCCCTTTGTGGGACAGGAACCCATTAGCTATTAATTCGCTATTAATTTTTTCATTTTCTTTTTATACTGCTTTGTGAACTTTTTTAGTTGAAAAGCAGTGTATAAATACCGTAGGGAGGGGGCGCTGGCAGGCATTTTATCCTTTTTCTCCTCACAACAACTCTTCTCTTGTGGATGAAATCCTTCCACAGTGTGGTCATTACATCTGGCATCAGGGAATGCCTTCTAAGCTTCCAGCAGAGCAGTTTTTAGGTTGACCAACTTGTAAACAGCAGAACCTCCTGGCTCGGTTGTCTCATGACAGATTTATCAGCTTTGTGGACACAATCTTAACCACTTTAGGTTGGCATAATTTACCAGCTCCGCATTCCCATGGTGGTATGGGGAGGCAATTGCATATCTGTGCACTGGTCTAAAGCTCCCAGAAGCAGTGCAAAGAGCCTTATGGCACTTTTGCAACACCCCCAGGCAAGCCCGGGACTTATGCCAAGACTTACGCTGGCCTAACTGGGCGTTAGTATTACAGCCTCAGGGTGCATCCTAACTTATTTAGGCCAGTGCAACTCACCTTTCTTCCCAATCCAGTGGTGGTATATAGAGGCAGCATGTATCTGTTCCCTGGTCTAACCCCTTCCTCCCAGAGTGGCACAGAAGTGTCTTATGGCACTTTTATGACACCTCCAAGCCAGCATGGGACTTGTACCATGGTCTAACTGGGAGTTATGACTTCTCTGTCAGTCCAGAAATTTACCCAGGTTACAATGCAAAAGTTACCCTTGTCTTTCCCTGCTTAGCAGTAGTTGGCAGCCCACTGCTAAACCATCAGGCTGTGCCTAATAGGGTACGGAGGGAAGAGGAATTGCATAAAAGGGGACTAGCAAGCTGGAGCATTGGAGACTTTTTACTTGACCGGTCTCCTGTCCTCCACTCTTCCTTTGCTGCTCTTTCCCTTTCTTCCCTTTCCATTTTAGGATGTGGTAGAAGTAATGGCTAGTAGTTGCCAGGTAAAGGTGGAGGCAGAATTTGTCATACCACCTCATGCGAAGACATTTTAGGCTAAGCCTGGTAGAAATCAAGACAACAAATGAATTTCCAATATCCTGTCTGGACTTTATAAAGCCTATGGTGACCGATCAAATGACCAGTTTGCTCAAGAGGTATAGCTGCTGCAGTAAAACAGCCCAGAAGTGAAAGCCTATGTTTCCAGTTGCAGCATACAGTGATGGGCAAAGATTTGACAAAATAGATCAATTTACACTCGAAATGTAGTCCATTACTATCAAATCCAGCTGGAGAGGGTTGTCTCTGTGTAAAGCCAGACATTAAATCTAGCTCCTGCGTTCCAGTTATGTGGGTGATAGGAGACCTCCTGGTTTCAAACACTTTGAAGACAGAGCTGCTTATATTCTGCATTTTTAGATTTTTTTTTTGTAGAAAACTGTTGAAAAGATTATATAAAAGAAATTGTAGTAAAGATTCAACGCAGTCCACTATATGGAGCTGAGAGCCAAAAGAACAGACTGTCTTCGTTCGAGCACAACCAATCCTGAATACGTGCCATCTAAGCTCACTCGTTTATCGTTAAGGTAAGGTTAAAAAATAATAATAAGGCAGCCATTTACCTGTCATTTGCACGGCTACATTTTCAGATCCTGTTAAACACAATAATTAGACTGCAAATTGGTATGGAACAACAAATGTAGGGAAATTGCAGAGCTGGACATTTTTTTAAAAAAAAAACCTGCCTTTTTTCCCAATTTTGTCTTCCTTTACAATTGGTTTCCAGGATAATTGTGCCTCTCTTTGTTGAAAACGATGACTGTACTTACGTAGTGCCCTGTAGAAAGTGAGGCTGCATGCCTCACTGGATTCTATCATCACTTCACCCCCTAATGAGAGAGATTGTTTGCAGGCAGATGAAATTAAATTGTAAGCTCTATTGACTTCAACAACAGGTGCCATTTGTGAAGACCCAAAGGGAACTATTGAATTGTCAAAAAAGATTTAACTCTTCCCAACACCGAAGTATCTGATAATATTTCCTTGGTGCTTTGCCCAGCGCACAGCATTAGCTCACGTAAACATCCACACCGTGTACAGTTTAGGCAATACCATCACCGAGAGAATGGCTAGAAAAAAATTGAATTAACTGGGAATGAACCTCTGGTGTTTTTTCCTTGATTTTCAAGTTGTCAACATCAAGGTGGGACCAAATGAAACAAGGTGGAGAAGTTACTCATTCGGTCTAGTCATCATTGGCATCCTTCAGTCTCAAAAGACTATGGTATCGTGCTCTGATTGGAAGTCATATAAAACCAAATAAAACAAGGTGGAGAAGTTACTCATTCAGTCTAGTACCATTATGAAAAAAGAACCATGAACCTTCACCATTGCTTTAGATGGGGGTGCTAGGAAAGATGTTATGAGCTAAAAAAAATCCACATTGAATCAGAATACATAAGAAAATTGTTCAAAATTGCAGTGCTGCTTATTTCCCTGTTGGTATAATCTCCGTGAGAAATTAAATGTGACATTAAAAAATTGAAAGCGCAGCGTACGCTCATCAGTTGACTACCACTGGATGTTTGACTAAGAAGCTCCAATTAAAATGAATCCTGCTATTGTTTCATGTTGATGTTAAAAATCCAAAGGAACAGAGCAGAATCCTTTGGCTCAGAGGTTCTCAAACTGGGGAATTGCAACCCTGCAGCCCAAGAGCCTTGGACTTTGCAACTTTAAGGCAAACAGGCAGGGGAAGACATCAGCATGATCCCTAGAATCACAGTGCTACAGGTGCAGAAGAGGGTTTCTTTAATAAATCTTACCTCCTGCTGGGATCTGGAGGGTTTGAGAAGTCCTCTGTGGGACTCCTTCTAGCTTGTTCTTAAATTTTCCTGTGTGATGCTTTGACACGAACATATAGTACATTTCTACAAATATGGCATACATGCCTAATGAACACATTGTCCTGATCTGTTCCCCAAATTGATGTCCATTAAGTGAAGCAAGGTGAGCCACATGCTGCAGAACAGGAGCATCTTAAAAGGGTAGACCTCTGACCTGGATCCTTGCAATCCTCCTTCACTCCAGGTTTTCCTTGCTTTGATGTGTGTTCCCATTTCTTTGGTTGAGAAATCAGCTGAGGTCAAAGCTCCAAGTTGGGTTGAGGCCTATAAGGGTCTGGGGCTAGCCCTCGTCAGGTAAGAACTCTGAATTCCAAGCAGGAATCATGACATATTTTGGATCTTCATACTTGCTATGATGAGCATATGCTGTAATAAAGGATTATGGGAACACCATTTTCTATAGTTTTCATAACCAGTGTTGGTGACATGCATCTATGGCCCATATCCTAAAGTCAAATTAAGCCCTTTGCTCCAGAGCAGTTAAGGTGACTTTCCATAAGATAACACTAGAGGGTGACGTAACTGTGTGGACCCATAACTGCTATGGATTTTGCCCTAAGGACCTAAATTCTATGGTCCTGCTACCATAATTGAGTTCTGGCGCTCTCTCCTGTATCGCCCCCTCATCAAGATAGGTTGGGACAAGAAAAAGGCTTCAATCAAAATGAAACTACTTGGACTTGAATGATGTCTGGGTCTGAAGAGCAGATCCATGAAATTTGGAGTCCTCCTATGTTTTTCTACTCTGCCCCATCACTAATATTGGGTGGTTTGCTTTTTAAATAAGCAGATCAAAAATCTGAAAGAAGCAGATCCAAAATTAAAATTTCATTTTAAAGAAGCAGATCCAAAATCCCTGTGCCCATTTCATTAGCCACACTGTTTTGTGCCTATCACTTGACACTTCCCAATCACAGCCACTTCCCTTCACTCCATGCCACCACAATCTTCACCTTCCAGTGACTGTTTTCTAGCAGTGTGGCCACAAAGTCCCTCTGTTTAGTCTTCAATCCCAAATCCACGCAATTTCACACATCAAGACTTTGGGTCTCCCTCTACAGAAACACACACTTTTCCTTCATTCTCCCAATTATATGTACTTAAAAAACATAAAAACTCAATATTTCAGCTCACAGCTTTCTGGGTCATTTTCCTAGCCTTCCGCCTGTTTTTCCAT
Source organism: Cryptoblepharus egeriae (assembly GCA_030015325.1). NCBI lineage: Eukaryota > Metazoa > Chordata > Lepidosauria > Squamata > Scincidae > Cryptoblepharus > Cryptoblepharus egeriae. The sequence goes on from JAREYC010000002.1 coordinate 168,217,915, forward strand.
TTGTTCATTTCTGCCCTTGTCAGATAATGAGTCAATCATTACCATCTAACTGAAGAATCCTATCCATTTTGGATATAATTTGGTATTTCAGTAATGTGAAGAACAATTAAATACTCAAGCATTACATAACTTCAAACGTCTCCTTGGAGATGAAATATATGCAAATGATAATGTCTTATGGTCATGGTTAAAATTATTTAATTTTGACTTGAAAGTGAGAGATTTTGCAACAGCATGATATATTTGATCCAGTGAAATAATCACACCAGTTTTGTATCATTTTAGCAGCAACTTATCTCCCCCGCCAGAAGGGGAAAGATATTCCAGCTGTAATAAATGGATTTATGTCATTCTCCCAAATCTATTTTTTCCTCCTAAAGTATTCAAAACTGTAGAGACCTTGCAGTGAACAGCTCCCTGTGTCAAAAGGACATGAGATTTCTAAGAGATTAAGGGCAAAATCCAGAGTAACTACGGGGAGTCCTTGCTTCGGCGTAAGGTCCTTGCTCTGGTATTACTCTGGATACCAATATGAATTTCCCATAGGTTTTCACTGGGTGGTGCAGTAACTACGGGTGCACATAATGTCTCTTACGTGCTCACATAGTTACTCTGGATTGTAGGGTAAGAGTGCAATCCTAACCTAGGCCTGTACAACTCATTGGTCTTCCCATTCTCATGGTGATATAGGGAGGGAAGCCTAATCCTCCCCAGAAGTGGTGCAGAAGTGTCTTAGGCCTATATCCTAAAGTGAAATTAAGCCCCTTGCTCCAGACCAGTTAAGATGACTTTCCATAAGGTAACACTAGAGGGTGACGTAACTGCGTGGACCCGTAACTGCTATGGATTTTGCCCTTAATGGCAATTTTGTGACACCCCCAAGTCAGCACAGGACATATGACAGGGCTTAGGCCAGCCTAACTAGAGATTAGGACTGCAACCTAAGGTTACAACATTTCCTTGTGGAATATGGCTGGAGACAATGCTTGGAACAGGTTTCCCACCTCCAGTCTACTGGTGCTGTTATCTCAGTCTTTGTCTCCATTTTCCCCCCAAAGATTTTCTCTTGTCTGGGCCTCACTAAGACTTGAGGTGTGAAGTTTACATTCATGGATTAAATGGAAGAGAGGAGGGAACAACAAAAGCAGCTCTTTGAATTCACTCCATTATTCAATGGCAGAAGGGAAAAGAACGGAGAAATTTATAACCTGCATTTGCACAAAATCATGATTGCCTAATGCAGGTTTAAATTGACAACCAGCGGGTTCTCTGCATAACAAGTGTTTTTGCCATTTTCTGGTAGCGCTGGCTGAGTATGTCTGAGTGCACACAGGAACGCAGAGCCTGGAGATCCAGGCAAACATCACTATTACAGGCATTGTCTCCTGCCTCCTGGGGACAGCCCAACCACCAAGCCAAGCTTGAGAATAGCAAGTGGGCCGCACTCTACCTGGTGAGATAATGCCTGTTTCTTTCGGGTAAGACGTAAAATGTGTTAATAACATCTCTGACATTTAATGATGTTTCTTTCATTTTTAACACATCATTGCACAGATATTGAATCCATTCATTCTGGTAATGGACTCGAGTTCTGCAAAGTGTCTCCTCCCAAATAAATAAATAAATGCAAACAATAAGCTGGGGGGGATGCAAACTGCTCTCGCAGCACTCCCACCCCCACCCTCACAAAAGCACCCAGCTTATATTTTATAAGCTTTGCTTGATTGAGTCTGCTTCCATCTGTCTCTGTGACACATCAATTTTGCTCCCCAAGTTTGGTCATCTGGGATTCTAATTTTCACATGATCTGCAAATCATTCATTGCCAGACCTTTTATTTCAAAAGAAATGCTAAACTGTTTGCCAAAGTGTTGAATGTGGCTGTCCAGGTAAAATATCTTCTATTTAATTATACTTCTCTTCCAAGGCATATGGTGTACACTCTCACACATACAGTGGTTCCTCGCTTAACAAGCGTTTCACATAAAGAGCAAAAATTTCTAAGAAATCTTGCTTCACATAACAAGTTCCGCTTCACTTAACAAACAAGCACGCTATGGGCACACGTGCTATGCAGCCCTGATGCTCCACGCAGAGGCTCTTTAAAAGGGCTGCCGGCCAGTGCTGCTGCCTCTGCCCCCAACTTGAGGGCAGTTGCCTGGAGGTGCCAGAGGCAGCTGCCCCAAACTGTCCCCACCGACCACCTTGAACCTCCAGCAGCAGCCCAGGTCAGGCTCCCAGGAAAGTGTCTTTGATTGCAGTCTCCTAACTATGTCTACTCAGAAGTAAGCCCCATTGTGTTAAATTGGGCTTACTCCCAGGAAAGTGTCTTTGATTGCAGCCTCTTAATCATGTCTACCCAGAAGTAAGCCCCATTGTGTTAAATGGGCTTACTCCCAGGAAAGTGTCTTTAGGATTGCAGCCTAAGTAGACTCCTTAGGATCATGCACATTGAATGCATATTTTGAATTCAATTATAGTGTTTTGTCACCATTTTTACATCCAGTTAATATTTTATTTGAATATTTGGGGGGTTGTGGAACCAATTGTCTGAGTTTCCATTATTTCCTATGGAAAAATCTGCTTCACTTAAAGAGTTTTTCACTTAAAGAGCATGCCTCTGGAACGAATTAAGCTCTTTCTGTGAGGCATCACTGTACATCGTTGTGGGGCAGGCACAATTACTCCAGTATGACACCCATGTCACATCCTGTGTACTCCCCAAATTTCCTGCCTATACTGGAACCCATTTCATTCACTTCCTCCATCCACAGCATCAGGAGTGTCATAAATATGCTGTAAGGCATGTTTGCAGCACCCGAGAAGAGGGAGGCAGATACAAGGAGTTGCACCATGTGAATTCAGTTGAATCCAGTTGCACCAGCTGCCACCATGTGCCCAGAGATGGGGTAAGGGACTGCCACCCAAGGAACTGGCCCAAGGGTGCTTCTCCCAATCACTGGATGTAATCCAGAGGATTAGTGTTTTTTGGTCTAGCCTGGAATGCTCTAGGCTCCTCTCCTGCTGAGGATGAATGGAAAGTGTAGTCAACTGAATGAACTTTGAGATGCTTTTTAAAGCATCAACAACTTGGGAACCTCGTTCCTTGAATGTGGGTGCAGTCACTGACCTAATACCTTGTTACTTCAGTGCACTTTTAGGCTCATCGTATAGGTCTTGCCTTGACCCAGCTGCTTGCTTTGATCTAGATCAGTGTCTGGCTGGATGGTTGGGCACATCGGCAACATGGTATTAAAGGGCCCTAATCAGTGGTGGGTTCCAGCAGGTTCGCACCTACTCTATACAACAGGTTGTTAATGAGAGATAGGAGATATAAAGTTTAAAAAAAGCCATTTAAAAGTGGCTGCCAGATGGGGATCGAACCAGTTGTTAATTTCTTTGAATCCCATCACTGCCTAAACCCCTCCTTGCTGAGGCCGGGGGGCCCTTGGCAACCTCCCCAGCTCTGGTCTCTGTTCCTAGCTAGGAGAAGTGTAAGAGCGTAGGGTTCACCGGCTCTGTGACTGCTAACTTTTCTTCACCAAACTAGGCCCCCGGGTCATCCCGCTATCTAGCCCTATGACTGCCTAGGATAGTGGGGGACCCTGGCATGCTAGTGAGTCCTGTGCACTAGGATGCAAAGAACACAAATAATGGGTGTAAAGGAAAACTGGGGAATTGTTCCAGAGTATCTGTAATTTAAAAATTACAGAATATAAACTCAGTGGGAATTGTACAATGATCCAGGGAATGTATCACAAACCCAAGAGAACGACAATTTAACTACCAAGTCAAGGAAGTTATAAGATGCATGAAAGCTTCCTTCAGAAAAATAAGGGAAATGTGTTAATCTTAGAAGAAAATTGTCTTTTTCTGCTATCTATCTTACAGCACAAACCTATCCTCTTCTACTACACAGGATTTAGAGCACCAATGAAAGCTTCACCCAATCTTGCTCACCAGCAGGGGGCATGCCCTGCCAGGACAGGTAAGTTTAAAAATAAAACTTATCCTTATCTCTTCTGCCACTACCCTTTGGGCTTACTTAGATCCTGTTATTTTGCTGCCATAGAGCTCTAGAGTAAAGGGCATGAATTGGAACCAGAACAAGACCATTGGACATGGTGACCACTGCTGCTGCTGAGATCCATTCCTAACCTACCCCAAACCACCCTGGTCCAGTCTGACCTGTGTGTCCCAGTTCACTTTGATCTTCCCCCACTGGCAAAATGTACCTGGATCAGCATCCTGGACTGGCAGCCAGACAGCATGTGGCAACCCAGTCTTTGCACTAGAGAGGCTGCACTCCACTGACCATCGGAGAGTGACTGAGATGACAGCAGACCATGGGAGATGCAAGCAGACTTTATGATTCATCAGCATAATCCCATGGATAGAAGATCTTAGGGTGCAGTTCTATAGGCTATTGCACTACCGGTACATATGTCGCTATGGATGTCACAAACATGTCATATGAAAAATGGGATTAAAATTTGAATGTAAATACCATATTTCACGGTTTATAAGACGCACTTTTTTTTCTTCCCAAAGGGGGGGGAAATGTCTGTGCGTCTGATAGAGTGATAGGGCCAATCCTGGAGCACCGTACCCCATCATGTCATATGTCGTTGGATTCGTACTGAAGAGCAGAATCCAATGCAACAATCAGTTTTGAGATATCTCCTTCCTATCAAAAGTTATGGCCAAAAAAGTAAAAATCAAAAATATAAAAACAAAAAAATACATTTTTTGGCAATTTTTTAAGCGTGTAGGAATTTTGCCCTGGGGGTTAGGAATTTTGGCCTTGGGGTTCAGGAATTTTGGGTTTGGCATCTGGTCACCCTGGCACAGTTGCAATCCTAAGCAGCCTTCCCTGGCTTGGAGACTTGCTCCAAAGTAGACATGCACAAGACCTGGTCCCTCCTGCTCCATGCCTGTTCCTCCCTCACTCTTCCCTATGTATCTAGATCCCCTCACCTTTCCCTACCTACCCCCCAAAAGAACCCCCCAACTTACCTGCCTTCCTGGACTATTTGCAATGAGATTTGTGCAAAATGTTGTTGTCTGATCATTTGCAATGAGATTTGTGCAAAAGTCGCAAATCACTGACACTAGAGATGGTGAGTTTTTGTTGTTACCAGAAAATTAAAAGAGTGCTTGAAGCTTAAAGTCTTTCCTCATTTGTTAATGACAGTGATAATGGTTCTTAACACCACTGTTGACTTTACATGATTGAAATATTATTCTGCTATATTTTATTAAATATAGTAATACACCATTTGGTTCAGAATATTTTTTTTCTTGTTTTGCTCCTCTAAATGTTGGTGCATCTCATTATCTGGTGCGTGTAATAAACCGGGAAATATGGTAAATGCATTGGCCATAAATTTGGCTCTAAATCAGTTAGCCCACCTTATGATTAGCCCAGACTTGAGAAAACATCTAATCATATGAAAAACACTTGGTCTGAAGTAGTCGATTTACAGGAAGTGAGGCCAAAGCGGCTCATTTTAAAAAAAAATTAGAATTGGTAAGAAAGCAAATTTAGCTATAAATTGTTTAAGTTTACATTATATCAAGTGACTATGAAAAAGCTTGAAAGGAATCCATAGAATGCAGTGATATTTGTTTCTTTTTTAAGCACTGAAGTAACCCCAAAAAGGGCACAGTCGTTTCAAGCGCTGTACTAAAAGCATTTTTTAAAACTCCTCTGTTTCCATCAGGATACGATTTACCACCTATAAACTAGCTATGAAGTATACATCAGTTATTCTGGCCTGACTCTGATTTCTCAGCTATTCATCCTTACTACATTCTGCATGCCCTGATAATGAATAATTGGTGAATGGGTGCAGACTAACCTATGGAATTTGAAAACAATATTTCAAATAATGGAGGTGGCACCACTAATCTTTCTTTCAAAAGTCTTTATAGAACTTGATAGTCCTATAATTCCTAGGACAATTTCCTGCTCAGTTTCCAGGAATTCAAGAACAGGTGTCTCCTGCTTATCTGATGGGTTAGGAACTGGAGCTATAGTGAAAATCAGAAATGGTTGAAAAGTGGAACCCAGTCTTTTTTAGTTTACAAATGTTGCTTTTTTAGCTAGCAAATTGAAAATGCCTTTTTTATCTTGTAAATTCATGCTGTTACACAAAGATTTCTGCAGATGGATTCTGATTAATTCCTTTGGGAATGGGAATAGATCCAGAGCTAAAGTGGCCATTCATGCTCTCACTATTACACACACTCGCCATATAGCCTGAATCACCAAAGCATAGGATTTACCAAGAATAAATCTTGCCAGACAAATCTGATCTCCTTTTTTGATCTTACGAGCTTACTGGACTGTGGCAATGCTTACTGGACTGTGGCAATGGGTTACGAGCTTACTGGACAGTGGCAATGCTCTGGATGTCATTTATCTTGACTTCAGCAAAGCATTTGACAAGGTCCCACATGACATTTTAATTGGGAAGTTGGAAAAATATGGGCTAGACGGGGCAATCGTTAGGTGGATCCGCAACTGGCTTGACGACCGCACCCAAAGGGTTTTAGTAAATGGTTCTGTGTCAACCTGGAGGTCGGTTTCAAGTGGGGTACCCCAAGGCTCTGTCTTGGGCCCGGTTCCCTTTAACATTTTCATTAATGACTTAGAGGAAGGGATACAGGGGAGCCTGATCAAATTTGCGGATGACACCAAGCTGGGAGGAGTAGCAAACAGAAGACAGGAGAAACCTCCAGGAGGATCTGGATAAACTAGAATCCTGGGCTGTAACCAATAGAATGAATTTCAATAGGGAGAAGTGCAAGGTTCTGCACTTAGGCAATAAAAACCAAAAACACAGGTATAAAATGGGGGATACTTGGCTTGGCAGCACAACATGTGAGCGGGATCTTGGAGTCGCCATGGATCACAAGCTGAATATGAGTCAGCAGTGTGATGTGTCTGCAAAGAAGGCAAATGCCATTTTAGGCTGCATTAAGAGGTGTGTAGCTTCCAAGTCGCGAGAAGTTCTAGTTCCTCTTTATTCTGCATGGGTCAGACCTCACCTTGAGTACTGTGTTCAGTTCTGGGCACCTCACTTTAAGAAAGATGCAGCCAAACTGGAGCAAGTCCAGAGGAGAGCAACAAGAAGGATCAGTGGGATGGAAGGGAAGCCCTATGAGGTAAGGTTGGGGGAACTTGGGATGTTCAGCCTGGAGAAGAGGAGGCTGAGGGGAGACATGATTGCCCTCTTCAGATACCTGAAGGGCTGTCATAGGGAGGAAGGGGCTCATTTGTTCATAGTTGCTTCTGAAAGCAGGACTAGAACCAATGGGTACAAACTGCAAGAGAGGAGATTCCGGTTGGATATCCAGAAAAAATTCCTGACAGTTCGGGTGGTTCGGCAGTGGAACAGATTGCCAAGGGAGGTGGTGGACTCTCCCTCACTGGGGATCTTCAAGCAGAGGCTTGATAAGCACCTATCAGGGATGCTCTAGGGGGATTTCCTGCTGCAGGCAGGGGGTTGGACTAGATGACCTACTAGGTCCCTTCCAACTCTATGATTCTATGATTCTATTCTAGGCAAATCAACATGGGAGAAGGCCATTTAAGCCATCACTTTTCAACGGTTTTCATTTTTGGATGGTGCTCCGGTCCCTAGCCCAACTAATAGGTGGGGGGTGCCTGTACTTTCTTAAAAGTGTTACCACTTTAAATTGGTGAGCTCCTGCTCTAATGTACCTGCTAAAACATACAATCTGTCAAAAAGTGGGAATTGAATAGTATTGGAGTGATTCATCCATGGGAAGCAGTATTCATCTCTGAGGTTTTTAAAGCACAGCAATGATATTTGCCACCGTGGCCCCAAAGGATGTAACAAATGAAAAGACAACAGACTAGCTATAATAAGAAAAGGAGTCCTGATTATTGTTTATTTAAATGTAGCATGCAATGGGAATCGTGGCTTCTTGTTCTGTACAAGCAACCCTCATTAACACTAAGCAGAGTAATATGTATTCATCAGGAGCAAGAACCTATCATTAAAACTCACCATGTAGCAACAGCTTTAAAAGGGAAAAATTTAATTAAATGCTTGGAGGTATTTTGGATTAGCAACCTGAGTTAAAATGCAATCACTAAATGATCTGATACTGTAAGATCAATTATTGATAGTACAAAGATGACAACATGAGGATGATAAAACCAAATTGAGGGCAAGTGCTGAGATGCCGCTCTGTCTCCCTCTGAGACAGATGTGAGAGTGGAGCAGAGATATGGCATTTCACCCAAGAAAATCCACCCAAGAAGAGCCCAACAAAAAGTCCTCAGTGCCACCATAGACCTTTTCTCCCATCTTGGCAATGTTATGGCTGGGGGTAACAGTCTTAATCACTTTCTTGGCTGCTAAAGACACCTCTGCCATCATCTACCAACAGTGTTCATTAAGACACACTGGATACAGTTCCTTCCCAACAGGAATGTGTTTGATGAAAAAATGGGAACATATAAAAACAAACAAGGACATGTTCTAATTCTCCCTGGATATTTTGTCCCAGAGCTGTTAACCAAGTTCCAAGTTAGCCAAGTTTCAACACACCATGGCGTCTTTGTGCTTGATGTTAAGATATCTCAGGTTGATTATGTCCCTGGTCCATGTGATTGGATAGGTATGGACACCCTCTGACTGACCAAGATGATTGAATGCTCAGTCATCAGTGCATCTCAAAATAAGCAGGTGGTTTGGCAAGGGCTATACCCCTGGCGAGAGCAAGTTGACGACAGCCACTCTACAAAACAACCTGCTGGCCATTGCATAGCCAGACTTTAAAATGTCTCAGAAAATCATCATCCCTTTCCTTATACTGATGATGCTTTCCTCATAAGAAAGAAAGAAAGAAAGAAAGAAAGAAAGAAAGAAAGAAAGAAAGAAAGAAAGAAAGAAATAAATAAATAAATAAATAAATAAATAAATAAATAAATCTGATTCATCACTGATGAAAGAAAGAAATCTGATTCATCCAAAACTCATGTGAAGGGGTAACACAGGCAATCACATCAGGTTTGCATCACATCCTAACGCCTTGTGGCAGTTCCTCTACATTTTAATGCATGTGAAGATCATTTGGAAGCATAGCAGGTGAGTTCTGCCTCCATCCATAATCACCAGCCTCTGCCTTCAGAATGCCGGCTGTGATGATTGGTTTCATGAGGTGGATGATTGAGAGGTTGAATAGGCTTATGCAGAAAATGTTATATGTCAAACCGCACAAAGCGAGTAATATTTCAGTTGTTAAAGAAAGCTGGAAGTCGAACATGCTGCAGAACTTTTTGTCTCTCTACAAATTTCCTGAACAGAAGCAGAAGCCACAATCTGAATTGATTGAAGGAATTGCACAACATGCTGTGTTGCAGGTTGACCCTTGCACAGAGACATGGCAGGAGCTCCAGATCTCCAGAGAGAGACAACAGCAAGAGAAATGTACCCTTGAACCTTTATTCAGATGGAAACACCGATCGCTTTTCCTTTCAACGCACCTCAGTCATGTTCCTTTTTACGGGATGAGACATACTCTTTCTGATGTTGTAATTTTCTCTTCCAGGTAATTTCTGTAGATCACAAGCAAGGGAGGAATGTGCATCAGATGGGAAAGCCACATTCAAAGAGCAACCACAAAGATGACAAAAGGGTTCTGCGACATCTTGAGTGAAGCATGTGTTTTTCTCAGCTCTTTATTTTTACATTACCTTTTCTGAACTTGGGATCACTTTGTCAGGCACATCTGAAAATGGGGGCTCAAACCTACGTACAACACCAAATCTTTTTTAGATATCATGGCATACTTTGCTTTTATTACTTACTAGTAACAGCCCGCAGCTGTCGCTTGCTGAGGTACAATATAACAGCATTCATCAGATTAAAAAACCATTCTTTCCAGTATTTTCTTCCCATATTTTCAATGGAAAATTTTCATATGCAAAATATCTTCCCATATTTTCAGTGGTAGCTGCAGTGTTTGCTGTTTACAGCTAGAATGTTAACAGTTCCCTTTCCCCAGCCTGTTTGATTGACATGAATGTTGGCCAGTAGATGCTGACACACAGGTTATGGCATGTATGTAGAAAGGTTTGCTACCTTTTAGCATATGTGTCTTCAAGGCAACTCACAAAATAGTTAAAAACAATATAAAACAACATACAATAAAATCAGCAACACTAGAAACAGCAACAGCAGGATTAATTGGTGCCATAACAGATTTCTTTCCATACTGATCACTCAAATACTTGCAACAGTCATACCTACATACATCCACAGGAGTCTCCATATCTCCATTTCTTTTGTCCTATGTCTTTATGTCTGTGCCACTTCTAGGGTATGTGTGTTAGACAAGTGCACAGTTGCAGGAATGGGGGAAATGGGTGAGTTGAGCTGGCCTATACTGGTTAGGATTGCGCCTTGGGAGTCATATACTCATGCAGAGGTGATACCGGGCCAGCTTGGAAATATTCCATAATTCAGTGGTTGATCCTACCTGCCCAGTCATTGGCAATCATCCAACCTAGCAATTAGGCTGCAATCCTATTCACACTTCCTTGGGAGTAAGTCCCATTGACTATAATGGGACTTACTTCTGAGTAGACCTGCATAGGCTTATGCTCTCAGTCATACATAAAATGATTAGATCTTTCATTGTTATTATATCTTTCTGTGAAGGCTTCTTGGGCTGCAGTGAGCCAGTGGAATTCTACCAGAGCCCTTTGGGACTACTAGGGGCAATTGGTCCTAGCTTTTCAAGTAATGCTGGGTGCACCCAAGCAGCAGGAACCTGGCGCTAGCATTGTGCTTCCTATACAAGCCTTCCAGAAGGCAACAGAATTGTGCATCAATTGTTTCAGCAATAACAGATTGCTGAAAATTTTTACATACAGATAAGTGTCATTAAACTGGAAGATGTTCTGAAGTAGGAATGCGCTGATTTGAAGATTCGGTACCCTTGGGAGAGGCTGGCAGTGGTATTTGCAGTAGGCGTCCAAATGAACCTGATGAATTAGTTATCAGCACCAATGTAAAATCAACCTAAGAAACAAATGGAAAGTGTTTTCCAAAACAACTTGTCCATGTGCAAAATAGGAGATAACTTACTAGGCAGCGGCGGCAGAGATTAAAGACGTGGGGATTTAAACAGATGACAAACTGAATATGTCAACACTGCGATCCTGCAGCCCTGGGATGCATCAGCAGAAGACAGATAAACCAGGAACAGAAAGTAATAATACTGTTGAGTCATCACCGGTTAAGCTTCCATTGGAGCACTGCTGGGACCCATTTTAGAAAGTGTCAGCAAAATACAAATATTGAAGAGGCATGAGTAGGAAGAAACAAACCCTGCTCTCTGCAGGGGGGCAGCCCAGGAATGGAGCACACTGAGCCGGCCAGAGATTCCCTGCAGCACATAAGAGAGAGAGGACAGGCCATTCTTCCACCTGGGTTATGGTGGACTCATGGCCACTGACAGAAGATGCCTGCCTCCTTGCTGCCCTTTCAAAGGGAGAAGGAAATAGAGAGGTATCCTTGCTCCTTTCCCACCCTTTCCTACCACTCTGCCTTTTGAAAGGTCAGCAGGGAGACAAGGTGGGGTGAAAGCTTTCAGAGGTAAAGGACAATTTCAATGGAACATGAGGCATGTGTGATCTGGTGGTCCCAAGAGTGATGAGGGTTTTGGGGTGCGGTTGGGATGACAGAGTGCTGGGGAGCATGGCCTGGACCAGCTTCTGTATGTTGAGAATAATTATGAACATTTTGTATTGCATTTGTGCACATTTCCCTTCATTCTCACCATGATGGCTTTGCGAACAAGGAAAAAAAATACGGTGTAACAATTCAAGAAGAATTATCCCACTGGAGAATTCAGTAATTCTTGCATCAAACCTTGCATCAAACTCCATTTATTATCCAAACCTTTTGAGAAGGATTAGAGATAATTAAAAACTCTCAACTTTGTCAAGTTACAGAAATCTCATTTCCACAAGCTCATCTATTCAATGACTGGCTTCAAATCTAGAGATTCCTGGTTCCAACTTGCGGTAGTGTACCGGGGGGGGGGGAGGAGTGCTCATACCCTGGGTGCTGTGCTTGGGGAGTAGTGTTGGGACCTACTCCTTCCTGGTTATGATGAGAGGGAAGAAGAGGGGGGCAGCGCTAGGATCATTAGGGAACCATGCCGTTAGTGGCTGCATTCCTCTGTTTTCTTTCATAAAATACTTTCAAGATTTCATGATGGAGGATTCATTTCTGAGGGTGGGGCAAATTCAAGCCATTGTACCCAGGAGGATTTCACATGATGAGGTTTCATTGAAGCAGGGGGGTCGAAGGACCCAGGCCCAAATGGCTAATACTTCTGTCCTTCCTCCACCACGGCACCTCATGCATTTAATTGAAGGATTCACTCAAAAGGTTTTCATTTTATTTCTAAAGGAGAGTAATTCATCACAGCGACTCATTCTCCTCCCTTCTGGTGACAGAAGATGGTTTTGTTAAAAAAAAAAGATGAAGATGAAGAAAGAAAAACACTGGAGGGCTTGATGTATAAATTACAGTTCGCATGGAAGCAGGAATTAAATAAGTTTAGAGAATTAAACATTCCCAAGATTTGTAGATTTTTTTTGCAAGAGTATTCCTCAATCAAGGGAGGTCTTCCAGCTACTCAAATCTAGATCCAATATGCAGTAAGAACATAGTTAAGCTTGTGGTTTCTTTATTTTTCCCAGTGCTTGTGAACATGCAAGGCCTATCTTTAAATTTACAGTTTTCATTAATATTTCACTTCTTTAAAAATTGTATTGATTGAATCATTAATTGATTGATCAATTGATTTTCAGTGTAGCTTTTTATATTCTGGCTTTTCCAAGTTGTCCAAAGAAACATACGAAACAATGGTACAAATCAAAATACATGAAAACCCCATGAATCTCTCACTTTGATCCCACAAAAGATCAAAGAATCTTTTTAAAAGCTACATTTGTGTCCGATAATAATAATAATATAAAGAGGATTCTTCCACAACATTTCTGCTTCATCTTAAAAGACTGCTTTTCCTTGAATATGCATGTTTATTTCATGGACTATCATGATCACCAAATCTCCTGGGAGGGTTCTTGTGTTGGGTGCCAGAGAAGAGTTTCCACCTGATAATTTTTGCTTTTCACTGCTGTGATGAGATGCTCTTTCAGCACATCCCACCCACCTGTGGCACCTGTGTTGCTCCTACACAGGTAACCTAACAATGGGGAAGGACAGCAAGTGGGGCTGGCACAGGCCATGGAAGTCAGCAAAACCTGGGGATGCTTCCTGTGCCTGTTCTGTGGCATGTCATTCCAAATCCACCACTCCATCCCATTATTTAGGACATGTCCACATGGTTTGTGCAAAGAGCTGTTTCACACGTAGAGACATGTCAATCACAGTCGCATCAGTGGCGACTAAGCTGTCAACCACCACAGTACCATATCCAATATGGAGTGAGTTTATGCCATTAAAGACTAGGCTATACATTAAGATCTCTGCTACACAGGGCCTTATACTCCTGTGGCAAGTTGTCTACCCCCAGACACAATGTTTTCAGATTTATATGATGTGACACAGAATTGTCATTTATCTTCTACATATCCTGACCCCCCCCCCCCAACAGTCGCTGACATTGATGCAAGCTCACCTCAGCCCCCATATGGTTTGGTGGAAGCTGGAAAAGGATGATCTTGTGACTCTTTAACAACTGATTTATAACATCCTTTTCTATCAGTAGGTTGATGCACAAAAGGAAAAAAAATCATCAAGAAAAGAAAAATCAAGAAAAACATCAAGAGAAAAACAGAAAGTGATCGTGTTTTTGCTACTTTTCTTCCAAATACTTTAAGTCAACTCCTCCTGGCAAAATGTAGGCTGAGACTGAAGGCTTGTTCCCTTTCTTGTTATGTGAGAAGATTAGGAAAAAGCAACAAAGAGCATTGTGCGCAAATGGAAGCATTTGATCAGCAGGCTGCCCTTTGAATATTTCTGAGAATCAGTTCCATGGCACTGCCAGGCTATTTGTAGATCTCCTTTGAGATAGGAAGAAAAAGTCTTGGGCTTCTTTTCTGAACTGAACCATGAGATTATTATCTATGAAAGGATTTCAAGTTACGCAACTGGCACAAAGGCTGTGCGATGTACTCCAGTTTCTTGGCAGTGATTTTTAAACATGTATATCATGTCCACATGGGAGACACAATCTGTGTGCCGGGACATCGTGTAGTGGCCATTGGCACAGCTGTGCAGTTCATAGGAAAAGAACTGGAGATTATACGAGTGAGAAGTGCGGCAAGGAGATCAGTGGTGGGCTCCAGCAGGTTCGCACCTACTCTATAGAACCGGCTGTTAACAAGAGATAGTACATATAAAGTTTAAAAATAGCCATTTAAAAGTGGCTGCCAGATGGGCAGAGAACCGGTTCTTAATTTCTTTGAAGCCCATCACTGAAGGAGATGTATTACAGTGACTCAACCAAAGAAAGGTTGATTCAACCAATGGCACAAGAAATTTCCAACAGGCTGAACAGAAAAGCAGGATGAGGCTAGTGCAGTAAGAGGAACACAAAACACTAGAATTCAGAGATTTTACTGATATTTACCAATAGAAACCTCCCAAAATTAAACATCCCAAAATGAGTCATGGGAGGAGGAGGCTACTGCCTCCTTCTACTTCCACAGTCTCCATATCCTAAAAATGTATATTTTCATTGTGGTTTTAACTTTTTTTAATGTGGATGTTTTATTGAGGTTTTTTAAGATTAATGTTATTGTTTTTAATTAATTTTTATGTTTATAATGATGTTTTAGTGCATTTTCTGTAGATTATGAGCTGCCTTGAGTCCTCCGGGAAAAAGGCAGGATGCAAATAAAGTATTCTATCTACAGAATTATATACCACTTTTTAACTGAAAAGTTCACAAAGCTGTTTACAAGAAAATGAAAAAAAATTAATAGCTAATTAATAGCTAATGGGTTCCTGTCCCAAAAGGACTCACAATCTAAAATGCAAAAAGAACACCAGCAGAAGCCACTTGAACAGACATTGCTGGGGTGTGGAGGGCCAGTTACTCTTCCCTGCTAAATAAAAGAGGAGCACACTCTTGAAAGAGTACCTCTTGCCCAGTTAGCAGGGGTAACTGGGGTATTCTATTCTAAACACCAATCTAAGATGTGCTTGATGCTGCTGTGGCACCACTGACCTCCACTATGTCCCACCTGATAAAGGGAGAAAAAACAGCACAGCCTACTGGGATTCCTTTATAAGACAACAACAATAAGCAATAAGTCAACAGTAACAAAGCACCACAACTCTCAGACAAGATGTTAGTAAGTGCAGTGAGATGCAAGGAGCGGATGTAGGTACTTCATACTGAATTCTTTACATCCCATCCCTCCTCACTTACTGTTTGGAAAAACCAACTTTGGCCCATTGGCACTTCTTTGAGAACTTCCAATGTACCTTTCTTCTTCCAAAATTTGCTCCTTTACTATCCGCTTTTGGCCAGGGTAAGTGCCAAGTGAGGAAATGTGTTCCCCAGTGCCCCCGAATAAATGAGCTATGTAAGTAAAATGCTCTCCCACAGCCAATGGCAAAACTGATGTCTCGAAAAACAAATCCAGATGCCTGGGACACAGAATGTGGATCGCAGCAGTGGAGACCCACTTGTGAGAAGAGTATTGTTGGTCTCTCAGGAGACTTAAATCTTGTCTAGGTAATGTTCCGTTCGGTGCCTTTGCGAGGGAATAGAAGACATTGCCATGAATTAATTAATGCCTGTCCTTTCCCGTGCCCCTCAGGGCCCCTAATGACATTGCAATGATGCAGCAAAGCAAACAACATAATTTCTAGGAGACCAATAACCGATCTGACTTTCTGAAAAATTAAATTGGAAAAAAAAACAACTTACTGGCGGGTAACACAAAGCCTCTGGCCTCTTGCATCCTTCTCCAAAGCACCCAAAGAGAAAGCTAATGATGTGTGCACATGGTCTGTAGAACAGCCAAAGGAAATTCCTCATCAACCCTCTGGCTGCCAGCAAACGCTGCATCAAAAACATTGTCTCATTCAGCTACGGTGGAGACAGTAACATTATGTGTGATGCCAGTTGTTCATACTTTGGCCCTATTTATCCGTTGCTCCTAGTGAAATCTGGTTGTTCCCAAGAGATTTTCAGTCACATCTCTATCTTTTTGCCCACATGGCCAGGGTGGATTGTTGTGTATCATACAACAATGTGTATGTTGTGTATCATATTCAAGTATCAAACAGGATAAGGGTCATTGGTACATAAGCACATGATCTGCCCTAATCACATGGGTGGGAGCTGAAGATTGTATAGAACATTTGGAGTAGGTTAATGTAGATCAGTGGTTCTCAAAATGGGGGTGAGGACCTCCTTGGGGAGTCACAACTTTATTTCAGGGGGCTCACAAAAAGCTTGGTGCCTCCATCTTGGAATCTGGGACTGGGCGCCACTGTCTTAGAACAGGGCACTTAGGCAGCAATCCATACTTTGCTGGAAGTAAGTTTCATTTAACATGATGAGAGTTATCGCAGTGATATCACTTTCTGTTTGATAGCATTTCCAACCATAACTCCATTTCCAAGTTGATGGCATCATTTCCTGGATTACTGGATAAATTGCCATTCTCAGAAGGAGGTCTAAGGGTAAAATGCTCAAGAACCACTGATGTAGATAATGAAATAATGGTGCCTAAGGTGGGTTAAAAGAAATAAAGAAATGCTGGAGGCAGGAGAAAAATAATGCCAAATAATAGATTTCTAGAAGATTTTTCTGTGGTTGTTGTTGTTTAGGTGTTGTGTCCATCTCTTCATGATCCCGTGGACTGCAGTCCACCAGGCCACACTATCTCCACTAGCACTTCTAAATACTTCTAACTACTTCTGTGGTTAGAAAACACCATTGTTTAGTGCAGATGTTCTGGAACATATGTTTACCAAAATATACGCATGTTCAGGAATCATTTGCGTTACCAGAAGATTCTTCTATAGGAGTAGAAGAAGTAAACAGCAGTGAGTGACTCCAAGTCTATAATTCGAAAGAATGAGTTCATTGAGGGGAATTAACACAATGAGAGAAATAGCATGATAACCTAGAGCCACTAATTACTGTACAAAGCTAAGCAATTAGTGCAACATATGGACGGGCATGAATGTAGAAGCGTTAATGAAGAGGGTCGGATTGAATGTCTCTGGGGAGGGATCAAAGATCGGCAGTCTGCTGAGGAAGGTGGGTGGGAAAAAGTGAAGCAGTTGCTTCCATAACATGGAAAATGTAGCTTCACCCAGGAAGAAGCAGGGCTCTGGAAAGATGCAAAACTCTACTGAGGAGGAAGGAAGAGACTGAAAACAAAAGGAGAGGAAAACACATGATCCTGTTTTGGAGCTCCTTTTGGGGAGGTGCTCTGAACTGGGCTTCCTTGATTTAGAAGAGGCGGATGCTGAACTGGTGATCAAGCTTACTAATCTGGTGAAGTTTCATGGTTCCACCAAGGCACCCTTCTTCTCCAACTTCCAGCCATTAGGGATTCCAAAGTGATGGGAACAGAGCAATGAACTCAGCTGCAATGGCGCTGCCAACAGTATCAAGCATGAGCTAGAGAGTGAGGTGATCTACTCACCTTTTCTCAAGGTAGGGGTCATCTATCTTAAGAAGTGAGGAAGATTACCTGACAAAGGTTGAGCGTGTGCATGAATAATACCAGATGGGCCAAACCAGGATGGATCAGTCTTCACTTTACTAAGACAATACAAAGGCATAATTCCTGGATGAGGAAGTTGCAGCTCTGAAGGAAACCAATACTCACCCATGACTATCATAATGGCAGTCACTTAGGGATCAGCAGATGGTAGCATCTTTTTATTCCTCATGAGAGGAGCTCCTGGTCAAAGGCCATTTTCCTGTATCATGTAAGATGCAAGATCAAATCAGATGCACATCATGCAGGATGTGCTGCCTCTGGCTTAATTTCATTAAATATGAAAAGGAAAGGAAAGGAAAGGAAAGGAAAGGAAAGGAAAGAAAGAAAGAAAGAAAGAAAGAAAGAAAGAAAGAAAGAAAGAAAGAAAGAAAGAAAGAAAGAAAGAAAGAAAGAAAGAAAGAAAGAAAATGCGTTTGTGACTCCAGCAATCTCTCCCTGCTTAACTGGGGAGGGAAGATTCAGGCTACAGGTAAATGAAGTCAACTGTAATTACTATTGCCTTCATTTTCCAACCCACTTAAATAAGATCATAATTGCATAAAACAATTAATTTTGTTCATTTGAGCTCAATTAAATTCCTCTGAAATCCAGGATAATAGCACTGTTTGTAGTACAGCCATATTAAAGAGGAAACATAATATCTCTTCCAGTCTTTTCTGTTTTACTTCCATTCAGAGGAAGTAAAGTTTTGCTTCTAACAAGCTAAGACGCACAGCATCTTTTAGGAGAGGGCAACAGAGGTTGCAGATTTATCAACAGCAGGAGGAATCCTGTTGTCGTCCCTGTCACACAGCATTATAAATAGCCGTTTTCTTTGTTGGCCAAAGAAAAGAGCTTTACAATGAATCCTCTGCATTACAGAAAATAGCTTCCTAATCACATCGCAGTGACATCTTTCACAGGCAGACAACAGGAGGAAGCAAAGAGTCTGATTCCGGCGCTCGTCTCTACAGACCTCATCTTTGCAGGGAGGAGGCCCTGCAGAGCTGCTTTTCATGAGCGGTGAATGTCCACCCGTCATCTGTTGTCATCCTTTTCTCCAGCCCTCTTTAGACTGTATTGTATTTGCTGGGGGGAGGATGACAAAAACCAGTCAAAGTTGACTGTTTTACTTTGAACTGTCATGAAGCATCACACTTATACTGATATCAGCAGATCCAGTCTGATAAGGTGATCAATGAGATCACCAGTCTGATCCAGATCCAGTCTGGAATGGTGATCAGTTAATTCCAAGCCAGCTTTGTGATTGCAAACGTATTAATTCTAACCACAACGGCCCAACACCCCATACTGTTAAAGAAAACCCTGCTAGGCAGTGCAGCAGACAGGCTAAGAAAGTGAGAAGCAAGTAATATAGTGAGATAGTGAGAGCTTCAGACGTCAGTGATTCAAATCTCACATGCTACAAACACGCTACATGGTCCAGACAAGATCTCTTAGCTGCAAAGTGGGTACAGTAATTCTTCTGTACTTTGCTGTAAGGGCTACAACATCATCATAAATGTAGAAGGCTTTGCACCCTCCAAAAGTAGTGCTGCGTGAATTATTGTAAGTGGGCACAGAGGCGCCTGCCTGTGAGGTTTTACCCCTGGCATTTCCAAACAGGCCATAGGCAGGAGAAGAATTCTCTTTCTTTCTTTCTTTCTTTCTTTCTTTCTTTCTTTCTTTCTTTCTACATACATACATACATACATACATACATACATACATACATACATACATACATACATACATACATACAGTGCCTGTCTACTGAAAAAGGCAGCTTTGTATCCCTTTCTTCCCAAGGCAGCTTTGTATCCCTTTCTTCCTTGTCTCTTTCTCACCACTGTGGTGAGATAGCCTGGGAAGACCACGAGAGATATAATATGGAGCCTATGGAGGTTTATATGGGCGAGAGTCTTTATGTCCACAGGTGCCCTCGTTACCCTCCCTTGGACATTGATTTGTTTCCAGACGCGGTGGAAGTGTGGTCCATAAAGGATTTTGTGGAACTGCAGAACCAAGGGAGGGGTGGAAACAGGCGAAGGAGGGGAATCACTGTGGGTCCTTCTCCTCGGTGGTATGCGAGGGGAGGAGTGAAGTTTCTCCCGCGCTCTACACCCAACTATTGGGGGAGGGCGGACGAGGCGGGAAATTTGAGCAAGGAAGAGACGCCAAAGGGGCAGTTGGAGATCCTGCCGTGGAAGAGGGAGGATGCAGGAGAAGAGTCAGCGGAGGAAGACGAAGCCCAAAGGCTGAAGGGGCTGTCGTTTGCCGTAGAGGACACTGAAAGGGAACAAGGGACTGATTAGAATGTCCTGCTAATCCCTACCTCCTGGAGTTAAAGGATAAAAACTTTAAGTACCTGTTATTACTTACCTGTTGAGAGTTATTCTAAGCTGGTTGAGAGAAGGGGTCTGTGAACCTCAAGTTGTGGTTAAACCTGTAACAAAGAAGTAACTTTTAAGAAACCGATACGCCTTCATGCCGCTGTTTGCAGTAAAGAGAATCTTGTGTTGGACTTACCTGTGCAAGCCTTTTCCTTTGATATCTTCATGATGAGTGAAGGATGATGAGGAGGAGGATGATGATAGAGATACAGAAATCTCCTTTCCTCGTGGGATTCCTGGAGGAAAGGACGGGGCGAGACCCCCCCGAAATAATGGGAAGCATGACAACAACTAACAGTCAAGGTTCTGTTTTGTGTTTCTTGACATTATCTCCTGGCAAGTACTGTTTCATATTGGTCTCTATGATCTTTTGGGGTGTCCCAACCACCGCTGCTTTCAGTCTCAATGTTTCAACTACTGAGGTTAGATCAGTGACCAGACTGGATCAGACAGTGACCTTGGCATTAAGCTAAACCAGCTGGACATTTAGCAGGCTCAGTTCCTCTTCCTTCTACCTGGAGAGAGAGAGAGAGAGAGAGAGAGAGAGAGAGAGAGAGAGAGCGCCTAGGACTCTTTTCTGTTTTTCATCAGTTTAAGGTGGACATCCAGAAGTCAACCCCCTTGGCTGACATATCAGGCACGCACGGACCGAAAGTGGCCTCTTTCAACCGCTGACTGACATACTGGTGAAGAATAATGAATGATACAACAGGGAAGATTTGCTCCCAGTCTCAAGAGACTGAAGTAATGTCCATGGGCTCTCTCCTTGCCTAAGGCTGTTGTTCCAGATTACAGTGATTTCTCATCCTTGCCACAATCTCACACCGTCAATGACATCTTGGCTTTCTTCCTCCTGACTTACAGTTTTCCTCCCTCTCCTCACCCCACCAAGTAAATCAGTAACCTTTTCTAACTCCGTGCCTTCCTGGGAAGACAGTTTTATGTATCATGCAATATCTGTCCTCCCATTTCTCCAACCACCCCAGTCTCTTCTCCTTCCATCCTTTCCCTTCCAAACCAGTACTAGTAATTAGTTATAAGCAGCACTGTTCATAATATTTCTTCCGTTTGTTACAGGTTACAATTTTCTTTTGCCCTCTTCATTATTGTATATTTATTCATCCAAAAAAGGCAACTTCTTCAGCATTTGTACCATGTGAGACGATGTTCGCTTGTTGTGGATTGGAGTTTCCTCCAATCCATGATGGACACAACATGGGGAAACCTGGCCGGACTGTTGCAGGGGCCTGTCTCCAGGACGTTGCCTTTTCTACTGAAATGGCCCCTATTTATCTACTTGCATTTGCCTGCTTTCGAACTGCTAGGTTGGCAGGAGCTGGGCTAAGGATGGGAGCTCACCCCATCCGGCAGTACTCGGTACTTGAACTGCTGGCCTGCTAAGCAGAATTCCAGTCAAGCAGTGTTCTAACTCCAGTGTTCTAACCACTGAGCCACGGCAGCCCTCTCTGTATATTTATTCATCAAATTAATATTATTGTTGTTAATTGGTATATGTGCCTGGGGATTTTTGTGAAGGCCAGTATCAGTTTGGGGATGAAGTGAGCCAACAACCCAAAGATCTAAGTTGCGTTTTAGCTGTACATAAGAAGGGCCCTGTTGAATCCAGCCAAGTGCCCATCCAGTCCAGTTTCCTGTACCTCACAAATGCCATAGAGAGCACATAAGACAAGAGACCTACATCCTGGTGTAGCTGGCTTTCTGAGATAGTGTACTTCTAAAACCAGGAGGTAAATGGAGAACTTGATAAAGCCCATCAGAGGCAGTTCTGAAACCAAACCAAACTGACTATGAGCCTCAATTTTTATCTTTCCCTGTCATTTCATTGCAAAGATTCTCCATTTCCAGATCCAGCCAACTCATGTCCCCTTTTCCCTTTGGCGGTTTCTGCTACCATTAGCACTCTCTAGTGCTGCAGCCTTTAGGAAAAGTCCCATTAACTAATAATGTTTTGTGAGTTCTGCATTTCCTATTAGGCCAACTCATTTTATACAGCAGCCAGTATCTGTTTATATGAGGACTCTTGCGTGCAGGCGAGCTGAGCTAGACTTTTAGGAAAAGAGCCTTTCCTAAAATCAGCTTTTTCTTTTCAGAAATAAAATCATATGCACTGGCTGTGGCTAGAGGATGTGTGGGTGACGTTCAAGAACATTCATTACTGTAAAATGTGACTCCAAAGTCACAGATCAAACTTTTAAAGGTAAGTTGCCATATTTCATGCTTGAAACCATATAAAGAATGGAGAAAATGGGAAATTAGAGAAGAGTTACTGCCCATATTTTTCAGGAAGCAAGAATGTTTTAGGCTAAATGAAGCTCATTATGAAGCTCAACAGAAAGCGCTGACTGAAGAATTTTTCACAGAAGGAATACTTTGGCTGTCTTTGGAAAAGCTGGAAGGGCAGATCAGGTGTTGGATGTGGCCATATCAAAAAGCAACAAAACATCTACCACCAGGTGTTAGCACATGAGTCCTTGACCAGTAGATAGAGTGCAGAGGTGCACTTGCTGCTCTGCTATGGGTAGCTAGGGACCAGGCCTACTCTGTTGCACTTTAGTGCCCAATGGGTCCACTCAGATATACACCTGGCACAAGACCAAGGGGGAGTGTTGAGCCCAAGAAAGGAGCATAATATATCAGCTGCACTGCCACCACAGTTATGGACCACCACAGTTACTGATACATCTCCAGCCAGCCGCAATCCTTCCCCTCCATGCCCATGACTCACATCCACCAGCAACATATTAGCACTGGTGGTGGCTGGGCTCTGCAGTGGCATGCATACACGATCATCAGCCATTCAAGCTGCCATACTTGCAAACCTGGCCTTCTGTCAATGAAACACAAGTTCCTTCAGCAGAAGATGTGCTTAGGATTGGGCTGTAAACGTACTGGGAAACTGCAGTGAATTCTGCGCCACTCATGGGAGGTTAGGCCAGTGCACAGACATGTGTCAGCCTCCCCATACCACTGTGAGAACATGTTGATGGGTGAATTATGCTGTCCTAAATTGTTTATGATTGTGCCCCCAGAGTTGTATATATCTGGGTGCAGTCCTAACACACACGGATATTGAAAAGCCCAGACACCATCCCTGGACCTCAGAATGCCTTAACAGACATAAAATGTCACTTCCAGTTTCCTGAGAGAAACCAGAAAAGCTATTTTTTTTGCCTTGGTGGGCTTCAGAAGGCCCTGTGGAGAGGACCACAGTACAGCTCTGGTCCCCTTGTAAGGGCTTAGGTAGAGCCAGATCTGACTCATTGTGGGTTCTGGGAACCCATATTGAGCCAGATCCAAGGATGAAAACTCCAAGTGAGATGCATGAGAAGGCAGAGCCTCCAATGCCAGCAACCACCTCCTCCTGCTTGCCCCACCAGACCCATATGGGAAAAAATGTAGAGGAGTCTGGAAGCACTCCATGCTTCGTTCAAAAAGACCTTGGCAGAGCAAGCCGGAGTAGCAGATGCAAGTAACTGATGTAGGCTGTGGACCGCAGCACCATCCCTGGTCTGAGTCTTGTTCCTCTGTCTTGACCCACCATCTTCATTTATCACTATTAGTTAGTGGTCTGGTTATACATTGTGGCATATGCATATAAACCTGTGGCATAGCTTCCTTTTTCTTCTAATGATGATGGAGACCAGTTGGTGGATCCATGCCACTTCCTTTTTTAGTGGCCTGAGCACATGCATTCATTTCAAGCGCATCATGATGCTGCATGCAAGTCAAGTGGTGCAATGAAAGCAGCCCACACCTGCGTAAAAACTAAAGCTTAATCACGCTCTCACATCCAGGGCTGTTCAAAATCTGCAGCTCCGGCCTCCATAAAAGACAACGCACGTGGAAGAAAACAAAGAAATATTTTCATTTATTTTTTGTTTTGAACGTTTTCATTGTCATTCATTTCATTTTCTTGTGTTCATTTGTATCTCCCAGAACTTCCATTCATTGCCCTCCATTCCATTCATTCTGTGACATATTCATTTTGGGACTAATGGAAAGGGCTATAAATGGGCCCATTCAGATCTGTTTCCATTTGTTCTACAAACGATTGCAGAAGCCTAAGAAAAGATCTGTCAATTTTATTGGAGAGCTTTGAGAATTTCTTGCAAATGGAAAGGTGGGATTTTGTACTCCAGAATTCAAAGAAATAAATTGACCAAGCCAAACATCTCTCTCTCTCTCTCTCTCTCTCTCTCTCTCTCTCTCTCTCTCTCTCTCTCTCTCTCTGTGTGTGTGTGTGAATTCAGTGAAAAAAATCAACTCAACAGCTATTCAGAAACAAAGATTCTGGGTCCTTGAAGAACACCGGCAGACACTAAATACTAATATTACCTAAATAAGTGCTTGACTGAATAGGGAACATTTAAATTACACATTTTTATACAACAGAACATTAACTGCAAGTCTGCCTCTGTAGTATAAATTATTGAATGCAAGTTCCCTGGATGCAAAACAACAACCCTTCGCACACATTTTCATATTTACAAATCAGCAATAGCACCAAAGAAGATTGAAGTAGACATTTCAATTTGGATGGCTGCAGTTTCTCCAATTTAGAGATATTTCCTACTGAGAAACCAACAATTGCTTCCATGCTCAGTAAAGACCTGCGACAATAACTTGGGCTGAAAGGAGATTCAACTTTCTTGAGGTTATTATCTACCATGGGATTTCTAATGACCAAAACTCCCCACCACAAGTAGTGCTGGATTGAGTCTACTCAGGCTACAGGTACATCTGTCCTTTTATCTCTGTCACTAGGGAAATCAACCCTTGCAAGGACAGTAACTACCTAATGCCATATAGTGTGAAAATGGGAATGACGGGCAGACTATGGGCGCAATCCAGAGTAACTACGGGGAGTCCTTGCTCCGGTGTAAGAACAATTTACTCTGGATTGCAATATGAATTTCCCATAGGTTTTCACTAAATGGTGCAGTAACTATGGGTGCACGTAATGTCTCTTACATGCTCCCGTAGTTACTCTGGATTGTAGAGTATTTCTGGAGAGGACATATGGGCAGAGGGCTTTCTTTGTAACATTTCCCTTGCAGGTTTCACCAACTCAAAGAGGCTCAACACGGGACAGAAGAGCCTGAGGAACTGCGGAACCCAGTGCAAAGTATGTGTAGGGGCCACACTCACCAGGATGAGTAGCAGCAACAAGGCACCCAGCAGTGGTATCATTTCCAACTGCTTGGAGGAGTCAATTTCAAGTCTGTTAGACCTGGGTAGACAGAAGAGCGGACTGCACTCTCCTCACAACACCTCAGCATGGAAAATTTCAGGTAGAGAGTCAGAGAACGTTTCTGACCAACCAAAGACATTAACACCTTATGGCCTTAGAGCACAATCCTAACCATGTCTATTCAGAAGTAAGCTCCATTGTGCTCAATGGTCTTACTCCCAGGAAAGTGTGTTTAGGATTGCAGCCTTAATCTAAGAACTGCACTAGGGCTGTAATCCTATAAACACATATGTGGAAATGAGCCCCACTGAGGTCACTGGAACTAACCTCTAAGTAGACATGCTTGGGACTATTCTGCAAGGCTGCAATCCTAAACACACTTTCCTGAGAATAAGGCTGTAATCCTAAAAAAACTTTCCCAGGAGTAAGACTCATTGAACACAATGGAGCTTACATTTGAGTAGACATGGTTAGGATTGTGCTCTAATTCCCATAGAACACAATAGGACATGCATAGGATTGCACAGTAAGGCTGCAATCCTAAAGGCATGTTCCTGGGAGTAAGACCCATTGAACACAATGGGGCTTACCTTTGAGTAGACATGGTTAGGATTGTGCTCTAAATCTCTTCAATTCTCTGGCATGAGTCATGGTTGAGAATTCCAGCATCTTTAAAACTGTCACCCTTCGCCCTGGCTTGTATTTAAATCAGAACTATTGTTACTGATAAAGGCTGAAAAGGAAAGGTTTAACATTAACATTTTAAATGTCAATCTATAACTTAAAAAAAAGAGTACGTGTGTGATAAACCTGGCTAGGAGCGCTCCCCTTCTCCAGCAGAGATTGCAGCACATGCTGAACTGTGTGTAAGACAGGACAAAATTGCTCGTATCATTTAGACAGCTGCCTGCTACATTCAGATTGGAGGAAAAGAGAGGCCACGAGATAGAGCAATCTAGGGAGAGAAATTATGCCGGCTAACAGGGCCATCTGAAAGGTGTAAAGCATGAAATCTTGATAAAGAGAAATGTAGCAAAGTGGCAAATGATGTTTCTACTATACTGGCTGCAGCCAAATTCACCAGGGAGAATGGATTACACGGTCTGACAAAAGCAAGGGCATATTGGAGCAGAACTAAGGCAAAATATCGAAGACTCAATTCATGCCTTGTCTCCACCGCCATCGGGCCAAATCTTCTGGCCTTTGCTTATCTGATCTTCTGAGAAAATCAAATCTGAGGATTCACTGAAGAGAAAAAAAATCTGCCACTATCAAATGGTGCAAAATGTTCTATTTTGTAAGCACAGAACAGGAAAGCAGCATTTTTTAAGTCTGAGAGAGACTAGCCTTAGAATATGCAGGTCTTGGTGTACAGAGGACATAACTGGTTACATGCAACCTAAAAACACAAGGAACAAGAAACCTCCTCTTGACACCCAGTGAGATTAATTCTGAACGAGTGAAAACGTACCTGAGTTGCGGGAGTAAAATCCCCCCGTACACCATCCCCCCACTGCGCATCAACCCCTCATCAACCCCCATACACAACCCCCATGTGCAAAATCCCCCATGCACAACAACCCCCATGCACAACAACCCCCATGTTCGTCCACCCCATGTGCATCATCCAGCTATGAGACTGTCCAATACATGTGACTCAGTCCCCCATGCGCATCACCCCCCATGCACATCATCCCCCATGTGCATCAATGCCCCATGCACATCAACCCTTCTATACACTTCAACACCCATTTGCATCAAACCCCCATGCGCATCACACCCCATGCGCATCATCTCCCCACATGCAACACCCCCCACTTGCAACGCTGCCCCATGTGCAACACCCCTATGTGCAACATCTTCCTCAGTGCAGCCCCTCCCTCTGAACAACACCCCCCCCAGTTCATCAGGTACCAAGCACCAAATTGGCTGGATGTTGGTCAGTCTTCCATGTTAAGTATAGGGCAGAAACACATTACACCCCTTTTCAGCCCCTTAAGGGTTAAATTTCTCCACATTGGTTCTTGGTGGGTGTTCAGGTGCAGAAGGATCCCTCCCAGAATTCCATGCTTCAGGCCCAGCAGTTTGGGCGGAATGTTGATGAGTCATCAATTCTCCAATGCAAAGTATAGGGAGGAAAATGTGTTGCACCCCATTTCACCCTTCTGGTTGGAATTTCTAAAAACCAGTTCTTAGTGGGTGCCTCCATCATGGAAGAAACACCCTCCCTAAATGTCATGCTTCTAGGTGCAGTGGTTTTGGTTGGTTGTCGATGAGTGAGTGAGTCAGTGACTTTTCTCTTTTATATATATGGAAGTATTAAATCTTCATGCATTTAGATAACGATAGCCTCAAATAATGAATTACAATGGAAATTACTTCAACTATTCATAACAAATAACATTTGATATTTCAGATTAAACTTGTCAGACAATATTCAAACCTACATCATCATACGCTGATGTTAGGCAGTTTTCTGTTCAGGTATTTTGGACCAGCTTTTCTCTCACTCTCTCTGCTTAACATACTTCCACAGGTTACTTGTGAGAAGGAAAATGGGAAAGAGCAATGTGTGCTGCAAAGGGTGGAGATAAAGGAAATATAAGAAAATAAAATGTTCTCTGAGATTTGCAGTTTATGGGGTTCATGAGGATCCACAACAAGATACAAGATAGTTTTGCTGTCCTGATAAGAGCTCAAATGCAGGATCCAGTTTCTCACATTGGGAATCCAGACACTTTTATGAAGCCCACCAAAATCAGATAAACAGACAAGAGGAACAAGTGATTTATACTGTGGAAACTGTTGGAAAAACTGAAATGTTTAAAGTGACCATTTTTTTATTATCATCACACCTAGGAGTGTGTGTTTGTTACAATCTTATCTTATACATGCCATGTTTCAGAATGGGAACTTACTGTATATTGAAAATGCATTGGAAATGCATGCAAGCAGTATAAATCAGCTAAATGGTAGACAGCTATACTTACTGTTGTCTATTCTCTATATGTAACACCAAGAACCATCTAGTATGGGAACAACAGCCTACAGTATATAAACCAATCAGTATATAAAGCAGGCCTCCGTCAGTCTTGAAAGACTATGGTATGGTGCTCAGCGCTGCATACGCTGCATGCGAAGCACGAAAGCCTGGGTTGGATTGTTATGAGGATAGGCTGTTACCCAAGCAGCAAATCCCCCCTCTCCACGCCACTGAATTAGTCCAATGGAAAGGCAGAGCCCATACGATTGGATCCAGCTGGCGTCGCAGAGCTGGGCTAAGGACAGAAGCTCACCCTGTCTTGTGGGGCCGATCTGGGTCTCGAACCCTGGCCTGCTGGCTAACAGGCACAGCGACTTAACCGCTTGAGCCAATCAGACAAATCAGGACGTCTGCATGAATGACGTAAGATCAATCACTGAAAAAACTGTGGGTTTCTAATCTTCTCCTGAGACATCTTTGAGTGGCTACAGTGCCCATTCCCGTAACATTCATGAAGAAATTAATAGCTCATTTACTAATAATTACCTTTCTGTGGTTTCTCTCAACTGGTTTTGGGGAGTTGAAAAACTTTTGAATAATAGCCGTTACTTGCTTTCTGCAGGACATGATCTACTCACCATTTCACAATGTGATTCTATTCACACTTACTGGGTGTATGTTGCATTGAACTGAATGGGGAAGGGTAGTCTGAAGTGCTGCCCTTCGTGCTGCTATTGCCACAGACCTCCCCAAAACGCACAAATCTGTCATGTACTTCTAACTCATTAACCAAAATAGGAAATAAGAAGGTTCACTCTCAGCATGCACTGCTTTCCCTGCCGTGTTTAAAGAGCCCATGTAGAAGAAGGCATGAGATGGCTGCATTCTGATTCCAGGAGCACATCTTTTCATCTCGGCCAAGTGGGGGAAGAGCAAGGTGAGAATATGGCAATCTTGCTCCTTCCACCTTGAGGCATGAAGGAAGCAAGATCTGCCTTTGCTAATGAGCATTACAAAAGAAACACTGTGTACTAAATACTAACCAACTTTTGTGCACTGGCACAGAGAGTTGTGCCACTGGTTTGTGTGCTGTATGCTGCAGCTGAGGGGCAGTCATGGTGGCCTCCTCAAGGTAAGGGATGTTTATTTCCTTATTGCCCTTATTTCACTGCTGGAAAGTTGGTTAGGGTTATGCCGTGTTGTTTCAAACTCGGTAGTGAGGACACACATTTTGTTGAAACTGTTCTGCACAAACATTATTATACTTTACAGAACAGGATTGTAAGGGAAGTTGCACTATTAAAACAGCTTTAAAAAAAAACCACAAACCCAACTTCTGTTATACTCTTCCTCAAAAAGTATGCCTGCATATTCCGCTGATGAGTCTTCATCATGGCAGGAGGTAGAAGAGGCCACAATGTACTCTGTGGGTTTTGCTACCACTGATTTGACTGGTGACTACTCTTCTGGAATTTGTATTCAGAACTAAACTGAGTTCAGAGTGTTTTATCACTATCAGAGTCAATTGGAAACCCTCTTATTGAACTGATGTCCACAGGAAAGATAAAGTATGCTATTTCGAAAAGTGAAGTTCATTTAGACTTCACATCCTGTCACCTGCAAATAGATTAGCAACCCAATCTTATGTATGTCTACTCAGAAGTAAGCCCTATTACAGTCAATAGAGGTTACTTCCCAATAAAGGCAGATAGGATTGGAGCCTAAGAAACATATTGTCATGTTGTCTCCCATTGATCTACCAAGCTGAAGAAAAAAACAAACTTGGAAGCAGTGAGTGATTAGTATTGGCTATATCTGAATGAAAAATTAAATACGATGCTCAGCCTGCTAGAAAAATAGATTATTTCCTGTGTCTGATTCTACATTATATTCAAACTGTGTCACTTTTGATTTTGTCGGCAGGAATCTGTGGCCCAGGCATGTGATACCCTGCTGGGTTAATGCTGTACTGATGTGCGTGCCACCCAACAAATATTGATGGGAACCAGGAAAAGCCTTTGTAATGCAATTAAATTCTCACACCCCAAAATTAGTAAGCAAAAGACATCATATTTATTCATTTCAAACACTATTACATTTGCAGACTATTATTTAAAAAGGGAAGACCATATTATATTACTATATTACATTAGTTCAAAACTAGCCTGCCAAGCAAAGATATGTAAAGTCTAATTTTACAAACACAATGAAAGACTTATTTGTACAAATTGCTGTTTTCCCCCAAGAATATCATGAAAAAATGTTTAAAAATAGATGCCAAAAATCTCCCTCTTTAAATATACAGACTCTCCTTTTCTGAAACATTCCTTTTTAGGTGCTTTTCCCCTTCACCCATGAACCATTCCCTTACCCCCAAAAGAAAGAAATCTTATTTCAACAGCTGAGTCTTGACCAGAAAGCACTGGAAGCAGTGAAGGCGTAAACAACATGAAAAGCACTGTGCAGATATAGGACAGAATAGGATGTGCAGATCTCAGTGCTTTCTCTATTGGAATTAATTTTAAAAAATCCTTTATTTAAAAAACAGACAATTTCTCATAGCAAAAATGTAGAACTTCTCCTATCTGCAAACAACAGAAGACATCATTCCAAGCCTTTAGAAAGATTGTCTTCTAGGTAGGTATCATAATGCCTTGACATGAACTTTTCTTGTAACTACAATGTGTGTGTGGAGGGCCAGGGGAGATGAGGGTGAGCTACCAACTACCATATCATCAGTGCCATGAAGAATGTATGCTACTATAGGCTCTTATACACGTTCGTTCAAATATTTTCTTGGATTGTATTTCTCATTCAGTGTCCCATCCTGGATGCCAATCAGAGCTTCAACTTTTATAATATTAACCCCAAATTGTGACCCTAAAATTAAAGAGGGCACCATGGGTGTGCTGGATATTTTTAGGTACAACTTGTTGTATAGCTCAAGAAGTATTTTGATCACCTGGTAATTATACTAACCACCTGGTGATCTAGAAGCCTGACTTAATAAAGGCAGATTTTCAAAATTACATCCAACCTCCCAACCCCCACTTATCCCACATTTTAAACATTCAATCCCTTGCACAAAGAAAAAAAGAGCAGATTGGTGTAAGCATTTTCTTTTTATAGTCCCTTCTGGCACTTCTTCTGGAATGAGGTTTTCAAGAAGCTGCGGTACCCAGGGTCATCCACATATTCGTTCTTAAATCTGGAACTTAATACCCTCTGCCTTTTCTTTTCTCCCTGGATAATATCAGCTCCATAGAAGGTGTCTTCAAACCTCATATCAGAAGCTGTGGACTGAAAACAGAAATTCATTTTAGTTACATTTCATCTCTAGAAACTACTTGAAAGAACATCCAAGACACAAAGAACAGTGCATCTATCTTGGCAAAAGCAAGTCCAAAGTTCACCAAATCAAGGGAACTCAATTTCAGTTTTTGGGGAGGAAAAAATATTCTTTTTGCCTAACTTTCTACTAGACAATCCCATGTTCCAGGCTTTGTGCTTCATAGTCATATTAGCCACCTGGTAATGCTCAAATAGGTGGTTTCATTAGCATTGCTAATTATCATATAGCCTGGTGAAATTCTCAAAATGTTGCCCCAGAAGTGATGTCACATTTTAAAAAGGTGAAAATTAGGAAACCCTTTCCCTCTCTCTAGCAGTTCACCACCCACTTGCTCTGCCACCAACCCCTGCACCAGGCCAGTGGCATAGCTATGGCATCTGCTTTCGGGGGTCAATTTGTAGCTCCTCATGACAAAATCAAATTTAATGAAATAAATAAAAGGTATGCCTGTTAATGATTAGATGAGACACTATTCTTCCCTTGCTAAAAAATAAAAGGAGCATCACTTGCAAAAATGCCTCTTCATCCAGTTAGTAGTGGTAACTATTATCATGATACATGGAAATAAGAGTGGACTCATATTAACCCCTTATTAGTTCCAAGCTATATCATAATAACATCTCCTTGGTTGTGAATGAAGGAAAATCATTTCTTGTTCCAAAAACAGTTGTGTTTTCATTTTCTGGTTAATAACCATAATGTTATTAGAATACACAGTAGATATTTCAGTTCAGGTTGTTGCTGCATTGCATTCTGCATTAAATTACCTTTCCAAAAACATATAACATGATAGTACTATTCATACATACCCCATTTTTCACACTTTGGCCACTTGAGTCAAGCTCAGCTTGCTCCCACCCCCCCCCCAAAGAGTGTTGCCCCATGCAACTGTTACCCCCTGCATCACCTTATCTATGCCGCTGAGTAGTTTTAGCTTAGCCTTATCCTTAATTCACTAGATTTTGATACTATTTCAGGAATATTTTTTGATACTATTTCAGGAATATTCAGGACTCCCACATCTGCAGTCTGAACTGGAACAATATTAACTACCCTACTGTGATGACTCTTGACTATATAACTCTCAGGTCCCCCATTATATTAGTTTCTCCTAACATGGTAGTTGTTTGTTGCAGTTGCTCAAAGGTTGATCCAGGAAGTACAGAAGAAGATGCACCCACCTTGTTCAGCTACCTGGCAGGTTTATAGACCACATGAGTGCTGGAGGTTGCAAGGGGCTATGTATTGCTTGCATTCTTTGATACATGATGAAACCTATTCTATTGGAGAGCTTGGCTATATAGATGGATTGGTGTTGGAGTAAAGGCAAGAGAAACTATGCTGAGGAATGTATGTGTGAAGGAAATGTGAGGAAGAGGGTGTAATGAATTTGAGTCTGCATTTGAAGGCGTTTTGGATTCCATCTTGTAAGAAAAGCATGTGACAACCTAGCTGGGGGAAAGGCTGGTAAAATCCACATGAACAGCACCTGGGATTGTCAAATTGCTGTGGCTTTTCCCAGCTCTGCTGTGAGGAAGTAAACAGGCCATTGGGATTGTGTTCATGAGAAACACTGGTGTTATCACATGTTTAGACTTTTTCAAGGTTATTCCTAAATTATATTCAAACAGATTCTGCCAAATCAATTACACCTTATATCAATATATACTTCACTGCATTGCAATGTGATCTCTGGGGAAATCTTGATCTAGTCTAGATCCACTCTTAACCACAGAAGTCATATTATTGCCCTTTCATTATTGAAAATTATTGTATTTTCAATAACTTGACTTCTGCATCTAGACTGGGTCAAGATTTCCCCAGTACTGGGAAAGGAAGAGTCATGGAGGCTTGTGGATCTTTGGCATTTCCTAGCAAATTCTGTGGGCATTTCCAACAAGTCGTTGGTTTCTCCTGGATGAAGAACTAGCAGAAAGGTGTGGTGGGGGGCTGGTTTTAACATGGGAGGGGTGGTTTTAACCTAGGAGTATGGTCAGCTTCAAGTCAACATACGGCCTATGGACAATGCACAGACCAAGGTGAAAGGATGGGCATTTTCCTCCTTTGCCATTCAGAGGAGTGACACCACGGGGTGTTTCTTCTTCTACATGCTTCTTCTCTGATTAATGGGCCAGAGCAGGGAGGAGGAAGATCCAGTGCAAATGCACAGGCCAGATCATATCCCTCTTAAAAAACTCCCCATTCTTTTCTGTTCTTGGTCATACACCAAGGAGGTCAAAATATTTTTTTACCTATCTCCTGTTTGCTTTCATGTCACCTCCATTACCACTGCATGCACCATGTGACTTTTTTGTGGGGCTGCATGCTATAATGTGGTGAGGGATAAGATTGGGCCCTTAATCTTCCTTACCTTCCTCTTAATCTTCCTTACCTTCCTTTATGTTCTTTTGACACTGCCCAGGTTCTAGCAGCTATCAAACACTGCTTAAGTCTCCTTTCCAATATTAAGTCCATTTTTTCCTTTTTCTTTGTGGGGTCAGTGTAATGCTGCTGCCATCACTTCACATACGTTCTATTGCTTTGTGGGAGTTGTAGTATTAGTAGAGGTGAAAAAGGCATCCTGCCAATTGACTGAAATATGCAACTTCCTTTTCTCAGCCTTAGCACACTCAGGAAATTGATCTCCACTTCACTCTGCTATGCGAGACTGAATTAGGAAAGAAACTTTATTGACTTATTGTCAAAAGACTTGCATGATGAATGGAACATTACCAAGGCCAGATGTCATGAGTTGTGCGTGGACACTGTGATATTCCTGGATTTCAGGGAACACTGTAAAAATATAATGGCGTTTCCTGAAAACTTAAAATCATCATAGACAAAAGTAAAACTGATCCATTAAAACTGCCATACTTTCAAAATGAATAGCAGAACATCACCATATAAGTGATGCTATTCTTTGTCAAATAGAACAATAAAAAAAGATTTACATTAGATTTATTTAATTATAAGTCCTTTTATGAAACTCAAGTAATAAAAAGTAATAGTGCCACTTCTTCAACATGATGATGAAGAAAAAAAATCTATTGTTCTCATCAGTTGGACTATTTATTGGACAAGAACATTTCTTTTAGGTATATTATCAGGTATATGTTACTTCTGCTAACGCTGCTTTCAGTACATCTTTTGCTACACACTATCCTAAGTGCAACATGCTATCCTTTCTCAGTGTATTCTTTTGAGTTTTGTCTGTCTGATTATTTTGAACGGGGAATATCCTTATGTTTTGCCCAAAGGTCTCACTAAATGGGAGTCAGGGACTGAACAAAAAAAAAACCCTAATGTTCCTTTAATGGCTATAGATTTTTTTTCTCTGAAAGGACAATTCACTTCAGTGTTCTGAAGGAAGGAAAAAAGAAGGTAGTTTTTGAATTTAGAGGGAATGAAGCAAGAGTTGGAGTTAATGAAACTGGGGTCCAGTGTTAGACAGACCTACAATCGCTTTCTGAGAATATGATGTGATGAGTTGATAGATTTGTTGCCTAGTGTATTACTTCAACTATGTTTTCCAAATAAAGCAAATATTAGAAAGACAGCATAAGTTTCCAGTGCCCCATTGTACAAACGAAATTAAGCCTGATGATAGTGCTGTCCCTGGTATTTCCCATCACCTAGGGAAGTGAGGAACACAAACTATCTGCATAATCCTACGCATGTATACTCCGAAGTATATCCCATTGTATTCAATGGAACTTACTACTTCAAGGCAAGTGTAAATAAGATTGCAGCCTATATTTCAGAAGGCAACATTAGACCAACCAAAGCTGTTTTCCTTGGAAAACCTTTGCCCTGCTTTCCCCCAAATCATGGATTCATTAATGAGTTTCCATTTTGTAGCATCAAAGGGGCCAAACAAAAAATCTTTGGAGATAGGATATGGCCTGATCTTGAATAATCTATGCTACAATATGGAATAGATTTTTAAAAGCCGCCAGCACCTTTGTTATCATGACAGTTTTCACCCAAACCTTTTTTATGTGGTACTTACAAATCGAGCTCTTACTCTCTTGGGTAGTTCTTCCTCAAGGATGTAGATTTCCTCCCTCTTTGTTGCTATCTGAGAGCCATCTTCAAACTCAACCTAATCAAAAGATGATGAGAACTCATCAAATTATAATCATCTGCATGATCTGTGCTTCAATAACTAACAATGAAAAAACTAGTATCCAAATACTTTGACCATAAATAAAAATCTGAAAATATATTGGTTTATTAATAACTTTTAAAAAATCAACTCATGTAAAAATGATTTAGAATAATACTACAAAGGGAATAGCTTTCAAAACAAACAGTGCTTTTTATTAGCAAAAATATTAAGCTGTTTCTTTGGGATTTTGGATGCTTTACCTATAAAGACATTTTAATGAACTCTGAATATTGAAAAAGTCAATCACATATTTATTAAACTGTAAAATTATTTAAAAGAGTTAACTATTCAAGGGTTTAAATTATTCAGCAATTCCCGACCTGAAATGTATGTGATCCTTTGGTACAGAGATACCTGTTTGTGCAGAACTATTATTATTATTATTATTATTATTATTATTATTATTATTATTATTATTATTATTATTATTATTAAGAAAATAGCATAACAGGATTTTTTGTTATTTTTATATGTTCTAGTGTTATCTATCTACAGTATCTATGTAACTGCACAGAATACAGTATAATTAAACAGGTACAACCTTAAAAGTGGAAGAGGTTTTAAATTATTCACATTAAAACACCACAACTTCAAAAAGGAGAGACAGAATAAGGTATGCTAAACAATTTCAACATACATGGACAGTTATTCAGCATATTAAAAATAACTTGCTGCACTTGCTTCTAATTTTGCAAGTGATAGGAATTAATCTCTCTGTTTTCAAGGTTGCAGAAGACTTATGTCAAAAGGAAGAAGGTATGAGTGATACTAAAGGAAATGCCAGTTAACAGAATTATATTGAATCTGATGGAACTTCTTTAAAATAGTCTGTTCAGAAGATGAAAAGCTTTATCATGCTTAGGTTTAGATCTAATCCAGCATGAACCCCTTTAGCAGAAAATGAGAAAGGGAATGCAGCTAGGTGTGGGGAATGCTAAATTACTTACTCTGTTGCACCAGTTGTGCCTTCCAGAAGTTTCAAGTTGCTATTCTGACACTGCCTCACCTGTCAGCAATGAATGTTGGGTAGTATTCACAATTTTATTCTATGTTTCTGATCAAGGTTGTAAAAAATGTTCAGAGGACCCATTCGCTAATTAGACATTACATTAATAAATTCTGAGACATGGGGGAAAACGTGGAATAGTTTTTTACTGATTAATGTCATTATATTATACCTCCGCAAGCAACAGATGATAGTTGTTACTAGTCTAGAATATGGTTAGAATACCATTCTAGGATATCATTTAGTATGCTACTAAACAAAATTATTTCTATGGATCAGCTAACAACCAACAATTCAGTACTATTGAATTCAAGGCATGATGCACACAATACGCATGTACACATATGCTTAATAATCTGCAGTGATGCATACTTTCAAGTTTGATTTGACATATTTTTTTCTTATCTGTTAAGCTATTTTTCTGCAGCTCTATATAGACACGAAGCAAATGCCTGGTGGATATCATAACTTTTGCTTCCTTGGGCACGTGTGCTACGCAGCCCTGACACTCCGTGTGGAAGCTCTTTAAAAGGGCTGCAGGCCAGCACTGCTACCTCTAACTGTCCCCAACTTGGGGGCAGTTGCCTAGAGGTGCCAGAGGCAGCTGCCCCTAACTGCCCCCAAGTGCCTCCAACTGCAGCCCAGGTAAGCCTCCCAGGAAGTTGTTTTTGATTGCAATCTCTTAACCATGTCTACTCAGAGGTAAGCCCCGTTGTGTTAAGTGGGGCATACTACCAGGAAAGTGTCTTTAGGATTGCAGCCTAAGTAGACTTCATAGGATCATGCACACTGAATGCATGTTTTGAATTCAGTTACAGTGTTTTGTCATCAATTTTACAGACAGTTAATATTTTTACATGAATACTTTGGGGGTTGTGGAACCAATCATCTTAGTTTCCATTATTTCCTATGGGAAAATCCGCTTCACTTAAAGAGCATTTCACTTAAAGAGCATGCCTCCGGAACTCATTAAGCTCTTTACGTGAGGCATCACTGTATTGAGATTTGCGCACATTCAGAGAAGCCCTATTCAAGGAAAGAGTCCTATGCATTGACGGTAAATTAGGACGTAGCTGAGCACAACCACTGCTCACTGCACAGTATAGGGTATACTGTATAGGGTTCATGTCTAGATATTATGGATATTCAGTTTTTCAACATCTCAACAATCCTTTTGCCACCTCACTCTCCAATGGCTCTCCTCAACTGTTACCCTCAACTGTCCTTTTGCCAGCTTGCTCCTCAAGGTCTCTCTTCCATTGGCCCCCTAGCCTCTTCTCATCCTGGTCTGTTATCTGTTGAAGTTGGAATGTTGACAGTTGCATCCCCTCAGTCTGCTTGGTTGACACATAATGTTGGACAGAAGATTCAGGCACCTTTACACACAGGTTAAGGCTCTTTTCTAGAAAGAATGGTGTGTCATCTCTGATTTCCAAAGGTGCTGTAGATCAGTAATCCTTAATCTTTTTGGTCCCAGGGACCAGTTCTGTGGAAAAGAAATTTTGCCGGGACCAGCCCAGACGTGGGAGGGAGGAGAGTTCTGCCTCTGGCGACCTGGAGGGAGGGCTTCCCTACTTAGAGCACAGTACAGCTGCCTCCAGCTATAAATCCCATTATAATAAATAGAGCTATTGCTAGGTTGCTGTAGATACGATTGCAGGTGAGAGCCCAATGTCTAATGCATATCTACTCACAGCAGGGATTTTCAACCTTTTTCCATGCAGGATGCATTGAAGATGCACAATACCATCCTAGTCTCTCTTATTGGACAGTAAGCCTCATTAACTATAATTGGACTTATTTCCCATTATAACAGGCATAGGATTGGTCTCTGAATCTGCAATCCTCCAACAGAGTTCTCTTGCTGTGAGGAAGGGAAGAGGCACTTAGAGGAGTCCTCTCACGGACCAGTCAGGCAGCTGCCAAGGGCCTCCAGTGGTCTCTGGACTGGGGGTTGAGAAACCCTGCTGTAGATGATGAAACATCTGGGGAGATGGCTAGAACAACAGTGGAGATCTTGTGATTAAACTGCCTTATGGGTTAGAATTGATTTTAGGGATGCCAGCAAAGAAAGCTTATTTGTCCACTGCTCTTCCATCTGTACAGAGCTTGCCAAGCGAGTTATTTTTGAGCATTTAGCCACTTTATATATGAAGGCCTGCAGAAATGTCTGGAAGATACTAGAAGGTCAACCCTGTTGGGGCCTGGTTTCCTGCTGGTAGCCTACCACTTACATAAGGTGTTTCAAATAACCCCAGAGAGACAAGACCCTCCTCATCTGTGCCTGGAAAAGAAATGTGACCCACTTTCCTCCCCTGTCTGCTTTTGGCATCTGATGACCTAGCTATGACTTGACTACTGCTGTTGCTAGTCTTATGGAACTTTTGTAAGGGTTTGGGGAAATATCCCACCAATCCAGAAGTGGTCTTTAAGGACAGGTATACTCCTGCTGTAAAAAGCCCTTTCCAGATCACACATCTACAACACTCTACTTTGTCTAATAAGAGAATGACTTCTAAAGCTTATGTAGGCAACAGCC
Organism: Cryptoblepharus egeriae; assembly: GCA_030015325.1. Lineage (NCBI taxonomy): Eukaryota > Metazoa > Chordata > Lepidosauria > Squamata > Scincidae > Cryptoblepharus > Cryptoblepharus egeriae. The sequence goes on from JAREYC010000002.1 coordinate 168,257,322, forward strand.
TGCACTCCTCTTAGTTTAGCAAGATCATATTTTAACTTAGTGGAAGATCATGTTTTCATTAGCATGTTTCTTTTGTAGCTAAAAAGGTAAAGTGTTGGTATGATAAACCATACAAAAGCAGCCAAAGCAAACTGAAGCAAATAACAAGTAACAGCTGCTTCAAATATTCAAGAGGGGGTTATGGCATGAAGTGTCAGTAGACCATCTCTAATGAGTCCAAATCTGAACTTTACTTGGCAAACATCACATCAGTAAGTTTGTCAATCACTGTCCATATTAATTTATATTAGCCCCAAGAGATGTACATGCGTAATAATAAAAACCACTACTGCAGTATTGTGTCAGTAACATTTGCTATTTAGTTCCCTCCCTGTGATTTTCTTGCATTAGGACATCATAAATTAGTGATTTAATTGGAATTGCTAGAAAGCATTTGATTAGGTACATGGCTAATTTAGTCATCTTCATAAACTCACATATGCATATTAAAAAGAGACACACAAGCAAAATTATAAGGCACTAAATGTTTAGGGCGCAAATTTCCACTCAAAAATACAGCCCTGATTTTGCATGCAATTACCGTTATGTTTCAAAGTGATTAAAGCTAACATATTTACAAAGGTCATGAAAGTTGCAGAAGATCCTTCTTTAGTACCATAGTAATTGTAGTCTATGCTGGCTTGGTGAAAATTGAAGGTTTGCAACACTAAAAACACAGACCATGTAATGACTACCTGTTATGCAAATATTCCAGTTTCTGAAAAAGTAACATGGGAGGATTGATTACTCATAACTAGCTCTGACAAAAACCCAGATACTTCAGACTTTGCTAATGAGGGGTTACCATGATACATTCCAGCTGCTGTGTAGTGTGACTGTAGTGTAGCTTCAACTGTGGTGTAACCAAGGCCAGAGGGTCTCTCTTGCCATTTCATGGGCCTTGAGAGGGCTGGAGTACATGAGAGGCATGGAGAGGAAAGGAATGTGTACTCCTTTCCCTTCAGCCACAGTAATATGGATTGGCTATCCCTGCCAGTTGATTTCCTTTTGACACGTCCTGGCAATCACATTTACCTGCCCCACCATTGTTATGGACCCATATTTACCTCACAAACAAGTCTAGAAGACTGGTAAAGATAAAATGTGTGTAAGGGTACCTGCAAATAGAGCGAGAAGGAGTTTTGAAAAGTGACAGCCAGAGAAAGGAGTAAATTTTTTTTATCCTGTTGTTCCTTTGATGAAATCCTCCTCTTCTGAGGGCCAGCAAGCCTTTGCTACCTGCAGCTCAGTATCACAAGTATCTCCTTGTGAGGAAACTGTATTGTGCTAAGTACCAAAGTGACACCAGAATTTGCCCCATCCTAGTGGTGTATGTAGCATATTTGATACTATATGGATGGATGCTGCCAACAGAACACGGGGGAGGAGATGAGGGTGAAACCAACATCCCATTTGCTTTATTCTGTCCCGTAAGCGGCTGATGTACCATGGATGTGCCTTTTCAATTTGTTACCCCTGAGGAAGATGGGTTTGGGGGTAATCATTAGATTACCAATCATTGCCAAGGAAACCAGGGTGTTGTTTAAAGTCCCATTTATTTGCAATGAACTGCAAGAATAGGTTGACATTGTGTCTTTGTTTTTGGAGGGGTCCTTGTGACAGGGGCCTTCGGACCCTCACCCACTGGGGAGATGGACAGACCATCTCTCTCCACTCCATCATGTTGTCAGCAATCAGGACTACAGGACAGGTAACTGCTCCAGAACAAATAAGTCAACAATCTTTACTAAATGCTCTTCCTTTCTTGTTTTTTATAGGCACGTCTCTTGGTTTCAAATCTAGACAAGATAACATCCAAACTCAGATAAGACTTCCTTCCCCACCAGAGTCCCCAATTAGCCATCTGCCTTCATGACCTCTGGTTCCCAGCAAGATGTCCTGCGCACTTCTCAGAGGCTAGCTCCTTTGCCTCTTCTGTCACTTTCCTGCCTTTCCCCCCTGCCAGTCCTTAAATACTCCTCCCCCTCCCTCCCCTCTTCCAAGGGAGGTGCATGGGTTGGAATCTCAGCAAATAGGCGTCTAGGCCCAGCCCATAGGCTGCATTGGTCTTGTACAGCAGCAGGTGAACCCCTGGGATGAGCTCTGGGTATCTTCTTTCGTTGGTTGAGTCGTCTGCTCTGTGCAGCCACAAAGAAAACATGGACTCCAGCACCGCCTCTCCACAGTTTCCTATCCCCCAGTTTCTAACGGGGCTTGGATAATGGGTCGAGGTGGTTAAATCATGACAAGCCCAGTAAATCAGAGGGCAGATCCCAGAAACACAGATCTGCTGCTTTCAAATTCCCATGGCTGTTAAAATTAACCCACTGTTTCATGGTATGATAGGGCATGAAACTTGAGGAGTGTGACCCCAATGTGTCACTTTAGGTTGACATTTACCTGTGGTTGCATAAAGCCACTTGAGGTCTCAAGAGTTAAACCAGATAGCTGTGTCTTTCTTCAGAATTATCTAAACAGGAGTTCAGAATGATCTAAAACCTGAGATGCAGGTTGACACTCTATTTTCACTTACTGAATTTGGTAAAACAAGCAAGTTAAACTTACTGACAACCTTGAAATGAATTTTCACAACAGCCAAATCATTTTTTTCTATTTTGCGTAACTTGTGATTGACCAAAGGAGAGATAAACGCAGACTCATAGTATGACAAACACTGAACACAATCTTACAGGATGCTACTTGGTTTTCTGCTTTCCAAGTAGTATAACCAGAATAACTGAAGGCATACAATGAACAGGGGGTAGGGACTGGATTACATGAATATTCCAACCAGTAAATCCAACTTACCTGGTACATGTAAGCAACATTGGTTCCTAGATATTTTGCACCATAAAGTTTTCCATCTGGCCACTTCACTTGAACAACCTCTCCCTCTGCAGGTGGGCCTAGCTTCAAGCAGTCTCTGCTCTATTTCAAAACAAAGTAACATCTCAAGTCAGTAAGCAGTGAAGTAGCATTTGAAACCATCAGGAAACTCCTTTACACAACATGGTCGTGAGAAGAGGGTCTTTTTCTCTCAGGTTGCTCTCTGAGAAAAGAACAACCAAACTCTCTCCCCCTGCACTCTTACCAGTGAAAAATCAAAATGATTTTATGTTTCTGAAAACACAAATAAACCCTGTAAACAAAATATCATGCAGCTGAGCTTTGCCATGCATGTTACCAACAACTACCTCCCTACAAAAGAAACTTTCAAGTATCACTGAGCTCCTAGCATTGATCATCAATGCATAGAGCACCAAAGCAAAGGAATGTTGTTCCCGGGAAGCTTTCTATTTAATCTTGAAGAAATCTCTGCTCAGGAGTGAACATAGAGGAAGATGCAGACTTTCTGTTCCTATATTGTTGCCTTCCTAGTCTTTTTAATTCACTGTGTACAGGGAACATGCATATACATGGTGCCTGGAGAGCACAACTCAGGCTACTAATGGAATGCTAACAGCAGGAGTGGTAACAAGAGACATCAGATCTAGAAGCCAAGAGGAAGGTCACACTTGTAATGATCAGAGCAACCACCCCCAAACATACTATTGGACTGGTTCTAATGGAACTTTGCTCCAGTATGCCAGTAAGCCCACTTTTCTTTATTTTTTTACTTTTGCGTTCTGCTCTCAATCAGGAGATTTGCCAGGTCTTGGCAGCCTTGCCTTGCAAATCCTGCCACACTTTGCACTTAGTTCACAGCAGAAACAGCCTGATAACCTTGATCTCCGATGCAGCAGACTGAACTACAGCCTCCCTCCCTCTCCTTCTCTCATCGTCTGTCTCATGTGAAGTCAAGATGCCATGCTTTGAGCTTGCTATTTTCCTCTTTTCTGTGAGTGCTGTAGATGAGTGAGTGAATCCATTCTAGACATATGACATTGCTTTATTTTGATCCCCTTTCCCTGTTATTGTAAAAGATCCCTACAATAACATTTGTTTTGTTACACTTTTCACCCTTGCCTTCTTGTTCTTTCTCAACCATTCAGGTTTTGCCACTGACTGCTATACTGTAGATGCCTAGCACACAGGTTAGCTTTCCCTCATATATGCATGTTATACAAGTTTTGAATGCTACCAGTGTGGGGAGTGTGTGCTTTGGGTGGCAGGGGCGAGAAGAAGTTCTGAAGTTTTTGGATGTGCTTTAGATGGGAGGAAAGAGGTTTAGGGAACCTTTGAATGTGCTTTGCGTGAGGGGGCAGGTGGGGGCTGAGGAGAGAAGATTAGAGGGTTTTGGATGTGCTTTGGGTAAGGGATGCAAAGGGGAGAAAATCAGGGGAGTTTTGGAGAAGATCAGGGGAGTTTTAATGGTTGGAGGGCAGAAGAGGGGAGAAAAATCAATGCAGTTTTGGATGGGAATGAACTGTCTGCTGAGTTGTGGGGGCTTGCTGGAAAGAGGGGGAGAATATTGTAGGACTTTTTGAGTGGGAATGAATATGCTTCCTGTGAAGGGCAGCTGCTGAAGTGGAGAAATTGGAGATCTGTTTGAATGGGGAGAAATCTGTTTCCTTTGCTGAGTTATGAGAAGGGAAGCTGGTCTGACTCTGGGTTTTTTTTAATGTTGTGGGGTTGCTGAATGGGAGAGAGAATTATTATGCCTTAATTTATGTAATCATATTCAAATTACAAATGCAAATTGATTCATTTTTTCCCCAGAAAGAGGTTGCGGCTTTTGGCCAAAAAGTTTAGAGACCCTTGAAGTAGAGGAAGAGTGAGTAGAACTTGTTTGCCCAAATCCACCAGGATTACCTAGTAATGATCCAGCCAGACAAATGCTCTGGTTAAAGTCCTAGTTACCTGTCAGACAACTGTATGGTGACATTTGTTCCCCTATCTCCTGTGATGAAGGCAGGGAATCCTTCCCACAATTTTCTAGGTACTTACAGTCCCTCGCTCGTTCAGTAAGTGGGGGATGCCTGTGTTTCATTTGTTTCATGACTCACAATGTCGTGATGCGATGAAACAAGCTACACACAGCCACATACAGCACTAGAACAGCCCCTACTGGGCTGCTCTGAAGAAGCTGTGCTCCCTTCAACATGTGACCCCTTGCCCAGCATAGCAGTAGTGATGGACAGAGAGTTCCCTCGGGCGCAGGTTTCAAGATAAGCTGCATGGAGAGAAGATTAGGAGACAAACTTTGCCTCCCTCAGCTGTGCCAAACTATTACTTTCCCTTGCAGAGAGAGCCCCTTCCAGCCCCAAAGGGAACTTGGCCAAATAATGCTCATGTTGGGTCCTGCAGCCGAAAGCGATAAGGGTGAGTGAGCTTCATGGAATACCAATTTACTCTAATCGAATGCGCCATCTAATCTAATGTGCACCCCAATTTTGGAGACTATAATTCATCTGGAAAAAGTGCACATTAGATTTGAGTAACTATGGTATTTCATTCTGGTTTTTTATTATGCACCGTTGAAAATTACACATTGAATGATATAGAACATAATGGCATTATTCCTATAAGTCACAATTTTGCAAAAAATCACAGCATTTCTCCCCCACAACTCCAAGGGCTTGACACAGGGTGACTATATGTCATAACAAAAAAAAAAGAGGATAAGGGATCCACAAAATGTAGAACATATCAATATAAAAGCTAAAACCACTAATACGTATATATTGATGTGGTTAATTTGAACTCTAAATTGCTTATTATTTAATTTAAAACTAATATATTTAATTTATAACATATAGTTTATGAATTATAAAAAGTCTACATGCTGCCTGTTCATTAATTTAACCATACATATTTCCAGTTGGTAGACATTGTGGGAAAATGACACTTTTCCTGGACACAAGGCTAAAATCCAGGACATGTCCTGTAAAAGGGGGACATCGATTCACCCTGGGCTTGTCAGCCCTTTAGCCATCAATTTGTATGCTAGAGCTCTCAAACATGCAAAGAATGGGGAAGAGATGAGGTCACATTAGAATAATATTTAAACAAAGGATTTTGTCTCTTCATAGTATATGTTTTAGTTCCAAATGTCTGTAATTATCTCAGGAATGACTAGCATTACCAGTACTATTAACTCTGCTCAGAGTCCCAAAAAACATGGATTGAAATATAGATTTGTTGCCTTCTAGCATCCACTGTGGACTTGGATTAAAGAAAATGCTGTGATACTATCATCAAAATCCATAAGCCTAGTTTTTAGTGTCCCCAAATGCCTCTACAGTTGATCAGATTTATATTTCTGGTGGCTAAAACAAAGCTTAGTTAGGGTGGAAGAAGGATTAGTGCTCCATTCTCTTTTATACTGAGATAGTTAGAAAATTGTGTTGGAACTAATATATTTCTAAAATATGAAAAGAAGCAAAATAAAGGGTGAAAAAGTAGCCAGGTCCCAACAAACAACTTACTATGATGTACATACAATCACACATACAGCCAATAATGACACTAATTCAAAATAAGTACTTCTTCACACATCATATCATTGATCTGTGTAATGTGTTACCAGGAGATGTGGTGATGGGCATTAGGTTGGATGGCTTAAAAAGAGATTGAACAAAGTCATAAACTACAGTCAGCAATGCATAAACTACATGTTCGCAGCAGTATGTCCCTGACTACTAGTTGTTGGGACAGAAGTATGCCTTTCTTGCTTATGTGGGATTCCCAGAGGCAGATGGTGGACCACTGTGGAAAACAAAATGCTAGAAGGGATGGATCTTTGATCTTACCCGGCACGGCTCTTCTTAATTTAACCATGCATATTTCCAGTTGGTTGACATTGTGGGAAAATTCTCACTGTTTGGCAAACATTATCAACAAATCAGGTTTCTGTGCAAGTGCATGTTACAGTTTACAAGATGCTATTTGGACACCTGTACTTATTTAACACATGTTTAAACTTATTTACGGTGACATTTATTTAACACTTATTTTAAAATGTTTAAACTATCCTCTTTTCTCTTCAGGCCAATGGTTACCAAACTTTTTAGCAATAGGACCCACTTTTTAAAACAATTCTATTCTTGGACCTACCTAGATTTATGAGACCAGCTCAATTCTCTGTGTTTTATCTTTTTTCACTACGATGAGCAGCCAAATTCTGGAGCAATCTTTCATCAGATTGGGACCATTCTGATTGCTTTATGTTTCCCTTTATGTTACCATTCTGAAGGCTTTATGTTTCCCTTTATGTTACAATTCTGATGGCTTTATGTTACCTTCAGTAGGTGCCATGGCACACTTGCCTATTCCTGAGAAAACAAACATGTCAATTTAACTTCCCATAGGACTCAACAGGAAAGGCTTTCTTCTGGCGTGGCTTTTGGCTTTCTACTAATTGATACCATTTTAGTGGTGTTGCATACCTTTCTGCCTGCCCACCGAGGAATGTAATACAGTACCTGCGGACTGAGTGAAGTGGACTGAGGCACAACCACTTATTCATAAATGCACACAGCTTATGCACACATAAATGTCACTCAGTTTCACTTTTCATAGGGCTCAATATGGTCATCTATAAGCCTGTAAATTTCAGGGCCCACCAACAATGAGGTTGCCTTTCACTGGTGTTTGTGATACACGGGTAATGGCATTGCTTTTTCAGAAAGCAGACTGGAAAAAGCCCACATATAATATATCCCACAAGCAGGAGAGTGTTACACAAAATTATTAAAACAACGTATTTGAATTTAACTCACTCTTTCATTGGCTGGAAAGTGAACACAAAAAATTAATTATGGAACTACAATGTAAGATCTATGTTCTACACTTGAATGGTTAAATTAACATAGATTAAATTATGAGGAACAAACAAAAGCGCGACAGTAAGAAATCATCCCCTCTGAGCTGCCCCCAGTGAAAAGAAGGAGATAGAAAGTAATGGGATAGGGGCTGAATTCAGCTGCCCAACCTCCTGTTTGTGTTGCCTCTTTACATGGATGTTTTACTAATTGCTTGGGACTTTAAAGGTTTGCCTGTCTCTTGTTTCAGTGCCAACTCTTCATTTCATTTCATCTCTCTGCTAGTAATTTTTTATTTGTATTATGAAAAAAAATTAATTGCTTTGGGAATCAAACAAGATTGAAAAGGGGGCTAAAATAATATGTATGTAACTCCATGGATATTAAAACGAAAAAATTGCACAGATGTGTCCTAGCTCAATTTGTTGGCAATTGGTAAGATATTGAGAATGCTTTTCCCAATTTAAACAAAAGAAGACCAAGGCCACCAAAGCATTGTTTTCTACAACAATGGTGTATTTCATGCTGTATTCCTCTATAACAAAGGGAAGCCATACTGACAAGAGAAAAATTAAACAGGAGAGAATAGAAATATTTACATTTAAGTGCTGCAGGGTGTTATACAAGTACTGCCAGAAAATGATCTCAATCTCAATGGGAAAACTGCCATCCTTAGCTTTATTCACACTGCTGGAGAGAACAGCATTCACAGAAATGGCATTTGTTAATGGTCCTTAAAGCCTTTGTAATCAGCCACCATTCAGCATGTCTCTCTATGTATTATAAACCCAGCTCCCTCTGGTGGCAGCTTCAAGGAAGGTGAAAAGAAGAAGTGTATGGCTTATTTGTGCAGTGAGAATTCTAGGTGCCAACGACAACATTGTTGTGTGTATGGACGCAGCCACAGGTTTCCTAGACTAATAATCTCGCCTGAACAGCTGTACTTTCCATCCCACTGATACTACTGCATCTGCATGCTGTGAAACTCCTTACATCAAGATGAAGAAAATCAATTCCCATCTTGATAAGATTAGAACTCTTTTCTGCAGATGATTGCTAAGCTCATTTCTACAAGCTGCTCTGCTACACAGAGGCTTTGAAATAGATCAGAAGGTTGACATGTTACTTTGCAAGAGAGCTACCTACTGCCATTTATCAGTCTAGTGGGGCAAAACCACCAGTACGTGTTGTTGATTAGAAGGGAAACTATTGGGGGGTGACTCTTAAAATGTATCATGCACATATCCAGGTAACTCTGACTATAAATGAAGCATGATTCATTTTGCTATGGGTATTAAAATGAAGAAATGTGTCACAATGACGCTGAGGATACCGTAAGCCCCATTTAACACAGTGGGGCTTTCTTCACCGGCAGGCATCGACAGCCACTAGCAGGCATCAAGAACCAGCAGCACTAACTTGCCTATGCTGCTTCTCCCTCCACTCCTGCTCATTCCAGGACCTGGATGAGCAGCCTGGAATCCTCCACAGGGTGCTCCAGCCTAGGAGCGTGAAGAAGGAACCACTTCTTCTCTGGCCATCTCCTCTCTCCAGGAAAGAGTGGACACCACAGAGGGTCCTCTGCTGCTCGCCCAAGTCTTCGACTGCCAGTGAAAATCAGGCGGGTGTTTTCCTTGGTACCCATGCTGGAATTTGATGACGCCTATATTAGATCATAATTAGCAACCATAACTTATGCCTTTATCTTACACAAGACTACTCTAATATTCCATGGTGATGTGTATGGTATACCAATTTTAGTCATTGGTCACCTGTTGCATCATGCAGTTGGGGGCCAACAGGGAGACCTTCTCAAGGTGAGGCAATGTTCAAGTTGCATTGTTCTTATGCCACTACTGCAAACTTAGTTAGAATTGCGCCCTAAAGATATGGCCTGTCTTGCATATGCAGTGACAGCACCAAATGAGACCTCAGACACAATCCAGAGTAACTATGGGGAGTCCTTGCTCCAGAGTAAGAACAATTTACTTTGGACTGCAATATAAATTTCCCATAGGTTTTCACTAGGTAGTGCTGTAACTACAGGTACACTTACAGCCCAATCCAGAGCAACTAATCTGTCCACATAAGAGCCCTTAGGTTGCCCTATCTAACACTAGGTTGGAGCAACCGCAAGATGCTCCAGCCCAGTTACTCTGAAGGAGGCTTAGGGCAGAGCAAGGCAAGATAGGGTGCCCTAAGAGTGGTGGACCTGCTCTGCCCTAACTGGGGCAGCCTAAGCAGCTCAGGAGAGGCAAGTTGAGGGCATGTTTAGCATTGCCTGGGGCAGAGCAGTTACTCTGAATCCAGAGCCTGTTTCCAAGGCAGAAATGCCCTCTTCCAGCCCTCAGAGTTATACCACCTCAGGAGCAGGTATAGTAATGAGTAGACCCATAGGGGTCCATGATAAGGCCCGAGTAAGAATGGCAGTGCTGACCAAAAATCTGAGTTCTTGGCCAGCCTACCTGCAACCCCTTCCTCTCAACCTCAGGATATGGAACAAACTACGGCTGCCCACAAACCTCAGGATACAGCAGGCACTCCAAGAAGCCCCTTGTATTCACTGTAGAATGTACTGGCATCTCATCAGGGACTTCTTATAAGGCAGGCACCCAGTGGCGTCACCAGACTGGTGCGGCTGGTGTGGGCTGCATTGGGGATGCGCTCCGTATGGGGTGATGAGCCGGAGGAGTTTGACTGTCCTTTGGCAGGCCCCGGGCGTCAGCACCCCTATTCAGGCCTGCTCCAAGGCGGAGCAGCAGCCAGAAGCTGCCACTTGTCTGAGGAGCTGGCCTGAACGGCCATCTGAGGTGCACTGCGCAGAAACACACTGAGCATGCCGAACAGCTTCAGAGGAGACTTCCTTAGAGCAGAGAAAGTCTGTGCCTCTGCACAGCCATTCGGCCTCACTCAGGAGGCGGAGCGGCAGCCGAATGGCTTCAGAAAGAGTACTGCACAGGCACCAACTCTGACGCCTGCACAGTCTCCCCCGAAGCCAAAAGGCTTCAGAAAAGTACTGCGCAGGTGTCAGAGATGGTGCCAGTTGGCTTCAGAAACAACTGCGCAGGCGCCAACTTTGGTGACTGCGCAGTCCAGGTAGGGGGGGCACGCATCCCAGGGATGACGCACAGACTTCCGCACCAGGTGATGTGCAGAGTCATGTCACCACTGTAGGCACCACAGCTGTTCCTTGTTCAGTGTGATCTGAGGGGTGTCTCCTCAGGAGCAAGTCTTCCCCTTGTGTCAATTACTTAGCATGCTCTGGAGCAGTTAGGGCAGCCCAGGCTTCCTGACTCTCTGGATTCAGCATAACTTTCTGCTCTGGATACAGAATAGTTAGGAGAGTGCAGTTAGGTCAGAGCAGGCTGAATTTGCTCTGGATTGCAGCCATAATGTCTCTTGCATGCTCCCATAGTTACTCTGGATTGTAGGGCTTGTCTCTTCATCTTTAATGGAAGAGGGAAGTGATATATATAATGAAAGGCAAACATTTTGTTTCTTTTATCATACTGCCTACTAATAAACAAGTAGAAGGATCAATATGATATAAGCTTTGGAACAGCACAGTAGAATCAAATATGGCATTGGCTACAGGTATATCATGGGCAGCAGCTCTCTTAGTGGTTAAATGTGCTGTGCCTATCAATCTGAAGATTGGCAGATAAGGGGTGCAAGATCTGAATTCTGCAAGACAGAGTGAGCTCCTGTCCTTAGCCCAGCTCCTGCCAACGTAGCAGTTTGAAAGCAAGCAAAATACATAAATAGATACCACCTTGGTGGGAAGGTAACAGCATTCCATGTGCATGTGAGCTACATGTCCATGGAGGCATCTTCAGATAACACTGGATCTATGGCTCTAGAAACAAGAAGAGCACCACACCCTAGAGTCAGTCAGTCTGTCTGTCTATCTATCTATCTACAGTATTTATATACCGCTTTTCAACTAACAAGTTCACAAAGCGGTTTACAAAGCAAATGGAAAAATAATAATAGCTAATTAAAAGCTAATGGGTGCCTGTCCCAAAAGGGGTCACAATCTAAAATGCAAGAAAGAACACCAGCAGAAGCCACTTGAACAGACACTGCTGGGGCATGTAGGGCCAGTTACTCTCCCCCTGCTAAATAAAAGAAGAACACCCACTTGAAAGAGTGCCTCTTGCTCGGTTAGCAGGGATAGCAGTCATGACTAGCAGGACAACCTATGGGGGGAAACCTTTATTACATTATATCACATTGCCTCTGTATTACAGAGGCAATGAAGAGTTATCAAAGGATATTTGGGACAGAATGTGTTAGTGCTTTTGCTTTAAAAACATAATTAAACTATAAAGATGAAACCAAGATCTGACATTCACACAATGCTGGAACTCTAAAGACTGGCAAGACTGCATCACTGCAGCAAGGTTACCAGTCCTGATTCAGCAAGGGATGTCAGTGTTGCAGGGGCAATAGTAAAGGGCTGACAAAGTAAGTCTTTGTGGACAAAGAGGGGTCTTGAAGATCTTACATATGTAAAGGTAGCAACAAAGAGGGAACATGCAATAAGGCAGTAGTGTGGAAGGGATGCAACGGAGCTGAGAAGAAAGGAAGGGTGCTTGAAGGAAAGGCTATGAGGAGACCATAGGACACCAAACATGGTGCTCCTGCTGTATTTGGAGGTGGAAGACATAAGGCAAAATCCAGAGCAGTTACAGGTCCATGCAGTTACAGCACCCTCTAGTGTTATTTTATGGAAAGTCATCCTAACTGCTCCATCGCAAAGGGCTTAATTTGACTTTAGGATACAGGCATTAATCTGCTTTTTGGAGGTTTGAAACCTCCATTTACATTTAAAGAGCAAACAAATCTCCATTTAAATTTAAAGAATTAGGATTGAGGAGGGAGATGTTTACATGAAAATATGGCCTTTGGCTCTGTGGCTTCTTGCCAATAATCCCATACAATTGTCATGTTAATGGTCTGGACCTCTGCTGTCCAGGCAGGTGACCAGCACCAAGTGCACATGTTGAAAGCTTGTATTTTGCATGTCTTGCTTTAGACAGAATGAATCAGAAATAAAATAGTGAAACAAATGAGCCAATTGATTGACAGAGATGCTTGGTAAAACTAGAAATGCATGCATACTTTGGGTACAGAGGGAATCTGCAGCAATGCACATGCATGCTGAAGGTCTTTGGTTAGTGCTACAAAGGGTTTTGGAACAATAATTGCTAGTGGTAGCATTTAGTGATAGTAATGTTATAAACTCTGACAAGCTCTTATGATCAAAGTGTTTCTTAAAAGCAATATTTTAAAGCAACTGGATAGTCAATTACACAAGAAGATTAATTCTTCTGATATTTTTCATTGATATGTAACATAAATACACTGTGAGAGAGTTTAAGTATTTTGGGATTTTTTTCAATTAATCACTATTAGTATTCATATTCACCTTAAATTCCTGATCTTAAAGGAAGATTTAAGATTTGCACCTTAAAGAGCAAACTCAAGAAATACAACAAACAAATGTTTTACAATCACACCTCTGCTTCTTTGTGACAATGACTTGAATAAAAAATGTGTTTGGGAGCACCTAGTGGGATCTTTGACTTCTTGACTGAGTCCCAAGATATATAAAAGTTGCTTTTGAATTATAGGTTGGATCTGTGACTTAAAAGGAAGAAATAATGCAGTCCACTGAATTCCCAAGCAAATTTTTGGATCCAATTCTATGGACCACTTTATGCACAGTTCTGTATTTTTTTAAAAAATGTAAAATATTCAGTTCTGTCTAGTTCCACCCTCCCATATGGCAGCCTCAAAGGTAAAGGGGCGATCTGTGTGTGTGTGTGTGTGTGTGTCTGTGTGTGTGTACATACATGCATAATAGAAAAGCAGCAGTCTCTTAAAAAAAGTACGTAAGTGGTGTTTCCCTATAATTTTTCAAACAGCTTATGGTTTGGTTTTGTCTTCACACTTGAGATGGGCAAGGCTCAATCTAATAGAGATGTCACACTTATTAAGTGCTTCGTGGAGTCAATACTATTAATTCTTTTTTGCTAATTCTTTTCCTGAGTTTTGAATCAAAATTTTGATTGAACTATGATCCACACTCAATATGCCATGACCAAAAATTTATTAAATTTATAACCTCTCATCAGGGTGATCATATAGAATGGAGGACAGAGTTCATCTACCTTTAAGCATTGTATAGAAGAGGGAATTGAGGCAGGTGCTGCTTCTTAAACCCTTCTATGATGAGTTAAACGTGTCTGAATTCCCTCTTCTTTGCGATGGTTAACGGCAGAGGCACCCTGTCCTCCATTCTATATGGTCATCCTGCTTCCATGTTAATTTCCCTCTTCTGTCATAACTATCATGGGAATCTAGGGAAGCCTGGACATGTTATTATAACATGTTCTAGAGTATATGTGGTAATTCCTTTTCAAAAATCACATGAGAAGCTGCCAGCCCTATATAGAAGGGTGTTTTACTTCTTCCTACAACCTCACTAGTGGCCTTTGGCTGAACTATACTCTTTCTTCAACCCGTTGATCTAAAAAAAATTATATGAAGAAAGTAAAGCACCTTCCAAGTTATCTACTGTACATAATGGGTTATTCATTGAAATAATATAAATAATCTATGGCAGAGGTTTATACTGGCACTGTACAAGGAAGGAGTATAGGAAGAAGAGTAAGGAACCTGTCACAAAGAGTCAACTCACACTGCTTAAAATTTAGGGGTAAAGAACGGTACCTGTAGCACAGCTCTAAAGGTGACTGAACTGGGGTTCCCTGAGGTAGGAAGGAGTATCCCTCAGGACTGAGCTGAAATGTCAGCAAGTCCATCCAGTTAATGCACTAAATGCAAGCTGTCCATTCTGCTTAAGTTAGTTCAGTGTGCATTAGCTTGAAATCAGGGTGTGAGTGATTAACCTTTCACAGTTGAGCTTACAAGCTGATGATTTTCAGAAAGAACTGGATCACTATAATTTGTGTTAAGAATCTGCAAGAGACAAGCTTAGAAATACATAAAAGAGCAGATATAAGAGTAACTAATGTCTCGATCCTAACCCTCTCCTAAAGGGATAACCAGTGCTGTACAGGTGGAGGCTACTTTACAGCTGTTGACAGCCCCTCCTGATGTATGTTGTAGGCACATGGATACCTGCTGGAGTAGATAGGCGGGGAGGAGTTGAACAAAGCAAATAGAGTAGGATGATGAATTTCGTGGGTGAGAATCAGCAACACCTGATTCACTTTCAGGGAGCAAGGTGGACCAGTACAAGCAATTGAGTTGCCTTTTCATGTATACTGATAAGAATGACTAGACCCTAGAGGTGCCTAGCCCTCATGTTTCTATGTTCTTGGCATGCCTCCTCTGAAGGCAGGTCATTCTCCTGCATCTCTGCATAAGGAGTGAATGAATAAACAATAACATCCAATTCATGCACTTAGAGCACAATCCGAACCATATCTACTGAAAAGTAAGCCTCATTGTGTTCAATCCAGGGTGACCAGATGGCAAATGCAAAATCCCTGAACACCAAGGCCAGTTGTCCTACCCCCCAAAGCCAAAATTCCAACATTCTTTAAAAAATTGTAGGATACCCCAAAAATGTAGGACACATGTAGGACATGTTAAAATAAAGCAAAAATACTCATATTGCTTTCCTGTACTTAATTTCAACACTTTAAAATTGAAAACCTTGTAAAATGCATGATTCAGACCCAGACATTAAAGAGACCGTTTGAAGTAGCATAACGCAAGCCAGTGACTCCAATGTATGTGGTTCAGACCCAGACAAACACAAGCACATATTCACACACAAACACAAGCACATGTACACACTCACACACACACAAGCAAGATATCAAACAGGAAAGAGGATAGAAAGGAGGACATCTCTGCATCAGGGAAGTTGGATCTGGAACCACCAAGAGAAATCAGGAGTGTCCCTGAGGGTGTGCAGAGTGCAAAAGCAGACTATAGGAAGCCAAAAGGACCAGGATTTAAAGGACTGGGAAGGATCCAAGATCCCCTGACAGGATTTACCTTGCAGGTCAGGAAGTGGCGTGGAGCCTGAATTGCTGGCTGAGACAGGCAGAGCTGCTGCTCCACCCTTGCAATTTCTGCCCAAGTTGAGGCACTACAGGGCTTGGGAAACTGAATGGTTAGCAACAGGTTAAGAGGGTTAAGAGCTGGAGATTTAGGCTGGGGAAATCTGAGCTGCTGTGCATGGTTCATAAATTCCAGAGGCACTCTTGGGCTTTCCTACTCCCCGGACAGGTAATAAAACCCGGAGAAGTTCAGGGAAAGCCAGATGTCTGGACAGCCTGGTTCAATGGGTCTTACTCCCAGGAAAGTGTCTTTAGGATTGCAGCCACAATAGCATTATCTACTTCACAAAGAGGCTCATAACAAAAAGATAAGACCAGGGCCAACCTTGTGCAGACACGCAGTAAGTAGCTTCCTCTACGTAGGAGAATATTTGCTCATTTCTTAATTTATCTTAATATTTCTTAATTTATCTTAAGATAAATAGGAAATAAATATTTCCTATTTCTTAATTTATCTCTCGTAAGAGCTAGCAGTTCTCTCAAGTTTGCTGGTGCACCTTAGCACAAAGTTTGAGAAACGTAATGTTACAGTATATATTTATTTTTAAAAGTATAGAAAAAGCCATGGGATGCTCATGTAAATGTTCAGTTTTGGAAATGTGGACAAAAGTCCATGGCATGAGGAAAAAAAAACCTTTTATTTTTAAATAGCATCTCAAATTGTCATGTTATTATATTGACATCTTTGTTCAAATGCACAATCATGAAAATGTTCCCAATTCCATTACAAAAGAAAGCCAAAGATGGTAATTTTGATGTTTTGTGAAATTTAGGTGTATATGGAAAGGCAGAAGTAGTCTTTAGAAAATTTCCATGATGTACTTTTGCTGTCACATTTCTAAATGGCCTGCTTCCTTTTTCATGGCTTGTGATGAATTTAGAACACTGAATGATGGGGCTTAATCGTCACAATTCTCATCTCACTGAAGGCTCTCTCGGGTCCTCTATTGAAAGGATGTAGTTACATTAGTGTCAGCATAATTCTGTTAAGGGCTTCGTATATCAGTGTTGGCTTTTTTGAAAAAGTAAAAAAGCCTTATATTTCTATTCATGCTTGTGCGCTTTTGGGTGAGGTAACATCCATTTTGGAAAAGACTAGCAGACAAAAAAAATTAATCAGTAGCCGTGCCACATTTACTTGGAATGACAGGCTGAGTCATATAGTAATACATCTTTTATTACTGTTCTTGACTGCTGCAGCTTGCATTCTGAGTTTCACTAAACACTGCTATATATTTTGCAGAAGTGTACCACTGAACAAAAATGTTCTGAATATTTTCAGGACTACACATGAACCAGAAAACATGAATATTTGGAATAATTCCCCTTGAGGGTTCTGAAAATGCAGGATCATTTCAGTTACTTGCAAAGCCAGGGAGACAAATTTCAGCACAGCTGTTTTTGTAAACTGAAATGGCAAACTGTTCATTTTCGACATCAACGTCTGCTGATGGTTTCAGACTCAGTTCAAAGCACACATAATTATTAACTGTGTGGCTCAGTGAACAGTGCTGAATATGAACTTCAAAAACCAGGATTCAAATGTTATTTTTTACTATGAAAGCACTGGACTGGACTCCAAGCTACCTCTGCATAGACTGTTGTAGCAACAAATAAAAGAATTATCATGATACACACCATGCAATGGTTCCAAACTAATGGGCTGACCCCCATCAGCCAAGGAACACCTCCTCTGGGCCCTTAAGGTATGGGACAGGGCTTTGGCAGCATTATGATCCCTAGAATTGTGCTGCTGCTGAGGCTGATAGGTGGGTTTCTGCAGTGCCAGGGATCCCAAAAGACCCTTACTTCTGCAGAACTGGCCTCTGAGACATATGAGTTGCCCCAAGGAGCCCTCCACAGAGCTCTCCAAGCCTCTATATGTGTAAAAAACAATTGGAGACCACTTGTCACTGATAACTCCAATTTATGTTAATTGGTATTCCACTGTTAGTCATGCAAATTGCTCAACAATTGAGGTCTTTACAAACATAAAGTACAACCCTAACCCCCAGTTAGGCTGGCACAAGTCCTGTGCTGGCCTGAGGGTGAATCAAATGTGCCATAAGGCACTTCTGCACCACTCCTGAGCAGTGCACAAACATGCAGTGGAAACAGGAAGATAGATGAATTATGATGAACTAAATTATTTAGAATCATGCCCACAGTTAGGTTGGAAAACAGTACAGGATAAAATTGCTAGTACAGAAAAGGGTGATTTTATGCAAAATTTCGTTCCGGAGAGGGTTGCTTAAAATAAATATCACACTATTGGAAAACAACTCCTAAATCTCCTTTAATTGTTTGCTGGAAGGGTGTGTGTGTGTGTGTGTGATTCCCCTCCCCATGTTTGTGTGTGTGTTTGGTGTGTGTGAGAGAGCAATTGAGACAAAGATCTCCATGTGTGATCCTCTGTGTGATCCCCCTTTCTCTCATACACCCATCCAGATCACCAACCAAAAATGAAAACAGATGAATAGTGGAACCCAGTCGTTTTCAACTTGCAAATGAAAATGGCCACCAAAAAACCATAAATATCACTTGAAAAAGCCTAAATAACACATATATATTAACACATACACTTCAAATTATACTAAATACATCATACCAAGTTATATGAAAAAATAAACCAAAATACATACCAAATTATACGGAAATAACCAAAGGCATATGTGGGCAATGAATATTTGCTGTATTTGAATGATGGTGATTTACTAAGAAAGTCATAGAGCACAATCCTAACTATGTGTACTCAGAAGTAAGCCACATTGTGTTCAATGGGTTTTACTCCAAGGAAAGTGTGTTTAGGATTACAACCAAAAGGAAATAATTGAATTAAATAAATATCTTTCAGCTTTCATAATTCAGTGAATAACATCAGTGCTTAAAACTGCATTATGTGGCTGATTTTATACCTAATCCGGTCTTGAATCCACACATTTAAAAGTTTTTCTTTAACAGCAATTAGGCTATAATTAAGGAGTTTAATAAATAAGGTTATATTATATATTATATTAGGTTATATTGTATAAATAAGGTTATAATTAAGGAGTTTAATTTAAACAATTTAATTCTGTATAATTTTTTTCTGAAAACTTATGTGCTTACAGCTTCTTGTAGCCTTGCCAGCCTCTCAGCTGTCCCTATAAATATAGACTAGCACAAACCTAAGGAAAAGGCAAACCAGGCAAGGAACTCATAGAAAAATGGAACTCATCCCTAAAGAAAGCTTGTTTTCAAGTCTTTCCAATGAACTGTATGGAGCGCTGGGTGCGTAACATTGCCATCTGGTGGTCAGTTGCACAAATTATATCTTTTTTTTAATGGTCGAACCCGTGTGATGAAATCAGACTTCTAGGTATATTTTGAGAGTAACAAAAGAGCAAAATAACTGAATCAGGATTGCAGAAAGCAGAGGATACCTGTATTCATTCTTGAAATCAAAAGGTTGAAGTTCATTTAGAGCAGCGTTTCTCAAAGTGGGGGTCGGGACCCCTTTGGGGGTCGCCTAGAGGTTTCCTGGGGGTCGCCTAAAGACCCTGGTGCAGGGGGTGAGGTCAGGCTTGCCAGACCTCCGGCTGTAGCTGCACGCGCACTGGGACTGACAGCCTCAGGGCCCAATCCTATGCATGCCTACTCTGAAACAAATCCCATTATAGTCAGGGGGGCCTTTACTCCCATGTAAATTTGGATAGGATTGCAGCCTCAGGGCCCAATCCTACGCATGCCTACTCTGAAATAAATCCCATTGTGTTCAATGCGTGCATAGAACACACATTTAATTTGTAACAATGAAAATACATCCTGCATATTGGATATTTAATTACGATTCATAACAGTAGCAAAATTACAGTTATAAAGTAGCAACGAAAATAATTTTATGGTTGGGGGTCCCCACAACATGAGGAACATATAAAAGGGTCACGGTGTTAGGAAGATTGAGAACCACTGATTTAGAGTTAAAGTTGTCTAGGTACTTCTATTGAAGGTTTAGTGAAAATATTAGCTGTGGGTAAAGACGCTGTGCCTGTTAACCAGCAGGCCAGGGTTCAAGACTCAGGTTCCCATAAGACAAGGTGAGCTCCTGTTCTTAGCCCAGCTCTGCGACGCAGCTGGAACCAGTCATATTGGGTTGCTGTTCCATTGGACTATTTCAGTGGCATGGAGAGGGGAGATTTGCTGCTTGGGTAACAGCCTATTTTCCATATCAATCTACCCAGGTCCTCGAGCATCACATGCAGCATTGAGCATGATACCATAGTCTTTCAAGACTGATGGATGCCAAGTTTAGTGAAAATACATGAGATAAATTCGAACTCAAAAGAGAAGAATTTATGAATGTCTCCACTGATTTCCATATGCCTTAACTATGAATGGGTGGGACCACTGCATTTAACAAATATTAATATAAGTTATTAATTTCTACTGAAAACAGAAGCAAAATGTGCCCTGGATTGCCAATTATTCTGTGCTTTCAACCTGTGCTGAACAGATAATTATCTGTGCTGAACAGATAATTCAGGAAAAGATGCTGCAATTTCCCTTACTCCTCCTTGCAATTGCCTTGAAGTGTGTACAAACATGAAATGGTGGCTCATCTCACATAAATTCAAGTGTGAACTGAACTGAAATTGTGCAGGGGCTCCAGCATATAAATGTGTAAATGCACAGAGCTTTTGCGATCTGTGTGAGCTAGCCAAAAATGGGAAACAGATTAGAGAAATAGTTTCTTCAATAGGCAGCAACATTGCTTTCGTACAAAATTTTGATGAATAAATCCTCCCAGTGGCACAAACACCTGATATGCACATTGCACGGATTAGGGAAGCAGTTTTTTTTTAAAAAAATCCCCCAGTTACTGATGCTACAGGTATATTATCTAATGAAAACACAACAAGATTTCTCTAAGGAATCTGGAAGTTCTTTGGTGTTTCCTTCAAACAATTATATGTTGTTCCTCTACTATCTGAGAAGCACTGAGGCATATCCAGGCCTGATTACATTTCTTCTTAGCTCCAAATCAAGCTATTCCACTTGGCTGATAAGCAGTTTCTCCCACAGCTCAAGCTTTAATGTAGGTGCAAACAAAAGAGAGGTTTCTAGCCAAAATATGACCTGATGTGTGTAATAACTTGATGTTTCTTAATCAAGGCATCCTTAATCACTAATGATGCTTTTCATAATATTCCAAATGAAGGAACAGCTTTTCAAAGGGTCATAGCAGGGATTTAGCTGCATGGCTTCCTTTATCACCGGTGGGAGGTGAAGAGCTAAATCCTCACACACAGCTTTGAAAATGTCCCACTTTGAGTGGTATGTTTCCAAAATGGCATTAGATTTTTTTTTATAAGTAAGGACTTAGCAGGGAAAACAGCATAATCTCTGCTAATAACATTTGAAGGGCAACTTTGCTTTCTAGAAATCTGTAAGACAACAGCAGAGATCAGCATGAATATCTATAGGCAAGAGAAGATACACATTTGTGATTGCAGATCTCCCAGCATGTCCTGCTCTTCCTACAGGTTTTTCCTTGTTATTATAGGCTTGACACATGCTGACCCTAGCTGGAAACGGTGACCTTGGCCAAATCTCACTCCTCCCCTCAGTGTGCTTTAGCTAGTAACAATACAGGGAGTTCCCCCCTCATAGGAAGCAAAACATTTTCAACATATATCAGCATTAAGCTGCTGTGAATCTAGTGCAAGATCTATGCTGCAATTTGCAAAGAAAAATGTAAGACCAATTATTCTTTATACTTTAATATGTTCTGTTTGCCAAATTAGAACACTAGGGTCAAAGAAATGTCTCAATTTCTTTTTGTCTCTCATCAATCTTAGCGGCTGCAATTCTTCATATATCAATATGAAAAAAATATTATGAGGCACTATTTGCCCACTGACTATTAAATACCCAATTGTGATACCAACTTAAACTGAAGGATTCTCAGGTCCTTAGTGGATCCTTACATCATGAAATGAATAAATGCTCTAAATTCAAGTTCAGAAGTTTGGGTTAAGATTTGATGTGTCAATCATTTGCTTTTAAATACTTAGATGTGTACCCAAAGCTCTAGTGTATGTTTCTCCAATAGCCATTTTAAATAAATGCAGTAGAAAATATTCCACATAAAAGTATAGGAACAGGCATTAAATCCAACGTGGTTAGGTGTTTGGATATTGGATTTTTCTCTATTTTGAAAAAAACATGCTTATACATAAGGAGAGATCTTGGTGGAATGAGGACCAAGTAATACAAAAATAATTTAAGTTTCATATACCTTTAAACACATAGTCTGAAGGTAATTTTTATACAATTCTTCTAATAATTTTGTGTATGAAACACAGCTTGCAATACAGCTTACAATTTTATTTCTTTAGGCAATTTTTTTCATCATGCAGAGTCTCAAAAAAGTTTCATATTGTGGAATATTCCATATTTTGGAATTCCAGATAAGAGGTACTCAACCTATACAAGACTGCACTGCAATATATGAAGAAATCTACTGGTTAATCTCCTATCAGCTACTGAGGCTTTCATAGGGCAAGTCAACTAGGGGAAAAATAGTTTCTGTCAAAAACCTGAAATATATATAAAACCTGACCAATTAAACAGCATTTAATGAGAGATGCCATACAAAAAAACCAATTATATCGTACAAACTATCTCATGCACAATTCAAAATTGTTGACATTTGATTATAAGTCACAAGAAACCATAAGGAAGTCAGAGGAATAAATGTGCTGCTGCTATTCCTATGCTCATAGCAAAGTCTGACTGATGTAATGGAGTCTGAAGAATTTTGACAGATTGCCCAAGTTCAATTCAGGATCCAGTACTCTCAGGATTAGAAAAAAGCAAAGGTACAAGTGCCCAAAAGGAATATATACAGGGCAGAACTGGGTCCTGCGATTCAGAAGGAATTGGCATATTAACCCAGATATGATGGTGAACCACTTCCATAATGAAATGGTTTATGCAGTGAAATGTGACATTGTGGAATGCTAAAATAATAACATTGTTTCCCTTCTGATTTATATTATCATTTGGAAATGGAATTGTGCCAACACAGCATCAGAAGATGTAAACAAGTCATCACACTAGGTGCATGAGAACTGTTCCACTCATTACATATTTGAATGCAGATTGATGGTTTTTTTCTAATTCATCAAGGAATTTTGTTATATCTCTCAGAGACAGATTACAATATAAGGAATTCCCACTCTCATATCTTTTATTAAAAACATATTTCTTATTTAATTAAAAGACTGCGGAAGATTAGTTTTGATTCATTTGGTGAAATGGGGGATACTAATTAGAACAAACAAGGTTGAGAAGCCCTTGAGAAAGTAATAATTCACTGCAGCAAGAAATAAAAAACATGAACAGAATATTAAGTTAATTATCCCTGTTGAAAGGTCAGAAGAAATAGTTCAATTTTATGTCTTTAACTTTTCAATAAATTAAAAACAATTTCTTAAAATAAATACTTACTACAATGTCTTCCGGAAAGGTGTCTCGACTGAAGGAACCATCATCAAACATGACTTCATAGAAAACTTGAGATGTAACTTCTGTGACTCTGCAGCTGTAGTATCGTGTGTTCCTGTGTTTTGCTATGACAGTTTGTCCCACTGAGACTGGTTTTTCAAAGGCTTTGGTTCTCTTAAAAGCAGAGATTTTAAAAAACCAGTTATTTAAATTATCATGTCAATCCCATTATATTGCATGAGTAATCAGCTAATAAGTATACAAGGCATATGCTGGATTCAGAATGGGCCATGTTTATTAACTACACAGCTCAACAGCAAATACATACATTGCAATGGGTCCTTTCAGTGCAAATCTAAGCTTGTCTACTCAGATGTAAGTTCTAATTTACTGAATGAAGCTTACTCCTAGGAAAGTGTGTTTAAGACTACAGCCTTTGTCACACAACCCCAGTCTCCACAATAATGTAATCCTCCCCATTTTGGGGAGGCCAGGAGTGAGTGTTAGGATGTGTCACTGGCTGCCACCACCAAACTCAGCCCCTCCCAGGCCCAATCCACCTACCGTTGGGGACCTCGCAAGCCTCTCCCAAAACGTCACTTCACCACCTCTGATCTATTACCTTTTCAGATGACATAGATGTAGATTGCTACTACTAAACATGGCCAAGAAACTACCGGTAAACTACTCATTATGTATTCTCATTTTTTTCATTCCAAATTTCCATTAGTCAGGAACATTTAGCTATAAATCTATATATATAAAAATGAAAAGTCACTGACTGACTGACTGACAATTTCGTGCCTGATGCAATGTGAAGGAAGTTGCACTGGGGGGTGATATGCATTAGAGGATATTGCGCATGGGGGGGTTCATGCGCATGAGGAATGTTGCGCATGGAGGGTTGATGCACATTGGGGATTGAAACACACGAGATGATGTTGTGCATGGGTGTTGATGTGCATGAGGGGATGTTGCACCTGGGGTTCATGCACATGGAGGGTGTTGTGCATGGGGTATGATGAGCATGAGGAATGTTGCACATGATGGGTTGATGCGCATGGGGGTGATGAGCATGAGGAATCTTGCGCATGGCATGTTGATGGGCATGGTGGTGTTGCACAATAGGGGTATGGCATACACAGGGTATTGTACTCCTGCAATGTGGATACATTTCGCTAGTGTATTATATATATTTAAAAAAAATGAATGCAGTTTTTATTATGTGATTATGCTTTGGGTGTCCAGAGAAATAAAATGATACCTGCTTACTTGACTTAAAATGAAGAACTTCCCATGAATATTCACTGAATATTCTATAACAAATGGCACAAATTTCTCATCCCCTGATAAAAACACTGATCATTATCCAGTCAGGACCATTGGCGCTAGATCTTTTCACTATGTTCCTGTGTTAAGAATGTACTATACCTCTGGCTACTACACAAGTATCAATGTAGAAACAGGAAATGTTTAAAAGCATGGTCTGATTTAGAGATAAACATTTGGAATTAGAAATCTACATAGCTAAAAAAAATGTGACATATACAAACTGATTACTGATTCCTTGCCCTTTTTCATCTAATGATTGTAACCTTTGAAGATAGCAAACTATTCACTGCTTTTGGAGAATTACAGAAAAAATACCAGCAAAATTAATGTATCAAAATAATACAGAACCAACAATTAAAGTGAAATGTATGGATTAAGACATTTCTTATTTTTTGAGTCCTGAAACACTGACATATATGTTGATTTTGATATTGAAAATGTAGGCAGCAGTTCAGCAAGTAACATAATGCTCTCCATTTATCAATTATGGAATCACACTTATGTATATGTAATTATGTGCACAGAGATTGAGCTCGCTACCTTGCCCTTCTTAAACACAACTCCCCACATGTTTTCAGCCTAACCATGATAGTTAGTAATGGTATCTACAATTATAAATGCTAATAGGGGAAAAGCCTAAGCAAGCTTTAAAACAAGGGTCTGATACTACAAAGGAAGGGAAGCTCTGGGTCTTTATGAGTGCAAAGCAAGCAGTCTGGATGGAAAGACCGGACCCTCTGTCCCATTTGCCTGTATGTCAAAACAATTCCCCAAAATTTGGATTATCCCTGTTTTCGGGGATGTATGGCAACCCTATGTTCATGTAAAGTTCCTTAAAGGGGCAAGAGCAAATCACACCCCTTTATCTCCCCCCCCCCCCATTAGTGACATGATCCTGGGGAACGTTGCCCTTGCCCCTCCCCCACAAGGACTTACTTAGGGAATAAATCTCCCTAAAAGTTTGGGAACCGCTGCCACAGAATATGGGGGAAGAAGTGCTGTTGCGTTAAACAATCAATGGCAATTGACGCTCGCAACTGAAACACTCTTGTGCTTTTTGTAAACACCTTGAACATGCACCTGCTTGCTTTGGTAGTAAATGATATGAACCACTGCTGGATCCTGTACTACCCCGATAGAATATGGTCTTGATGTCCACACTTCTGTACACCTGCCTGTTCACTAACATCTGTGAGGTATAAGGTGAAGTAATTGGGATTCAATCGTGGTGTCAGTTCCATCCAATTCCTCCAGGATTCACTGCCCCTTGTTTCATTTGAGAAGTGTGGGCTGCCTACTTGTAGCAGTAGATATTTTAATGTTGTCAAAAGGTAATAACTTATCTCTAGAGTATATAAAACAATAACAGTAACAGCAAGCAAACTTGAAGATAATGCATTAGTGCTTTCAATACTGTGGAGGAAATATTTATTTTATAAGAAGTATATAACTAATAATCATTGTCTATTAACAAAGTATGTCCCAAAAATCATTTCCTATTACAGAAGACTAAAATTTATTGATGTTAAGACTGTCATTTTTATCAAAAAGGACAGTTGTTCTGCAAAGAGCTTTATCAGATTAAACAAACATCTGTGGCATTTTAAAGATTACTGTGCAATCTGTGGTTTGTAAAGTGTGATTTTCGTCCATTCCTATCTAAATTTCTAGTGCTGAAACAGCAGTAATGGAGCCCTGAGGAAAGGGAACAAATGTTCCTTCACCTTGAGGAGACCTCTTTGACTACCAGCCCCCTATAATGCAGTGTATACCCCAATAGCTAAGCTGTATCACAGTTTTGGAAAATTAGATAGGATGGAGCCCATAAGCTGTGAATGAATGTATTCATAAAAATATAAACAAATCACCATGAGGAAAAGTAGTAATTTGTATAGCTATGGGCACAATCCTAAGAAATTTAGGCCAGCCTAACTCATCTAGCCTCTCCTTCCATGATGGTGTGGAGAGGTCGCATTTGCCTGTACTTTGGCCTAACCGCCCCACTCCAAAAACAAAAAAGTGGGGCAAAAGTGTCTTACTGCACTTTTGTGACACCAAGTTTAGGCTGGAAATTTGGAGATTAGGATTGCAGCCTATGTATTGTAAAAGTTCTGTCTTACCTTTTGTATATAGAAAATAAAAAATTATTTATTTTTCTTGTCATTTATACAATGATGCCACAGAGCCTTCTAGAGTCTTTCCTCAAAGGAGATGGATGCATAAGGGCACGTAATAACAGCAGAACCCTTGGAAACTTAGCTTTGGCCCAGTTATCTTTTTGACATGGTAAAGTTAAAAGAAAGTAATTTCATTTTTCCAAGTTTACATGGAGAATTTTTCTTATGATCTTTTATCCTTATCAGGACAACTACTTATGTTACCACATCAGGAAAAGGCTTGGACAAGAAAAAGGTTCCATGTCATTGTAAATACTGCTTTGATTGCAACTTCCTTATGGACCCATCCAGTATCCATATCTATCTGATCTGCTAACCAAAAGATAATTTTGTTTCCTGGGACAGATTCAGTGCTTTGAGTCTTATGTTCACAAAAATGCAGCCTCCAGAATTCTGGTGCAAATTATTTTTATTTTGTATAAATGTCACTAGTTGCCAATTCCCTTTCATGCTCTGTCTAGGGCTGGTCGGGCTACCTCCTCCCATATGAACAGACTAGAACTCCCAGATCAGTTTTAAAGGCTGGGTTGGCAGGCCTACCTTTACTACAATTTGTCTAATAAGCACCAAAGAGAGAGGGGGGGGTTTGGTTCTGAGGGGACAACACAATTCTGGAGCTATTTACTAATCACTTAAATTGATATAACTTGATGCAAGGCTAAGTGAAAAAAATAATTCATTCTCTAAGAATGAAGTGGTAGGGATTGCATCTGTCTTCTACCATGTCTTCTCAGATCTGCATGAAGTGGCCTGCGACCTGACGGTGCCCTCAGATTGCTGTAAAGGAGGAACCAGTAGCCTTTTGTCAAGAACACAAATACAGAACACCCTCAACTCTGGGGAGGAGGGAAAAGATCCAGAAGGGGAGGAAGATTCGGGGAGGGAAATACCTTGAAACAGACACCTGCCTCACCCAGCCCACCTGAACTTTCTGCACAAGGGGAATCCCAGGAGCTTGAATCCCAGGAGCTTGAACCATCACTGATATCCTAGCTCGAGGACACTGTTCTGTCCCTCTCAACTGATCTCTTTTGCTTGTGTTGAGAGAACAACTGTTTATCATTTTCCTGCTGGTACCATCTTCCTTGTCTTCTTTGACATAGCTGCTTTTTGTGTGCTGTTGGGAAGAAGGAAATCAGAAAAAAAATCAGCAAATGCCAGAGAAAACAAGGATGGAAAACCATGTCTGCCTGTCTTCCAGCAGGAAACAGGAAACTCTTCCAGTGGTAAGCAAGAGACAGTACCAACAGGTCTCTTTTTTCCCCAAAAGGGGCTGCATGAAGATGCTTTCAATGTAATGGCTATGAGAACTAGTTACTACTCTAGTTATTTCAATGAACCTACTGGACCTACTCAGGACTTCTTGGACCTGTGCCAGTAACTACTGTATGATCTGTAGGCACAGATACCACTTTTTTAAAGAAATTCAGTGACAATGTAACTCTATCCCATACTGTCCTTTAACTCAAAAATGTAGCCTTGGAATCTTATCATTATAGGATGATATTGGCTGGTGATGTCTGGTGATGATACAGACACCCTCTTTCCCAAATACAGGAGCATCTTTAAATTGACTTTGGCTTTGTTTCAGAGGCAGGCAGAGCCTCCATGATGTGTGAAAAGAGGTTAGATTTAGCTCCCAAAGAAAGGCCACTCTTAAGGTTGATTAAATCTGGGTGTTTGAGATCTGACACAAGGATCATTAGCAAGAATACATTCTGCCTGAATGTTAATTCTCTGTTCTTTCTTCTGCTAAGAACCTGGAAACTTTGTAGCCCTGCCTTGCTGCTCAGGAAAGACTTCAAACTGAATCCATAACCAGTAGACTAGGAGAGGTGACCTCCCTGCCTTTTGATCTTCAGGGCAGTTTCTCTCTCTCTCTCTCTCTCCAAAAGATACTAACTCCAAAAACAGCTATTTGAAAGTATCTTGGTCCTCTGACCTGACATGGAATTACTTGCTATATTTCTTTATTAAATTATTTTCTTTGAAAAACTTTATCTTGTGGCTACTGATAGCTTAATTTTGAGAAATTTTGAGGTTGTCTACACCACTACTCCTTATCAACAATCCCAAACTTTGTCATGCTGCTAAGTTTAACTTCTCACATCCTAATTTCCCAATTTCAGTTATTTGTGTGAATGTGCATGACATGTGTAGGACAACACATGTTCATGTGAAGGAGAAGTGTTGGCAACAAGAGTCAGGTTGTTGGGAAGTTGGGTGGAAATATTAACAGTTAGCGAGCCTTATTACCTTGGTTAAAGGATTCATAATATGGTAATAGACTTAAAAATTAAATTACAATATATAAATACAATAATTAACATAAAATTAGATCATGTGTATTCTTACCACAGTTTGGTTGATTTTGTGTCTGAAACATGTGATTTTGACAACATAAGGCCAGTCATCTGGTACCATCAGCACCCCTGCAGCATGGGCACATGTAACATGAAAAGAAGCTGGGCAGCGTCCATATGAACATTGGATGCAGGCACCAGATACTCTCTTAATTCTTTGACGGCAGAAGATACATTTCTGTAGGTAAAAAACAGAATTCCCAATGAACATGGCTTTTAGTATCTGATGAACAGATTCTTCAGTTTTGTATCACCTGTGTCAAATTTCACATTTGTTATTTTTGACCACTTATTCATGTATTTATTTACTTACATACAATATCGTTAATATGTATGGCATTAAATATGTATAGCATTAAATAAATATGTATAGCATTAAATAGAATCATAGAGTTGAAAGTAAGCTACAAGATCACCAAGTCCAGTTCCCAACCTAATGCAGGCTGTCCACAGCTATAACATCCCTGGTAGACAGCTATCCATACAGGAATGGGCCCAAGCCGGTTCGGGCCGGATCACCCAAACCGGTTGTTCCCGCCACCCCGCCACTACCAATCTGGTAGCGGTGGGGTGGCAAGAAAACCCAATGTACCGGTTCGGTACGGCGAGAGGAGACGCAATGCATGTGCGCCGACCTCGGCACACGCACATTGCGTCTCCATTTGCTGGAGGAGACAAACCAACACCCCGCCCCCAACTTCTGGTGAATCGGTTGTTGGGCGAGGCGGGGCCCACCACTTTATCCATACTCTCTACCAATGTGGATCCAGACCTCCACTTGCTTCCCTTCATCACCACAGCAATGGGAAGAGCAATGGGAAGATCCAGCCTAGGTTAGGATTACACCCAAAATTTATGAACTGAACATGGAAAGACATAGCACTATACAGAACAGATTAAATCTTCTGGTCATCCAAACTACCTGCCAACAACCTATCACCTTCTCACCTGGACAGAGTTCTAATTATCACCCATTACTGTAATTTGAAAATAGAAAAGTTGAATAGAAAAACAAAACAGAAAAATATACCCTTGGATTCATATTGAAGAGCAGAATCCAATGCAAAAATCCGTTTTGAAATAGCACCTTCCTATCAAAAGTTATGGCCAAAAAACAAAAAAAACCCTAAAATATGCATTGAACTCTATGGAAAGTGAAAGTGGCTCATATCGCGACTTAACTCGAGTAGGCAAATGTGCCATAATTCATTGAAAAGGGCATGCTGAGAGGAATCTAAGGACACAAGAATTGTCCTGATAAATATGAACACAGCCCCACAAATCACCCCAGAAGGAAGTCCCTGATGATTGCATTGAAATTCATTGAAAATGGATGTGAACTGCAGCCCTGTGTTTACTGGCGAGTAAGCAAGCATGCCTTGGCTGGAGTGGAAGGTCAATCCAGGAGAGTACAAGACTTCCAAAATGGTTCCAATCAGGGATGTTAATAGGGCATTAGAAAGGGGCACCCTTGAAGGGGGTGGCAGCCCTTCTGACCTAAATGGCTAAAATCATGGTTTGTAGAAATAATCCCATCATGTTATACACCTTTGAATGTGTAATTTACAGCAGAACACAGTGAAACAAACAACTTTGAAACATCTTTATCCTATTAAAATGTATGGCTAAAAAAAATCAGGGCACATAACCATTCCCACCATTCATATTGTTGCCCTGCCCAATGTATGGGGGTGATGCACTGGCCTCCCACACTGGGTGACACAATCCCTAGTGAGCAAGACACAATCCCTAATGACACAATCCTTGATGAGAGGAGCAAGAAAACAAGAAATTAAGGGATTTAGATATTAGCAGCAGGCCTCCGTCAGTCTTGAAAGACTATGGTATCGTGCTCGGCGCTGCATACGCTGCATGCGAAGCACGAAAGCCTGGGTTGGATTGTTATGGAGGATAGGCTGTTACCCAAGCAGCAAATCCCCCCTCTCCACGCCACTGAATTAGTCCAATGGAAAGGCAGAGACAATACGATTGGATCCAGCTGGCGTCGCAGAGCTGGGCTAAGGACAGGAGCTCACCCTGTCTTGTGGGGCCGACCCGGGTCTCGAACCCTGGGCCTGCTGGTTAACAGGCACAGCGTCTTAACCTCTTGCGCCACCCACAGCCACTTTAGATATTACATATAGATTTAATATACAATTGTTGACAGTGAAAATATTAGGATTAAAAAAATTGTTGTCAGAGAATGTTGGTTAGGGAAATGACAATATAAGTGACTAGACTTTAAAACTCCACTATTGCTGACTGATTGCTTACTATACAATACAGTATTATAGTATATTACTGCTTACTGATAGAGATCTATTATTGTTGTTTTGTTTTAAAACAAAGATATGAAAAATAAAAATAAAATACAGTAACTGTGATGTCACAGTTTTCAGTACAGTGACTAATTAATGTTTTCTAATTTACAAATTCAAAGCATGATGGGGGAAATGCCAGATCAATCAGAACTCATAAAAATGCACTGTCCACAATTAAGGTTAGATTCCATGAACTCACAGCTCTTCCATCTACTGCAGGGGTGTCCAAACATTAAACTTTAGGGCTCTTTGACCTTTAACAAGTGTGTACAAAAGGGAAATTTGTAATTTGTGACATGAGAAGCTGCACCTGCTGAAATTCCCTCCTTTACACACATGTTAAAGGTCTTGGAGCCCTGAAATTGGAAGTTTGGACACCCCTGATATGCTGCAATGGAACTTTTCTGCAAAATCTGGAATATTGAATGAGCTGATGCATGCAAATAGTGTGATATATCTCTACTGATTACAGATACTTTCCTCTTTTGGCTCTAAAATGTACTCTCTTTCATGCAAATACAGGCAGAGCCTACAGTATTTATCTGTGGAATTTTCATCTATGGATCTGGCTCAATGCAGATTTCCAAGACCCACATTGAGTCACATTGACTCCACCTGAGCCCTTCAAAGACTGTGCAGCTCTTTTCCCCTCTGGCAGGAGAAGAAAGGGACTGAAAATTGTGGATTTGTTTCTCCACTAAATTCAGTGTCAGAAGAGAATGGATCCCCTCTGATACTGAGGCCGCATCTGTAGTGTGAGTACTCTCAGAATATTACAAATGTAAATACATACAGATATATTCAAAGGTGATTTGAGAGGACAGAAAACAAGTGCCAGAATTTGTAAATCAAAGCAACAGAGGTGTTGTCTGAAGTGTGAGCTGTCACTTTGCCTGAAAAAGCTAAGCATGATTAGCTGAGACAGATGCTGCTGGCATATCTCTGTGGGGAGTATGGGGGAGTCAGTTGGCAAAAAGTGGGCAATATCTTTGAGAAACTGGTCTAAGCCTTGGTGCAGCTGCCTACAAGAGCTTGAAAAGTTCAGGTGTTAGCAGCTAGAATGACAACTGTAGAATGAAGGGAAACAGAGAACTGAAATTGAGTTTTTGTTCTGCCTGCCCAAGTAAATTATCTTGAGTCAATTATAAGAAAGGCAGCATATAAAATAAATACAGTAGTTAAATGAATTTAATACTGATGATTTGCATAACACTTTTTGTGCACCTTTATAGAAACAAATTGATACTGCTTCCTCCAAATAACTATTGCAAGCACTCTCCGCTTTCTAACGGTAGGGATTTATACAGATCACTGAAGGCTTTAAAAACGTAATATTGATTACATGTAAATAATACAGATTATTAAGAAAAACAAATCCATACAACTATCTATCTATCTATCTATCTATCTATCTACAGTATTTATATACCGCTTTTCAACTAACAAGTTCACAAAGCGGTTTACAAAGAAAATGGAAAAATAATAATAGCTAATTAATAGCTAATGTAATTAATACAACTTCACCAATGAAAACTATGTAGGAAATCCTGGTAACACTATATTCTCCTTCTTCAAGGCTTTCCTTATCTCAGATTTACCCTAAGCATTCTGTGGTAAAAGTATGTGTGAACCACACTATGGGCAATCATGACCACATTCTCCATGTGCCAAAAGGACAGAAGATTACTGCAGTATAGCACTATTAATGTGTATTAATGAATTTACATTTATCCACAACACCGACCTGAAAAATTTCTATCACTCCCATGCTTCTAATGACACTTTTTCAGGTTTGAAATTTTCATTTTAATGAACCAACAGCTGGTTCATGAATAAGATTTGCAAAGTAACCCTAATATCAGGGAAGGTTAAGCAGATTTACTCTTATCTGCTACTGTGGGTCACGGAACATTGCAAGGCCATTGACATGGAAAGGAAGACCACTAAACTATTGGATCAGGATAAAGATCATGCTGAAGGTCTGAATTTTTTTTCTAAGAAAAATTTCTTCCTAGTATTCCATTTTGTGTCTATATTGACACACGTACATACACACACAGAGCAAGAAAGAATATTAACTATTTAATAGAAGACAGCAGTTTAAAACTGATTGACTGAGATGCAGCTCTGAACGGATTAAGTTCTGAGCAATATCCTACAAGCAATTTACTTTACTGAGAAAAAATGCAAAGAATTCTTTATCACAAACTGGGTGCCTGCATCTCTTAACCAATAAACCTTCCATCCTTCTGAGACCAGCTAGCCTGCCTGCTGATATCAATAAGCTAAAAGATAAATATTTTCTTTTTCTCCTACAAACCTCAAAAGAGATAATTTAAATTAAAAACACACACACACCCTCTCCACAGAAACAGTCCTAAGTCTGTCGGGGATGGAAACTATCATGAAACAGTCAGTCACATTTAAGGCTTGCATGTTCAAATATTTAGAAACAGGAATCTTCTTAAGCTCAGACAGAAAAATTCTGATGGTGATACAAATACTCATATCAAAGTTTCATCTACCTCGAGGCTGACCTACTGGCATTTCAACAAAGTGGTGCAATGTATCTTAAAGATCTGAAATAGGTACAGACCAGAGACCCTATGCTGTGGGCAAGGGACACCATGGTCAATTATGTAGGTGAATGCTCCCGCCTCTGGGCTGGAAAACACTGCACTTTGAAGCACATGGGAAATGGCAGGGGACACTGATGTTAGTCTTATTCACTGAAGTGGAGCTATTGCAGGAGTAAATATTGTATGAGGGATGCTGATAATGTGATTTAGGTGCATGAGGCAATATCTCCACATAATTCCCTAGTAAACCACAAAACGTCAGAGAGATGTTAGGCTCAAAAAGAAAGATGCTTTTATGAACTCCTAGGTACAGTAACAACAATCACAGAGACCTGAAATACTCCAGAAGGTGAAGATTTTTCAGATGATTTGCCACCCATTCTATCCAAGTAACAATAAAGAGTTGACTTAGGGTATGCTCCTTCTCTGAGTTCTCTTTTGCCTTTTGGCAGAGTAGAGTCAAAACATTATCTGAAGACGATTTGATCTTCCATGTCACAGTTCTTCCAGGTTCCAGTTTTCTTTGTGATTAGGAAAGCAGGCATGCAGAGGAGGAGGAAAGAGATTTCATAATTCCAAGGCCCATCTCTCTCTCACTGTGTTTATCTTATTTCCAGGTAGGTGATAACATGCACACAGGC
Organism: Cryptoblepharus egeriae; assembly: GCA_030015325.1. NCBI lineage: Eukaryota > Metazoa > Chordata > Lepidosauria > Squamata > Scincidae > Cryptoblepharus > Cryptoblepharus egeriae. Next base: position 168,292,067 of record JAREYC010000002.1, read on the forward strand.
ATAATAATGGGCAGCAGGCATGGCCTAGAGCTTGAGCAACTGTCAGAAGACTGCTAAGTACAAATGTACTGGATTGAATTTTGGACGGAAGATTCAAAACCTAATAAAGCTGTTATGAGACAACAAAGCCAGAAAAAAGCAAATTCTAACTTTTTACTTATATCATGAAGAGTGAAAAAGAAAGCTCATACAAAGTAACATTTCTTACTTTAAAAGAATAGTTGTCACCAAATTATCAAAAGAAACTGAAGATAATGCTTTAAGGAGTAAACAAAATGTTCACTGTTTGGGACTGTTATGGGTTATTTTATGTCCCCTGGACAGAAGGTATTTTATTAGTTTAGCACAGTCCCTAGCAACATCCTCAGATTTGTTAGCTGTGTGGTCTGCCGCAAATCTCAGGATTGCCCTACAGGCCCTCCTTGTCCTGGAGAGATTTAGAGTTAAAACTTTTGAGTAATCTAGAGCTGGGAATGATAACTGAAAAAAGAGCTGAGCTGCAAGGAATCTAGCAAATGTCCATACTTAAGCTGGTACATTTTTTAAACAGATTTTTCAGTGGCCCCAAAAGCAGGGTGACCAGATGCCAAACACAAAATTACTGAACCCCAAGGGCAAAATTCCTACCCCCAGCCCAAAATTCCTACCTGCTTAAAAAATGCCCCAAAAATGTATTTTTTTTGTTTTTATAGTTTTTGTTTTTTTGATTTTTGGCCATAACTTTTGATAGGAAGGAGATATCCCAAAACTGATTTTTGCATTGGATTTTGCTCTTCAATATGAATCCAATGACATATGGCATGATGGGGTACTGTGCACTATTGTGAAGTTTCAAAACGAAGCCAAAATGTAGGACAATGAAGCCAAAATGTAGGACACCCAGACAGGAGGCTAAAAATCCAGACAAATCTGGATTTTTCCGGTCATATGGTCACCCTGCCCAAAAGGTGAATTCTGGAATCATTTTAATGAATTATATACACCAGTTTTTTTTTAAAGTTACAAAATGCAAGAGGCAAAAAAATTATCTGCTGCTGCAGTCACTGCTGTTTTCAGTGCCAAGAAATATTACTGACTGTACAGCTCCAAGAGATATTTCAAGACTGTGTCAATTTGATTAGCTCTGTTTCTTCCCATGATGAAAAGAATAAATAGGCCCTTCTTCAAATCACTCTTGTCTAGAATAATCATACTGAAAATAGGGCACGATATACTCAGGGTAGTAAACACTTATAAGAAGCAATAGTATTTGTATACACTAATACCTCCCCCTGAATGCTTAGTTATTTCATTTTCTCTGTAAACTGCTTTGTGATCTTTTGTTGGAAAAGTAGTATATAAATACTGTTGACTGATTCTTTTAGCACTGATTTATTAAAATACTAGCAGAATTTAACCATCATCGCAAGAGTAAAATTTCAAGAATATTTGTAGGCCATAGCAGGCACCGCTGGGCAGCAGCAGACACTGGGTACCCCCAGGCTTCAGCTACCCTCAGGGTCCAGACATCCCTACCAGGTACCATCGAGAGCAAGAACAAATGGGCATCAGGATGCAGCAAGTAGTGTGCAGCGAGCACAAGCAGGTGCTATCATGCAGAGGGGACAACCAGATACCAGTGGGCACCAAGCACCACCGGTACCCCTACCAGGTACCAGAGACAACTGGAGAGCAGGCACAGGGTACCACCAAGCACCAGACATCCCTATTGGGCACCAGGCACTGGGCATCCCTGCCGGGCATCAGGCATACGGCACCCAAAACCAGGTGCCGGGCACCACCAGGCACCATACATTCCTACCAGATACTGGGCACCAGACACCACCCAGCAGCAGGCACCAGTGGGCACCAGGCTTCCCTGCCAAACACCAGGCACTGGGTACCACTGGACACAAGGCACCAATGGGCAGCATGAGTGGCAACATCAGGGACTAGGAACCACCAGGCACCAAACTGGTTCTTAGTGGGTCCTTACATAACTGAAGGAATATGATTCTTCATGTTTCTAGATCCAGGGATTGATCAGTCAGTTAAGTATAGGACAAAAATACCCCTTTATACCCTTTTAATGCTTAAATTTCTAAAAATCCATTCTTAGTGGGTGCTCATGTTCATGAAGGTATACTCTCCACAAATTTCATTCTTGAAGGTCCAGGGGCTAGGGCAGGGTGTTGATCAGTCAACAATTCTTCCATGTAAGGTACAGGGATGAAAACACATTGTGCCCCACTGGCCCCCTTTTGATTTGAATTTCCAAAAATTAGTTCATAATGGGTGCCTCCATCATGCAAGAACACCCTCTCCAAATTTCATGCTTCTGTGGCTTTGGCTGGATGGTGGTGAGTAAGCGAGGTTTCAATTGTATATAAATAGATGGTTTCTTTTCCTGGCATAATTGACAGCCATTCTAATCAAGGCAATGGGAGTAAGTGCATTCTGGGCTCTCATTTCCTACCTCATGGACTAATGATATATTCTAGGGCTGGCCTAATGCCAGCTGAGATCTGGCCAAATTGCCCTCCCACCCAGATAAGCACTTATCATTCCAGACTATAAGACTGGTCACACAGTCTATCACTACACAGTGGTCGCTACTCTTAGTGCCAGTGATGTACTCCATAATGCTATTTTGCCAGGGTGACCAAATGCCCAAACCTCAAAAGGAGGACAAGGACTTGGGTTCCTCTCAGCCTGGCCTTTCTGGTGGATAATGGCACATTGGCCTATTCATGAGTAAAGCCACAATACTGGGCACTTTCATTTTCCCATAGAGCAGTGGTCCTCATCCTTTTTGGGTCCCAGGGACAAGAAATTTTCCAGGGACCAGCCCAGAGTTCTGCCTCTGGCAACCTGGAGGGAGGGCTTCCCTAGCTAGAGTACAGCACAGCTGCCTCCAGCTGTAAATCCTATTATAATAAATAGAGCTATTGCTAGGTTATTGTAGATAGGATTGCAGGTTAGAGCCCAATGTCTGAATGCATGGATTTGCAGGGATTTTCAATCTTTTTCAATGAAGGATGCGTTGAAAATGCACAAAGCCATCCTAGTCTCTCTTACAGGAGAGTAACAGCACAATCCTAACCATGTCTACTCAAAAATAAGCCCCATTGTGTTCAATGGGTCTTACTCCCAGGAAAGTGTATTTAGGATTGCAGGCTTCGCCTCACTGACTATAATGGGTCTTATTTTTGAGTAAAAGGCATTGGATTGGACTCTGAGGCTGCAATCTTATTCACACTTTCCTGGGAGTATGCTCCACTGCCTACAATGGGACATATTTCTGAATTGACAGGCATAGGATTGGGCTCCGAGGCTGCAATCCTGTTCACACTTTTCTCTGGGCTGGTCCCTGGAAAGCTCTATTGACTACAGTGGGACCTACTGCTGAGCAGACAGGCATAGGATTGGTCTCTGAGGCTGCAATCCTCCGACACAGCCCTCCGGCTGTGAGGAAGGGAAGAGGCACTTAAAGGAGTCCTCTCACAGACCAGTCAGGCAGCTTTCAAGGACCTCCAGTAGTCGCCAGACCAGGGGTTTAGAAACCCTGCCATAGAGCTCAATGCATATTTTTTATTTTTGGTCATAACCTTTGATAGGAAGGAAGGAGATATTTCAAAAGTGATTTTTTGGATTCTGTTCTTCAATACAAATCCAGTGACATGACATGATGGGGTACTGCACACCATTGCAAAGTTCCAAAACGAAGCCAAAATGGAGGACAATGAAGTCCTTTTGGAGGACACCCGGACAGGAGGCTGGTCATATGGTCACCCTGGTTTTGCAGAGTACATTAACTCTGTGGAATGGACAACTTACACAAGTGCTTGATATCCAGGTATTTCTGCTTAGCGTGTTTAAAGACTTTGTTTTGAGCTTCTCTTTTTGTAACATTAGCTTATTTCTGGGCATATTCTTTTATTGCTTAATGGACCAATCTTTTTGAGTAGCATTGGCATCCTTCAGTCTCGGAAGACTATGGTATTGTGCTCTGATTGGAGGTTCTGAAACAACATCTAGTGTGGCTAAAAAGGCCAATTCGAGAGTGGCAATCCCTTCCACACTGAGGACAAATAAATTCCTGCCCAGACCCCAGGTTTCGCTACTTTCGGGTTTGTCTCTTTGCTTCAGCCTGCCGAACAAGTGTCTCTTCCAGTTGGAGAAGGCCATGCTGGGTCTTTTGCCTTCACGCTGAACGATTGGAGGTCAAGGTTTCCCAGCTGTTGATGTCCATTCCCAAGGCCTTTAGATCCCTCCTGCAGATGTCTTTGTATCGCAGCTGTGGTCTCCCTCTAGGGCGCTTTCCCTGCACTAATTCTCCATATAGCAGATCTTTTGGAATCCGGCCATCAGCCATTCTCACGACATGCCCAAGCCAGCATAGACGTCACGGTTTCAGAAGTGTGAACACGCTAGAGATTCCAGCACGTTCCAAGACTGCGTCATTTGAAACTTTGTCACGCCAGGTGATGCCAAGAATACGTCGGAGAAAGCGCATATGGAAGGTGTTCAGCTTTCTCTCCTGCCATGCATAAAGGGTCCAAGACTCACTGCAGTACAAGAATGTGCTCAGGACGCAAGCTCTATAGACCTGGATCTTTGTATGTTCCGTCAGCTTTTATTAAACCATACTCTCTTTGTAAGCTTGGAGAACGTGGTAGCCGCTTTACCAATACGTTTATTCAGCTCGGTATCTCAGGAGAGAGAGTCGGAGATAGTTGAGCAGAGGTACATAAAGTCATGGACAACCTCCAGTTCATGTTCAGAGATTGTGATACAGGGAGGTGGATCCACACCCTGACCCATGACTTGTGTTTTCTTCAAGCTGATTGTTAGTCCAAAGTCTTGGCAGGCTTTGCTAAAACGGTCCGTAAGTTGTTGAAGGTCTTCAGCAGAGTGAGCAGTAACAGCAACGTCATCGGCGAAGAGGAACTCCCGCAAGCATTTCAGCTGGACTGTGGACTTTGCTCTTAGTCTGGAAGGATTGTATAGTTTTCCATCTGATCTGGTCCAGAGATATTCTTTTTGAGTAGTGCACCAATAAAACATGCGCTTGCAAAAGCGCTTCAAGCTGGCATACCAGATGGAAGGCCTACACCTTCACCTGCATGCCACTGTTCAAGGATACTTCCCGGACCAGGTCAGTCTTGCAGAGCATGGACAAGAGAGCAGGGAAGATGGCACTGCACTGTTAGTGCTTATAATTTTCTCCTTTTGTGTGAGTGTTTCAGATTCATGTGTTTAGGATTTTTGTCTCTTCTCCATCCAGCCTTACTCCTTCCTCTCTCCTTCCCAATACACAAAAACCTTAATTTTACAATCTCAGGTTACTTTGGGAAAACCATGTACTGTAATTTCCATAGGGATAAAAGAGGGAGAATCCTCCCCCCCCCCCATTATTCTCATCCTTTATCTTTCCCGCTTCCTTTCCAATGATTCCTGTTCTCCTCCTCTATAGCAATCACTTGAATAATGAATTACTTTAATTGCTCTATTCTGATTTCCTTCTTCATTATTGTTGAATTATCTCCACAATAAGAGTTTGTTTCTTGCAGCTTTCATCCTCGTCTCCCTTTTCATTCCTCACCCACTGCTGAGATGTGCAACTGGCCACTATACAGGATCCTAGTAAACATTAGATAGTTCCCCCATGTGTGCATACAAAATGTGCTTCAACTCATACACAATCCAGCAGAAATTCCCCTGCAATGCACTACATACTGCAGGGAAATTCTGCAGGCTGGATATAAGGTAATAGTACGTCATTCCCTTGCCTCAGGTGAAGCCCCAGCAACTGCAATGGGGCAACTCATATCTGTATGAACTGAACAGCTGGTAGAAGTGCATGCCACCTCATGTTGGTAGATCAGTCCCAGCAAGAAGGAACGGATATGACATGCACTACTGTTACCGAACCTACCCTGTTCCAGGCTGAATCCACCCATTCCCCACCCCTGTTGTCACCCTCTCCTTGTCCCAGTTACACCTTCTCCCTGCACTGGACTGCCCTATGCTGTCCAGAGTGGAATTTCTTCTGCCAGAACAGGTGGGCAGGTACAGGCCTTTGTGCTAGTGCCAGAAGCTGCTATACCAGTGCAGTGCTTCATGACACTTCTGTTGGCAAACACTGTCAAGATTGTGTACTAAATCTACAATAAAGTAGCTCTAAGATTGATTCTACTTAAAATATATATCTTAAAATATTGGAAATTAGTACAGTCATGCATATGACCAGAGGAACTTTTTTAAGGCAGCTTAGTTCACCTCCCGAGGAAAAATAAAAGCAAAGTGTTATTCTTTACTTATAGTGCTTTTAAAAGATTACAAAACTTGACTGCCTGCAAACTTATTATCCATTCATCTTCCAAAAATGCCCATATAATTTCCACAAAGAGGTTGGACTTTCAAAATAAATTAGGCCTCTGCAACAACTATTTTAAAAGATAAAAAATACCAAAGGCACCACTTAGAAGCTGCATTATGATGGGAATTACAGTGCTCTTAATCTTTGAAAATGCTTCAGACAGAGCTCTTGTAGATTTCAGTTAAGTGCCCTACTAGCAGCTATATAAAGTAATGGATTGGACAGGTGTGAAGATAGTTATGAGAATATGTGGACAGAAACAAGGAATGTGTTGGGTAATATGGCTAAAAGACAACAGAGAAAAGATAAGATGCTTGTCTGTTTTATATTCTAAAATTATTATTATTAAATCCTACTGCACTTATGTGAGTTAATTCATTACTATTGTGAGTTAATTCATTACTATTGTGGGTTAATTCAATTGTGAGTTAATTCATTACTATTATTCTCATTGTATTAATAGGAAAACAAACACATAAAAGTAGATAAGTAGTTCTATTCCAAAGATCTGCACCAATTCATGTCCCACTTAATATGTGGTAAATATGAGACAAGAATTTCAACTCTTGCACATTATTTATAGTGTTGACAAAATTCTCTGAAAATTATAAGTCAAATGTTTTACTGTGTTAAAGTCAGTAACAAAAACAAAGTTTCCCTGAAATTTGCCATCCACCCTTCAAAGTGATAGGCTAGGTGTCCTACAACCTACAAATCTGAGGAATTTGTTGACTCAGTCTTTCTCCAGAATGCCATCTCATCTAACCTGCTTCTACCAGCCAGGGCTGGGCACTCCACTGGCCTTCAGCTGTTTACACTGGCAGTCCCAGCCTATGTGTTGTTAAATGGCTGTAGCCAGTGATGGGATTCAAAGAAATTAACAACAGGTTCTATGCCCATCTTGCAGCCACTTTTATATGCCTATTTTTAAACTTTATATTGTATGTCCTATCTCTCGTTAACAGCCAGTTCTATAAAGGAGGTGCGATCCTGCTGGAGACCACCACTGGCTATAGCACCAGTGGCCTGAGCCTAGGAATGACCAAGTGTTAATTCCATCAGTGCCAGACATGAGATGATTATTGTCTGAACTGAATGCTTGATGTTTAGAATCACACATACAACCTTTTAAAAAGCAGGATTTTTTCTGCATTGGAATGTCTGCTGACCTTTAGACAATAATATGTTTACTACAGATACAAGAAATGTGTCGGTCACAAGAGAACAGCTTCCAGTTAAATTTTGAATGATGTAAGCACAACAAGAGTGAAGTACAATTTTGCCATTTTAAAGAACAACTTGTCGTCTGTGGTAGCTCTAATTTCTAACTGGATAAAAGATTGATTATAAATATAATAAATATTCCAGTTATGTGCCAATAACTTCCTACCATTTCATGGCTCAGCTGCTTCACAATCAATATATCAAAATACATGTAGATATTTCGATTAAAACATATGTATTTAGGATTGAAGATATTACCCTTTGTTCTAAACAACATGAAAATAATTTCTTTACACACAAATATTCTTAATTTCATATTAGGCTAGATTAAGTACTACGCTCATTAGCAAAACTGTGGGTCAAATCCAAAGAAAGCTATACTTAATTAAGCCTTATTAAAGTTATGAGTCTGAAGTTAACTGCAACTTACTTGTCTTATTAATTTCAATTTAAGTTCTTTTGACTAATTACAATCCAATGATTTATATTATTATTCAAAAATCTCACTGAATTCAGTGCGGCTTTGTCCTCAGTAACTGAGCACAGGATGACAATCCTAGCATCTTGTATATGGAAATGTGGCACTTTGTCATCCTTCAAAAAAATCAATTTTTGAGTGAAGAAATGGAAAACGTTCAAAAATTATGTGAGATCAGCTGACACAATATCTGGCTGATGGAGGGTTGCAAGTTAAATGCAATTTTCTAAAAGGAAGACTACTTACAAAGATATGTGGTTTGTTGATTTTTATAAAGATATCAAGGACTGATTTATTACAATTCAGAACACTTAGAGTTTTCAGCATTAAATATGGGTCAAGAACCTCTAAATATGTCAACAAGTGACATTCATTAAAATAAATCACACAAAGTGACACTTGTATTATAAGTTATGACACTACCATGGCTCTCATAAATAAAGAATGAAAAACTTTCACAGGAAAAATATTTCCCTGTACAGTGCTGCAGATTTTGACATAGTCAATTCATCACTGTAGAAGTCAGACAAAGCACAGTCTGCTCTAGTCAGGAAGTTCATTACCTCATTAAAAATTATAGTATGTCTAGAATGCCATTTTTAAAATTTATTTTTGTTCAACAAAATCACCAAAAGAAAAGGGAATAATCATCGTTAGGCTTTTGCATTACCATACGAACAGCTTTTTGAGGTAGAATTGAAGAGCAATAAAGTGAATGTTTTTAATGTCTTTAGAGCCAATGGAAGTTTTCCTTTGGGCAAAGAGCAGTAGAAGAAGGAGGTTAATTTGGATTGATGCCACCATTGGATGAAAAGGTTGAGCCTTTCTTTCTCATGCTATGATCCCAATCTGGAGTATAACTGGAATCTGGAACACTCACAAATCCAATGATTTAAATGAACTCCACGCAAAACAGTTAGCTTTAACTTAATTTTATATGAAAAATGGACCTAGTGAATATAGCCAATGAAAAAGAATGGTTGAGTTCAGAACTAGCAGGGTGACCATATGACCAGAAAAACCCGGATTTGTCTGGATTTTTAGCTTCCTGTCCGGGTGTCCTACATTTTTGGCTTCATTGTCCTACATTTTGGCTTCATTTTGAAACTTCGCAATAGTGCACAGTACCCCCATCATACCATATATCATTTGATTCATATTGAAGAGCAGAAACCAATGCAAAAATCAGTTTGGAGATATCTCCTTCCTATCAAAAGTTATGGTCAAAAACTCAAAAAACATAAAAAAAATACATTTTTGGCAATTTTTTTAAGCGGGTAGGAATTTTGACCCTGGGATTCAGGAATTTTGGCCCTGGGGTTCAGGAATAATCTGGTCACTCTGAGAACTAGCCAACTGTTGATTTCAGAACTGGTGGATCCTTGGTGGCTTGTTGTCTCTATATCTGAGTATTAACATTAAGGCTAGAGACTTTGTTAACCCAATATTGGGGACATGTACAGTATGACTAATGAAATTCTGAAAATCTACATTCTTCAAAAACGTACAGAAGCTGGCTTCTGTAAAATGTTATTTGAAGTTAGTAAACAGTGTTGATAGTTATTTGTTCAGTTCAAACTGATAGCATCTTACCTTTAAAGGACCCTATATTAAAAAAAAATCTGGGAAGCCTGGAGAAACATTGTGAGTTTTTAAAAGATTCTAAGAAAGTGCCATTTAAAGCATCTCTTAAAAATTTCAGGCTGTGATCCTATACACTTTTTGAGTAACCATGCATAGTACTGTACTGTAAGAAAATTCCCATAACTTCTAAATACAGAAAAATAACTTTTGTGTTATACCTTTTTCTGAAGTTAGAATATGTGTCCTGTATTCCCTTCTTTCCTTATATAGTCTCAGTTCATGTGTATTTAAGATCCAGAGTAATACTATTTAGTCAGCACTCCTGAAAACCTCTTCACCTTTTTGCTGTGTAAATATTGTGTTCTTCCTATCTATTTGTAGCTTCCAAATTATTAGCATTTTTAAAAGTATTCACTGTTCACTACTTTTTCTATTTGTATACTACTTGTATACTTCTGTCTACTTATCCACATGTAAAAATAAACTGTCCTTATAATGGAGGTAGTAATTTGTATACCCTACAATCCAGAGTAACTACAGGGGCACGGAAGAGACATTTATGTTGACATAGTTACGGCACCACCTAGTAAAACTTATGGGAAATTTGTATTGCAATCCAGAATAAATTGTTCTTACGCTGGAGCAAGGACTCCCTGTAGTTACTCTGGATTGCGCCCTAAGTTTTGCACATTGCCATTTTAAAATTTATTTTCCTATATATTTTCAAACTAAAAATACACCTAAAATAATTATGCTATATATTTGTTTTATTTTGGATTAGGAAATTGGTATAAAATAACTCTAAATCAAATCCTTGTCAGTTGGATAACCATTTCAGAATCTTTTAAAAATAATAAAAAGGATTGTTTGATGTATGCCTATTATATTTTGTGCAGTGTGCATTTTGAATATAATCCCTTTGAGCATAGGCATGACCAACATCCTTGTTACTGATACTTCTTTAGCACATATTTGTGATGGAAAATAAATTCAAAATAGCTTATTTTGTAATCCTGCATTTGTTTTAAAAAAATGAGAAGTTAGCAACAGTTTGCTAATAATATGTTAGTCATAGTTTTCTAGCAACGAAGGTGTGGAACCAATCTGCCAGCAAACTAGTTCAATGTGGATGTTGCCCAGTAATATTATCTGTATCACTGGCAAGTGCATGCAATCCAAGCAGAGCTGTGATGAGAAGAGGCTTGGCATTCCTAGTCCAGAATTTAAACAGGGTGTAAAACTTCTATTCTTAGTGTATCAAAACACAGATAGTAATAAAATAGTGTTTGGAACTCAAATCTCGAAAAGTTGCATTTTTTTCCATTGACACATCAACTTGCATTTTGCATGGGTAGGAAGAATTTGAAAACCACATGAGTCTAGATGCCAATGACTTAAGTTACATATTCAAGTCACTAAGAAAAAGTCTGCCTGTGTCTGGGGCTCTGTGCTTGCTTACTCCTTTTGCAAGCCGTCTTTCAGACTGGGCAAGCATCAAGGAGTTCTAGCCATGAGGCAGGGAAGAGTTAATGTGTCCTTTTGCAGCCAACGAATGCTGGAGAAAGCTCTTTACTCAGATTTGGATAGGAAGAAAGGAACGGATGATCATTATGCAAAGGTTAGGGTCTTTCTATTCATAATGCTTCAGGGTCAGATGGTCTGGTCTAGAAGGTTGATATGTTGATAACTGCTTGAAGGTAAGATCTGAAGGTCATCAGCTTGAAAACACCAGAAGCTGTGTGAGGAGAAACCTTGATGCCGGCTGCAGAATGTGTGAAGAAAAGCTAGCCGCAGCTGGGAACACAATCCTAACCATGTCTACTCAAAAGTAAGCCTCAAAGAGGTTCTATGGGTCTTACACCCAGAAAAGTGTCTTCAGGATTGTAGCCTGAGTCTCCCATGAGGCAAAACAGAAGCCAGAAAAGTGAGATCAGAAATTAACCACCTCAGAATGTAAATTATTATTGAAAGATAGAACTATTGTCAATTGTAGAACACTCTCAAAGGTTAGGAAGTCTTCCCATCTAAACCTCCTTGGGGACTAACGTCAGAGGAGAAATCTGATGACCTGAAAGGCAATATATAAAAATCAGTGTTTGTTTTAATATTTTCATTGATTGAGGGAGGGCAGAAGAAAGAGCCTCAGGGGGTTATCTGCCTTACAATTGGCTTAAAAAGCTCATGGAGGGGATATGGGGAGGAAGGGGGAGGCAGTTCATACTGATGATGCATTTCACCTCATGGCTGGTGGGAGGAAGAATTCTCACTGAATCTGGGCCAGCTGCAATAATACCTCATTAGGGCTGCTAAGGCTTATGTCTGGCCTAAAAAGCCTCACAGCTACAGCTCATGACCTTCCCTCCCTCCTTTACTGCTTCATTGTCTCTTTCAAAGTCATTCCTACTCCTCCAGCCCTGTTAGCAAATGTACTGGGGGAGTGTTTAAAAAAAGCTCCAACACACTAAGAGCCCAGCAGCAACTCCATTTTTTTCCACTGTTGGCTTTTAAAGGAGATGGGTGACTTAAGATCTATAAAGTCGCAAAGGGTTGACTGTGATTCAAAAGTGCTCCTGTTATTTTCAATTTAAGTCATGGGGATGCGGAGACTCTAGACTCGACTTAAGTTCTATGGGACTCTTCCCAACACTGGCAATAGTGAACATGTGCATTGAATTAGGCCATGCAATTTATGTCATGTAACTACTGATTGCTCTGTTAACCACATAGCTCAATCCTAACCCCTGGTGAGGCACAAATCGCATGCGAGCTTAGGGGTTACTTTTGCACCACTTCTTGAGGGGTTAGGCCAGTGGACAGACATGCCGGCCTCCCCACAACACTGTGGGAATGGGGAAATAGGTGAGTTATGCTGGCCTAAATTGGTTAGGATTGTGCCCACAGTCACTTCATTTTATTTTAATTTTGAAATGAAAGATCAAATAAGCAATCCACTTTAGTATCCCAACATGTCTGGAACAGCACAACCTTATGCTTGTATATGGAAGTGAGTTCCACAAAGTTTAAAAGGGTTAACACCAAGCACATAAGACTATTATTATTTGTTTAGTCACTATACTACAGTGCCATCAATGTTTATGGTGCTTGACAACAGAAGAGATGACGCTACCCTGAGTGATACAAGTAAAATAGATACAAGGGAGATAACAAAATAAAGAGAGGGGAATGGTAGCAGGGAAAATTGGACAGAACATGCAATTATTTAAGTGCATGTACATAAGCTTAGTTGCATGACAAATAACGGGAGTAGGGATCAAGAAAAAAGGTAATTTGAGTGGAGTATCACTCAAGTGATCAAGGAGAGATTTCTAGAAATATGGATCAGCCATGGAGAAGAGGACCTTCAAGCAGTTGAACATAGAGTTGCTAAAAGCACAAAGTTCACATGAATGATGCAGTATATTAATATGAGAGCAGAGAGGAAAGAAGGGGGAGGCTCTCGAGGGATTTAAAAGAGAGGATAAGGAGTTTATGCTGCATCCTGCAATGGTCAGGAAGTATAAGACAAATGAGACAGAATTTTCTTGCAATAAATTAATTGTTTGATAATGAACAGAATACATGATACATATTGATTAAGAACTCCTGGACTAATGTGTCTATTGATTTTTACAAATAACCTTTACATATTCTCTGTGGCCTTAGTATCAGCCAGACCAAGTGGCTATGCATGAACAAAGCTGGGGCTTAAGTCTTGGAGAACAACTGGAGATTAATCATACAGAATGACAAATGGGTGACAAGGGAGAGAGAGAAGCTATTTTCGAACTATTGTACACTTCCTATTGTTGTAGACTTCTTAAAAATACTGTTTCGTTAGTATATTCATTTTATGCATGGATATTGGTTCATATGCAGACCAACTAGTGAAATTGATTTGAACAGGAAAACAGTGGTGGCTCTTGATGCTTCCTCAGGGAAAAGGGGCATCGGCCCCCATCTTCCAATGGGCTACTCAACTCTGCACTGGCTAAATAGCTGGCACAAAGAAGCACCATGACAGGCTAGGAAGGCTTCAGATCCAACAGATATCAGATGAGTTGTGTCAGCCTTCCCTCCTTCCACTGCCACATTTTCTCCTGCCTTACCATGCCCAGGAATGCCTTCCTTTATGCCCCTGCTCATCTCTCTGCCGCCTGGCACCACCACTGGGTGGCAGTCGCCTGCCTGGCACTGACATATGCAGAGCCAACACCCTTGCTGGGCAGGCAGAATAACAGGTGTGCCTTATAGCCAACATTTGTGAAAGTGCACACTGGCAGTGAACACACAGTGTTCAAGATTAGGACTTTCAGATTACAATCCTGAACACTTTTGAGAGTCAGCCTCACTGAACATATAGCAAACAACACTTTGTCCAGAAATTTTTGTTGTTTTACGTCTACTGTACTACAAAACTGATATTAGATATTATTTACCAAACAGATCATTAGGGAGATATAGCTTTTTCTAGACATATTTTAAGGTGTCCCCCACAGGTTGTCCCACTATTGACTGAATCAAGGGTCAGGTGCTCATCCCCATTTCTAAGCAGAAGAGTCAGCATTGTCCAAGGATGTTTCCATGGTCATGTGGCCGGCATGACTAAACGCCAAGTTGCATGGAATAATAATACCTTCCCGTCAAAATGGTACCTGCCGGTACTTATCTACTTGCGTTTACATGCTTTCAAACTGTTAAGTTGCCTGGAGCTGGGCGAAGGACAGGACTCACCCCACCTCACAATACTCAGGTCTCGAACCACTGACCTGAATTGGCAGGCACAGCACTTTCAACCAATAAGCCACTGCAGCCCTTTTGGATATTTTTTTTTTCGAAAACTCCTAAAATCTTTTACAGATAGTACAAAAAAAGGTCCTGAACAGTTAAATATGTCTTTTTACTATATGAATTAATCCATATGCTATGTTTTTAAATGACATAATAAATTGTAGTCGGATGGTCAGAAATAATAGAAATATATGTTAGCAAAACTCTTAATTGAAAAGGAGAAAGCATTTATTCTTCCTATGTAATATCTTTTTAAAATTGTGTAGAATATTTTTGAACACGCCTGAGTTCCCCTTAAACAGAAAATGTGTGAAAGTCAGCTAGTTAATGCATAAGTTAATGTTCGGTATAATGACTTTCTTTGATTTTATTGCCTGCAGCAACGTGTTTTTGAAATGCTGAAAGTTAATCAATACTTGCTTAATATTTCAAGAATTGCATGACAACAGTGGTTTACATCACTGTCAACACCTCAATTTTTTTTTAAAAAAAATCTGGTTACCATAACCCTACTCAATTTTATACAAAATTATTCTTCAAAGATTAGATCAAATAGGCAAAATGTATTTAGTTCAATATTTATGTATATATTTAAAGACTGAATCTGCCACTGTTTTTAAATTATATAATTAAACATTTTTGGATTTCCACCACCATTTTCCATTTTGGTGTGTTCTTTGGTTTTTTATTTTGTTTGTTTGTCTACCCCTACTTTTGGATTCTTCTAACACCAAATCCCCAAACCAACTAGTGGGAGTGGAAAGGAAAGAGAGCATTTTCTGGAGATCTGACTCTAACCATGAGGCATTACACCCGTTTCACCCTTTGTACCTTCCCTCATGTACCTTCTTCCACCAGATTAACTCTCATGTCTCATTCTATTCATCACAGTGAAATGCCATAATGAAACTTCTCTATTTTTATAAATGATTCACAATTCAAGGGTCAAGATTATAATCTTTTGCTTTCAAGCATACTGTTATTTGCCTTCAGGTAAATTTTCAAGCATATACATTTCTATATATACTACTATGGTCTTAGCAAGATACTGAAAGACTTGTAGATCACCCATCATTGCTACATAATTCTATTTTCAAAATAATGTTTCTCAGAACATTATGTTAACTCAGAATATACTAGTGCTTATATTGGATTCACTTCTCAAATACAAATTTGAGGTAATCAAAAACCCAGGGGCAACTTCACTCTCTCAAAAACTCATTTTCTATCTCTATTTGGAGAAATAGATCTGAAATGTAAAAATAATAGGATGCTGTACAGAGAAAAGGCAAAGGCAGTGTTGGTCAAGGTACAGAAAGAAATACAAATTCTAGTGTCATTTACTCTCCATGAAATCAGGAGGATTTTTTAAAAAAATTAAAAATATTGCAATAATGATAGCACACTCAGATTCCCCCCAATACGTATCATTGATGTAAATTATTTTAGCAAAAGGTATCTAGTCTTGTAGTTATCTGTGTTTTACTCCTCAACATTCAACATTCATTAATATAATTCATTAAATTATGTCAGAAAATGCAGCAATCCAATATTTTCACAACAATGGAGGGCCCCAGATACCCTCTGGGGAGTGACACATTGGGGAGGTCACCCAGATCACAAAAATCACTAATTTACAACAATCATTTGGAATAACTGTGTCATACACCATTAGATGTGTATTTTCCAACAGAATCCAAGGCAAAAACTTGATTTGAAATATCTCTTTCCTATCAACAGTTATGGCCAAAAAAAAACCCCAAAAATCCATGAAGCCCCATGGAAAGTGAAACTGAGCCATATCACATCTTTACTTTTGTGTAGGCAAACATGCTAGAGCCTACTGGAAAGGGCAGATTGAGAGGAATCCAATGCCTCCCAGACTGATCCTGATCCAATGAACACAGCCACCACAAATCAACCCAGAAGAATGCCCCTGGTAATTGCATTAAGCTCTATGGAAAATGGAACTGAGCTACACAGCCATGTTTACTTGTGAGCAAGCAAAGGCGCCCTTGCTCATGTACAGGTCAGGCAGCCTCATCCTCTCCCAAAAAGAAGATACTTGGCATCTGTCAGTCTTGAAAGTCTATGGTATCATGCTCAACGCTGACACTGCATGCAAAGCACGAAGGCCTGGATAGATTGATATGGAGGATAGGCTGTTACCCAAGCAGCAAATCTCCCCTCTTCAACGCACTGAAATAGTCCAATGGAATGGCAGAGCCAATACAATTGGTTCCAGCTGCGTCATAGAGCTGGGCTAAGGACAGGAGCTCACTCTGTCTTGTGGGGACCAAGGTCTCAAACCCTGGCCTACTGGTTAACAGGCACAGTGTCTTAACCATTTGCCACAGCCCTCCCAAAAAGAATAAAACAGCAGCTTAACTGGTAAGTTGATTTTTTAAATATGAAAATATTAAATAACTAATTAGTTATATTAATTAATACTGCTAATAATTTTGATATATGGAGGTGTCAAAAAATTTGAGGGCCCTGGGTGCCAAATGATCTAGGTATGACATTGATCCAATAAGCATTCATAATGATAGCAGAGAAGTAGCATGTAAACTTCCAAGATGGTGAAATCCATCAGACTTTTTTTACAGGGCACCTCTCTTATCCCTTGTTTGCCTGTTCCCTGCACCTCTGCTGCTCTTATCCTGCATTCCTCTTTTTTTCCCTTGTCTCACATCCCACTGTTTCATCACAACATCGAGACATGGACACACTTGGCCCGCTAAAGAAGCCAAAGCCACAGAGCTGTGTCACAAACCAGCAGCTGATGACTGATGGACCTGTCTCAGTCCTCAGACCACACTTCAAGAAGCAGTGCCCTAGAAAGTCTGTGGCATCAATCAGGGCAATGTTCTCAGCAACAGAAACTAGCACCCACAGTGCAAGTGGGTGAAATGCTTTCCACTGCCTGTTCTTAAGTTCACCCCTTGCCTGCAGCCCCCTGTTTCAGGCAAGTTCACCTGTTGCCTGCAGCCCCTAATTCAGACAACATTCCCAGCCATAATCTTTTTGCTGTGGTTTGAACCATTTGTATTCTAATCCAAATTTACCCCCTCTTTGCTGGATGCTTTCTCAAGATTTCCTTTCTCCTCCTGGCTCTGTATTGTTCCTCATCCTCCTAAACTGCTTTCTTTAGGGGTCCTCTGTGTATGAATGTCATTGGTGAAATTACCTTTGCCTAATTTAAGAATGAGCTTGCAGCTACAGGAGGATCCTGTTCAAGCCTCTTGCTTTGCTTCTTGAGCACTTTGCCGTAACCTTTAAAGCACCTTTAATTTGGCTTCCATCATCCTTCCACCATAAGACTGAATAGACAATTCATTAGCCAAAAACTGGGTCCTTTAACATATTTTCTGTGTGTTCTAATTATTCGTCTTTTAAAAAAGAGCACTGCGAGAATCAATGGCTACTGTATAATCCATTAAAAGACAAACATTTGTTATGTTTCTTGCTATTTCTTGATAACACTGGAGAAAATTTTAGCTAATACCATGCAGGAACATGAAAATGAAAACATTCACAGTTATATTCTGCATAGCAATTGTTTGGTCCAGTGCTTTTTTTTAATTAAAAAGACAATGGAAAGGGGACCAGATTTGCTATGCATAATTAGACTATTTTGGTTGTAGTTGGTCATGATTTCACACTGGTTTTTTTTCCACATGTACATACAAGTTTCACTCAAAACATCTGGGATTTTATGAAGATGGATGCTGGCATGTGAGAGCCCAAAACATATTAACTGTTCATTTCTAAATAAATGTAAACCTGTTTGTTTATGACTTTTTCCATCCCTTGAGGTGTGTGAAAACATTAGCTTTTACAAATGAAATATTTCTGCCTAATGTGATCCAAACAGATATCTCCTGTGCACAATAAACATCTGTGCTCCTGACCTGCACTAGCAATTTCCTTGTTTTCAACTATGGAGGATTTCAGCATCTCAAAGATAAGTTAAACGAAGACAGGCTATAAGAGTCATGTACCTTCAAAGATGCTGTGGTCCGTTTAGATACAGAAGATCACGAGTAGTCTTAACAACAGAGGGAAAATATTGACAGGCAACTCACTTCTTATTATACTTAAAAGACCATCTATCAACAACTATCCTCAACAACTGCAGGAGAGATTCTTTTTGAAAATATATCTAGAGCAGTAAAACATTATTTTTTAAATTAACCAACTCCGAGGAATTTTAACAGCAATTTGAAAGTAGAATTCATAGAGAAATGTGTAACAATTCCAGACAATAGATGTTATTTATGTTTATATGCATTTCAAATACTCACAGCTTTAAATTATATATTATAATGGAAGTTTGGACCATTATGGCTTACCAGTTTTAACCTCTGCAAAGGTATCCTGCTTGTATCTATTGGTGTCCTTTCTGTGACATTCCCAAATCTGACTTCAGGAATAGCAATTGCACACATAATATGAGCCCACCTGAAAATAATACCAACAAACATAATGAAAATGCAAGCATTTTAAAAAATGGAGAGGAAAAGAAAATCATAATTACATCATTTCCCGCCACAGAATAAAGGAAAACGTATATTGAACTTTCTAGTAACTGTTCAGTATACACTGCATTTTGCAAAAGCATATAAGTAAATAAACTGTCAGTTTAATGGTTCCATATCTTTCAATGTTTAAATTTAACAAGTGTCCATCTATTTACAGTTCTGGAAAATTTTATGAAAGTGAAATAAAGTAAACAATATACATCACTGTATATTTCTTAAACAGAAATGTAGAAATTACTCATTTACTGAACATTTTGCTTTGTTTTTATTAAGTAATGATGATAATGATGAAAAAGCTATTGTACATCTAAAAAGCTATTGTACGCATGCCCAAAGTGCATGCCCAAACTCCCCTCAGTTTTAAAAATACAAATAGTTTGCCATATGACATGGGGGGCATTGCAGCTACTATTTGAGAAAGTCAGGTTCAGGTCCTGTCTACATGGTCTCCAATTCACAAACTATACACACAGTAGTTTTGAAAAAGGTTGGCAAAATATTCCAGTCCAGTTTTTAAAGAAAAACATTGGTTGGATCCCTCAATGAGCCAGAGCCTTGCCAGTCTCACTAGAGCCCCTCACATCCTGCTAGGGTACCTTCCAAAATGGGATTTCACATATTTTGAGAGGACACAGCCAGACATGGCCAGGTGAAAATTGACTGTGCATCACCAACACATTTGATTATAGGCCATCAAATTCAAGTTAGAACTGTGAGGAGCCATTACTGCAAAGTGCAAGTAAAATACAAAAATAGCAATCCACAGTCTTCTGAAAGGTCATTTGCAACCTTTCTAGCAATAGCATTCTTATACAGACACCACTCACATGATTTTCCTTCATGATTCTATTTTTTAAGGAAAAAAGTGTGCAAAAATTATTTTCATTTACAAACAAGCCCTTTGTGCTTTTGGTTGCAAATATCAAAGAAAAGTGTGACATTCTATTTAGCGGACATTTTCCTGTTCTATAGTTTGAAATTTGTTTACTTCCATCAGCACTCGATACTTGATGCTTAATTAACATTTTGCTAAGAAGCTGACAGAAGAAAAATTATAATAACTATTTGTCCGTATTTTCAAATACTGGACTAGCAAAAACGTACCCGCATTGTGGGAGTAAATTCCCCCTGTACGTCTTCCACCCACTGCACACCAACCCCCTTGCGCATCATCCTACCATGCGCAATACCTCCATACAACATACCCCCATGCGCACTGTCCCCCACGCACACCTTACCCCATGCACACAATATGCAACACCACCATACGCACCATCCCTCCATGCGCAACACCCCCATGCGCATCATTCTCCCATGCGCAATACCCCCGTACAACATCCCTCATGTGCACTGTCCCCCAAGTGCACTGTCTCCCCATGCACATCAACCCTCCACATATATAATCCCTCCATGTGTAACAACCATGTACAACATCCTCGCATGTGCACCATCTCACCATGCACACCATCACCCCCTGTGCACGCTCCCTCCCAATGCATCAGCTGTATCAGTCTTCAATGTTAAGTAAAGGACAAAAACACATTGCACTCCTTTTCAGCATCTTAAGGGTTAAATTTCTCAAAATCTGTTTTTGATGGGGGTTGAGTGTAACAGAAGGAACACCCTCCCCAAATTTCATGCTTCTAGGTCCAGGGGCTGGGGCAGAGCGTCCCTCAGTCAGGGATTCTTCAATGAAAAGTATAAGGAGGAAAACACGTTGCACCCCATTTCACCCCCTTCCAACCAATTTCATACTTCTAGGCCCACAGTTTTGGCTGGGCATTGATGAGTGTGTGAGTCAGTCAGTGACTTTTCAGTTTTATATATTTAGATTTATCTTCACTAAAGAATCAAAAGGAAGGCAAGAAGAGAATTGAATCTCTAGTATGTTTGTTTAGGATTGGATTAGGATGAGGAAAACCTAGGTTTAAATCCCCATTTAGCCAAGAAACTCCTTAGGGGGTCCATTTATATATAATCTACTGCAGAAAATTATTTAAGATAAAAGGGGATAATACACTTTTATACACTCTTGAGTTCCATGGACAAATGGCGGCATATAGTGGCACAGCCAGAGAGTGTGCATGGTAGGAATGGTAGCTGCCTGCCAAAAGGAAACATCTGTCCAAGCAATTGTAATCACCACTCACACCTCCTTGCAAGAGAGGCAGCAAGGATTGTAGTCTAAGGCTGCTCACTCTGGGGACTTGGGAAACATGACTGGGGACTTGGGAAACATGACTGGGAGGAACTTAGGGGGAAAGGAGAAGGCAGGAGCCAACAACCTGCCTTCAATCTCCAGTTGATACTTGTGACTCTTGGAAGGCAAGCAGGACAAAGGCTGGGGGAGGAGTGTATTTTTTAAATTTTAAAAAATTCAAGCTGTGACATCCTGAAAATGATGTCACATCTGGGTGGTGTAGGGCATCATTTTTAACTTTGACCAGGCCCCCAGGGTGGATAGCTACAATATCCACAGTGTGCCACAGAAACATTCTTCACACAACTATTTCAATTCTATTCCTCCAGTGACTGCCCCTCGAGCACACTGCATCACAACCTGTCACCCCACTGATACATCTGCATCTGTGCTAGAATGATGGATAGGATTGGGCTCCGTACCTTCTAAAAAGGTTTTCAAAAACCAACCAATTCAAGGTATTTCTCAACTGATTCAAGACTGATTATTTTGTTGTTTGGTAATTTTGCTTTGTATGTCTCAAATAGTTTTTTTAATTGCATGTTGTTTCCAATTTAACTTTAGCAATACTATATTAAGCACTGTAATCACAGAACTCCAGAGGCAAAGAAAATGTGCTTGAATGGGAGATAACACTACAAGACCTGCCCATGCAAACAATGACAAATGAGCTTTCATTTGCTTCTTTTATACTGTCATCAGTAAAAGCTGAGTGTGGAATATTTAAGCATGAGAGGATGATAAAACAAAACTTGCATGTGAGCCCATAAAATGTATTTCAGAGGAGCAGAAACCTAACTTCGCAACTTAATTGGAAGCTACCTGCATCTTTCAGCATAAGAAGAGAGGCCCATACACTAGTTCATTTCTTCAGAGATAAAGGCATATTGTAAATTACATTTTGAAGCTGCTTTGTGTGAGTCTGCTAACTGTGATTTGAAACCCAACATTAAACTTGCTGTCTGCATGAGAAGGTAGCAATGCAATTCCAATCTTCTATTGAAATTTCCAACAGCAATTCTAAAAACCAATGAAATTCAGTTTTCTCCAACAGACAGCAGACTAATCAGAATCAGTGAATTGACAGACACATAGGAAAAAATGCTAATTTTTGCAAACAGTGTCAGCAGCTTCTAAAAAAAATGTCAAACACAAAATTTTTCAGAGTTGCCAAATTGGAGAGATAAATAGCAATGGCAGTCATCAGAATTTAAGGTGGTTTTTTAAATTGTGGTTTATAATGTAACAACTAGGAAAATATGAATTTCAAAACCTAAGGAACTAGAAGTCAGTTTCAGAATTGCGTGTTTTTTTAACGCCCTAGTTATCAATGGACTCTTTACAGATAATATTTGTTGTCAAGATAATCTGCAAATGTTTATTTAGTATCATTATGAATTAAACTTCAGAGCACTAGTAACAGTAATAATAATTAACTAATTATAGAGAAATTGAGCATGTGAAGAGTCCATTCTTAAAAACCAAGGTGAGCGTGTGGAAACGTCCCGCTCAAATACCATGGGGATTAAGAGGTTATCAGACTCCATGCTTCTTAGTTAGCAAGATTGGAATGTACCTTCACAGACACGCAAGATCTTGTACTGAGGCTGGTACTGTACAGGCTGATAAAAACAGTGTTCCTCAGAAACAAATACAGAACATATCACTTCATACACCGTGTAAAGTTCAGTACTTGCCTTCCTGCTTTAAGATCAAATGCCAGCTTTCTCTTTAATTGATTAACCTGTCATGTATACAATGTTATTTACTTTCCCTCTTAAGTTGCACCTCATTTATCTTATGATGATTGTATCCCAATAAATGTTGGGCAGTTTTCTCCACACGAGGAGCCTCCCACCTCAGATGGCAAATGCTTGTGTCTGAGTTTCTTGTTGCAGCCAGGCTCCACTCGCTTGGAACACCCCCAGCTCTTGCTCCCAGCAAATGCCCCCGGGCATCTTGCAACACTAATAACTAGTAAATAAGGTAAACTACTGCGATTTGATTATATTGTGTCATATAACCATGCTGTTATACATCCAGCCACAAACTGCACACTGGACTACACAACAAGTAGTAAAACCCCAATCAAAGGCACCATGATGTCAACAGAGTGACAAAGATGAAGCTATGTAAATTTGAATTCATGGCATATGCCACTTACTTCTTGTCAGTAGTTTGCTTGAGTGCTCCACCTCTCAAATTACAAAGACAACATTCCTTCAAAAGAAACAGAAAAATAGAATTAATCTCAACAGGCCAAAAGTTAGCATTACTACATTCTTGACTGTAAGGTATAAATAGTTAATGCTGCAAAAGAATATTTTTGAAACATAACTTTGTAGAGCTAAGAACCTCAATGTTTTCATGGAGGTACTCAACTGCTTTGAATCCTGTTCCCCAAAAAATGTGATGGCGTAGTCTGAGCAAGGTATTCTCCTAAAGACTAGATTTGATTGAAGGTAAAACCGGAAATGTTATAATAACATAAGAACAGCCTTCACTGGATCAGGCCAAAGGCCCATCTAGTACAGCTTCCTGTATCACACAGCAGGCTACCAGATGCTTCAGAGAGAATAAATGACACCTGCATTCAGCTACCCCCCCCCCCCCCACAATCTGGCATTTTGAGGTTAAAAAGTAGGAGATAAAAGTAGGAGAAATAAAAAGCAGGAGAAACGTTTTTATTCCAGCAAGAAAAAATAGGTTCCATTCTGCACCCAGTTTTAGTAACTTAGAAGTGTTGAAAGGGAGTTAAACCTGTCACTGGAAACAGTGATATTGTTTAATACCATTTTAATCCACATGGTCAACATCATTGTTCCCAATATTGATCACAATATTCATGTTGCTACCTTTAAAACACCAATCCTTGTGATGTCGCTTCATTCACAAGGCATTCTACTTTCCTCTATATTAGTGCCTCTCAAATATTTGCAGGTGCTTATCATATACTCCCCATACTATCTCCTTTCCTCTAAGCTGACTGTGTTAAGCTTCCCCAGTTTTCCATGCATCCAGACATTTTTAATCCTTCTATAATATTTGTTGCTCTTCCACGTATTCTCTCTGCTCTATCTGTGTTGTTATCATAATGAGGTGCTGTAATCCATATACAGGTGTATATGCCAGCATAGCCACATGGAAGACTTTGAGAAGCATTATTCTTTTATCACTGCAGCATCAGCATTATTATCCAAACTAGTGAAAAACTACTAAGTGACAAAATAGTAAATAAGCTAGTTTCTCAACTAGTTATCTGATAAATGGAGTATTTATCATTGCAGGGCTAGTTCGGATGCTTGAAATCCCACCATCTGAAAGCTGTGACATGGAAGAAATAACATTTGACTTTACTACATTACATGGTTTTTTGATGACAATAAATGCTGTTGCACTCTGGATCCTATCTTCATACACTGTATTTCCTATAGTGAACAAAATTATCTACAATTACCTATGATTTCCTTACTACTAACCAAATCTAAACGACTTTGTCCGCATCCTGCAAAATACTAGCGAAAAAGTACTCACGTTGCAGGAGTACAATTTCCCCGTATGCCATCAACCTCTCATGCACAACAACCCCCCAGGCACATCAACACCCATGTGCATTAACCCCCATGCGCATCATACCCCCATGCATATCTGTCCCCCATGCACAACAACCCCCATGCGCAATGGCCCATGTGCAGCATCCTCCCCAGTGCAACCCCTCCCTCCAAACAACAACAACAGTGCACCAGGCACTGAGCACCAAATTGGCTGAATGTTGGTCAGTCTTCCATGTTAAGTATAGGACAAAAACATGTTGCACCCCTTTTCAGCCCCTTAAGGGTAAAATTTCTCCACACTGGTTCTTGGTAGGCGTTCATGTGATTTAAGGAACACTCTCCCTGAATTTCATGCTTCTCGGTCCGGGGATTGGGCAGAGCATCTCTCAGTCACCGATTCTTCAATGCAAAGTATAGGGAGGAAAACACGTTCGCCCCATTTCAAGCCCTTTCGGTTGGAATTTCCAAAAACTGGTTCTTAGTGCACCCTCAGTCATGGACGGTTCACCCACCCCAAATTTCACGCTTCTAGGCCTGGCAGTTTTTGCTGGGCATCGATGAGTGAGTGACTTTTCTCTTTTATATATATAGACTAGCGAAAGGCGTACCCGCGCTGCGGGAGTAAAATTCCCCCGTATGCCATCCCCCCATATGCATCAACCCCCCATGCGCAACTTCACCCATGTGGATCAACCCCGCATGCACAAGTTACCTCTTGCGCAACTTCCCCCCATGCACATCAACCCCCCCATGCGCAACTTCCCCCCCACGCGCAACTTCCCTCCCACGCGCAACTTCCCTCCCACGCGCAACTTCCCTCCCACGCGCAACTTCCCTCCCACGCGCAGCATCCTCACTGGCGCAACCTCTTCCTCCGAACAACATCCCGCAGTGCACCAGGGTCTGAGCACCAAATTGGCTGGATGTTGGTGAGTCTCCCATGTTAAGTATAGGACAGAAACACGTTGCCCCCTTTTCAGCCCCTGAAGGGTTAAGTTTCTCCAGATGGTTCTTGGTGGGAGTTCAGGTGACAGAAGGAACTCCCAGAATTCCATGCTTCAGGCCCAGCAGTTGGGGCAGAATGTTGATGAGTCAGCAATTCTCAATGCAAAGTATAGGGAGGAAAATGCGTTGCGTCCCTTTTCACCCCCTTCCGGTTGGAATTTCCGAAAACCGGTTCTTAGTGCACCCCTCCGTCACGGAAGGACCACCCACCCCAATTTTCACGCTTCTAGGCCCAGCGGTTTTGGCAGGGCGGTGATGAGTGAGTGAGTCAGTCAGTCAGTGAGTCAGTCAGTGAGTGACTTTTCTCTTTTATATATATAGATGATCACTGCCTCCTCCTTGAACCCTTTAGGCCAGTGGTTCTCAATCTTCCTAACGCCGTCACCCCTTTATAATTTCCTCATGTTGTGGGGACCCCCAACCATAAAATTATTTTCGTTGCTACTTTATAACTGTAATTTTGCTACTGTTATGAATAGTAAGTAAATATCCAATATGCAGGATGTATTTTCATTGTTACACAAATGAAACACAAATGAACACAAATTTTCATTGAACACAAATGAAATGTGTGTTCTAATCACACATTGAACATAATGGGATTTATTTCAGAGGATTGGGCATAGGATTGGGCCCTGAGGCTGCAATCCTATCCACATTTACATGGGAGTAAAGGCCCCCTGACTATAATGGGATTTATTTCAGAGTAGGCATGCATAGGATTGGGCCCTGAGGCTGTCAGTCAGCACCAGTGCGTGTGCAAATACAGCCGGAGGTCTGGCAAGCCTGACCTAGCCCCCTGCACCAGGGGTCTTTAGGCGACCCCCAGGAAACCTCTAGGCGACACCGAAAGGGGTCCCGACCCCGACTTTGAGAAACGCTGCCTTAGGCCTTCAGAGCTTTACAGCCTATCATTCACTGTTTGCCTTTCTCCAAAGGGATTATTCAGGGTTCTGTTTCTAGCCCATTCTCATAATGTCCTTGGCTTCCAGTACCATCTATACACTTACAACACAGAGATAAAGCTCACTATTTTATTTTTCTCTCTTCTATACAATATTATTCCCACTGATGACTACCTGGAGATTTCCTGAATGTCTTTTTGCTATCTCAAATACATTACGCTGAAGAGCAAATTGCTCATTTTTCCTCCCAATCCTCCCTCTCCTTGATTACTTATCAGTTGATAATTTCAATATCTACTCTGTCAAGCAGACACAAAAACATGGCTTTAGCTTTCATTCCTAACTCTCCCCTATTCCCTACACTGATGTCTTCTCAACAAGCTTTTTTGTCAAAACTCCTTGTCCTTATAAGATCTCCATGGCCTGGTATCTTTAATTTCAGTTATTTATTAAATTATTAAATTTCAATCTGTATCCATTCCTACCCTTTCATCCCTGAACAGGTCATCTGTTAATGAAAAACAAAAACAAGACAAAGTATATTATAGTAACAAACATTCCAAATCTAAGCCGAAAATCAATAGAAATGTCTTTTCACCACCTGCTTCAAAATCTCCCAAGTCTTAGCAAACAAGGCTTTCAAAGAGGGTTATACAATCCAGACACAACTGCTGAGAATGTTTAATATTTCCAGGTGTGCAAAGGGAATGAATACTACAGGAACAGAAGGAATAGGACGGTAGATGATCTTGACAAGGTGGTTTGGTTTCCTTGCCAAGAAGGGTTTGGTTCTATGTGTCTACAATGAATATCTTCATAAGTGATCAGCTCTACCTCAAAACACTCAGGAAATTTTACTCAGGAAGAATCCTGTAAGCTTGATCAGGCTATTAAATTGATGATGTGGGAGCTTAGAAGGAGATGGCCTCACAATCAACATGATGCTGATAAGAGGAGGTTCAATGGATATTGAGACTACAGTGATGTGAAGACACCTATGTAAGAAATAGAGAGCACAATCCTAAACATATCCACTCAAAAGTAAGCCCCATTGTAGCCTCAGGCTACAATCCTATACACACTTTCCTGGGAGTAAGCCCCATTGAATATAATGGGACTTAGGCTGAAAATAGGCTGAAAATGGAGACTCAGAATGAGAATTATATCTGTTGCTTCAGGTGCTTTTATCAGCATGAAGATCAATGCATAGGAAATAAACATGATGAATTAGAATTGTTGACACAATCTGGTACATTATATGAAGCCAGGTGGGATGAGACACAAATGGAATGTAGTAATTAAAAGTGTAATTTATTCAAGGACAGAGGAAAAGCAATATACACTTTTTTAATACAAAAAAATCCATGAATGTTGGGAGAGAAAGGCCAGATGGGATTAAATGAGTAAAAAGAGAATATGGATAATGGCATCCTGCAGGAGTTTGATTCTTAAATTTCTCACTGACATAAAAAATATGTTAGCTGTTTATAAATTAGAAAGGTTCCTAAGCTCCCCAGATTAAATTGTCCCTTTACAATTGTTTAAGAACAGCTTTTTCTACTGCTGTGGAGAGGCACTTATCAATTAGGACTACCTGTCTTTTCCTGGCTCAGCTGAACAATGGAATAATTGTTGCTCTTCAACAGTAAGAACACAAGAATCTCTGCTGGATCAGGCCAAAGGCCCATCTAGTCCAGCTTCCTATATCTCAGAGTGGCCCATTTGATGCCTTGGAGAGCACAAAAGACAACAAGGTGCCTTCCCCTGCATCTGACATTTTGAGGTTGCCTAAATCTATTCATCTATCTAAAAAATACAATTTCAAGAACCTTTATTGGCATGTAAGTTAAAAACAAAACAGAATATTACAGGTACATCATCTATCTAAAAACACACACACACCCATACCCATCATGACTTGTAACCTGTGATGGTCTATCCTTTAGGAATTTGTTCAATCGCTTATTAAAGGCACTGAGGCTAGATGCCATCACCACATGCTGTGGCAAGGAGTTCTACAGACTAATTATATGCTGGGTAAAAAAAATATTTTATTTTGTCTGTCCTAACTCTCCCATCATTCAATTTTAGTAGATGTCCCCTAGTTCTGGTGTTATGTGAGAGAGAAAAGAGTTGCTCTCTACCTTCTCTATCCATACCTTGCACTATTTGTATGTCTCAATCATGTCCCCTCTCAGGCACCTCTTTTCTAGACTGAAGAGCCCCAAATGCTGCAGCTTCACTTCATAAGGAAGGTGTCATAAGGAAGGAAACAACCATCATTCATTTTGGTTGCTCTCCTCTGAACCTTCTCCATTTCCTTTATATCCTTTTTGAGATGTGGTGACCAGAGCCGGACACAGTACCCCAAATGTGGCCTTACCATCAATTTGTACAATTGCATTATAATATTAGCTGTTTTATTCTGAATCCCATTTCTAATCATCCCAAATCATGGAAGAAAACCTGTTTTTAAAACTATGCTTTGCAGTGGCCATTCATATTGAGTCAAATCTGCATATAAAGAAATCTGTGTACCACAAGATTGGACCTATATATTTAAATGCTGCTGGGTGCCAGCTGTGACATTAGGGTGACTCCCCTTAAGGGGAAAGTGACCATTTTAGGTTCCAATGATTGGACTCGCTCCACGAGTTTGAGAACCACTGATATAGAGACACGTGCCTGTACAGCAAAAAATATTTTGTAATATTAATTTTTAAAATGAAAAACTTCAAAGAAAAGTTTTAAACAGGTTATGAACATTATTCAAATTGCACAAGGTGAAGTAAATATTAAATGTATTAAAAACCATATTGTGGCATTTTAGTTAGATCCCACCAGTAAATAAACTGTGCTTCCTGTACCAGAAAATAAATTGTTCTCAAGAAAACGATGGGCTTTCACCAGTTGAGACTGATTACTTTGGATGAATATAGATTTTGCTGATGGATTAATGCAGAGTAAATGTATTTAGTATGCTCTGAAGACAAAAAGTGGTAGATTATATGTCCAGTTAATTGTGTATTAGGTAACATACCTTGCTATCCAGGGAATGAGCTGTGACTGTAGTAATTGCTATCATTGTCAGGGAAGTGCTGCTAAGGGTGTGCCCCAGCCAAGTGCTACAGAACAGATTCTGTCTCCTCAACAAGCATCTCATAGCAGATCAGGTCATAAGGTTATTTCCTCATCAAGCACATGCTATAGTGATTATATTGGAACATAATCTTCAACTTAAATAGCTCATTAAAACTATGAAATTTATGGAGTATAAATGTGGAGAGAGTATATTAAAATGAACAAAAAAATGAGTAAGCAGTGATCCTTGCAGAAATAAATTTATATTTCTAAACAACCCAATTTTATCCACCAGCACGCCATACACCATTGCTGTAGCACCAAAATGGTGACTGCTGTATCCAGTGGGTGGTGGAGGATAGTTGTGGAGATCGTTTTTGGAGAAGGGAACATTTGTTCCCCTTTTGAGTGCAGGTGAGTTTACTCAGATCTCTGACAGCTAAATGACACAGGTCTGCAAGGGACTGGCTCTCAGGATTAGGTCTCGAAAAGTGGATAGGATACTGGTGGTGCTGATCCCTCCCACCTCCTGGGCCTAATCTGCCCATCCCTTTTCCCCTTCCTGACTTCAAAAAATGAATTTTTCAGCTGTGTTGAAAACCGAAAGTTCAGCAATTGCAGTTGCTAACCCCCTCCAGACCCTGGCAGGACCTCTGGTAAACTGTAAAATAGCTCCCTGATTCTTCCATGGATCGCAATCCTGGGGCTCACATCATTGCACTAGCCTCTTCTCTGTAAAGACGTAGAGAGGGAGTAAGAGAGTTAGTAAGGGAGAAAGTTAGTCCCTCAAAGACTGATAACCACTACAATAGTTGTTCACAGGCATTGTTCTCAGAAACACATCTACTATGCAGTTCTAAGGATTTGGAGATATACAATAATCTACACCTGTAACGAATATGGAGCAAACACTGCTATGCAACTGACACAATAGCTGCAGAAAGAGCATTATCAATGCCTGGCTCTGAGGAAGACTCCAACTATTACTTATGAGCATTTTGACATCAACAGTTTTAAATTAAAAAATCTGAAGTAAACAGTATTTAGAACATACCTGTGATTCAGTACTTCGTAACTTTAGGAACAAATTCTGACTCAACAAAATCAAAATTATTGACTTTTTCATATTGTAACAGATTAGTAAGAAAGAAACCAAACTACTATTCCTGAAGAATTCAGACATTGTGAATGCAATGTTAATGTTAACTGAAGCCATAATCCTAACCAGGACTACTCAAAAGTAAGCCCCATTGTGTTCGATGGGTCTTGCTCCCATGAAAGTGTCTTTAAGATTGCAGCCAGTGTCCTGTTTTTTATTCACTGCATTTATATTGTTTGGAATTATGGAGAAAATAAAGGAATTTTTTTACAATGTCTGAGACCCTTAAAAGGCAGAGATTCTTTAAATGTTGGATTTATATTCAGCATCCAACATAACTAACTTCATGTCCCTGCACCTTTGTTTCTCTTCTCAAAGCTTTTAGCTTTACATTAAGAACAGATATCCATGATGAGTAGATGTCAGTAAGAGAAATTCAGTTCTGCACATTTTACAACCTGTTCA
Source organism: Cryptoblepharus egeriae (assembly GCA_030015325.1). Classification (NCBI taxonomy): domain Eukaryota; kingdom Metazoa; phylum Chordata; class Lepidosauria; order Squamata; family Scincidae; genus Cryptoblepharus; species Cryptoblepharus egeriae. Next base: position 168,323,355 of record JAREYC010000002.1, read on the forward strand.
CTGAAATGTTAGTCATAATTTTTGGGACCTTACTAGCAGTTTCTGCTTGAAATGTGTTAAGATTAATGAGGCATTTGTTCTCCATCAAGAAACTATGTGTGAACAGTTTCAGAAGACAGACAAATGAATTATTAAATCTTATTTAGACTTTTTATTTCTTGGGATGATACTTTGCTCTTCCTGCCTTTCCCTTTTCAAAGAGGCACCATAACGAAGATGGATTCAATGTCAGTCTTCTTCTGTCTCAACAATTATTATCAGACACACAGTAAATAGAGCACTCAGAAATAAAAATGTGCATAATCTTATGAGTGGGTGTGACACATCTTGAATGATGCAGAGGATGAAGAGCGGTGTTGTGAGCTTTGCTAAAGGGAATGCCTGGGGTGATCGCTGTAGGAAGCCACAGTATTCCATCACATATATGCATCTTTAGCATTCTGCTTATCTGCAGCTGTCATTTTGAAAAGGAACAAAAACAGGTGGAAAGGGGAGACACTGGGCTGGAAGGCAATGATTCTGTAACTGTGTTTCACCTAACATACATTATTGTTTGGAACATGCTGTATAACATCCTCATTTGAAGTCACAGCAATTTCTGTAAGAACAGTGAACTATAGATTTGTCTGTTCTGGTTTTATTTTCAAGATTTCCTTCCTATATTTTGATAGTTAACCTTTTATTTCTTTTCATTTTCAGGCATGCACAAGACATGATTGTGCACACTACATTTGGTAATAAAGGATAAAGATATCATCTGCAAGTTACCCTGGTAGTCATGGCCGACTCTAGGGAGCAGTTCTCATCCCTGTTTCTTAAGCCATAGAGTCAGCATTATCTGAAGATGCCTACATGGACATGTGGCCCGCATGCATAACAACTTGTATTTGGATGCTTTTGAACTGCTAAGTTTGCAGGAGTTGGGCAATTAATTGGAGCTCACTACATCTTGCAGTACTTACCGTAAGTCTCGAACTGCTCACCTGCTGATCTTCAAATTGGCTGACACAGATCCTTTAACCACTAAGCCACTGCAGCCCACATTTGGTAACTGGTGTCTGGTATAATAACCTATACCACATTTAGTATAAGAGGGTATCCTGCCCCTCGCTATCTCCCGCCAAGGATACTTCAATCTCAGCCTCACTAACCCTCTCGTCCTCCATTCTGAGCAGCCCCACCGGCCCGCCAAGGAAGAATACAAACAAGGTAAGTAACACAAGTTCTTTTTTGTAAGAAATATGTAGTATATCATGTAAAAAACACGCAACAAGGAACACAGGAGGCACGGGCTTGGTTGCAAGGTGGGGGGGGTTGGGAAAAGTATGTCCTCTCCTCTCTCAGCACCTCAAAGTCCTATTTCCCCAAGTCCTCAGGTAGGTTGCCTCACCTCCTTTTCGGGGTCAAGTCTCTCTCTCACTTTGGTAACTCTCACTTTTCTTCCCACAGGTGATTCCTTCGTCTCCTCTCCCTCCCTCTCAGGATCTCCAGATAAGCTGGTATTTCATATACCGCGACCAGAACAGGTAAGTCCAATTATTAACATCAACCGTTAACTTCTAATTTCTCTGTTTACAGGTCTGGATGCAGCGCCTCTGCTGGACAGTGACTGGCGCTGGCTTGTCCTCCGTCATACTTCCCTTCTCCACCTACCGCCGCTTCCCTTCCTGCCAGCCTTTATATACGTCTCCCACCTCCCTGCCCTCGAGGTCCTCCCCTGATCCACCTCAGGGCCCCGAGTGAGCGGGAAGTCCCAGGATTGGGTCTGTCAGTTATGGGACGTCCGGGGTAGACCCCCATTCGCCCCGCACAATACAAACATAGCAGGTCCCAGTAGGAATCGGACCAATACACTCTCTCCTCTTTGGTAGACTCTAACACCCGGTCCCAGGGGGGCCTAGGCCTCACTTCCTGGGCCCACATACTGTCTCCGCCTCCCTTCAGCTCCACCACAGAGGGTTAAAGCTATTCATAAACTTCCAATCTTATCCTTCTTTCATGGTGGCCTCTTTTTCCCAGCTCTTCCGGACGCTGCTATTTTGAATCATGCAAGATCTTGCACTTTCCAAAATGGCGGTGCCTAAGGGAGCTGGGGTGATAATCCATGGCACACCACGACTTTCAGCAATATCTTCAGGTGTTGTGCTGCATAATTTGAGAACAACTGCCCTATGGGGGTATAACACAGACCATTCATAATATTTCCAAGACTGATTATTTAAAGTCTCAGAACTCAGGGAAAGAAAGCCACATTTTTGATAAAGCAAGTAATCAACTCAGCCCACAATAAAGTGAAAATATAAAGTGAAAACTACACCCTGTTGTAGCAGCATGTTTTACCTTGTAATCACAGCCACTTCCTATGCACTCCTGTTAATGTTAACTGAAGCCATAATCTCCCACCTACCCGCCCTCGAGGTCCTCCCCTGATCCACCTCAGGGCCCCGAGTGAGCGGGAAGTCCCAGGATTAGGTCTATCAGTTATGGGACGTCCAGGTAGAAAAAAAACTTTAAGAAAACAAGAGAATCATCTCAAACTTTAATGGTCCTCACCCACTCCAGGGCTAAACTCAATAAAGAAGGAGTGCTAATAAACAAACCTGAATTAGCTACTGAATCCTCATTCAGGTGTGATAAACAAAGGCAGTACCTATCAAGGACGATTAACTAACAATCTTGATTAGCTCACTCCACCAAGGGTTCCATAGCATTCTGCTGAAAAAGACTATAAAAGCCCAGGGGCACAAGAACCTTCTGTTTTCTCATTCTTCTTCCCTCATTTACATCCCACTTTGTGATATGTGGTGCATTAATCTGCTAGTGCGGAAATAAGCAGATTCTAAAACTACTTGGATTGCAATCCTATACAATAGTGGTTCTCAAAGTGGCGGTTGGAACCCCTTTTGGGAGTCACAATTTCATTTTAGGGGAGTCACGAAAAGCTTGTCACCAACATCTTAGACGGGGGAACTCAGGCTCCAATCCATACTTTCCTGGGAGTAAGTCTCATTGAACAAGGATCTTGTATCTCGAGATACAAGGATCTTGTAAGATAAAAGGATACTGTGATCTAGTACCACAGTGATATTCCTTCCTGTTTGATGGCAATACCAACCATGACACAATTTCCAGGTTGATTATATCACTTCTGAGGATCCTGAACAGATTGTTATTCTCAGAAGGGAGTCCCAGGAAATGGTTGAGAACCACTACTATACATACTAACCTAGTGCAATGGGAAATAAAACCCATTGAACAGAATGGAACTTACTTGTTCCTCTTATACAAAGAAGAGGAAGAGCAACTCTCCCTCTTCACCACAACAAACAAACAAGTATCTTTTTCTAATGATTATTGTTGATGTTCTGCAGCTTTTCAGATTGTCAGCTCTTGGGGGACAGGGAACCATTTAATTGATTTTTGTCTGTAAAATGCTTTCTGAAGTTTTTAGCTGAAAAGAGGAATGTTGTTCTTATTGTTAATATCAATATATCTCTGTGTAAACATGTATATCTGCTGGATATCTTTCAAGTGGCAATATGCAACCATCAGAGGATCATCCTTGTATTTAGGGATCTACCATACAAGTGAACCAAGTCCAATTTTGATCTGAATTACATCATCATAAGATTCTGCCCCAGGTTGAGAATGCTAAATTCCAGCTAAGAAGGGCCTTATTTCCTGGCTGACCTCGACATTCTGAACACAATCAGGATCCTCGAACAAGGCATTGTATGATTACTCTCCTTACAAATGCTTAGAGGTACCACACCTGTCCCTCTGGTGAAAGAAAACTGACAAACTTGTTGTTAGAGCAGCCGCGCTGTCTAACTCTGTTCAGTGAGCTGAACTGATAATTACATTTTGACTTAAAAGACACCCTGTCAGTTCTTGGGATTGACTTTTGCCATTCTCCCTCCCCTCTACACCCACCCACAAGCTGTAACAAAAGCAGTTTCATAAGTCCTGGAACTTCTGATTGCCTGATAAGGAATCTTTCACAATTTTCTGTGGTGGCCAGCAAGAGAAGAAAAATTCAATTTTGCCTGGAAAGAATGCCTACCCTGCTAAAATGAAAACATATTACAGATATAGAAATTGACTCTGGGCATATTTTAATAGCAATTCACTGAGCAAACATTGAACTACCTAAATATGTGAATCACAATTTTTGTAATAATCTGTTCTAAATTGGTATTTGCCATTTTATTTCCCTGCCTTGGTTAATATGCACATCATACCTGCTACGTCTTGTTTTTTTTTTACCAAATGCTACAAGGAACCTAAAAGAATTGTTTACATTATCACTTCTTCCAAACTGTTCACTGTACTTTGTTTTTCCAAAAGTTGTCAGAAATTATGTTGGTATGAGAAAGACCAATATATTCTAGGAAAGCTGGACTGAGAAGGTATGGGGAAGTCACCATTTACGTATCCTGAGAATGGATACTTTAATGTTTATTGCTTATGCATCTACTGTATATACGGTAAGTTCCTAAATGATACAGAAGGTACGCTACCATACTGGTATATCAGAGATTGATATTGTATATAAATAGATGAGGCTAACTATTTTTCATCACTAGTGCAGAATCATAGTGTGTACACATCTTTTTTAACGATTCTTTATCCTGATGCATCAGTTTTCGCTTTAAAATTAAGAAAAAGGCCATTTCACTCAAAACACAAGTTTTGGAGTTAATTTTTCTTATAGCCTAATGGGAATCAGGACCAGGATTGAGCAAGGGGATAGACCTTTTCTCCCCCTCCCCTAATACATGAAGAAGGCATTCAAAAGGCATAGTTACCTACCATATAAACAAAGTCTATGCCTGACAGGTTTTGCAGGCTTCTGTTGTGCTTTCAGTATATGTAAGTTGCTTGGCCAAAGATAATAGTGAATCAAAGACTCTGAGGAGCTGTACTATGGGTAACAAGGTAATCCTTTTGCTTTCTATTCTCTTAGAAATTATTGTTAAGATGGTATGAATCATAGAATCCTAGAGTTGGAAGGGACCTAGTAGGTCATCCAGTCCAACCCCCTGCCTATAGCAGGAAATCCTCCTAGAGCATCTCCGACAGGTGCTCATTAAGCCTTTGCTTGAAGATCCCCAGTGAGGGAGAGTCCACCACCACCAATCTGTTCCACTGCCAAACCGCCCTCACCATCAGGAATTTTTTCCTAATATTCATCCGGAATCTCCTCTCTTGCAATTTGTACCCATTGGTTCTAGTTCTGCTTTCAGAGGCAGCAAAGAACAAATGAGCCCCTTCCTCCATATGACAGCCCTTCAGGTATCTGAAGAGGGCAATCATAAGACTGGGAGTATGTAGTTCCAACAGTAAAATGTGTTTCTGGCATGATTTGGTGGTTCATCCTGCCTGTCTAAGAGATGAGAACGTAAAATTTAAACAACTAGAGTACAGCTCAGTCATTTGAGAAGCCATGTCACAGAGGATGAGCAGAGGCAGAAAGAGGGCAGAAGCACTTGACCTGTCCACTAGTGGTAATGTCACAGGTGATAGAAAGCACTGCAAGAGCAAATGTATGAAGAGCTAAATATGAAGGCTTTTCCAATGTTTATTTTTAGTTGTAAGAAAGTTGTGAGAAGTTACCACACACAAAGAATTCTTCTCTCAATGAAAGAATGGATTATGTCACTTATTTTAACACACTTCAGTTATGAAGTACATTTAGTAGGTCTGCATTGTGGACTACTATTAAATAAAATGCATAACTTACAGCTGTCCAGGCTCCTTTTTTGCATCGAGAACACAACCATCCAACATGAATTTCATGAGAAGGAACACCATAACAACCTATAAAAAGAGAGCTAAAGTGATAAATGGATTCTGTACCTCATTACCTTTTTAGCTAAACAGACAAATGGGATTTTTTTTCAAAACCCAGATTTGAAATGCTAGTGATTAAAACAAACTGAAAAAAGAGTGTTTTCAAGAAGCAAGATTAGCTGTCATTCTGACAGTTGAAATATTACCTGTGTTACCAGCAATATTGATTCCTAAAACCCAGCCATGTCATCTTTTAGGATCCATTCACTATTTTTAAGGATCCACTCACTGTCTAATAGTTCAGAACTATATACTCTATTTACTTGAATATAACATTCACCTTTTAAACCAAATTTAGTCTGCAAATTTGAGGTGCACATTAGATTAAATGGCACATTAGGTTCAAGTAAAAACATGTCTTTTTATTATAGGTCAGTATTTAGTTTAACAGTTTACTATATTCTAATGAAAAAATGTAACAAAAATTAAAATTTTACCTGCTTTGTAGCTGCGCATTACAATTGCCAGTAAACACAAAAAAAATCTTAAGCCTTTTAATATGGGATGCACATTGGATTAGATGGTGTGTTAAGATTTGAGTAAATGCAGTATTTCAGAAGCATGTTTAGTGGTGCTTATAGTAGCGGTGCTACTATAGCATCAGGATACAGAGCATATGTTAAGAGATGTTAATTCAAATCCCTGCTCAGCTATTAATTTATTGGGCGACATTAGAATAGCTGCCACCTTTCAGTCTTGATTTTACTCCAGCCTCTTTTCCTGAATAAGAGAAAGTCAATACTGAATTTCTTGAAAGGAGTATATCAACTTCCATATATAAATGATTGTTGGAAGGATCACTGGGATAACTTCTGCATAGCAAGTTAAACACTCAAATTTCTATAAACTTTGCTGAATTTCACTCAAATTGGAATCTGAGCACATAGCAAAATTCACAGAGATGACATCAGATCTTGACAAGATCAGGCAATGGCCAAAGGCCACTGTTCACGTGATGGCCTACCCAACACAAATCCAAAACCTTCAATTCCATAGGCACAACTTACAAAACTTAGAATATTTCATTTTCCAACATATGTAAATTCTATATAATCATATATATCATATATTTCCATTATGTTCCAAAAATAGCTCAAAATGTTCTGATCTTTTCAGATGGTAACAATACAAATGAAGTTAAAGAAATTATGTAATACTTTAAGGTGAATATTGTATTTACTTGCATGAACCCGTACACAACACTTTGCACAGGAAATCAGGAGACTTGTTCCATCTTCTTCGAGAAAGCCATTGGACGGATAATTTTCAGTAATATCCTCACTATAAATAAAACATATCTCTGGAATAAGTGGTTTAGTCTTTTCATTGGCTGCAAATATTTCTCTTTGCTTTGCTTCTGAGTAAATATAATTTTCTTCATTAGGATTGTCAGCCTGAAAAAATATATTTAAATACAAAGTTATTTGCTATATTTTCATTCAGTATGTTTCTCAGACCCCTATAAACGATAAGCTAATTCACATTAAATGTCATTGCTAAATTCCTTTACTTTGAAAATTGAAAAATTATGATTTAAGTTTAAACAGACTAAGGGTGCAATCCTAACCTAGACCAGCTTAACTCATCAGTCTTCCCTTTCCTACAGTGATATATGGAAGGAAGAATATGTCCGTGCACTGACCTAACCTTCCCCCAGGAGTGGCTCAGAAGTGTCTTTTGGCCGTTATGACACTCCCAGGTCAGCACAGCACTTATGCCGGGACTTAGGCTAGTCTAACTGAAGATTAGGATTGCAACAAAACTAAACAGTTGTATTCTCCCCTTCCCCACTGATGCATCAGAGACTATGGAGACATCAAGCTTTCTTGTTACTTTTTATGGTTCCACTAAATAATTTCTTCAATAGATGTTCTACATTGTGCTCCTACTAGGAAAACAATATGAATCAATAAAGTAAGGAAGGTCATTGTACAAGGATGGAAAAATATTGTATAGAAATGAATGCTATAGATGTCAGCATGCCCTATTGTAGGATTTTTCACTTAATAAATCATCAACTGGAAAAAATAGCCATTATGTGCATATTATATTATTGGATATGTTAAAGTACATTGAAATATATTATGTGCAAAACTGAACCATAAAGACTTTTAAAAAGTACTATAAGCAAAAAAAAAATTAACCATTTTGCCTTCCTTGGCCAGCAGGGTAGCAGCTCTGCACTAGCATATGAGAAGGCAAAATGAATAAACATAAGAACAAGAAAATGTATTCAAATCACTGCCGTTATTTAGGGAGGAAAGGTTTTTTAAAAAGCTAGAGAATATAATCTAGTCCTTCCTCTAGTGGTATGGGAATGGAACCCTATACAGGAATCAGATTTGTATGGAAAAGAAAGGGTGAAATTACAGAAGTTCAGTCATATACATGAAGGCTGCATCAAATACCTGTCACGGTGTCAAAGACCATAAAATAAATTTAAATATCAAATTAAAATAAATATATTAGACATAAAATGTATGAATGAATAAAATGGATTGGCTAAAATTTCCAGGCTTTCTCTAAGCACCAATACACACCACAGGAAAAAGGCACATACTCAAATGGACCCACTTCATCTACCTTCCATGTACCTTCCATGCACAAGGAAGTTACTTCTGGTTTTGGAGAAAATTAAGAAGTATATCTTTTTTGGCACTCAGAATACCCCCCAGACTTAACCAGAGCACAGCTCTGGTTGTGTTCAGGCAAGTGGGCCAGAAGACTGCAGAGGTTCAAAGGCTGGGCATGGACCAGATTGAGGCTTACCAAGGGCCACATCTGTCCTCCCACCCCCTGCCTGGATTTGGGGACACCTGTGCTTGATTAAGAAGTGAATTAGAGGCAATCCTTTTACATTAAAAAAACTGCAAGGGGTCAATCTGACTAGGATCTATGAAAATGTCTTTCCAGGGAGGTCTGGCATACTCCCTCCTGCATCTTTAGAAAGAAGCCATCAGAAGACATGTGAAATTTGTTCTGCTATTCACTAATATGTTTTAGCCAACACTTTATATACAGTTTTATTGTTATTATATCTTATACACATTGCTACAGTAAGCAAATGTGTTGAAAGCAAGACATAAATCTTGCTTTAGAAAAATCTAATCTATTTGGAATCACTGCATCTCTTTATTCGATGGTTGACTGGCCATTTACCCCTCAGCCCTGGACTTGCTAAGTATAAAGAAAAAGCTAACGGTCATGCTACAGACGTGCCTTCTACAAGTATTAGTGCTTGTGCTGTTTTAAAATTTTTCATCAATTACTATAAAGGAGACATCTGTAAATGCTTTCCAATTGTATAAAGCCTCCTTACCTGATAATAAGGCTTGAGGAGTGTGCATATGGCGCAACAGGGTTCCAATTTGGCAACAGCTGCATTGTACTCCTTTTCAGCAGTGAAATTTGGTACTCTCTTCTGCCAGAGATAAACAAGAGGCTTGGCCCAGGACTCTGTTTCTTGTATTTCCTCCTCGATTAGAAGAGCTTCAGGCAGTTCTTAAAAGAAAATGACATTTGAAAAATCTGTGTTCTCAGGGTGATGGCAAACAATGATTCAAGTAGCAGTGAAAAGCAAGTGGATGGCAACTCTACATAAGGAAACAAAGCCACAAGAACAGGTGTACTCAGACTAAAGAGGCTTGCAGTGCAAATACTGAAAAGATTTGTTTTTTTTCCTCCCTTCTTATCATAGAAGCTCATTCCAGGCATAAAAAACAGCATAAATCACCATGTCAACATGCCTATCAATGATACACAATGTAGGGACTCAGGATGCAGACGAATTGGTTGTCATGGAATATACCCAGCTTACTTGTATCTTAACGCTCACCCTTTTCAGTAGAATTTAGTCTCCTAAATTGAGGTGCACATTAGATTTTGATGGCACATTAGATTGGAGTAAATACAGGTATTTTGATAATTAAGTATAGATCAGTATTTAGTTTAACAGTTTACTATATTGTAAATAAAACGAAACATAAACCCATTGTTGTATAAAGTAGTGCAATTATGTAAAATCACACAAACCTATTGTCATGTTATTGTCATATAAATCATTAAATTAAATTTTGCACCTGCTTTACAGCTGCACATTACAATCACCAGTCATCTCATGTCTTAAAATAGGGGTGCATATTAGATTTGATGATGCATTACATTTGAGTAAATAAAGTATTTTAAAAGAAAAGTGTATCTTTTCTAAAATCGACATTTGCTCAGACCAGAGGGGAAGCACAGGCTTATCCCATAGCAAGGGAATAAATGTTCCCTTACTTCCAGGAAGTCTTTGCAGATCAAAATCTGTTGTGTGATGCAGTATGATTAGACTATCCATCAATTATTAAAATGCATTGCTTCTTTCTCTAGTAGTTTAGAAAACATACTGACAAGTTTTCATAAAGATTCCCCACAATCGTTTATTGAACCATTTATCTAAAATAATGTAAACTTCACTCCACTATTCTTCACTCCACCTATTCTTTATCCCTGATAAAAGCATCACAGGATGATTTTACCAGAACACACTAGATGGCTATTTTGGTAAGATGACTTTTCTAAAACAGCTTGAAACTGGAACCACTACATAACCTTCCCTGTCATATTTAAAGGAAACTGTACTATAAGTACTGTATTTTAAAATAATTTTTACCAAACTGCTAAGAGGCCCATAGTTCCACCCATGGACAGGGTGTATACCTACATTTGCAATAGGAGTTGTAAACAAAATAAGCTAGCTTCCTATATTGCTCTTTTTATTTTGTTTGTGCTCAAAAAAGTAAAGCAAGCAAGTTCTTTAGCAGTAAGTTCTGTGTGCTGTTTAAACAACAAAACTTAACCTATCAATGCAAGTTATGTTTTCTTTAAACCCAACTTCATCACAATCTTAGAATAATGGTTTATTTTATTATTAAAAAAGCAGGCTTCCTTCAGTCTTAGAAGACTATGGTAATGTGCTTGGCGCTGCATACGCTGCATGCGAAGCACGAAAGCCTGGGTTGGATTGTTATGGAGGATAGGCTGTTACCCAAGCAGCAAATCTCCCCTCTCCATGCCACTGAATTAGTCCAATAGAAAGGCAGAGCCAATATGATTGGATCCAGCTGGCATCACAGAGCTGGGCTAAGGACAGGAGCTCACCCTGTCTTGTGGAGCCGACCCGGGAATCGAACCCTGGCCTGCTGGTTAACAGGCACAGTGCCTTAACCGCTTGCGCCACCCATTATATGGATTGAGAAAAGCTAAAGAGCCCAAGAAAAAAATTTCAGTGGGTGAATGTTGAAGCAATAATGCATCCAATTACAGTTCAACAGTAATGCTAATTTCTATGTAAATGATACAAGTATATGCATGATTAGTTAACAATATAAGCCACTGATATTCTCACATGAGGGAGAACTGTACTATCCTTCTCCCTCTGTAAATAAATTTTTTATTATATTCTTCAGCTTGCTATGCTAGACAATTGCACAGAAAATTTAGTTAGATCTGTAGTGCCCAAATCCCTACTGGGAAGTTGGGAACCAGGTAAGTTTCTGCATGGGCAGGGAGGAAGGCAACAACAGCTCTGCAGTAACTGCAGCACTGCCACTACTAAGGGAAACTCAGGTGTCTCTTCAGTGGCTCAACTGGTTAAGTACCATGCCTGTTATCCAGAAGGCTGGGGTTTGAGACAGGTGCTGCAAGAGAGAATGGGGTCCTTTCCAGAGCCCAGCTCCTGCCAACCTAGCAGCTCAAAAGCATGCAAATGCAAGTAGATGAATAGGTACCACCTTGGTAAGAAGGTAAACAGCGTTCCATGCCCTCATTCTGGCCATGTGACCATGGACAGAGCTGGCTCACGGATAAGTGCTACACCTAACAGCTGTGGCTGGTGCCTATATAGGCAGCAGGGCAACCTGCAGCCAGTCAAAGGTGGCAGGGCAACCTGCCAGGGACCTTTACCTTATGTTTACCTTATCTCTGCATATCTTTGTTATGGAGTTACTCCCGGTTTTTCTGCAAAAACAGAAGTAGGTTGTGATTGGAAATAAGGATTGTTTACATGGCCATGAAAAACCTCAGAGGAGGGCTGCATACATATGGGAGCCTATAGAGGCCAGCACTGTCCCTCAGGTAAAAAACAAGCTGCTTGGAAGCAATGGAACAGTGATCACTTGATCACCATCACTGACATCAGAGGAGGACCATTCTCATTAAGGGGACACACTCTGCTTTTCATTCCTGTGATGGGTCACCATCCACCATGTTTGGAACTGCTGAGCTAGAAAATCCCAGAGCAATCCTATGCATGTCTACTCAGAAGCAAATACCATTGTTTTCAATGAAGATTACTTCCAAAGCTGTGCATATATGATTGCAGCCTCAGATTTTCAGCCAGGTTGACATAGGAAAAACTGAATGACTAACAATTGACAGTAAAAACACAAAACTGATAATCCATAAATATACATTTTACTAAGTCTGCCATTTCGGATTACTAAACCTTAAGATTTCTGAACCTTAAGATTTTGTACCTTAAGATGCCTGGTTGCAAAATAGCTTAAATGTTTCTTTGAATGTATTTGGATATATCCAATAATGTGCAGTCCAAATAATTATCAGAATATGATAGTTATATATCAATGATAGTAATGCATCAGTAATGTATGATAGTAATGTATCAAAAGTGTTGTTAGCATCTGAATTCTCTGATTGTACCGTCTTGAAAACAGAATAAGCTAATAATTTCCAAAAGCTACGTGGAACTTTTCATCTGTTTCAATCTTCCAGTACCAGATCAAAATGATGAAAAACCTACTAATTTCAGTTTTGCAAATTATCTCATCAATATGAATGAGTTCTATTTTAAGCCTTGTCTATCTGTAAACTTCTGCCTCATTTTCCTGAAAATAATGCACAAACATGCAAAGAAAAAAATATGACTCATAATGGAAATTAAGCCACTCTAATCAAACTAGCTGTGCCTACGCATAACTTTTCACCTCTGACTTGGTCACAAGGTTGCCTGCTGGATTAAACCACTTGATTAATATAGTGATCACTCACAACAAACCCTAAAAATGGACAAGTTTATGCACAACAGCACTTCTATAAAAAACAATGCACATATGCATGATATATAAGAACTTTAGCATAAGTGACAGTAGACAATATTCTTTCCTTTCATTTAGATATGATCACAAGCTAAATTACAGAATTACAGGAGTGGTGCTGTCATTAACATGTATTATTCTCTCCTAAAAACACAAAAATTACATTTATTATAAAATTTAGATGAATTTGGGATGAGATACCTTTTGAGTGAGAGATGCATGCTAGAAAAAGATGGAGATAGTATTTACTGTTCATTTGCTACATGTCTCCCTCAACTCACACCTCACTATTTACTAGTATCTCACTAGTTATCACCCAGTTTAAGAAAGTGTAGACTTATATTAGAATGTGTGCTCTGAAGCAGAAGTGCTTTTATTTTAAGAACAGAAATAGATACCCTCAATTACTAATCAAGACTGTAACATTAGAGGAGCTGATGAAAAGGGAAAACCTTTTCCCTTTGCTTGGTGTTCCAGTCTAAATCTCTTCTCTCCCTCACATGGCTCTAAAGTAATGATTTCTGCATACTGCCAATTTTGGAGGGGGGAAAACAATCTCAGTGAGGGCAATTTTAGAGTTAACCTCCCCTTATTCCCTTAACATATGGGGGGTTGTCTCCTACAGATTTTTTTTATTTAAATACAAGGCATTTCTCATTTAAGAACATAAGAAGAGTCTCAACTGGGTCAGGCCAAAGGCCACCTAGTCCAGCTTCCTGTATCACACAACAGCCCACCAGATGTCTCAAGGACCACATGTTCTCCCCTGCATCTGGCATTTTGAGATTGTTCACCTCTACACATACCCCTCACGGCTTCTAACATGTCATGGTCCTTTCCTCTAGAAATTTGTCCAGTCCCTTCTTAAAAGCACTGAGGCTAGATGCCATCACCATATCCGGTGGCAGGGAGTTCAACAGACCTGCCAGAGTATAGGGTAGAATTGTCCCACGGCACAGCAGAAGTTGTACTGATCAAGTCCTGAACAATGTAATTAGTAATGAAAACAGACAACAAAGTTTCTGAGACCTAGCAACTGTATTCAAAGGATTAGGCAATATACATAGTCAAGAGTCCGGTCCAAGATCATACATACAGAGAATCAGGCAGTGTCAAGTCAGTCCAGTCTAGTCAGCAATTTCCGTATCTATTCATCCAACCCAAGGCTTCTAAATGACCATTCTTATATACCTCTTCAATTGGGAGTTACAGCCAAATTCAGCTGCTGTAAGTTAAGAGCTTATATGCCTACAGTTTCACACATGTAGGTTTCTCTCATCAGTCTCAATCTATTCCAGGTGCCTCTTGTTAAGCCTCTGGAATGTAACTGTTACCAACTTATTCCCAAAATCTAATTCCAGGTCATATCAAACCTGGCAACACACTGGAGAATTTCTGTATTTCCCCAGCTTATTACACGCACCAGACCATAAGATGCACCAAAGTTAAGAGGAGCAAAACCAGAAAAAATATTCTAAACTGAATAGTGTACTAATAAATTTAATAAAATATAGCAGAATAATATTACAACCATGTAAAGTCAACAGTGGTATTAAGAACCATCATCACTGTCATTAAAAATGAGAGACTTTAAGGTTCAAGCACTTTTGTAATTTTCTGGAAACCTCAATAACTCATCATTTGCAAGCTCTAGCAAACCAGATTCTGTGCATTTGCAAGCTCTAGCAATCCAAATTCTGTGCATTTGCAAGCCTCAATTGCAAGCCTCCCCCACCCCTGGAAAGGATTGCAGCCCTAGGAACCAGATCCTGGGCATGTCTACAGAAGTGCAAGCCTCCCCCACCCCTGGAAAGGATGCATAGGATTGCAGCAGGAGGGACCTCTCTCTCCTGGGCTGCTTTCTCCTCCCCTCTTCCCACCAGTGCCCCCTTGTTTTGCCTTCCTGCCTCCATGCTCTGCTATTCCTCTGGGCTCCATTTGTTTCTTGGGAGGAATAGCCTGTTGGGAAGCCTCTGTACCTCCTCCTCAGCTTGCCCTGCCCAGGGAGGCAGAGCACAGCTGCAGAAGGTGCTCCAGGATTGGCCCCTTCACTCCATAAGACGCAATGGGGGGGGGAGATCCTTTGGGGGGGGGAGTGGATCTTATAAGCCAGCAAATACTATATTTTTGTGTATATATATCTTTACTGATACTGAACCTAAAGAGAATTCCTTCTAAATGGACATGTATAAGTTTTCATGGCAAATATTTCTCTAACATGTTTAGTAGATCTAACATTTAAAAGAGGAATATATGGTTTTTACGACATGAGATGTTCCTCATTCAATTTCTCACAGGAAGAAATGTCTCTTTTCTAGAGGTGCCTTTTGCGATGAAATGTTTTAACCCTATCATTTAGCTTTTAAACTATATTACAATTCTTTTATTTAGCTTTTAAAAATAATTTTTACCAACAAAGGCAGAGAAGACTGCCATCTTCAGCTGTGTTTAAACATACAGGATGTAAAACACAAGGTTTCAGGAACTTCCTCTCCATTTCTTTTAACATACTTTATATAGGGGAGTCCCTATACCCATGGCTGTATCTGCCAACGCACTTATCTGCGGATCAGTTCCATGTTAAGTCCCTGGCTCCAGAGCATGGAAGGAAGCATTTGCCTGTATTCCCCTACACCAGAATATAACCCCTGCAGATGGAGAGATGCTTGTACAATAGTTATTGAGCTAATAACAGAATTCAGACTACAGATACAATAGTAGCAAGATCCTGTTCAGTGTATCTCTAGCTGGCTGGGTTGGGTGGGGGCATGACAAGGTGCCACACTGGCTAGACTAGACTGGGGTTGTTTGTTTTGGGGTTGTTGTTTTTTTTTTTGCAAAAGCCTTTAAGTAAGGAAAATGGGAAAGCATTGATTTTGAATCTCTGTCAAGTTTCCACTCCAAAAATGTCAGATTTTGTGGCATTTTGGTTGGTTCTAAGAAAGATGTTACTAGAATATGTCCTTTGCGTTCCCTGTGGATTTGCTTGTTCTAACAATAAATAACCACAAACGAATAAGGATGCACTAAATATATTATAAAGAACATTGTGCAAAATCTGATACTAGAGCATACTATTTATAGAGTACAGTTGCATACTTTTTATAATTGCCAAAGTGTAGGTAATTTGGTTTATTTTCATTTCCCAGCCTCTTCTATTGTTTGCTGCTATTCTTTCTTTAGGCATCACTTTCATAAAAACAAGCACAATGAGAAAAAGACAAGATGTCCGGAAAACCACCTTTATAAAAAGGCTGAATCATTCAAAACATTTACAAATAGCCTCACAAATATATGAAGACTAAGGGAAAAACATTTCATTGAGACATTTCAACTATAACAGAAGTCTTTCCCCTTGATAAACTATCAGACTCCTCAGGCCTATTGTTGTGTTAGCATAACACATTCTATGGTGGGTAGATGCCTTATCTAGTACCGACTTTCCAAAAGATGTTAGGAACCATTACATTCCCATGAGGGACTACATTCTAAAATTTCACAACATTCTGACTCTTCTCACCTATTAAGGTTCCAACAAAATGAGCTGGCTAATCACAATTTTCAAGCATTTTATTTTTGCTGTAACCAAGGTTAACAGCCATCCCCAGTCACAAAACTGCATAATCTCTAATTAAAAATGCAGCAATTTCACTTAACCCTGAACATATTTAAATCTTTTAATTACTTTACTAGATGGATTCTAATGTTAATACAGCTTTTTTGTGTAAATTACTGGAACATTCTGAAACCCACTCAATCTTGTCCCCTCAAGACATGCAAATATTGCAAAGATATAGATCATAGCTCTAAGCTGTCTCTAATTTGAGGAGAGATGCTTAACAGCTAATTGAAGTACTGTAGCTAGTAAATTTGTGGGCCAAAGCAAAACACATAAGCACATGTGAACGATTCAATTATTCACAAAAGTAAGGACGAGAAAAAAAGAAAGAACTTTCTTGATTTCAGTTCAGTGACAAACAGTTCAATGCAGTAGGTGACATTGTCAGTCTCGGATATACCTAATGAAACATGATGGATATAACTGCAGGAAACATTATATGGTCAAGTATTAATGTTACATGCTCCCCCTCCCCTCAACATTGCAACCCCCTACCTTCTAAACTGAAGCCAAGTTTCCAGCTAATTCCAAAAGAATCTCTGAATTATTTGCTTTGAACAACACTTTATGGGGTTTTTGGGGAAATCAGAAGTTGATTCCGAGTTCTTGGTTTTTAGAATAGTGCAAGAAGGAGTAAAACAAGAAAGTCCTAGGAGAGCTCTGGCATTCCCGTCCCCATGGCAGTTCAAATTCTGATCTCATACATACTTCAAAAACTACTTACAGTTGGAAAGTAAATTTTAGTGGAAGTTTCTTTCTATTATAAATAGTGCATTGGCAAAACGAGACTAGAATTAGAATCACAGCAGTGTAAATGTGCTAAGGTTCCCCAACATCCTTTCTAAGGTCTGCTGCATGTTGCACCTCCTTCTACACATGCACACAGATGTGTGCAAGTTATTTTGTTAATGAAGAAAAAAACCAGGTCAACAACTTCAAATCACTGTATTAATGTAGTTTGATTCCAAGTCTATGGGCTTTTGTCCAAAACTGAAAACTGGATTTTTAAAATATCTTCCTGCTTCTCCTACAAAGTTTTAGTGGCTCACATTCTAAATGCTCATGACAGGTTACAGCTATCAAGAGATTATTTCCTACTTAAATCAACTGAATAAACATAAGCTACTATCTAGGACTATTAGCTAGCAATCTAACAAAGGCAAGTTTGGCAAGCAGCTATAATAACATTACATCAGAACTGGCACCGGAGTGTGTGGGTTTAGGCTTATTGGTGCCAAAATTTACAAACTAAACTAGTACAAGCCAAACTGTTAACATATACTAAGGCATTGTGGGAAAGTCACTAATTGTAGGAATTACAATTAGGACTGTGACTGTAGGCTTGTGACTATAATGAATTAAAATTTGTTCCATAAACTTTAGGGGAGAAAAAACTGCAGCTTGCAAATGAATCAAATCATGTCAATAGAGGCTGCTGCTACCAAATACAATAACAAATGACTAGTCTTAAAGTGAAGTGATGGTTACTCTCCTTGCCATAAATACCTGATCTTGACTGCTGGCAGTTACTGTGCAACCCTGTAAAACTCATGGTGGAGAAAGAAGTGTTGCACATTGGCATACCTAAGGAGGGGGCAAAAAGGCAAATGCTTTGCGTGTCACACCACCTCCCTTGTGCAATTCAGTGCAAACGTCCAGAGGTGATTTGAGGTTGGATAGGCACTAGGCAGTGTGCAACCTCCTCAACTCTCTGAAAGCCTTCTAAAGGCCTTGGAAGACACCAAAAAAGCCACATCTAATTTCACAGAGGAAACCAGAAGTATGTTTTTAGATTCTCAAAAAGCGTGCTGAGAGCTGGGGAGGTTTTCCTGGTCCTCAGAATGCCTTCTAAATGTAGCATATAAATGCCATTTCCAGTTTCCTCCATGAAACAAAGTGGGTTTTGGGGACTTTGAGGCCTTAGCAAGCTCTGTTAAATAGCCAGTGCAGACTTGAGAAGCACCATTGCAGGGCTTGGTGTGTTCCCTGGAGGAAGGGAATGAAAGTCCTTTTTGTTTGTGCTGCTGAATGAAGCAGTAGGCATCTGGTGACACTGCATCCAACAGAGCCACCAGCTTTAGGACAGGGCTGCTAGACAGCTACTGAGTGGAAAAAACTGTAGCATGTAGGCATAGTGCCAATTTCTGGAAAACAAGTACAGACTTTTATCTTTCACAAACTTTGGGTTTGGTCTTTGCTGTCAATATTAGAGGCAGGAAGTGGGATCAGAGCAAATCTAAATGTACATAAAAAACCCATGGCTGCAATCCTAAACATACTTTCCTGAGACTAAGACCCTTTGAACACAACTGGCCTTATTTCTGAGTAGATATGGTTAGGATTGTGCTTCAAACCTGTTAATTCAGGCTTTTTTAAAAATACAAAAAAAGCACTAAAACACAGAGTGACCATATGTCTCCCTTTTCCAGGACATGTCTGGAATTCTAGCCTTGTGTTCTTGGGAAAAAACTGCTCTATCCTTTTTCCTTGTGAGTAGGAATATGTAGCTTGTAATTAATAAATTATATGTAATAGTTTCAAATTTTGTAACAAGTAATAAATATATATTACTGTTTTTAGATTTTATTTTGTCATGTCCTAGATTTTTCTTAGGTTTCCTTGACATCTTTTGTGATTATGACATATGGTCACTGAGTATAACAACTTTCTTTAACCAGGATTAGATATTCATCAAAAATTGACCTACTTGGTTTTACCAACATTTGAAAAAATATCAGTAAGGCAGGGAGTGTGATATGTTCTCTAAACACAGATGGGAGTTGAAAAAAACTGATACCTAGAAGGTCAAATTCTGTCCCCCCACTTCGCTTATATATTTTTAACTCCTGGTATTCATAATATCTGTATTAACATTTCAAGAAGCAGACTGCAGTGGTATTGTTACAGATGAATCACAAAAAAGAAAGATAATCTGTAGAACAAAAATACCAGCATTTCAGACTGTTCTACAATTTTAATGCACACAGTAGGGAACCTTTTCTTTAAAAAGCTGATAAATGCAATACATTTGTTTTCTTTTATGTTTTTAACAGAACTTACACAAAAAATTCAAAGTTTAAATGAAAGGATGCTGGTAACCCTCCTGACATTGCTCCAAAAAAAAAAAAATAACAGTGAACTGGATACAAATGTGTTATTCTGGCTCCAGGAGTATTCTGCTTCTGCTTTATTAATGTGCTGTAGCAAAAAGTGAAACTAAATCCAAAGATAATCTTCTATTTGCACTTGGCAAAAGCATAAAATATGTCTACAGAAGCTACCTATTATTTCAATCCCTGCAAAACTAGGTTATCCTTTGCCTTGCCTCCTCATCATGCAAGACCTTGGAGTTTACCGTCATTGAATACCTACATACGGGTTGCATGGCTTGGCTGGCATTTACTGGCTAAGCCTCACAAAGCAGCCATCCTGCCAGCAGTGCAGGATCAGTTAGGCACTCAGTGTGTACCTGAATGTCAACAAAGGCAGGGAAGAAACAAACTCCTCAGTAGCTTACCAGTGAAAGGGGCTGGCAGGATACCAGTGCAAGGGGCATGCCAACCCTGGCCTGGATCATAGATTGCCTGAAAAGCTTTCTGACTTGAGGCACGCTTCTTTGGTCCAGCTGCTTCTGCCACTTCTAGAATGATGGTGATAAGCGTATGTTCCCCATAATCACGTGCATAACTTCTCTTGCAAGTGGTTACAAAAAGACACTAATACAGACATGCCCTGATATCTGGAGAGGTTTTGTTACAGAAATCTTCACTGTTCTGTGGAACTGCGGATACCAAGAAATGCCACACTACCCTCTGATCCCAGCACCTCTGGAAAGTCTTCTGAGCCCATGTACATCTGCCTATGGCCTCTGCTTAGTTTTAAAAAGTCACTTTTTTAAAAAAGTGACTTTGTTAAAAACTCTAATTCTGAGTGTGGAAGAACTATAGGCAGATGTGTGTAACCTCTGCTAGGCTCAGAAATCACTCCAGAGGGAACAAATGCAAGGGCATGCAGTAGTGGGGGAGTCTCACATAGCCAATCCATAGGTAAGTGAAACCACAGATACAGTATTAGTATCCATCCATCAGTCTCAAAAGACTATGGTATCGTGCTCAACGCTGTATGTGAAGCACCAAGGCCTGGGTAGATTAATATGGAGGATAGGCTGTAAAACCCTGTAAAACACAAGCAGCAAATCTCCCTTCTCCACGCCACTGAAATAGTCAATGGAATGGCAGAGTCAATACGATTGGTTCCAGCTGCGTTGCAGAGCTGGGCTAAGGACTGGAGCTCACCCTGTCTTGTGGGGACCTGGGTCTTGAACCCTGACCTACTGGTTAACAGGCACAGTGTCTTAACCATTTGCTCCACCCACAGCCCAGAATCTGTGGATAAGGAACCTCCCCCGGTAGTTACTTTTCTACTCACAATAGCTAGGTTCAGATGTAACATGAAACCACAGGGTTGCTAACCACAGCTGAAATTCTACACCATGGTTAAAGTCTCCAGGTTTGCAATAAGCCAACTGTGATTCAGCGTTGCTTGCTCTTATTTTCTGACTACTTAGGACTTGGCATCATATATTCAGAAGTTAATTACCATCTCTTTAGTGCAGCAGTATTAAGAAAGACCCATAATTCTAAATGTAGTACGTCCATGTTCTGAATTCTGACACAATGAATTCAAACTGTGATTTGCAAACTACCTTCAAACTGAGGAATCAGATCATGGTTTACAGGTCAGGTCAAGTTCAGATATTATGTGAAACCATAGTTCAGCTAAACAAACTATGGTTTTGCATTATCTGTGAACTCAGTGTCTCTTCATACTGTTTTGAGCTTCTCACATATTTTTTCTAATGCACTGAGAAGGATTTAAAAGAAAAGAAGGATGGAAAAATACAAAAGAATTATATCACGTATTTGGAAAATATGCTAAAAACTATTTTAATGATGATCAACCTGCAGAAGTAGAATTTTTGGCACATGGTCAGAATATGATCTTCGGAACTGTGCAATAGTTAAAATATGCAGATACCATTATACAACTTGAATGATATATTACCAGAAGGGACTGAAAAAAGCAAGCCCACCTTCATCACTGGTTGCCTGCTGTTTAACCAGTGTCATAGGAGATCTTGCAGGGGGTTTACTGAGTGGATGACGCCAACTTTTAGAAGTTTTCGTTCTCTCTCCTTCAGTTATCTAAAAGAGACAATACCGATTTGATTTATTCATGATAACCTAGATCTGTTTAAAATATTTGCTAAAGGGGGTGGGCTTCATTGTACAGGGACTCTCACAAGGAATGTTACAAATACTTAATGAAAGTAGTAATAGACTGATCACCAATATTCAAACATTTGGCTAGATTTGTGTCTAACTAAGAAGACATTGTAAAAATGACGGTACAATAGTTCCCAAACCTCATCTAAAAAATCTGCAGTGACAATACCTATAGGTGGTTCTCAAGAAAAACAAGCAGAAATGGCTGAAGTGTGGTAATTTTGAAATAAAGAGCATATTGTTTTGTCAATGGAAGTCAAGATTCACAATTTCCTTTATGATATACCATTCTCTTGAAAGGTGCAGTGTACACATTTAGCTTAGATACTGCCAGGATTGCAGTTTCTGCTATTCCTTTCTCTTTCTTTAGTGCTTCTGCCATCACAAAAGGTATAAAGGAAAATTATCCCTTTGGTGCACTTTGATAAAAGCCTTCATAGCTTCTTCTAGGCACAGTGCATTTTCTCCAAAAACTAAGAAATGAGAGGTTTTTCAATAGTACACCACAACTTCTGCTAAAGTGGACCTGGTGGCAGAATGGCTGCATTTGAGGAATATTATTCACAGCACTGGTTCTCAAACTGACACGCCACAAAGATGATGGTCTTAAGCACAGAAAATGGTTGAATACTATATGGCAATTCATATATTCTGTAAGGTACTAAAAGTTTGGAATTCAGAAGGCTGCCAGTGCCTGACTGATAGGGAATGAAATGTTAATACCCTTGAACTGTCATATACTTCTGAGGCAGCCAAATATGGCCAGAGAGAACTAGAATATATCAAATATTATGGTCAATTAACCAGAAAAAGAAAACACAACTGCTTTATTTAACAAAAAGTGGATTTCTTTAACATAAAACAGACCAATGATACTGGCTGTTTTGAGAATCAATGAACTGTTAATAGAAACAGCAGGGAACCAATAATGTGTTAGTATAGGGCAAATATACCCTATAATCCAGAGTAACTACAGGAGCACGTAAGAGACATTACATGTACACAGTTACTGCACCATCTAGTGAAAACCTATGGGAAATTCATATTGCAATCCAGAGCAAATTGTTCTTACACCAGAGCAAGGACTCCCCATAGTTACTCTGGATTGCGCCCATTATTCCTTAGTATCAGAGTTAGTACCAGAACTCTTATTCAGCAATGTGACATCTAGCTGGCCACAGGTTTTTGTTGGTTAACTGATTTGTTGTGTTACTTAAATATTAAAATAAATTTAATGGGAGTAACTCTAACCCTAGTGATGTCACTGGTCTGTAAATATGATATTGTAGTTTGTTCTGTATGGTTTGGTATGGGAGGAGGCCCATCATGGGTTTGATGCAATGAGCTCTCAACACAAGATGAAAAAAAAATCCTAGTGATGCTTCTGGACACTGATCTAGACGGATCATTAGCCTAAAGATGTATAGTTGTGCTTATGATTAAAGAATATGATGAAATTATTAAATAAACTAATGTAGCTGTGCTGAAAGGGAGGCTTTGGCAATAGCATTCCTGTAAAATGCTTTTGTGCAACTACAAGGCAGACACAGCATGCAAACATATTGAAAAACATTTGAAAACTCACTTAGGAATAGCTAAAAAGTACCCAAGCAAATGAATTAAACATAAGCTATAATGCACAATCTTGCTGCTGAAAGATGTTTATTGGCACTTTATATTAAAACAGAAGGACTGGCTTTGGGACTGTTAAATCTCATCTCTCTGTAAAACAATAATGAGTTTGCTGTTTATGTCTGTAAAAGGGCAAGTGCTGTTTTATTCTTAGCTCTGAAGGATATTTTCCACTCTCTTAGGAATATCTGGCAATCCAAAAATGGACTGCTCTCTGTGTGTGGCAGAAACAGATCCCGCCTCTAAGGTAGTGAATACCAGTATACTATTATTTCTTGGAGTCGCACTCCCATGAAACCCAATGTGGGTACATTTCACAAGTGTGAGTGTGTCTCTGCATGTGTAGTATTTCTATAAGACCTAGAAGAATGAAATTTGGGGATGGTATTTCTTCCATGACATGAGCTAAGCTATTTTTAGAAATTTAACTCCTATGGGAACGAAAAGGGGTGCAATATATTTTCATCCCTATATTTAACATTGAAGACTGACTGTCCTAACCCCTGGATATAGAGGCATGAAATTTGGGGAGTGTATTCCTTCTGTGATATAAGGAACCACTAAGAACTTATTTTGCGCACAGTAGTGCCTGCTGCTGCCTGGTGGTGCCCAGTGCCCGTTAGGAATGTACGGTGCACTTGCTGCCCAGTGTCTGGAACCTGGAAGCATGAAATTTGGGGAGCACATTCCTTCCATGATGTAGGCACCCACTAAGAACTGATTTGGTGTCCAGTAGTGCCTGCTGCCCTGTGTTGCCTGGTGATGTCCAGTGCCCACTGCATGGTGGCACCCAGTGGTGCCCTGTACGGATGCCCAATGCCCAGTAGTGCCTGATGCCCAGTGGTACCCAATGGTGCTTACTGATACCTTGTGGTACCATGTGGTGCCTGCACCCCAATGGTGCCCAGCAGGAATGCCCGCTGGTGCCCAGTGGTGCCTGCAGCCCCTGGTGCCAGTAGGGATAAAAGAGTTCAGGTGGTACCCACTGGTACCTGCTGCCTGGTGGTGCCAACTGCCTAGTGGTACTTCTCTGCTGTCTGATGTTGCCAAGTGCCTCCTGTTGCCCAGCACTGCTCCCTGATATTCTCTGGCTAGCCCCATGTAACTCTGGACAGTGCCTTTTGGTGCCCAGCAGTTCCCACTCCCCACCAGGGGCTGTCCCACTCCCCACATGGTGCATGCCACCTGGTTCCAATGGCAGTGCCAACTGGTGCCCAGCCATACCCAGGGCCTACAAATATTCTTGAAATTTTCCCCTCACACTGATAGGTAAATTCCACTAGTT
Source organism: Cryptoblepharus egeriae (assembly GCA_030015325.1). Classification (NCBI taxonomy): domain Eukaryota; kingdom Metazoa; phylum Chordata; class Lepidosauria; order Squamata; family Scincidae; genus Cryptoblepharus; species Cryptoblepharus egeriae. Next base: position 168,348,126 of record JAREYC010000002.1, read on the forward strand.
AAATTTAATATAATTTTTAAATTATTTTTATTTCTCTTCTTACTAGTGCTATTTCTCCTGGTTCCAAACCATTTTCACTGCTCTCAACGTCACTGGTATCATCCTCTTCTGTAGATGCGCTGCTGCTAGTTTCTTCTTTATCCAAGCTTTCAGTTTCTGAGGAAGCATATTCTAGAGTCCTCTCTGAAGAAGCTGAACAATTTAAATCTCCTTCCTGGTTACAACTAGTAGAGGAAAGCAAAGCCAAGGCAGATTCCTCAAGACTGAAATGAACATAGTTGGAGTCTCCTTTAGCGTCACCTTCTTCAGTTTGTTTTGTTTTTGCTATAGAGCATGAAGTTGGAGACCTGTGACCTAAGATGACAAAATTTCATCATGTGAACATTGAGGAATTTAAAAATAAAAATCAATGTTTTCAACATGGTGTTGGAAAAGATATTTTTACAGATATTTTCAGCTTCAGTAACAAATTAATTAGGTGCAGTTTCTTTAAACTCTGCTGAGCACTTACCCTACATGTTTCAACAGGATTTCCACACAGATCCCATGAATAAGGATCACTATGTAAGATGTCAGGGGATTAAACCAAATAGGTCAAAACTGCTTAAATGTTTTGTCAGTATCACATTGGGGGATGGTGGTAGAGTGTTAAATGCACTACTGAATAATCAGTAGACCAAGAGCACAATCCTAACTATGTCTACTCAAAAGTAATCCCCATTGTGTTCAATGGGTCTTACTCCCAGGAAAGTGTCATTAGGATCGCAGGGTTAGTCTCAATGAAGAGAGTCTCAAGGCAGAGGCCAGAACTCCCAGCTATTTTGAGCAGTTCACCCTGAGTATCAAATACTCATACACTGGGTATGCACTGCTCTGTCCCACCTAATTAGGGAAGACAGTTTCGAGAAGAAAGACTTGTTTACCTGGCTTTTGCTGTGTTGCAATGTCATCTACCGGCGATCTGGCTAGCCCTGGACAGAGCATGAACAACTCATTGATAAACTCTTGTACCTTACCTTACTGTCTTTTCTTCTAACATGCTATGTTTTGGAACCTAACCATTTGCATGACTTTCCCTACACACCACTCTTGCCATGGTAATGATAATAAGCACCTCTTGATCCTGCCTGAACCTGACTTCAGCCCAAATTTTACACACACCTCTGGCCCTTCCATCTGGTTGCTGGCAGTCCTGCCCCTCAGGATCCTGGCAAAACGGCAATTAGACTACAACAGCACTAAGTAGACTGAACCAAATGAATTTTTTCTGAAGCTACATTAGGAAGCTGCCAGGCAGTATATTTGGAGATTGTGTAAGGGTGCCATATTTTTCCTTGACTACCCAAGACTTGCAGAATTTCACAGATTTTTAGACCCTCCTTCCCATGTGACAATTAGTGGGCTGGGGAAAAAACAAATTTCTGTCTGCTTGGGAGCAGAGATTTGAGCCAAATTGTGCAGGTAACATTTTTTTCCAGTTGTTCAGTGAGAAGAGTCTTCTCCTGCCTTCCATTATTCCAGCCAATGAGAAAAGGCAGAGTTGGGATTGGCTAGTAAAAAAGCAGTGATAATACACTTTCATCCCCTCTCACATATGTGACCCAAAGATCTAAAAAGAACACATAACACTCAAACAGACAAATGTAGGAAGGGATTCCATTAATGCTCAGCCTGATAAATCCAAACGCATTTATGAAAATACACATGCACTTCTACATTTTTGATAAAGCAAACACTGTCACTTCCAAAGGTTTGTCGAACTGAGTGTTTATTATAATTGCAGTATTTTTTTAAAAAAGGATAGACTTTACTGGTTCTTTTATGGAGCAAATGAGTTTTCTTCAGCCCTGAGGAGGAAATCAAAGCTCTCCAAAGAACACAATTATTGGGAAGAAGTAGCCTGTCCTGTCTATACTGCTGTTAGGAGCAAAAATAGGGACTGAAACACTTTCCAATTTTGATCTGATTTCATATTTTAAAACTAGTTTTATTTAAACAATTTAAATATTGCCACTGAAATGTCAATATCAATACAATTCATTTTGGCATAATATCAGCTGACCTAAGAGTTAAGCATTAATGGCTTATGAAGAGCCTATGAAAAGTTGTTCCTAGGAGTATTCTCAAAGGAATACTGGGACCACCAGTGGTATCTGCATGACTGGTGGTACTCATGCGACCTACAAGAAACAGAAGGAGAAGGCTCAGCGTGGTGGCAGAGATCCAAAGATTGCTTTTCCACACTGTATCCTGAAGTTATATCTGGTGTTTGTCACATGCAGCTGACCTCCCAAACCAGAAGGAATTGGCAATATCACGTTATTTCCAGTGTTACTTTGAATAAGTGGACATAAAAAGGATGTGGAGATGGAGGACAAATACAGTGGTGCCTCACATAACAAATTTAATTCGTTCCGGAGGCATGTTTGTTATGTGAAACATTCTTTATGTGAAGTGGATTTTCCCATAGGAAATAATGGAAACTCAGACGATTGGTTCCACAACCCCAAAAATATTCATATAAAATTATTAACTGGATGTAAAAATGATAACAAAACACTGGAATTGAATTCAAAACATGCATTCAAAGGTGCATGATCCTATGAAGTCTACTTAGGCTGCAATCCTAAAGACACCTTCCTTGGGAGTAAGTCCCATTTATCACAATGGGGCTTACTTCTGGGTAGACATGGTTTGGAGATTGCAATCAAAGACACTTTCTTCTGTAACCAAAAACATTTTCCAAGTGTCTCCCCACTTTTTTCTTCTCTTCATCCTGAGCCTCTCTCTCCCCTGCTCCCTTCTGGCTAGCTCTGAGCTGCTTCCCTCTTCTCCACTGCTGTTCTCTCCCTCTGTCCAGCGGATGCCCGGCCACAGGAGAAACAGCGTGGAAGTGTTGCTTTTGCTATGGGCAGGCACGCTAGGCAGCCTTGACGCTTTTTAAAAGGGCTGCACCAGCGTGTCTGCCCCAATTGCCAACGAGTTTGTTCTTTACATGAAGCACAGGATCATGTGAAATAGATCATGTGAAATAGAATCCTAGGATCATGTGAAATAGAATCCTAGATAAATTTTTGTTTGTTACGTGAAACATACTTTACGTGAAGCATTTGTTATGTGAGGTACCACTGTACTGAGAAACACTGGTGTAGCTTGAGTATATGGGTGAGACTGGTTTAGATTTCCAGCCACAAAATCACTTCCTCAGAATAGGTTGTAGCAACAGTCAATATTACTCAAAAAAGCTTAAAAAAGCATACCTGTTATTGACTCCTGAGTCTTCAGAAGAAAAAAATCTAAAACTTTAAGTAAATGAATATTTCCTGGCACTTACTCCCAGGAAAGTGTCTTTAGGATTGCAGTCAATGTGCTAGGAGAGAGCTTGCCAATATAGTTAGGCCTCTGCTGTTTCTCATATAATGCAACAACATCATAGCTGTATAAGATGTTATAATGTATAACAACATCACATTTAGTATAAACCAAACAACTGTCAAGCCTCACATTGCTTTATATTTCAAAAAGCTCTAAATGTCTGTGGATGTGAAAGAACTCTTCACAAGCCAAGAGGCATAATCAGAGCAACATAAGGTGTAGTTTCTCACTTGCAGATTTACGATATCACAGTATCAACTGCCTACAAATTCAATAGGAAATAAATATAATTCATCTCACCTGAGACTTTTTTGCTATCCAATAAATTCTGATCTATCTGCATCCTGCTTGTGCCTTGTTCCTCCGCAGAGGGCACTGCTGTGTTTACTTGCTTAACTTTTTGTGATGGCTTTTCATTGACCTTGAAGCTATCTATAGCTGCTTCAGCGGCTATGATTTCTGTACCAACCACTATGGCTGATACCTTCTTGTCCTCTGGAGTTTTAAGCTTTTTTGATCGTGATCGGTTGTGCTGGGAGCTGTAATAAGAGATATTACTGTCAGAATAGAACATATGGGCAGGATAAGATAAAATATCTAGCAATATAAAAGTCCCTTTCACCTGCTTAAGAAGAGAATAAAATGAGTTTCATCTTTTTATGTGGTGATAATGTTTGCCATTTATTAATAAACATTTGATTGTATTTAACCATTTAATTTATTGTAGTAGCTCTTTAAATGGTAGTTATTACACTAAAAATTCAATTAAGTGTGGAACTAAGATCCAAAAACAGGATTGGAATGCAATCCTGAACTTAGGTACTAGGAAGTAAACCTAATCAACATGATAATATATAATTCTGAGAACATATGAATGCATGAAGGTGCACCATTGATGAAGCATTTTTAGAACATCACACATACTAACTTAAGTGCATTAATGCAATAATCTCCATATTACACTAAACTCTGATAATGTCCCCCAAGTCCAAAAAAGGAATAAGGCATTCTGATTTGATTTCTGCTTTTTCATTTCCCTCCCTCATCGACAGGAAAAAATCCTTAATTTTTACCAGATATAAATATAGCTTTAGCAATAGTTACCAGAATCAGAATTATGGAAGAATCATAGCACACTTTCAGTGTAATCCTCATTTGAGCTGGAACTGTCAGGCTGACATGCCTGCCCTGTATCCAGCACAAGTTATAGAGGCAGCTGTTGAGCTGCTCTGGAGATGGCCTAAGTCCAAGAAGAGAAGAGTGGCAACACACCACTCCTGCCTGCCCTCAGAACGAGGTCAGGACCTCAGAATAAGTCGAATCCTGGCCTTACCGCCTGCTCCCCTCCCTCCCTCTGTCCACCCTGAATGTCCACAGAACATATGTACAGATCAGCCCCAGGCATTATGGACTGGAAGCAATCCTGGTCAGAGGCATAACTTCCAAGCCAGACTGAATTCTGGCACCTTTAGAAGTATTAAATGCTATGATTATTCTTTCTTCTCTGTATTGTCAAAGCAGACAGAACCAGTAATCTGTCTGGGAATTGCACAAGGATCTGTGCACTGTGGCTATCTCCTTTGAAAAATACTGTTGAAGGTGTTGAAATTCATTACTTTTGGTATTCTGATCTTTATCCTTGTACAAGTGCCTTCTAAGCTGGTACCAGCACAACCTGTTGCCCAGAACACCAATATCATCAGTTTATTCCTGGATATTTCCTTATTTATTGGATCCTATTGGGAAGGCATATTATTCCCACAATCAAAATTATTATATTTTTTCCTTGACACATTATAGGAGAGATGAAGCTGAACAAACACTTTATCTTCATTTGGGGGTTGTGCATCTCCTGCTGTGTTTGCATTTGTGCCAACTAATTAAATAGCAAAGAAGTGCATCCACCAGTTTAGCACAGTGAATATATTCAGTGCATGCTATCATCTGATAAAACTTTCAACATAATTACTATAATATCTCAATTTTTAATTTTAACTTTTAAATTGGCTATCCAGACAAAAAAAGAGTTGTACTGACAAGGAATTTATTTCTCTCAAGTACAAATTGCAGTTATATTATAAAAATTCCAAGGAGCAACACAGTACAAGAGCATCACTGTAGAATTATGTGACGTACATATTAAAATCTAAAGTTTATATATGTGGACATCTATAGCTCTTTTAAAAAGAAACACAAGGGTAGAAGATCCTAACAATATTCTCTTTTAAAGAAGCAGGAAGCAAGGGATAAAGCAGGCAAATATGAAAAGTCCGTAGAGAAAACTCATGTTTTATCTTCCAATTAGCAAACTTATCAAGTTGCCAAAGAGCAGTTTACAATAGAAAAAGTATGAGGTGCTGAATTGCTCAAATGTCTCTTAGATAAAACATTCATAGCTGGTCATTACCAGTTCCGATCACTTTCCACCTGTACTTTCTCACCACCACCGCCACACATTTTTGTAAACATGCATGTTAGGTAAAGGGCAGGACCACTAACGACATCTACAATAGCTCTGGGTTAGTGAGTGGCTTTTTAGTTTTAATACAACTGAGGTCAAACACACTGTATTGCTCTGCCTAAATTACTGCAGAGCATGACTGGATCAAACCTTACCGATTCAGACTGCACATTACAATAATGAAGTAGCTATATCCACTTATGTCACCAAATGTATATGTTGTGGTGCATGAGCCAGGGAGCCAGAAACTGCCTACCCTAAGTAGAACAAGTACTGTACCCTAAGTAGTGTACCCTAAGTTGAATAAATGTACATGAAGCTGCACACTATAATCCAAAACATGCTGAATAGTCTTGAGGTTTACTGGATATAAGATTATGACGAATCTGTGGCAATATTTGCAATGTCACTGACCTTGGTGCTGATTCCAGCATCAGGAACACTGTGCTTTTATATTAAAACAGTATTGCTCTTGCAGATATACATGAAACAGCACAATCAAAAACATACTCTCTAGTAAACCCTCTACTGGAAATAGCTCACCTTCACTATCTAAAAGGCTAGGATCTTGTTTATAGACTAGAATATCTGCTAACTAAATTTTATTTGACTGTGCTATGGAACAACAAAAGCAAAAAAAAACATTGTTGAAGGGAAAAAATTGTTCATAGTCGAATTGATAGATGACAGTAATGCACAAGGTTTACAGGCACCCTCCACTTTCTGATGGTGCATTTTCTGACCATTCTGCTCTTTCAACATCTTTCAATTATAACTAGGACTCATTCATTCAACATAAGCTTCACTCTTTTTGAAGCATTCTCTGCTGATGTAAAGGCTAGAATTGTCTTCCCTAATGCTGATTTGCACGTGACATGGTCCTCAAACTGTTTTTTTGGTATTTCTTTATGACTTTCTTCAGTAAATAACCATCATTCATTAAAACAGATATTCATTGCCCACACATGTTTTTGTTCATTTTACTGTAATTTATTATGTATTTTAATAAATGTATTATTTAGGCTTTTGCAAGTGATATTTATATCTTTTTGGTGGCCATTTTACATTTGCAAGCTGAAAAAGACTGGTTTTCAATGGTTTTCACGTTTGGATAATGCTCTGGTCCCTAAACTGTCCAATAAGTGGAGGATGCCTGTATTTGAAAAGATTGCTTCATAACAAGTCTTTTTTATACTATTGCTCATTTGAGATATTTGAAAAAGGGAGGAGAAAAACACAGTACACATGAAATTCTGATAATAAGGTAACAAATATATGGCATGAGGTCAAATATTGCCATATAACATTATATAAAAAAATGCATCAAATACTTGGTAAGGAACAGGTGGAGGCTTAGAGACACATTTGACTCTTTACTCTAATCAGTGACATTATGCCAATTGACAAGATAGGTATCTCTTATTTTTTACAGACTTCATATTTTTGGTTTGAAGGATAAGGCATATGAAGTAGGAAGATACTGCTAACAGGGCATGTTTAAATTTTAAAGGGAAACACATATCCATGCAGGGAAATAGAATACAATCTCTTTTTCATTTATTAGTACAGAGGTAGCCAACTTTTCAACTTAGGAGCTCCTGGACCTTTAACAATCACACCAATGACAAGCTGAAATTGAGAAGACCTTCAGAAGCTGGAATTCCCTGCAGGAATTCCATGGGATTGATAAAGTAGTAAAGCTGGTCATAGCTGTAAAGAAAAACTTTGTTTGGGACTATAATTTTGAATATGGCCCTTCAGACTTGTAAATCAATCAAATAAACATAGTGAAAAGGTTCTTCCATGAAATGCAAAATACGTCTCTATAACTTGCCTGATTCAGAAAAAGCTCCAAGTTGATAAAGCATGGACACATATTTAATGAGAACAGAAATATTTTGGATTGCTAACTGGAAAAATTTGCATAGATAAATAGCATTAAGTCTTGAAATATGAAAAATTCAAATCCACAATTGGGTTGTAGAATATATAACTAGGTACTGGCAGTCACATTCTGCCAACTAGGTATCTGCCTCTGTACAGGACTCTGGCCAGAGGCTATAGAACTCTCAAGAATACATAGGCAACTAAAGATTCTCCAACATTTAGAAACTTTCCTTACAATTTCCAGAAACTAATAATTCACTGAACTTTCTTCAATGGTGCTTTTCTGGAGTTTGAAACAAACTGGGATTCAGCCCCAAATTTTTACATTCATAAAGGAAAATAAACATTATACAAATCCTTGGAGCTCCACATACTTAAGTTTCAGTGATACATTCTCATTAAATTTTTTAAAATAAATATATTTCTTCAATGAGTATTATGAAAATATGAGACTTTTGCCCTTAAGCTCCCAGCTAGGTTTTAAGGAGACACAAATTAACTGTGACTAAAATAAATGAACAACTCAAATGAAAAAGCAGAGAAACTAGAAGTCGGAAAGGAGGGGAACAGAAAAATGTAGAAGTTACAGCATATTCGTACTTCAATTAAAGTGAGTTCAAAATGTTCATTACCACCTGGAAGATCTCTTTGATTTTCTTCTTTTCTGCAACCAGGCCTTTACCTCAGGTGTCATTTCAGGTGTAGGCTTTGTATGATCAATGGTATATAAATCCTTTCCTTGTTTCCACAGCTGGTATCTGTCTGGTTGAAATTTTTTAACAAAAATATCCATTGATATAGTTACCATGTCTTTCCTGCAGGTACACTGCGAAGGAAAACAGATGAATTATTTTTTGAAAGTTCATATACAACAGGGAAATCCAAATAAACTCATAAGCAATACACACACTTAGTATCCAAATATCACATAAATTTTTCAACTTAACAGTTCCAACAGATGGCATAATAAATGGAACTACAGAAATACCTGCTGTTGGCATATTATACTAAGCATTCCAATTAGCTTTAGAATTACAGTAGTTAAAATTGGTAGGTCACAATGCTGTAAATTGGGATATATTTCACCTTATTGTCTATTTCACCTATATTTCACCTTATTGTCTATATATTTCACCTACTGGGATATATTGTCTATATATTTCACCTGGTTGGAATACTATAAATTGCAGAAACCTTTGGATAGCAGAGGACAGGTTACAATACATATACTCATTACTCAGTATCTTCCACCCAAAAATGCATCACTAACAGACCACAATCACCCCTGGTGATGGGTGCATCATATCACCACTGATCCAATTCACTGATGTTCTGGATTATGTTTATGCCAAAACAGCTTGCATTACATCCTGCTTGGTGGGGACAGTAGTGAAGGTCCATGTGATAACTGCAGGTCCATGTGAACCAAGGCTGCTGGATCAAGTCTCAGAAAGGGTTTTGAATTCTGCAGACACCACTACCACTGAATTCTCCCTTCCCAGTCCTTATCCTCCCTCATTGCCTGGGTTGACAAGTCTATAACCCTCTGGCACACAGGGGAAGGCTCCAGCCTTCTTACTGATGCTTCAGCAGCACACAATTCCATGCTCTATTTTTATGACTACTATAAAGCAGTTAATGCTGGTGGAATGCTTGTTCCAAGCACAGGAGGATTGGGTTGTAAATTTGTGAAATGACTCCACTGAAAACTACTATTTTAGAGGCTAAATAATAAACACCATAATATTTTCTCTTTCATAAATAGTTCACACATGTAAGGTTTCCTAAACCAGCTTTCATTGAATAATGCACATCTATACATAGATAATGAAGTCAGTAAAAGAATCCATCTCCTGTGTAGGTCTTCTTGAAAGACAGAATTTGTTTGTAACGTTTGTCTCTCATGTAAAACCTCCTTGGGTATTAGGGCAATCTACACATGTAAACTGCCTTGAATAAAGTCAAAGGAGATATCCAATGGCCAAAAAAAACCCGGTCTCGAACCCTGGTCTGCTGGTTAACAAGCACAGTGTCTTAGCCACTTGCGCCACCCACAGCCTGGAATGGCCAGAAAGGTGGTATATAAATATATGCATTATTAGTAGTAATGCATATCTGAACTTAACATGTGATTTCATGCAACATTCACAGCCCAATCTTATGCTCATGCTCCATGCTGTAACTAGTGTTCTGGTGGCTGATTGCCACTGCGATCCTGATATGGCTACTTGGCACAGCTCCTTCAACCCAGCCAGAAGTTCAAAGACACAACCGTGACTTTGGGACAGTACCTATATCTCTCATGCTCACTTATTTCACTGGGTTATTGTGAAGGATAGGGAGAGAAGGACACCATCCTGTACTCCATGGAGGAAGGACAATATAATGGTGGAAAAAAAACATGTATACCATTCCTCTTTACACATACATACATGGTTTTCACTATAATTCTTTTGAAACTAAGTTTTTGGGATTTTTGTGTGTAGGTGAATTTTTTAAGCCATTTTGTCTTTTTCAAAAGAAGTGACTTTTTAAAAAATTGTTTTAAAATTTTTATTTCCACAATGATACCCCCTCTATCATTACTCTAATTCAAAATTCTAATTTGTGCTTCAGACTTCAATGTGTAGTACCCCTTAAAAAAGAACATCAGAAATGCTGAAAAGCTTGCCAAAGATCCTGACTAATTCCAAGCACTGATTAGCATCACAGAGCCACAGAAAGATTATAGTGATGATGGCTGCACAATGTAAAGCTTGACAAGTCAGCATTATCACACTAAATTCACACACCTTTTATTTTACACTGAACAGGTGAGCTACTCTATGTAACAACTCAATGTGTTGACCTCAAGTTGTACACTATCATCCATTATGGGGAAAACTATCAATTCACAAAAGAAGACTTATACTGAATTCCCTCTTCTGATCGGCCACCAAACCCTCTTTAAATTCAAACTACACTGATAGGCAGGCATGAAAAACAATTGCTTAACAAATAGCTTAAAAGATTACAGTATTTGCTGTGAGACTTCAAATCTTCCTGCAGTTTGAGAAAGGATTAATACCTAAGCCATTGTTAATTTATTGATGAAATACGTCCCCTGTGAAATAATATCCAAAGGTGAAATTCGTCTTTTAAACTGAACTTTTCTCAAAGTACGCACTATCTTCTTTACCCAAATATTTTCCTATAGTGAGAACAATGTAGAAGACTGAGAGAGGTTGTTGTTAAAATGAGGAGCAAAACTTTGAGAATTGTTACCAAACTATATTGGTTTCAGTATGAGAAGGTCCCTATTTTAAATGTACTCAATTTTAGGACTATTTACAGCATTTTATATATCAATTGAAACCATTACTGCCATACTTAACCCTCTATTAATTTAAAAATGGAAAGATGAAAGCTTCACAGTAAAGGAAGAGGCATTCTATAGTGCTCCTTTCAAAGCTCCTCCCCTTTCAAACGAGCAAGGAATTAAATGGGTTCTTTCACAAACTTTTAAAAAGATTTTTATATAAAATGTGCTTTCTCTACTAAATTATAGTTGAAAGTCTAACTCACATACTTCCAGTTTCCTTGAGAAAAGAACATCTCTCATGCTTTTGACATATTAATTGAATGGAATTTGGAATAGTTTGAATGTAATACACTACTTGAAAAAAATTCTTTTGGATGGAGCAGCAAAAACAGAGCATGTACTACATGAAATAATGAGGGGTGACTAGATGGTCTTGGAGTTGTACTTACTTCCCCTAAAGCCATCTGGATCTCCCCAGTTTCTATGGATCTCTATGCCAGCTTTTTAGGATCCTCAGAGAAAAACAGGGATAGAATCTTAATGTATACTGATGTATACTGAATGTATACTGTTCCTGCCTGTTCTTCAGCCAGGTCCCATCCCCAATCCTCTCTCAAATCCATATCTCAAATCGCTCTGCCATCTCACTTTTGTGGCATAGCATCTAGGAACTGTGCACATACAGAGAACCTTCAACTGTTTGTGTCAGCGGCTCTGCAGTGAATGATGGCACCATGGCTTTCAGGACATTAGCTGTATAGGATTAACAGCAATAGACTGTGAGCTCTGCTAATGAAGGCCGTAAATAGGATTGGGTCACTAGTCTCTAAGACAGTGATGGCGAACCTATGACACACGTGTCAAAAGGTGATCACAGCATCCTGTGGAATGCTTTTGAATGCTTTTTGAAAGGTTCTGACCATCTAACTAGAGCTCTAACTTTGGTTGAACCTGTATCACAGACAGATGTGGAACAGCGTATTTCTAAAACATATCTCAGACATGTACACCAGAGCATCATAATTTTGTATTACAGTCGTACCTTGGTTTACAAGCATTATTTCTTTTTGAAGTATGCTTTAAATCCAAAACACTTGTATTTCACAGCAAATTTTCCCACAAGTAATAACGGAATAACTCAGATGATTCGTTCCACATCCAAAACCCAAAAATAGTCATATAAAAATGATTACAAAACTGTAATATAATACGAACAACATATTGTACAAATAACATATTGTATTGTATTGGCATCCATCAGTCTTGAAAGACTATGGTATTGTACTCAACGCTGCATGCGACGCACAAAAGCTTGGGTAGATTAATATGGAGGATAGGCTGTTACCCAAGCAGCAAGTCCCCCCTCTCCATGCCACTGAAATAGTCCAATGGAATGGCATAATAATAAAATACAAAATACAAAGAAAAATAAAAAAATTAACCTGCACTTAGAGCACAACCCTAACCATATCTACTCAAAAGTAAGCCTCATTGTGTTCAATGTACCTTAGGATTGCAGCCTTAGGATACAATCTGCTCCATTACACAGAAGTGAGCCCTACTGATTATAATAGGACTAACATTAGAGTAGACATGCAAGGATAGGTCTCTCAAGCTTCTATCCATTGGCCCCCTTTCATAGGAGTGAGCCCCACTGACTGTAATAGGCTTATTTCAGAATAGACACGCATAGGCTGATCTCTCAGGAAAGGATGAGTAAGTGCTGGCAGAAAACCAAAACTGGCCATATCCCATCCGGGATCTTTTTTTTTTTTTTTTGCTTGTATTGCAACACATTGCTTGTATTGCAAAAAAACCATTAGAAATGTTTGCTTGTCTTGCAAAAACACTCTCAATTCAAGATTTTACTGTATTTCTACTTTGTCACATCATGTTGACTTGCATTTTTGTTATGCATCTCAAACATTTTTAAGCTGATTTTACTTTATATCCCTTATTTTTAACACTCCTTTTTCTACTCTCACCAGATGTTGATCATACATTATTTCTACAAGTCATGATTAACATGATGCATACAACAGAATGTAAGATCCACCCACAATAAAACTCATATTTCTTCCTAACTACTTGACACTCACCTAATAATTATTTCTCCAATGAAATATTCTCTAAACCTGTGTTGGGCTATTTATATCTATGGCCTCCGAAGACTTGCATGGGACAGCTGACTCCTGAAGCCCGACCTTCCAACACGAGTGGCTCAGTGGAGCACCTTGCACAATCACTGTCCTGTCCTCTCCATCTGCAATAGCTTTTTCTGTATACCTACATTACACAGCTAATGTCAACTCAGATTAAACCCTGACATGCCATGTTACTTCCAGAGGCCATGATTCAAAGGTCCCTATATGCATGACCAAGCAGATCAAGCTTACCCTGGGCTTCTGTAATATTATCTTCCAACTGCAACTCGCCTTTTGACATGAAATGACATTCCAGTATGGACTACTGCAGTTGGAGGGGAAATGTAAGCCTTTTCAGAAATAGTATATGATCACGATGCATTTTAAAACATAGAAGTTGCACACACAAAAAATGACTACAATTATTACTAGGGAAGAAGGAGGTAGTACCATTGTTGATTAAAGACAAAGATATTTAACCTGAGCCTAATTTTGGTAGCTCACAGAATTATCAGTCTTTTCCTTATGTATTTTTGAATCAGTCTCTCTCTCTCAGAAATTCTAGCCTAGAATTTCTAGGTAAAATAATTTCTGTTAGTTTTATGTTTTCAGTTTAAAAGGTCCTGCATGCACCATGAAAAATTATGTGCTAAAATTTCCTCATTTATAAATTCTAATTTATATAAATATAAATCCCCCAAATAAATCCTCATTCTCCTTTAGATAAATAGAACTAAACAGTCTGCAAGATGTATTCTAGACATCTTTGCAAAAGAGTAGTAGGCCACCAACACTCTGCAATGATGCATGCCATTCCAAATACATACCACAACATGGAGCTAAGAAAGCTCTGACAATTCAAACAACTTCTTTTCAGTTAACGAGTAAATCATCTCTTTCATAACCATCAAATACTAGTTTGGAGTACCATTCAATTATTGATCATATGCTGAGGCCATTTGGTTTAAAGATTCCTTCGGTTATAGCAGCCAGTATTTTTTCCCCACAAGAACCAAGCAAGTACAAAAGATGAACCCTGATACCATCGTTATAGGGCTGTAACAGAAATGGTTACACTTCCGATATTACTTTCACAGCGAATGTTTGAAAGACAACTTTTCTACGTGGAGAGGGTTTACAGCATGCTGTAACAATAGCCATTTTTCCCTAGCTGAAACAGGGAGCAATATATTTTTACAATGACCTTCTGGCAACTTGTGGGCAATGCTGAAGAAATCTTAGATATCAGTTATCCATTTGTACAACCTTCAATAGAACCAGTGTTCCTTTGGTAAAAAGCCTTGAAAAGTGCACTGTTCACTGATAGAACCAGGCACACAAAAAGGAAATGTTCTGCATTGCCAGTTATTCTCAGAATTTTTTCCAAAGACTCTAAACTTTAGATCTCTCTCAGAAAAAGAGCTCACACATTACACCAGTTTCATCTCATGGCACACTATCAAGGCACTGAAATTTTTAAGGCACACCATCAGTTGTTTTTATTGACAAGGCATACTAGGCTGTTCAAATCCCTCAATTTTCCTAATACTTAATGTCAGTCTCCAAATTCCCACGGCACACCTGAGGACTACTGCACACACTGGATGAAAATCACTGCATTACACTGATTTGCTGGTAGACTTTACAGTTTAAAAATGTAGCTGTTGACATAATTTGATGTTTTACTTGTTGTTCCTACTATCAGCATTGGACCACTAGCATACACCTACCTCACACAATTTATTTTTTTGCTTCTGTGGTAATATGAACTAATGCAGCAAAAGACAATTTTCTTTAGACTATTGATGCTTCATAACAATTCAATTAGGAAAACACAAGCCAACCCATAGGTGCAACACTGTTCCTGTTTATAGGGCAGAGGGATCTGCCCTCTCTGTATTTGTTGCTGCCTATCCTTTCCTCCTGCAGCAAATCTAATAATGATGCTACTGAAGTACTTCAGGCTTATGCCACTTAACAGCTAGAGTAGGTCTGAGAAGACTCATCATGTACCAGGAGGCCTACAAAGAAGTAAAGTAAAACATTATCTTTACTTACCTCTCCAGGGTCATCTCGCCACCCAAGCATGCAGGATGTGCTCTGGCAGCACAGCTGCACACTGTAAATTCGTGTAGGGTAATATTGGGCCATCAATAAAATAAGTCAAGTGTGTATATGACTAAAACAGCTGAAAAAATGTAAACATACATTCAAAGACACTAGCTATATAGATTATAATAGTCTACAGAGCTCAATCTCTGAGAAATCAAATTTTTAATATACTGGAAAACTAGGTAGATACTAGTATCTTCAAAATTCAACATAACACATATAAGACTTTATTGCACATAAGAAGCAAAAGCAGTTTATTGTTTTTACAGATGCCTCACTGGTTAAGGCACCTTCTAGAATTTGTTGCAAAGCCTCCTTTCCTTCCAGTTCTTTTTAGTATTGGCACGTTTATTCTTTCCCATTCCACACTTAAAGACAGGAGCAGCTACTGTCAGAATGAGCAAATACATGAAATAGTGATTCCTGTTCCCATAACCAGTATTGAAGACTGAGGCTTCTTGAATAAATATCAAAATTATACGGGGAAATTTCACTCACTGGTAGAGCACATGCTTTGCATGCATAACATCCCAAGTTTGATCCTTTAAACCCCCCTCCAAGTGGAAGTAAAAACACACCCAAAAACTTAGATAGCCACTGTCTTTCAATATCTGAGCTACAAAGTCAAATGGTAGGAGTAATGTGAGTGTCATACTATTATCCTGATCCTTATCAGCCTGTTTCCAATACATAACTGAACAGAAATAAAAAAATAATGAAAACCATCCTACATCCTATCTACTGTCCAATACATGTTGTCTTGTTAGCTCACAACTATAGCTTACTAGCCATTATAAATTCAATTATACTAGCCATTATAAAATCCTTGAGACATGCCAACTATATTAAACACTAGCAAAAACATACCCATGTGGCAGGAACAAAATTCTCACCATACACCTTTCCCCACTGCGCAACAACCCCCCATGTGTATCATCCATCCATGAACAACATCCCCTGTACAACATCCCCATGCACACCACCACACCATGTGCACCACTCCCAAGCACAACAACCCCCCATGCGCACAAACCCTCATGCGCACCATCCTCCCATGCAGATCATCACCCCATACGCAACATCCCCCCATGTGCATCAAATCCCCCATGCGTATCAACTCCCCCAGTGACTAGGCACCTGATTGCTGGATATTAATCAATCTTCAATGTTAAGTATAGGACAAAAAAAGTGTTGCACCCCTTTTCAGCCCCTTCCAGTTGGAATTTCCAAAAACCAGTTCTTAGTGGGTGTTCATGAAAGGAATACCCTCCCCAAATTTCTAGGCCCAGCGGTCTAGCGGTCTAGCGAGTGAGTGAGTGACTTTTCAGCTTTATATACAGTGGCGCCTTCACGTAACAAACGCCTCACATAAAGTATGTGTCATGTAACAAACAAAAATTTCTCTAGGATTCTGTTTCACATAACAAATTCTGCTTCATGTAACAAACACTCGTTGGCAGTTGGGGCAGAAGTGCTGGCCGGCAGCCCTTTTAAAAAGCATCAGGGCTGCCAAGCGCACCTGCCCATAGCAAAAGCAACACTTCCATGCTGTTCCTCCTGTGGCCGGGCATCCGCTGGGCAAAGGGAGAAAACAGCAGTAAAGAAGAGGGAAGAAGCTCAGGGCTAGCCAGAAGGGAGCAGGGAAGAGAGAGGCTCAGGGTGAAGAGAAGGAGAAAGTGGGGAGACACTTTGAAAGTGTCTTGGATTGCAGCCTCCTAACAATGTCTACTCAGAAGTAAGCCCCATTGTGTTAAATGGGGCCTACTCCCAGGAAAGTGTCTTTAGGACTGCAGCCTAAATAGACTTCATAGGATCATGCACACTGAATGCATGTTTTGCATTCAATTCCAGTGTTTTATCATCATTTTTACATCCAGCTAATATTTTTATATGAATATTTTGGGAGTTGTGGAACCAACCATCTGAGTTTCCATTATTTCCTATGGGAAAATCCGCTTCATGTAAAGAACGTTTCACATAACAAACATGCCTCCGGAACAAATTAAATTTGTTACGTGAGGCGCCACTGTATATAGATTAGGGAAAAAACCTACATTAACATTAAACTCTACATTAACATTAACCAAATTAAATGCCTTCAAGTAGAGAATTAACTGATTATGTTGTAAAGAATATGAAATTCTAAAAACAAACACTAAGTAGTAATCTAAAAATTCATGTATTGGAGAACAAGGAAGCCACACAAACAAACCCCTTTCTCAATGTATCTCTTCAAATATGATTTAACATAAACCAATTTCTTCCAAGTACATCTTAAGTGTAATTTTGTGGTTTCAATCACAAGATGCCATTTCAGTTCTCACAGCATAAACAGTTTAATTGTTATTGCTATCAATAACTATCTTTCAATAAAAACTCATCTCATTTCGTTTTAGCAAATGTTTTGGTTGAAATTTTTATCTTTTTTTTTTTTGCAAGGAACACTTTGCACAACAACATTTCCTCATATGTTTTATTCAGCAGTTACCTGCCAGAAGAGTTTTTTTTTTTTGGTATGTTGGAAATGTGGACAGGCACACTATACAGTTCTAAGAATAACCTTCGATCAGCAGTCTCCAAGCTGTAAACTCCAAACAGGCATCCCTGGCATGACTGACACTTACCATTCTGCTGGGGAGCCATCCTTCCCGGCTTCTGATCTCCCCAAACTGAGCTCCAGCCCACCACACCTGCCCAGAAATCTGGGTGCAGTGACTGCTGGGCCAATGGAACCCAGAAGCAGTGGGCCAGAGCTAGTTTTTGGGGAGATCAGTGGCAGGGAAGGACAACACCATCACAAAATGGTAAGGGACACTCACATGGAAGAGGGAAAAGGCATGGTGGTGGATCTGGTCAGGGACAGGATCTGGAGAGCCCTGCCTTTGATAGACATTACAGTTATATTTAAAAGTGTTACATACAAAATTCAGTCATGGTTTCACAAGCACTGAGGAGCATGAGTGAGCTGGAAAAGGTTGGGGTTCACACCATCATACACCCAAGGCTTCGGACACCTTCAAGTCAATGGGCCCCTGGACTCCCCAACTCCCTTGTGATGGGGTATAAGACAAGGAAACCCACCTCAATGACATGGACTCAAATTAAGGAAGCTGAATCAAAATAAATTTTAAAAAATGTTCATAGCATGCTCACAGTGTAACAAATGTGTACATCTATGGGGTTTAAACAATCTTATTTTCTCTTGGATAGGAGCACAGTACTTGGTTGGACTGGTTTCCTCAAAATAAATTTGTGCATGGTTGTTTTCTCCCTCAAAATCAGTTCAAGTAGTTAATAAGTTCAACTTTGTAATAATTAAATAATATTATTTCTACCAAAGTTTCTGCAATGTATACAAGGTTGCATTCTCTTGTACATTACAATTTATAGAGATGAAGTTTGCATATAAGAAAGTTACAATTATTACAACAGCATTTTTTAAATCTTCAAAATACCTGATACTTCTTCATTGCTTCACATTCAGTTGAAATATCTTGATAAACTTCTATTTATACTCGATTCATGATAATATGCAAGAAACATTGTTCACTATAAAATTTCTGTCTGCTCCCAGCACCAGTTTTCAGAGACACACTATATCTAGCATGAAGGTAACTGATAAAATTGGATAAAGTATTTTGTTCCATGCAAAAGCTGTTTTTTAGTCTTTACATGTCCATTAATCACTGTGAATGTAAAAATGTTTTTTAAAAAACCTAAAGCCACAAAACACATCTTATTTCAACTTTATATTATAAGGCTCACATATTTCTAAGAGAATATTTAATATTTATTTGCAGCTATCTGGAAATCAACCATAAATAAAACAGGTGATATCAGTTTAGTACTTTGGCAGGCTGTAAAGACCAGTCTGAGATAATTCTATCTTCTTCTGTCCAATTAGAATTCTAATGCCAGAATACATGTCTGCATGGATTGCAGCCTAACAAAAAAGGAAAGCCTATTAATACTTGTAGATGTGCAAAAAAAAGGAAATCACAATATTTGACAGCCTTTTATGAAAGTCTTGGGAAGTGGCTGCCTACTGTAGTCTATTCACTGTCAAATGAGAAACATGTAGAAATATATCCTACCTTCCAAATATGAAATAAGAACCAAGTATCTATTTAAAAATACATGCCACTCTTTTTGCTATTTGACAGATAAAATTAAGAGTGGAAAATTCAGTTTGGAAGTACTGAGCAAAAATCAATATGAAATAGTCTTTACTAATAAAATCTGCATGAAATAGACATGATATGGAATCAGCTTTGTAAGGAGGGAGTAATACCAACTCTGACAAACTCTGACCTAAATTCTGACTTTGAAAAGGAAAACTAAGGGCCCAGTTTTATCCAACTTTACAGCCCCAAAGTAAAAGCAATGGAGCCTGAAGTGGGAACAAATTGTTCCTTACCTTGATAAGGACCTACAACCTAAGAATGCAGTGCACACCCCATTGGCATGGTGGCATCAGTGCTAGAAAGTTGGATAGAACTGGGCCCAAAATCTGTTTTGTTTAATGATATCCATTCTCTATTGTTATTTTTACTAGCACATGTACATTTCACTATAAACTTTTCCAAATACAAACAATTCAACTATTCAGTCTTTCCTATAACACACATTTATTAATCACCACAGGGATAACAGTAGGATTTTGGACAATCCTGGACATGGAACAGATGGGCTCACAAGTAACCTACATCACCAGAAAGAAAAGAGTGAGGTTGGGTTTACCTGGTTTTCGTTAGAGCAACCATGTTCATCTGTATAGGATACATGGGACCAAAGATCAAGTATCAGAAAAAGGCAAGTACTCCTTCTAAAACCTCCCTTCCTTGACACACAATATATCTGGATAAACAGTTTCCTCTCCTACCATACGTGTTCAAACAATTAGAAGTACCCAGGCAGTAACAGTGCTTATGGCCAGGGTTGTAGGATGATACAAAAGTATCAATGGAAATGTGCTTGTTTGGGACTTAGAGCAAGATGGAGTCATCAAGTGACTTTCCCTACACTTCAAATCTATATCAGTCCCTTCTCCCAATATGGTCTATTGTAGGTCTATTTTTAGGTCTATTTTACCTAAGAAAAAATGTAAGCACAAAAAATGTTTAGTGTTACATCTGGTTTGGTTCTGAACATGTAATGTTAGATGTTTGAACTGTAGTAAACTGTACGTCTTCCCAGAAATTTATCTGTAAATGGACTATCCTATCTGATGAGTGTAAAGTTCTCTTGGAAGAAATGCAAGTATGATCTTTCATTTCTCAATCATAATTTTAACTTACACTTAGAAAAATAAATAAGCAATTATTTTTTTAATAGGATAAGACAAAAACATGAGATACCAATCCAAGCTATACGAGTGCCTGGGACTGACCCATCTTCATTTATTTTGTAGAAGAAATGTACAAGCATTTAAGTTGGGTTTTTAGCCTGTATCAATAAGAGTTTGCTTCAGTGTTTACATGGTACCTTTCTGAAGGTTTGTGCTTGGAATGAGCTTTGAATAGTCAGTAGGGTTCACTTTTATTTATACTACACAAACTATGGCCAACTTCATTAAATGTTGTCAGATGATGTCAGAACAGTGGGAATAAATTTTGCATTCTCTGATCCAATATAATCAGCATGTTGTTTTATTGTACAGATGTTACATCATCAAATTATTACTGCATTGTTCCATCTTCAAGTAGACAATTCAATGGCACGTTTGGCTAAGAATTAAATTTTTTGCACTAGAACTTAGTGATTTTCTCTTTTTCACAACAGCATACGAAAAGGGGCTGATACTTAATAAATAGGAAGCAATAAACATTAAAAGAACTCTCACATGAAAATACTGTATGGTGAAATAGTTGCTAGACCAAGTAGCAGTGAAAATTCTAGACATTTATAGCTTAGACTCCACTCCTATTTTTTCTGCTCTTTCATTTTTATCTCATCTCCCTTTCCTGCTTTCAGTCTTCATTTGACCCTAATTCCCTTGGCAATTGCTCACATTTGGTTAGGGAAACCTGTTGGAAATCTCATTATATGAACTACAGAATAAAAGTGGCAACAAAGATTTTAAGAATTTAATGAACATAAACTACAACATGACTATAGAGTGTCAGTCTATTGCAGGGGTGAGCAAGCACCAGCTTGGAAGTCATTTACAGCCCTCAGGGACCCCCAATTCAGTCTACAGGGAGACCCCAGTCTGCCTCTGGTGTATCAGAAACTGTTGGAGGCTGCACTGGCTTCATGGTTATTATTTTAACTCTTCCCGTTGCTTCTGAATACCTTATGTCTTCATGGTCTATATGTTTCCACTGTGCAAGAGGCATGTGGCAAACCGTTCATAGTTCTAATGTGGTTCTACATGCCTATATTATAGTTTTCGTGTGTATTATAAATAATGTCAGTAGAACTCATTCATATAAGTTCTGTCTCTGTTCATTTATTTTAAATTTATTCAAAACTGAAATCCTTTTTTTCTTGTCCCCAAACAGTGTCAGACAGATTATGTGACCCTCCTGCCACAAAGTTTGCCCACCCCTGCTCTCTAGAGAGGTAACCAAGAAGTAGTCCAAACAAAAGGACAGAAATACCAGTAGTTCAAAACAAAAGAGGGCAATAAGTTTTTTGAGATCTATGTGCATGAGAAATAGAACCAGGAGACACTACAAACAAAACAGAAGACACTACAAAGGAAACAAACATTTAAAGAGAAAATTTGCATGCTTAAATTAAGAACGTATCACAGGAAAATGAAAAATAAAGTACCAAAGATAAGATGTTAGAGTCAGTATAATAAGAGAAACATAAAACTACATAACTAGAAACCTTGTTTTAAAAGTAAAAGTGACACATATGAAGCTTCTTCAGCAATGACAAAAGTCAAATGGGGATTCAGACTGGGAAAATGAAGTTTAATATAGCCATTCATATTCTGTGCCAAAAAGATTGTTCATTTTAATAAGTACATATTTCCTAGGAGTAAAGGATTTTACATATATTGTGTGTAAGACATAGGAGATTCTTTGATCTATGGCTTAAGCTCTTAGCTATACTATAACAGAACTTTTGGAAAGATTCTCAGATATACAGGCATCAAGAACATTGCAGGTTTGGTTGACTGGAACACTGTGCTACCCCCAAATATCTGGGAGTAACCCTAGATCACACACCTACCTTTAAGAGCCACTGTTCTAAAACCAAAGAGAAAGCTTTTGCCAGAAATAACATCCTGAGGAAAATATCAAACAAAAGATGGGGAGCTTAAACTCCTATACTAAGAACCTCTACTTTACTATTAGTTCTCTATACTTTACCTCTACTTTACTATTATCACTATTAGTTAGTGATGTCTTTACAAACCCACCCATCAAGTTCCACTGTCATCAAGTTCCACAGTCGAGATTTGAGATTTAGGAATAGTTTCCTTTGAACTATGGCCTCTCCTAACTGTGGGTTGCCACAGTTTTCAGTGAACCTATGGAAAGAGAGTGGGGAAATGCTGAGTGAATGGGTCCAATGTACCCTAGATCAAGTCGTCAATCCTAGAGGGGTTCCTTGTTCAAAAGCCTTCCCCTAGAAAGCTATGCAGGATTTAAAAATAATAGTCTCACTCTGCCAGGAATAACTGATGAGTGAGGAGGTTGCCCAATTCACTGATCCAGAAGAGGAAGAGGTTTTGAACAAAAGGATTTATTTACATACTAGCTGAATTGATCCATTGTTGCTGGAGTAAAATTTAAAGAAAATTTGAGAGCACCCCACTTATGCTGTGGTGGCATGTGTGGATGCTGGCAGGAAACGGGCAGCACTGGCATCTTGCTGGCAGTGGGCGGGCAGCACTATCAACTATCAAGCAATGGGCACCACTGGACACTATAAGGCAGCAAGCAACACTAGGCACCACCAAGCAGGGGGCACCACCAGGTACAGAAATCCTTACCAGTCTCCACCTACATCCCTGGCACCAGTGGGCACCACCTGGCAACAGGCACCAGCAGGAACCATGCAGTGGACATCCCTGCCAGGCAACAGACATTGGGCACCAGGGACCATTGACACTGGGTGGCGGACACTGGCAGGCACTGGGTACCAGTGGATACTGGCAGGCACCAGATACTGGCAGCCCACAGCAGTCAACAGGCACATGCAGGCATCAACAGGTACTAGGGGCAGCAGCAGGCAGCAAACACCAGAGGCAGCAGGCAGCACTGGGCACAACCAAGCACCACTTGGCCCCAGTGGACAGCAGGCACCATTAGGCACCACCAAGCAGTGGGCAGTGGGGACCACAGGGCATACCTATCATGTCCTAGGCCCCTTTGGGCAGTGAAACCACAACTATAACCCTTTTCTCTTAACTGGTGCAGCCCTTTACAAGGTTCCTCAAGACTTTAAATGTTGGAAAAAAGCAATCACAAACCACTTCTATGTTCCCCACAACTTCTTCAGAAGCCCACTGCAAGGAAAAACATCCACTTTTGGCCCAGTTAGTAACATGAACCTATGCTCATGTGGCTGCCTTTGTCCCTTTCTCCCACAAAGTCCTCAGGAGTTTTACTCCCAAGAAGTTTGAAAACCCTTAGGTTAGAAAAACTATCCAGAAGTGAGACTTTCCATAACTGACCATAAGAAAGTGCTAGCATCACAGTATACAGCTGTTGACTGACACTTTGGGATTCATCAAATCATAGAAATAAGCAACAGGTTTTGCATAACTAGAGGGTAGTAATGAGGCTGAAACAACGTTTACACTCCAAATTCACTGGGACAGGAAAGGATAAACAGAAAAGGGTCTATCAAGATAATTCAAAAGGATTCATATGAATGCAGAAAATCTAAGAACAAGTAACAGGCAAACAAAGCCTTAGAAACAATTGCTCAAATGAAAATCAAAGATGCAAATAAAAGCACCATTATTCTAATTTACCCAATACAAATTATGCTTCTAAAAATAAGAAAATTGTAGTGGAGTAAATATACTGTATATTGCTTTGATGAGACATGTTTTGTAGATTGTGATCACATGTGGGGGACTATCAGTTTGCTTCACAAATATTTGTTACGAAGAAGCAGCCAATAAAGCATAAACCTAAGTCCCAAACAATTTTTGGTTTATTTCTGTTATTAATTTATTCAAACCCAAACTCTTTTAAACAAGAAGGGAGAAAAAATATTTGAAAAATATTTGAAATTCCCATCACTAAAACTGGGAATTTTAATTGAGAATTTTAAGCCAGATACAAAGTGTATAAACATTGGCTACCTCCAATTTCAGAGACAACAGACTTCTGGCTATAAGATATTGATGATTAAACCACAAAGTTTTTAAACTACAAGAATTTTAAAGCAATGCATTCAATCACCACAAAAAATTATAAAATATCTGGTGAAAATAAAGACACAAATTCACATAATTCATGAACAATTACCGTATTTGCTGGTTTATAAGATGCACTTTTTTCCCCTAAGGGGTGAAATGTCTGTGCATCTTACAGAGTGATAGGGCCAATCCTGGTGCTGGATTCGTATTGAATCCTGGATTCGTATTGAAGAGCAGAATCCAATGCAAAAATCAGTTTTGAGATATCTCCTTCCTATCAAAAGGTATGGCCAAAAATTAAAAAAAACAAAAATATAAAACAAAAAAATACATTTTTGGCAATTTTTTAAGCAGGTAGCAATTTTGGCTTGGGGGTAGGAATTTTGGCCTTGGGGTTCAGGAATTTTGGGTTTGGCATCTGGTCACCCTGGCACAGTTGCAATCCTATGAATATATATATATATATATATATATATATATATATACACACACACACACACACACACACACACACACACACACACATATATGTGTGTATATATATATACACACACACACACACACACACTAATTGCTATATTTATTTGCAAGATATTTTTTACAGTGCATAAATAAATTTAATAGAATGAAATAACATGGGAGTAATTACTGGCTTTTATGGCTCATTCAGTACATATTCAAGGACTCTAAACAGCATTATACTTATGTTAACAGCCCAATCCTAACTCCCCTTATGGTGATGCAGGATGCAGGACAGCCCATGGGAAGTTTCAGCACATTGAGGCCTCTTTAGGGTATGGGTACGTCTCTTCCCTTACCCTGGGATAAGCCATAAGAGCCACTATGGATCAACTCAGACCTTCACCAGCTTGATAACTGGTACAAGTTAGCATTGAGCTGTACATGCAAATAAAGCCTAGGAATTAAGATTCAGCAGGCATCAATGAATCCATCCCCTTCCTAGACCTCAGTACAACCACCCTACCCCATCTCCTTGGTCCCATAGGTAAAAAAGCCACCAGCTGAAAAAGTTGGAGAACGCTCTGCTGGAATAACCTCAATATTCCTCCTTATCTCAGGTACAAAAGTGGGGGGAAAGCAGTAATTTACATACTACTGAACTGACAGTGTGAGAAAGGAAGGTTATTACAAATCTTTGACAAAGAAAAAGTCAACAATTTTTAAAAAGCCCACTTTTAACAACAAAGTTGTAATGAACTTATAAAAACAAACCTTCTGCACAGCCATAAAAATATTATAAGGTTTAAATGTTCTTTTTAGTAATAAAAGACATGAGAAATTGCCCAAGCTAAACATTTGACCTACAAATGTTTTCCAGCTGAGCTACAGTATTTGTAATCAGAATTACAATTATGTTATTTAAAAAAAAATAAGCACAGTCACAGAACATTTATGTCTCTAGCAGTTAAGATATTTCGCCACCACCCAACCAGTCCCCATCTAAAATCAGTTCTAATTACCTATTATGTGGAAAAACTAATTATAAGATATAAAAGGAAGGCAACAGCAAAGCTTGTTCATGTTTCAGTCAAAGTGGGACCTCATGACAAGTTCTGGGAATAGCTTGATATGTGAGTACCAGGGGAAGGAGATATTCTAAAGCCTCATCACTCATGGTCAGAAACTGTTCATAGATAGAGACAATAACTCTCTTGAAAATGAATGTCAAGATATTCTTAATATATTTTAGATGTTTATGAAAAACTATACCTGGAAAAAATAATAAACTTAATTTACTGATTATAAACTTATTTATATTGGTTAACATGACTTTCCAGGATATTGGCTAATAAAACTAAATTTATTTATTTAAAAGAGAAAGTGACTAGAGGCTGGCCAACCATTTAATTGGTCTTACTGGACTATGTTTACATTCCAAAGATTGCATTAAATATTTTTTGGAATTTGTAACCTATCACCAGGAAAAGGCAGCATAGTATATTAAGGATTGTTGCACAGAGCACATGGTTTGCAGGTACCAGTTTCAGATTATTTGACCATAAAAATATTTTTACACCAGAACTAAAAAATACCCATGCTGGAGACTTCTTATCACTCAGAGAAAATGGAATGATTTGGTACTCTTAGGAGTCCTGGGGCTTCCTGAGACCCCTTTAAGGGTTCCATGAGCTTGGCACTGCTCTACTCTGCACACTCCACTCTAGGACTCAATGGAACTCTAGGAGTGTGAAGGGACCCAGAAACAAAAAAAAAAATTAAACCGCTGAGTTAGACAAACCAATAGTTTGAATTATAAGATAGCTCCGTATACAAAACAAAACCCAGGATTCTCAAGCCAGAGGAGAGTTGTTTGATGACACTAGTGTCATTTTTTTAATCCTCTTCCCCAGGTGATATTTTCTGAAACAGCTAGAGATGGAAAAGAAACTATCAGGAATATTGTAAGAATTCTTATTTAGAATATCTTGAACACCTACAGTTTCAAGATCCAGTATGGTGCAGTGGTTAGTGACAGGAGTGTTGCATGTGCTTTGAAATACGCAGTGATTGTATGCTTTAAACTACATCCTATAAAGTTAAGCACAAGTCTCCCTGATCTGACAAGATAGATATAAATGCATTTCACTTTAATTGATAATCAGTTATCTTAGACATGACAAACTTTGGTGGAATCAGACTATGTAACTGTTACAAATGCATATCCATATATACAGAATTCCATTTTTGAGTGTTACTTCAATGAAACTCAAGGTACCCAAGGTACTCATATTTCAAGCAAAAATATGATGGCAAGTTATAGCTTCAGAGTCAGTTTCAGACAAATATATAAACCAGAAGAATAATTTGAACAGCTTTCATTAAATCCAAACAGCAGGTTTAGTTCTGACTTTTCCTACATTTTATTTTGGGAGTGACATATTTTAGTCTTTCATCTACCATTTCTTAAAAACAGCAGATGTTGAAAAAAGAAAATGCTTTTTGCAAAAGCCACTGATCCAAAGTGATGCTCACAGCTGGGAAAATCCTAGGCAAAAATGTTTTTAAAACAGAACAAAATACCATATAAATGTTAATTAGTTTACACCAACATGATACAGATCTATAGAACTGTCCCTGTTGGGGCACAGTGCTCAGGGCAAACAGGTCTGAATGGGATATCTTCCTCCAGTGTGCCTCACACATAAGCAATCTGGGAACAGCAGGGGTGAAATAAAATGTGTACGGTATGCAAATCCCTCCCAGATTGCTACCTGCCTCACATAATGAACTTCAGAGGCAAATACAACCCCCTCAATCATTTCCACCTCCAAGTCACTATCTGCCTTCACTGCTGGAGAAAGGGTCACCACTATTGCCACTACCTTGAATAGTAAAAAGGTACCCAACTGGCCCATTGATGCAGTGCACTCGCAGCCACTGTTAGCTATAAACAGTTTTATAGAAGCAAACACTGTTTGCTAGTGTTTGCCTAGCTCTATTTTGGGTTCTTACAAAACTCTATTTTGGGTTTATGCCCTATTTTTTTTGTTTGTTTTTTTTACATAAAATAATCAACTTTACACTCAATTTGTACAATAATGAAAAGAGCTAGGAGGTTGAAATTATACATTCAGAAAAAATTATGAGATATTATGTGCTAAATTTCACATTTATTACTTGACTATTGTGGGAGTTATACAACTTTGAAACTCTGAATTTTTTTTGGGTTGACTTTGTTGCAATTTACCCACTCTGTATGAATGAAGCCACAACTGTTATTAGTTCCATTGAATAGAGTGAGAAAAGTTATACAAGCTAACTCAGTTTCATTTGTTTACAAAAAACAACACAGGAAATATTGTATCCCAAAGTTGTCAAAATCTTATAGTTGTACTGTAAATCGACACAGTATAGGGTCAAACAAATCACTATCTCTCAATAACTATTTGACATGTAAAGCTATAACTTTACAAAAGTTTGTTTGAGACATGTAGGACTCTGCACATAAAATTTCTCAAAATCCGGGATGAAACTTTTCCAAAACTAGGCCACTTGGACATGGAATGACCCAATGTTGTTTTACGCTGCTAATGATCAGCTTACTCAGACCATTAGGGTAGGATATAAGAGTGGGATATAATTTTTTTAATAAATAACTAATACCACTTTTGAAATCTGTCTTAAATTGAAAAAGATAATTCTTTCATGTCAAATTATTGTAAGTAGTAAAGATACCTAAGGGGGAAAAATGTTAGATTTACAAAGCTATCATAGGAATTATAATTCCTCTTATAACACACACCCTGAAGCATTACATTTTGCATTATTCACTTATAATGGTAATAAGAGGGATGTTTTTAAAATATCTTCCTGCTGTACCTTTTTATGTATTAAAATGCAATGCAGATTAGTAATAGGTTGGATGGTACACAAATTACGGTGAAACCAGTTTAACTGGAAATATATATCAGTTCTGATATAAAAAATAAAAATCAGTTCTGTCCTAACTGCTGATACTTACCTGTCTTAAAAAACTAAAGCATTATAGCTTGTACCGAAAAGGTAGCCTTCCACTAGTATAATGATTCTCAAACCTTTTTAGCACAGGACTCTTTTTTTAGAATAACAATCCATCTGAAACCCTTAAGAAATGATGTCCTCATTGTTCTGTAAATTAAGCCTATCAATGGGAGTAACATAAACAGGAAGTGTCCTCATTTTAATGCCAGAGTCAGAAGTGACATCTCCCTTTAATATAGTCAACACCATGTGGTGGAGGGACAAAGGGAGAATAACTCAAAACAAAGAGAAGAACAGAGGAAAGAAGAGAAAGAACTTCACACAAATTCTTTTCCCAACTTTTTGATGGGCCACTAGAATTTAATGTAATGCAGCTTGTATAATCATTTTTATACTGTAATATAAATCTTGATAAATTTTAACAGCATTTCAAGAAGTCTTCTCCTACTGCTTATACAAGAGTTCATAAGATAACACTATGTCATTTTCCCCTTCTACTCTCTGCTCTTTATATGGGTCCAAGACTACATCTATTCAAAAATACTGTAATCTGAAGTACAGGGGTGCCTGACATAAAGAGCTTAATCCATTCCAGAGGCATGCTCTTTAAGTGAAGCAGATTTTTCCATCAGAAATAATGGAAACTCAGATGATTGGTTCTACAACCCCCAAAATATTCATATAAAAATATTAACTGAATGTAAAAATTATGACAAAACACTATAATCGAATTCAAGACATGAATTCAATGTGCATGATCCTATGACGTCTACTTAGGTTGCAATCCTAAAGACACTTTTCTGGGAGTAAGCCCCATTTAACACAATGGGGCTTATTTCTGAGGAGACATGGTTAAGAGGCTGCAATCAGACACTTTTCTGGGAGTAAGCACCATTTAACATAATGGGGCTTACTTCTGAGTAGACATAGTTAGGAGACTGAAATCAAAGACACTTTCCTGGGAGGCTTACCTGGGCTGCTGCTGGAGGTTCAAGGTGGTCAGTGGGGGCACTTGAGGGCAGTTAGGGGCAGCTGCCTCTGGCACCTCCAGGCAACTGCCCTTTTAAAGAGCTTCCGCGCGGACCGTCAGGACTGCATAGCACGCGTGCCCATTGCACGCTTGCTTGTTAAGTGAAGTGGAACTTGTTATGTGAAGCAAAATTTGTTGAAATTTTTGCTTGTTATGTGTAACACTTGTTAAGCGAGGTGCCACTGTTTAAGATTGTTAGTCCTTTTTGGGGAAATGAACCATTTGGTTTTTTACATTTTTGTATGTAGTGTAAACTGTGAATGTTTTAGCTGAAAAATGGTATACATTTTTCAATGGTATAGCGCAGAATCTGTGGGAGTTCCATTGCCAGAACCCCTGTGTTTGCTGAAAACTGCACGAAATCAATTTTTATAATGTCCAGCTACACTGCTGTTTAAAACAGCCTCACTACTGTAATGTGGGGCAGTTGAAGGATGCAGGCAATCACCAGCTTACAGTGCAATCCAGAGGTAAGGCGGCGAGGAGTGCCCTAGCTGGGCTGCCCCAACTATTCTGTATCCACAACAGTAAATATGGTGAATCCAGAGAGTCAGGAAGCCTGAGCTGCCCTAGCTACTGCAGAGAAAGCTCAGTCAGTACTAAGTCAGTGGCACCTGGGGAGGGCTTGCTCCTGAGGAGACCCCCCCCCCCCGCAGATCACACTGAAGAAGTAAGAGCTGGGGTGCCTGCATTATAATAAGTCCCTGACAACCAGTAACAGCTGCAGCAGGAGACTGCAGTACACAGGGTGACCATATGTGTTAACCAGAAAAGAGGACAAAGGCACCCCAAAATGTAGGTCACCATAAATGTACAACATGACAAAGTAAAAGCTAAAAACACTCATATATATTTCTTTCATGTAGTTAATAGCACTGTATTACTTATTATTAAATTAAAAACTACTGCACACTGTTTATTAAATACATGAGCTCTACATGCTGTCTGCTCACAAGGAAATGGAGGACAAGATAATTTTTTTCAGGACACAAGGCTAAAATCCAGGACATGTCCTGGAAGCGGGGGCACAGACTGGCAGTACAGACCACAAAGGGCTTCTTGGAGTAGCCTGCTGTATCCCCAGGTTAGTGGGCTGCCATAGTTGTGCCATATCCTGAAGTTGAGAGGCAGGGATGGCAGATAGGCTGGCCAAATTCTCAGATTTTTGGTCAACACTGCCATTCTTACTCTGCCTTACCATGGACCCCTATGGGTCTACTCATTACTATACCTGCTCCTGAGGTGCTATAACTCTGAGGAGCTGGAAGAGGGCATTTCTGCCTAGAAACATGCTCTAGATACAGAGTAACTGCTCTGCCCTCGGCAATGCTAAACACGCCCTCAACATGCCTCTCCTGAACTGTCTAGGCTGCCCCAGCTAAGGCAGCCCAGGTCCACCTGTCTAGGAACAGCCTATGTTGTCTTAGGCTGCCCCAAGCCTTTTCTAGCTTAACTGGGCTGCCCCATCTTGGACTTGGGCCACCTCAGTGAAAGACAGGGCAGCCCAAGCACATTTCTGGATTGTAGCCTTAGTTTCAGTTAAAACTGAGGAAAGCTACCACTCCCTTCCCTCTGGAGCATTCGAAAGAATGCAAAGAGAATGCAAATCACATCAAATCGCAAAAAGGGAAAGGACAGAGTATCGGTTGCCCCAGAGTGAACTGAAACTAAACTGGTTCTAAGCCCCTGGAGAGTATTTGATTGTTTGTCTGCCTGCTGCTTGTTTCCTACATACACTGGTAAGCAAGGCATTTTTCCTTTAATTTAAAGGGCACTGTCCATCTCATTGAGATAAAACTACGGGTGAAAAATTGTGAATAATTAGGTTATATTTGTATAAATATTCTTAATATGAATAAATAATGTTTGTAACTATATTGCATGGTTAGCATTCTTTTTTTGCAATCAATTTTTTGGCACACATATGTGGAGAATTTGATTTTATACCTGGTATCATTTTACTAAAGAATATTCAGCACACACTATTTATAGAATTTATATCCTGCCTTTCAACCACACTAAAGGATTTTAGAAATTAAAATAGATATAACACAAATATTAATGCTAAGTCATTCATACTGAATTGTGAAAACTGAATCAAGCACAATGAAAAGATCTCTTCATTTTTTTGCCCTATTCGAAGCTGTAACAATTTATGGTCTACACCCACTCCAATGTCACACTCATGGTTTGATAACTTCAATAACTATACGTGTGCGCATGTATATTTTTAGTTAAACATTGAATATTCTACAAGGACTGGGATGACTTCAGGTATATTGGGTTTTCTCACGTTATTTTTATAAAAGCTCTAAATCTGTAAGACTGGGTTCTTTCTGCCTCTGTATGTTATTGTAACAGAGTAAAAGGCTGTCCATTTTTCCCAACTATCTGCCTCTTCAGTGAAAGCAATGATTTGAATAAAAAATGTCAAGGAACCTAGCAGAGTTGAGAATACTTCCATTAAGACAGCCAAAGAAGAGGGAAACGAATGACATCTAACTACAGCCCGGGAGAACACGCATCAAATAACATTTTCTTAACATGCTCTAATAGGTTCAGGCAGAGAAGAGAATTTGAATTGGAAATTAATTCTTTATCAGTTGTCACAAATTTCCAACATCATTAAAATTGAGAACCATGGTATATATGATACAACCTATCCTAATCTTTTCTACACAAATTTTAGTATAGAATAATATTCTACTAATATTATATTAAATATTTAAATTACTTCAGGTAAAGTTTTAATAAAATCTTCACGTCAGTTATATCAATAAAAGATCCACAAATGTAGCCCAGATAAAAGTATAGCACTATGCCTCCTTATGACCTAAACTTCTCAGTGATAAACCATGATATGTTCGGGGGGGGGGGGGGGGGAGGAGAAATATTTATACAGACCATAGAGATTTCAAAGTGTAGCATAGACCACATCTACAAGAATTTTAGACCTATAATACATTGCAGATGTCAAACTGCAGATTCTAACAGGAGGACCAAGGCATCTTCTAATTTGTTACTGCATGGGAACTTGCATTGAGGCTGGGTGCTGACAGGAAAACTGCTGATCTACTCTCTTTTGCTCTATGGGGCCAGCCTGAAGATGGCTAGAGACCACAGTTTTACAGTCCAGAAAAAAGGTAATTTGAAGACCAACAGAGTACCATCTACAATAACCATGACCATATAGCCTGTTTGTTAGGCCTTCAGAAACCTAGGTTCAAGGAGCTCTGTGAACATACCAGTAACTGTCTCCCATGACTTCCCCCACCCTTCACGGTTCCCATCTTTCTCCCATTTGACACCTTATCTCAGCCAGCAATGGCAGAAGAGGCCAATGGGTGGAGCTGACTTGATTGCTATGTTGCTCTGACTTGCTATCTGGCTTTGACTTCAGAGGCCTTCTGTATGAAAAGGATCCATAGGACAGAGTCAGGTGGCAGGAAAAGAGAGAACAACTTTCACACAGGCACTTCCTCCTCCTCCTCCTGTCATCTATATATATAAAAGAGAAAAGTCACTCACTGACTGACTCACTGACTGACTGACTCACTCACTCATCACTGCCCTGCCAAAACTGGTGGGCCTAGAAGCGTGAAATTTGGGGTGGGTGTTCCTTCTGTGACGGAGGGTGCACTAAGAACCGGTTTTCAGAAATTCCAACGGGAAGGGGGTGAAAAGGGGCGCAATGCGTTTTCCTCCCTATACTTTGCATTGAGAATTGCTGACTCAGCAACATTCTGCCCCAACTGCTGGGACTGAAGCATGGAATTCTGGGAGTTCCTTCTGTCACCTGAACTCCCACCAAGAACCATCTGGAGAACTTTAACCCTTCAGGGGCTGAAAAGGGGGCAATGTGTTTCTGTCCTATGCTTAACATGGGAGACTGAATAACATCCAGCCGATTTGGTGCTCAGACCCTGGTGCACTGGGGGATGTTGTTCAGAGGAAGAGGTTGCACTGGTGAGGAAGTTGCGCACGGGGGAAAGTTGCGCACGGGGAAAAGTTGCGCACGGGGAAAAGTTGCACACGGGGGAAAAGTTGCGCACGGGGGGAAAGTTGCGCACGGGGGGAAAGTTGCGCACGGGGGGAAAGTTGCGCACGGGGGGAAAGTTGCGCACGGAGGATGATGCACATGGGGTGAAGTTGCGCATGGGGTGAAGTTGCGCATGGGGGGAAGTTGCACATGGGGGAAGTTGCACATGGGGGAAGTTGCACATGGGGTGTTGATGTGCATGGGGGAAGTTGTGCATGGGGGGTTGATGTGCATGGGGGAAGTTACGCATGGGGTAACTTGTGCATGCTGGGTTGATGCGCATGGGTGAAGTTGCGCATGGGGGGTTGATGTGTATGGGGGAAGCTGCGCATGGGGGGTTGTTACGCCTGGGGGAAAGTTATCCATGGGGGGGTTGATGCATTTGGGGGGATGGCATATGGGGCAATTTTACTCCTGCAACGCGGGTACACCTTTCGCTAGTTCATAATATGGCACTAAACTTTTGGTTTTTGCTTGGCAGTGGCCTGAGGAGCCTAACAGAGGGCCTGGTTGGACGTGTGGATGCAGATTTTCACATTAACCAAAATCAATTAAAAGGTTAGGTAGCCCTTTACCAGTAAAGGTTAAAAATACATTTAAGGTATTTTAAAGGTAAAAAAAAATAGTCTTCTTACCAGTGCTTTTTTCTGGGGGTAAAGGTGCTAGTACTCACTATACCATGGTATAGCTAATCATCCCCATATGACTACTGTATTTTTCTCTCCATATGATGCACTTCCACCCCACCCCACCCCCAAAGAGGATGGAAATGTCTTTGTGCCTTATGGAGCAAAGAGGCCAATCCTGGAGCACCTTCTGCAGCTGTCCAGTTGGTTCCGAATATTTTTTTCTTGTTTTGCTCCTCTAAATTTTGGTGCATCTTATGGTTAGGTGTGCAAAAAATAAGGTAATTATTAATTAGCTGCTGGGGCGGCAGGTGGAAAAGGGTGCCAGTACTGAGTATCAGTAAGTACCCCTAGAAAAAGCCCTGCTATTTAGCATACATTGTTTGTTAACACAGCAAACAATCAACCTCCCTCTACAGGGCTTAGAAGGGCCTCATTTCAGTGGGATGGCAGACCCAGCCTTTTCCCCTGGAGTGCAAAAGAATGCAAACTAATTACTTTGCAATAGTTTTGCATTCTGTCATAAGATTAAAGGGGAATTCTGTCTTCAAGCAAAGGTTGGTTCTAAGCCCAGGAGAGGGAAAGGGAGTTTGATTGTCTGCTGCCAAGTTACCATGGAAAGCATGCTATTTTAAACCTAAAGGGATATTTATCTTTTAACTTAATGGGCCAACCCAGGGCCGGATTTAGGTTTGATGGGGCCCTAAGCTATTGAAGGTGATGGGGCCCCTTATATGTCCAGCTGTCCTTTGTCAACAACAAATTGTCGCTGTTTTTTTGTGTTGAAAAACATACATACTATATAGTAATTTATGGACCTAATAGGTATCTAAAGCACATAACAAAATATGTATTTTATCAAAGTAATTGTTGAACTGAAATACAATTAAAAAGAAGTACATTAATAGTGAAATAATTATTAAAAAATGAGTTTTTATTCATAACAAACTTAGAATACAATCCTAACCATGTCTACTCAGTAGCAAGCCCCATTGTGTTTAGTGGGTCTTACTCCCTGGAAAGTGTCTTTAGGTTTCCAGCCAATATAATGCAAAGACATTGTCATTTGGCAAAAACAAAAGTTCCTTTAGAAACACAATTTACAAAGACTCATAAGTTAGTCTCTGGAAACTTGTTGTAACATGAAATAATAATAGGTGTAAAATATGATACAAACTATTAATAATTATAAATAGCTTCATTAATATGAAATTAGGGTTATAACCTGTACTATGCAATTGTAGTTAATACGATGCATTTATAAAATATAAATATCACCATTGTAGTCCACCCTGTTCATTGGGACAGCAGCCCTTGTTGTACCCTGTTACACTTAGTGAGTATAAAAGACAGTATTTCTAGTAATATATCACATTCATAAATAATACCAATAGTGTACACGCCTGTACATCAAAAAATTATTTAACAGGAGTAATTATATTAATGCATCTACCCAATACCCATTCAACTGTATAATTTTATCATGATTCATACAAACAGTACACAAACATTATCTAAATTAAAATACTTCCCTTCTTGCCTACATTCTTGATGGGTAAGGGCAGACCATCACTTAGGTGTAGGGCTCCCAAAATCAGGACCTAATTTTTGGTGGGTCACCCATGGGTGAGGGAAAGATCTGATAACTACTGTAATAGCCTCAAGCCCTGAGGCTATTCCGCTCCTACAGTTTGCAACATAGCTGCTAACTACCCTGTAAAGGAGCTGAGCATCTGAAGTTTGAAAGTTTGTGATAAATATTTGTGGGTATTTCTTGTTATTACTTACAGATAAAATTATTTCCTTCCAATCACCCTTTTTTGAAAAAAGTAGGGGGGTCAACATAGAGTGTCGAAGTGCTAAGAAGGATGGGAAGCACTGCTTTAGCAAAACCTGACCATCACATATTATTGTTAAATTAATACCAGAGGTCATTATTCTGTATTAAGGTTGCAATCCTAAGCACATTTTCTTGGGAGTAAGACCCATTGAACACAGAGGGATACTCCTAAGGTATTTCCTCCCTGTACAGTACTAGTAAATAATAATATATGTCTACTAAATAATAAAGATGAATATTTTTCTAAAATAATTTTATAATGGGATCAAAATAAATTATGCAGTACTTGAAATCAATGCCTAGAACGCTTAGATATCCAAGATTAGAGCTGGTTAGACTTTCTTAGAAGTGCCTGCACATGCCTAGAATCCTAAGCTAAAAACACTTTAAAAGGTTAAAAACATTTAGAAATTGTAAGGATACTTGTACATGTACTTGTGTTCAGTCTATTCAGCCCAGGCACATGTGCACAGGATTTGAGCCCTCTGCACAGTTTCTAGAGCCAGCAAAATGTGCATGAAATAAAGCCTCAAAGCATGAGGGTTCCCATGAAAATCTCCATCTAGGAAAACAGGGTAAGACAAAGCCAGGCCCCAAGCATTGTAAAGACAAAGCATTTACAATGCTGGGAAACTTTCTTCCATGAAGGGAGAGGGATGCTCCAAACAGAGCCTTGTATTCTGGGGGTGTCTCTTCCCGTGGAAACTATGAGACAGACAAGAAAACTGACAAGCAATCAGGGGTCATCTCCAGGCTAGCAGACATCCGTCAGTCTTGAAAGACTATGGTATTGTGCTCGGTGCTGCATATGCTGCATGCAAAGCATGAAGGCCTGGGTTAGATTGATATGGAGGATAGGCTGTTACCCAAGCAGCAAATCCCCCCTCTCCACGCCACTGAAATAGTCCAATGGAAAGGCAGAGCCAATACAATTGGTTCCAGCTGCGTCGCAGAGCTGGGCTAAGGACAAAAACTCACCCTTTGTTGTGGGGACCGACCCGGGTCTCGAACCCCGGCCTGCTGGTTAACAGGTACAGTGTTTTAACCACTTGCGCCACCCACAGTCCTTTCTAGGCTAAGTAGTAATAGAAAAAATACTCAGTTTCCCGGGAGTAGCCTGCAAAGCACATGGAGAGAAAGTGAAAGGCAGACCCCCAAATCCTCCCTTTTCCTAGACAGATACTGGCTCAGCTGAAATCTGTTGGGGCTTTTAAGAATGCTCTGTAGAATTCTAATAAGGAATGCACTGAAAAAAATGCAAAAACAATTAAGGAGTTTTTTTATAATTCCCCCCCGCCCCCCAAGAGAGTGGGGCCCTCTCATTAGAGTGGGGCCCTAAACAAGCTATAGCTTGTTTAGCTTATGTGTAAATCCAGCACTGGGCCGACCTCACACTGAATGAAACTATGGGTGAAAAATCCACTATTAGGTTATATCTGTAAAACTAACTTATCATTAAACTTTGCTACACAATATTAGTGGTAATTACAGAAAGAAAATGACAAGAAGCTTAACAAGAGATTCAGAACATTGCAAGTTAAACTGAGTCAAGCAAGAAAATTTGTTAAATAAAGTTACTAGGTTAGTTTAAGTTAGGAAAAATTACTGAAGTTACTAGGAACCAAACTGACATTTAAAGGTTTTCAGGAACTGAATTAAAAATGTAAATATTGAAATATTATATTGGCTCCATTTTCTGTAAGGGATAAAGAAAAGTGAACGGAATAAACTAGGGAAAGAGTTGGAATCTGAATGTTGGGTTTTTCAAACAAACACAGATGTTAGGATTCTAATGCCAACTATGTTTTGGTATATCCTGTGGCTAAAAGCCAATTCAAATTCAGTTCCAAAAAGCCTAAACAGACCCTTTGTAAAATGCACAATTCTATTTTGAAGTGAATATTCTTGATTATTTCAGATAAATAATCTCTTGTCCTAAAAGTGTGAAAAACAGGATATGCACAACTGTATACCTTACTGGGAAAAATGGAAGTTTCAAACCTTAATGTACTGTGTGCTTGATGAAAAACTTGCACTCAAATTTATGGTTTGCCCACTTCCAGACTGTGGCCTGGATGCAAAAATGGCATGATTAAAAAGACTGCAGTGCATGTGGGAAGGAAAATCAATTCCTCCCCCGGCTGTATTCCTCATGCCACATTCTATTCAGCTCCAGAGGATTGCCCCACTCCCTACCTCAGAAAAGGCTTGAGTACTAATAGCAACATTAGTAACGGGTTCCAGAAAATTGGTAACTATCCACTGGTGACTCCTAACCCACAATCTGAGAAGCTCTGATGCTAATTAAAAGAATAAAGATCTAAGTTTCAAAGTTTGAGAAGTACTGAAATAACTAAATCCACACTGTGCAAATTCTGAGGTACAAATCAAATACAAACACTTTGCACCTTCACCAATGGAACTGTGATAAATATAAATGTAAAGCATTAAAACCTGGTCTGATTTCACCAACTTGTCTATGAACTTAAGGAGAAAAAAACCTCTCCTATGGAGAACACCTTTAAAAAACTTCACAGTATTAAGCAGTACTAATTATGCCAGTCTGAAAGCACAGTGTTTCTATCATCACATTTGTACATTACAATCTCTGCTTATACCTATGCAATGTTAAAGTTGTATCCAATAGCAAAGGAACCTATTAAGTTGTTGCCTACAAATGTATGAAGTTATATTGCCCTCTGCTGATAAATAGATAAAATTGTATATGATCTGCTGCTCTAATATAATTCCAACAGATAGCAAGTGTCAGTTCTGTTTTACAAGGGATTATCACAAAACAAAATACTACAGAGCAGATGTGAAGAAAGAGGAAACATGCAATTTTGGACTTTTCTGCTCCATCGGTTAGAAAATATACTGAGCAAACTTAATTCTAATACGAAACACAGTTCTTTTCCAGCAGCCTCTTTGAAATAACAAAGAAGTGCTGAACTATTAAAGAAGGATTTTCCCCATTTTTACCAAAACACTGTTGTCTAAACAACAGCTTTGAACCTAATATATTTATATTAGGACAACCTAGAAAAGTACAACTTTATTACATTACAAAAAATTATTTAATATTTTGTGCCCTTGGGTGAAGCACTCTACTTCAGAGTGGACTTCAGAACATTTTCCTGACTATCTTGTGTAGTCTCATAGAATCCGGCACTAAAGAGATAGACCTCTGCTATCCTAATCTGTATTAGACCAGTCCATTAGAACCAATATTTGAGCTAATCAATGACTAATAATAATAATAATAATAATAATAATAATAATAATAATAATAATAATTTATTTATGATCCAAGATCAAACAAGCTAATCAAGGACTGGAGTTCTGCATTATCTTGTCTTATTCACAGAAAGGCACCAATGCTATGGCTTCTGCTATTGTTTTTATTTCCAGACTTTATAGATGATGGCAAATATGCAGTTTATGTAAATCTTTCCATCTATATGGAAGTCTTTTGGGGTGGGGGAAGGGCAGGGAAGAGGCAGGAGACAGCATTTTAGGGGGTAAGGTGTGCTGAGGGTGGTCCTGGGTGCAGGCGGTCATAGGTGCTTTAGTAGCAGCACTAGAGGAGCATTCATTCTACCAGCACTGCCTTCAGTAGGACTGTGCTGACGAGAAAAAGAATTGAACTAATTGTAAGGGAAAAGAATCATTTTTAAGAAGCAAAGGTGCATAGTTACAGTGACAGGAAATATAAGAAAGAGTGACAATTACACTAACACAAATTCATACTTTTTCAGTTTCTTGTTGAATAAGAAGTCTTAAAAGATAACCGAAGATAATCTCTGTCTATATTATCTAGTCCATGGTGAAACTAATGCACCAGTTTAAATGCATTCCTCATTTTCAGAATTTAATTTCAGCTACTCTTCAGGCAATACTTATTCTCACATTCTCAATTTCAGCTGATTCCTTACAGAATTTGCTTTCCCCTCCCTCCCCAAAACTGGTAACTATATAAAGCTTCTCTTTACTATCATCACTCCAGTTAAATGAATGTCCCACAACTACCAACCCTAAACAAATATGAAGAAAGCTGCATATACAGGTGTCCCCCATTTTATGACAGTGTTTTTTCAGCAATCCACACTTTTCATCACTATTAAGATATCCTAGAAGTATATAACCAAAGAGATCTTGCCTCTTTGGCAGAAAAGATGTCATGTATGCAACTGACCTCACAACTGCACAGTTTCAATTGAAACAATGGAGCAGAGACATTTTTATTCAGCAAGCTGCACTTCTAAGATCTCTTAAGTTCCATTTTTTTGAGAATACAAAACATTAAAAATTTGCACTTTGCACATTTCCTGCTTTTTAAAAAGGCTGACCTAAGCTGAGCTGCTTGTGCAGAAATCCACTTCTTTGCCCATCTTATGGCAAGATGACCCGAGTATAAGCCGAGGGGGGCCTTTTTCAGCATTAACAATGTACTGAAAAAACTAGGCTTATAATTGAGTATATAAGGTAATCTGAATGGAGACAGTGGTTGCTTTGGAATAGGGTTGCCATAATTCTCTTCCACAAAATCAGGATAGGTCCCTCTTTGCCAGTATGTGAACACAATCCCCCAAAATCAGGGCTATCCCTGTTTTCAGGAATTATGGCAAACCTATCTTGGAATCCGTGTTGAGCTGGATAAGAGCTAATAAACTGAAACTTAATACAAACTGTCAGCAGCTTTACCAGTAGACATTTTTGCTGATGAAAGAGATGGTGCTTTATCTGAATGGCATTCACATATTCCTTAATTATCAGGTGTTGAACATGTTGAAGGTGCTTTTCAATCCTCTCCTGACTATGAATCCTCAAGTTGGGTCAGTAGCATGGAGCACTTTTACAAACTACACTTTTACAAAGCTGCTTCTTGAAAAAGAAGGACCTTGGTATAGAGATTCACGCTTTGAAAATTTGTTTTATTGGGCTACCTTTGAAGAGCAATCAGAATATTAAAAACACAGTGGTATCCAGGAAACGACTATCCACGAAACTGTCCAGGACACCCATACTCAATTGTTTATCCATTCAGTCATGTCCAACTCTGGATGACTTGAGAGGTGAGAGGTCTCCATGCTACCCTGTCAAGCATAACTTTTTTCAATCGTTGGATGGCCATCATTGTATCTGTTTTTATGGAATACAGCCAGCATATTTTTTTACCTGCCTTTTCTTCTTGTTTCACTGACAATTCCTAGTACTGACAAGAGACAGGCAAATCCAAGCCCTTCCTCCAGTGCTCCTGGCAGTGTGCTACGTCAGAGTGCACTTTGCAACAGGCACTGCCTGCTTCATGGCAGACAGTGTCATTGCAAGGCAGACGTAGTACACTGCAGAATCTAAGCAGGTGCAGTAAATGTAAGATTGGTCTTGTTAGGCTGCTCGTCAGACGTTAACACTAAAAGCTTGTGGTTCCCAAAATTTTTCAACAGGTGGATCTTTAGACTTCCTGGGCCATTGGGCCTTGTGGTTCCTGGGCATAGTGGCTCTTCATTAGAGCTACATTCCTATACACTGCATCAGGCAGCAAGATTTTCATTAAGATTCTATGGCTCACCTGTGTGGTTTCAGTTGGCTCCCTGGAGACCCACAGATCACAGTTTGGCTACCATCGCTATGTGATGACGTTGCATCTTTGATAAAAGCAATCTTACTGTCCTGTACCACCTGAAATCTTGCCCAAAAGTGGGATATAATCGAATGGTGTTTTTTTGTTTTGTTTTAATATACATAAATCCTAATTTGCAAGAATTCTTTGTAAAATCATTTAAAGGTAAACAAAATGATCATATCTTAATTAAAAGCCGAAATCTTTTACAGCAATATAATCAATACAAATTATATTATTTAAATATAACAAGATTTTAATTAAAGAGTTCACATTAAATTTGTTTTCCTTGAATGCCAGCAAACTTAACATGTTTTGCAACAAATTTCAGAACATCACAGCAGTGCAATATTTACTTCTCCTATATTATTCTTAATGAGTAATTATACACCAGTTATATTATCTGAAAATGACACAATATTGATTCTGGTTCATGAGAAGCTCAGCGGCAACGCAAGACTAGTAAACATTCAATGTATTTTTCTATCAGCACTGATTCTGCGTAAAGCCACAAATTTGAAGAGCATATTCCTTCTGTGATGTAGGCACCCACCAAGAACCAATTTTTTAGAAATTAAAGCACTAAGAGAGTAAAAAGGAGTGTAACATGTTTTTGCCCTATAATTAACACTGAAAACTGGCTGAAGGACAAACCCAGTCCTAAACCCTGCAAGCAGAAGCATGAAATTTGGGGAGCGCATTCCTTCTGTGATGCAAGAACCTACTAAGAACCATTTGTTGCCTGATGGCACCCAGTGCCTATTGGTGCCTGGTGTTACCAGCTGGTAACTAGTTCCTGGTGCCCGGCAGGGATGCACAGTGCTCACTAGGGATGCCTGGTGGTTTGCACTGCTTGCTGCTGCCTGGTGGTTCCTAGTGCCCAGAGGGATGCACAATGCCTGGTGGTGTCCAGCACCCAGTGTCTGATGCCCCATGCCTGGTGGTGCTCACTGCCCACTGGCACCCAGTAGGCATGCCCAGTCGCCAGTGGTGCTCACTGCCCTCTTTTATACTTCAGTGCTGAGTCCAAAACCAACATTATATGTTTAAAAAAACAGTAATTACAGATTTATTTAGAACCCCTAAGTGTTCCTGAAAAGGACAGTCTAAATCTACACGGGAGCTTTCATGGAAGAGTTTCAAAAGGGGTTATCTCCCACCGATGGACAGTACCTTTTTGTGGTAATGGGATTGTGTGCTCCAGTGATACAAAGGGCAATGCTGGTGGTAGCATAGCTATTGGCAGGGACTCCCATGCCAGACTGACCTTTGTTTAGGAGCCAGACTAAACCTGTCCAAAATCCCACTGAACGTGGGTTGTCTGGAGAAGGAAATTTCCCACCTCAAACCTCCACTGCCTTGTGGCTATACCCATCTATGGGAAAGGCTTCAAGGAGTCAACCTCGAGGCAAAATCCAGAGCTGGAATCCAGGAAGCAATCACGTTCTGGGAACTCCTCCGGCGCAGCTGGAACCAATCATATTGGTTCTGCCATTCCACTGGACTATTTCAGTGGAGTGGAGGGGGGGATTTGCTGCTTGGGTAACAGTCTCTCCTCCATACTAATCTATTCAGGCCATCGTGTTCTGGAGAGGACACTCAGAGCACAATACCATAGTCTTTCGAGACTGAAGGATGCCAATGCCAATATCACCACAGTACATAACTGAGATCTAAAGAGCTGCTTTCGCCATCATCAGCAAAATGTCTGATTTGTTCT
Source organism: Cryptoblepharus egeriae (assembly GCA_030015325.1). Taxonomy (NCBI): domain Eukaryota; kingdom Metazoa; phylum Chordata; class Lepidosauria; order Squamata; family Scincidae; genus Cryptoblepharus; species Cryptoblepharus egeriae. The sequence goes on from JAREYC010000002.1 coordinate 168,392,097, forward strand.
TTTGAATACCAGACCTTACCACTAACTGGGAAGCTCTGGTGCATAGCAAGGGTAACTGCGAATGAATGCCAACTTGCACTATGTCCTAATAATATTTCTTTGGCTTTCTGAATGATCATTTTCCGAATTAAGAAAATATTTTTGTTACATAAAACAGTTATACTTTTGTTTTCTGGCCATAACGTTTGATAGAATGAAGATATTTCATTCTGGTTTTATTGGATCTATTGTGAATTATATATCAAATAGCATATAGCAGTGATTTTCAACCAGTGTGCCATGGCACACTGATGTGCCACAGATAGTCCTCAGGGGTGCCACAGGAGTTTGGGAAAAGTAATTTATTAAAAGGAAAATTAGGGGATTTGAACAGCCTGGTGTGCCTTGTCAATGGTACTAACAACTGATGATGTGCTTGACAATTTCAGTGTCTTGTTAGTGTGCCATGAGATGAAAAAGGTTGAAAATCACTGGCATATAAGCATGATGATATCATTCCTAACCACAGTGATTTTGGTCACTTGTAGTATCTACCACCAACGGTGACGCCTGGTGCAGACTGCCCCACATACCCTCACTAGCTTGCTACACCAGAGGTCTCCAAACTTTCAACTTTAGGTCTGCAGGACCCTTAACAATGGTGCAGAGGAGGAAATTTCAACATGTGCAGTTTCTCATCTCACATATCACAAGCTAGACCTGCTGAAATTCCCTCTATACAATTGTTAAAGGTCCTGCAGCCCTGAAGTTGAAAGATTGGAGACACCTGAGCTACGCTATTGACTAAAAGAAACATTTAAGTTTATAGCACCATGAGAACAGGTTGCTGGCACCCTGAATGCTTAAACTAGATTTAACACTGAACAGCAAACAGAAGTTAGCCACTTCCTGTTGAAAATTAAATCTAGTTTTATCAAGCATTTAGGTGGCAGCCTAAAAAAAGCAGGCCTGCGTCAGTCTTGGAAGATTATGGTATTGTGCTTGGCACTGCATACGCTGCAAGTGAAGCACGAAAGCCTGGGTTAGATTGTTATGGCGGATAGGCTGTTACACAAACAGCAAATCCCCCATCTCCACGCCACTGAAGCCAGAGCCAATACGATTGGATCCAGCTGGCGTTATAAGCTTAAATATTATAAGCTTAAATATAGCAATCTGTAAAACATTATCCCTGTAAGCTTTGTTAACAATGTTAATAGCTATGGGCAGGCAATCCCTGCTTCTGTGGTTTTTGTATCTACCAAGGGTCCATGGAGTAGATTTCCTGCAGATATTTGTGTTTTGTGGCACATTTGTGATACTCTCTGAACCAGCAAAGGACCACCTTAGGACAGCATTGTCACTGGGAATTAATTTTCTGCACTTGCACTGAATGTATGTTATTTTCATTATCAGTTTGAGTTCCTCAGTGGAACCCTCATTTGAAATATGTCATGTCCCAAACTTTGGGATTTGCAGGTTCCTAACTTCAGATTCCAAGTAAATGAAGGAAGCTGCAGACTGAACACACACACACACACACACACACACACGTTTTGTGCCTCCATCTGGTGAGGCCCCAATGACTAATAAATTTTTCTGCCAGAAAATTAAGCTAAATAAACCTAACAAAATATGCAGATGAAATTAAATTATTATTACAGAACACCTTAAAATCCCTAATGTTTGCATTTCTGTAAGAGCTTATTTATAGTCTTGCTTAATATAATGACTCTAACAGAAGGAAAACTACCAAACCACATCTTGAAAACTGGACTGACTGTAGTTCTCACAGGGAACTGGCAAAAACTGTAGTGGACAGGAGCAGACAGAAGACAGATATCTTATTGTAAATAATAAAATCATTACAGTTGGGGGGGGGAATTCAGATTGGAAAAAACTGGTTATCAGACTAAGAAATTGCACTTCTGTAATTCTCTCAAAGGTATTACCAGTATTTGCAAATAGTCCATAACAAGTGAAAGCTTATAGTAGAGAACCATGCAGATTTGACTCCCTGCTGCAACATATTTGTAGGTAGCAGTTTCTCTCGTTGAAAAAACCCAACTATTACAGGATGTACTGACAGTGATAAAAAAACCAATTATTCAGAATCATCCTTTCAGCAATCTGGTCAGAATGAACACAGCAACCTGACTTATTCTTCTGTATTCCTAGTACTCATCTCTCTGCTAGCATTAAGGATGAATGAATGTAAGGGATCAAGGGAGATATGTAAAGCAATACATCTTCTATTCTGCTGTAAGCTCTTTGAGGTATTTCTTTTTAAAAAAAAAATCTTTACAATTACAAGGTTTCTGCCAGAAACTTGCACATGCAGGTAGAATTACCATTTCTCCCATAAAAAATTATATATTCAGTGAAAAAATATCTATGTTACCAAATGTTAAAATAGTCTCTGACAAACTGACAATTAGGCCACATACCAGCATATAACATACACAATGAAAATTTTCTTTTGGATGATGGTATCATATTCCACCTGCCATTTTATACATCACACTTGATTTATACAGACACAAATATTAAGAAATTTGACCTTTCTTCAAATATTCTTATCACTTAGAGCACTTGTATGATAGGTTGCTCTTGACAAGGTACTCGCAGGCTTCAGACTCCTCTTTCCTTCCTGCCTGAGTGGTCCCATTCTTAATGACTATTACACTCATGCATGGTGTTTAGTTTTCATTAAACAGATGAGTGAAGTCTCTGGTGACAAGTGACAAACAAGATTCTGCAGTATTGTCATTCTGAGAATTTCAACTGGAGACAAATAAGATTATTTTTTCTTGAGGGGATAGAATTTAAATTTTTCATTAGTCTAGTAAAATAAAAATAAATGAAAACCATGATATAAAATTAAATAAACCAAAGCTTTGTTTGCATTTATACATACAGATTTCATTTGTGCTACATATTCCATCTCATGACTAGGTTTACGGAAATCATAGCCATGTGGCAAGCAAGAAATCAACAGCCAATAACAACCTGCAAAAATTGTTCTCTTAAGGAAGTGAAATGTTGCTGTCTTTGACACATAGTGACAAATAACTAGGCACTAGATGATAATAAATGAAATATTACTATCTGTTGGAAAATAAGCATTTCTGGCAAACTTATGAAACTCCAGGAATAGATAGCCAATCTAACCACTAATTGTTGATGTCCAGTTGTTAAGTTGTGTCCAAATTTTTGTGACCCCACAGAGCATGTCAGGCCACCCTATCTTCTGAAGTTTGTCCAGTTTCATGTTTATTTCTTCTGAGACATTATCTTATAATCTCATCTTCTGTTGTCCTTTTCTCCTTTTGCCTCCCCCTCCCCCATCAGAGAATGCTTTTCTAAAGATTCCTTCTTTCTCGTGATATGGCCAAAATATTTGAGCTTCAGCTTCAGTACATGTCCTTTCAAGGAGGAGTACAGGATTTCCTGTAGGATTGACTGATTTGATCTCCTTGCAGTCCAAGAGACACTCAAAAGTGTCATTAAGCCATTATTCAAAGGCATATATTCTTTGGAGCTCAGCCCCTGTAACACTTGCACATTAATACAATACAATAGTGAATTAATACATACAGTGATATTAATCTATCAGACCTTATTCTCCAGAACTTGCTATACTGGGAGAAATATAATGCACAGACTACGTCTAAGCTTTCAAAAGAAGAAAAACCTTTCACCTTTACTGTTTATGCTGAACTTTTAGCATGTCCTTACAAGTCTACTTCCAATATAGGCATCTGACCATGGTAGGGTGAGCACAGCCACAAAATGCAAAATGGATAACGATAAAAGAACATGTCCTTACAATTGCTCACCACTAACATATGTGGTAAACCACATATTTCAATAAAAGGACATTTTGAAAGCATTACTCAGAAAACATTAAGTTTTCCATTTCAATTGTTTTCATCAGTTTTAATTATGAGTGGCTGAAACTGCATGCTTACCAACCCCTATTCATTTTATAAGCAGAAATTGGGTCAAAGCAACCACATTTTGCCTTATTTGCCAAGCATAAAATTCAATCTATCTGCATAAAATTCAATCAATCTATCTATCAATCTATCTATCTATATGAAAAGTCACTCACTGACTCAGAAGTGTAAAACCCACTCAGAAGGTGGGTTTTCCTTCCATGATGGAGTCATTAAGAACTGGTCTTCAGAAATTCCAACCAGAAGGGGGTGAAAAAAGGGCAATGCGTTTTCCTCCCTATACTTTGCATTGAAGAATCAATAACTGATGTATGCTCTGCTCCAACCCCTGGACCTAGAAGCATGAAATTCGGGGAGGGTGTTCCTTATGTCATATGAACACCCACCAATGGGCTGAAAACGGGTGCAACATGTTTTTGTCCTATACTTTAGATGGAAGACCAACATCCAGCCAATTTGGTGCTCAGTGGCTGGTGCACTGGAGGGGATATTGTTTGAAGGGAGGGGTTGCACTAGGGAGGATGCTGTGCATGGGAGGGATGATGCGCATGGGTACATTTTCGCTAGTAAAATATAAATGTTTGCTCCAAGGCGAATGTCCAAGGGAGCACAGAACTCTGCATTTTATAATCTGTGTGCATCAACCAAGCTTTATTTAAAGCAAAGGGCATGGGGTGGCCTAATTCAGATAATTGACTTCCCTGCCTTGGGGATTTAGGTGGGATTCACAAACCAGTGACTTGGCACAAAACCAAGTACTGTGTGACAGGAAGAAGGCCAACGAACAAAAAAAAGAACTACAGCAACAGGAGGATTCCAGTGCACTTTGAAAGCCTCCTCAGATCAAACTGGGAAAGGGCAAAAGAGGGGGGAATGGCATCCTTTCTACTCCAATATATAAGTATGAATGTGTAAAATAAAAGTATGGATAAAGTAAATGTCAGGTTGTTTCTTTTAAAGCCTGCTTTCTCAAAACATGAACAAAAATGAACATAATATTAATCTATCACTAAGTGATACTATTACTGGGAATATTATGAAGTATATGTATAGCTACTGTATTTGTTATGGACAAGTTCTGTGGTTGTGATGCTACATTAATGCTATACTCCTGACTGTCAAGCTAATTAGAGTGTTTTTCATTTGCAAAGCAGAATATTTATCAATGCTATCTTGAAAGACAGCATATAAACAAATATGCTATAAAGAAATTATGAAATAGCCATAAAATAAGATAACTGTTCTTTTATGATGAACAAATATAGAGGACATAGACACATACAGAGGATTCTCAGTGTGGGCAATAACAGGAACAATGTGCCACACAGTAGGTGCTCATCAGAGGAAAGAGGGAAGAAATATACCAATCTCTCCCTGTGCTAGTATAGATCATGTCTCTAACAATTAGGTAGCCTATTTTCATTGTTTTTAGTACTCTGCATACATTAGAAAGGATTCTACAAGTACATTTGCATGTGAAAGGCAATCACCACTGAAATAAAGAAATATTTAAAAATCCTAACGTTCATAAATTTACATCCCCAGAAGACCCTGCGGTCCCCCCCCAAGCATCTTCCCAATGGTCCTGTGTTACCTGACCTGTTCATTCAGGTAGCAAGTGCAGGTTGGCAGCTCTTTAAAGTTTAAAGAGCTGCCAGCTGGCCTTCATTACCCAAATCAGCTTTGCTACCCAAGTTGGAAGCCCAGGGGAACAGTATGTTCTTTACCTGGAACATACTTTACCCAGGGCATTCGTTACCCAAGGTACCCACTGTACTAACTAAATTAAAAGCCAAAGCCTATCCTTGTCTGCCTCCCCCGCACTGGGGCACTGTGGTGGAGGAGGAGGCTTGGGGGTATTTAGCAGTGATTCTGGAGCGGGCAAAGCTCAGTCAGGTTGGGCCATAAGCAGCACCTTTATGTTGCATTTTCTTGTACCTAGGAGGCAGAAAGCACCAACTCTGAACAATGTACAGTGGTACCTTGTAAGACAAACACTTTGTAAGAAATACACTTTGTAAGACAAACTAAAATTTCTAAGGAATTCCAGTTTGCAAGACAGTGCCTTGTAAGACAGTTTCCAATGAAAATTTGTTGTACAGTAAAACGAACAAATGGATGGATCTGCATTGTGAGCAACAACAAGAGGTTATGGAGATCTCATCTGCAGAGGAGCAGGAATTCCTCACATCAAATGAGATTAAGGACATTTGTAAACATTGGGAAAATGTGCAAAATTCAGTAGAAAAGCACCACACACATAAGGCTGTAGAAGTGCAAGTGTTTAATCTGTTTAATGACAATGCAATGTCACATTTCCGCGAAATCCTTGAAAGGAGACATAAGCATGTGTGATTAGATAGTTCCTTGTTAAAGATGCTCAAAAAGACACCAGTGGCTCTTTTAGTGAAAATTAGTCATCCTTGGCCAGAAAGGTTTTTCTTTTCTGTTTTACTGTACAGAAATAATTTACTGTATTAGTGTTTTTATTAATATTACAGTAATTGTGTTTTATATTATATTAGTGTTTTGAATTTGATTACAGTGTATTGTATTCATTTTTACATATAGTTAATGTTTTTATATGAATTTTTTTGATTGTGGAACCAATCGTCTGAGTTTCCATTATTTCCTATGGGAAAATCCACTTTGTATAAAAGAATGCTTTGTAAAACAAACATGCTTCGGGAACAACGTTCATCTTACAAGGCACCACAATATTTTGCAGGAACTGGCTTTTTTTAGGAACTTCATCTTTTTAATATTATAAGCCCTTTTGAGATAAGAAACCATCTTGTAGTTTATTTTGCTATGTTGACTAATTACAACCAAATCAATGAATTATGGAACTGATAAACTGCAATACATCAACTTCTTGCTCTCTTCTCACAAAAACTATGACTAAACAGAAATGATAAGGCACAAGTAAAAAAATTGCCATCATATATTTAATGTTGGTCTTTTTAAAACTGAACATAATGGATAATGCTTATATTTTATTTAAATCATTTACTGATTAAAAAATAACTGATAAAACTGATTGTTACTGCCCAAATCAATTGTTTTTGTCTGCCAAAATTTAAACTGTACCTATATCTTTAATGTATTAACGTATAAACCAGAGCACTATATGTTACATATAAGGTCTTCTTTGGACATTACCACTTAGACCTGACAGTAGTTAAGATAGCTTATTTTTCAAGTCAAAGAAATCAGCATAGTAAATAATTTTTCTTCCTTTTAAAGATAGTCATAGGTGCTTGGGGCTACAGCAAAAATCCAAAATATCTTCACAAATGTCTCCAAACAGTCAAGCTGAAAATTTAAGCTAAAAGTTTCATTTTACAGCCTGTCAGTTTTTTGATGTGAAGCTAATGAATGCAGTGGCAAACAAATCTATCAAACCTAACATCAAAACAACTGCACTTCATCCCTCGAAGGGGAAAAAATGAAATACAACCTGCAGGCTGCACTTTAATCTAACCTATCCATACAACAAAGGTCTCTAAGCAGCTTCCTTTGCAGAATATGCATGAGTAATTATGGACTTACACCTCACAAAAAGAGGTAATAATTTATAGCTATCATAATTTCTGAAGAAAAGACTGGCAAATACCTTCCTTTAGATTAGAAGCTAGGAAGTTTCATGTAAGAACATCATGAGAAAGATAAAATTAAAAATCCACAAAGCATATTACACATATATTAAAAGCAAACATTTTCTCTGTGTTATCTTTTCTTTCTACTTTATCTTTTCTCTACCATGTCCTTTCTTTCTTCAGTGTATCATAATTTGGTCTGGTACAAAGTCCTGCCTCCATGTACAGTGAACATCTGGCTATTTATGGAGTAGAAAAGTATTCTCCTGAACCAACATTTGACTTCTGCATACCAGCAATGGACATCCCACCCAGCCATATGAACACCAATAGGTCAGTGAAGAGGAGGCAGAAAGAGTTTTGTAGGTATATGCTGTCAACACCACCTTTTTCTGTTATGATTTCCCATTGTTTGGTTTTATATAAGACACTTACTGTATATACTCACATATAAGCCTAGTTTTCAGCACATTTTTTAATGCTGAAAAGCCCCCCTCGGCTTATACTCGGGTCAGCTTATAGGATGGGCAAAGAAATGGATTTCTGTGGTAAAATTAGGTGCCTCGGCTTACACTCGGGTCGGCTTATACTCGAGTATATATGGTATATAAAGCGTCATTGGGAATTGTGGTCAGGGGGTCAAAGTGGAATTGATACACAATTCATAGGGTCATAGGGAATTGATACAAATGCTATAAAAAACATTTGGTCATAGGGAATTGATACAAATGTTTTAAAAAACAAATAAAATTAATCTTAATAAGTAGCAATGATGAGAAAAAATGTGCAGAGGGGAAAATGCATCAGCATTGTCTAGAATTTTTTCATGAACTTTGGACACCAATTATTGTCATTCAGGGAGAAGGAAAATTATGATTCATTATCAAGCTCCTTAGCATATCACCTATTGACCTTTCAATTGTACGAGGAAATGGATCATGCACTTCTCTGGTAGGTTTTACATAAATTTCATGAAAGTCTGCTCCCACAATGAAAAGGATTTCAATTGCAATTTATTTTCACCTAAAAGTCAACAGCACTTGAGAAATGTCTATTTTCAATTAATTAGCTAATGAGTAATGAAGATCGTAGGAATTAAAACAGTTTAATTTGTTGTATTATAAAATATCCGACTGATTCTATCCACAACATTCAAGTCTCTGACCACCACTAGCAAGCCAAGGAGGATAGTGAAAAAGATGACAAAAAATAAACAGAGGGTTAAAAAGTATGGACTCACAGAAACAATGGGTGTTAGAGAAAAGGGGTGGGGAAAAAACAGAATTGGAGGAAAACCTTATATAAGGTTTTATGATTTGATATATTACACAGTTCATCCTGACAGGAAACAGAAACCATGAGCTTTGAAGGATATAGATGCAGGTAAAAATCAAGGCAAGAGAGCATACATAGAGTGTTGAGTCCTTGATGGGATTACTGTGCCTTGAGGACAGCACAGACAGAAAATTCTTCTAGAAGCGAGTAGCATCTTTTGTTTCTTCCATGTGGCTTTTCTTAGGCAACAGAGCATCCAAGAAACAGAAAGGAATGGAAATAAATTTCTACATACAGTGGTACCTTGGTTTACAAGCATAATTTGTTCCGGAAGTATGCTTGTAATCTAAAATGCTTGAAGATAAAAGCAAATTTTTCCATAAGAAATAATGGAAACTCAAACAATTCATTCCACAACCCAAAAATCTATATACATAAAACTGAAAGTCACTGACTGACTGACTCACCCACTCATCAATGCCCAGCCAAAATCGCTGGGCCTAGAAGCATGAAATCTGGGGAGGGTGTTCCTTCCGTGATGGAGGCACCCAATAAGAACCAGTTTTGGGAAATCCCAACTGGAAGGAGGTGAAAAGGGGCACAATGCATGTCCCTTTTATACTTCGCATTGAAGAATCAGTGACTGATGGAAGCTCTGCCCCAACCCCTAGAACTAGAAGCATGAAATTCAGGGAGAGTATGACTTATGTCACCAAGAACCAATGTGGAGAAATTTAACCCTTACAGGGGTGAAAAGAGGTGCAATGTGATTTTGTCCTATACTTAACATTAAAGACTGACTAAAATCCAGCCAATTTGGTGCCTGGTGGGGATGTTGTTCAGGTGAATGGGTTATGTGCATGGGGGGTTGCACTGGGGCAGATGCAGCACATGGGGGAATGTCGTGCATGGGGGTGGATGAGCGTTGTGCACATGGGAGAATGATGTACATTTGTGGATGATGCACATGGGGGGTTGATGCGCAGTGGAGGGATGACGTACGAGGGAATTTTACTCCCGCAACACAGGTATATTTTTGCTAGTATTCATATAAATATGATCACAATATTATAATATAATACAAAATATAAAGAAAAATAAAATAAATTAACCTGCACTTAGAGCACAATCATAAGTATGTCTACTCAAAAGCAAGCCCCATTGTGTTCAATGGTGCTTTCTCCCAGGAAAATATCTTTAGGATTGAAGTCTTAATCAAAATTTTACCCTCAAGGAAGCTGCTATTCAATCAAAATGAGAAAAGGGCTTAAGGAGCCCTTTGCCCATCTCTCAGCTACTAAAAATATAAATAAATAACTTATAAATAAATAATAAAATAGCTTGTAAATAAATAAGTCTTTAAAACGCTTAATAAGTTAAAATACAGAGACATGTTAATAAAAATAGATATAAATAAGTTAGAAAATGGCTTGATGGTTGTGTGACACTGATCAGTCAAAATGCTTCTTTTTCTATCTATGCAGTATTAAATCTTGGCTACAAAGGAACTTACAAGCTTGCTTTCAGATTAGAGTAATGGGTTTTATACCATCACTTCTAAAGAAATCTTTATTTTCTAGGAACGGGGAAAATAATCAAAATGGTATGTAAACATTTATATTCAGCAGTTTTCATGTCTGCATATAGCTCCAAGTTCAGCACAAATATTACCAGCTCAGCACAAATTAAAGAAGACCCCAGCAAAACACACAAAGTAATTGTCACTGGTTCATCTGTTTTACCAACATTAACAAAATGCACTGAAGTAAAATAACTCAAAATCCAAAAGATAGAACTCCAGCCAACTAAGATGAATGTAAGCTCCATTAAGTAAATAATAAAAAATCTACAAAAGTCTGAAGACATGTCCCATCTGCCTTTCTTTCAGACCTTAAAATTTGATCAGCTCTGTATGCTTTTTGGCCTGAGGGCTACCAACATGGTATACTAAGCCCAACATTAAGAGACTAGCTTGAAACTGGAAATGTCTCTTTTCACATAAAGCAGCTGTGGAGTTCATATGCACCCCTAGCAGGGCTGTAGCTGATGGGGAGGGATGAAAAACACTAAGTTTTGCAGGAATCCTCACTGCAGTGTGCAAGGGACCTCCTTCCCCCAGGAGGGGGAAGCATGATGCTCAGAGGGGGGAGGAGATCCCTTGCACTCTGCAGTGAGGCTCCCTGCAAAAGGTAGTGCTTTGCCCCCTCCCCAGCTACAGCCCTGACCCCTAGAGTGTTTTTCTCTCAAAAATCTATTTGCAACCAATAACTGCTTTGGGGCAAATCATCACTTTCATTTTCCACTGGAATAGCATAGAAGCATTAAATCCTTCTCCCCATCCCCTGTAGTGCCAATGTACATTTCCTCCTCCAAAACTTACTGCTTTTCTGTGAGACATTCCCATTTTAAGCCTGTCTCTTAATAATGAGCTTAATGTTATATGTAATTTAACTTTTAATTTAACAAAAAAAAGCTCAGTAATAGCAATTTCATAGCATGCAGAAAAGTATAAAGTTGGTGGCAAAGACCAATTCCATGGGACACTTTGGTCCTAATGCAAAAAGCAAGATGGCAAAGGAGCTGATTTAAGGAAACGGTTGTAGGAAGCAGCCCTATACCCTGCAGCTGTTCCACACACCCCTCAGCCCTATCTTCTTTCTTGCTCTCCTTGGAAAGCAAGACGAGAGTGTGGAGGGACTTCTTACATCTTCCTCCAACACCACTATCAAAGAGAATAGCAAAAGAGTGGGGTAGCAATCACTGCAATTGTGTTCCCCATTCCTCTTCCTCCAAAAGAGCAACCAGGAACAAGAACATCACCCTCACTGTGTCCATGGCCACAACTTCCCCCTGCTCTCCTAATGTATATTCAAAACCAAACCACTGAGCAAGGGAATTCTAGGAGCAAGACTGAAAACCAATCCCAGGATCTTCCCCCTTCATCTATTCTGAAGGACATAATGTGGAAAATGCAGAAAGTGATGGGGGCAAAATTTAGGCATGATTGAGCTATGTCTGATACTACAAAATTTGTAAACCACGATATGAATTTAGCATTTGAAAACATGGAAATACAACTAGATAAACAGGTACCACCTTGGTGGAAAATAAGTACCATTCCATGCGGTCATGCTGACCACATGACCACAGAGGAATCTTCAGACAGCGCTGGCTTTCAGCTTTGAATCTGGGATAAGCACTGCACCCCCACAGCTGTGGCTGGTGCAACTAGTCAGCTTAGGTAGCAAGGCAACCTGCAGCCAGTCATGGCTGGGATGGCAACCTAACAGTGACCTTTTCCTTACCTTATTATAGATATACTCTCTTGTATGCAAATTACAGAAATAAAACAGAATCAACTTTACTTGAACTGTTAGAAGTGGTGCAATATTTTGAAAGCTGACAAGACAAATAATTAACTAAATGTGAACTCAACCAGATTTACAATGTGAGCATTTATAATGCTAAAACATATAGAAGGAAATTCTTTTAGCAGAGCAAAGAGAAAAGATGAAGTATCTGGCTTAGATACTGGCTTTGATGAAGTATCTGGCTTAGAAAAAAATCAGAAAGCTTCACTATTTGAATAAAATTGAAGCAATGGAAACTGAACAAGATTTTCTTCTAGTCTTGTCATTCCTATTATGCTGGTTTTTCTAAATTTTCAAGATCCATAATTTGATAGCTCGTTTTTACTAATGTAGTTTGACTTACCAATTTAGCTATTTTTCCATAATCAATCCATCTGATTGTTGCAAAATTTGTTGACTCTGCACAGTTGAAACCATGATTAAATCCTGCATGATATCCATATGGGAAAGTGATCATGAATTCTCCTGCTTCCTGTGTGATCTAAAACACAAAAGAGACAACAAATGTATCAGTAGATTGTTACTTATCATAAACTCCCTCATGCACTTTTGAGCTCTCCCTCATCCAGGGCTTATAATGACAGACTGAATGGCCACTTGACAAGAATGAGGCAGCTGTTGTTCACATGGAGGGCACACTCCAATGTTCCATGCTGATGCAGCCATGACTATGGGGTGTGTGCTACATAATGTTGTGAAGGAGAAATTAACAAGAGCCTTGCTCAGTCAGGACCAGGACCAATCTAGTCAGTTTCCACCAGGAGTCCACCAATGTGTCAGGGAGCACACAAGAAAACAAGATACAGTACACTACAAATCACATAACTGCCATGCTAGTGACTGACATTAGGAAATACAAGAGAACTATTTCAGTCTTGTTATTCCATACAGAACTATACTATCATCTCAGAATTTTCTCTAATGTAAGAGTTAACTTTTCCTAAAGGAGTTCAATCTCTACAATCACATGACCACCAGACTGAAATGGTAAACTATGGGGAATGCGAACACTGGTATCAGTAGAATGTGCCATTTATGTTTAACAGTTCCTTGACTGTTTTCTTTTTTAGTTGTGACTAGCAAAATGTACCCACGTTGTAGGAGTAAAACATCCCCCATACACCATCCTTCCATTGCGCATTGCCTCCCCGCCCTACACCCCAAAGCACATCATTGTCCCTACGCACATCAATCCCGAATGTGCAACATCCCCCCATGAACATCAATCCCACATGGGCAGCAACCACCACCACCACCTACATGGACAGCAAACCTCCCATGCACAATATCCCCACCCCCGGGCAGCATCCCCCCCACAACCATGGGCTCCCCTACCAAGCAGATGCAGGATTTGGGGCTGGGCATTGATCAGTCTTCAATGTGAAATATAGGGCAAACATGTGTTGCCCCCCCCCTTTTAAGCCCTGTAAGGGTTAAATTTCTCAACATCAGTTCTTGGTGGTTGCTCAAATCACATAAGGAACACCCTCCTCGAATGCTTCTAGGTCCAGGGGTTGGGGCAGAGTGCTTCTGCCTCAGGTCAGGGATTCTTCAATGCAAAGTAAAGGGAGGAAAACACATTTTGCTCCTTTCCAGTTGATATTTCAAAAAGCTGGTTCTTAGTGGGTGCCTCCATTATGGAATGAACACCCGCCCCAAACACGCTTCTAGGTCCAGTGGTTTTGGTTGGGCATTGATGAATGAGTCAGTCAGTGACTTCAATTTTATATAGATTTAAAAAGATAAAGAAGTTGGTAGTGCCAATATGTGATACAGCAGCTAATCTAGCACCAGTTGATGTATTAGAATCATGGTTTTCAGGAACAACATGTAGACAACCATGATCTCATCCTAATGTCCAAGTACTAGTTTTAATTCTATCAAAACCACAACATAATTACTTGAAAGAACCAACTTACGTATAGAAAAGAACATCTAAAAGCATTAACCAGTGTGTTAGTGTGTCCAGTATTTTACCACATTCAAGCCTCTAGATGGGGTGCATTATGGAATCTCAAACTGTGAGGAACAGGCTGAGAAGAGGCTCAGAGCCCAGTGAAGGAGATACATTGAGGAGAGAGGTGGCAAAAGGGCAGTTGAGATGCTGGGAAAGAGTATAGTCAAGGTGACAATGTTGCCTACACTTTTCCTTCTTTCCTCACACGTGTGCACCCATCAGAAAATAAGGAACAATTATTCTGTTATTTCTCGCCTAAAATGCACAAGCACAGTTATGGGTGCCTATTCAAGAGCATGTTCAGAAACCAGTGCAATCTAAAATACCAACTCCACAAGACACTTCTGTTCACCTTTTCTACCTTAGCCTCATGTTGCTGAATCCCAGGCAGCTTTTTCTATACTACTAGCAAAAAGCATATCTGTGTTGCAGGAGCAAGATTTCGCCATAAGCGATCCCCCCCACGGCGCATAAACACCCCATACGCCACTTCCCCCATGCGCATCAACCCCCATGCACCACTTCTCCCCATGCACATCATCCCCATGCACATCATCCCCATGCACAACTTCCGCCCATGCGCAACTTTTCCCCATGCGCATCAACCCCCATGTGCATCGGTCCCCCCATGCGCATCGGAGGTCTGACCTATGCTAGATCCTAACATAAAGTATTCAAAAACATGAAAGGTAGCTTTATTATAGTAACTAGCAAAAAGCGTACCCGTGTTGTGGGTGTAAAATCCCCCTGTACGCCATCCCCCCACTGCGCATCAATTCCCCATTCCCCACCACTGATCATCCCCCATGTGCAACATCTTCCCATGCGCACTAACCCCCATGAGCAACATCTCCCGATGTGCAACATCTCCCACGCGCAGCATCAAACCCAGTGCAACCCCTCCCTCCGAACAATATCCCCCCAGTGCACCAGGCACCGAGCACCAAATTGGCTGGATGTTGGTCAGTCTTCCAAGAACTACAACCCCCACAAATCACCCCAAGAGCAAGTTCCCTCCTAAAAAGCTCCCCTTTGCATTGTTTACTCACGAGTAACCAGACATGATTTGGCTGGTCTGGAAGGTGCAAGGGGATGCAAGTCTTCAGATTGGCCTGATCCTAGGCACCTGGAGCCTGAAAGGGCTCCAGAAGGCAAACCCCTCCCCCAACACTGAAACTGGCTCAGCAGGTAAAGGAAATTAAAAATAAATAAATTCTAAAGCCTTTTGTAAAGTCCAAACTTTTTTTCTCCCTCTACTCAAACATCATCTGGATCTCCAGCCCTCTTCCCTCTGGGGTTTAGTGCCTGTTTTGAGGGGTGGTGGTGTTAAGGTAGTTTCGACTTTTAAAATATTTTTCCCAGATGTCTTCTTTTCCCAGGACACATCCTCTGTTTTAGCCTTTTGTCCTGAAAAAACCTTCCTTGTCCTCCATTTCCTTGTGAGCCAGCAGCACGTAGTGTGCTTGTAATTATCAATTATATGTAATAAATTATTATTTAATAATTTTAAATTTAATAATAATCAATTAACAGTGCAATTACTCCCAGGAAATTGTCTTCAGGATTGCAGCCACAGTGTTTAAATTGACCACTTGAAACATATATTACACACAGAGAGAAAGAGAGAGAGAGAGATAGATTAATTTAAACACTGTGGCTGCAATCCTGAAGACACTTTCCTGGGAGTAAGACCCTTTGAACACAATGGGGCTTAGGCATGATTATGCTGTATATGCATTAAATTATATGTATTAAATATTACTAGGCAATATATTTTAATTATTAATATTCAGTAATATTAATAAGAGAAGGCCCTATCTCTGGCCGCCACACCTCTCACATCTCTAAGTGGCGGCACAATCAGTAGGGCCCCCTCAGATGACCTTAGGTGACAGGTCAGATTGTACAGAAGAAGGCAGTCCCTCAGGTACCCTGGACCCAAGCTGTTTAGGCTTTAAAGGTCAGGACCAGCACTTTGAATTCAGCCCAGAAACAAATGGGCAGCCAGTGTAGACACTGAAGCAGTGGCCCAACAGAGTCAAACCGATGAGCCCCAGCAACCACACAGGCCGCCGCATTCTGGACTAATTGCAGCTTCCGGACTGTCTTCAGAGGCAGCCCCACGTAGAGCACGTTACAATAATCTAGTCTCGATGTCACTAGGGCATGGGTCACCATGGCCAGATCCGAGCGACTCAGGATTCACTAGTGATCAAAATGGCTAAAAATCATGGTTTTTAGGAATAATCCCATCATGTTATATACTGTTGGATGCGTATTTTGCAGTAGAATGCAGTGAAGTAAACCACTTTGAAATATGTTTGTTCTATCAAAACATGTGACCATAAAACAAAAGGAGGCAAGGCAGCAGCACATAACCATGTCCACCATCCAGGTTGTTGCCCCACCCACTGCATGGGGGTAATGTACTGGTCTCTTGCACCGGGTGACACAAATCCTAATGATGCCCCTGCATGGTAGACTTTTGCATGTTTAAATGTGATCAGAGGAGTACTATAATTCTGTTTTCTGTTTCATACGACACATGTGCACAGCTATACACAGTCAACAGAACGGAAGAGGGAAATTATAGTAGACCAAATGAAGAAGAGCTCCACATACATAAATATGTATGTTGCCCTATAGTTTCATTACAAATTGATAGCAATTGCATACTTTGTCAAAGCATAAGCATATAAATATAGGAATATGCACACAGGTGCACATGCTGAGAACGTGATTGGAGTTTCAGAGTATGGCGAGAGTGCATATAAGTATGAACATTTTCTGTGCCAGCAATTCCCAAATTTATCTTGTCACTCACCCCCACTGATGACAGTTTAGCAGGTGTGCTATTGCAATAACCGGCAGTTCAGCTGTCACCTGGTAGGCGTAGGCTGGCTTATCAGTGTTCAACACGTTTCCAGTTCTATCACTCCAAGCCACAAGAGATCATAGCCTGATTCTCTCTACTCACATTTTCACAGAAGCCTATTAATTAGAACTACAGTTGAGTATAGACTGCTCTCTGGTGGCCCAAGGTGACATAAAAATGGTATTTAACTATTTGAAATGCTTAAATTGAGAACTGGAAAGTTCCTAGTCATGGAACGATAAGCTACACGCTGAATTCCTGCAAAAATGAGTCTAAAAAGCTTAAATAGGAATCCTCTTGCATTGCCTGACAGGTCATCTGAATTTATTTTAATCAATCAGATATCCACAGAAATGGGCATACATATTTCCAATGCTGTTTGTACTATGCTATTAAATGTCTTGGGCAAGGACAGAACGAGACTAGCACCTAATATTTCCCCTCCAGGCACAATCTTACATGACAAATAATTTGCATGGATATACAGGATGAACATACACTGTATCATCCTTTTCCAGGAGATATCCTCTTTCTTAGCCTTTTGTCCAAAGACAAAAGATAAGACTAGGGAAAAAATCTTCATTGTCCTGCTTTTGTAAGCAGGCAACATGTAGCTTTCTTGTAATTAATAAATTATATGTAACCAGCAATCTGTACCCACTTTGCAGGAATAAAATTTCAAGAATATTTGTGTGCCTGGGTGTACCCTTACCCCCTCCCCATGCAGAATTGTCCTGTGCAACACCCCCCGCCCCCGCAACACTGTACCTCCCTTAACCATGGGCTCCCTTACCCGGCAGGTGCAGAGTGTGGGGCTGGGTATGATTAGTCTTCAATGTTATGTACATTGGTACCTCTCATAACAAGCACCTCACATATAAATCTCAGACTACACGCTTTATGAATAGCTTTTACCCTAAAGCCATATATGCACTCAATAGTAATTTTAAAGACTATCATGAGTGAACAGTTGAATGCTATTACTTGGTGTGCTGTGCAGTCGTGTCTTTAAAGAGGGTCTTGGGTGGGGTGTTGTTGGGGGGGGGTTTGTTGGGACTGGTCTCTGGATGTCTTATGAATTTCGTTGTATGTCTATACAATGACAATAAATTATTATTAATTATTATAATTATAATAATAATAATAATAATAATAATAATAATAATTATTATTATTATTATTATTATTATTATTATTATTACATAACAAGCGTTTCACATAACAAGTATAAATTTCCACATAACAAGTTCCACTTCACTTAACAAGCAAGCGTGCTATGGGCACGCGTGCTATGCAGCCCTGACGCTCCACGCAGAGGCTCTTTAAGAGGGCAGCTGCAGCTGCCCCCTGACTGCCCCCCAGTACCTCCACCAACCACCTTGAACCTCCAGCAGCAACCCAGGTAAGCCTCCTAGGAAAGTGTCTTTGCCTATAACCATGTCTATTCAGAAGTAAGCCCCATTGTGTTAAGTGGGGCTTACACCCAAGAAAGTGTCTTTGATTGCAGCCTCCTAACCATGTCTACCAAGAAGTTAGCCCCATTGTGTTAAATGGGGCCTACTCCCAGGAAAGTGTCTTTAGGATTGCAGCCTAAGTAGACTTCATAGGCTCATGCACATTGAATGCATGTTTTGAATTCAGTTCCAATGTTTTGTCATCATTTTTACATCCAGTTAATATTTCTATATATTTTTTGGGTAGTGGAACCAATCATCTGAGTTTCCATTATTTCCTATGCTTCACTTAAAAAGCGTTTCACTTAAAGAGCATGCCTCCAGAATGAATTAAATTTTTAAATTTATCTGAAACAGAAGATAAAGTATATGCAATAGTGTAAATTAACCACAAGTAAACTCTGAGAGTTTTTAGCTTTTCTTTTGTATTGTCCTACATTTTTCTTGGGGGGGGCCTTGTCTTCTTTTTGTAGTCATCCTATGGATAGAGTACTGAAATACGTTGATTACTGGGAGAAACATAACATTGTGCAATTTATGGATCCAGCCCAATAGGAAGCAATCATGTCTTTCATACAGTTAACGCAAAGATATCCAGGGCCTCATTTTTTATTCTTTCAGTTTTTCCAGTGTCAGCATTATTTTTCTGAGCTCTACATGATACAGAAAGATTGTTATCTTTTTCAGGCTTTAGGGCATTCAGTTAATTACAACAGCTTCTATCTAACTTATACAGAATTCTAATGGAAGTGGACCAGGATAATCTATTCTTCTATATATATACTAGCAAAAACGTACCCACGTTGCAGGAGTAAAATCCCCCTGTACAACATCCCCCCACTGTGCACCAACCGCCCCATGCGCACCAGTGCAACCCCCCCCCCTCCAAACAACTTCCTCCTCGTACACCAGGCATCAGGCACCAAATGTTGGCTGGATGTTGGTCAGCCTTCCATGTTAAGTATAGGACAGTAAAATGTTTTCACCCCTTTTCAGCCCCTTAAGGGTTAAATTTCTCCACATCAATCCTTGGTGGGTGTTCATGTGACAGAAGGAACACCCACACCAAATTTCACGCTTCTAGGCCCAGCGATTTTGGCAGGGCGGTGATGAGTCAGTCAGTGAGTGACTTTTCTCTTTTATATATATAGATATAGACTTAAAATTTTACAACAGATGATGTTTAAAATTGATACTTGCCACTAGTTGGATCTTTTAAAATAGTGAGTGTGTGTGTGTTTGTGTCTGTGTATTATATCATTATGTGTTTTGTAGTTATATATGTTTTATAATAACATTGTTGTGAAAGGTGAAAGGAGAAAGGTGGGATACAAATCAAAAATAAATTTTGAAGTCCTGGAACAGCTACTTTCAATATGTTTTATTTATAATTGCAATTATAATGAAAAGGAAAGGAGATTCCCCTTAACGGATAAAGCCCACCCATCTATTTTCCAACCTGGCATTGGTCTCACATAAAGAGGTACAGAATTCATTGGCATCCATCAGTCCCCAAAGACTATGGCAGAGGTCGGGGAACAGGGGTAAATTACCCCAATTTGGGTAATAATGGAATTCCTGCGGGTAATGGACCACCTGGGTTTGCATATGAATGATACAGTGAGGTATGCATGACCAGCACAGAGCAGGGCAGGCATTGCAATCACTGTGCCTGCAGCCTTGATGGATTACTCTTAGCACCTAATCAACTCAAACAAAACAAACAAACCAAAGGTGTGAATTCCTGAAGGGTCATAAGTTCAGGCTATTGTGTGTAGTGGGGAGGGGGTGGATCAACAGTGTCTCAGCTGCAGGCTGGGGTTTCTCAGGTTACTCAGGCTGGGGCTTCTGCTTGCTTACTCAGAAGCAAGTATCATTATTTTCCTTGGGGCTTACTCTTAGGAAAGTGTGTATTGCATTGCACCCAAAGTTAAGGACCTAAATGCTAGAAACAACTTGATCTGCCTGATAACTGCTGCTGTGTTTCAACTCCTGCCGCAAAGAGAGACCTGAGCTTGAGAGCAGAGTTGCTTCTTGCAGTCATGATCCAAACTGCTTCTAAGTCAGCAGAGAGAGAGAGAGAGAGAGAGAGAGAGAGAACTACTGCTGAATCAGCAGTCAGGACAGGAGTGAGACCTGCAGCCATCTGCCTTGTGTAGCTGCACAAAGTACTGTACAGAAGTTCCCAAGAAGGGACCAAAGCCTGCAGATTTCCATCTATCCAGGGCAAAGAAGCAGGGGAGCAGGGGAACCAAGCAGGATTTGGAGCCATGCAGACAGAAATTAAAAGAGAAAGCATCATCCTTTGGGTGCTGTTGAGGTCCGCCTGTCCAGCTCCTTCTGGTAAGACCATTTCCATCCCCCTCCCATCCAGCTCCTTCTGGTAAGACCATTTCATTGCTCCTGTATCAGGGTGATCATATTTCATAATCATAAAAGAGAATCCCAAAATGTAGGACACCCAAGAAAAATGTAGGACATGACAAAATTAAAGCTAAAAACACTGACCTATGTGGCTTTCATATGAATAATTAAAACACTATGAGCACAGTCCTAACTATGACTACTCAAACATAAGCCCCATTGTATTAAATGGGAAATTATTAAATAATTTCCTTATTCTGAAGAAAGTGTCTTTAGGATTGCAGCCTATATTTACTTACTACATTTACAACGATTACATATGATTTATTAATTACAAGAAGTCTACATGCTGCCATACTTGAAGGAACCCCCTCTGACTGTAATGGGCATTAATTCTGAGGAGAAATGCCTAGCATTGGGATTTGTGGCCGCATCTTCTCCACACTTTCCTGGAAGGAAACCCCACTGACTGCAATGGTCTGCTGCTCAATAGAAAGGCACAGGATTGGGCTTTGAGGCTGCAATCCTATTCACATTTTCCTGGGAAGCCCAATAACTACAATGGGTCTTACTTCTGAGTAAACTTGACTAGATTGGGCTCTCTTCCCCACTTCAGTTGAATCCTGCACTTGTTTCAATCATTTGCAGGATCTTGTCCTCTTTTTTTATCATGGTCACCCTGACCCCCACATTTCTCCAATATGCAGTGACCATATGTCATAACCACAAAAAGAGGACAAGCCCCCCAAAATATAAGACATCCAAAAAAAATGGAGGACATTTTTAAAAGCTAAAAATGCTCTATATATTGTTTTCATGTGGTTAACTTAAACACCATATTAGATATTAGTACTGTATGTTTAAAACTATTACATATTACATATAATTTATGAATTCCAAGAAAGCTACATGCTGCCTGCTCACAAGGAAAAAGAGGACAATGGAGATTTTTTTTCCAGGACACAAGGCTAAAACAGAGGATATGTCCTGGGAAAAGACCATATGGTCATCCTGTCCAATCCAACACTATTTTATCCCCTACTATCCCCAGAAGCCACATATTTGAATTCAAATAATTAATAATATATTTTTCCTTCCTTTCAAATCAAGAGGGTAACGTCCACATTCCTAAATATATTTTGGGGTAAGAGGTAAAAAAGTCCCCCGACCCCTGGACTATGGTATTGCCCATAGTATGGATGAGCATACAGCTCAACACTGTATGCTAAGCTGGGTAGATTAATATGGAGCTGTTACCCAAGCAGCAAATCCCCCCTCTCCACGCCACTGAATTAGTCCAATGGAAAGGCAGAGCCGATACGATTGGATCCACCTGGCGTCGCAGAACTGGACTAAGGACAGGAGCAACCCTATCTTGTGGGGACCTGGGTCTTGAACCCTGGCCTTCTAGTTAACAGGCACAGTGTCTTAACCACTTGCATCACCACAGCCCATAATGCTCTCCACCTTCTAAACTCAAATCTGAGCAGGAAGATGAGTCATTCTATTGAAAATCAACAACATAAACAAAAAGCCATGATCAGATTTTCCCATTCTCAATTCCTGTTGTGTTCATATCTGTTTACTGACCAAAGGCTAACCACCTGAATCATCAGAGGAAAATCTTGTGATTCCTTATCTTGGAATGCCTTTCTCTCCAAAAGGAGATAGAAGACAGCTAGTCACAAGGAGTTTTTCAGCAAATTCCTACCAGTTCAAGGAAAGGACTGTTGGAAGGACAGGATTAATTCTTGAGGTTTTACTTCAGTGATGCCAAGGAAATTCAAATTAACCTTGTTTATTTTCCTTTCAGTTTTGCCTCTGATCTCAAGTATAGAATGCGAAAGTCTGGTTTTTGCCTTAATTTTTCCCCTTCTTATTCCAATTAAGTATTTTCCTCTTCTGATTAAACAACCTCCCTATCTCTTTAACATACACAGCAACCATCTCTCTTCTTCCTTCAAAACTGCAAGTCAGCTCTGCTAAGAAGATTGCAAATGTGAACATTGGTGTGTTAGTAAGAGAATGGAGTTGAAAGAGACCATTCACCATAGACAATTCCCACCCACCCACCTTTTCCCCTTCACCCAGGTAATTCAAGAAGGACCATTCTGAGCTATCAGACAAATCCCAAACTGGGTAGAATCTGGTATGTTGCCTATTTATGCATTTCTGGTATGTTACTGCTCACTCTGCCAAAGACCTTCAACTATGAGTTTATGGACTGTTTTAGCAAAGCCTGCCAAGACTTTGAACTAACAATCAGCTTGAAGAAAACAAAAGTCATGGGTCAGGATGTGGATCCACCTCCCCGTATTACAATCTCTGATCATGAACTGGAGGTTGTCCATGACTTTCTATCTCTGACACTATCTTCTTAGATACTGAGCTGAATAAACGTATCAGTAAAGCAGCTACCACGTTTTCTAGACTTACAGAGTACGGCTTAATAAGAAGCTAACACAAAGATCCAGGTTTATAGAACCTGTGTCCTGAGCACACTCTTGTACTGCAGTGATCCTTGGACCCTTTATGCATGGCAGGAGAGAAAGCTGAACACCTTCCACATGCGCTGTCTCCGACGTATTCTTGCCATCATCTGGCATGACAAAGTCTCAAACAATGCAGTCTTGGAACGTGCTGGATTCTCTAGCATGTACACACTTCTGAAACAGCGACGTCTATGCTGGCTTGGGCATGTCGTGAGAATGGCTGACAGTTGGATTCCAAAAGATCTCCTATATGGAGAATTAGTGAAGGGAAAGCGTCCTAGAGGTGTGATATAAGGATATCTGCAAGAGGACTCTAAAGGCCTTGGGAATGGACATCAACAGCTGGGGAACCTTTACCTCTGATCATTCAGCTTGGAGGCAAAAGATGCAGCATGGCCTTCTCCAATACGAAGAGACACTTGCTTGGCAGGAAGCAAAGAGAGACCCGGAACCAGTGAAACCTGGGGGCTGGACAGGGGACAACCTTTATTTGTCCTCAGTGTGGAAGGGATTGCCACTCTCGAATTGACCTTTTTAGCCACACCAGATGCTGCTTTAGGACCTCCAATCAGAGCATGATACCATAGTCTTTTGAGACTGAAGGATGCCAATGAATGATATATGACACGTTATTTTTTAAAAGCAACCCAGGGTTGGTGACAAGGACTGAGTCAAAGAGGTACGCTTGTATCCTTTGCAGCATCTAAGGATCACCATAGTTATAAAAAATATTTCACCCTCATTACTCATTCATTCAGAAGGACTATACTTCTGGAATGCAATGAGTTCAAATGCACTACCACTCCCTTTGCCTTTGCAATTGTTTATATGATAAAAGTTAATTGTCTGGTTTTTAATTTTCACTTGCAAGCTGGAATTTGTTTCAAAATAAAAATATTCTTTGACTTCCATATTCATCTACTAAAACTTTAATATAAAGAATACTCAAAGCTTAAACAACTCACTTTGTCAAAAGGAATTCCATATTTTTTCAATATTGAAGGAGAAATTAGTGTCATCTTATGGCGTAGGAAAGCATCACATCCTTGTGAACTGCTTGGGAAGAATCCTACCAAGGCAAAAACAGAAAATTGCATCAGTTATAATAAAGAATGTCTTAATCCTTCGTTGAATTCACAGTAACATACAGTGATGCCTCACTTAAAGAGCTTAATTCATTCCGGAGGCATGCTCTTTAAGAAAAACGCTCTTTAAGTGAAGCAGATTTTCCCATAGGAACCAATGGAAACTCAGATGATTGGCTCCACAACCCCTAAAATATTCATATAAAAATATTAACTGGATATAAAAATGATGATAAAACACTGGAATTGAATTCAAAACACTATAATATAATACAGACCACAATTACTGCAATAAAACACTGTAATATTCTGTACAGTAAAAAAGAAAAGAAAAACCTGTATGGGCAAGGATTACTGATTTTCACTAAGAGTCACTGGTGTCTTTCTGAGCAACTTTCACAAGGAACCTCTGTGTGTGTGTGAGATCTATCTATGCAAACTAAATAGGCAGTCTTCAACAGCAAACGGGCCAGTTCCTATGCTGTTTACTCAGAATCAAGCCCCATTAAATCCACGGGGGCTTACTCACAGGAAAGTGTGTAGACTGCATTTTGCATGCACAGCAACATCAGAAGGGCATGATTCTATGCTGTTTACTCAGAATCAAGACGCAATGAATAGACTGGGGCTTACTCACAGGAAAGGAAAAGTGCAGGTAGGCAAGGTAGTGGGGGGCAGAGGGGTGGTTGTAATGGGGTCCAGGCAGGGGGGGCTTCCTTGGGGGCAAGGGGTCTGTTTGAGGGGACTGCAAAGGGGGTGCAATAGAGTATTCCCTCCTTCCTTATGGAGGCTGCATAGGCTGGGCTGACCAAGTTCTCTGGCTGCAGGAGAAGAGCAGCCGTCTTTGTTCCCCTGATGAAGAGGCTTTTCTGCTCTTCTGCTCCCCCTGCTGGTCTCTTCTATGTACTGCAATGCTGGGAGAGACAGAGGACAGGGAGCCCAGCCAATTATGCAAAAAATGCTCTTTAAGCAAAGCGAAAGTACACAGAAATTTTTGCTCTTTAAGTGGAACGCTCTTTATGCAAGGCGCTCTTTAAGCAAGGTACCACTGTACTTTCATTCTAATTCCATCATTGTCAACACTGCTGCAAATTTTTGGAGTTTCCAACCAAGAGAATAAACCTGTCAGCATGAGTTTCCTGAGTCAAAGTCTCCCGAACCAGAGGTTTCAGCAACAGTTTCTCACCCCTTCCTTCACCCCAACACATATACACATACACCAGATTCAGAGCCACCGGCAGCAGTTGGGATTTCTTCTCCCGGGACAAACAGGAGTCAGAGGAAGAGAGGACATTTTATATCAGGAAAATGGAAGGGACAGAAGCTTTAAAAATGTTCTCTTCTTGCCATGGTTCCAATCAGCAAAGGAGAAATCTGATGCTACTAAATGAAAAGCAAGAATACTGGCTATTCAACTGACAATTGCTTCACCAACCTTTATGATGATTTTTGTGGATGTGTGATTGTGCTGTCCTAACGAAAGGTATATCCATTCCAACTTCCGGGATCAGGATTGGGACTGACAGAGCAATCTTGCTTAATTCCCCAAATGGCAATGCAACAGCACCAGTATTCATCATATTGCATGACAGAGGACTTTTGGCTACTACAGATCGCATTGGGACACTATCCAGTAGCCAATATCCAGTAGCCACAATGGATTAACATGAAGCTGGTGCAAGTCCACATGGATCCATGCAGGCAGATTAGCCAAAGAAGTTGATTTGGAAGTGGTATATATGCCAGTGTTGTTAATCTCACTTGATTCATCCCTGTACCCATGTTGCTACCTTGTTCAGCCCTCCTCCTGCCCCATTAAACCCTCTTCTCCCCCTTCTCTCTCACTCCAATGCTGGACTTACCTGTATTGGACCCTGGCAGGGTCCAGTAGCATACCAGGACCTTATCCTGCTGCAAAGTACTTTATGACACTTATGCAACTGTGCATGTCAGTTAACATGCTGGCTCTTTAATAAGGATTGGCCTGTTAGCATACACAAGCCCAATGAATGACTTAAGTAATATCTAGTACACAAGCCCAATTAAGTGATTAAAGAACAGTGGTTCTTAACTTTGTTGGAGGTTCTGAACCCCACAAGTTTCATACATGCATTCACCAAACCCTTCAAAGTTCAAAAAATAATTTTTTTTCAAATTCAGAGCATAGAGATATATATTTTATTAGTTCACAAATGAACCATGCACCAATTGCACATAAAATCACTGTGTTCAAAGAACAAATCCAACAAAACATGAATGTCACAGAAAAACATAACCCAATGAATATCTACTGCAAATCAATGTGACTTTTGCTGTTGCCTTTTAGAGACAAGTTCAGAAATGTGTGGCTTCACCTTGGCAGGTGCCACTCTCATATCATTTTCACAACAAAGTCTGTTCCTTTTCTTTGTTTTTAAGTCTACCATCCTCAAACAGGATTGCTTGCAAAGATATGTTGCAACAAATGGCATGAGTATCTCAAGGGCCTCCTCCTCTTCTCCCCCTTCCTGCTCATGGGGAGTGGGGCTGGGCAAGCCTGGAGCCAGGCACCAGGGAAGCTGCTGCAGCAACGGAGGCACTTCCCTCGCAGCATTGCAGCCTCTCCCCACACTGGCTGGTGTGGGAAAGGTGGTGGGGGTGGAGGGGAAGCATGGGGGGCTGCAGAAGCAGCCAGGGGGACAGACTCAACCTGCCTTGTGGGTGCCCAGCCTGCCTCAGGACCCCCCTTCCCACGTCTCACACCGAGCGGGTCAGGGGAGAAGAGGAGGAAGATCCCTCTAGGACCCGATGTCACAAAAGTATATTAATTATTATATACTTATAAGTACATTAATTAACTGAATATTAGATTGTATATTGTCCATCATAAGAAAAGTATATTTAATGCACCTGGCAACCCTGGCGAACAGAATGGACACATACCTCCGCCGAACTCCTGGGTTTTGATCAAACTCAGGTTAACAACCACTGATCTAATACAACACTAAATCAGGGCTTCAATTTTATTTTATTTTTTGTATTTAGCTCCTTTTTTATAACAACCTCTGGCATAAGAAATATCTCCTATACATAGCAGCTGGTTATGTCTATGGATACAAAGTAAAGGACAGGATTCTACAATAGCTGAACCTCATCTCCTTCTCATATTTTATTTCTCTCCTTGACTTGGTTGGACCAGGGCATAATGGACCCCATGCATCCATCACTGTCTGCTAATTGCCTCCACTGTCCCTTTTTCTCCTTCCACTGTCTGAATTGCAAAAGGAAGAGAGGGCAGACAAAGAGAGGAAAATATGAAGAGAGCTTAGCTAAAACATTAGAGAGCAGATGAAGTGGAGGCTGGTATGGAGGGAGCATTAGGCATGATGCCTCAGGATATTTTTGGCCAGCCCTGAATCATACATCCGCACACTATACCTTGCATGATGATGTATCACTTCAGCTACATCCACTTGGTATAGTCAGAATGCTGATATGGAATTAAAGCCACCTTGGGCATTTGGTTTGTAATGGTTAAGGTGCAGTATGGTGGATGGCTGGGTATGTATGTATAAACAGTGATGGGCCACATACTGCCTCCTACACTATGAAGTCCCAAACAGCTGAACAATTCATTATAAACAACTTCATTCAGAGAAAGAAAACAAAAGGACATCAGATCATGTTTTTTTTGTCCAGTAACACATTGTCTATCATTAGATATTTTAGAGAACAAAACCTTTGAAGATAGATATCTTTACAGGAAGGAATATGAAAGTCTATGCCTTTGCCACATACTTCAAATGAACCCATCACATTTTTTAAAAATCTTGAGGTTTTTGCTGCATTAAATAAATTAAATTTTAAATTAAAATCAATGAAGAAAGAAGAGTCTATTTAACTCTCCTTCTATATGAATTTGTAATCAGGGCCTGAACAAATGTGGTGAATGGTCATAAGTTAATTTAAATTGGAAAACCACTGGAGTAAGGTAATGTACAGTATATTAAGCCCAGCATATCAGTTTAGAATGTATATTTACAATGACCCTGGAAAATTATGCCCTATATCATCTCAGAGGGGATACACACAATGCTAGATACATGCTTTGAAAACTAATCTGCAGTGAATATTCAGATAGGTTATACTTGCAAAGTCAAGCCTCTGCACAACTCTTTATTTGCACAAATTCCATGCCATCTTATATAGAAAAAGCAGACCTATTGCATAAGTCACAAGTTGGGCCCAATGGGTATGGATTGTAGGACAGTGAGAATTCAGACAATGGGGCCTGGGGGATCATGCATATCTGAGAGTACAATACAGGAAAAGTTGCTGAAATCAGATGGGCCACAAACATATATTCAAAATTGGATATACTTAAAAGGTTCAGTAAATCCTAAGCTATAAAAATATTAAAGGAATGTCCAGAAACTTCAAGAGGGAGGAAATGGGAAAAAACGATTGTTAAACTTGCTCCTAATTCCTGAATTTAATAGTCAAGCTGAAGTGGCCCAAGAAACCAGAGAAGGGGAGTTCCCAGATTAAGTATTTTATCTTGTAAGTTCTCACTGGGTGGCTGGTGCTAGGCAAGCTGCTTTTTCTCATTCTCAGTCTCTCAGGACAACCTACTGTTCTATTGTATTTTACAGGGTTATTGACAGGATTATTGAGATAAAGTGCTATTTTCAATACAATGTTAGCATATTTAAATGTGAAATATTTGGTTTTAGATATATGAAGTCCTTATCTAGGTCTGGTTTTTTTTGGGGGGGGGGGCAGGGTTGAGCCACTGTTAACTGCACAAAGATAACATCTGAAGGTTGCCCCTTGAAAACACCAGAAGCTGTGTGAGGAGAGACCTTGACACTGGGCTGTCTGAATGTGTGTAAAGATAAGAAAGCTAGTTGCAGGTGAGACTTCTCCACAAGGAAAAAACAGAAGCCAAAGAATGAGACCAGACGTTAAAGGAACCACCTCAGAATGTAGAAAGTTCTAGAAAAATAATTGTAAAACCATTTCAAGGATTAGAGAGCCTGCCCATGTAAATCACCTTGTAATAAAGTCAGAAGAGAAATCCAATGACCTGAAAGGTGGTATACAAATACCTATGTTTGTTTGTTAATTTTATATTTTATCTGAAAGGCAGCCTTAACAATTTATACCTGACAATTTTTCTACCTGGGCTGTAAAATACTGTTTTACTATATCAGCACTAGACAATCCGTTGTAGCCATTTCAATACTCAGCATTGAAATATGCTAAAGAAAATGGTGAATTGAGATAACAGAAATGTCTCCACATCTGTGATGGGAGAACAATGAAGTCTGATCAAATTCTCTGGAGCCTCTGACGGCTAATTACTGTGTCAAATTTTATTAAAATTCACTGCTAATTAATTTTCCACACACTTCTTTAATCTTTGAAATCACAAAATCAAAAGGAGCTCTTAAAAAATAAGAAGCAGCTCTCCAAATGCAGTTTTATGTTTTGCCAATACTGAAAAACTGTTGTGCACAATTTAGATGAATAACTGTAGGCCTTAGAACATGTATTTCATTTCTCTCAGTACAATCATTATAGTGTAATAAAAATCACCATCATGATTTATAAGGTCTCAATTCCTCCTGCTATATACCTTCTTAAAGTCATTTAAAGTGTATAAAACGTACCCTCCAAAAGAGGCAGCAGAAGTGGCAGAAATAAATTAGCACTAGAAACAAACTGAAACCTCTTAAGAGTAAATCAGTATAGATTTGAAAAAGAAATGGATTGGTACCTAAGATGTCATTTCTGGGACAAGTCAGTTCCACATTTAGACCCACTATAATGAAATCAGAACACTTCAATCTATATAATGGGAAGCAATGGGCAGTGACCAAACACGCATACCCAAAAGCATGGAGATTGCAGCCTGAAGGTGTTGAAAAATGGTTCTGTCACTTCAGAGGCAGCTGAGACCAAGAAGCAAATATGCTTCTGTACTCCAAAGTAGCTGAAACAGAAGTCCCATCAAAACTCCCATTACAGAGAAAAAAGGTTCAATCTAGGAACATTTAAGCATATATCATCCAATTTCAGTGAATATAAATATGCACAGGATTTGGATGTCATTAGTACGATATGAGAGCCAATACAGTGTAGTGGTTAGAGAGGTAGACCGAGATCCGTTAAGATCCAGGTTTGAAACCCACCTCGACCATGAAACTCCCTGGGTCATTTTAGGTTAGACACTCACTCTCAGCTTCACCTATCTCACAGGGTTGTTGTGAGGACTGCTGGAGGGGAGAACTAAAGCTTTGTAAGCTGCCCTTGGCATGAGAAAGTCGGGATATAAATCCCTCAAATAAGTAATATAGCAAATAAAGCTCTGGTTTTAAAACACCAACTTCACAATCTAAGCCTCTGAAAGTAGGATTGTCAAGAAGATTCTGATGCCTACAGACAATCAAAATGGTGCAAAAAATGATGGACACTGACCCAGGTGAAGCTACTTTGGTCAATCTGAAGGTCCAGAAAGTAATTCATTAGTCAAGTTGAGATAATAAAAGAACCTCAGCACATCAAAATTTCACAGTATCAGGAAATTCACACCTCCATTTTCTTCCCACTAACAGAAACTCAGGGGGTTCCAAACTGACTGTCATTCTCAGAAGGGGGTTCCAGGCTGAAATGCTTGTGTACCATTAATATAAATCATGTTGACCTGAATGGTCATGCCTTATATATAATGAGCTATTGCACAGCAAATCCAAGGATAAATAAGTATAATAATTTAATAATTTTAATATTTAATCATTTTTAAAATACGTCAACGATACACAGCAGAGCAAATTGACACATCTACAGACTGGAGTGGGATTCTCAATTATTCTTCACTGACTATACTTAATACTGTATATTCGTTTCAGATGAAACTCTGTTGTACATAATTGAACACTTCAAACAAATATCTTCCCTTAAAACGTGCCTGGGATTACAGGATCCATTTAAGACACCCAAGTAATTTTGTCAGTAATAATTTCTTACCCTAGCTTTTGTTTTCCCTTGTATTTTTTAGCAAATACTGTCAAATACTTTGAGAATTCTGTGATATTATAGAGCAACATAACTAGTTTCAAAACTGCAATAACAGTTCACTTGAAATTTTTATTACATTTGTGCCTACATAAAATTGAAAGAATTACGTAAATGAGAAAGCACCTGAAGGGCAAAATCAAATGGCTGCCTTTATTAGATGCAAGTCTAATGTCTTTCAGATAAAATATTTGTAGGTGCCATAGTCAATCAAGTTTTCAATGGATTCCAAAGATGAAAGCATTCATGCATAAAAGGCAATGTGATAATTATGATGGGCAGACAAGATAATGGAAAAAATCCTAGCCTTCCTTTAATTTTATGTATCAAGTATTGACTTGACCTAGATAACCTGCAATGCTTCACCACATTTACTGCATTATTTTAGCATTTTAATTATTTAGGAAAATTCAATTAATTCAGCAGGCATCTGGTAAGCAGGACTAAACTTCCTGCATCTCACAGCTTTTTTTAGATGCTACAATTCTGCACAACACTTTTAATATAAATATGTAATTAAGCCTGAAATCTATTCACTCTGCAAATTTATTAACCTTTGCTGATTATGCAAATTGTAGCTGTAAGGCTGTCGTGACATTTTCATCATTTTAAAACAGCTTGTTTTAAAATTTTCATTGTAATCTTTATGGACAGTGACTACAGCATGAAAATCACATACACCTCACTCTCAAACTCCATAAGGAAACAGAATTAGCAACCCCCCCAAAAAAAAAACATATTAAAGAATACAGTGTAGATTATACGTTATAAAAGACAGACGCTAAATACTATATAAAATTGTTCATTATTATAAAATATGGTTGCCGTATTTCTGTGGCAACCTCAAATTGATGAGTTAATGTGAGGTTGCTTATTGTAACACTTACTGGGATGATTTGATTGTTTTAGTCATCCACGTTTTGTCCTACCATGTCAGTATTTTGATTTCTCTACCATTTTTCTACCATGCCAGTATTTTGATTTGCCAATAAAGGTTTCTCTACTTTCAGCAGAAAGAACATCGGTTTCCTTTATGTATACATAGATTACTAAAACTTCCTTCAAATTCACTATTTAAAAGGAGACAATACATAGTTCATTAAAAATTAAATTAGACCATATGGAAAATAAGTTTTCAATCTGGAAATCCGGAAGCTCTCTCTCTCTCTCTGTAATAATACCTTAGATCAGTCACGTCATCCGGGTAGTAAAGAATCCAGAATAGTAGTTAGAAAGGCAGGGTCTTAAACTGAGACAAATATATGGAGGGAGGGTAACAATAGCCTTACCTTGAGCTAGTCGTTCAAGCCGCTTTCCATGTTCTGGAGGGATAGCATACCTACAGTTTACAGAAAGAAAAAAATTTGTAAGTGAAATCTCACCACCAATAATTTTTTTTAGAATGTATTTTTAAAGGTCTATTGTATTTTGCTTTTCATTGATAAGTTATTCTATACAAAATGTGTAAATATTGTTTTAAAACAGTATGTATAAGCATGAAAATAATTGTGCAATGTGCATAAATAATGTTACCATTTACAATACATATGTATTGTATTACAGGCATAATCCACACACAACTAAAGACATAAATGCCCCATTGATTTTAATGGGAGAAGTCAACATATACCATTCTATCCATGTTACCTAAAGTAATAGAGAAGGCCAGGAGAACTGAAAAGGACACACTTCATAGCTAAGATTCCAAGAAATCCATACCAAATCCACAGCATCTGCCCTTAAAAGGGAGAAGATGAGTTGGAACAAAAACAAGTGAATTTGTTGGAAAAGAAGGTACCCATAAGGTTCATTTCAATGTCGGCTTGGAGAGCAATAGGCTGCCTTTAATTTTTCTCAAAATTGTTGAAGACTACGTATAGCCACTGACAGGTGAGATGACAAGTGTCAGTGAGTAGGCAATGCATAATGAGTACTAAAATATCACCAGTGAAAAATGTCACTCTTTTTTGTTTGGTATTATGTGAATTGCTTTTAGTTTTAAATGCTAAGTACTTGTTGAGTACCAAGCACATCAATAATAATTTTGACACTTAGAATAGATTTCCTACTATGAAAACCAACAGAATGCAGTTCAGATTTATACTTTTGTCTTTCCATGTTCTGATACCATACAAATAGCTCTTTTACTTGGGCATCGTTTTGTTCATAAATCATGATATAGTTTGAAAAATTATAAAACTGAAAACAAGTGATACTTTATAAGTAGGAAAAACAGTCTTTTTTTCCCACAAACCGTACAGTACAACTGAATAACTACTGAATCCAATAACATAAACCTCAAAGCTGTACTAAAATAACTTGAATACCTATTGTTGGTACACAGAGAAGGCACAGGGGCTCGAGGGTTCTAGTTCTACCAGACCAAAAGGGAAGGCTATGTTTGCTAGGTGGAACCAATCCACCTAGACTGCCTCCTCATGGGCCACACGCCCCATCTGGCCCCTCAGTCAGGGTTTGGACACAGCTGTTCCTACAAAAATGATCTTTTCAACCTTTTTCATATCACAGTATACTAACAAGGCACTGAAATTGTCAAGGCACACCATCAGTTGTTTTTACCATTGACAAGGCACACCAAGCTGTTCAAATCCCCCAATTTCCTATTAATTACGCTCTCCAAATTCTTGTGGTATACCTGAAGACTAGCCACAAATTAAGGCATCGTCGTCCTCAAAGTGATTCTTTGATTACTAGGCGTTCCTATTGGTATGGTTCACAGAAATAGTTTGGTAGATATAATACTATAGAGATTTTATAATACTATAGAGATTTTATAATACAGCAGCACGTGACCAATATTATGGTACTTCAAAACTGCTCCAAAGGTTTGGTTCTTACCAAGTCCTGTACCACTTCAGACTTCAGGTGTAGGCTCACATACATGCACTTTCCTTGTTAAAAATATTTCCCTTCATAAAGGTGTGTACATAGTCTAGCACAGGGATGTCCAAACATTTTGTCCAAACAAAATGTCCAGACATTTTGGCAGGCGGGCCACATAATCTTTGACACTCTGTCAGGGGCCACAAAAAATTTACATAAATGAATATATTAGAAATAGAACTTACACAAATGAACAAGAGAAATCAATTCATAAACACTTTCTAAGAGGCTGCATGGAGGTTTGCCATGTGAAACATCTAGCCCCTGGGCTGGGGTTTAGATACCCCTGATCCAGCATGTTGTTGGGCTTTGATATCTTAGATATGAATTGGAAGCATACATGCCCAAATTTTTAAAAAGTTTCTCAAAAAAAATATTGTTAACTTTGTTTAATCAAAACCCATACTTGATCACAAGCTGAAACTTTAATTCTCAGTCAGGATAGAAGGAAATTCTAAATGTGTTGTCTGTCAAAAGTGGACACCTCTTTTACCTCTTCTCCACCAGCATTCTGGATGGCTGTTTCTATGTTACTCTTT
Organism: Cryptoblepharus egeriae; assembly: GCA_030015325.1. Taxonomy (NCBI): domain Eukaryota; kingdom Metazoa; phylum Chordata; class Lepidosauria; order Squamata; family Scincidae; genus Cryptoblepharus; species Cryptoblepharus egeriae. The sequence goes on from JAREYC010000002.1 coordinate 168,427,006, forward strand.
TGCATTCTACAATAATGTAATTAAAATGTTACTAAGAGCCCAATCCTATTTTTTCCAACTCACTAATGCAACCATGCCAAAAGGCACACTTTATATCCAGTTAAGGATGGGATTGTGATGCTTATTTTCCCTTATCGTCCCAAGGTGCTTGGAACCACCAGGCACAGGACCCAAATGGGCACCAGGCATCCCTACCAGGCAGCAGACACCAAGCACTACGGGGTACCGGGCACCAGCAAGCAACTGGCACCAACAGGCACCAGTGGGCAGCAGGTGCCAACGGACACCAACAGGCCTCCCTACCAAGAACCCCTGCTGGGCACCAGCAGGCAACACATTGTTCTTAGACTGTCACAGCAGAAATATGCTCCCCAAATTTGAAGCTCCAAGATCCAGGGGTTGCATCTGGGTGTTAGTCTTTTAGGTACAAGGACAAAAACAGGTATAGGGACAATTAAACATCCCTTTAGGGCAGTGATTTTCAACCAGTGTTCTGTGGCACACTGATGTGCTGTGGATAGTCCTCAGGTGTGCCGTGGGAATTTGGTGATTGACATTCATTAATAGGAAAATTGGGGGATTTGAACAGTCTGGTGTGCCTTGTCAATGTAAAAACAATTGATGGTGTGCCTCAACAGTTTCAGTGCCTTGTTAAGTGTGGTGTGAGATGAAAAAAAGTGGAAAATTACTGCTTTAGGGGTTTAATGTCTAAAAATCTGTTCTTAGTGGATGCCTACATACCCTCCCCAAATTTCACACTTCTTGATCCAGCAGTTTTGGCTAGGCGTTAATGAGTCAGTGAGCGAGTCAGTAAGCAACTTCCATTATTTTTATAATATATATATATTATTTTTATAATATATATATATTATTTTTATAATATATATATATTATTTTTATAATATATATATATTATTTTTATAATATATATATATTATTTTTATAATATATATATAAAATTTTTATTATATATATAAATACACACACACACATATATATACACACACACACGATGCCGGCTACTTGGTTTTGCTGTTCAATGTATGCTGTTCCTGCCTGCATCTTACACCCTGCCACGGAACAGCTAAGATACTGCGCATAACCCTCAAACTCCCAGGCCTCTGGTAGAGGACCCGAGATTGAGGATAACATACATACACCACCCATGGAGGGTGAGAAAACAAGATATATATATCTTGTGTGTGTGTGTGTATATATATATATATATACATATATATATATATATATATATATATATATATATATATATATATATATACACACACACACACACACACACACACACACACACACACAACACCATATACACACACACACATATATATATTTATTTTTATTTGTTTAATCAATTTATATTCCGCCTTTCCTCCCCCGCTAGGGGGAGCCCAAGGCGGCTAACATCAGGAAATAAAACATCATTAAAATCGCTCATAAATAAAGATTAAAACACCATTAAAATATAATTAAAATACAATTAAATTGAATAAAATGTGCAGATTAAAAATATTTGTTAAAAACAGTAAAAACAATAAAAACAACTGTTCCCCCCCACCTCTGCCCCATTTAAAATGCTTTTTTAAAAACAGAAGGTCTTAAGGCTCCGCCTGAAGCTCTGTATTGAGGGAGCTTTTCTTAGTTCAATGGGGAAGGAGTTCCAAAGCCGGGATGCCACCACCGAGAAGGCCCTATCTCTGGCTGCCACACCTCTCACATCTCTAAGTGGCGGCACAGTCAGTAGGGCCCCCTCAGATGACCTTTGGTGATGGGTCGGATTGTACAGAAGAAGGCGGTCCCTCAGATACCCTGGACCCGAGCCGTTTAGGGCTTTAAAGATCAGGACCAGCACTTTGAATTCAGCCCAGAAATGAATGGGCAGCCAGTGTAGTCGCTGGAGCAGTGGCCCGACAGAGTCGAACCGACGAGCCCCAGCAACCACACAGGCCGCCGCATTCTGGACTAATTGCAGCTTCCGGACCGTCTTCAGAAGCAGCCCCACGTAGAGCGCGTTACAATAATCTAGTCTCGATGTCACTAGGGCATGGGTCACCGTGGCCAGATCCGAACAACTCAGGTATGGTTGCAACTGGCGGATCAGGAGGAAAGGAGATATATCCTCCATAACAATGCAACCCAGGCTTTCATGCTTCACATGCAGCGTATGCAGCGCTGAGCACGATACCATAGTCTTTCAAGACTGACGGAGGCCTGCTTATACATTCTTATATATAAGTGGTGGGGATCGTCATCAATCCCCATATTTATATAAGAATAAATATGCAGTGTAAAGGATAAATAAAACTCCAAGTACACAAATGAAGCCTTCTCATGGCTCTCATTCCTTCTCATGCTCATGTTTCTCATATTTAAATCAATAGATGAATAAAACATGAGATACAGTAGAACAGTTGGTCTAAACTTCTAAGCAATTAAGTTCATGTTCATATAAAAGGAGCATTATATTCCAATTTCCAAAATCTATATTTTACTTAAGAAGCAGAATTCTTTTCCATTCATAACTCAGAATGTCAAAATAATTAACTTTAATTGAACTTCACAATTCTTCAGTGCAAATAACTGGCAAATCACTGTAGTTTTTCTCTTCAAGGTCATGAAGGATTTGTCCTGAATTCCAGCATAAGAACTATTCACTGCTTTACCAGAAGCCTGCCTCTGCTTTATAAAAGTATCACTTGCCAGTATTGCTCACTTTTTTAAAAAACAAGATTTAAAGTTCAATTAAGAGAAGACTCAGTATCTTAAAAAGCAGATAAGCCTTAGAGAGATAATATCAGGGGTCCTAAACATCTTAGAAAACGAATTCAGAACAGCTATGGCTATACAATCAGATAATGTTTAAGGTATGGAGGAACATTCAACCACACCAGCCCCCAGCTACAGTCTGATAAGAGTTCAGGCACATTTATCGCTTCGGTAATTTATAGGACTGTCACATTTGAAATCCCACTCTTCTATCCAGGTTTTCACCATGTCCCATCCACTGAGGGCTTCCCTGACCCTCAGAATACCTTTTAAAAGGCAGAAAAACATCACTTTTGTTTATGAAAAAATAGAAGTGACTTTTGTTTTGTTAAGTGGCCATGCATGCAGAGGCCAAAGACAGAAACTGGGTTCAAATGACCTGCTGGAGTCACCACCTGCTCTTCACAGGGCAGATAGTGTTCCCATATCTGCAATTTCAGCTATTAATGCATTTAAATTCCATGGGATATTTTTGCCTATGAACACTTATCTTGAAGTGTTTTATAAAGAGTGTACAAGACAATGGTGTTTTTAAGTGCAAGTCTAGCAAAGCTACCCTTCTAATACCTGTTCATAGAGATATTCCTGAAGCAAAACATAAAATATCAATATTTCAAAGTTTGTGGGGTTACAAAAAGTAGCATACTGACAGGGTGCGAACATTGTGCCATTGTGAAGATAACATATTGTATATTCCAGTCTGTTGGCCTCAGTTCTGTAACAATGACAACCCAAAGGTTCTATGCTCAGTAAATCAGATATCATGACATTATCATGACATAACATTATAATGCTATCATATACGTACTGCTTTACTGTGACATTAATTTTTACCACACTGTTAAAACTGGTTGATATGCTGAAAAAGGAAGCCAAAGTAGTAAAGAAGTACCCCAGAATAACCAGTACTAAATATGCCAAGAACTTATACAGTGGCGCCTCACGTAAAGAACGCTTCACGTAAAGTATGTTTCACGTAACAAACAAAAATTTCTCCAGGATTCTGCTTCACGTAAAGAAAGTGCTTCACGTAAAGAAAACATTTGTTGGCAGTTGGGGCAGACGCGCTGGCCAGCAGCCTGTTTAAAAAGCGTCAGGGCTGCCTAGCGCACCTGCCCATAGTGAAAGCAACACTTCCATGCTGTTCCTCCTGTGGTTGGGTGTCCACTGGGCAGAGGGAGAGAAGAGCAGTGGAGAAGAGGGAAGCAATTTAGGGCTAGCCAGAAGGGAGCAGGGGAGAGAGAGGCTCAGGATGGAGAGAAGGAGAAAGTGGGGAGACACTTTGAAGGTGTCTTGGATTGCAGCCTCCTAACCATGTCTACCCAGAAGTAAGCCCCATTGTGTTAAATGGGTCTTACTCCCAGGAAAGTGTCTTTAGGACTGCAGCCTAAGTAGACTTCATAAGATCATGCACATTGAATCCATGTTTTGAATTTAATTCCAGTGTTTTGTCATAATTTTTACATCCAGTTAATATTTTTATATGAATATTTTTGGGGTTGTGAAACCAGTCATCTGAGTTTCCATTATTTCCTATGGGAAAATCCACTTCACATAAAGAAAGTTTCACATAAAGAAACTGCCTCCGGAACGAATTAATTCTGTTACGTGAGGCGCCACTGTACATCTAAAAAAGAGAACAGTTTTCCCACATTTAGCCCACCGCTTTCCCATTCTGACTTATGCAAATCTTTTTTGGATTACTTGTTTTGAACATTTAGTGCACAACCTAACCATGTCTACTCAGAAATGAGCTCCATTGAGTTTGATGGGTCTTACTCCCGGGAAAGTGTTTATGATCGCAGCCTTAGTAAATCAGTGAGCAAAAATAGCTTCCTTTGCTGTTACATATGAAGCAGCAGTTTGCACCATCTAACTTTATTTCCAAACATTTCATTGTTTCCTGATGATCTCAATATTTCTCCTCCTTTACTTTTTTCATCCTATTCATCGGCTGTCATTTGTTGGCGATCAAATTAAGTGAAAACCCTCAGAAAGACACAGAATTATTGTAGTTTAGATGTTTTACAGCCCAATTCTATCCATGTCTACTCAGAAGTAATTTCCATTATATTCAATGGGGCTGACTTCCTGGAAAGCAAGCATAAGATTGTAGCTTTACCTACTAGATCTCCACTGACTGTTAACATTAAACTCCATCCAGCATAAAGAAAATAATGCTAGCATCTCATCTTCTTTACCATTATATCTATATTAATAAAAGGCAAATTCTTTCCATCCATCTGTCCATCCTATAACCCTCTAGCTCTGCCCACACCTGCTCTACATAGACATATTATAACTTTGTGCAATTGGGATTATCCCGGGACTGACACCCACACACAAACCAACCCCACACTCCACACACACAGAGCACAACTCCACACACACAACCCCACGCTCCATACACACAACCTAAGCCACTCTTTCACACACACACAATGTAGCCCAACCCCTACACATAACACAACCCCACACATACAACACAAAACTAACCCACTCTTTCACATATATACAACATAACCCAAGCCCCACACTCAACCCAAGACCACTCCATACACACAACCCCAGACTCCACACAAAATACAATTACACACACACGTCAAACCACTTTTACACACACACGATGTAGCCAAACCCCAATACACACCTGATCTCCACACTCCACTCACAACCCCACACACATTCACAACACAACTGCACATGCTAATCCACCCTTTATACACACAATGTAGTCCAACCCTCAATCAGGCTCCACACACATAACACAACGCCACACACACACACACAATGTAGCCCAGCCCTCACACATACCCTACCCCACACTCCACACTCACAACACAACCCACTCTTTCACACACACACCAACGTAGGCCAACCACCACACACAGCCCAAACCCACACTTCAAAGGCACACACAACACAAATCCACACACACTAACCCATTCTTTTACACACACAATGTAACCCAACCCCCCCCACACACAATCCCACTTCACACTTCAAACTCACACACTACCCCACGCACAATCCCACACCCCAACTCCACACACACAACCTAACCTATGCTTTCATACACTCATACCTCATAACCCAACCTCCACACACAACCTAACTCACACTCTTTCCCACATACACAACCTAATCCCAACCCCCACAAACATTTTGTTTTAAAAGTTTTTCTAAAAAATTTTTAAAAAATTATATTTAGTTTAAAGTTACTCTACATAGACATAACATCTAGCATTTTGATTTATGTCTGGATGAGGGAACAGTTAAACATTCAAATTTGAAAATAATTGACAAAACCTACAGCGAGGTTTTGAAGTTCCATGGACTGAATTAAGGAATTCAAAGTTATTTCTTCAACTTGCTATTTTCTAAACTGGAGCAGATGCCCGCCGCAGAAGCTGGCTTAAAAATCTATAAGGACAGCTGCTTTTAAGCTACGTAGTTATACTTAAGAAGTAGGTATCATGTTTTAGTGCGTCTTACACCCCAATCCTTACCTAAGTTCCCCTGTTCAAATATAGCAGCACCAGCATGTTTTTCACTGCATCCACAGGGTACTTTTGCCAGAAGTTTTCTTGAGGTAAGGAGACATTTTTTCACTTTACCCCAGGGTTAAGTCCTTTGCCACCCGAATGGGTCATTTCAGAAATATGCTGGCTATATAGCTGATACAATCTGCGTTAATCCATGTCAGTATTTACCCATCCTTTCTTCATGGAAAAGATTCCAAATTACTTTTAGCAACAATGCCCAGCCCTGCAACCTAGTTGCTCCTATTCTGAAGTATGGCTTTTCAGAGACCTGTGGTAGTACAAGGTGGCTCATAACCTTTAGTGTACGTGTACGTGAAGGGGCTCCCTGGATAGATCTGGCACAAGCATGTTACTGTCACATGAAAAGAAACAAGCAACCTCTGAATAATAAGATTTACTTGAGCTTTATATCTAAAAAAAAAAAGCAGGCCTCCGTCAGTCTTGAAAGACTATGGTATCGTGCTCGGCGCTGCATACGCTGCATGCGAAGCATGAAAGCCTGGGTTCGATTGTTATGGATTGGATTGTTGTGGAGGATAGGCTGTTACCCAAGCAGCAAATCCCCCCTCTCCACGCCACTGAATGAGTCCAGTGGAAAGGCAGAGCTGATATGATTGGATCCAGCTGGTGTCGCAGAGCTGGGCTACGGACAGGAGCTCACCTGTCTTGTGGGGCCGACCCGGGTCTCATACCCTGGCCTGCTGGTTAACAGGCACAGCGTCTTAACTGCTTTCGCCACCACACACACAACATCAATGGGGCTCATAAGGGACTCCAGGGGCAAGGGGATCATAGCTCCTCTTGCCTCTCAAGCGGGTGCAAAGAAATATATCTATTTCTTTATATCTTTATATCTATTTCTATATCTATTTCTATATCTATTTCTATATCTATATAGCTTTATATCTATTTCACCAAATATATACCAACAATCTATGCACACTTAGAAATCCTTTAAAGCTACACAAGCACCTTGGGATGAATTCAAAGAATAGCACTCTCCATGCAATCAATATTAATAGAATGAGAACCCAACTACACATTAATTATTTTTTATTTTAGATCTATTATTTAAACAGCATATAGGTGCATAAAACATTGGCAAATCCCTGCAGTAGTAGAGGAATTTTAGAATTGCCTCCATTATGATTCCAACCTTTAGTATCCCTTCATACATTATTTATTGAGAGAAAAATGTGACATTCACTATCACATGCTTTATACACTTTGCGGCTGACAGACATCAGGAGTGTTTAAAGGCATATGACAAAACAGCTGTTTTAATAAAATAAGGACTTTTAAAATGAATGTTGCCCAGCCTTCGGAGTGTTCACTCGGCTAAAAATCCTGAAGAAAACTTTTCGCTTTCTCACACACGTCAGTTTACCAAAACTCTCCTTTCAAAAATATGCATATATTCAAAAGTGAAAACCCCAATGTTACATCAATGATATGAATCTAGAGTGCTGCATATTATTGCTGTCAGAAAATATAATAGCTTTTTGACCATTAAATCAAACCAATTAGCCTTGAAATAGAAAATAGTCAACATGTTAATAGTTCTTCAGAAAAGTAATGCTACATATAGTGCTTAGCTTGTTTAGCTCTTACCCTTTCATACACATCTGAAATTAGCCAAATACTCAGTACTAATGCTTCATGTGTACAAAGTTGTAGCAATGGTTCTTTTAAAAAATTAAAAATAAAAAGCACTCTCTTAATTATACAAAATCCACTTCATTACATCATACAGCTTCATTTATGCAAACCGTCCCTAATGCTCTGACCTGACCTAAACGCATGCCTATTCCAGAACTTATCCCAGGGTCCTATTCCAGAACCCATTGAAGCTAACTGAATATATGGATACAGGGGGTGTCTCCCTCTTCACTTGCAAGTCAAAATGACAATTTGAAAAAATGATCATTTGGGTTTTTTTTGAAAATTCTGAGCCTAGCAGGCTGATACAGACATGCATGGCCAAAAGTAGACACACACAACATCAATGGGGCTCATAAGGGACTCCAGGGGCAAGGGGATCATAGCTCCTCTTGCCTCTTAAGCGGGTGCAGAGATCCCCACAGATCACAACAGATAAGATCACAACCCCTGTATATGTTCACAGAAATAAATCCTAAACATGTTAATAGAATTTAGTTCTCATAAAAAGGCTTATCCTTGACCAAACTAAAGCTTAAAGTTTAGCAGTATCCTTGGAATAGCCAATACAGCTTTTTGTTTTTACTTTCATCCCTTTCCATGAGCCCATTGTGTCTTTAGGGCCACTGTGTCCAACAACTTTTGAGCAGTTTGTGGGTATTCTACAAAACAATTCAACAATTCAACTAATGACTAAAGGGGGACAGGCTTTTCAAGTACTGTGGCTTATGTTCAGACTTCAATTTTCTTGGACTTCACAGCAAAACTGAAACTACTTAATTTTTTACAATTGTGATATACGTGCCAACAACTATTTCAAAAAAAGATTCTGACTTTGCTATTGATGTATAGTAAGCATAAGATGAGCACGAAATGCCTGACCATAAATGTGTTTACTTTAGGACAAGACTCTGTATGTCAGTGTTAAGCAAATGTGTGGAAACTATAGGTGAAGTGTCCCTAAAATGAAAAGTTTTAATACTCCAATCCAAAACTTTTTGAGTGCTGACATGAAATGTCATGAGACCATGCCACAAGTGGAAAATTCCACACTCACCTCATGTAACATGTCATAATCAAAACAAAACTGCAAAAACCAGTTTATGGAGCAAACAAACATTAAACATATTCCATGCCAACTACTTATCAGTAAATGTAATAAAATTATTAGCATATAAATTCAGGTCAAAAACAATGGTGATGCCAAACAATCAAAGATTGTTCACTGGAGGAGCTAAGACAGTGACATCATCTAGTCCCAAACATTTCAGATAAGTGACACACAACCTATACTTTTAAACATTTAACAATGTTATCAAATCTGAAGCAAATAAGAAGTCAAGAAATGCCTTTTAAAAAGTTGTTCTGAAGTTTCAAGCATATGTCATCAAATGTAATACTCCAATTATTCTACAAGTTTCCAACCAGATCTTTCGGTATTCACAAATGGCAATAACCACAACCAAAAACTTCTTTATATGCTTATACTTTCAGTAAATCTTGTGCAAAATGAGATTCACAATAAGAAAACTTGCCATGATTTTGGTTCTCCGAAGTGGAGGTAGTTAATACTGTAGAGATCCATATCTTCAGTGTGCCATGCAAATGTTGTCTTCCACATACCAAAATACAAATATGGAGTGTTGACACCCTCAATTGAGATGCCACAGTCTTCTTCTACAATGTCCAGGATTGTCTTGAGATGAGCAATGTTCCATTCATTAACATTCTGAAACAAGGATACAGAAACAAATGAAATACAATGTTACAAATGAACAAAATACTTTACAAAAATTGGATAAATTATTGTGGGACTCTAAAGAAGCCACTCTGGGGGAGAGGCAGTTATAATTAATTTTTAGGTGCAAATCAGCCATGTTATAGCTTAAAAATCCAGGCATTTTTACAATAAAAAGCTGAAAGCTTCAGGGTATTTTTTTTAGAGTAGAGCTAAACATACTGAAGATCCCAAAATATCTAACCATAGGGGACATCACTGTTGGAAAAGGACTTATTTTCCTATAATGAGCTACAAACATCCATATTTCTTGTAAGAAGGGTAATCTTCCTGATCGTCACTTTTTTTTTAGTTCGCTAGCTTTCAGAATTTGTTCTTCTCTGGACCCATGGAACTGCCCATTTGATTATCCCTACAATCCAGAGTAACTACGGGAGCACATAAGAGACATTATTATTGCAACATGAATTTCCCATAGGTGTTCATTAGGTAGTTACTGCACCACCTAATGAACACCTATGGGAAATTCATGTTGCAATCCAGAGTAAATGTTCTTACACCGGAGCAAGGACTCCCCATAGTTACTCTGGATTGCGCCCTATGGCACTATTTTTAAGTCTGTGACAAATAGCCTGTATTGCAGAGCAAAAAGTTCAGAACTTTGTGTGGTAAAATCAGTGGGGGGGAATTCCTTCCCAGGAGAATAAAATCAATCCATTATTTTTACCACTTAAGGTAAAGGTGTCCCCCGCAGGTTGTACTGCTAGTCATGACCAACTGTAGGATGCCATGCTCATTCCCATTTCTAGACCCACAGAGCCAGTGCTGTCTGACATGTGGCCTGCATGCACGTAGAACACTGTCACCTTCTCATCAAAGTGGTACCTATGTATCTATTTGCACTTACGTGCTTTTGAACTGCTAGGTTGGCAGGAGCTAGGCTAAGGACAGGAGCTCATCCCCTCTTGTAGGACCTGGATCTCAAACCCTGGCCTGCTGGTTAACAGGCACAGCATCTTAACCACTTGTGCTACCACAACCCAATTTTTACCACTGATGTAGGTAATAAGAAGATTCATACATTTCTTGATTACAAGATCTACCTCCTTTGGGCTAACATTTTGGATCTTTTGGTTGTGACAAAAATACTAACAGACCAAAGCCTGACATTAGAGTCCTTGTTCAGCTCATTAGACTATCAAGAAGGCTATGCAGTATAATAAAAAATACTCTTCCAGGAAACCTAGACTGAGAAGGCTGACAAATCCACTAATCCAGAATAGACAGAGATTTTGAACAAAGTGTTTTATTTATAGGTGAGAAGTTCAGCAGTGGCAGACAATAGAACAGGTGCAAATATACTAATTTATCACATAATTTTCTTTTGCAGGAAATATACAAAGCCTGCTGGATTGGATATGCCCTAACAAAAATATGACAGTAAAAAAGAACTCCACTATTCAGTATTTTTGTAGAAATCCTCAATTTGTTCCAGACAGCTACCACTGTAGGATATTTCCAAATGCACAGAAGACGAATTCATCGGTACACAAACAGTTATGGCTACGAAATACAAAGCTATCCATGTATTCAGGACATGCTAGTAATATCATAGTAAATCATGAAAGAAAAGTTTGCTCTGAAGTTGTAGTTTTCCATAAATAAAAGTCTGGTCTTTTACACCAGAAATAAAAATACCTGGTCTTTACTCTTTCTTTTCACATAGCTTTAAGAAGGTGTTAACTGTGCTTTCTTCATTTTTCTTCTCTATCACTCCATCACCAAAATGATACTATTCACAGATGACAGCAATATTAGTGTTGTCATCAGACTACAGATTACAAATGCCAAAGAGGACTTGCCGAGATTGGACCATCTTTATCCACAAGAATGTAACAAAAATCTTGCTAGATCAGCATTGTTTCCCACAGTACCACACCAGGTACCTCTGGGAGCCCATAAGCTGGAGAGAGGAGCATAACTCCCAGTACCTTTCCTCTGCAACTCATGTTCATATTTAGAAGCATGTAGCTATTAAACAAAGAGGTAGCAAACAACCGTAATGACTAGTAGTCACTTAGGCTGTAATCCTAACTTCCACTTAGGCTTGCCTAAACCCTGGCGTAAGTCCTGTGCTGACCTGGGAGTGTCACAAAATTGCAGTAAGACACTTCTGCCCCACTAGGGGGTCAATGCACAGGCATACGCCGTCAGAGCAACTTGTGGCGATGGATTCCAAAGACGCACGCATTCTGCTTGCTGTGAGTGTCCCAGGAGCATTCAGTCACTGCTGAAACTACAATACTTATCTATGGGCAAAATCCTAAGAAATTTAGGCTGGCCTAATTCGTCTGGCCTATCTTACCATGATGGTGCGAGAAGGTCGGCGTATGCCTGTGCATTGGCCTAACCGCCCCAGGGGGCAGAAGTGTCTTACAGCACTTTTGTGACACTGCTGGGTAAGGACAAGCGGGAGGACATTCCTGGGTAAGGGCAAGGACTCCGGCAAAAGTGGGAGCTTATGCCAACCTAATTGGACGTTAGGATTGCAGCCTATATAGACTTTAATCCAGCAAATCAATTCATATATACTTATTATAAGTAAATATTTCAACTAGAAAAAAACCATACTGGCCAGGATTCAAATAACTGTACAACTTTAAATTCAAAGGTGCTTTGAACTTGTTTGAGCAACACAACAGCATCCCATTCCACATGGAAACCTTATGAAACTGGAGAATTGGGGGGGGGGGGAACAAAAAACCTATTCTATGGCATGGAGGTCTTCTGCTTAAAGACAATACTCAAAAATTTCACTGGGCATGTCTAAGTTGTTATTTGGATTGCAGCCATTTTTATCAGCAGAGCACATATTTCAACAGAGGGCACATATTTCAATTCAAGCCTGGGTTACAAAAATTGCTAAACATTCATAAAGCTACACAACACTGGAATAACTATGCATGTTTGCCTGGAACCTTTTTTTTAAAAAAATTGGAACCGTTATTGAATAATGACCTGAATATATCCTGGGAACTATATTGCCTCCATTAGGTTGTCTGTACTGCTTTTACTTCTGATAACACAATTCACATATTTCATTTATTATATATAGTTTCTCATGAGGAAATAATTACACCACTTTCTCCCTTTGCCTCATTTTTAGACAGCCTGTATTTCACCCTTCCTTACCGAATACTTAAAAACCCTACTGTGAATAAATATGAGATCTAGAGTCTAAATTTAGAAGAGATTTCCCTAATATTCCAAAAACATGAAAGCATATCCTTGTGCAAGGATACCATCTGGTGGCTGCAGAGAAAACTGAGCAAGAGAAAAATCTATTCCAGTAAAACCTTGGATTGAGAGAATTTTGGATTGAGAGCGTTTTTCAAGACAAGCAAACATTTCTAAGAAATTTTGTCTTGCAATACAAGCGAAAAAGTCCCAACCAGGATATGGTAATCTGCCAGCACCTGTTCAGCCTCTCCTGAGAGACCAGACTATGCAGGTTGACTCTGAAGTAAGCCTATTACAGTCAATGGAGCTCAATCTTAGTAAGAGGGGCAATGGAAAGAAGCCTGAGAGACGTAACCTTCTAGTCTACTCTAATCTCACTCTAATCTCACTGATTATAATAAGCCCTATTATAATCAGTGAGACTCACTCCTGTGTTAAGGGGGCAAGATTGCATCCTGAGAGACTAAGTGCAGGCTAATTTGTTTGTTCTTTCTATTTTGTATTTTCTTTATTATTTTGTATTATATTACAGTATTGTAATCATTTTTATATGAATACTAGCGAAAATGTACCCAGCGTTGCGGGAGTAAAATTCCCCCGTACACCATCCCCCACTGTGCAACAACTCCCCCCTGCGCAACAACTCCCTCCCGCACATCACCCTCCCTAGTGCAACCCCTCCCTCCAAATAACATCCCCCAAGTGCACCAGGCACTGACCACCAAATTGGCTCGATATTGGGTCAGTCTTCCATGTTAAATATAGGACAAAAACATGTTGCACCCCTTTTCAGCCCCTTAAGCGTTAAATTTCTCAACATTGGTTCTTGGTGGGTGTTGATGTCACAGAAGGGACACCCTCCCTGAATTTCATGCTTCTAGGCCTGGGTGGGGTGGGTGGGGTGGGGCAGTCACCTAGTCACCTCAGTCACCAATTCTTCAATGGAAAGTATAAGGAGGAAAACACGTTGCACCCCCATTTCATGCCCTTCCAGTTGGAATTTCCAAAAACTGGTTCTTAGTGACGCTCTCCATCATGGAACGAACACCGACCCCAAATTTCACACTTCTAGGCCCAGCGATTTTTGCAGGGCGTTGATGAGTGAGTCAGTCAGTCACTTTTCTCTTATATATATAGAGACAGAATTGTTTTGATACGCAAGCATTTTGGATTACAAGCATGCTTCTGGAACAAATTACGCTCATAAACCAAGGCACCACAGTAACTGCTTACCAGATTAGACTCTCATTCTAAAATACACAGATGTCAGGAATCTTGTTGCCACTTTTATATCCATATTCCATTGCAAGTTACAGAATACATCGCCTTTGTTTTCCATCTCTTTTCTACCTTCTTGTCCTTTCATATTTTTTCAGACACTTCCCTTAACTACTTCTTTTTTTCCCCATCAACCTTTTTTCTATTTAAATTATCTCTGCACTTCAGATATTTTCTCCCATTGCCTACTCTGATTTTATGTTTGGGATGTCTCATACACTCTTGGTGACATATTATAATAATGTCTATTGAGGCAAGACATACTAAGTACAGAAAGGTTCGTGACATTCTACAGAAAAGCAAAAGAGAAGGCACAAAAGAAATGTCCAGTCATCCACCAAATGCACTACCAATTTAGCATCATTGTCCTTCAAATTAGAAAAATCTTTAAAGAAAATTATCTCTAATGTTTTTGGAGAATCTGGCCTACTTACATTAAACCTCAAATTCAAGATGCATTGCACACAAATAAAGGTTTCCTTTTCCATCCCCTACTATGAGTGGAAATCAAGGAAGATATCTTCTCATGCCCAAAGAGTCACTGATGGTGTTTTCAAAGTGTATGTACCTAGGAATGCTGAACCATTGGTTAATTTTCTTATCAAGTGTGTCTTGCCCAAGGGTACCCAAAATTATTGAGCCAGCCCCTTTTTAGTCATTCACAAGATGTGGTTAGCAAGACAACTATGACACCAGCATGAAACCTTCATATTACCATAAGTTTGCAGCTTCTGGCTATCTCATAGAATCATAGAGTTGGAAGGGACCTATTAGGTCATCTAGTCCAACCCCTTGCCTGCAGCAGGAAATCCTCCTAGAGCATCCCCAACAAGTGCTCATCATGTCTCTGCTTGAAGATCCCCAGTGAGGGAGAGTCCACCACCTTCCTTGGCAATCTGTTCCACTGCTGAACCGCCCTCACCTTCAGGATATCCAACCAGAATCTCCTTTCTTGCAGTTTGTATCCATTGGTTCTAGTTCTTCTTTCATAGGCAGCAATGAACAAATGAGACCCTTCCTCTCTATGACAGCCCTTCAGGTATCTCAAGAGGGCAATCAGGTCTCCTCTCAGCCTTCTCTTCTTGAGGATGAACATCCCAAGTTCCAACAACTTTTCCTCATAGGGCTTCCGTTCCATCCCACTGATCATTCTTGTCGCTCTCCTCTGGACTTGCTCCAGTTTGGCTACACCTTTTTAAACTGAGGTGTCCAGAACTGAACTCAGTACCCAAGGTGAGGTCTAACCAATACAGAATAAAGAGGAACTAGAACATCTTACGACTTGGAAGCTACAGTCCTCTTAATGCAGCCTAAAATGGCATTTGCCTTCTTTGCAGTCACATCACACTGCTGACTCACGTTCAGCTTGTAATCCATGGTGACTCCAAGATCCCACTCACAAGTTGCACTGCCAAGCCAAAATGTCTCCCATTTTATACCTGTATTTTTGGTTTTTATTGCCTAAGTGCAGAATCTTGCACTTCTCCCTGTTGAAGTTCATTCTATTTGTTACAGCCCAGTATTCCAGTCTGTCCAGATCCTCCTGGAGGTTTTTCCTGTCTTGTGTTGTGTTTGCTACTCCTCCCAGCTTGGTGTCATCTGCAAATTTGATCAGGCTCCCCCATATCCCTTCCTCCAAGTCATTGATGAAGATATTAAAAGAGAACTGGGCCCAAGACAGAGCCCTGGGGCACCCCACTCAAAACCGATCTCCAGGTTGCCACAGAGCCATTTACTAAAACCCTTTGAGTGCGGCTGTTGAGCCATCTAACAATTGCCTTGTCTAGCCCATATTTTTCCAACTTCCCAATTAAGATGTCGTGCAGGACCTCGTTGAATGCTTTGCTGAAGTCAACATACCAAATGACATTGACAGCATTGCCACTGTCCAGTAGTTTGTAACCGGATCAAATCTTGTCTGGCAAGATTTATTCTTGGATCCTGCTTGCCAATTCCCATGCACATATAATTACATATAGAAATAGTCCATGTTTCATCACAAATGGATATAACTTCATCAAAGAATCCTAGAGTTGGAAGGGACCTAGTAGGTCATCTAGTCCAACCCCTTGCCTGTAGCAGGAAATCCTCCTAGAGCATCCCCAACAGGTGCTCGTTGAGCCTCTGCTTGAAGATCCCCAGTGAGAGAGAGTCCACCACCTCCCTTGGTAATCTGTTCCACTGCTGAACCAAATATAAAACCATTTATATTTCATAAGAGGCGTTCCAGGAGGTATTGATGACTGAATCAGAAACAGAACCAAATCAAATTGAAGAGGTCAAAATTAATGTCAACATTTGACCTTTTTGTACCTTAATATTTTTATGCATGCCTATTGCACCCTTGGATTTTATACTCTTTTTCTCATTTATAATTATTCACCAATTGACAAATAAATACTTTACTAATTAACAGTGTAATCAAATCTTTTTATTTAAAACCTTATGTTTATGCAGACCACATGTATCCTGCACTGCAGAGTTCCATTCATGAGAGGCAAGAGGAAGCCTCTGTTAAAAAGTAATAGATTTCTATGTCTCTCAAGCTGCCACAAGGACACTGAGCAGCATCATTTAACTAAGCACAGGTTGTTAGAAGACACAAATTAGGAATACAGAGAAGGATCCTACCAATATTAATCCTGAGTTTGGGTTACAAAAGGCTTAAGGCAACAGACAACACAATCCTATGACTGAGAGACAGGATGGTGTGTTATGGAGTTGGACTGAGACTGGGAAAATCCAGGTACAAAAATCATGAAACCTCTTGGGTTTCTCAGTCACTCTCAAACTCACCTGCCTTACAGGGTTGTTCTAAGGACAGCAGAGGGAGAGAAACAAAAGCTTTGTAAGCTGCCTTTGGCATTTGTATTGGCATAGGAAAAGAGTGTAAATCTCTCTCTCTCTCTCTCTCTCTCTCTCTCTCTCTCTCTCTATATATATATATATATATATATATATATATATATATATATAAACACATATATAAACAAACTGAAAAGTCACTCACCCATCAACAAAACTGCTGGGCCTAGAAGCATGAAATTTGGTGAGGGTGTTCCTTCTGTGATGGAGGGTTCTACTAAGAATCAATTCTTGGAAATTCCAACTGGAAGGAGGTAAAATGGGGCACAACTCATTTTCCTCCTTATACTTTCCATTGAAGAATCCCTGACTGAGGGATGCTCTGCCCCAACCCCTGGACCGAGAAGCATGAAATTTGGGTAAGGTGTTCCTTACATGACATCAACACCCACCCAGAATTGTTGTTGAGAAATTTAACACTTAAGGGGCTAAAAAGGGGTGCAACGTGTTTTTGTCCTATACTTAACATGGAAGACTGACCAACATCCAGCCAATTTGGTTCTTGATGCCTGGGACACGGGGGGGGGGGGGGGGTGTTGTTCAGAGGGAAGGATTGCACTGGGGAGGATGCTGCACATGGGGGTTGGATACACAGTGGGGGGGTGGGTGCACACGTTTGAATTTTACTCCCGCAATGCGGGTATGTTTTTGCTAGTGCTTTATATAAAACTGATATAAACTTTATATAAAACAAAATAACTATATAAAATAAACTAAGCAGCAGGATCTGACTTTTTAATCAAATATTTTGCCAGACAAGTATCCAAAGGTACCATTATTCCACAAGTATGTTGGTCCATTATTGCACAAGTTAGTCTTACCATTAGTCTAACCATTATTCCACAAGTTAGTCTTACCCTGTACAGTTTCTGAATAGGTGCACCTTGGTGGGGCAGACTTAGCTGTGCAAATAAGTGTGCAATACCCATCAGCCATCTTCCCTACCTGCTGGCCATTTTCTGTGTGTCTCCCATCCCCTGGAAACTGTACACTTTCCTTCTAGACTGTTCCCATGAGAAATAGAGCAATTCAGCCTCAAACAATGCCCTGAGCAGCTGCCCGGTATTATGAGAATGGGGTGATAAGATGCATTCTTGCATACAGCGAAAGCTCAAGGCTATGTTTAGTCTTCACGTGTATCAACTAAACTGCACTTTTTGATGGCCCTTCTCCCAACTGATGGGAATATGCCATGCTATGTCACTTTAGCAATGCACATTTAAGTCAATGTAAGCCTCTCTGTTCAGATATTGCTTTGCTCCCAGTCCCAGGCCTTCTTGATGACACAAGCAGGCTGGATTCACATTCTCCTGTAAGTTGGTGCTCTAAGGGAGGTGTCTCCAAAACTTAGCCTGGGGGCCAGATGTGTTCCTCAGCAAGCCTCTAACTGGCCTGCACCCAGCCTCTGGCCCCCTAAGAACCTCTGATCCAGCTGAACAAACACAACTGGAGCTGTGATGGTGGGGTAGGGTAATTGAGGTCCTATTAAGTGTGTACTTTATGTCTGTTCTGTGCATTGTAGAAATACTGGAAAATTGAGACCATTTCTACATTAACCCATTTCTCAAGTATTTAACTTTATATTTACAATATTTCATCTGGCCCTCGACGGTGTGCCAGATATTTGATGTTGCCCTTTGGCTGAAAAGCAGGAGACCTCCTGCTCTAAAATTTTAAACAAATAAAATAACTTTGGACTAGACTTTCTTCTTCCTTGGATCCCCAAAAACTCCAGCTCACAACCAGAGCTACAGCCTGGAACAAAGTCTTCCAGGTTTCCACAAACACTGTACAATTCTCCCCTATCAAAATATTAACTTGATCCATAATTTCAGGCACAGCTGTGTGTACAGAAGTCCCACTGTAACCAAATTAGATGTAAGAAATCGAGTACCAGATGGCAATGTTACAGGGTACACCAGAAAAAAAGGCAGCTCAAGAGAAGGACAGTAATATTATATTATACATACACAATCTGCTAAGATGTTATGAGAGAATAGGTTAAAAAGATATTTTATCACTAGCGTAAACATACCCGCCTTGTAAAATTCCCCCACTGCACATCCCCCATGCATAACCCCTCCCTCTGAACAACATCCTCCCTCAGTGCACCAGGCACCAAGCACCAAATTGGCTGGATGTTGATCTTCCATGTTAAGTATAGGAGAAAAACACGTTGCACCCCTATTCAGCCCCATAAGGGTTAAATTTCTCAAAATCTGTTCTTGGTGGGTGTTGATATTACAGAAGAAATACCCTCCCTGAATTTCATGCTTCTCGGTCCAGGGGTTGGGCAGAGCATCCCTCAGACAAGGATTCTTCAATGGAGAGTACAGGGAAGAAAACACAGTGGGCCCCATTTCACCCCCATCCAGTTGGAATTTCCAAAAATTGGTTCTTAGTGACTCCCTCTTTCACGGAAGGAACACCCAACCCAAATTTCACACTTCTAGACCCAGTGGTTTTGGCTGGGCATTGGTGGGTGAGTGAGAGAGTGAGTGTGACTTTTCAATTTTATATAGAGAGATTAATAAAGGATGCTTGCTGCCCACAGGACAAGCTTTACACGTACAGATAGTCAAAAGTCAAAAGGAAAAATAACTGGAACATATAAAAATATTTTTAAAAATATTATCTAGAGTATAAAATAACTAATACCATTTAAGTCATTAAAATAATTAAATAGACAACTTACTTCATCATATATGCTTCCGTTAATATCTGCTCCATAGATTGGGGCCACAAAAGTTAAATTCTTCCAGTATTTACGCTCCAAATCTTCATAATCTATATATCTTGGGGTACAATATCTGCAAAGGAGAAAAAATAGCTGCAAAGGTTAACATTTCTATACAAAAGGTGAGAGTCTAAGGGCTTTGGGACAGTGGGGGTAACAGGGGGTCTGGGAAGCTGGGGGGCATGGTGACCATACTGTATGACCTGTTTTTCCAGGACATATCCTCTTTCTTTGCATTGCGTCCTGGAAAAAAACCTTCATTGTTCTCCTTTTCCATGTAAGCAGGCAAAGTGTAGCCTTCTTGTAATTAATATACAATAAGTAATAGTTTTAAATTTAATAAGCAATATTTAAATTAAATTTAAATTTAATTTAATAAGTATAAAATAATAAGTGGTGTACATTAATCACTTGAAAGTAATATGTGTTTTAACTTTTGTTATTTCTTACATTTTTCTTTAGTGTCCTACATTTTGAGGGGTACCCCTGGGTTTGGGGTAGCGGCACATTTGACAGGGGAGTCCCGGAGAGATTCTAAAGTTTGAAAGGGGGTCCCGGGTCAAAATGTCCAAAGACCACTCCTGTATAGGTAGATGATGTCCTATATTAATCTGCACTTTTCCAAAATGAGAGCCACAGACTGCAATCCAAAAACATGAACTAAACACTAAAATAAATGTTCTCTAAATAGTTGGAATAGACAGAAAACTGAACTAGAAATGCAACAAGAAGGCAGTCACCTACTCAATATCTAAACAAAACACTTAATGAATATACATACTTGTCACTGTTAGCAAGTTGCCTGAACTCTTTCACAGTCATTGGCTTTTTCTGAATGTTGTACTGAGTAAAGAGTCCTGACTGACCAGTAACCATCTGCTGAATAGGAGCTGGAATCATCAGATCATCAATGTCATTGTAATGCTTTCTTGGCTTCCAGCCCTTGGGAGGAATCACCTAAATCAGAGGAATAGCAACAAAAGTAACTCAAAATACTGTAATACTATGCAAAATACTGTATAAACCAACAAAACCAAACCTGTAAGTTTACTAAGATTTGCTTGTTTAAAGAAAGGGATTACAGTCCCGAAAGCTTCTTTAGAATTATCCAATGGAACTACATTTCAATACCACAAGACTATTTTTGAAACTTCAAAGTTTAAAGCAGTGTGTAATACAGCAATAAAGAAATATTTAAAAACCTGTGTTGTGCACACATAGGCACAATTAGTTTGTGATCGTGGTGTGTTCTTGGTGCCCAGTATGTTGGCAGACCCAGTATTTAATCAGAATTTTACTTCCTGAAAATGCAAGGAGGAGTAGGTAAGTAGCAGCAGACCATTTGGGGATTGCTGGCCACATACTGGAGCAAGTAAGACAGCAAGAAAGATGAGGGAGGTGTGGGAAAGCTGCAAGAAGGGGTAGTTCCAGTAGCAATAGTGTATGCCGGATGCTATCTCTTCTGATGCGTAGTGGGGCATTTTACTCCAGCCACGCAGGTATGTTTTTGCTAGTTATTAATAAGGGAAATGATCCAAAAATTGGCAGCAACATGATCAGGATTATAGTAATGCTGTAATGGAAGAAAGGGTTTTTCTAAACTTACCTGGAGGTCAATATGGCTCTCCTGGGAGTCTGAGGAACCTGCAATTCCCTCTGCAACCATCCTAACTATTCTGCTCCAATCATATCTGAAAAGTTTCCCTTTTTTCCAGCTGAGGGGAGATCTGCCAGTGATCTGCAAGGCTCTCCAAGGCTTCCCAGATCCTGGTATGACTTGGCAGGACACCTGGGTAGGCAGAAATCACACCCCATTTCCCTGCAAGGACATGTACCTAGGAACTATGTCCTCCTTTCTTGCCCCTTAAAGGGAACAGGAGACCTTTACACTAACAGTGGGGTCACAAACCCCATTTCAGTAGCAGTGCATTATTGGTTCCATGCTGTATCATAATAACATCTTATTGGCCCTCAGAACAATCAGTCTCATACATTTGCTTTGAGTTAGGAAAATTCACTTTTTTCCATAATGCAATTTCCTTACGTTTTCGTTTTCTGTGTAACTGGCCATAACGTTTGATAGAATTTGAATAGACTGTTTCATTGCATTCTGCATTAAATTACCTTCCCAATGATAAACATGACAGTATTACTTGTACATATGAAAGTTTCCACAATTTTGGCCTGTAACGTCATGATCAGTTTGTCCTATTCCCCCAGTTAAGCTTGCTGTGTGGTGTAGGTGCTACTCCTGTACCCTTTTAGCACAAGCATTTCATATAAATACAGACATGGGGAATAACTAACACAGAATTCAGTCCAAACCCACTTTCTAGCATTTTTCTTTGGTAGTTTCAGATCTCTTGCTTTTGAAAGTTCACTGCAAGAAGACAATACTCAGTTTGTAAATGCTGAATAGTGCAATGCCTGCCATTTTTTGGCTGATGCTTTGGAGAATATTCTATTCATAGTCTCTTACTATTGTTTCAGTATTCTCCGAAAACTTTATTGGCATATAGATTAATAAACAATAAATAAATAATAGATCAAATAAGCAGACAAATAAATAAATCCTACTGCTCATCAAAATCAAGTCTTGCAAGATAAAATATGGTAGATATAGGAAGGGGATAGGGGATATGGGATGCTACATTACATTTGGCTGTAGATTGAGTTTCAGCACCAAAATATAACAAATGAAAACAGAGTTTCAATTGCAACAAATAAATTTGTAGAGAACAATGAAAGTAATCTACCCCTACCCAAAGCAGGAACCACCAGGATTAGGGAGGCTATAAAACCATCTACTTGGGGGGGAGGGGGAGAGAAAGCTAGACTTTTAAAAATAAAAAAATTGTTTCAGTAAATTGGAAAGTTAAATTCTTTATTACTGCAGTATTCCATAAATTTTACTTGGTAGTTCCTTTAAACAAGCAAGATCTCATTAGCAATATCCTGCTGCACCTGTCCAGAAAACCACATTAATCTCCAGTATGTAAAATTATACCCCAAGAGAGATGTTCTGTCTATCTGATACCTATTATTATCCACAAGTATCTAATCAAAAACTCTAAAAAAGAGACAAAGATGCACATTCATCCCTTTTGTGTTCAGAGAACAATCACGTTTCCTGAAGGCCATGGAGATTCCTTACAATAAAGGGAGTTTCATGTTTATTGAGATCCTCTTAAGAGTAATAGGACTCATGTTTGTAAGAAAGGGAAGAACGTATGTCAGTAACTTATTTCCAATAGTAAGAGAACCAATACAAATAACAAACATGGAGAAAGCTCTTCCGCGTGAACTGAAAGATCCATTAGAAGCAAAAATATACAACCATCATGGCTTTTAAAAAAACACCTGATGGGTCTTTCTTAACTGCAGGGAATATCAGCAGCTTCTTTCCATATTGCATTGCATGAAAATTGAAAATTTCACATAAGGTCCAAATAAGCTCTAATGCTACTGAAATAGGCAGGATGAAGTAGTAGTTTGGGAAATGAATTTAGACCTGGAAGATCCAGGTTCAAATCCCTGCTTAACAATAAAGCTTTCTAGATTCCCTATCTCTCAGCCTCACATACTTAATAGGGTCGTTGTGAAGAAAAGGAAAAGAGTAATTATGTGCACCACCCTAAGCACCTTGGAGGAAGTGTGATATAAAAATGTGAAATGTAAATAAATTGAAGAAACCCAAATCCCTGTCTTGTGTTATCAAGAAAGAAATGCTTCAGATCAGACTAATGTGATTGTAAACATCATTGGAAGTTTCTTTTTTCCCTTTTCTTTATTAAATAGTCCATATGCTGGTGAGGCTGGGATCAAAACTCCAGCAGGGTGGAAGTGCCAAAACCTCCCTCTCTCACAGTTTCAGGCTGTTTTATTGATCCCACCCCAACTCTTTAACCCATTTTTACCCAGTTCACATGCGTATATATTTGGTCTGTTGTGTATATGCAACATTGGGCAGAAATAGCTTCATAAAAGGGTAAAAATGAAAGTTACTTTAATGAACAGGTTGTCCCTTGTTATCCAATAGTGTTCTCTTCAAGAACCCCCTATGGATTTTAAAAAAATCAATGGAAAAAGAAGTGGAAAAATAATTTAAATACCCACTTTCAGGTTTCTTCCTCCCCCATTGCTCCTGATGAAATAAGGTTGTGCCTGAATATCTGCAAAGGTCTGATTTTGGTACTCCCTGCTGATGCCAAAAGATGTTAAATAAAAGCAGTTATAAAAAATTTATAAAGTTTGTCCATTTACTATAATTTTAAAACAGCCTTTCTTATAGAACAGGCAGTCAGCAGTTAGAAATAAACAACCTCCTGCCTTTGCCTTGCTCAGCTGAAGAATGAAACAATCGCTTTCATGACCATTTCTCTACAACAGTACGAAACACAGTTTTTAACCTGTGTTTTTAAAGGGATGTCTTTTTCCCTTTTGCCAAGGGAGGTGGTGGACTCTCCCTCACTGGGGATCTTCAAGCAGAGGCTCGATGAGCACCTGTTGGAGATGCTCTAGGGGGAATTCCTGCTGCAGGCAGGGGGTTGGACTAGATGACCTACTAGGTCCCTTCCAACTCTATGATTCTATGATTCTATGATTCTATGATTCCCCTTCTCCAAGGTTCAGCACATTCCTTCTTGTTTGCAGTGGCTGTTTGTGTTGAGTCAAATCCGTGCATAAGAAATACATGTATACAGGTTGTGCCTGTATTTAGGATTATGTCCCATCTTATCCCAATTTTCTAGGTGGCAGGACTTAAGTTTCTATACTCAGCTTTCTTCAAACTGTAATTAGCAAAAAAGGATGAAAACCATGGTACTAAAGTATCAGTAAAATTTCTCATGAAACAATTTGATTTCCTGAGAAAGCAGTACAGTAAAAATTATTATTTTACCAATAGTATTTTAAATCATTTACCTTTGCCAGTCCAGCACGATGAGCACCCTTTGATTCCATGTAGGCCAAATATTTATTAAATGCCCTGAATTCTTCCATAGACGGTCGAAAAGTCATGATCTTACAGCTTGGGTTTGGAGGTGGGTCCAGTTGAGCAGCCATGGCTGCTCAATTTTACAACTGTTAAAATGCAAACAAACATTATTAATCATGATGAAATAAATTAACTAAACCTTACTAACATGGTTTTCAAATTGGTTGGATCAATGCAGTTACATGTAACTGGTAAGGATTATGTATTGTGGCTTTCTTTTCTTTCTCTGATGTTTATTTAGGAATACTCTTAATATGAGGAGTTTAAAGGCAAGTTTGAAATAAAATAGTCAAAGTCCTAACAAAATGGATCAAGGTCAATAGGCCAGGGCAGCTAAACTTTTGTCAGTGGGGGGTCGCTGGAACTTAGCACGATGTGACACCCCCCCCCCCAATAGTAATTAGTGTTGCCATGATGATAGCAATACCAATTACTTCTAGGTTCTTCATTCCTTAAATCATTTGACATTCTCAGTGGAAAGGAGGCAGAGCTCGTGGATAAATGCCACAGGGCTTTTCAATTTCCCTGCCACACTGTTTCAAGCTTCTCCAAAGAAGAAAGAATGGTATAGCATGGGGTAGGCAACCCCTGGTATGCATGACAAACTTGGCATGCAGAATGTTTCTTGGCGGCACGCCAACGTGCCCCTGGCAGCCACTGCCAGGAGGTGCTGCTGCTACCCTAATTGCCAGCAAACCTGTCACCATCGCCAGTGCCCAGAATGGCACCATCTCTACCCACCCTCAGCCTGCCCTGCCACCATCAGAATGGAAGGAGCAGAGAACCCAATCCTGCACCTCTCTACACCCTCCAAGCCCTTTGCAATCAATGGAACCTACCCCTCCCACTAGGAAAGGGTAAAAAAATTCAGCTGTTATTTAACAACTCACAGCAGTGTAGGGGTAGAGAAGCCCCTTGGCGGAGGGCAGAGGGAGCCACGTGCTGGCTGGAGGATAGAAAAACCTCAGGAGGTGGTCTCTGCAAAGGACTGCAATGGGGCTTTCAGAGCCCCAAAAAAGAGCCTGTGGGCTGCACATTGGATGACACAGGTTTTGTCACTTCCTAGAGTCTGGCTTGAAAAGAGAGAAAGTTCCAGCTGCGTCAAAACCAGAACTTGGAACTTCCCCAGATCCCAGGGGAAGGACCTCTGATAAAGTTGCAAAACTGCCCTGCCATCCACATGCAGGGATGCAACCAATACACTAGTCCCTTCCCTGCAGAGATTTAGAGAGGGAATAAAGCTCTTGAAGTTTGAGAACCACTTAATTATGGTAGTTTCTTGACAATTAATTTCAATTACCCAATCGACACCATTAGGTCAAGCTAATAATTTATACTGGTAAATAAATCTGATTACCAGACAGGCTAGGGATGGGTTTTCTTTCACTGTATTTTGTGTTAACTGAACAAAATCTCTATCATTTTCTATAGAAGTTTTGTACTTAGCCACCTAATTCATGTGCAGATGGCCATTCCACTGGGCAAAACATTATTAATATTTTAGTACTGTCAGGATAGTCAGGAATATAAGTTGTCAGAATGAACATCTTGGTGTCTGTAGGTTCACAAGCTTGTAAAACATAGTGACCAGCCTAAAACACACAGCTAGACACAACAGTCTCTTTAAGAGAAGACTGGAGGGCCTCTCAGCTATGACCAGCTAGCTCCATAAACAATTCTGGCCCTAACTACAACTTTGACCTGGTAAAAGCTGTAAAACTTAAACCAAAACAGTAGAAAAAATACCAAGGGCAACAGTTATCAGATACAAAAATACACAAGCGAATAGCTTAAGTATTTTTATTAAGAAATGACAAACCCCTTAGCGTTTTCAACCATTTACGGTTTCTAGAACTTGTTTCTTGGTCCTTTCACAGAAGGGGTACACTCCCCGAATTTCATGCTTCTAGGTCTGGGGGCTGCGGCAGAGTGTCCCTCAGCAGGGATTCTCAATGTAAAGTATAGGGAAGAAAATGCGTTGCATCCCTTTTTACCCCTTTCAGGATTGAATTTCCGAAAACCCATTCTTAGTGGGTGCCTCCATCATGGAAGGAACACCCTCCCCAATTTCATGATTTTAGATCTGGTAGTTTTGGCTATGCATTGACTGAGTGAGTCTTCATTTTTATATACAGTATATAGTCTAGCTGAATGTACCTCTCGTTGCAGGAGTAAAATTTCAAGAATTTGTGGGCCTCAGGCATGGGTGGGCAGCAGCCAGCACTACACATACCAGCAAGCACTGGCACCACACAATAGACAGCGGGCTCTGCGCACCACTGTGCAGCGGGCACCAGGTATCTATACCAGGTACCACTGAGCAGCGGGCACCACCAGGCAGTGTCCACATCTCTAGGCACCAGCAGGAACCTGGTATCCCGACTAGGTGCAATTGGGCTGTAGGCACCACCAGGCACCAGTCAGCAGGCACCGATCAGCACCACTGGGCACCACTGGACCCCAGTGAGCAGTGGGCACTGACAATGGTACCAGGCAATGCAAACTGGGCACTGATGGGCATCATCAGGCACTGGAGAATATCAGAAGACAGTGGAAGGAAGCAGCAGGCATGGGCGGACACAAGACATCCCTACTGGGCAGCAGACACCAGTGGGTACTACCATGCAGTAGGCAGCAGACACCAGCAGGCATCCCTACTAAGCCATGGGGCCATGGGATACATGGGGGAGGTCAATGCTCATGGGGGGGTTGATGCCCATGGGGGGATTGCACACAGGGAGAATTTTATTCCTGCAACGTGGGTACATTTCACTAGTATATACGGTATATATGTAAAATTGAAAAGTCATTGACTCATTCACTCATCAACCAATCACTCATCAATCAGCCCAGCCAAAACCGCAGGAAACAGAAGTGTGAAATTTTGGAGGAGGGTTCCTTCCATGAGGGAGGCACCAACCAAGAACTAAGAAATTCCAAGCAGAAGGGGGTGAAAAGGGGTGCTATGTGTTTTCCTCTCTATACTTTACATTGAAGAATCTCTGATGGATGCTCTATCCCAATCCCAGGACCTAGAAGCGTGAAATTCAGGGAGCATATTCCTTCCGTGACAGGAACACCCACCAAGAACACTACAACACAAAGCACCCTGTATTCCATGTTTAATTGCATGGCCTATTCTCAATCCAGGCAAAGCAGAGTATAGCATTGCTTCACGCTTTCAAAACAAGAAAAAAGGCCTCTGGACTCAGCCACAACTACCCAAATCTCATGTGTCCAAATTATATTGTGCCAGCTGTGACTTTCTTCTAAACAAAGGGAGCCAGGAGGATCACCTTTTGTTTAACACAAAACTTTGCAACAGTAAAAGCTGTCACGCTGTTGAATATAACATGACAGTTCCTCTAGTGGCACAAGTCATTAAGACACTGCTTGTTAACCAGCAGGCCAGGGTTCAAATGGTCCCCACAAGACAAGGATTTCCTGCTACAGGCAGGGGGTTGGACTAGATGATCCACTAGGTCCCTTCCAACTCTATGATAACTAACCTGCCTTGTCAAACCACACAGAAACACAAGGCACAATCCTAACCAACTTTCCAGCAGTGATATAGGACAATGCAACTCCATGGTAAAGGAATAGACCTTCCCTAACTTTGATGAGACCTCCATGAGTGCCACCCAACTATAGGATCCAGCACATACCCCACTGGAAATTTGGCTAGGATTGTACCATCAGTGTTTTAAGTTTCACTGGCTTGAAAAAAAACTGACAGCAAACAGAAAACATTACAATTCACACACTCCTTTGTAGTACCATTCCTTATATTAAAGGTGCCCTGCTAGTCATAACCAACTCTAGAGTGCAAACCTGTTTCTAAGCGAAAGAGTCAGTGCTGTCCAAAGAAACCTGCATAGTCAGGTGGCTGGCATGACTAACACCACAGCGCATGGAATGCTCTACTTCCCACTGAAGTGGTCCCTATTGATCTACTTGCATTTTCATGCTTTCAAACTGCAAGATTGGCAGGATTTGGGCAATTGACAGGAGCTCACTTTGTCTTGCAGGACTCGGGTCTCGAATCACTGACTTGCCAATCTTCAGGTCAATATGTACAACACCCTTAACCACTGCAGCCCACATTCCTTAGAGCACATTAAAATGAAAATCTGATACTGAAAACCAGCTTCTACACAGGTGGCTTCACACACATGCACTGCCAGAGAAACATAATAAAATACGTAGGAGACAAATAAAGTCTGAGTAAACCAAAGTCTTAGTAAACCAAAGTCTATCTAAAATATAAAACACCAAGTAAGATAAAGTCATAATTCATCTCAGGCACAGTTCTGGATTCAAATTTATGCAGTCAGCAAGTCAAAAAAGAAAAACAGTTTAAAAACCACAGGTGATTCCACCTGCCATCCCACACTAAATACATGTCCTAAAGTGAACCTGAGATCAGAGAATGAAGCTGCTGTTCCCTCAGTGCCAACCTTTCTGTCATAAATGTTAACGAGGCAGTACCTGTAACTTTGAATATATGTTACTTTAGCTTCACAGACTTTGAAATGCAAGTTTCACATAAGACAAGGAGCAACTATATTTACAGGCATCCCCCACTTATGGAATAGGTTAGGACAAGATCACCATCCAAAAGTGAAAACTTTTGAAAAGTGGAACCCAGTCTTTTTCAGCTTGCAAATGCAAAATGGCCACCAAAAAAGACACAAACATCACTTGAAAAAACCTAAATAATATATATGTATTAATACATAGCCAAAAGGGCAATGAATATCTTAAGTATTTGAATAATGGTTATTTACTAAAGTTATAAGGAAACAGCAAAAACAGTTTGATCACCATGTCACATGCAAATCAACATTAGAGAAGACCAGCATGTAGACCAGCAGAGGGAGGTTGAAGGAGTGAAACACATGTTGAATGAATGAGTTATTGGTATTAAAAGATACTAAAAGACCAAAAACCATCAGAAAATGAACCAACAGAAAGTGGGAGATGCCTGTATTTGAAGAGAGTCTTACCATAAACAATTTTAACCTTTACAGCAAACAACCTTCTTGCACGCACCATTTGTGCCTGCCTCCTGCACCTTCTGCTTGCTGGTAAAAGTTGCAAAGTAAAGCTTGCTCTGACCCCCTTATCCTGGAGACACAACCTTCAACCAATCAATGCAGCAGACAAGCTTGTCTGGCCAAGTGCAACACAGAAGTAAAATTGATACTTTTTTGTAGACTCCGCAATAGGTCTAGTGTGTCTAGACCCTGCCAAAAAAGTTCAAACAAAAAGGTAAACCCTTTAGTTCCACACCCCCAGATCATCTGAACATATTGTCCTACTGCTACTCCTGCATGCACCAAAACTATCATTAAAAAAAAATTTAGTGGGCAAGTTGGGAGCAACATACAGTGGCGCCTCACATAAAGAATGCCTCACATAAAGTATGTTTCACATAACAAAAATTTCTCCAGGATTCTGCTTCACGTAAAGAAAGTGCTTCACGTAAAGAAAACATTTGTTGGCAGTTGGGGCAGACGCGCTGGCCGGCAGCCTGTTTAAAAAGCGTCAGGGCTGCCTAGCGCACCTACCCATAGTGAAAGCAACACTTCTGCGCTGTTCCTCCTGTGGCTGGGTGTCTGCTGGGCAGAGGGAGAGAAGAGCAATGGAGAAGAGGGAAGCAGCTCAGGGCTAGCCAGAAGGGAGCAGGGGAGAGAGAGGCTCAGGATGGAGAGAAGGAGAAAGTGGGGAGACACTTTGAAGTTGTCTTGGATTGCAGCCTCCTAACCATGTCTTCCCAGAAGTAAGCCCCATTGTGTTAAATGGGTCTTACACCCAGGAAAGTGTCTTTAGGACTGCAGCCTAAGTAGACTTCATAAGATCATGCACACTGAATGCATGTTTTGAATTCAATTCCAGTGTTTTGTCATCATTTTTACATCCAGTTAATATTTTTATATGAATATTTTGGGGGTTGTGGAACCAATCATCTGAGTTTCCATTATTTCCTATGGGAAAATCCACTTCACGTAAAGAAAGTTTCACGTAAAGAAACTGCCTCCGGAATGAATTAATTCTGTTACATGAGGCGCCACTGTATATCTATTGTTGCGCAACTTAACTCATCCGACACAAAAACAAGTGTTGAGTCAGGGCCAGAGCGATTACATGCCATAACCAAAAAAAGGACAATGACCTTTCAAAATGTAGGATGCCCACGAAAAACATAGTGGTTGTGTGGGTACACAAAATAGAGACACAAAGCATGTTTGTGTCTCTATTTTGTGTACCCACACAAACACTTCTTTGTTAATGTTTCATATTGCTTTTCCCTTATTTTGATTGTCAAGAAAAATATAGGACATGATAAAATAAAATCTAAAAACACTCAAATATATTGCTTTCATGTGCTTAATTTAAAAACTATGGCTGCAATCCTAAAAGCACTTTCCAGGGAATAAGATCCATTGAACACCAGGGGGCTTACTTTTGAGTAGACATGGTTAGGATTGTGCTCTATATCACTTATTGTTAAGTTTTAAACTATTACATATAAATTATTAAAGGAAGGCTACATGGTGCCTGCTTACAAGAAAAAGAACACTGCAATTTTTTCTAGGACATGTCCTGGAAAAAGAGGACATATTGTCATCCTGGTCAGGGGGCCCTGCCTTGAGTTCCTTCCCCCAGAGTCTTCTAGACACACAAGTTGGTGAGTTAGCAGAAATCATGCATTTCACACCTTAAATCCCAGTTACTTGACTGAAGTTCCCACCACTGCTAGTTTTTTTTGTATTTAGTAAACTGGCAACAACAGATGCTCACCCATTCATGCAACCACATTCCACACACTACCTACTACAGTATTTTTAAAATAAATTTAAAATAATAATAGCGTGACTTGGATGGTACTGAGAAAATAAGATACATCTAGACCCTTCACAACAGAACAAGACTATGCATGTATTATATGAAAAAAATCTGGAAGAGATGTTACACACTAAAAAAGCAGGCCTCCGTCAGTCTTGAAAGACTATGGTATTGTGCTCAGCATGCGAAGCAGGAAAGCCTGGGTTGGATTGTTATGGAGGATAGGCTGTTACCCAAGCAGCAGATCCCCCCTCTCCACGCCACTGAATTAGTCACCACTTGCGCCACCCACAGCTTAGACACACCCACCTGTTAGACACTAACAGGTTCATTATGGTACAGTATACTGTATATGTTATACCCACTTTGTCTTGCTTTTGTGAATCTGTAGTGTGTGAAATGGGTGTAATGGATACCCTGGATTAAACACTTGTGCCACAAGACATTTTGTTAAGGCTGTATACCATAGTGGCTTAATCACTGACTAACTAAAGATATCACCCTTAGTTTTTAAAGGTACTTTTGGTTTTACTACAGTATAATGTACTTAACACAGTAACCTACTAGTAAAAAGTTACAAGATACCTTTGGTGTATCAAATCCAGTCAAATCCATCCAGGTTGATCTTTCAAAGTGGACATTCACCTCCTTATTGTATTTTTAAGCCATACATAGTAAAATTTACTCTTTTAAAGAAACTATTTTAAAAAGCTTTACTGAGGTCTGGAAATACCAATTGCATTCATTTTAATAAGTATAAAATTGGCACATTTGAGACAATATGAACATCATTCTACGCTTGTTTACTCAGAAGCAAGTCTTGTTGGCATCAATGGGTTTTGCTCTCAAGAAAGTGTGTGTAGGATTGCAGCCTGTCTTCCTCAAGTTCTCCTTTCATTGAACTTTGATGTTACGACATGCGCAAGATCAAAAATTTCTTTCAGGAAATCAAAGATATGGTTTTAAAATGAAAGATTTAGCTGGATTGTGATGCTCCTCTTTGACCACATTTACCTGGAACCTAGTTCTTGCTTCCAAATAAATGCATCTCTCTCTCAGCTGAAATATCTAGGACTTAACAGGTATAGATTTAAGGCCACCATATGCTAGAGAGCCCCAATTCTCTGAGTACAAAAAAGCCTCAGCAACAAAACACAGAGGAAAATGGAGCCATGTGAATGAGAAACATTTGCCAAGTTCATGGAAACAAAGGCAATAAATTCCTTTCTGTCACCACCTAAAGTAAGTTTAAAAGTAAACATCACCAACTTTTTAGGAATATTTTAAAAAATATAATGGTAGGAGCCAAAATATAATTGTAGGACTATTCAATGCTTTGTACTGAAAACCACATTACATTTGGCACCCTCAGTGTACTATGTGCACCCTGAATGCACCCACTGTTAACAGTTGGACATGAAACCTATAAGATACATCCAATGATTCCCTGGAATAAAATTTAAGAATTGTCAGCCATCACCAACTATTTGAAAACAAGGGTAAACTTGTCCACCATAGTTGCATTTGGTTTCAGAAAACCTCTAGCAAATGAGGGGATTTGTTAATAGGATGTGATCATCAAGTCAAATCACTTCAGGGTGAAGGGAGCAATTTAAAATGATAATAGGCATTCAGGAAGCATGTATGTCAGATAAGTAAAGGGTACAAACAGATCCAACAGGAAGCCAGCATGGTTAACATAAGAACAGAGATGCTATCCAGGACAACCTAAACTTGGCCCTTGGAATTTTTAAGGATTGTTTCTTTTCACATTAAATCTAATAGAACCGAGCTGTTGATAGTCAGTAGATTCAGATGAAACAAGCAGTTAATACAAGGCAAGCAATGACTACATTTGGGCTGTACAAGATGAACTCTTTCTGGTGATCAAAGTATCAAAATCATAATATAATATCATAGCTATCAAAATAATTTACCTGATATGGCAGATATCTGACAAGATAACGCCATTGCAATAAGTTCAGAATATTTTTTAATTTATTTTTAAAATGTATATCCCGCCTTTCTCGGGCCATAGCCTGACTCAAATCTGCTCACAGTAAAACATAATTAAAACATTAAATAGAAACATTAAGCTAAAACATAGATGCTAAAAACAATAGGCCCCCCCCCCAACCTCTGCCTCGCTGAAAAGCCTTTTTAAAATAAAAAGTTTTTAGGCTTGTCTGAAGCTCTGTATTGATGGGGGAGCTTTCTTAATTTCTAAGGGGAGTTCCAAGTATATTTATACAGCAATCTTCAAAAAAAGTTGGGAAGGTGGCTTTATACAACAATGCAATCAACCACTGACCCTTACAGGATTTGTTAAGGGAAAGATTAAAATTGTAAGATCAAGATTTCCAAAAATATGGGTCCCATATTTAGAATAACACAGTCCGACAATCCGAATAATCATATCAATCTGACAGCCATGACCACTGGATGCCCAGAGCATTAAAACAAACACTCAATAGGAAAAGAAAGCATATTATCTTAATACTATAATGTTTATAGAAACAGAAGGGAAGGAAACAGGAAAGAGAAGGAAATGCAAGAGAAGAGGCAACTTAAGCACCAGCTCAGCTGTTGGGACGTTCTGGGCTGCTTTCCTGTGTGGTTTTCTCACCCTTGTGCGTAATAGAGAGGACACCTGCTGTTGCTTGCTTCTTCCCACCCAAACTAAGCAGTACTTACTACTGTACTTTTCCGCTTCAGAGAGTGATGCTACACAGAACAGGAGGTGCCCCCATTGGGTTTCTGCTTGAAGAGGGACACACACACCCCCTCTTCACAAAGGGCTACTTGGGTCCCAATCCTATCTGTGTCTACTCAGTTCTATTATAGGCAATGGATAAGACTGCAGCCTCACTCACTTATGACAACAAAGAAACCAAGAGCCCAATCCCAGCCACACTTTTCCATTGATTATAATGGGACTTATTTCTAAGTAGACGTACATAGGATGGGGCTCTGTCGCTGCAATCCCATCTGCACTTTCCTGGGAGGAAGCCCCACTGACTGACTGAACCCCCTCATCCCTTCTGCTCCACCAGCAGCATTTCTGACTATGTATGTCTACTCAGAAGTAAGTAAGCCAGTGGTATTCAAGCATTTCAGTCCAGGACCCCCTTTCAAACTTACCACGATGCTCCTTGTAACTTTAATAGCACAATCCTAAACATGTCTACTCAAAAGTAAGCCCCATTGTGTTCAATGAAACTTACTCCCAGGAAAGCCCAGTGCTACATTCCAAGACAGTGGATCCCATCCTCTCACAACCCTCTAACCCAAGGTTGTGACCCATGAGGGGATCCCAACCCCAACATTGAAGACCCACTGATTAATCATTATAGTCCACCAGTGGGGCTTCCTCCCAGAAAGATGTTGGGAGCTGCAACTTCAGAGCCCCATCCTATGCATGTCTTACTCAGAAGTAAGTCCCATTATAATCAATGGGGCTTCCTCCTAGTAAAGTATGGATAGGATTTTACACTTATAGCCCCACTGTATGCGTGTCTACTCAGAAGCAAGCCCCATTGTAGTCAATGGGGTTTACTCCCAAGAAAGTATGGATGGGATTTTACCCTTGCAGCCCAATCCTCTGTGTCTAACTCAGAAGCAAGTCCCATGATAGTCAATGGGGCTTACTCCCAGGAAAGTGCGAATAGGTTTCTACCCTCACAGCCCCAACCTATGCAATGTCTACCCAGAAGTAAGTCCCATGATAGTCAAGGGGGCTTACTCCCAGGAAAGTGCGAATAGGTTTCTACCCTCACAGCCCCATCCTATGCAATGTCTACCCAGAAGTAAGTCCCATGATAGTCAAGGGGGCTTACTCCCAGGAAAGTGTGGATACCAAGGCAGCCTCAGAGCCCCATCCTTTGCTTGTCTACTCAGAAGTAAGTCCCATGATAGCCAATGGGGCTTCCTCCCAGGAGAGTGTGGGTATGGCTGAGGCCCTCCACCCCTCCCAGGGAGGCCTAGGCCTGCCTACCCACCTGAGGCGGCCTCCTCCACCGGTGCCCTCCTCAGCTCCAGCTGCACCGAGGCCCCCCCTCCCTGCCTCCCCTGAGCCGCGCATGCGCGGAGGGCTCCAGGGCTGCCCTCACAGTCTCCTCAGCCTGCCTCCCTCCGCTCCGGACCCCCAACGCCCTGGCCTCCTCCTCACCAGAACAGTCTTGCTCCGGCCCCGCCGCGAAGGGGTTAATGGGTGAGGGGAGGCCTATCAGCACCCCCGCAGGCAGCACCAGCAGCCTCTCTCGGCCTCCCCCCGCACTTGTTGTTCCCCACAGGATGACAGCTGCCCACTGCGCATGCGCACCTCCCCTCTCTCCCTCCCCCCTCCCTACCCGAAAGCTTTGGGGAAACAACCTGTCACGTGCTCCTCTCAGAGAGGAAGGGGAGTCACGTGGCCAGAGGGAGGCGCTCGCGCTCTCCGCCCACTGTGGTGTCACTCACCCCAACGTTCCATCCGGAGGGGGAGGCGGGAGGGAATCCCTGTCTGTGTCTGTGATGACGTCACCACTTGCAGGGCAAGGTTCTAAAGTCTCCAGAAACTCCATCCATCCCCACCGCCTCCACCCTCAGGGTGGACATAGGCTATGAATGGAAAGAGAGGACAAGGCACTCCCAAAATGTAGGACAAAATGTGCATCATCCCCCCCCATGCGCATCAATATCCCATGCACAACATCCCACCATGCGCATCAACCCCCCTGCACATCAGCATTCCATGCGCAACCTCTTCCCATGCGCAACATCCCCAAGGAGCATCATCCTCCATGCGTATTGTCCCCGTGTGCATCAAAATCCCATGCACTTCAACCCTCCATGCACAACCCCCATTTGCAACATCCACCCATGCACAACATCCACTCATGCACATCAAACCCCCACGCGCACCCTCTCTCCAGTGCATCAGGTACTGGGCACCAAATTGGCTGGATGTTGTTCAGTCTCCCATGTTAAGTATAGGATAAAAACACGTTGCCCCCTTTTCAGCCCCTGAAGGGTTAATTTCTCCAGATGGGTTCTTGGTGTGTGTTGATTTCCTCAGGCCGCAGTCCTAAAGACACTTTCTTGGGAGTAAGATCCATTGAATACAATGGGGCTTACGTTTGAATAGACATGGTAAGGATTGTACTCTAAATCTTCTAATAAACCTTTTTCTATCCTTTGAGAGTTGATTTGTGGTCTCCCTTACCAAAGAATCCACAAGCTATGAGGGTTATGTGTGGACATGTGCATAGATGCAGATTAAGACAATCTTAAAATGCCAGATGTATATGCATCTGGATATATCTCCCTTAGGCATCTGGTGGGCCTTTCTGAGACACAGGAAGCCAGATTAGATGGGCCTGATCCTTCAGATGTTCTTAAGTGCTACCAAATTTACATCTCTAAACCAAGGCTTAAGTGGGACATATTCAGTTTGAAAGGTGCCGCCTGATGCCTGCCTTTGGGCAAGGGATTCATCTGCAATTCTTCTATCTTTAGCAGGGATTAAGAGACAGGAATGACTGGCTGGGCAGTGTCCAAAACTGAATTTGGGTCTCTTCTCATCCCCTCCCCCCCCCCAAAAAAAAAACACCATGAACTGTAAGACTGTAACTGTTTTTTAGTTATTTTAGGCTGCAATCCTAAAGACACTTTCTTGGGAGTAAGACCCACTGAACACAATAGCGCTTACTTATGAGTAGACATGGTTAGAACTGTGCTCTTTGTCTTTGAAAGAATATGCAAGAAAAAGTTATACCTTAATATAAAGCTTAATTGGCCCTATAATTTTGGACAAGAAGAATTGTGAGATACCAGCAATACAATAAATCTAGGAGCGCTTGTATTTATAGGCCCATACATTCAGTGGTGGGGTTCAAATAAATTAACAACAGGTTCTATGTCCTTATAACCTAAATTAACAACAGGTTCTATGTCCTTTTAGTAATCTGGGCACTCAATAGCAAAGGATTCTATAGAACCCATGATTTCCTCCCTGAAGCCCACCACTGTATACATTGCTATATTGAGGGAGAGTCTATGCTGTATGTTATCAAAAAATGGTAGTTACATGATTTATCTTGCTTCTTGTGAGCATTCCTGTTGAAGGGGAAGCTTGCAGAGCTATTCCTGAAGCTTGCAGAGGGGAATATTCCTTGTTGAAGGGGAAGCTTGCAGAGTTATTCCTGAAGCTTGCAGAGGTCACGTAAACAACACACACAGTTTGCATGTCATGGACTGTCAATTACATGAGGAAAAGGTATACTCTGAGCTGTATCTTTAATAGCTGTACCAAAATGAAAGCCTAGTATTTATTAATGGCACAGCAAAGAGGAGGCAGACTTCTGAATTCAGGAATCTTTTTGTTTGTTCTCTGTGTGGATGACAAGTTTTGATGTTTGAAATTAATTGCTCCTTGGTCAAGGCTGGTCCATTCATGAAGCCTAGTAGAGACCTCAAGTTGGAAGCAGGCACAAGGCTGCTTGTGCCTACACCTTTCTCCTACACCTTGGGTTGGAAAAAAGAAGAGTGGACTGCATAGAAAGAAGAGTTTATACTTGCAGAGAATGAGAGAAGTGGCACAGCGCCAGGTAAGTATTTCACACATTGCCTCAGGCACCTGAGAATCTTGGCTACCATGTCTCCATCATCTCATCATGTATTTGTCTTAGGGTGCAATCCAGAGTAACTACAGGGAGTCCTTGTTCCGAAGTAAGAACAATTTACTCTGGATTGCAATATGAATTTCCCATAGGTTTTCACTAGGTGGTGCCATAACTACATTGACATAAATGTCTCTCAGGTGCCCCAGTGGTTACTCTGGGTTGTAGGGATAGTCTGAAAAGCTTTATTTGATGTGTGAGCTATATATCAACAAAGTAAACTGTTACTGTTACATCCTAGCAACCCAAGCCACAAACATCTGTTGTGACTGGCTGGTTGTACTGAACAGAACAAAACTGATCACTTACTCCTCAGATGTCTATTGTACAGTTGCTAATAATGAATCATAGAATCATAGAACTGGAAGGGACCTTGTAGGTCATCTAGTCCAACCCCCTGCCTGCAGCAGGAATTCCCCCTAGAGCATCTCCAACAGGTGCTCATCGAGCCTCTGCTTGAAGATCCCCAGTGAGGGAGAGTCCACCACCTCCCTTGGCAATCTGTTCCACTGCCGAACCGCCCTCACCGTCAGGAATTTTTTCCAGATTTCCAGCCGGAATCTCCTTTCTTGCAGTTTGTACCCATTGGTTCTAGTTCTGCTTTCAGAAGCAGCTATGAACAAATTGGCCCCTTCCTCCCTATGACAGCCCTTCAGGTATCTGAAGAGGGCAATCATGTCTCCCCTCAGCCTCCTCTTCTCCAGGCTGAACATCCCAAGTTCCCCCAACCTTTCCTTGTAGGGCTTCCCTTCCATCCCACTGATCATTCTTGTCGCTCTCCTCTGGACTTGCTCCAGTTTGGCTGCATCTTTCTTACAGTGAGGTGCCCAGAACTGAACACAGTACTCAAGGTGAGGTCTCACCAATGCAGAATAAAGAGGAACTAGAACTTCTCGTGACTTGGAAGCTACAGTCCTCTTAATGCAACCTAAAATGGCATTTGCCTTCTTTGCAGAAGAACTACAGTTGGAACTACAGTTGGCTGGAACTACAGTTGTTTCTAATGGAACTTTTGTTCTATCAGGACTCAAATTTTTCTCTAACTGCTGCCAGAGTTATCAGAAGAAACCATACTTTTTCTAAGATGGTATAGTGTACAAATACGTATGCTAGATATCTGTAACTGTTTGCTATATCAGGGTTGGAATCCATTCATTTTCCACTGATTTCAACAGACACATCTTTTTTATGCTGGAAAACTTGATTAGTTCCAAACAAATTGTCATAATATGATTCCGTTAAGGCATAATATTTGAATTCTTTGGATAAAAGAAATGCATTTATACTCAAAATGTTTTAAGGTAACTTAAACATTTGAAAGGTGCACAAGCATAAGATTCCTGTTATTTTCAGTAATAGCACAATCCTAACCATGTCTACTCAAAAG
Organism: Cryptoblepharus egeriae; assembly: GCA_030015325.1. Taxonomy (NCBI): domain Eukaryota; kingdom Metazoa; phylum Chordata; class Lepidosauria; order Squamata; family Scincidae; genus Cryptoblepharus; species Cryptoblepharus egeriae. The sequence continues at coordinate 168,466,740 of JAREYC010000002.1, forward strand.
TAAGCCCCACTGTGTCCAATGGAACTTACTACCAGAAAACTGTCTTTAGGATTGCAGCCTAAGACACAAATACTAAGTATTTATTAAATGTTCATTAATATTTTGTGTTTATCAGTTATCTACCTACTTTGTGGTCAATCTACAGTTTAACCACACAAAAGTGCTTGTTACCAGGAAGAATATTATTAAATTATTTTGAGATGATTTAAAAATTCTCAAAATATCCTAATTATTGATTTGATTTGACTCTACCATTTTAGGATTCATAATCAGAACTGTGCTTAAAATCTAGCTCTGCATGTGTACTCATTGCTGTGTACTCATTTTTATTGATCATTGAATTTTTAGTGCACACTAGATGGCAGTGTTTGTTTCCTCATTCCAACCAGAAGATTTTTGTCCTGATTTCCTGCATGCTAAACTGCATAATCCTCTTGGCTTGGCTAGTGGGGTCTGGCAAAGCCTTGCAGTTTGCCTGGAAACAGGAACAAGGAGGAATAGCTCCCACACAGAAAGATCAAGAAAGGAAAACCAAGTGGTGAGCAGAGATACTTTATTAGGCCAATCACATTTCAAGTGGATCTTCTCTAGAACTACAGTACTGCTAAAGCAAAGTAGCATTTGGTACACTCAATAAACGCCGGTTGGTTTTCCTCTAGTTACTATATGAAATAAGATAAACGTGAAAAGCAAGCTTTTGTATCTAATAAAAGCTGATAGTTTTTGGTGGAAGATGATGCAAACTTTCAAGCCTTCTGTTTGGTTTTACTGATTACTACTGAATCAGTAGTATTGCTTGAAGATTTTAACAATCGGAATAAGTAGTATTGCTTGAAGGGTGATTTCCTGCAATCTCCAGGCAGGCAAAAGAAATTATTGTCTGAACTTTGGAATAAATGGAGATGACGTTTATTGCCAGTGTTAATAGTGAGATAGATGTATCAAGGGTCTGACTCAGTAAACGGCAGCACCTTATATCCCTTTGTTTGAATCTGCGTACTGTGTTTTTAGAAATACACATAGTTCTAAAGGGAAAAGCCTTCTTTCTTTCTTGGTGATGTATGCGTGTCTTGAACTTACTGTTTTAGCAAAGGCTGCCCTGTTGCTGGGCAGGGTTTGCATTTTCATTTAGCCTCCTTCTGTCTACAGTAGTGTATTTATGTGGGAGGGAGGAGGAAGAGAGTGACATGCACTATAGGGGCGAAATAGTGCTTCATATGATGTTGGTTGCCCTCTGCTCAGTTTACAGGTACTTGCACAGTAAAACCTTGGATTGAGAGTCACTCGGAATGAGAGTGCTTTACAAGACAAGCAAACTTTTCTAATAAATTTTAATTTGGCATACAAGCAATGCCTTGACAAACAAGAAAAAAATATATCCAGCTGGCCCCATCAGCATCTGCTCAGCCTCTCCCGATAAACCTATGCATATCTACTCTGACGTAAGCCTATTACAGTCAATGGGTCTCACTCCAGGGTAAGGGGGCAGATTGCAGCCTGATATACTACATGCAGTTTAATTTGTTTTATTTTTGTATTGTAATCATTGTTATATGCATACTAGCAAAATGTACCCACGTTGCAGGGCTAATAACCCCATGTGCCTCAATCCTCCATGTGCAACATGCCCCCACCCTGTGCACCACCAATCACGGACACCGCTACCGCACAGATGCAGGATTTGGGGCTGGCTGTTGTTATAGGCCAAAAATGATTTGCACCTCTTTTCAGCCTCTTAGAGGTTAAATTTATAGAAATTAGTTCTTGGTGGGTGCTCCAATCATGGAAAGAATACACTCCCTGAATTTCATGTTTCTAGGTCCAGGGGTTGGGGCAGAGCATCATCCACGTCAGCGTCACTCAGTCACTCACCTCTTTTCACTGTCTTATGGGTGGAATTTCCGAAAACAGGTTCTTAGTGGGTGCTTGCATCATGGAAGGAACATCCCCCAAATTTCATGCTTCTAGGTCCAGTGGTTTTGGCTGGGCATTGATGAGTCAGTCGGTCAGTGAGTCAGTTGGTGACTTTTCAGTTTTATATACAGTATATAGATTTTTGGGTTGTGGAATAAATTGTCTGTTTCCGTTATTTCTTATGGGGAAATTTGCTTTGATAGACAAGTGTTTTGGATTACAAGCATTACAAGCATGCTTCTGAAATGACACATGCATTCAGGTGTCCTCTCCTGCATCTGGCATTCTGAGGTTGCCCAAATCTACATCTATCTATGTGCGTGCGCACACCCCTCACAGCCTGTAACCTGTGATGGTCCTTTCCTCTAGGAATTTGTCCAGTTCCTCTCTGCGATTTGAGTCAAGGGATCTGTCTTCACCCTACCTGGAGATTATAGGGATTGAACGTGGGACCTTCTGCTTGTAAACATGTTGCACTATCACTAAACTATGCATCCTCTCCTAAAATGGAAAGACTAAAGAATATACATAGAAGAATTTGAGGTTTTATTTTGTGTTGAGTTCCTATACAGTTTCAAAAGGATAACAGGAAAAGAGATGAGTGAGGTGAACAGCATTCAGTGACAACAATCCATTAATAGCACATGTGCTACTCAGTAGATAATTTACTACAGTTACCACTCAGCCCCTCAGAGGTAATTCCTGGAACCCCCATAGATACAAAACTGACAGATGAGTGAATCTGCAGGTGCAGACATTCACTGCACCTAGAATCATAGAATCCTAGAGTTGAAAGGGACCAAATAGTTCATCTCGTCCTACCCCCTGCCTGCAGCAGGAAATCCTCCTAGATCATCCCCAACAGGTGCTCGTCAAGCCTCTGCTTGAAGACCCCAGTGAGGGAGAGTCCACCACCTCCCTTGGCAATTTGTTCCACTTCCGAACTGCCAACCGGAATTCCTTTCCCATTGGTTCTAGTTCTGCTTTCAGATGCAGCTATGAACAAATGAGCCCCTTCCTCCCTATGACAGCCCTTCAGGTATCTGAAGAGGGCAATCATGTCTCCCCTCAGCCTCCTTTTCTCCAGGCTGAACATCCCAAGTTCCCCCAGCCTTTCCTCGTAAGACTTCCCTTCCATCCCACTGATCATCCTTGTCGTTCTCCTCTGGACCTGCTCCAGTTTGGCTGCATCTTTCTTAAAGTGAGGTGCACAGAACTGAACACAGTACTCAAGGTGAGGTCTGACCAATGCAGAATAAAGAGGAACTAGAACTTCTCGTGACTTGGAAGCTACAGTCCTCTTAATGCAGCCTAAAATGGCATTTGCCTTGTTTGCAGCCACATCACACTGCTGACTCATGTTCAGCTTGTGATCCATGGCTACTCCAAGATCCCGCTCACATGTTGTGCTGCCAAGCCAAGTACCCCCATTTTATACCTGTGTTTTTGGTTTTTATAGCCCAAGTGCAGAACTTTGCACTTCTCCCTGTTGAAATTCATTCTATTTGTTACAGCCCAGTATTCTAGTTTATCCAGATCCTCCTGGAGGTTTCTCCTGTCTTCTGTTGTGTTTGCTACTCCTCCCAGCTTGGTGTCATTCACAAATTTGATCAGGCTCCCCCGTATCCCTTCCTCCAAGTCATTGATGAAGATATTAAAAGAGAACTGGGCCCAAGACAGAGCCCTGGGGCACCCCACTTGAAACCAATCTCCAGGGTGATGCAGAACCATTTACTAAAACCCTTTGAGTGCAGCCATTGAGCCAAATACAGATCCACCTAATGATTGCCTCGTCTAGCCCATATTTTTCTAACTTCCCAATTAAAATGTCATGTGGGACCTTGTCAAATGCTTTGCTGAAGTCAAGATAAATGACATCCACAGCATTGCCACTGTCCAGTAAGCTTGTTTCCCGATCAAAAACAGAGATCAGATTTGTCTGGCAAGATTTATTCTTGCTAAATCCATGCTGGGTTGTTTTGATCACCGAGTACTTGTCTAGATGTGCACAAATTGTGTGTTTTATGATTTGTACTAATATCTTGCCCAGGACTGAAGTCAAATTGAGTGGTCTATAATTTCCCGGGTCTTCTTTTTTCCCCCTCTTAAAGATTGGGACTACATTCGCCCTCTTCCAGTCCAGTGGCACTTCTCCACTCCTCAAGGATTTCTCAAAGATGGTTGACAGAGGCTCTGCAAGGACATCTGCAAGTTCCTTAAGAACTCTAGGATGTAGCTCACCCAGTCCAAATGACTTGAATTCATTTAGGCCAGTTTAGTGGTTACGAACCAGTTCTCTGTCAATTATAACCTGCTGTCTGCACCATTCGTGTTGATGATACCTCTCATACCCAGAAGTGTTATTGAGGCCCAGAGAAGTTGTGTGCAGCCTCCAGCCCTCAGAACATCTGGAAGTTATGGAAAGTCACTTTCAGTTTTTGAAAAACCATATGTGCCTTTCTGACAGTTTTAAAACAGTGAGTTAAACTATGAGTTAACCCACGGTTCCCAACCCTTCAGATCTGTAGATTATTCTGCTTGCTTTAAGTTCATCCTTTGTTCACCCCAAGTAATTTACTTGCAGGTCATGCGTGACAAGAAATTGCATTGTTTGGTTTGATCTAATGCCCCATCTGTACTCACGAACCTCTAATTCTTATCATTGTTCTAAATTTACTAAAATCTCAAAGCTTGGTACCCAATCAGCAATTACTGGTTAAACATTGTGGGTTAAAGCTGTACATGCTTTGGTGTCTTATGTTTCCCCAACAGTCTTTTTCACACTGTCTACTATGTGTTGTCCTGGAAACGGAGCTCATTAATTCCAGCGATGTGACATGAACATAAATGAGTAGACAGAAAACAAAGTAGGACTGGCTTCTTGAGTGAATGGACAATTACAGAGTTCTTGACTAAACTCTAGGATTCTTCTTTTCCCTAATCATTATTTCCTACATGATACATTTTGAGATGCTTCAAATTTCTGCAGTTTCGGGTACAATAGTACATTGGCTAAACTTTGGCCATGGCACTGGCTTTTGCTAGACAGTTTTTAAAAATTAGAAAACTGTAATAAAGCCATCAAAAAGGAATAGATAGACCTAAAGTTTGAAATGAATATCTGTTAGACACTGTCAGGACAATGGAGGTATTATTAGAGAGGAACCAATTTGCATCGTAGGAAATGGCTACTATAGGTATAAATTATGCTATCCTCGGGAGGGGGGTTAACATTTTTCTTTCACTTTTATGAAACAGATTAAACTTATTAAAGGACACCGTCAGCCCTGCTGTCCTTAGAAGGATATGCTTTCCTGGAAGCACTTTCCTTGAGAAACTTTCCAAATGCAACCCAAAAGAACAATACAGTATCAAACGTCACTGAAAGGTCCAAAAGAATCAGCAAGGAATTGTTTGCTGATTTCTACAAAGATCACCCATAGATATCCAAGCCATTGGTCATGTCTGGAATATTTAACAGCTGGCTTAACAATAACACACACCAGCACTTAAACCAGACATGGAAGAATGGGCATAGGTCAAAAATTACTTACTCCTAATTGAAAGTTTGGATTTTTTAAAATGGATGAATCAGTCCTAAGTCCTCTACACTTCTGTAACTTTAATCAATGTTCATTTACCTGGCTATGGTTGGCATGGATGGGCAAGAGTACAAATTGCTCAGGCTTTTAATATTTAAAATAACAAAACACAGCTATCCCCATAAAGGATTAATAATAAAATGCATTTATATTCCAGTACAGTGCTTTGTGAATATAATTATTATCTTTCAGATATCATAGATCAGAGTACAAATCAAGCTATTTTTAAGATCTCCCCTTAACCACAAAAAAGCCACTAACAGCCCAAATAGTCTTGCTGAGACCAGAATACTCCATGTACCCTGGCAACAGTGACCCTATTAGCACATGTCTACAATCTGCATGCAGTGACCATTGTGATCCCTGCTGCTGCTCAGTGGGGAAGCTGACCCAGTCATTCCAGTCAGGCTCTGAGGTTCTAAAACCCCCATAAAAGAAAGTAAACCAACTGATACAGCCAAACCTCGCTGGCACCAATTCTATGGCAGCCAAACCTCACTGGCACCAATTCTGTGGCAATTGCCTGAATAATTTGCAATGGCAGAACAGCCCTGAAGAAGAGATGACTGGCAATCAGACTTGAGTTTCAGATACTGCTCCATCACGGATAAACATTAACTGGATCACTAGTTGTCTTTTTTTAGCAGACATCTCTCCAAATACGCATACCCATGACAGATGGATACTTTAGCACATATCCCCCCACAGCACCCCACAGCAGCTTCTGTGACTTCAGCAGCAAAATAACAATTGCTAGGAATCAATGCACACAGCATTCAAGACTGGACTGGAATGAATCACAGGCAGAACCTCAACAGCTTTCAGCAGGAATAGCCCACAACAAAAAAATTACTGGACTATTAACATACAGCATCAACAGCAACGGTCTACCCTTCCAGCCACACCCACACAACTCTCCCCTTGGCATAATGGCTGGCTGCAGCCAAGTGATGGCTCTTGGTGTGCTGCCCTCCTCATCCCCGTCACTGTGTGCCTAACTAATGGCAGCAGAGAACAGGATTCCTGACTCATAGAGGAATATCCCAAGAGTCACACAATGAGAATTGTGCAAACCTAGAAAATCCCTCTTCCCACAGGGTTCTATCCCGAGAACAGATGAGGTAAAAATTAAGGTGGGGATGTCCATGGACATCTTCCTATTGTTGACAGTGGTGACTACTGCTAAATCAGTTATTCCTGGTGCCTATTGTAGGGGCTGGGGGAATACCTTCAGTGATGACCACTCAAGTATTGACCACATCTGCCCTATCCCCTTGTTCAGTCACTCTGGTGGCACTTCTTCGGCAGCTACCATTGGGGCTGGGTGGATTGTGCTTTTGACGCTTTGGGCAGCACACCAAAGATGTACCAACGTGCTTGGGTTTGAATGTAGTCAGCATTACGTGGAAGGACGGTTCCAGCATGGCAACTGCCCAAAGGAGCATAGAATATGGCAGTCATGCATTTTTGGAGAATTTGGAGCACTGTTGGTGCATCTTCCAAATATGAGTGTGATGTAATGAACCATACATGCATTTAAGTGAGAACATGTCTTATTAAACACAGTGGGATATACTTCAAACTACACCTGTATAGGTTTGTGCTTTAGGTGACCTTAAGTCAGTATTTCTAACCTGTAAATATAAGAATAATAATGGCCTGCTTTATAAGTGTCTAGGAAAAGAGTATAAAATGCCTAGAACTTTCTAAAGTAGGACTACAAATTCTGTTACTTGTTGTAATAACAGTAAACAACAGTAAATTACTTACTGAACTGCAGCAAAGAATAAATTCCTTAAAATTAATGTCTTTCAAAATACAGTTTGGCTGCAATCTTAAAGACACTTTCCTCGGAGGAAAATCCATTGAACACAATGGGGCTTACTTTTGAGTAGACATGGTTAGGATTGCAGCCTTTGTGTAACAGATATTAATCTAAACCTATAAACCTATCTAAATAAATCTATCCAATTTATTATTTCCCCACTCTAATTAAAAAAACTTCAACGAAAATGTCATGTAATTTTACAAAAGCCCTCCTTTCCTCCATCATAATGTTTTGGCTATAAAATACAAACAATTAACAACTTTTTCTGAATCATAAAATATTTAATAAGGTATATTGGGGGAAGGAAATATACTGTATATAAAATTTCAGATCACAATATGAAGCAATTTGAGCCCTCTCCAAGCTAGCACGGCTTTCAATGCTGTGTATGATGTATTGCCACTGATACAAGACCTACTAAAAGCATACAGTTTTACCTAATACAAAAGTGGCTTGTTTCATATGAAATAGTTTTTACACAACTAGAGTGTTTTGAATACCCTCTTAAGTGCAAAAAACACAAATCACTTTACATTAACAGCGACAATGCATTCATATTGTTCTCAATCATTAGTAGTCAACTTGCATAAGATACGAGAGAGCACAATGACACTCACAAAAATAGACTAAAAGCCTGTTCTTGCAAAAGAAATGAAGAAATACAGCATAATGGGAGAAAACAAAAGGGTTATGCACACCATATAATTTGATGGTTTTGTAATAAAAACTGGTGTAAGTGCTGTTTTCTTGTTGTAAAATCAAACTACATGGACCAGGCCAAAGTAAGATTCAGGAGGCAGTGTGCAAATGAACTTCATTCAACGTGCTCTTAAAATTCCTCAAAAACTGTTTTGTAGTTACCTGTGCTCATCTGAGGTAGTTACAAAAACAAACTGTAAGTAAAGCATCTGCTGGTGTTATCCACTCAGAGTCGAGACTTCTGCATTCCTGTATACACACGAGGTGGCATCTGATCAAAACTACCTTCAGTGGCAACTGACAGCTGAGAATCTGAAGTTCTTGCTACACAGAAAGGTTGCTAAGTTGGAAAGGAAGTTGGGTTAGCTGCTTCACAATGTGGCAATAAAGTGAATTCCCACAAGTCAACTGGTCCACTGTTGAATTCTCTGGATCTCTTCTCTTTTTACAGTCTATAAGTCATTAGGAGAAGTAAGCTGGCAATGGAACATTGTATCACCGTCCTTTGCTGTAACCAGGGAAGAACTGGTCAAGTAGTGTCTGCAGTTTCTTGTTGGGGACCATGATGTAGCCCTTTCCAAGGTCATAACGGCAAGCAGGGCAGGTGAATACTTCAGCACGGAAAGAGCGCTGTAAACAACTCTAGGGTACACAATAATAAAGAATTCATTATGCAACTGAAAAACTGGTTCACAGGAAGATATGTCAGCAAACGGCCAAAAATTATTTATTGATGCTTTTTTAATATAAAAATATATTTCTTGCTGTTCAAGCAAACAAAGCTCATAGGGCTAAAACAACACTTTCTGTAGATATTAGTACAGAAATACAGTACAGTAGTACAGTAATACAGTAGTACAGATATTAGTACAGTAATAAAGCAACTACCTTGGTAGCGCCTTGGATTGAGAATGTTTTGGTTTTAAAATGTTTTCCCCCCATGCACATCAACATCCCATGTGCATCAACATCCCAAGTGCATCAACCCCCATGAACATCAACAGCCCCCATGTGCAACATCCTTCCATGCGCAACATCCTCTACACATATCAACCCCCCATGTGCATCAACCCCATGCACATCGTTCCCCCGTGCGCATCAACATCCCCCATGTGCAACATCCTTACATGCACATCAAACCCCAACACACATCAAACGCCAACGCACATCAAACCCCAATGCACATCATCCTCTCATGCGCATCAACATCCCATGTGTAAACACCCATGTGCAAATACCAATGTGCATCATGGGCATGAGCATCAACCCACCATGCACAACATCCCCCATGCGCATCGTACCCCCATGAGCATCAACCCCCCATGCGCATCCTTCCTCCCAGTGCATCAGGCACCGGGACCACATTGGCAAGATGTTGATCAGTTTGTCTTCAATGTTAACTATAGGACAGAAACACATTGCACCTGCAGCCTCTAACTGCCCCCAACTTGAGGGCAGTTGCCTGGAGGTGCCAGAGGCAGCTGTCCCTAACTGCCCCCACCGACCACCTTGAACCTCCAGCAGCAGCCCAGGTAATTCTCCCAGGAAAGTGTCTTTGATTACAGTCTCCTAACTATGTCTACTCAGAAGCAACCCCCACTGTGTTAAATGGGGCTTACTCCCAGGAAAGTGTCTTTAGGATTGCAACCTAAGTCGACTTCATAGGATCATGCGCACTGAATGCATGTTTTGAATTCAATTAGTGTTTTGTTATCATTTTTACATCCAGTTAATATTTTTATATGAATATTTTGCTTCATATATATACAGTGGTGCCTCACATAAAGAGCTTAATTCGTTCCGGAGACATGCTCTTTAAGTGAAGCAGATTTTTCCATAGGAAATAATGGAAACTCAGACAATTGGTTCCACAACCCCCAAAATATTCATATAAAAATATTAACTGGATGTAAAAATGATGACAAAACAGTGTAATTGAATTAAAAACATGCATTCAATGTGCGTGATCCTATGAAGTCGACTTAGGTTGATGTGTATATATATATATATATATAAACAGTAAGTCGTTCAAAAGGTTTGTGATCAATAGAAGACCACTAACACTTACTTTACAGACATTGTGGAGGCACTCTGTGGTCACTGGTTGGTAAACCAGTTCCTGACAGCAGACACACATGAAAGATTGTTCCAGTTTCTTCAAAAAATTCTGGTGAAAAGTAGAAAAGTAAAAAATACAACTTAGAGGATGAAATCCAAGGCTGGTCACACCATGAAGCATTCAAAAACAAAACAGTTAAAAATTGTAAGTAGAAAACTAATTTTCCTATTTAAATAATTCTAAAATATCCAGCTTGGTTGTAGCATCTCAAACCAGTTCTAAAGATCTTCCAAACTGTAATTTGTAAGACTGGAACATGGTCCATGAACCAGTTATAATTAATTTGTTACATATTAATTGTTTCCATTCATAATAAGAACAGTTAAAACATGAAGAACAGGAATTAACCCAAAAACATACTGGTCCTTCTTTAAGAGAAGCAAGAACTTCATCCCACAGTTTCTGATTTGGAGAGTCTTCTTGAATTAACCACTCCTGTTGCTGAGTTAGTTGGAAGGCTTCTCTTTTCCCTCCATCTCCCATCCTCATAGTTTTGGCTGTGACTGTGGCATCTTCAATACCGTCTGGAAAAAAAAATCAACATCAAGCTATCATTTTTAGCCCTGCAATGAATTCTTAGGACAAGAATTTGTCTGTGCCCAGATCCATGACTGCAAGCTACCAGCCATCCTCACAAGTCTGGGCTGCCACCCCGTCTTCCTACCAGAGGTCCAAGGAAACCATGCACAGCTTCCCCAACCTTCCAAAGCCCTCAGAGCTTTGTGAAAGAAACCACTAGTGATGTTTTCATGCCCTTAAAAGACATTCTGAGGGCCAGGGAAGCTTCCCCAGTCCCCATAAAGTTTTCTAAGAGCTTCTAAACACCAATTCTAAGGGCTTAAAAACCAAAAGTAATGTTTTTCAGCCTTCCAAGATATATGGAAGGCCATCAGACAGTTGGGGAGGCTGTGCACTGCTTTCTTAGCTCTCATGTCTTCGGGGGTGGCCTTCAGTTAAGGGCACTGAGTGATACAGTGCCACAGAGGGAACTGAAGGGGTGGATATTTTATTTATTAGATTTGTACTCTGCCTTTCCTCCCAAAGAGCACTCAAAGTGGATACTGGTGTGGCATCTCCCCCGCACCAAGCCTCGCACCTAGGGGTATTTGTCTTCCTTACCTCCTGGCATACCACTCGTAAAAATATTAAGTAAAACTACAGAAAGGAGTAATTGGAAGACACTTGAATATTTAAAGAACTCGACAGAGGCTGCAATCCTAAATACACTTTCCAGGGAGTAAGACACATTGAACACAATGGGGCTTACTTTTGAGTTGACATGGTTAGGATTGTACTCTAAGTTCATGATAAAAGAGGAATACAACATAATGTAACATATAAAGCCAGCATGCTAGGATGGTCTGCAATGGGAACATAATGCCACAGCACTTCTTACAGCCCAACCAACCAATTACTGACAGTGCAATTGTTTGAGATTTCAAGCAATGATTTTAACAGGAATATGTGATTTAAATGATGTCACCCTCAATGGTTTTCCAGGTCATACTCAAATACAAGAGAATGCCCATTTAATTTGCAGCAAAATTTCTTAATAGTTTTTCCTTATTTCACATCTCCATTTAAAATTTCTCTCCATTTTCTTATTATCCTTACATAATGTTATCTTTCACAACAGATAGACCCAAGCAAGTGACTCCCAGCAGCCATACCATCATCAAGCGGCCTTTTCTGATTTCCGTTGCTCTGTTCAGTTGGCTCATTTTTCACAGGTTGTTTTTTGACCTTATCCTTTTTTTCTTTACTAGCCATGGCTTCCAAATAACCTTCAGGGTACTACAACAAAAAAACTTCACACTTGATAAGTATCCTAACCAACATTCATATCACTACAAGTGTTTTTCTAAATAACACTATCTTACATATTAATAAACAAATCAACATATTCCACAACATACTGAATACAGTTATTTTTAAAGTACTATAACAGAAAATTAGGACACAGAATATCATATGTGAAAAATGCAAAAAGCAATGTTCTGGCAACAGGCCCTGCAACATGCCAGCCAGGTATCCCCATGTCGCATCCATCATGGATTGGAGGAAATTCCAGTCCACAACAAACGGACACTGTCCCACACGGTACAAACTCCGAAGAAGTTGCCCTTTAGCAACTTAGATTAGCTGTTATTTAGTTATTAGTTTTTTTCATTTTCTTGTAAACCACTTTGTGAACTTTTTAGTTGAAAAGCAGTATATAAATACTGTAGATAGATTTTATATCATACATGAAAAAACCTACAGTCCTGGGAGGAAGGGAATAAAAACACCTAGATAACTGGTTTACCAACTTCCTTTACTGTTTTAAAACACAGGTGTACCTTGCTTTTCCATTTCTACATTGGAAGTCTCAAAAGATTGGTACAATGCTACAGCCAACCCTTCAGCTTCGGAAAAGCATTAGGGGATGGAAGGCTATTCCCTTTTTCTACATTTTTATCAACCTACTAGTGAAAGACGTACCAGCGTCGCAGGAGTAAAATTCCCCCGTATGCCATCCCCCCATATGCATCAACCCCCCCATGGATAACTTTCCACCAGGCGTAACAACCCCCCATGCGCAACTTCCCCCATACACATCAACCCCCCATGCGCAACTTCACCCATGTGCATCAACCCAGCATGCACAAGTTACCCCATGCGCAACTTCCCCCATGCACATCAACCCCCATGCACAAATTCCCCCATGCACATCAACACCCCCATGTGCAACTTCCCCATATGCATCAAAACCCATGCACAAATTTCCCCATGTGCAACTTCCCTCCCATGCGCAACTTCCCTCCCATGCGCAACTTCCTCCATTCACAAATTTCCCCCGTGCGCAACTTTCCCCTGTGCGCATCATCCCCCCATGTGCAACTTCCCCCATGTGCAACTTTCCTCATACATAACTTCCCCCATGCGCAACTTTCCTCCATGTGCATCATCCCATGTGCAACTACCCCCGTGCGCAACTTTCCCCCGTGCGCAACTTTCCCCCGTGCGCAACTTTCCTCCCATATGCAACTTCCCCCCTGCGCAACTTTCCTACATGCGCAACTTCCCCTCATGCGCAATTTCCCCTCATGCGCAGCATCCTCGCCAGTGCAACCTCTTCCTCTGAACAACATCCCCCAGTGCACCAGGCACCGAGCACCAAATTGGCTGATGTTGTTCAGTCTCCCATGTTAAGTATAGGACAGAAACACGTTGCCCCCTTTTCAGCCCCTGAAGGGTTAAAGTTCTCCACTTGGTTCTTGGTGGGTGTTCAGGTGACAGAAGGATCCCTCCCAGAATTCCATGCTTCAGGCCCAGCAGTTGGGGCGGAATGTTGCTGAGTCAGCAATTCTCAATGCAAAGTATAGGGAAGAAAACGCGTTGCGCCCCTTTTCACCCCCTTCCGGTTGGAATTTCGGAAAACCGGTTCTTAGTGCACCCCTCAGTCACGGAAGGAACACCCACCCCAAATTTCACGCTTCTAAGCCCACCGGTTTTGGCAGGGCGGTGATGAGTCAGTCAGTCAGTGAGTCTTTTATATATATAGATGTAGGAATCAAAGCCTTTATTTAATATTTATTTAAGGGATTTATACCCCATCTTTTCCAACCCAACACAAATAGCTAAGGTGGCTTCCAAAGCTTTAGTTCCTCCTCTTGCTATTCGCACAAAAACCCTGTGAGGTAGGTGAGGATGAGTGAACAGGCCTCATGACTTCAAAATCTTTCAAATCCCTCATGACTGAGAGACCTGAATCTTCCAGCTTTCAATCCAACATGCTAACCACACTAATCTGGTTCTCATTAATAATTTCATTTAATGTATGAAATGGGTATCAGAATGCTAACATATCAAACACTACATGCTATAAGTAATGTATGTCTATTTAGGACTTAAAATATTTTCATGAACGTTTTATTTATCCCTATTTTGATTTTCTCACCCCATTAATTAAGCTATAATTACCCTTTCAACCTATTAGTAGGACAATTGGGGGGATTTGAGCATCATGCTAGACGCATGGTGTGCCTTGCAAATGGTCACAAAACTATGGTGTGCCATGACCATTTCAGTGCCTTGTCAGTTTGCTGCAGGATGAAAAAGGTTGAAAAGCACTGCTCTAACCTGTAGACTCAAGCCCAATTTCTTTGATCGCTCAATTCCTTCTGAAGTCCAAGGTGCAGGTTCAGCATCATCTCTTCTCAGAAGATAGCGCCAAACTAAGAATCCACACTTTCCAATTTCTGGCCAGTATTTCACAACCTAAAATACAAATGTTTCTATAACTTGTATGATATCTTCCAGAATCTGAAGTTTTTTTTATAAATACACATTCAGAAACATTTCTGCATTGTCTTTTCTTACATTTTAATTAAAATTAATTTTAATTGTCAGAAGCTGAAAAAAATCACTTCATTAGTTATTAATTGTTCCAATGATCCAAAAGGCATTCAACATTATGAATAGTAAAATAAATTGTCTCTAATTTTTCCTATATTAATTTCTGTGACTATACCAATTGACAAATAACTGTGTATGAGAACAACTGCAGTTAGTAATTAGTGAACAGTGAAAGACTGACACCTATTCAAAAAAATCATTTCTAAAAACTTTATATAATTTTCACTATAGAAGAAATGTTTGCTACTATTTTCATTATAAGTACAAGGAGGAATATAGTACACAAAATATGCACCTTGTAAATGCCATCGTATCTGTTGCCTTCTTCGGGGGCATATTTGCTGATCCTTCGACCTTTAGAGCTGCGAACCACTCGAACGGGTTTACCGGCTCTCCAGTTTTTAGATTCAGCTCCATTTTTATCATCCAGTGGGGCATCACAGTTTAGAGCCAGTGCTCTGAAAGAATATTCAAGTTTCCATCTTATATTATGCTCATAAAAATATATAATGCTTTTAAAGTAATAATAGAAGTTGGAATTATCTTATCATGTGTAGGTAATTCATTTAGATTTCCCATGGCCAGAAGGAGGCACATTTCAAACAACAAGGTGAAGAATTTCTATATAAGGAACTATATATTACTAGCGAAAAGCGTACCCACGTTGCGGGTGTAACATTTCCCCCTATGCCATCCCCCCATGGCGCAGAAACACCCCATGTGCACTTCCCCCATGCGCATCATCCCTCATGTGCATCATCCTCCATGTCCCCTCATGCACAATTTCCCCTCATGCACAATTTTCCCCTACGCACAACTTTTCCCCATGCGCAACTTTCCCCATGCACAACTTTTCCCCATGTGCAACTTTCCCCCATGTGCATCAACCCCAATGTGCAACTTTCCCCCATGCACAACTTTCCCCCATGCGCATCATGACCCCATGTGCATCATATCCCCATGCGCATGTCTTCATGTGCAACTTTCCCCCACGTGCAACTTCCCCGTGCGCATTACCCCCATACGCATCATCCCCCCATGTGCAACTTCCACCCATGCGCAACTTCCCCATGCACATCATCCCCTCATGCACAACTTTCCCCCATGCACATCATCTGCCGATGCGCAACTTCTCCCCATGCGCAACTTCCCCCATGCGCAACTTCTCCCCATGCACATCAACCCCTCATGCGCAACTTTCCCCCATGCACATCATCTGCCGATGCGCAACTTCTCCCCATGCACAACTTCTCCCCATGCGCATCATCTGCCAATGCGCAACTTCCCCCATGCACATCATCCCCTCATGCGCAATTTTCCCCCAATGCGCAACATCCCCCAATGCGCAACATCCCCATGCGCAACTTTTCCCCCATGCGCAACTTTTCCCCCATGCGCAACTTTCCCCCATGCGCCTCATCCCCCCATGCGCATCATCCCCTCATGCGCATCATCCCCCCATGCACAACTTCCACCCATGCACATCATCCCCTCATGCGCAACTTTCCCCCATGCTTATCATCCGCCGATGCGCAACTTTTCCCCATGCGCAACTTCTCCCCATGTGCAACTTCCCCCATGCGCAACTTTCCCTCATGTGCAACTTCCCCAAGCGCATCATCTGCCAATGTGCAACTTCCCCCGTGCGCAACTTTTCCCCGTGCGCAACTTTTCCCCGTGCGCATCATCTGCCCCCACTCCTCGCCAGTGGAACCTCTTCCGCCGGAAAACATCCCCCAGTTCACCAGGCACTGAGCACCAAATTGGCTGGATGTTATTCAGTCTCCCATGTTAAGTATAGGACAAAAACACGTTGCCCCCTTTTCAGCCCCTGAAGGGTTAAATTTCTCCAGATGGTTCTTGGTGGGTATTCAGGTGACAGAAGGATCCCTCCCAGAATTCCATGCTTCCAGGCCCAGCAGTTGGGGCGGAATGTTGATGAGTCAGCAATTTTCAATGCAAAGTATAGGGAGGAAAACCCGTTGTGCCCCTTTTCGCCCCCTTCCAGTTGGAATTTCCGAAAACCGGTTCTTAGTGCACCCCTCCGTCACAGAAGGAACACCCACACCAAATTTCACACTTCAAGACCCAGCGGCTTTGGCAGGGCGGTGATGAGTCAGTGAGTGACTTTTCTCTTTTATATATATATAGATATACTATTATCTATTTATTTTACTTTGCTTTCAGTGCTCAGAAAAGGAAGGTGAATTTGCTACAATTTTCACATTTGAGTTATTAATATTCAAAATAATTTGGAAAATTCATAAACTGATTTGTTGAACAGATTTGTTGCAGGCTTTATAGACATTTTATAGATATTTTCTGAAAACTTTTCTGTGCAGCTCAAAAACAAAACTGAAAGCAAAGGCTGAACTTGCGAAGATACGTAGTCCCTTTGAATGCAATAGGACTAACTTTTGAGTAAATATGCAAACATTACAATGTAAAAAGCCAGCAGTGCCATCCAAACCTTCTGAGCTTTTGGAGATGCAGAATATTTTTGTGGGATCCTTACCCACTTGTGGGATCCAGCACCAAAGTAAGGGCAATGCAACTCAAAGGTAAGGTGAAAAAAACAGGCAAAATCCCCACAGAAAAAAATCCCCATGGGATGGGTACAATTTAGGGCTCAAAACCCCAATGAAAATACCCACGAAGGTGCAGTCAGCAGAAGCCAACAGAACTTGCAGCCACCACTGCCTTGTGGCAAGGTCAATCTGGGAGACTTCTAGGAGCTCCTCCCCTCAGGAAGACTTTCAGCTGATCTGCCTGCCTGAGGAGATGTTTCCCAGTTCACAGGGACTGACCCTGCCAAGAAGGAATCACTGGAGAACACTGCTTTAACTTGAGGAGGCCTGTTTAAGACTGCCCCCAACCGTAGGATGTAGCACATGTCCCACTGACACAGTGCTGGCATTTTACACGAATACACCAAAAAAATCTTCCTTTTTGAAAAATAAAACAAATCGGCAAATATTTCCACAGAGCCTACCTGTTCATGTGTGTTAAAGTTTGATCAAATGAATGTTCCCCAATCCTTTTATTGCCAGAAAGATCTCTTCCACCACTCCCAGTATAAGTAAATTCATCACCTCGATCCTATGAGAAGATTGGCCATTCTTTAAAATGTCATAGTAAGAATTCAGCACTGGAAGAGCTCAACATTAACAGCAGGAAAGTAAGTGAGGCTTCTAAATAAAGGCTTGGCACATTAAAAATATGCCAAAATGCCACAGCTGGATTGGTTCATAGGAATTAAGAGTGTGTGTATGTGTGCATCTTTTCTTTTTGAGGGAATGGAGATTGAGCATTTCCCTTAACCAATTTTTAGATATTTTGAATTAAATTTTATGGTAGATTTTAATACAGTTTGGCATATTTATTTAAATAATACCTTATATTTGTTCCTCTCCAAAGCAAATCTCAACAGTATACTGTACAATCAATAAAATTTGTTAGCACTCTGCACTAGCCTATCTTATATTGAAGTCCTCGACTCAGGTTAACGCTTAAACAGTTTGGTCTTTCTTGAATCATTAAAAAAATCTAAAACTACATAACATGCTAATATTTTGAAAAAGACCGTGAGCCATAACCATATTGAATAATGAACTCAAAAAGCGCCGACAGTGAAAAGTATAGTACTTTTTGTGAATGTTCTAATGTTCTTTTTGTGAAATATGGACATCGTTTTATCCTAACATACCCGGTATGTTATTTCAAATGTATACGTTGGTACTGATTGAATGCGTAGTGTAGGATTGATTTTTGAGATGACTGAGTGTTGATGTGTGGTTATAGCATAAATTTTTATTTATTCTACGTATATGAAGTCTGTATCATGATGGTGCATCTGAATTTCATTGAATATCTTGTACGATGACAAAGTATTAAGTAACTATCTGAGTATATGTAGTAACTGGCATGACTGAGGCATTTTGCAAAAGAATGAAAGCAACATTATTGGGACTACCCCTTTGGTATCAGCTGTTCAGAAAAAAATGTTTTTAATGCCATAAAAGCACTCCTGGATTTTTTTTATAGTAATATACATACACTTGCAACAGAATACTAAATTTTATAATTATCTCCCTTCCTTTGCAATTATTGCAAATAAACTGAAATAGTGCTGTTGCATAAAAATTGCCATTTTAACATAAATCACATCATTGCTGGTAACAGCAAGTCAAGAACTGGTTTTTAGACAACAGTTTGGGTCATAGGGTGCTATAAAATGTGGCGTTTATTTTATCTTTTTGTACTGAGTTATCAAGAATGTAAAACAAAAAATTAACTTTAAAAAGACTGATTTCAACATTTGCTTAATGTCACAGCTACAACAAATTAGTAGAAGACAACAGCAATCTACTGACATCCCTGACAAACTAAAAATCAATTAACAATTTATCAAGCATTTAAAAATTATTTGAAACACTTTAAAAGCAATTTATAGAAGTATAAAGCATTATCAAATATAATTATGCCATTATATAAATTGATTTTACAGTCGCACAATAAATAGTGTTATAGTTCTATTCGATGTCTCATCATGAAGATATAATGAAACTAAAAAAGTTCTCTAGAGATAGATGAGAAACTTAGCTGAAGAATAAAAGGACTTTTAGAGAAGAAGAATCTTTTTTTCTGCTACTCCTAAAATAAATAGTGCCAAAATTGATAATAACTGGAATAAAAACATATATGTTAATAAGGGGAGAAAAATAATAATTAAAGGCATATGAAGAACTGCTACAATAAACCCTGCGCAAAGAAATATTAAAAGTACTATAAAATACTGCCAAAAGATAGGAAGGACGCTGAATTTAGCAGAGTTTGTAAATACTAACCCAGCTATAACTCTTAAAATAAAAAGAAACAAAATGAGGCATGTTTAGGTCTGGTACAGTCATACATTGACCATTAACTTGGGGAAGTGGAAAGAGAACTGACTGATTAGCAACTCTTCTCACACGGTTTCTTTGAATCTCCATTAATTTGGCTACATGTTATAGTATATAAGACCATGATCCAATCCAAGGCAAGGGCTGGTCTCCCAGGAGACAGCTATAGCCAAAAGTGCTATAAGGCATTTTATGGAAGCCAGAAGAAGCATGATGCCAGCATGCAGGCCAGGGTGGTTGGGTAATGGACTTCTGAACTGCTTGGAGTAGCAGTAAGCCTGCTGCCAACCAGTCTTACAAAGCTCATCTTACAAAGCTTACAAACCAGTCTATAGCTTGTCTTACAAAGCATACTTTTTACAAAGTAGATTTTCCCATAGGATATAATGGGAACTCACATGATTTGTTCCAGAACCCAAAAATATTCATATAAAAATATTACCATATATACTCGTGTATAAGCCAAGTTTTTTTAAACTCTTTTTGGAGCTTAAAAAGCTTATACGCAGAGAAAACAGCCAAGAGTTCCTTGGCAGGAACAGGTTTCTCTAAATTCCTCCCCTCATTCCTCCCCCTTCCCCTCCAGGGAGCCTCCTCCATTGCTCCCCCTCCTTTCCTACTAATCACTTTGCTAACCATGTGCAAAAGCCAACATTCAAACAGGCTCCCATTAAGAGCCTAAATTCCCCCAAGCCTAAATAAGTAGGTGTCTAAAATAGCTGTATACTTTCCAGTGGGGGTGAGAAACAATTTCTGCCTGTTGCCTTGGAGGAAGCTATTAAGGAAGCCTCTCTCTGCTAAACATCATATTTTTTAAACATATTTTGCTTAAAAACCTTATTTCTAGCAAGTTTTGATGAGGTATTTTTCTTGTTTGTTTGCAGGCGGGTCTATGCAAATGAGGCCCTCCTTCCATTGTGTCCGCCCCACTAAAAATTCCTGAGGGAGGAAGGACATTTGAGTTGCTGCACTTCTCTTTCCATTCACTGGGGTCCTCAGAGCCCAAATCCTCTGCATGCCTCCTCAGAAGCAAGTCCCATCCTAGTCAATGGAGCTTACTCACAGGTAGGTGTGGATAGGATGGCAGCATCAGAGCCCAAACCTTTGCATGCCTGCTCAGAAGCAAGTACTAAGTGACCATATGTCCTCTTTTCCCAGTACAGATCCTCTTTTTTAGCCTTGTATCTTGGTGGGGGAAAAATAAATTGCCCTTCTTGTGAACTGGCAGCATTGAACCATCATGATCAATGGACTGACTCCCAGGGAAGTACTGAGTGACCATATGTGCTCTTTTCCCAGGACAAGTCCTCTTTTTTAGTCTTGAATGCTAGTGGGGGAAAAAATACATTGCTCTTCTTTTCATAGTGAGCTTGCAGCATTGAGCCACCATGATCAATGGACTGACTCCCAGGAAAGTACTGAATGATCATATGTCCTCTTTTCCCAGGACAGGTCCTCTTTTCACTCTTGTGTCCTGGGAAAAAAATCTTTACGTTTACCGGTAACCTACTGATGCCTCAGCAAATGTTATTTTATTGGTATCTTTTTTACAGTATTTTGAGATGTACCAGTAGCTGCTGCATTTCCCACCCTCGGCTTATATGCGGGTCAATACGTTTTCCCAGGTGTTTTTTTTTTTTTTTTTTTGGTAAAATTAGGTGCCTCCATTTATATGCAAGTCAGCTTATACACGAGTATATACGGTAACTGTATAAAAAATGATGACCATGTTAAGAAGAAACACTGTAATTTACTGTACAGTAAAATAGAAAAGAAAACCATTTATGGCCAAGGATGTCTAATTTTCACTAGAAGAGTCACTGGTGTCTTTTGGAGCAACTTTAACAAGGAAGCCATCTGTGTGTGAGAGAGATCTGTCTATGCAAACCAGATGAGCGGTTTGCAGCAGGACCAGCAGCAATTTAAAAGGGGATAGATCCTATGCTGTCTCCTCAGAATCAAGGCCCATTGAATCCATTGGGGCTTACTCACAGGAAAGTGCATAGGATGCCAGCCTAAGTTTGCAGCAGCAGGAGTGGGGTCTAGGCAGGGAAGGTGGTAGAGGGAGAGGGCAAGTTGTAGTGGGGTCCAGGTAGGGAGGGGTTTTTTATTGAGGGAAGTCCAGGAGGGGTTTCCCTCCTACGTGAATGTGGCTGCCCTGCTCCAGGGGCTAAGGCTGGGTAGACTGGATTGAGGCCACATGCTTAGTGGAGACAGAGAGTAGAGAAGGCTGGGCGGGGACACTTCTGCCTGTGTTCCCTCTGGTCTCCTATTCACTGGCACTACAGGCAAGCAGGCAGAAGTCCTGCCTCAGCCACCCAGCCCAGCCAATGGGGATTCGTCTTGCAAAGTACATTTGTCTTGCAAGGCAGAATCTCGTCTTTCAAAACATTTGTCTTATAGGGCATTCATCTTGCAAAGTACCACTGTACAAAGGTTTAAAAAGCAGCACCTGCCTAAATTAACTCCTCCACGCAATGCTTAAAGGTACTCTGTCCTCCATTCTGTATGGTTAACCTGCTTTGACTCCTAAAAGCTAGATTTAGAGGCCCCCCTCCCCACTCTGGTTGGTGGCAGACTTACTACTAGCAACTCTCAGGGCTACTCCAACCAGTACAGAAGTCAATTACCCAGCCTCAAAGGGAATGA
Source organism: Cryptoblepharus egeriae (assembly GCA_030015325.1). NCBI lineage: Eukaryota > Metazoa > Chordata > Lepidosauria > Squamata > Scincidae > Cryptoblepharus > Cryptoblepharus egeriae. The sequence goes on from JAREYC010000002.1 coordinate 168,488,850, forward strand.
GAGAAAGGTATGAAAGAGAATGAGTATGAGAAAAGGAGCTAAGACAGTGAGAGTGAAAGATACCTCAGCCTTTTTTCAATTACTTAACTAATTAATGACAAAGCTAGATGAAAACACTCCTTGTGAGCTAGTTCTCTAATAATTAATCATGGCAACTGTGTAGTTTTCACTGGTGTACATACGAAAGCTACTGTTCAACCAAACTTCGACACATTTGTCTGACGGGACAGACAGATGTTATGACAGGAATTCTAGAACCAGTTATTAATGCTTAGTCCTGCTTACACCAACAGGCTGCATATCTATCTAAATGCAGTATTAGAGCCCTGAAACAAATGTTAGTGCCTTACAAATATGTATTTAAAAGTGCCAACCTGACATCTATACAGAATGGTTAATAGCAAAATAAAGAAGACGTAGGAGCTTCTGAAAGAAAATTTTGCTGCAAAAAAAATCAATGTAGAAATATTTGTAATTTGTTACATTTGAATTAATGAACTGCCACTTTATAAATAATACTATAAATAATATTGCAACAAATAATACTATAAATAATACTGCAACAAAAAGGCAATAACAGAATACTTAAAAGGCAATAACAGAATACTAGCAGGCTATGCCTATAAATTTAGATTTGTTAGGATGCCATGCTCCTAAGATATCTTGGCCTTTACAGTTCAGGCCAGGACTATAAAATGTTTCAACAACAAATATGACCTTGTGGAATTTATTCAACCAAAAAGCAATAGTGTCATTGTCTTTAAGAGGAAAAATCCCACAGTGCCAGAAGCTGAATACATACTCTTTGCAAAACCATTCATAATATTCTGATGCTATGAAACACGCATATTCATTTTCTTTAACTAGTTACTCTTAATAACAACTCGTAACAGGTTGCTTACTGCTTTTTCATTCACCTGAAACATGCTTCAGAATTCTTCCTGATGGTACAGAGCTGGAGGAGAGGGTGTAAACATTACTCTGATTGTAGAAAACAGGTTGTGCCTATACAGACCATGACTAGTTTCATGAAATGAAAAAAGACACAGGAGATTGTTTCATTACAGAGCAGAACAACTTGCTGTTCTATTTATAAAGTTGTAAAAGTTTCCCATCATCTGCTTTTAGGTGCTAGATTTTGGGACAATTTGCTACAAATAGTAATTTCTATAGAAAGTAAGTTTCCCAAGTATTTCACAGTGTTAGATCACTAATGTATAATTTGTACTGAGGATTAGTTCCCACTGAAGTAGCAAATCTGACCTGCACTAGTTTGGCATATGAGATAGATGGACTGGGCACATAAATGAATGCATATAAAAGAATCCTTTCATGTAGAAAACAAGCAACTCAGGATAAAAGGTTCTAGCCTTTTTCTCTGATGTGTTAGCTTGGAACTTGTAAATACTTTATTTTTCATATTGGAGGAGCATGTAATCATGTCAACCATGATATGAGGCCAATGACAGGTTAATCCCCTCAAAAAGCACTACTTATAACATGAAAAACTCTAAGATGCCTGATGAAGGAACCTTGCTAGATGAAGCATGATTGGTTCTGGTCAGCGCATGGAAAGAATTCCTACCTGAAAATCCCATGCACATAGTACATCCTATTACTTGAGTTCCACTATGGAAGAAAGGCAGGGCATAAATGTAATAATTTAAAAAGTACATTAAAATGTACACACATAAAATGTACATAAAAATCCCATGTGCATAGTACATCCCATGTACTTCAGTTCCACTATAAAAGAAAGACAGGAGATAAATGAATTAATTAAAAAATACTTGGAAGTGTTAGGCTTAGAAAATTAACTGGTTAGGATTTAAAACACTTGTTTGCAACATATTTTAATCCTCTTTTCTAAGTAGGACAAATTGGCATGGATCAGAACCGTGGCAAAATTAAAAATGTAACTCTTAACATGGTGACTTGGTAAAGATTATATAATACCATTATAATAATACATGTCAAACCTGAATGTGGGTTTTCTTGGGAAATAAGTACTTGGTCTTGGGAGCCCCAAGTCCTGCAAATCCTTAGCCCAGTTTCAGTTAACTATAGATCAAATCCACAGGGGCTCCCTCTGGAAGCAAGAGGAGAACAGCTCCCCTCACCTCTTAAGCGTAATCTAAACCCCTAAGAGACTGTGTGTATCTATCCATGGCATCTACAGGCTTCAAAAATCACTTTTTTCATTTAAATTATCATTCTGAGGCCCACAGAGGCCACATACAGTCTCTATGGGGCTCTGAATACCCTTCAGAGCCAAGGGGAGCTGTTCCCCACACCCTTGGCGGGCAGTGGTGAGTCTTCCCTGGTATCCGCATTTTCAAATGACCATTATGGTTCCCCATGGATATCAGAGCAAGCCTGTACAATTAATTTCAAGAGAGCATGCTCACAAGCAAATGTGACTGAGAGCAGAAAGCTAGACACTAACAATAATTCAACAGCAGAGATCTGTTCTGAAGATTCTCAAGAGCAGTTTCTGGCCTGAAGTACTGTGGGGAAAAACTTGGAGATAAGTTCATATATATATTTACAAGTTTCACAGGGCTAGATTCTTAAAGAAATCAATAAAAGACTCAGAAGATTCTAATGCCATACTACACAAATAATTAAACTCTCATTTCTGAGGCAACACAAAAAATTGTGAATACTGTGATTTAAACAGATAGCCATATAATAGACATATACCTTTTTAAAAATATTTTTGTCAAACAATTGCTGTTATAATTTAGATTTAAAAACTTACCACTTCATCTTCAAATCCTCCAGCCAGCACAAGGGAGTAAGCGCCATCATTACTGCGGCCATGAATTCCACCAACATGAGGTCTATGAACACCTGCTTCACTCACCTTAGCAAATAAAAAATATAATTGTTTTCTAAGCACTCTAAGACTGCAATCCTAAAGACACTTTCCTGGGAATACGACCCTTTGAATACGATGGGGCTTACTTTTGAGTAGACGTGGTTAGGATTGTGTTCTACGGCTTTCATGGCCAGATGAGTCTAAAACACCATCTAAAATATTTATTGAGTCAGTCTTCTCACCATGTACAATGGAATATGGTCCCAACATTTTACTTTCAACTTTGCAAAGCATCATTTAACAAATTCTAATATGAGCTGGAGAAGTTTGCAGTCTGCTTTCCACTTCCTCTTGCAGGTTGCCCTGATAACCAGCTTCCAGATGAAGCCAACTAAACTTACTTGTGCTATTGTAAGAGGTTACTCTGGGCAGATGATACAAGAGTCCTTGTAACCCTGAGGATGCTTTCCAAAGTTGAAATTGAAATGTTGGGACCAAATCCTACTTGTTCTACATGGTAGGAAGATTCAAGCAATGTTTTGAATTATTTCTGAGTTGTTTTCTTCTAGCAATTGTCAGTATCAATTTTTGTTCATTTTTTGTTTGAACAGCAAACTTCAACCGCATATAACAAATTTCTTATGTGTCAGTTTCAAAGGTCTTTTGTCATATGTTATGGGACTGCAGTTCAAGAAAGACAAGTTCTAAGCTGGATTTAGAGAATGAAGGGAGATAGATTTTAAAAATTGAAAGGCTGCGTGAGAATTTTAAGAATTTCAACTTGGGAGCTCAAACAACATAAGGAAAGAGAAAAAAGATGAGTTTAAATTACAAACATTGAGGAAAGCATATCTACATCATACCTGTACTCTGAATTTCCAGGTTGCTCCAACTGGAACTCCAGGTATAGGTCCATAGTGGTTAGAAGGAACAATAGTGCATTCCTTAGTTCGACCAACACAGGCCATACCCTACAAATGACACAAAAGACCATTTTCATTAAAATTTGTAGTGAAACTTCATGAAGAGATACACACTTTAGTCATTCTAAACCATGGCCTTAACCAAAGCAGCATTCAGATGCAGACATAGGTAGGGACCTGCAAAAGGTGAGGTTATTTTTCTTTATCTATATATATAAAAGGCATCTTCTTCATCATCACTGACTCATCAACACCCAGCCAAAACTGCTGGGCCTATACACGTGAATATAGTATATACTTCCATGATGGAGGGATCCACTATACTTCCATGATGGAGGGATCCACTAAGAACCAGTTTTTGGAAATTCCAACCAGAAGGGGGTAAAAAGGGGCACAATGCGTTTTATAAAACTAATCTTCATCGTCATTACTGACTCATCAACGCCCTGCCAAAACCGTCAGGCCTAGAAGCGTGAAATTTGGGGAGGGTTGTTCCTTCTGTGATGGAGGGACCATCACAGAACCAATTTTTGGTTCTAACCAACTAAGAACCAATTTTTGGAAATTCCAACCGGAAGGGGGTGAAATGGGGTGCAGTGTGTTTTCTTCCCTATACTTTGCATTGAAGACTCAGTGACTGATGGATGCTCTGCCCCAACCCCTGGACCTTGAAGTGTGAAATTTGGTGTTCCTTCTGTCACATCAAGAACGGATGTGGAGAAATTTAACCCTTAAGGGGCTGAAAAGGGGTGCAACATATTTTTGTCCTACACTTAACATGGAAGTCTATCCAACATCCATCCAATTTGGTGCTCAGTGCCTGGTGCACTGGGGGGATGCTGTTTGGAGAGAAGAGTTGCATGGGGAGGATCTTGTGCATGGGGGGCTTTTGCACATGTGGAGGTGATGCGCATGGAGAGGTGATGTGCATGCATGGATGCTGCACATGGGCAGATGATACGCATGGGGGACTGATGCGCATTGGGGGGAAGTTACGCATGGGGGTTGATGCGCATAGCGGGGTGATGAGCATGGGGGGTGATGCACATAGGGCGGTGTAGTGCATGGGAGACTGATGCGCACGAGGGACTGATGCGATTGGGGGTTGGTGTGCATGGGATGTTGAAACACATGGGGAGATGATGTGCATGGGGGGATGTTGCGCATGGGGGGATGTTGCGCATGGGGGGATGTTGCGCATGGGGGGTTGATGCGCATCAGCGACTGATGCGCATGTGGGGACTGATGCACATGGGGGGACTGATGCGTATGGGGAGTTGATGCGTATGGGGGGGGGTTGATGTGCATGAGGGGTTGATGTGCAATGGGGTATGGTGTACGGGAGGGATTTTACTCCCACAACGCGGGTACGCTTTTTGCAAGTTTTTCTTTAAAAGGGATGTTATTTTCATTAAAGAGTGAGGTTATTTTAATAGTTTCTTGGGGGATCCTGGAAAGATGGATACAAAGGTTTTTTCATATAAAAACTATAAAAAGCATATATTCTTACAACCTGAGTCTAAGTGAACCAAATAAAACATTACATTTTATTTAGCACTCACACCATTCATTTTCACTGAGTATAGAATACTATCGAAATTATACTAACTACTTCTTAAAGCAGATAATGAACATTTCATATTAAAAACAAAGTCTGGGAGGCCTAAAGATTATTTAAAAACCAAAGATTTTGACCTGAATTTATTCATTGGCATCCATCAGTCTCAAAAGACTGATCATGCTCGATGCTGTATGTGAAGCACAATATTAATACATATATTAATATGGAGTACAGGCTGTTACCCAAGCAGCAAATCCCCTCTCCATGCCACTGAAATAGTCCAATGGAATGGCAGAGCCAATACAATTGGTTCCAGCTGCGTCGCAGAGCTGGGCTAAGGACAGGAGCTTACCCTGTCTTGTGGGGACAGGGACAAGTCTCAAACCCTGGCCTACTGATTAACAGGCACAGTGTCTCAACCACTTGCGCCACCCACAATGCAGACCTGAAATATTTTAGCAGTTAAACAGATAGATAAAATTACTTGCAGTCTACTAAAAGGGTTCCATCAATTAACTGTGCAGCAGGTCACCTGTTTTGAGTACTAGAGCTTATAAAAACTATTGTTGGCAAGTAGCCTCTTGGAAAAGGAATTAACTATTCTCTCAGACACAATAGCATGGATCTTTCTTCTCAGATGGTGCCCACTACAACACATGCCAGAACAATCTGAAGTCCAACTGTAAACCCTCCTGAAACTGGGAGACTGACTAGCCTGCCTTGAATCCAGTGTAGGACTGGACCTTTCTTGTGCTCTCCAAAAAAAGCAAGAATAAAGGCAAAGCATTCTATTTAAACGTACTGTATCTTATACTGTTATTAAAAGGTAAAGTGTCCCTGGCAGGTTATCCTGCCAGCTGTGACTGGCTGCAGGAGGTGCCAGCCACAGATGTGGTTGTGGCGCTCATCCCTGATTCAAAGTGGAAGAGCCAGCATTGTCCAAAGGCACTTCCGTGGTCATGTGACCATCGTGACCATTTTCCAAGGCACAGAGAATGCTATTACCTTCCCACTGAGGTGGTACTTATTTATCTACTTGCATTTACATGCTTTTGAATGTTAGGTTGGCAGGAGCTGGGCTAAGAACAGGATCTCACCCTGTCTTGCAGTACTTGGGTCTTGAACTGCTGACCTCCTGAGCAGAATTCCAATTAAGAAGTGTTCTAACTCCAGTGTTCTAACCAGTGAACCACTGCAGCCCTTATGTCCTATTGAATAAGTTTAACAACAGGGAACAATTCAATGACAAACCTAAAACCAGGAATATCATGGACAGTGTCTAGAGGTCAAAGAGTACAAGGGAAGCTTCCAGGGATGTAAAGAAACAATTGAGAAAAAGCTAGGCATAAAACATGGTGCTTCTACTACTTCCTAGTTTGAAAACCAAATTTGTTATTGGGGTACTGAACTAAGATCAGAACAAACCATGCCTCAGTATGACATACCGGTAACTCTGCTGACTAAACTCCGTTTTGTCTAAATAGACTCTTTTTGTATATTTTAATGTTATCTACAGTATTCTCGAACACACACACGCACACATCAGTAAGGTGTACTATGTGATATAGTATGCAAGTTTAAACAGAATCCATATAAAATGTAAAATCTATATTTCTGATATACTTTACCTTTCCCCAATCCCGTTGGCTGTCAGTGCAGGCAGATGGCATCTTTGCTTTCTTTTTACTCTGCTTCAGTTTTTCTCCTGCTTTTACAACTTCATTAGAATCATTTTTACAGGAAGGACAGTACCTAGAAAAAACATATTTTAAAACTTTATATCTCTCTATCTATATAAAACTGATAAGTCACTGACTCAATGACTGACTGATTCATCAACGTGAAGCCAAACCACCGGGCCAACAAATGTGAAATTTGGGGAAGTTTAGGGTTCCTTCTGTGATGGAAACACCCACCAAGAACCAGTTTGGGAAATTCAAGATGGAAGACGGTGAAAGGGACACAATGTGTTTTTGTCCCTATACATTCCATTGAAGAATCCCTGACTGAGCTATGCCCAGCCCCAAGCTCCAGACCTAGAAGCATGAAATTTGGGGAAGGCACTCACCCACTAAGAACGGATTTTTATAAATCTAACCCGTAAGGGGGTGAAAGGGGATGCAATGTGTTTTACAGTACTTAACACTGAAGTACTTAACATACAGTACTTAATATTGAAGACCGACTGCCCTAAGCCCTGCAGCTAGAAGCATACGTTTGGGGAATGTATTCCTTCCATGATATAAGGACCCACTAAGAACCAATTTGGTGCCTGGAGGTCCAGGAACAGATTGACCAAGAACAGATACTGCAGATACCAAAGTCCAACTGTACATAAATAATCTGCACAATCTACTAAGGCCCAAAGAATTTGTCACCTTGGCAAAGAATTTCAGATACCATTGTATGAGACATTAGTTGTTTCTGTACATAATGTAACAGCTTTGAAACAGCATGCAGCAGCTAGTTTTATGGCCCTATAGCCAGCCATATCAAGCAACAAGATGGGTTGCATGCCAGTGGCTAAATGTATTTACAAATAAGTAGAGTATTATTTCAAATAGCACACAAAAGAGGCAATGTTCCTTATAATCAGTCCACTGTTTCACCTATCCATATGATCTAGAATTGAACTAAGGGCATAATCCAGATTACACCATATTGCTAAGCACTCCAAAGAGAGTTGTGCACTCCAAGGGGAGATAAGCTCTTGGTTTATTACAATTTGTATTTAGAAAATCCACACAAAGGCAGTCTAAAACAGTAAAATCAAAATATAATATATACCACTTATGACAGAGCTTTATAATTGATTAAAATATTAATTTGGAATAAAAACACATAACACCACTTGCATCAGTTTTTATTTTTGGATAATACTAACATTCCCAATATAAATGAAATCATTTTAGACTGCCTCTACAACATACTCCAAAGAATTAACATGAAACAAAACACTCACAAATGAAAAAGATTACAATTCATTTTTAATCTATATGCGTGGGGGAGCGAATCTCTTTCCTATTCTTTAAACAATACAAGCCACTTGGGAGAATTTATCTATATTAAAATATCTAGAAGAGATGCTTGTAGTAGTAACATTTGCTTTGAAATATGTTCCTCTTTCATGTGAGATAAATATAAAAATCCCTCAATTCTTTCTATTATAGTACACAAAAAGCATAGTGCCTCAACAGTTCCATGGATACAAGTTTCATTTATTTTTTAAAAGACTGGATATATCACTAGAAGGATTATGTGAATTGTAACACTGCATTTAGAGCTTCTTTGTAAAGGCTCTAAATGCAGAATTAAAAACTTAAATTCAGAACTGTTTAACAAAAACAACATTTTGAACTAATATAAATAGATGAGCCTTGCATTATTTACCAGTCCTCATCTTCTGGTATCTTGCTTAAAGGCGGATTCAGGCAGTATATGTGGTAGGCCATATTACACTCATCACAAAGTAGTTGCATATGGGCATCCTGTTTCCCTCCACACAAATAACAGGAGCAAAATCTGCATTCTGTATCAGGGTCAGCTCTGCAATGTTTGCATTCAGGGCCACTTTTTCCTGCAGAAAAAACCAAAGACAAAAAACACCTATTTTTCTATTACAGAGAGTTCTTAAGGGACCTTACAGAGAGATGGAGAAATAAGCAAAGAAATAGGAATATGTTTACTGAAGTTACACTATTTGAAATCTATACAGAACTATTTGAACTCTATGAGCTGCTTAACAAATAATCTGAAGAAGGGTAAGTGTGTAGGACATTTAACATGGCTGGAAAGAAAAATATCATTAAATCCAGAACTAATTTCTTCATTGTTTGCAAACTTTCATAAATCTTTTTAGTGCATAAAAATATGGAAACTCTCCTATGAATACAAAATGCCTACTTTTAAACTCTCCATCTGCAAAAGTCAGCGGATATGCTCCTGGCTTTTCAATCTTGTATATTTCCTCTATAAAAAGGAGTTTACAATCATTTATTACATCTTCTGGGCCTCTGAAATTTAAAACAGAAAAGATTTTAGCATAGTTTCTCTAATTACAGTTGTAATATTAACCAATGGACCATAGATAAATGGTAGAAATAGATCACAGATAAATTACTACAACAATTGGTGCCAGTTTAATCTCTTCATAAATGTTTAGAAGCACTTCATAAATGTTTGTATTAAAAATAATAATTATAATAAAATATAATTTTAGAGTCTACATTCAAAACTAAGCAAAAAAATTTAAGTTGCAATTCCAAAACAAGTTATTATTCAGTACTAATACAGCAAAATAACATTACAAAAAATAAAAAACAATAAATACAAATTTACAGCAAAGCACTAAATCTATCCATCTGTAGCATATCCAACTGAATTATGTCAGTGTTTTTTATTCTTTGTTTCTTTAAAAAAACCCTCTATTTTCCCTTTCCAAATACATCTTTAGTATTTATAAAACAAATATTAAAATATAAACGAAATAGTTTTAAAGTTTTTTATAAGACAAAATATATAGTCTGATACATGTGTATAAAAAATAGATCGAACAACAATATGACTAACAATTCAATTATGAAACAAAACCTAACCAATGTTCCAGCACTGAAGCAGCTCCAAGGGAAGGGAACAAATGCTCCATTATACTGAGGTCTATGAATATAATCCTGCCACAGAATATAGTACATACATTCATACATACTTAGCACAGCTGCTTTATATAGTGGTGCCTCACATAAAGAGCTTAATTCGTTCCAGAGGCATACACTTTAAGTGAAACGCTCTTTAAGTGAAGCAGATTTTCCCATAGGATATAATGGAAACTCAGACAATTGGTTCCACTACCCGCAAAATATTCATATAAAAATATTAACTGTAAAATGATGTAAAAATGATGACAAAACACTGTACGATCCTATGAAGTCTACTTAGGCTGCCATCCTGAAGACAGTTTCCTGGGAGTAAGCTCCATTTAACACAATGGGGCTTACTTCTGGGTAGACATGGTTAAGAGGCTGCAATCAAAGACACTTTCCTGGGAGGCTAACCTGGGCTGTTGCTGGAGGTTCAAGGTGGTTGGTGGGAGCACTTGGGGGCAGTTAGAGGCAGTAGCACTGGGTGGCAGCCCTTTTAAAGAGCCTCCATGTGGAGCGTCAGGGCTGCATAGCATGCGTGCCCATAGCGCACTTGCTTAAGTGAAGCGGAACTTGTTATGTGAAGCAAGATTTCTTGAAGTTTTTGCTTGTTATGTGAAACGCTTGTTAAGCAAGGGGCTTGTTAAGCGATATACGTATATATATATGTATGAATATATACTGTGTTTCCACGATAAGACACTTTCTTTTTTTTGTCAAAAAAATCACCATAGATCTTATTTTCAGGGTAGGCCTTATTTAAATTAACATTGACAGCAAAAAGTAGGATAATAAAGCAAAAATGTAGGACACCCAGACAGGATACTAAAAATTGAGACAAATCCGGTCATATGGTCAACCTGGGCACAAAAGTTAAGTCCCATCCATCCCCTCCACACTCAAAGGGCTTTTTTAATCTGCATGCTTTTTATTCAATTTAGTTGTATTTTAATTATATTTTAATGGTGTTTTAATCTTTATTTATGAGCTATTTTAATGATGTTTTATTCCCTGTAGTCAGCCGCCTTGGGCTCCCCCTTACGGGAGAGGAAAGGTGGGATATAAATTGATTAAACAATAAATTAATTAATTAAATAAATACTCCCAGAAAGTTCTGGCTGAAAGATCCCTATTCTGTGTGTGTGTGCACAGAAGGGTTAGGCTTTGAGGCTATCCTGTCTACACTTTCCTGGGAGTAAGTCTCACTGACTATAATGGGGCTTACTTCTGAGTAGCAGTAGAACCAGGCTACAAAAGAGGACATGTCCTGGAAAAAAGAGGACATATGGTCACCCAGTACCCTAAGGAAAGCCAAAGCCAAGGGAAGGAAGAGGGGTCTCCAGAGAACACCATGTCCTGGAAAAAGAGGACCCACTGTTCCATAAGGAAAGCCAAAGTTAAGTGAAGGGAAGGCTCCAGAGGACATGTCCTGGAAAAATAGGACATATCTTAACCTTGTGCCAAAGACAAGGGAAGGGGGCTCCTCCTGGTGAGGGGGTGAAGCCCCCCGAGCTGGGGGAGGAAAGGGGAATCTCTCCACTGCAGCTGCCAGGGACCAGGGAGGCAGGAGAGATGGACATACCGGTACCTCCTTAGGGCAGGTCAAGCCAGCAAAACACCAGCAGTCTTGGGCTTCCTGCAGCAGCAGGCTCTGAGGCTCCTATCCTGTCCACACTCGCCTTGGACTAGGTCCCATTGACTATAATGGGGCTTACCTCTGAGTAGCAATGCCTCATTGTCTGGAGGGGAGAAAGGTCTGTGAGGGGGCAGGAAGGGAGGGGCTTCTCAGCTTGTGCCCCTTTATTAATTACCAGTTCCTCTCCAGGCTAGCCATAGCTGCAGCAGAAGAACCACACCAAGGAGCTCTAATCCAGAATAAAGGGTTGGGCTTTTAGGCTGCTATCCTGTCCACACTTGTCTGGGAGTAAGTCCCCATGACAATAATGGGGCTTACTGCTGAGCAGCAATTCAATGATCATGCTCTGAGACTGCTATCCCAACCACAACTGCCTGGGAGTAAGTCCCACTGACTATAATGGGGCTTACTTCTGAGTAGACCCACATAGGCTTTAATGCTGCTATGCGTAAGTGGGATTCTAGTAGGTCTTATTTTCAGGATGGGTCTTACTTTAGACCTCAGGGTAAAAGTCCAGGTGGGTCTTATTTTCTGATTAGGTCTTATTATAGGAGAAACAGGTACATACATACCCCCCTGTTGGTTACGATTGGACTGCAATATTTTTCTTAAAAATTATAGGTCTTTGAAAAGCTTCTGCACTTTTACATTTTCACTGGAAATAATGAGGGGGGAAGTAATAGTAATTGTGTGTCTAAGATTGTCATGTAACTAATCTGTCTGGCAAGTCAGCTAACCTTGTAGTATAAGCGTTAGTATAAGCATTGCCACCCTGTAAAGATGGCTGTGAAACCTATAAAATGCACCAAAGAGGAATAGTGTTCTGTCATAATTTTTTTTTTTGCTGATGGCATTAAAAAGTCGGTACAACGCTGGGAGAAATGCATTGCAAAGGAAGGTGACTATGTAGAAAAATGATGTGCAATTCTAACTGCCAGTGAAGCTAAGCACAAATCCTGTGCTGACCCAGGGTTGTCACAGAAGTGCCATAAGACACTTCTGCACCACTCCTGTGGAAGTTAGGCCAGTGCTCAGAACATGCACTGGTTCCCCATGCCACCATGTGAACAGGGAGACAAATGAGTTGTGATGGCCTAAATTGGTTAGGATTGCACCGTAAGAGAGTTAAACACTTTTCATTAATTTCAAGAGTTAAGCACCTGGTACAATTTACTGTTATCAAAATCACAGGGATGTACATGAACTGCTTATTTCTCTGTTTCTTTTATTCAGAAATAAAATAACAATAAACCTGCAATGTTAGAGCAATCTAGTTCATTGAATACAATAAATTTCAATTTTATATATCAACCACTGTAACCAAGTCCCAGTTCAGATTACAAGAGCATCTTTACAGAGTTCCAATGAACAATTTGAAAAATTGATTTCCCATAATTTGTAAGGCCAGTTAAAGCAATTTTGAACTTAAATATGTGAAACAAAAAGACAGTTTGACTTGGAAAAGCAGAAGTGATTGGAAACTTCAGGCAGCCCTTGATATATCCCAGTGCCTTTGGCCCAGAAACCAAAGTGACTGCCATTTAAAAAGAAATGTTGCACTTGTTACAGTCTAGAGCAGCAGTCTCCAAACTGTGGCCCACTGTGTGAAGAAAACATCTTACATGAGTGGTGCCTTCCGTTCTGCCCTTCTGCCTCCTGTCTGCACCCAACTGACACAGAGCTTTGTGTCAGCAAGTCACTTCTGGGAAATTGCAGTGACAGACTGGGGTGAAAGGCATTAGAAGCGGCTGCCTGGCATGAGACTCTGAATGACCAGGCGTGAAGACAAGAGGTGGTGGGGCAAAAAGCACCACAGCGGGACAGCTTTTTCTGCATACAAGATTCTTCTGGTGGACTGTGGTTTGGAGGCCCCTAATCTAAAGAAGGAGCGAGCAAATGAAAAGCTGGTTTAATCCTTCTTCTGCTCTCAATTTCTTTTCTCACTGAGCGTTAGCAAATCTATGGAAACCCTCAGAAAAAAATGTACCAAATCTCACAATTGCCCAAACTCCGGCACTCCTCTAGCTCTGAATTTATAGAAAAACCTTAAAGATAATTTTCCCCCACTTGAACGTTATTGAAAGAAAAAAGTCTCAAATTTATGATCCATCTCTAGTTCACTCAGAGTGGAATAGTAATAGTTTAAGATTGTATTAGTGTTGCCTTTCTTTTTTGTGGATGTATTCTTTGTTCTCACTCCTCCAGCTTTGTACTTCATCATTGGTGTCCTTCAGTCTCAAAAGACTATGGTATTGTGCTCTGAATGGAAGTCCTAAAACAGCATCTAGTACAGTGGCGCCTCACGTAAAGAACGCCTCGCGTAAAGTATGTTTCACGTAACAAACAAAAATTTCTCTAGGATTCTGCTTCACATAAAGAAAGTGCTTCATGTAAAGAAAACATTTGTTGGCAGTTGGGGCAGACGTGCTGGCCAGCAGCCCTTTTAAAAAGTGTCAGGGCTGCCTAGCGCACCTGCCCATAGTGAAAGCAACACTTCTGGGCTGTTCCTCCTGTGGCCGGGTGTCTGCTGGGCAGAGGGAGAGAAGAGCAGTGGAGAAGGGGGAAGCAGCTCAGGGTAGCCAGAAGGGAGCAGGGGAGAGAGAGAGGCTCAGGATGGAGAGAAGGAGAAAGTGGGGAGACACTTTGAAGGTGTGTTGGATTGCAGCCTCCTAACCATGTCTACCCAGAAGTAAGCCCCATTGTGTTAAATGAATCTTACTCCCAGGAAAGTGTCTTAAGGACTGCAGCCTAAGTAGACTTCATAAGATCATGCACATTGAATGCATGTTTTGAATTCAATTCCAATGTTTTGTCATCATTTTTACATCCAGTTAATATTTTTACATGAATATTTTTGGGGTTGTGGAACCAATCATCTATGTTTCAATTATTTCCTATGGGAAAATCCACTTCACGTAAAGAATGTTTCACGTAAAGAAACTGCCTCCGGAACAAATTAATTCTGTTACATGAGGTGCCACTGTATAGCTAAAAAGGCCAATTCAAGAATGGCAACCCCTTCCACACTGAAGACAGATACAATCTGTCTCCTGCCCAGCCCCCAGATTTTGCTGGTTCTGGGACTGCCTCAACCTGTCGAACAAGAGTCTCTTTGAATTGGAGAAGGCCATGATGCGTCTTTTGTCTCCAAGCTGAACGATCAGAGGTCAAGGTTCCCCAGCTGTTGATGTCCATTCCCAAGGCCTTTAGATCCATCGCCCTCTAGGGCGCTTTCCCTGCACTAATTCTCCATACAGGAGATCTTTCAGAATCCGACCATCAGCCATCTTCTTGTATTTATCTTCGTTTTTTCAGCTCACTAGAATGCATCTTGAGTTTTTTTGTTCACCACAGCAAGAAGGGGAAGAAGCCAAAATATTTCAGACCACAAGATTACAAAGACTGTAACAACAAGCAAAGTGAGGGATAAAGAAAAACCAAAGTGTTGACTTGACTCAGTTCCCTGAAATAGGGGAAAAAGAGCCTATCAAACTGTGAGGAGAATAAGGACATAATCCAGAGCTAGAGCAGTGAGGAATGCCCTACCTGAGATGCCCTAACCATTCTGAATCCAGAGCAGAAATTTATGATGCATCCAGAGAATCAGAAAGCAAGGGCTGCCCTAACTGCTCCAGAGCATGCTCAATAGGCACCAAGTCAGTGATACCTTGGGAAGGCTTGCTCCTGAGCAGACCCCCCCTCAGATCACACTGAACAAGGAACAGCTGTGGTGCCTGTCTTCTAAGGAGTCCCTGATGAGACTGCCAGTACAGTCTACAGCAAATACAAAGGCTTCTTGGAGTGGCCTGCTGTATCACCAGGTTAGTGGGCTGCCGTAGTTGTGCCGTAACCTGAAGTTGAGAGGCAGGGGTTGCAGCTAGGCTGGCCAAATTCTCAGATTTTTTTGTCAACACTGGCATTCTTACTCTGCCTTATCATGGACCCCTATAGGTCTACTCTTTACTATACCTGCTCCTGAGGTGGTATAACTCCGAGGAGCTGGAAGAGGGCATTTCTGCCTGGAAACAGGCTCTAGGTACAGAGTAACTACTCTGCCCTCGGCAATGCTAAACATGCCCTCAATATGCCTCTCCTGAACTACCTAGGCTGCACCACCTAGGGCAGCCCAGGTCAACCTGTCTAGGGGTAGCCTATGTTGCCTTAGGCTTCTTCAAGCCTTTTCCAGAATAACTAGGGTGGCCCATCTTGCAGCTGAGTCAGCCCATGATAGATAGGGGACCCAAGTGCACTTCTGGATTGTGCCCTTAGGGTTGTGCATACATAAAGCCTAGCACACAGACATTCACTCTCCCCTGAAGAGAACATCACATATTTTAAAAATCTAGATATTTCTTATGTATCATGATTATTTCCAACGTAACTATTAGGCTATAGTCTTGCTTAGATCAATTCAGAGACTGAAAATACATTTTTGAAAGATGTGGCAGGCCTTCTGAGACACAGGGAGGTTATGAAAAACCTTTCCATGCCTCAAAAGATCTGCCAGAGTGTTCTGAAAAGGACTTCCAATTTTTGGTGGATATCTGTGGATATCTATCCCTTACCTGTGGATATCAGTATTTAGCAGTGGATCTGGTAACAGATCCCCCAAGAATACTGTGGGGGATCAAACTGTACTTAGAACAAAAATCTGAATTTTTCAAATTGCCAGAAGGATCACAGTTTGGCAAGAAATCCATATTTAAACCAATGCTCACTAAACCAATGATCGCTAATTAATGTGGCAGTTGCCATAGCTTCTGTCAAAGAACTTCCTTAAGGTCAGTAAGGGAATATTTGAGGCCATAAGGTCAAAAGCACAGGAATGTAAGACTAGTCCATATGGAAAGTACATTTTTGACATAATTATGAACTATACACTACTTATTTATACTTAAATTTGCAGCAAACACAACACAATCTTGGTACATCTTCAAACCAAAATAATGAAAGCAAAAACTACAGTGCTGTTAATCTAGCAAAGTAATAACTAAAGCACAACAAGCATTTATTTACTTCATCTTAATCTGCTGAAAATCTGTTAATGCTATTTTCTAGATTTAAGTCTTCTTAAATCTGTTAACACTATTCTCTAGATTTAAGTCTTCAAAAGCATTGGTTACACAGAATGACATCTTCTAACTATGGCAATCCTAACCATGCTTTCCTGGGAGTAAGCACTATTGAACACAGTGGAACTTACATTTGAGTAGACATGCTTAGGCACTGTGTGTTTACTTTTAGCAATGATGAATTTTTCTAAATTACATTGATATGAGCCATTGGATTATTAGGGGAATTATAGCTATCATTCAGCAAGCAAGAACACAATCCTAAACATTCTTTAGGACTGGCACAAATGACTTGCACTGGGGTGTGACAAAAATGTGATAAGGCACTGCTGTGCTACTCCTGGGAGATTCAGGCTGGTGCACACACACCACTGCAGGAATGGAGCACAGTGTGAGTTAGAAGGGGACAGGGAGGGTGGAGATGAGGCAGGTGAGGGCCTTCCGCAGCAGAGAGAGGGAGAGTGTTCGCAGGGGACAGGTGGATCAGGAGCAGGAGAAAAGTTTGTACTGGTGTTTAATGCTGGATCCAAGCTTCTATTCCTGGGAAGCTGAAAGCAGCCAGGCTGCTCCCACCTGCTCAGACTTAGGTATGTCTCCTGGAGAAAGGGGAAAGGTTTCCTCTTCCTATAGTAGCATGGCAGCAGTCCTAAAACCTGAGTTGTTCCAGCGCAACTTAAAATTGAGCTGTGGGTAACTTGGGCTTTCCTACCATCAACACAAAACTCAGTCCTATGGACTGTTACTCAGAAGTAAATACTGTATACAAAGTTCTCAGGATCCACTTAAGACTGCAACTGAGTTCTCATTCATATTCCCTTGTCAAAGATAATTACTTAAAATAAAGTATAGCTTCTGTATAAAATATAAATGTACATGTAATTTGTGGTTTCCAAGAGAGAAGAGAAAAAAATTCCAAAATAATCTGGAACAGAAGAGCAAAATGCATGCATGAAGGGAAACAGAATTCTTATACTGTTGCCTACAATGATATCTGAAGGAGCATTATTTATCTGAGAGTACAGGGTGTGAAGCTGTTATCAAATTAAAATGGTATAGATACAACTTGAAGTGTCAGGAAATCTTCATTCAGTTCAGTAACAAGAGAACAGAGCTGTTCAAAGTTTCTCCAGCCAGCATTGCAAATACCCTAAAGCCTTTTACTTGCTCTGGAACAGTAAAGATGGCCTGATATACATAAATTTAGCAAGTGACTTTTTTCCAAACCAGAAATAATGAGGAGAAAGCATTGCCTGGTTAATTTCTGAATGTTCGCCTGCTGTTAAGACATTGAAGCAGAGTCAGTTACAGCTACTCTTGTGTTGTAATTTAAAACCCTAAATTGCTAAACAAATTAAGAAAAAAGCAGTCTCATTTCTTACCTTTTGAGAACAGACAGACTGCAAAACAGACTGTTTTTTGTTACATAAAACAAAAAAAGCTAATAAGGCCATGTGAAAACCTCACTAATACCTTTTTTTTTTGGTTATATTTAAACTTCTTTTAGCTTTAGAACTTTTAATAATTTTTTTACACCTTGTGTTCTCAACCAGAACAACAGAATCATATATAGGTATATTTGGTCAAATCAATATTTAGGTCAATCAATATTTAGGGTTGATTCATTAACAGCTCCAGCCAGTTGTAGCTGGGAATAATCTAAGGAAGGGATAATCTTGATGCCAGAGGATGTCAACTCTCCACTATTAGGTAGATGGGAAGCTCCAAAAGAGTGGCAGCAGAAAAGATGATAGAAGTCACTTAGTATAGAGAATGGAAAAGGAAAAATAGAGCAATCCAGTCACATTTACTTGTTTCTACATAACCCTGAATTGGAAGAGGAAGGAAGCAGATTTATTGAACCTCTGCAGCATGTTCCATTGGACAAAATAACGAAGAAAGAAAGACAAATCAAAGTAGACCATAACAGTTTCAAGGTTTGATTTTTGGCTGTGGGTGGCACAAGTGGTTAAGACACTGTGCCTGTTAACCAGCAGGTCAGGGTTTGAGACTCGGGTCTTGTCCATAACAAGACAGAGTAAGCTTCTGTCCATAGCCCAGTTCTGCGACACAGCTGGAACCAATTGTATCGGCTCTGCCTTTCCATTGGACTATTTCAGTGGCGTGGAGAGGGGGGATTTGCTGCTTGGGTAACAGCCTATCCTCCATATCAATCTAACCTAGGCCTTTGTGCTTTGCATGCAGCGTATGCAGCGCTGAGCATTGTCTTTCAAGACTGATGGATGCCTGCTTAAGCCAATGAGGAATTTCCCAATCTCGGTGCTTCAAGGTATTGGACTTGCTTGAGGAAGCACAATGATCAGAAGAGTCTAAAAATCTCCTGATCTTTGTTCTGTCATCTACGAGATCTTATTCCAAGTAACCCAATCAATTTCAAGAAGACCTTCTTTCCAATAGAAACAAAGCTTCCAAAAAATAAAAAATTTAAATTTAAAAACAGTTGGAATGAGAAACATGCTACTGAAGTAAAATTTGAAATCTTTTTTCATTTATGCAGTCTGAAAGTATATAATAATATCTTACCCTAGCATAATTTTGGCATGAACTTCTTTATTAGTCCTTGAAATTTCTCTCAAAGAGGTAATTTCTGCATCAAACCAGAATCCTCTCTCTTCTGGACTCTCAACATTGTAGTTAACCATCACCACATCCCCCACACATAATTCATTCCACTTCAAAATAGTTCTTGCTCGTGGTCGAAGATTACGGGACTTCATTTCTACGATGCCACTCTCTGGATATCTTGAATAAACAGAACAAAAATTATTAATTCATCCATCCTATGATAAAATTGATTACAGCAAAAACAACATTTACACTTTGGCCATGAACATTGGAATATGATGCAGTAGAGAATACAAGGAAGTTCTATAATAGCTGAAAAAGAAGACATCTGAACAAAAGAGACATCTGAACAATTTTCATCTATGGTGGAATACATATATTATACATGTTTTTGCTTATATCCATTTTTGAAAAATGTTAAGGACGGTAAAAACTGGTAAATGCTATAAGGGTCTAGTCAAGAGAAAGCTTGAGAAAATGGGGGGGAGAGGTTCAGATATACTTCATCAGAGAACCAGGAATTTAACCCGTTACACTCCTCCCCCACACCCACATCATTCAGTTGAATAACTTCTTGGATTCTTGAACACTATTTATGGTTGTGGCTGCACTGTTTGTGGACAAATTACAGTTTTATGTTAGCAATCCAAACCAAGATCGAATTGCTGGCCCTTAACTTTATTCTTAAAAGTTAAGAATAAAATATACATATAACTGAAAATTCTATGCAATCTATGTTTGTAATTATGAGTTCCTGCCCAACATACAGTTGTATACACTCTGTATACACTCTTAATTTTTGCTGAACACACGGCTATATGAGGCAGTGCAAGAAGACTTAATCCTGGTTCTCTGTGTAGTCTGCATGTGGACTGCATGTGAAAACAATGTCTTAGTGATAAATTTAAAAGGTTCTTGAATAATGGCATAGTTGCAGGATTTGACAGAGATAACGTAAATTGATAAAGAGAAATCAGGAGGTTAAGACATTTGGGGGAGATCTTCAGGGACTGAAATAAGATTTAAAAGAGAGCCGGTAGGCACAAAGCAATATATTACTAACAACATTATGAAGTGGAGGGAAATGATAGTAATAGGTGGTTATGCTTGACTGAGGCTGCAATCCTAAAGACACTTTCCTGGGAGTAAGACCCACTGAACACAATGGGGCTTATTTTTGAGTAGACATGGTTAGGATTGTACTCTAATTTTAATATGTGAGAATCATGGACTTACAAGACAATCTGCTAAACTTGAAGTGGCTGAACATGCTGGCACAAGAAATTATAAGATGATTTGTACAAATTGTAGGATTAATGGAAAAGCTGATTAAACACAGAATGTTGTAGTTTATTACAACTGAAGAAATACCTACAGAAATGGGTTACCAAGATTCAGTCCAGCATCAAATTTGAGATTTGTTGCTATTGCCACTGCTATAATTTTTCTCCTGCTGCCTTTTTTGTCTGCTTATAATCCTCCTGCTTCATGTAAGCAGGGAGAACATCAGAATATCAGGGTAAATACTGAAACTTTTGACTTTTGTTTGAAAGTAAGGCTTTTGTTTGAATTAATCAGAAAACAGATTTAAAAATTCCATCAGTGGATCCACTAATAAAAGGCAGCTGCTTAAATGGGAACTGAAACTTGGCCATTATTAGTTTTTGCTGTAAACTAGTAAGGGCAAAGGGAACATAAAGACATAAAATTAAATATCAACAGATGTAACCGGCCTGGGGAGACATGCACAGCTATGTTCAGTGTGGTTTCTACCAGTACCTACTATATTTTTCTTTTAACTGTTCAATTCTTCACACCATGAAGACAGGAAATGGATTCCCTTATTTTGTTCTGAAGAAAGATTCTGAAGATCTGAGAAGTAATCAGCATCTTTCCAATAAAGTTAAAACCTACGCTGCATTTTCAATTATGAATATTTCCATATCAGCACATAACAGGTGAAGTTTCTGCCTCTAAATACTGAATAGCTCTAATACTTACTTAAACCTCCAAATAAAAAAATTAAACATCAAACTATAGTAATGCATTGCAGCATTCAAAATGCAGCACTGCAGTATATGAAATAGTGTGAACAAAGAAAGAAAGGAGATTCTCATTTTATTTCCACCAAAAACAAACTAAACTTTTAAAAACCAAGAGACCAAATGAACTCTTTGTTCTCTAAATTAGCATACTGTCTGTACAGAGTTTAATTACTAAAAACTTAACATAATATTAAAGCAACAATCGTGTTTTTCAGTTAAACTCATATTATGTATCTATATGTAAGCCACACTGAATTATTTTTTTTCAGCTGCACCTCATTAGCCTAAATAATAGATACAATTCAAATCCAACAGGATACATTGGCAATTTTCTTGTTTATTTGACAGACTTCAATTGCACCCTGATACATTTCAAATGTATCCTGAATATAGATATACCCCCCTACTGGATTAAACCTTAACATGTTCAATTTAATATTTTTCTGAAACAACTAAAAACAGGAAGTTTGAGAGGAAAATATATTTTGCACAAAAGGCACTCCAAGTTTAACCCTTCCAAACCTGATTCTAATTTTAAATATTAATGCTAACATAGCAGAACTCTCACGTGATCTCCCATCTCTATGGAAACCTTTCTTAGCAATTGGTTGCCCATGAAGAGAGATTCCCGTTTTTCTTGACCAGAGGCTGTATAAGTACATTCTTCGAATATGATTCAGACATAAATGTTAATTCTACAAACACATATTACAAATCTGTTCTAAAACAGTTTTTGAAAATTTTGCAAAAATTCTTTCGTCCTTTCCCCATCTTAGTGACTAGAATAAAAAAAGATGTCCATTTAAATCCATTTACTGGATCCACACACACAAACATATAGTATGCTGCAGTTTCAAATTTCATTTATTTTTCTGTTCTCAATCTACGGTATATGGATCATTTTATGTAAGATGCAGCACAGCTTCTGAATTTGAAAACAGGTTTTCATGCACAGGCTGCCATATTGGCTATGGTCCTACATAGACAAAAACGTGTCATTCACAGGTTGAAATCATCTAACCGAGCAGAAAATTACCAATTGCAGCACTCCTGTACTACAGTACTGATCTGGTTTACATATAAACCCCTGCTCCACAGCTGTAGTTCAATTTTTTAAAAGTATAAAGGACAAAACTATTGAATATACTATCAGTCACTTCTTATTTTAAAAAGGCACAAAATCATAATTATTTCACCCACAAACCAACTGCAAACTGGATGTGTTTCCTGTTCCCGTAGGAGGCTACTGCAGCACCTAGTAAGTGGCAACAAGTCCCTTGCACCCCTCCAAAGCAATGTGATTCACTTAATGCAAGTAGCTAAATAGGAACCATTTGGTAGGAAGGTGTGCTCTGTTGTTTAATCATGCCGGACATATGATCATGGAGGGGTCTTCAGACAACACTGGCTCTTCAGCCTTGTAACGAGGATTAGCACCACCTCTAGAGTAGGTTACAACTAGCAGGGCAACCTTTTTGGGACAATCTTTAAACTTTATCGAAACAGGTTCCACATTCGTATACACCAATTCAGAACCTGTGGTGTTAACCAACCCAATTCAAAACCCAATACAAAGATCAGACTCTGAGTTCCCACATGCCACCAGAGATGTTCTCCAGTCATGTCTAGGAGCCTTTCTGAGGCCTGCATTAAGTCTCTACCGAGCACAAAAATGGGAAGCATTTCTGGCACCTATGGAAGCATTTCTCAGGCCCTTACAAGCCTCTGCAATCCTTAAACCACCTCCAGACAAAGACTGGAAAACTTCTCTTTTTGCTTCAGGACAACTTATGGACCAGGCCCATGGATTTTTTTTTATTTTGTGTGGGGTCCAGAAATGGATTCCCAGCTGATACCAAGATCCAACTATCTGGCATGATGTCATGTATTTTGCATTTCCAAACTTCTTGCTGGATCCAGGGACTAGCAATCTCTACATATGCCAGCAGGAACCATTCTATATCTTACCAGGAGACTGAAGTTGATTTGATTGATCTTGTGCTCTTACTTATGTCTTCTAACTAGAATCTAAAATATTTTATCAAATTACAAATATTTATGGATTTATCAACCAAACATCATGGATATTAACATTTTATCACATGAAAAATGTGTTCTGTCCAGTAGCTTTCCTTTATGGAAAGTTCTGAACACTTTCAAAGCAATCTTCATATTTATCCAGAAGTAAATTCTACTTAATGACTCAGCTTCAATGAGATTTACTCTTCTGATTGTATCATAAAAGTCTTTCATTTTAAACAAAAGTGATCTTTTTATTGTTCTTGCACATGTATGAAAGCAACCAAACAAATAAATTTCATAGTTACTAGCTCTATCCTCTACTCCTATTTGCACCAATTAAATTTAGGGTGCAATCCTGACAAACTTTCCATCATGGAATAGCTGTGCCATTGGGGCATGTGTTGCATCCTGCAGCTGAGGAGCAGTCATGGAGGCACTGGTGTCACCAGGTGACGTGCCACTAAGTTTGACACTCCTCCAGCCAGCACCAGGCAGCTACCGCTCTGCCTCAGAGCTGGCAGGAATGGCCGGCTGAAGTGCAGTGCGAAAAGACACACTGAACATGCCCAAGCCTTTGGACATGCACAATGTGTCTCCGT
Source organism: Cryptoblepharus egeriae (assembly GCA_030015325.1). NCBI lineage: Eukaryota > Metazoa > Chordata > Lepidosauria > Squamata > Scincidae > Cryptoblepharus > Cryptoblepharus egeriae. Next base: position 168,512,749 of record JAREYC010000002.1, read on the forward strand.
GCAGCCACTGGGCCTTGCTTCTGGCTGCCACTCTGCCTCCCAAGTCGCGACCGAATGACCGTGCAGAGGCACAGACTTCCTAAGAAGGAACAGGCTGTTCTTCCTTAGAGAGGAGGAAGTCTCCTCTGAAGCTAGCCGGCTTCAGAGGAGACTGTGCAGGTGTCAGAGTTGGCGCCTGAGCGGTACACTTCTGAAGCCAATTGGCTCAGAAGGGACTGCTCAAGTGCCAACTTTGGCACCTGCACAGTCATGGAAGGGTGTGTGCGCGCATGCTGTGCCCCCACACTGGGTGGTGCATGCACTTGGGTCGCCCCTGCATGGAGGGATCCTTAAGGTAAGGCAATGTTTGTTCCCTCACCTCAGAGTTGCATTATTATCCTTACCCTGGAGCTAGAAAATTGGTTAGAATTGCACCCGTATTCTGTTTTATAGAATTATATATTGGATGCCTGATCAAGGGTTTTGAATACAGCCCTAGTTACATAAAGTCATAAATTATTATGTTTTAAGACTCAATTAATATGCAGTGGCTGTGGGTGGTGCAAGCGGTTAAGATGCTGTGCCTGTTAACCAGCAGGCCAGGGTTCGAGACCCGGGTTAGCCCCACAAGACAGGGTGAGCTCCTGTCCTTAGCCCAGCTCTGCGACGCCAGCTGGATCCAATCGTATTGGCTCTGCCTTTCCATTGGACTCATTCAGTGGCGGGGAGAGGGGGGATTTGCTGCTTGGGTAACAGCCTATCCTCCATAACAATCCAACCCAGGCTTTCTTGCTTCGCATGCAGCGTATGCAGCGCTGAGCATGATACCATAGTCTTTCAAGACCGACGGAGGCCTGCTTTTTTTTAAATATACAGTATGTGTGCTCAGGAAATATATGAATTTCAAGTCATGATTTAAATCAGTGGTTCAAAACAGGTCTGATTACCACCATATGACTTCAACATCACATTTTTCCTGCCGAACATTTGTCTTCAATATCCAACTCAAAAACACTTTACTGTTTTAGCAAAACAGTATGGGAATCCATAGCAATCATGAAATTGATCAGAATACCAAGCAGATGTATAAAAAAGAAGTACCATATTTTTCTGGGTATAGTTCACACTTTTTTAACCCCCAAAAAGAGATTAAAATGACAGTGCAACCTATACCCCAGAGGTGGAGTTCACATTCCAATATTGTAAAGTGGTTAAAAGCCTAGATTTATGGTCATTGAAGGTAGAATGGTTTGCTATCTAGTTCTCCCAAAAAACCATCAATTAGAAAAGACTCTGGCACCAAGGGTATGAGGAAGCATCCTTAGTATAATTGTAAGTAGCTCTTTGAAGTTGCCAAGGACAGATAAAAAGCAACAGCCCAAGGAGATCTCCAGAGGGAGGGGGAGCAGGATTTTCCTATAAGAGACAGAACAGGATTCTAAATAGAGAGACTGCTTGACTCTTAGAAGATGTTGGTACAAGGATCAAAAAAGCATCTAACAGCTATGGATGGAGGAAGAAGAGGAGGAAAATGGACTAAGTAGCTCTCATTAAATGGACTAAGTAGCACTCAGCCCTCTCCACCCAGCCTCCTGCACCCCCTGCACTCAGGCCTCCTTTCCAGGACCCTGGAAAGTGTAGGCAGGGAATTCCCTAAAAAGGGGGCGGTGGAGTAGCCAGAGGGGAAGTCTCAACACAAGGCACATGTCACCTAGGTTTAAAAGAGGAAAATATTTTTTTTCTGTTTTCCTCCTTTAAATCTAGGTGCAACCTATACACCGGGGCGACCAATGCCCTCCAAAATACAGTACATAAAAAGACTATTCAAAAACTAATTTTTAAACCCAGTTAAAAAAAGACATTTCTCCCATCACTCAAATAACACATAGAAAATAACACCCAATTTATATACCAACAGCACAATCCTATGCATGTCCACTCAAAAATAAGCCCCACTGTGTTCAATCGGGCTTACTCCCTAAAAATGTGGATAGGATTGGAGGCAATGCTAATCTGTCCTAAGAATCACTCTTAACCTAGTACAGTACAATTATCAGCATGAAAGAGACCTGCTAAAATCCTGTACCCAAATTGCTAACCCAGAGACAAAAGGATTATGTGCAAAGACTAAAACTGTTACATTAGGACTTGGTGGCCATTCTTCTTGGGAAGTGACTTGGGCCCACATCCCCTTTCCAATATAACCCACAGATAAATTCTTCAAAGGTTAGGCTGTAATCCTAACATGCACTTGTCTGGGGTTAAGTCCATGTAACTTGCTTGTGAAACTTAAATGGTGGAATTTACGTTTGAGTAAAAACATATAGAACTGCACTCCTAGAACATCAAGTTGTGCTGATATTATTTTCTTGAAACAAAGGCTGCAATCATATCCATACTTACCTGGAAGTAAACCCCCATTGACTATAATGGGACTAACATCTGAGTAAACATGCATAGGACTGGGCTCCAAACTTACATTCAAAGCAAACACCATGAACTCATCTGTCTCTGAGGCACATTTTTTATAGTACAAGTTAATAAGGTAAAATAATCAATGTATTTTACTGTGTTCTTTGACTACCGGATAGGAAACCCAGTTAGTTTCTCCTGGTATTTGTTTGTGTTTTCTTTTTCAGTTATTGCAATCCACCCATACCTCCTAAAAACACAATACTACCACAAGCCTCTGCATCCTGTGGAGGACAGAATTTCGGAAAGGAAAGTACTAAAGTAAATATTTTGTCCAAACTTCCAGAAGAAATACTGTCACTCCTAGGAAATTCATTATACCCAACAGAAATTCTTAAGTCTTTTCTTGAAATACTGTTTCCTCTGAACTTTGAAATTTGAACTTGTTTTCTTAAGGATCTCAATTTCTTGTTAAAATTATCCGTTTATACAAACCATATAAAATTGCATAGTATCCTCATAATAATATCAGCAGCACTTACTCATCATACTTGATATGATAAATAGTATCTTCATCAGTGTCCACAAAATCTGAATTAGATGTGGAAGGTGCATTGTCCAAATTGTTTGTATGTTCTCTAGAGTTATCTTGACTTAAGTTTCCATTAGTCCTTTTGTGACTACTGCCACTCTTTCCTTGAGCTTTTCCATTTTTATGTCCTTTTGTTGCTTGAGTTACATTTTCTATATGAGCTTCAAACCAGGATCCTATAGTGACATCTCGGGCATCCACCAATTCATTTATCTAAAAATAAATTTGACAATTAAAAATTTATTTATTATAAAATTAGCAGTTGATTTATCAATGGGGACATTTTGGGTGAGCTGAAAATGCTTTCTATGACTAACACATGCTTGAGGTTAATAGAGCATGAAACATTTTGGATACAGCATTCAGGGTGCAATCCTAACCAATTTAGGTCAGCATAACTCACTCACCTGGCATTACTTCCCATGGTGGGGTGGAAAGGCCAGTGTGTGTCTATGCAATTACGGTACCTAACTCCCCAGTAGAGGGACAGAACTGGAGGTCTGGCGTTAGGATTGCAGCCTCACTTTCTTTCAAATAAACAAAATGAGACTTACTTCTGAGTAGACCCACAAAGGCTCATGTTTTAAGACTACTACTGTACAGTACTTTTATATGACTTTCTTGTAATCAACTGTGTAAGAAAATTAGTTTAACAAAAGATATTAAACCACAGATTTAATAAAAACAGAACAGAACCTATTTTGTCACTATTTCCTCTGTCACAATGCTGTTTACAGTCCCTAAGAATATTATATAGTATATGTGAAGCTTTCTATCCACTTTTAGGATTCCCATACATTAGCTTGCAGAGTTTCAATTACTTCTCTGCTTTCTCCATGATCACATTTTTGCTACATTTATTTCCTATACCTATAAAACAATTCTCTTCCCACTCCCACCCCATCTTCCAACATTAGCCTTACTTATTACAGTATTGTCAGTTTTGGTATTGCTGTTATTAAAGGTAAGAGCTCCTCATCCTCATGTCACTTGCTACAGCACAAAAGAATGGAGCTGATCTGGTCTCCATGGAAATAGCAGGCTTGGGAGGTGGTAACTCCTTCTTAATCAAAGCTACTTCCAATTTGCCATAGAGAGGTCCATGCCTACAGCATTGCCATCACATCAAATACTTGGAACAGTGTCAGGAGCAAGAAAATAAATTTAAAAATAAAATTTAAATAAATTCATTAGATAAAACTTTTAAATTGAATAAAGTGCAAACATTTCCAGGATTTCTCCAAGCACTAACACACATCACAGAAATAAAGCTCTAAAGAACCCCCTTTCCCTAAGCTCCCAAGCACTTCATAAGGCCTTCTTATAAGGTCTTGTGAAGGCCTAGATAATCATACCACATCCGCCTGCAACCTTTTGCCAAGAGTCTTGGCCACTACCTAAGGCTGCTGCAGGTGTCCACCAGCCAGCACAGTTCTGTGCTGAGCCACCACCAAAAGCTTCCTGTAGCTACATACCCAGAAAGCAGCACAGTAAGCACAGCACTTATCCACACTTACATGGGACTAACCCTACAATCCAGAGTAACTACGGGAGCACGTAAGAGACTTTATGTGCACCCATAGTTACTGCACCACCTAGTGAAAACCTATTGGAAATTCATATTGCAATCCAGAGCAAATTTTTCTTACACCGGAGCAAGGACTCCCCGTAGTTACTCAGGATTGCACCCTAAGTCCCATTAACTTCAGTAACTTAGGCGGCAATCCTAATGACACTTTCCTAGAAGTAAGACCCATTGAACACAATGGGGCTTACTTCTGAGTAGACATGATTAGGACTGTGCTCTTACTTCTAAGTAGACATGCCTATGATTGTGTTGTATGTTTCTTTTCCCAGGATACTCCATCTGCCTCTGCACAGTAAAAAAAAAAAACCTGCATGTGTTGTGTTTTGCCCACTGGACAAAAGGTGTGCACTTTGGATTCTCATCTCTCTCTCCTACCCATGCTCTATATGGTGGGGGACTGGTGTTTTATAAGTTCTTGTTTCCCCTGTAATATATCATAAGCTTAGTAAAATGCATTCATTCATCAAAGTTGTGTCATATGTGTAAATTTATTCAAATCTGAAATGTAATTTAATTCTTTTTCCAGCCCCAACACAGTATTAGAGAGATATTGCACTTCTGTCAAAAAGTTTGGAGAACCTTGCTTTAATACTTTGATTTACCCTACAATCCAGATTAACTATGGGAAGACGTAAGAGGCATTTACTCTGGATTGCTCTATGCATTTCCCATAGGTGGCACCATAACTATGTCAGCGTAAAAGGTCCCAGTTACTCTGGATTGCAGTCTAAGACTAGAAGCTATAAAGTAAAGGGCTTTAACAACAAAGTGTGAGGAACTTTTTGCTCCATTTTCTCAATAAATTGAGGACTTCAGCTGGGAAACATGTAACAGGATTCCCTATGTAGTAGGGATTGGCATAGCTCAGATAATTCAGACTCATCTAATGCATGTAAAAATATGCATTTTTGCCAACTACAGTATTATCAACTCAAGTTATACATGTCAAAAACTTGGGCACTGACTCATGACTTTTACCCTAAAAATAAAAAGAACTGAATAGATTTGACTCAATATTTTCTTTTGGATGTGCTTGCAACTCTGGCTTGTGTATTTGGTTGATTGACTCCTTTCTCTCCCCTTCAGATGGACGAAGGACAGCAATGCAATCACTATGATCATGCTAATGCGGAGCAAGGATCTTGTTAAAAACTTTCCTATTGGTTGCTGTGGATTTCCTCAGGGTCATGGAAAGCTGAAACCCTCTGCAACCCCCTCCTCCAAGCTTCAAAATGCAGTAAAAAAGAGGGGGAACAACTTCCTATTTTAGGACACAAAGAGAAAATGGATTCCCCTACCATTTTAAAAATTTTTTAATGTACTGTACTTTAAAAAAAAAAAATCCTCCCTGCCTCACAGTAGCACAATATGACTGTGGTGCTTCCAATTTCTGGGCCAAATTACGTTAAGAGGCATGCCTCTTCTCCAGTTCCCTAGTAGGTCACAATTCACCAATTTGGGAACCACTGCTCTAAAAATAAATTAGTTTGATAGTTGGAATTATTGCAATGAAACTCCTAGCATAACCCAACATGTTTACTCAGAAGTAAGGTTCACTGTGACAGCCCAAGACCCAGGCACACCAGCAGGAAGTCTGGAGCCTGACTGCGGGCCCCAGCGGTCACTGGGAGGTCCCTTGGAGCAGGTAAGTCCTGGCAAGGGCAGAGGGAAAGGGGCTGAACAAGGCAGTGTTCATAAGCCTCTTGCTGGATTATAGTGCATTTAGTATCAACCTCCAATTAAAGAAGTAAATGGAACCATTCTGGCATAAGTATACAGAGTTATGACCTTAGGAGAAGTTATTACACTGAACTCGGGAACCCTAGTAATAGGCTTCTAAGAACAGAACTATTAACAATGCCTGAATTCCAGCTGCAGCAGTATGTACTTTGGTATCAGCAAATTTCTATGGTAACTGAATATTAAATGAGGCATGTGAAAAGGCTTCTACATTTTCAGCCACATGGAAGCAGCACATAAGATCTACATGTCTGTAAACCAAAACTAGATTCACATGTCTTTGAAAGTGAAAGAAAATACTGCATTTACTCAAATCTAATGCTCATCTTTTTCAGCCAAATTCAGTCTCCAAAACCATGGCATGCATTAGATTTTATGGTTAATTAGAATTGTGTTAATATATTTTGATTATAAATATAGGGTGTGCATTATATTTGATGGTGTATAATATTCTAGTAAATATATAAAAAATCATTTGCAGTCATAATATAAAAGAAAATACATTATATTACAAGGGCTCTTCCATTAGATGTATCTCATCAGATACAGTATTTTTCATCTCATCCAATTTGGCACCAAGAAAAAGAAGCAAATTCCAAGTATGTTATATACCATGTTTTCTGTGGATTTAAAGAAATTTAGGGCAAAATCCAGGAGCTGGTTCTCCTTTGCTGAATATAACTGAGCAATTAAGACATACGGCACAATCCAGAGTAACTACGTGGAGTCCTTGCTCCGGTGTAAGAACAATTTACTCAGGATTGCAATATGAATTTCCCATAGGTTTTCACTAGGTGGTCCAGTAACTACGGGTGCACGTATTGTCTCTTACGTGCACCCATAGTTACTCTGGATTGTAGGGATATACTCATAGCCCAATCCTATGCATGTCTACGCAGAAATAAGTCTCATTATAGTTAATTCCAGGATAGTGTATATAGACAGGATTGCAACCTCTTTATACAAATATCAAAATTTACTTTAAAGTCAGCCTTTTCAGAGCCATCTCACATGGGAATGAAATTTATATGAACAAGAATACTACATCTGTGGACTGAATCCAAAACTACAAATATATTACCTTGTATTGTCCAATGCCAGGATCAATAAGAAATGAACGGGCTGATGTGGATGGCTGATTAGATGATCCACTGTTTCCTCTTTGCTTGACTTTGTTCTTACAGTTGGCAACTGAGCAAGGACTGGCCTTTCCATCTTTCTTAGCCAGTGGAGTGGTAGAAGTGTCAGATTCTGAGCGTATCAAAAGTTGAACTATATCATTCAGTCCAACATTATAATCAAATAAGGTATGTCCATCTTCAAGCTATAAAAAAACAAAAAAGGTATCAGTAAATATTATTTCAAAAATTGTAAGGTTTTTTAAACATTAAAAGTATTAAAAATACAACTTTATATGTCTGGGTATCACTAAAAGATTAATACACGAAGTAAACTTTCCAAACTGGATTAAAATTTAACAGTACAGGCATCCCCCACAAGTTGCCCTGCTAGATTCCATTAGTATAGTATAGTGCTATATAGAAAATATACTATACTGCTAGTATAGAAAATTTACAGGAACAAAAGAATTATAGAATTCTAGGTAAAAGGGGGCCTTCAAGGACCAAATCCCTCTTGAAGAAGAAAAATCAGAAGTTTTGTCAAGAACTAATATTGTTGTAAATATCTGATTACTATGGCTGCAATGCTATACTCCCATTAGGCCAGCACAAGTCCTGTGCCGGCCTCAAGGTGTCACAAAAGTGTTGTAAGGCACTTCTACACCACTCCAATGAGCGTTAAAGCAGTGCTCAGACATGCGCCAGCCTCCCTAGGATTACATCCTATATCTTTCCAAGTTCAGATTTCTTTGTAAAATTTGCCTTATATAACAGATTGCTGTATCATTATGATTCCACTACTAATAATCTATACAATTACTTAATTAAGAAAAAAGTCCTGTAATTATCCGCAACAATGATTTCAGATTTTTCTTTTAAATCCTGTACTGCTACAATACTGATGCTGAAGACAGATAGTGAAACTCATATTTTGGCCATCTCATGAAAAGGGAGGGCAAAAAGAGAAAGGGATGGCAGAGGATGAGATGATATGATAACATTACCAAAGCAATTAACAGCAATTTGGGAGTTAGCGAAAGATAGGGGGCCTGGCATGCTGCATTCATGAGGTTATGAAGAATCAGACAGGACTTAATGACTGAGCAACAATAACTGCTATGAGACTCATGGCAATAAAGAAACAAATGTATCTTGATCCATGTGACTCCATGAACTTTTATGTGGCTCCTCTGCTGGCCAGCAAAATAATACAATATTTTCAATTAGAAAACCACTGATTTTCATAATAAGTCTGAAAAGTTAAATAAGGGACAACAAACAATAAATGATACTGCAAAACCTAATGGTTTCAACAACAAAAATTCATTTAATTGCTGAATTTTGTATGAAGGTTGTTCAAAATGTTGTTTTTAATATTGATTTTACATATCTCTGTCATGTTGTGTACCACCTTGGGTCTGTTAGAGGAAGGAAGGATATAAACATACAAACAAATCTAAAAGTGACTGACCGACCAATGGTCAACCAAAACCATCAGTCCTAGAAGTGAAAAATTTGGGTAGGGTGTTCCTTTCATGACAGAGGGATCCACTAAGAACTGGTTTTGGAAAATTCCAACCAGAAGGAGGTGAAATGGGGCCCAATGCATTTTCATTCCTATACTGTACTTTACATTGAAGAATCGCTGACTGATCAACACCCCACTCCAACCCCTGGAACTAAAAGCATGAAATTTGGGGAGGATATTCCTAATGTGACATGAGCATCCACCAAAAACCAATCTTTAGAAATTTAACCCCTAAGAGGGTGAAAAGGGATGCAACATATTTTCATCCTATACTTAACACTGAAGATAAAACCCAACCCCAAACCCTGCACCTCCCTGGTAAGGTTACAGGGGGAGGAATGGTGTATAGGGAGGTGGTTTTGCAAGTGAGCAAGGGGATGTTGCTTTCTCTCATAATTAACCTACCCACACTCTGTTCATAGTAATCCAAGCCCTAAACCCAAGATACTGCTTCTGCATATCAGTCAACAGTGGAAACACACATATTATATTGTAGAACAGAAATCCTTCAAATTATGAGAACTACACGCAAATAGGTAAAACTGACATAATATGTACTCTGTCGTATTCGTAGTGATTAACTTTCCTTATGAATTTTTAAAGACTCATTTTGAACAAATCAACATTGATTAAAAGTCAGGAAATTAAATGTTTCCCTGATATTATGAGGTAGAGATAAATTCATTCAGCACAAATTGTGTTCTGAATCGTTGCCTTCACATGATTATATGTCTTCATGCATATCCCAGTATTTTGTGTAATGAACTTCTCGGAAATCTTAAGAAGTGAGCAGATTAACACTGCAATTGTGTGTCTTTCCTTGGAGTCTCATTCAGTACATTAGGACAGGCTTCAGAGTAAACACACATACAATTGTGCTGTAGGATGGTGATTCTCAAGGGGTTTGATTTCAACGACGAGCACGTTTTTCCCCCGATACACTGCACAATGACCTTAAATACACATAGATAGTACCAGTCTGCAGCTTATCAAGTCTTTCCTGCTTTTTCCAATATTTCAGAGCCTCTTGTGATGCTTGGAGTTTTATTTCCAAGTTACATAACGGGATTTGGAAAACACTGAGAAGACAGAAAGAAGTCCTAGAAAACACACTACGGATTGGCTCACAGACCAGCAACAGGTCCACAGACCAGTTTCAATAGCACTGCTGTAAGAGACATACTTATACTATGTAGAGGCAAAGTATCCACAGATCCCTAACATAGGTTTAATTTATCCATGAGATAAGGTTCCCTGAACTCCTCTACTTATTTTGCCTCTGTATGTTCTTCTGAGCCTGGCAGAGGCTGTTCACATCCTCCTGCACCTTCTGCCAAGCTCAATTCATAGACAGCAAAGTGCTCTCATAACAGTGCTATAGGAGACATCAAGGATTCTAAGGCAGGAAATGAATTGCCATTTCTGGATACAGTGTTCTCATTAGCTAGTAGTATCCATTAACCAAGAAAAGGAACACTGCAGCAGAATAACACTAAATAAAGCAGCATTATCTACTGTACTTCAATCCAGTGGTCACCATAAGCTCCTATGCTTTTCATGAATGCAGCCTGGTCACATGGAGCCAAACAGTCATAAGACAGTTTCACTATATCTCTCCACAGAAGAGGAAGTTTTGATCCATGTACTCCACACATGAGCACTCAAGTGGTACAATTCACTTAAGCATCAAACATGCACCCTGATGAAAAGATAATGTTACAGCAGCTGCTGTTTCTTATTACTCCCTGTGCACTTCTCTTTGGATATGCTTAAATCACAAGGAAAGCCCAAAGCACACCTGACAGTGAGCTTCCAGCTATTCCTTATTAGGTATACATTGTATCAAATCTCTGTGATTTGATAGGTTCCAGGTTGGGAAGGGGGTTTCAAAGTTTCCAGTTTCTACTGCCATGACAAATACAGAATAGGATAATAGGAAGCCGCACAGAACAGCTGTGCTGAATGAAAAACCAGTACCAACGTATGTTGGTACAAAAAAAAGTACCAAAAACAAGTACCAATGGATGCAAATGTACACTGACTGGATACATGTGAGGCTAAATGGGCCAGCTGATGTTGCAAGAGTCACACTGAGTCTCATCTTAGAGTAAAAATGCAGTAATATGAAGATGTTGTTATTAAATTTGTGCATCAAGGTAGGAATGAAAAGAAATAATGTACATTGGGTTATCTTCTCCTTAACTGTTAGTTAAATTTGAAGGACTTTTAACTACCATATTTATCTGATTTTTCATGAGGCAATAAATCTGGAGTTGGGTAGTACTACTCTGTAGTACAAGCAAAAGTTCACATGGATGACTGGTCCTTACCACAGAAGACTTAACGAGTCAGAATGAAGAACAAGGCAAAAAACCTTCTCCTTGAGAGATCATGCTAAGCTTTGACTTTCTAACATATTTAAAGACATTACTTTGAAGCAGTACTGTCATCATATCCACTCTATGACAGTGGTCTTCTGACTTAGAGAAAGATTTACTCTCAGCAAGTCTTTGCTGGGAAGGAGTTGCTGGAGTGACATGATCATTTGAATCAGGGGTCTGCAAACTTTTTTACAGGAGGACCACATCATATCTGACACTGTCAGGCCAGAAAACTAATTTACATTTCAAATGTGAATAAACTAACATATTTACATATAAAAATGTATTGGAGTGTATTACAAAGTTTGCCTAAGGGCCAGATGGAGGGGTCTTGCAGGGAGCCACATTGAGACTCGCCGAGGGCCGCATCTGGCCTCAGGGCCAGGATTTGGAGACCCCTGCTTTAGAGATAGAATAAATGAATTTTAACAAGCTTATTTATAATACACAAGATAACTATAATACAGGCACATAGAACCACATGAGGACAAGGGACTGTTTGCCTCACACCTCTTGCATGGTGAAAACATACGGACCAAACCAGAAACCCATTGAGAAATACTGGTAAGTTGTTCACAGGCAATTGGGGGAGGGTTTAAAATAATGCCCGTGGACCAGAATGGGCACCCCCAATCTCCAACAGGCCAGAAGTTTATTGGAGACGGGCTCCCTGAGGGCCAAACTGGGAGCTGCAAATAACATCCAGATCAGGGTTTGCCCTTCTATTTTGATGCTAACCTACTAGACCTCAGAGAGTTGCTCACAAATATTGTCTGATTTAGCTATCAATTACTCGATGTGAAGTAAAGCAGGCTATAAGGGTAGTAAAAAGCTTCAAATTACTTGGTCAGATTTTCCAACTTCAACATTCTTTCATCCAGGACTTCTCTTCTAGAGTTAAGTCATCAGCATTCCATCACTGAAACAGCATGAACCATGTACTTTTCACTACCCTAGCAAATAGCCAATGATTTATTTAATTATAATACTTAGCTCTCTCCTGGGTTATGGCAAAAAAACAAGTGATAACCTTAACTTCTGCCTGTTCTTAATACATCACCAGTCCAGATTAGTCAGAATGCAGAGTTTGTTCTGAACTGCAGTTTTGTTTCCTTGATCTTGATTTGTGTGGTCTCCATCAGGCATTTATCCAAACCCCTAAGCATCATCCATCTACCTGCAAACCTTATCAACTCAGCTGCTCTGTTAGCAGCAGATATAAAGGAGGGCAGCTCAGATTTCCTCTTCAGATGCTTTATGTCCAGTTTTTTTACATATTAAGTGCTTTTTCTCCATTACCTCACAAGGTGATAACTGTGATCTGCATAACTTCATAACAAAAGATGCAGCATTCTTCCTGTAGATGTGTGAAAGTATATGCAAAGGATGATGTGCAGTTTCTCTCCACAAGCATCTCTACTCTATCTATACTATCAACTACTCTATCAACTACTATCTATACTAACTACAGTGGTACCTTGAATAAAGAGCGCATTGAATAAAGAGCATTTTGTATAAAGAGCAAAATTTTCTCAGAAATTTTGACTTGCTTAAAGAGCACGGTCTTGAATAAAGAGCACTTCTGAGGAAGTTTGGAACAGGCTTCCATGGCAAGGGAACTCACAGGCGGGACGAGGAGACTAGCTTGAGCTACCGTGGGGCCCTGGGCAAAGTTTGGAATAGGCTTCCATTGCCAGGGAACTCATGGGACATCCAGGGGGAGCAGCCTGAGTCAGATCTGTATGTAGGATCTGTGTGTGGCAGCGTGGAAGATGTGCCTTATCAATGTTCTAGTGCTGCTCCATTGAGCCAATGGACGGCAGTGACTCCATTAGTGATTGTGAAAGAGCACAATCCTAACCATGTCTACTCAGATGTAAGCCCCATTGTATCCAATGGGTCTTCCTCCCAGGAAAGTGTCTTAAGGATTGCAGCCAAAGTCATCCCCTCTCTAACCCTCACACCAGCCATGAAGGTTTTCAAAGGTACAGTACAGTTCAGTACTGTACAGTATTTTCTTTATTGCAGTGTTGTGTGTTACTGTATATTACACTGCTTTGTACAGTGTTATATTGCAGTGTTTTGTAATCATTTTTATAAACAGTTAATATTTTTATATGAATATTTTTTGGGTTGTGAAACCAATCGTCTGAGTTTCCATAATTTACTATGGGAAAATCTGCTTCACTTAAAGAATGTTTAACTGAAAGAGCATGCCTCCGGAACGAATTAAGCTCTTTAAGTGAGGCACCACTGTACTATAATCAGTGCAAATGTCTGTTACAGTTCTTAGTACAAGTACTTGACACTTACACTTATCATTCAATTCACCCATCCTAAAATGCAAGGGGCACAAAATTTAAGTTTCTCCCAGCAGAAATTCCAGATTCATATAATCTTATGGCTTTTGCAAGCCCCTATAACAATTAGAGTTTATTCAAGCAAAGAGATTTGGAGGGTGAAATAGCAACAAGAATCTTCTCTCAAAATATTTGTGCTAGCAGAGTGATTTGTGCTAGATTTGTGCTTTACATTTACGGTCAAGGGATTCAAAGGTTTCAAGGAAAACCCCTAAGAGCATGTCATCAATAACAAATACTGTATACACATTGCTTCCTATTTTCACATTAAAGTTCACAAAAAGGCTCAGCTATCATAAAATGTAATAGCTCAGAATTCTTGCTGGTTTGTTTGCTTATGATTAAGGCAACCTTTAAAATGCAGCATTCTTCATGTAGATATGTGAAAGCATATGCAAAGGATGATGTGCAGTTTCTCTCCACAAGCATCCCATCCCATTCTCTCCCCCTCCCACCATATCCAGTTATCCATAGATGAGGGGAGAATACCTTCATTTTTCTTTAGCTTTCCCCGAAGCACTGGTGTTTCTTGTTTAACTGAAGAATGTGATGTGCAGGCAAGCAGCCTGCACACTACAGAGAGACTAACTGAACACTAACAGGAAGCAGAAACTGTTGCATTCTTCAGTTAAACAAGAACATTCCTTTTGTTAAGCAAGAAAACCATGCTTCATGCACTGCAAAACAAAAACAAAGGTAATAAGGATGGGCTGCTGTTTATATATGGTTCCCTTGTATCTCCTGTTTCCATATTGAGGGAACTAGGAAACATAGATACAGGATGTTATCTGTATTTAAAAGTTATATTTTCAACTAGCGAAAAGCATATCTACGTTGAGGGAGTAACAGCCCCCCATGCGCTGCATCAGTCCCCTATGCTCTGCATCAGCCCCCCATGCTCCGCATCGCTCATGAGCATCAAACCGCCATGCACATCAGTCCCCCTATGCGCATCAGTCCCATGTTCAACATCTCCCCATGCGCATCAGTCCCCTCATGCGCAACATCCTCCTCTGAACAACATCCCCAGAGTCATTTGAGACTTTGTCACACCAGGTGATACCAAGAATACATCGGAGGCAGCGCATATGGAAGATGTTCAGCTTTCTTTCCTGCCATGCATAAAGGCTCCAAGACTCGCTGCAGTACAAGAGTGTGCTCAGGATGCAAGCTCTATAGACCTGGATCTTTGTATGTTCCGTCAGCTTCTTATTAAGCCATACACTCTTTGTATGCCTGGAGAATGTGGTAGCCGCTTTACCAATACGTTTATTCAGCTCAGTATCTAAGGAGAGAGGTACATGCTATGCCCTTGCTAACTAAGCTAAGGGCATTTTTAACATTTTCTTCTGTTCATAGAGAGAGAGCATTTTACTTATAACAATCCAGAGGATCTTTTTGTTAAGAACACAAGCTGGGTGAGAAAAGTTATCAGTTTTATTAAACTAAAAACATGTTCATTAGTATTTGCAGGGAAAAAAGTGTAAATTCTTATCAGTAGAACTACTAGCTTACACATACATCATAGTTTGATGATGGATGAGTGAAGCTTCTTGCTGGTCTCTTGCATAATTTGTGAAATAGGTATACTGTATCCCATATGGCCTTGCAGGATCACATCCCAACTGCAGGGAAAACCAATCACCTATTAAGATCATAATTACAAAAGAAGCTGTATTTGTCAATTCCTCCACTATGAGAAATATTAAAGGTAAAGGTGTCACACAGAAATTGCCTTGCTAGCTACAACAGATTCTAATCTAAAGGCAGTGCTCATCCTGGCCTTGTATGGAGATGTCTCTGTGGTCATGTGGCCATCATGACTAAGGGCGCAATCCAGAGTAACTACGGGGAGTCCTTGCTCCGGTGTAAGAACAATTTGCTCTGGATTGCAATATGAATTTCCCATAGGTTTTCACTAGGTGGTGCAGTAACTACGGGTACACGTAATGTCTCTTACGTGCTCCCGTAGTTACTCTGGATTGTAGGGTTAAACACCTAAGGTGCACAGAATGCTATTACCTTCCCACTGAAGTAGTACCTATTTATCTACCTGCATTTATATGCTTTCAAACCTCTAGGTTGGCAGGAGCTGGGCAAATAACGGGAGCTTCCTCTGTCTTGAACTGCTGGCCTGTAGAGCCTATTTTATGCAACTACATTTTATGTTCTGTTCTGAACCTCCCGCTGCATCTCATCTCTCCCACTCTTTGCAGGCCAGACCCCATTCTTGCATTTCTTATGAACTCCAATATAAAACCACTTAAAAATAAGCAAGCAGGTCCTTCCCAGCCACTATCCCAAGACTGTGTAACATCTTTTGACAGACCACACTTATAACAAAATCCATTTTGCATTTCACTGTATAGAGCAGAGGTCTCCAAGCATTTTGGTCAAAGGGCAGTATTAAATACCTGGTATGTTGCCGAGGGCTGTAACATTTAAATAAATACTTTAGAGATGTAACTCATTCTTATGGTCTCAACACACTTTCTGGATGCAAACAGAGCACAGATCTGGTTGTGTTCTGTTATGTGGGTCAGAAATTCTGAGGACCAGAGGCTGGTTAAGAGTAGGATAGCCATGGGCTGGATTTGGAGACCCCTGGTGTACAGCAAGCATGTTTGCTCTTAGTAGTAAAACTGGGAGGTGTGGGGGGGGGGGGAGTAAGCCAAGCCATAGGCGGAACACCAAAATCTATCCACTATCCACAAATAAGATATAGGGTGCTGTTAGTAAACAAGCCACAATACAAGGAAGATCTGGAGAGAGAGAAAACAAGATGTCTACTCAGAAGCAAATCCCATTGTAGTCAATAGTACTTACTCCCAACTAAATGGGGACAGGATTGCATCTTCAAAATCCAATCTGATTCCTGCCTACTCAGAAGTCCCATTATAGCCTATGGGGCTTATTCCTAGGAAAGTGTGTATAAGATTGCAGCCTAAAGCTGTAATTACACACATACCTTCTTGTGGGAGTAAGGCTGCAATCCTAAACACACTTTCTTGAGAGTAAGACCCACTGAACACAATGGGGCTTCTTCTGAGTAGACCTGCACAGGATTGGGTCCTGAGGCGGCAATCCTAAACACACTTTCCTGAGAGTAACACCCATTGAACACAATGGGGCTTACTTCTGAGTAGACTTTGCATAGGATTGAGCCCTCAGGCTCCCTTTCCTGGGAGTAAGACGCATTGAACACAATGGGGATTACTTCTGAGTAGTGATGGTTGGGATTGTGTTCTAAGCCCTTACTTCTGAGTAGACAAACCTTGGCTTGGGCTCAGTCTCTCTCTCTGATGAAGGCAACTTCCCTGGGTGGGCAAGCAGCCGAGAGGAAGGGAGATGCAGGCAGGGGGACCGTTGAACCGCCGGAAGTGGAGTGAGAAGCAGCCAGCCCGCGCAACCTGGTGAGGAAGGAGGTCACTGGGCGGGGGGGGGAGGGAGAGGAAGGGGGAGCCTCACCGGGGCGCGCAAGGGGCCCTTCCCCTTCCCTTCCGTACGGCCTGGAACGGCACCGAAGGGAAGGGGAAGGGCCCCTTGCGCGCCCCGTGAGGCTTCCCCTTCCTCCTTCCCCGAGAAAGAGGGTCGACGTGAGGCCCCCACCGGGCGTCCGCCTCACCTGCTTGCCCCGATAGAAGAGGCGCTGTCGGTCTGGGCTGACTCTGAAGCTCTCCTGGATCTTCTGTCTGAGGCTCTCTATCTTGGTGAGGCGGCTGAGGTCTTCGATGGTCTCGGTGCGGGAGCCGTCGATGGTGCGCACCTGGATCCACATGGCTGAAGGGAAGGGGAGGGAGAGGAGTAGCCCTTCCCCGGTCCTTGCTCGGGCTCCTCAGTGTCCTCCCCGTCCCCGTCCCGCCAGGGAGCCTCGCTCTCTCCCTCCTTCCCTCAGCCCACCGCTCTCCTTCAGCGGCGAGCTCGAGGCCGCCAACGATCGCGCGCGCACGTTTAACGGTCACCCGAGTGACCGTTTAACGGTCGCCAGCGGCAGCCATGTCCGAAGCCTCAGGACTGTTTACCAACCGCTCTCACATGGAGGTCACGGCGCCAAGGCTAATCTCGCGAGAGGTGGAAGGCGAAGAAGAAAAAACACACACACAACAGACCACCAAATCCCCCCCGCCAGAGGAATAGGTAGAGGCGGAGCTTAACGTGCTGCGTTCCTATTGGCTCCACAGAGGCGGACGCCACGCCCCTTTCGAACGGAGGCAGAAGCCACGCCCTTTTCGAACGCACGAGGACGCCACGCCCCTTTCGAATCTAGGTCCCCACGCATCTTTGAGATGTTTCGAACAGGCGTGGAGGCCACGCCCCTTTCGAATGGAGGCAGAAGCCACGCCCCCTACGAATCTAGCTCCAGGTGTATCTGAAATGTTTCGAAGCCACGCCCCTTTCGAATGCATGAGGACGCCACGCCCCTTTCGAACGTGGCTCCGGGCGCACCTTCTTTGAGACGCTTAATAGGAAAAGCTGGGGATGGAATGGGGTCCTTTGTGTAGAGAGGTGCGCATGCGCTGCATAGGGGAGTTCCCCAGGGTCAATCCTGATAGTGCTAAGTGTGGGCTGGGAGAGCCCACCATGCCTGTGTGTGTCTACTCAGAAGAAAGTCCCATTGTTTTTAATGGGGCTTACTCTCAGGAAAGTATGCATAAGAACTAGGGGACGTCCACACAAATTGAATGTTGGGACCATCAGGACAGAAAAAAGAAAATATTTCTTTACCCAGTGTGTAGTTGGTCTGTGGAACTCCCTGCCACAGGATGTGTGATGGCATCTAGCCTCAATGCCTTTAAGAAGGGATTGGACAAACTCCTAGAGGAAAGGACCATCACAGGCTACAATCATATGCATCAGTGATACTCAAAGTGGGGTTCAAGACCCCATTGTTCACTTGCAGTCTCAGGACGGGGGTCATGAGAAGTTGAGATCTACCATCTTTGGTCTTTCCTGGGAGTAAATCTCATTGAACACAATGGGAATTACTTCCAAGTAGACATGGAGGAGCTCAGGCATCACAGTGATGTCGCAAACAGTAAGTTTGGCAGAGTTCCAGGCAGATTTTTAAGTTTGAAATGGGGTCCTATGCTGAAATGCCCGAATACCACTGGTACACATCTGTCTATCTACAGTATTTATATACTGCCTTTCAACCAAAAAGTGGTTTATAAGAAAACTAGCGAAAAGCGTACTCGCGTTGCGGGTGTAACATTTCCCCCTATGCCATCCCCCCATGGCGCAGAAACACCCCATGCGCATCATCCCCATGCGCATCATCCCCCATGCGCATCGTTCCCCCATGCGCATCGTCCCCCATGCGCATCATCCCCCATGTGCAACGTCCCCTCATGCACAACTTTCCCCCATGCGCAACTTCCCCAATGTGCAACTTCCCCAATGCACAACTTCCCCCATGCGCAACTTTCCCCCATGCGCAACTTTCCCCATGTGCATCACCCCCCATGCGCATCATCCCCCATGTGCAACTTCCCCCATGCGCAACTTCCCCATGCGCAACTTCCCCTCATGCGCAACTTCCCCTCATGCGCAACTTTCCCCATGCACATCATTGCCAATGCGCAACTTTCCCCCATGCGCAACTTTTCCCCATGCACAAGTTCTCCATGCGCAACTTTCCCCATGCGCATCATTCCCCTTGCGGAACTTTCCCCCATGCGCATCATCCCCCCATGCGCATCATCCCCCCATGCGCAACTTCCACCCATGTGCAACTTCCACCCATGCGCATCATCCCCTCATGTGCAACTTTCCCCATGTGCATCATTCGCCCATGCGCAACTTTTCCCCATGCGCAACTTCCCCCATGCGCAACATTTCTCCCATGCGCAACATCCTCTCATGCGCAACAACCTCCCATGCGCATCAGTCCCCCATGCGAAACTTCCCCATGCACAACTTCCCCCCATGCGCATCATCCTCCCATGCGCAATTTTCCTCCATACGCAACTTCCGCCCACGCGCAGCATCCTCGCCAGTGCAACCTCTTCCTCCGGAAAACATCCCCCAGTTCACCAGGCACTGAGCACCAAATTGGCTGGATGTTGTTCAGTCTCCCATGTTAAGTATAGGACAGAAACACATTGACCCATTTCAGCCCCTGAAGGGTTAAAGTTCTCCAGATGGTTCTTGGTGGGTGTTCAGGTGACAGAAGGATCCCTCCCAGAATTCCATGCTTCAGGCCCAGCAGTTGGGGCGGAATGTTGCTGAGTCAGCAATTCTCAATGCAAAGTATAGGGAAGAAAACGCGTTGCGCCCCTTTTCACCCCCTTCCAGTTGGAATTTCCGAAAACCGGTTCTTAGTGCACCCCTCAGTCACAGAAGGAACACCCACCCCAAATTTCACACTTCTAGGCCTAGCAGGGCCTTTGGGGCCTTTCACACTTTGGCAGGGTGGTGATGAGTCAGTCAGTGAGTCAGTCAGTGAGTCAGTGAGTGACTTTTCTCTTTTATATATATGGATGAAAGAATGAATAGCTAATGAATAGCTAATGCTGGGTGTAGATGTACATGAATTGTGTGTAGATCATGGGCACAGCCAAGTGTTTCTTAACTAGTGTTAAGGGTACCATCTATCTGAGATGGTGCCTGGAGGTACTCATGGGTCCAGGGTGACCTATGTCATAACCACAAAAGAGGACAAGGCCCCTCAAAATTTAGGACAGCCTAGAAAAATGTAAGACATCACAAAATAAAAGCTGAAAAAAACTTATATACTGTATATATTGCTTTCATGTATTTAATTTAAACACTATATTGCTTATTATTAAATTTAAAACTATTACATATAATTTATTACTGATAATTTATTAATTAGAAGAAGACTGGATGCTGCCTGTTCAGAGGGAAAAATGACAATGAAGATTTTTTTTTTCCAGGACTCAAGGCTAAAATAGAGGACATATACTGGAAAAAGAGCACATATGGTCACCCTGCATGAGTCCCTTGGGCACCTGCTGCTTGCTAGCAAGGCAAAGAACATGACACAACAGTGGTGGGAGGCTTAACGCAGTGGCCACACCTCCAAAGCATGCTTTTCCACACTCAAGAAAAATTTCCATCCTCTCTGAGCATATTTCTGGTATTTGTCCCATCACATCTGGCCTCCCAACTCGTAAGATATAGGTGATTATGTCATCTCCAGTTACTTCTGGAGATATATGAAATAAATGGACTACATGAAGTGGTACAGGCAGTGCTTTCATTTCTAGAAAAAAAGGGAGAACCCCATGAAATAAAGGTGTTTCCTAAATAAAAGAAATACATTTCCACCTAGAAATAAAGGTGGAACACCATGAAGATGTTATAAAGGTGGAGGAACTCACCACAATGATATTATTTGGAATCATCGGTATTCCTACTTGGGGGTCCCAGAGGTGCCAATACTCAGTACCGGTGAATAAAAAGATAAAAGTGCCCCCTGCACATTTAAAGATAAAAGTGTACTACTAGTCGTGACTGACTGTAGGGTGTGGTGGTCATCCCTGTTTCTAAGCCTTTAGAGCAGTGGTTCTCAATCTTCCTAATGCCGTGCCCCTTTATAAGTTCCTCATGTTGTGGGGACCCCCAACCATAAAATTATTTTCGTTGCTACTTTATAACTGTAATTTTGCTACTGTTACGAATCATAATGTAAATATCCATGATGTATTTTCATTGTTACAAATGAAATGTGTGTTCTATGCACACGCTGAACACAATGGGATTTATTTCAGAGTAGGCATGCATAGGATTGGGCCCTGAGACTGCAATCCTATCCATATTTACATGAGAGTAAAGGCCACCCTGACTATAATGGGATTTTTTCAGAATAGGCATGCATACGATTGGGCCCTGAGGCTGTCAGTCAGCCCCAGTGCACGCACAGCTACAGCTGGAGGTCTGGCAAGCCTGACTTGGCCCCCTGCACCAGGGGTCTTTCGGTGACCCCCAGGAAAGCTCTAGGCCAGCATTTCTCAAAGTGGGGGTTGGGACCCCTTTGGGGGTCGCCTAAAGACCCCTGGTGCAGGGGGCCAGGTCAGGCTTGCCAGACCTCCGGCTGCAGCTACGCACGCACTGGGGCTGACTGACAGCCTCAGGGCCCAATCCTATGCATGCCTACTCTGAAATAAATCCCATTGTGTTCAACGTGTGCATAGAACACACATTTCATTTGTAACAATGAAAATACATCCTGCATATTGGATATTTACATCACAATTCAGAACAGTAGCAAAATTACAGTTATAAAGTCTTGAGAGAAGGGCCCATGAGACAGGCAAGAGGGTTTTGCTTTAAAGCAAGAGAAGCAAACTTTAAAAAACAGATTAAAAACTTGCATGGAGTATTTTCTATATTAAACAGTGTACAATTTCCTATTAAGTAGTTATTGGCTCATTCTCTAATGAGCGGCAAAGGGGCATGTTTGCATGCTTGACTGCTCACACTTTTTTTTTTTAGTCAGTCTCTCCCCAGCATCCTTTATAGCCTTTTGGAGAAAAAAATCAAATGAAAAAACTGCTCAGCACTGTAGAAGCCTCAGATTGGAGAGAAGAGGGAGTTTTCCAAGTCTGGTGTCAGCTTTGGGTGGAACGAAGGAAGGCCAACACCAAAATCCATTTCGCCATCCAGACGGGCAAGAGGTGAGGAGGGATTCTTGCGATGGTCCTCAATGTGCTGGGTCATCTCCTCCCGTGAAGTTGTAGAGTAGGTGCATTGCAGACAGTTGTAGCAGCCCCGGGTATGTTGCCACACAATGCGGCTGTTGGAGGAGTGCCCTTTTTTAAATTGTATTGTTGTTTTTAACCAAACTAACTTTTAGGATGCTAACTTGCTGCATAGAGTGGCTATTTTTTGCTTTCTTTTTAACTGTACCTTGCCTTCAACTAAACTAACTCTTAGGCTGTTTACAATCTAATTTTATTGTGTACATTATGCCAATAAAGGTTATGATTGATTGATTGACATTTATAAAGTAGCAACGAAAATAATTTTATGGTTGGGGGTCCCCACAATATGAAAAACTTATAAAGGGGTCATGGTGTTAGGAAGATTGAGAACCACTGCTCTAGGCGATCCCCAAAGGGGTCCTGACCTCCACTTTGAGAAACGCTGCTTTAGAACAAGATTTGTCCAAAAACGCTTCAGTGGTCATGACTATGCCGAAGTTGCACAGAACGCTGTTTTACCTATTCACTGATATGGTACCTGTTTCTCTACTTGCATTTACATGCTTTTGAACTGCTAGGTTGGCAGGAGCTGGGCAAGGGACAGGAGCTCACTGTCTTGTAGCAGCTGAGTCTCAAACCCCATTATGCGGGATGACAGGCACAGGCATCCCATTATGCGGGATGACAGGCACAGCCAAAATACCCCATATCATTAATTAATCAATTCATGTGGTTAATTTAACCATTACATTACTTATTATTAAATTTAAAACTATTACATATAATTTATTAATTACAAGAATTCTACATGCTGCCTGCTCTGAAGGAAAAGGAGGACAAAGGAGATTTTGTGCCAAATCAGATTTCGTGTTCAGGACACGTCTGCGCGCACGCCAAGGTTGGCGCAAGTGCAGTCGCGTCCTCTTCAGGAAGCATCTGCGCCTGCGCCAACCTTGGCGCAAGCGCAGTACGTCAGGGTTGGGCCGCCCCGCCCCTTGACCCTAGCCCCACCCCCTGACCCCACCTGGCCCACCTACTTCCAGCGAACCGGTTGATAGGTTGGGCCAGACCCATCCCTGGTCTTAACCACTTATGGTAAGCATTATTCAACAAACATCAATGGGTCTTCTATTAAAAGTGTAACAGTTCTTCCAGTCTTGGTTATTTCTAGAAATAAAACAAGAATTCACATTTTCTACATCTGCAAACAAGAAAGTGGAGATTGTGGGCAGGTTTCCAAAAACTGGCATTAGCACATGCGAGCAGAATGTAGCAGGTTGCCAGAACATGGTATTAACAGAAGTCATCTGAGATAACAAAAAGAATCACCTCTTCCATTCTAGCTTCCTCCTGGATAATAATTTGCCAGCCACCTCACAGGTGTGTTTGTAACTCAGAAACACAGGTGTGTTTGTAACTTTGAAGTGATGGTTCATTATTTCTGGTATTTTCATATAAGGAGCATTGAAATAAATAGAACATTAGTGTTTTAAAATCTGAAAATTCAAAATAAATCTTTTTTCCCCCCACAGAAAGATGAATGTTTGACACATAATTGGCTGCAAAACTTTAAAGCCAAGCACCATGGAAGTGAAAGGAGATAACCTGTAGATTTTCTAGAAATGGAGATTCCAAGGAAATGCTCTGTTGCTTTCAAAGAAGGATTTTTTAAAATCAAATCCCTGGCTGTCAGATGCTTTAGAAATGCTCCACTGATTTTAAATGAGCTTTTCTACCAAATCTCGATACAGATATAATACTAATTTTCAGCTGAAACTAATGGAAGATTTCTATCACCTTCAACTTAATTTAGCAGAAAAGATTTGGCAGAAAAGTTCCAACAAAACTAATGAAAGATTTGATTTACAACACATTTTAGCTTTTGCATAAGGTGTTTTCAACGCCTGATTCTTCTAAATGAGGAGAGTGTTTCCCTCCATTCCTCCCTAAAGTCTCCTGATTCTCTCCTATCCCCTTTCCTGCTGCTGGATACAGTATACTTATTTTTGCAAGGGAGGGTGACACATAGGATTGGGACCTAAGTGTCACTGGATATCCCTACAATCCAGAGTAACTACAGGATAACATAAGAGATATTTACGTCGACGTAGTAACAGCACCACCTAGTGAAAACCTATGGGAAAGTCATACTGCAATCCAGAGTAAATTGTTCTTACGTCGGAGCAAGGACTCCCCGTAGTTACTCTGGATTGCGCCCATTGTCTCCTGAGGCTGCACAATGCACTATCAGAAATTGGAAAATGTTTCTGTGTTGAAAACAGTGTGAGGACTTTGTGGCACAATCATGTATACATGTGTTATTTGTGTGTTCTTGTGAGAAGAGAATAATTAGAGTCCTATGCAGGTCAAATCAGAAGTCCAGTTATTCAATAGTACTTATCCTTAGGAAAGTATGGAATAGTATTTTGCCCAAATTTTCCTGTCCAAGCACAGACAGAAAAATGCTGGAATGAATGCTGGATCTCATGTGATAAACAACAAATAAGTTGCATGCTATTTCTTACTTCCTAGAGCAGGGGCCTCCAAAATTTTTGGCACGAGGGCCACGTCAAGTCTCTGACACTGTGTTGGGGGCCAGAAAACTAATTTACATTTCAAATTTGAATACGTTTACATAAATTTACATATAAGAATGTATTGGAGAGGATTACAAAGTTTGTCCAAGGACCTGAAGGAGGGTTCTTGCTGGGGGCCACATTGAGGCTCACCAAGAGTAACGTATGGCCCTCAGGCCAGGGTTTGGAGAACCCTGTCCTAGAGGAACATTTGATGTGCCACTTTCTTGGGAAAAGCAAAATTTTGGCAATTTAAATTAGTATATTCCTATGTGGCTGGCTGGGCAGCTGCTCCATCATGGCTGAAGCTCTCATTGCCTGAGCCCTTGAGAAAACCCCAGATATAATTATAGATAGTTATCGTATCAGTCTTAAGAGTCTTGTCTCCACAAATATTTCTATAAATGTCTTAGGTGGCAGAACCAACCAATCCCACTGGGCTGTTGTGTCTTTACCTGGGTAAGGAGGAGCAATTCCCTTTGTCCTTGCTGAGCCACTTTTGGCCACAAGACTTCATTAGATAGGGAGCCTCCCCATGCCAGGTTATATTAGGATAGGGCTGAGAATTTGGAATAAAAACACATATCAACTTCTTGCCTTTTTCTTTTTTAAATCACAATATCTGTGAAAAAATAAAATCATTTTCAAACATCTCTAGAAATAGGAGATTTTTCTATAATTATATAAGAACACTACTTCCTGCATAAGCTCATGCAGTAGAATATTTGGGCATGGTTGATAATCCTGGATAGCTAAATGATTATGGGCAAAATCCAGAGTAATTACAGAGTCCTTGCCCCAGTGTAAGAAGAATTTACTCTGGACTGCAATATGAATTTCCCATAGGTTTTCACTAGATGGTGCAGTAACTACAGGTGCATGTAATGTCTCTTACATGCTCATGTAGTTACTCTGGATTTAGCTGTATTTCAGAGACTCTTATCACTTAATGTCAAAATGGTGATTTTCATCAGTGAACCTCAATGCAAAGGCCAAAGTATACATTAACCTGCAGTGTGCCAGGTTGATAGAAGTGCATTTCCAAAGAATATTTTTGGTTTTGTCCTTATAGTATATATTTTCACTCTTTTCAAACAGCATTGCAAATTAATTTATAAGAACAATAGATGTTGTAAGTATATAAAGACGATAGATATAATGCCAGACTATCATTGTGTTATAACAGCTCCCAATCTCTCTGTATTTTTTGATTACTGAACTGGGGGTGAAAACAGAAGGAGAGACGTACTTAGCACTACCTATTACGTTTCCTTGAAAGCTAGTCCCATTGAGCCCAGTGGAACTTTGCCTCAGGGAAGTGTGCACAGGATAGTTTTTCCAGGTACAGTGACGCCTCATGTAAAGAACGCCTCACGTAAAGTATGTTTCACGTAACAAACAAACATTTCTCTAGGATTCTGCTTCACGTAACAAACTGCCTCACGTAAAGAACACATTTGTTGGCAGTTGGGGCAGACGCGCTGGCCGGCAGCCTGTTTAAAAAGCGTCAGGGCTGCCTACCGCACCTGCCCATAGTGAAAGCAACTCTTCCATGCTGTTCCTCCTGTGGCCGGGTGTCTGCTGAGCAGAGAGAGAGAAGTGGAGAAGAGGGAAGCAGTTCAGGGCTAGCCAGAAGGGAGCAGGGGAGAGAGAGGCTCAGGGTGGAGGGAAGGAGAAAGTGGGGAGACACTTTGAAGGTGTCTTGGATTACAACCTCCTAACCATGTCTACCCAGAAGTAAGCCCCATTGTGTTAAATGGGTCTTACTCCCAGGAAAGTGTCTTTAGGACTGCAGCCTAAGTAGACTTCATAAGATCATGCATGTTGAATGCATGTTTTGAATTCAATCCCAGTGTTCTGTCATCATTTTTACATCCAGTTAATATTTTTATATGAATATTTTTGGGGTTGTGGAACCAATCGTCTGAGTTTCCATTATTTCCTATGGGAAAATCCACTTCACGTAAAGAACGTTTCACATAACAAACATGCCTCCGGAACGAATTAAATTTGTTACGTGAGGCATCACTGTACCTGTATTAGCTATTGGAGTATACTAATAAGATGAGAAGAGCAAGCCATCTCTATTGTGTTCCCACTAGATGGCGAGAGAGAATAGAAGTTGCATACAAAGGCAAGGTTCAGCCTCCAGATGCAGAAAATGTCCAAAATTGCACTGCTAAACCAAACCGTATGTTATAAATGATGAAAATCAATGACATCCTGAGTGCTAAGGACATAAGAGAAGTTAGCAATATGCATTTTCATCCATGACTTATAGGATGCAATCCAGAGTTAGGGCAGTGAGAATGGCCCAGCTGGGCTGTCCCAAGTAGATTGTATCCAGAGTAGAACATTGTGGCAAATCCACAAGCTGCTGAGGATGTTGAGCACCAAGTAAGTGGCACCTGGGGAGGGCTTGCTCCCGAGAAGACCCCCCTCAGATCACACTGAACAAGGAACAGCTGTGGTGCCTGTCTTATGAGGAAGCCCAGGAGTGCCTGACAGCTGCAGCGTGAGACTGCAGTATAGCAGTACCTGTGGTGGAGGGTGGATGCAAGGGGATTGTTGGAGTGGCCGGCTGGAGTTGTCCTGCATCCAGAGGTTGATGGGCTGTTGTAGTTGTGCCATATTCTGAGGTTGAGAGGCAGGGGTTGCAGTTAGGCTGGCAAAGGACTCCAAATTTTTGCCAACATCCATTTTTACTCTTGCTTATCATGAATTCCTTATAGGTCAACTCCTGCTTTTGAGGTGGTATAACTTTGAGGAGTCGGAACAGGGCATTTCTGCCCTTGAAACAGGCTCTTAATACAGTCTAACTGCACTGTTCTAGGCCATACTGAACATGCCCTCAACATGTCTCTCCTGAATTGCCTAGGCTGGCACAGCTAGACTGACCCAGGTCCATCTGTCTTAGTATATTATATTTTTGTTGACTTACACCAGCCCAGGTCTTTCTGGTGTAACTGGGCTGGCCCATCTTGGAATTGGGCCAGCCCAGTGATAGTTGGCTAGCCCAAGTGCATTTCAGGATTGCAGCCTTAGAGCACAATCCTAACCATGTCTACTCAAAAGTAAGCCCCATTGTGTTCAATGAATTTTACTCCCAGGAAGACACTTTCTCTTGCAGTGTTTGTCTTTCAGCAATTTGCTTGAGGCCCTGAGGCAAAGCCCGGCACTGAACCCTCATGGCACTTCCTCACACCTGCCCTGATGTGTCCATTGCTCCAGGCGGCATGTGATGGGCTTCCAGCTGGCACTGGAGTCAGAACAGGCTGGCATGAGCCAACACCAGTCCAGCCCTGACCTGAAGCAGAGTGTCACAGGCATGCCTTTTGGTTTGTTCAAGTCAAGCTCAGGGAAGTCTGTTGTCAGACAACAGCCCCCTTATTACCCCTATTTACTTGACTCTTATGTGCCATCAAATCTAATGTGCACCTCTATTTTAAAAGCCTTGAGATTTCAAAAAATGTTTACTGGTGATTGTACTGCGCAGCTGCAAAGCAGGTACAAAATTTAATTTTACTGCATATAATAAGTGATATGATAATCATAAAATGGCAATTTTATGTTATGATTTTTACCTAAGTGCACTACTTTTACAACACTGGGTTTATGTTACATTTTAATTACAATATAGTAAACTAAATACTGACCTATACATAATAAAATATCCATATTTACTCTAATGTGCCATTGAATCTAATGCGCACCTCAATTTTGGACACTACATTTGGCTGAAAAAGGTGAGTGTTCAAGTATATAAAGTAATTTGCTATTGGTTTTCCACTGATGCTGTCAGAATTAGTGTGAGGACTACAGCAGCATGGAGTTGCCTAGACTCAGTGATGGGATTCAAATAAATTAACTGGTTCTATGCACATCTGGCAGCCACTTTTAATTGGCTATTTTTAAACTTTATATGTCCTTTCTCACGTTAACAACCGGTTCTATAGAGTAGGTGCGAACCTGCTGGAGCCTGCCACTGCCTAGACTCCTTTCTGCCTCCTTTTTGTGCAGGACATGTGTTGCCCACCAGTGTGACAGCAATGCATCTGCAGCATACTAATAGGATTTAAGTGTCACGCACCTACATGTTTGTCGAGCCACAAAAAGTAAAAACCCTCTCTATTAACCAGGAAAATTAATACAACTGTGTACCTGCCATCCATTCAACTGGCCAGTGGCTAAATGGAGTGGGAAAAGCTGCTGTAATTGACTACAGATAGATGCCAAAATCATCTCTCCTTCTTTAAGACATTTGGGGGAAGTGAAGCAGGACATGTGGCGTTTATTTCTCAGCCATGTTAGTTTCTTTGCATTCATCAGGCTCCATACTGTAAGGTGTGTGGCGGTTTTACTTCTCACTGGCCAGTGAGGTAGAAAATTGTCATCCCATTCTTCTATTGACTTACTAGCAAAAAGCGTACCCACGTTGCGGGAGTAAAATTTTCCCATACGACATCACCCCACAGCGCAACTTCCCCCATGCGCATCATCCCCCCATCCGCATCATCCCCCCATGCACAACTTTTCCTATGCGCAATTTCCCCCCATGGGCAACTCCCCCATGCACATCATCCTCCATGCACATCATACCCCCATGCTCACCATCCCCATGTGCAACTGTCCCCATGTGCACCATCCCTCCATAAGCACCTTCTCCCATGCTCAACTTCCCCCCATGCTCAACTTCCCCCATGCTCAAATTCCCCCCATGCACAACTTCCCCATGCGCATCATCCCCATGCGCAACTTACCCCCATGCGCAACTTTCCCCATGCGCATCAGTCCCCCATGCGCATCATCCCCATGCGCAACTTACCCCCATGCGCAACTTTCCCCATGCGCATCAGTCCCCCATGCGAAACTTCCTCCATGCACAACTTCCCCCATGCACAACTTCCCGCCATGCGCATCATCCTCCCATGCGCAACTTTCCCTCATGCGCAATTTCCCCTCATGTGCAGCATCCTCGCCAGTGCAACCTCTTCCTCCGAACAACATCCCCCAGTACACCAGGGTCCAAGCACCAAATTGGCTGGATGTTGTTCAGTCTCCCATGTTAAGTATAGGACAGAAACACGTTGCCCCCTTTTCAGCCCCTGAAGGGTTAAAGTTCTCCAGATGGTTCTTGGTAGGTGTTCAGGTGACAGAAGGAACTCCCAGAATTCCATGCTTCAGGCCCAGCAGTTGGGGCCGAATGTTGCTGAGTCAGCAATTCTCAATGCAAAGTATAGGGAGGAAAACGCGTTGCGCCCCTTTTCACCCCCTTCTGGTTGGAATTTCTGAAAACCAGTTCTTAGTGCACCCCTCAGTCATGGAAGGAACACCCACCCCAAATTTCACGCTTCTAGGCCCACCGGTTTTGGCAGGGCGGTGATGAGTGAGTGAGTGAGTGAGTCAGTCAGTCAGTCAGTGACTTTTCTCTTTTATATATATATAGATTGATTTCAAATATTTGTATGCCATCTTTCAAAGGATCAGAACAATTTATGGAAAACTCAGCAGAATATGAAATTAACAATAACACACTCACAAGCAACTGAACTCAACAAATCACACAGAAGACAGCAAAAATAATATATTTATTTATTTTAAGATATTCCTTGGGAATGCCAACAAGACAGCATGTAAAGTGGCTTACAAAATTTAGCGCAATGCAACTACAGCATTCTAAAACAAAACAATAATAGCAGTAAAGATCCAACAACAAAAAAGAACAGAGTGCAATAAATGCAATGTAACATAATATGGAGGAAGATGAAACTAACACAATACAGCAAAAACTAAAGTAGGTTCCCAAATGGGTTCATAGTAGTCAGCAAATCCTGTCTAGCTTCTGATAAAGGTCCATCAAGCAAACCATGGCAAGCCCAAGACCTCCTGATGCCTGAGACAGCATACAAAATGCTGCCCCCTCAACATTGCCTCAGCCTCTATTCCTCCAATTCTCCAGTGGTTCTAGCTTAGGAATGGTATCCCCCATATCTCTTCTTCTTTGTTCCCCTCTTTCTTTTTCAATTCAGGGAATAGAAGGGGAGCAGTGAAGAGATTTATAGCACAATCCAGAGTAACTTTGGGAGTTCTCACATCGACTTGAGAAAAATTTACTCTGGACTGCTCTATGCATTTCCCATAAGTTTCCCATAGGTGGCGCCATAACTACATCAACATAAATGTCTCTTGCGTCGTCATAAGAGCTCCCGTAGTTACTCTGGATTGTGGTCTTAGGCAGGCAGAGATGGGGAATCTCCTCCAACCTGCTGCCCGAGGCAACCACTTCAGCTGGCCTCATGGATGACCCAGCCCTGGCCTGAAGCAAGATTCAAATGTTTCTAGAAAAGCAAGCATCTGTGCACAAGTCCCAAAAAATTATATTCTCATATTATACTCTTATGCACGTACTGTATGCCTGATTTTGCCACATGTCATTGCCTAATTTCATAGGCTATTTCTTGGGATTGGGCAAAGGAAACACAACGTAGGACTACTTGTGTATTTATAAGACTGCAATCCAAAGGACACTTTGCAATCCAAAAGACAGTGGGGCTTACTTTTGAGTAGACATGGTTAGAATTGTGCTCTAAGTTGCCTAAATGTTAAAAGATGGAAAGGTGGGAGGAATGCATATTTATTGTTATATTCTGGGCTACTAAAATAAGGATTCCCCAGTTATTGTCACTAAATTGCAAGCATATCAGCAAGCTAAAAGATAGTAACTCCTCCACCAATCTGAATGGGACTCCTTTCATATCCAGCAGTGGCATCCCTGTATCAGCACACAGAACACTGTTACCTTCCCACCAAAGTGGTCCCTATTTATCTACTTGCATTTACATGCTTTCAAACTGCTAGGTTGGCAGGAACTGGGCTAAGGATGGGAGATCACCCCATCTTATAGGACCCAGGTCTCAAACCCTGGCCTGTTTGTTAACAGGCACAGTGTCTTAACCACTAGCACCACCACAGCCCTTCTGATAGGAGGGGGATATTTCAAAGCTTTTTTTGCATTGGATTCTGCTGGAAAAGCCACATCCAACATAATATATTTATTATGTTGGAGATAATTGACTAGGTGGAGATAATTAGTCTGAGCAATTTAAGGAATTTTGGTTTAAAGAATTTGGGGGGCCCTATGGATGCCACTGCCCAGAGCCATTTTAATGCTATGTCCAGTTTTTGCAGAAAACCAAAAGTCATGTTATAAAGGCTTTGGTAGGCATTCTTAGTCTCCCAGATGCAACTGGACCAAGGTTCTGGTTGCACTTGGGAGGCTGCCAGAGGGGGCTACTTGAAGCATCCAGAGTAAGGCAAATCCACTGACAAAAGAGCCTAAACCACTGGGAGTGAGGAGTTAAGTGCTGAGCATCACAGAGACTTGGGAATGTGGAGGAAGGATATGGGGGAGGTGTTTTGGGATTTGTAGAATAATCCACCTTCCACCAAGGAGACCCTCAGTTTGCTAGTATCCAACATAGGATACAGACAGTGGCAGCAGTGGTATACAGTCCCTGCAGGCCACAATCACTGGGCACCACAGAAGGGGTGCCAGCACGCCCACCACTCCCACGATTTCCCCATCTGGAGAAGTCCAGGAAGTACTCAGGTGTGTTCTGTAGCTGGTCAGGCTCTGCTGCCTGACTGGCTGTGGAGGATGCATGTGCCCCGGCTAGGGCATGCATGCACTGTCCACAGCCAGCTGGGAGCAACAGATTGCCCCACTGCGAATGTGCCTCCGTGGCACATGTGCATCATAATATAATGGCACCACAAGGTGTCATGACAAGATGGCATGCCATGGGTACAGATTGAGCTTGGTACACCTTTGAGTAACAGGCATTTAACTCCCACTTCTCCTGTGAAGATACAGTTGGGCTCTTCCTAACAAAACTAAAATTACTAAGCACTGTTATTTGGGAGTACAATTTCTTATTAATGTCGTATCGGAAGCTGCCTTCCACTGAGCCAGACCATTATGTTTATCTAACTCATTATTATGGATGCTGATAGACAATACCTATCTACAGTATTTATATACCGCTTTTCAACGGAAAAGTTCACAAAGCAGTTTACAAGAAAATGAAAAAATTAATAGCTACCATATTTCCCAGCTTATAAGACGCACTTTTTTTCTTCCCAAAGGGGGGGAATGTCTGTGCGTCTTATAGAGTGATAGGGCTAATCCTGGAGCACCTTATCCCATCATGTCATATGGATTTGTATTGAAGAGCAAAATCCAATGCAACAATCAGTTTTGAGATATCTCCTTCCTATCAAAAGTTATGGCCAAAAAAGTAAAAATCAAAAATATAAAAACAAAAAAATACATTTTTTGGTAATTTTTTTAAGCGGGTAGGAATTTTGGCCTTGGGATTCAGGAATTTTGGGTTTGGCATCTGGTCACCCTGACACAGATGCAATCCTAAGCAGCCTTCCCTGGCTTGGAGACTTGCTCCAAAGTAGACATGCACAAGACCTGGTCCCTGCTGCTCCATGCCTGTGCCTCCCTCACTCTTCCCTATTTATCTAGATCCCCTCACCTTTCCCTACCTACCCCCCAAAAGAACCCCCCCCAACTTACCTGCCTTCCTTTACCATTTGCAATGAGATTTGTGCAAAATGTTGGTGTCTGATCATTTGCAATGAGATTTGTGCAAAAGTCACAAATCACTGACACTAGAGATGATGAGTTTTTGGGGTTACCAAAAAATTAGAAGTGTGCTTGAAGCTTAAAGTCTTTCCTCATTTGTAAATGACAGTGATAATGGTTCTTTATACCACTGTTGACTTTACATGGTGGAAAAATTATTCCGCTATATTTTATTAAATATATTAGTACACCATTTGGTTCAGAATATTTTTTCTTGTTTTGCTCCTCTAAACTTTGGTGCGTCTCATGGTCCAGTGCGTGTAATAAGCTGGGAAATATGGTAATTAACAGCTAATGGGTCCTACCATCCCTGTCCCCAAAGGGCTCACAATCTAAAATGCAAAAGAAGCCACTAAAACAGACATCGCTGGGGTTACTCTCCCCCTGTGAAATAAAGAGAAACACCCACTTGAAAGAGTGTCTCTTGTCCAGTTAGCAGAAGTAAATATTAGCAGACAATATTTCAGACAATATTTCAGACAGCCCATCTTGGAGATGCTAAGAACTGGAACTTCTGCACGCAAAGCAGGTGCTTTCCAGGGGCTCAGAAGCCTCACTTCTTAACTCAAAGAAGGAAGCTGGTATAGAAGAATTGGCTGCAAGGTACTTCTCATTCACATGAAGAACATGGGTCTTGTTCTTATAACATTGAAAACTTAGAGATTTCCCATTTGTTTCAACATTCATGACGAAAAGATGGCGTTCTAGATCCTCTCCTAATACCTATGCAAGAAATAGAATGATGCCTGATATTTATTTTTGATAAAGTATTTCCAGGGTGTTATAAATAAAAAGACTGATTTTCTATATTAACAGCATATATCTGTACAATTAAATGAGCTGTGCGTATCTTACTCAATTGAAATAACAAGCAAAGATTCCTTTCAGAAAATGCCCTGAGAAGGGGCAGTGTATACCTTACTTCCCAGAATCAAATGCTCAGGAAGTTCATTCACCTAGGAATACTGATATATATTTTATGCATGAGAATTCTGGAAAACTGAAAAACCACGGCCACATTTGCCTCTCAGTTGCGAGAGGCAGAACAGGGCTATATATATCTTGCCAAGATGAATGCATCTCATCAGCCATGTATGCATCATGTAGGCCAAGATACCTGGATAATGAACAGTATATTGGGCAGTATTCATCTTAATAATAATAATAATAATAATAATAATAATAATAATAATAATAACTAGGCATTTATATACCGCTTTTCTGGACATTTTTGGATTGCTCCTCAGTCTTTAATCAAAGCGGTTTACATAGGCAGGCGAATTCTAAATCCCCGAAGGGATTTTTACAAACACAGATTGTCTCTATCTTTCAAGAGACACTACATTCAAGACGTTACATTCACAGTCTGGTTACAACACTGGCCACGGATGTCTGAAATGCTGGCTGACAAAGCTCTCCTTCTCATGAAGGGTAGCTGAGAAAGTTATCACGAAGTTCTCAAAGTTCAGTTCTCACGAAGTTTACGAAATTCAGTTCTCACGAAGGGCAGCTTGATGCATCACAAGTTGTACAGGCATGGCATTTAACATTTTATATGGAAATGGTTTTAGCATTGGATATTACAACCTGAAACTGGGTTAGAGACACTTTTTTCAAGTACATGCTTCTCTTTTATTTAGTGGTGTGGTGGGGGAGTAACTGACCCTTCTCACACCAGAATTTTCTTTTCTAGAGGCTGTCTGCTGCTGTCCTTTTTAGACTGTGAGACCTTTGGGGTCAGGGAGCCATTAGTTATTTGATTTTGGCTGCAATCCGAACCACACTTTCCTGGGAGTAGCTACTATTGAACACAATGGGATTAACCCTGCAATCCAGAGTAACTACGGGAGCACATAAGAGACATTACATGTACCCGTGGTTACTGCACCATCTAGTGAAAACCTATGCAATTCATATTGCATATTGAAATCCAGAGCAAATTGTTCTTACACTGGAGTAAGGACTCCCCGTAATTATTCTGGATTTCGCCCTTAGTTCTGAGTAGACACGCTTAGGATTGCACTGTTTCTCTAAACCATTTTGTGAACTTTAACATTGAAAAGTGGTAGATAAATACTATCAATAATAATATTTGTTGATCACATACCCGTATGGTACTAGGTGGGTCTTTGCTGTTTGCATCTTCAGTCTTTGTTGTAGATAACTGCAAAGGCATGCACCAAAAATGTAAAAAAAATTCTTCCCTATTTCTGTTGATAACCACAAGCTTAATCATCCAGCATGACCACTTCCAAAACTATTCCACCCACTTCTAGGTTAACTGCAAGTCGAGGAGATGAACATAAAATAATTGTTCCTGGCTGGATTACTAGTGCTCTTTCACAATATGGAACTCGTAAAGATTATGTGGCGTACTATATGACTAAACTCATTATTCTGAAATTTATCTTGTAAAAAGGCAATCTCCAACCTATTCTCTCAGTCCAGTAGAGCAGAAACATTTTTTTGCTTACTCTTAGTAGGAATAGCTGTATAGAAATTAAACCTGAAGCTAACAGTTTAAGGAACCTCCAGCTCAGAGTAAAGACGGTATGGGTAATTTGATATTTATATTATCTTGAGTGCACTTTGCAAACAAAAAACTTAAAAAAAACTTCTTTACTGTTCACACAGTTCTAGAATTAGAAAAAGCCAAAAGGAACAGCCAGCTTAATAAAAACCTTGTTTCACAGTGCACAGTGGGGCACCCTGTGATCAGGACAACACATCATTGCCTGTGTCTCTGTCTCCTCTCTTAGCAGAAAATATGAAATTCCTCCTCTCTGGATAATGAGATGATTTTCTTATCTCTATATTCCCTCATTATTCTGAAAGTTCGCACAGATCTGTAGAAGGGAATGGAATATTCAGTTACTTTACCCCTTTTTCCTGCATTCCTAAAAAGTCGTGTGTCCTGTGTCCAAATGGATGGCCAAATGTGTGTCAAGTTAGATGCAAGTTTTAATTAAAATGTACACATAGCCTACAGCCCTCCGGTCATATTGCAATGGTTCTCAATCCCAACTCTATCCCAAAGAAAAACAGGTTTTAATTACCGTCTGCTTATTGCTGTCCTTGTTGAGTACCATAAAACTTTTTCCAATCTTTTGAGTAAGAGTAACCAAATATTGTTTATCTAGAGAGAGAGAGAGAGAGAGAGAGAGAGAGAGAGAGAGAGAGAGAGATAAGGAACCTTCTTTTGTAATGTTGTAGATATTTTCAAACTTTTTTAAAAAATGCGTTCTGCCTCTATTGAAAGACTACAGGTGGGGGGTCTCAGTATTCATGGGTGAATCTGTTCTCAGATTTCCCACTGATACCAAAAATTGCAGATAATCAAACGTGTTATTCCCTTTTCTCCTTCAAAGGGACTGGAGTTCACTTCATTCCCCTTCAGAGGGTTTTGTGAAGCCCACAGAGGCAGCATGTGACTGTCCATTGCCTCTGTGGGCCTCAAAATGGCCGAGAGGGGTGAAATGTTTCCCACTTTGTGTTTCCTAAAAGGCTTTCTCCAGACATCAAAATTCCTTATATGGCAACATGTAACTTTTTTGCCTATTTTGAGGTCTTCAGAGGCAGTGGGCAGACATGTGCTGCCTCTGCCGGCTATCGAAAGCCCTGTGGAGGGAACTGGTGCACAGCTGAAAAGTTGGAGCTGAGTCTGGCTCAAAACAAGTCCAGGGGATCTGTATTGAGCCAGATCTGCAGATGAAAAATCTATGGACAGACAGGCTCCACCTGTATTATATTTGTGGATCTGGGAAGAAGTAGAAGTCAAATGTATGCCAATAGATTCAATAGAAAAGGGTGTCAGATGACTCATAAAAATGAAACAAAGGGGGTACAAGCATAAAAATGAAAGACTGCATTAGCAGTAGCCTAGTACCGTATACAGGTGGTGACCTGGTACCCATGGGCGATCTGTTCCTGGTCCCCTGCATAGACAGAGAGCTGCAGAAGTCCACTGTTTCATTCCCTTTTAACCCTCCCAAGGCAATTAAAACTGTACTCCAGTCACTTCTGTAGGGCTTTTTGAAGCCCGCAGAGGCCATGTACAACTGTCTGCGACACTGCAGCCTTAAGACACTGCAGCCTTACTGGGCAAGAGACACTCTTTCAAGTGGGTGTTCCTCTTTTATTTAGCAGGGGAAGATTAACGGGCCCTCCACACCCCAGCAGTGTCTGTTCTCGTGGCTTCTGCTGGTGCTAGATTGTGAGCCCTTTTGGGACAGGAACCCATTAGCTATTAATTAGCTATTAATTTTTTTCATTTTCTTGTAAACCGCTTTGTGAACTTTTCAGTTGAAAAGCGGTATATAAATACTATAAATACTGTAGATAAGAACGGCTGTCATAACAAAACAAAAGAACCCCACTTCTTCCAGTTTCCAGAGGGAAACTAGAAGTGATGTTTCCATGCCTTTTAAGGCATTCTGAGGCCCAGGTTTGCTCTCTGGGACCCAGTCCCATCCTTATGGGGAATTTGCATTGGACCAGACAGAAAATCTGCAAATAAGTAGTTGCAACCTATGGATCTCACAGTTAAGGAAAGACAGATTATTAAGCTCTTGTAAGTTGCAAAAATGAAAAAGTTAACTATTACAATTAAATAATGAATATTGAACCTACCAACTTTTTGAAATAATTGGGTGCTGCTGCATGGCAGTGCTCACACATCCAACAGGACTGGGCAGTTGGTCAGGAGAGGGGCTGAGGCTGGCAGGGGCGGGCAGCCTTGCTAAGGCTGGCAGGGGCTAAGTGGCAAGGCCTTACCATGGCACATGCACACATCTGCTGCAGCATGGATTGAGGCCCAATGGGGACATAGGACTACTTCTGCCCCCATGAGAAGTGGGGATGTGATACAAACAAAAAAGGTGGGATACCGATGCCAGCACCATGCTTCCAACATGGCCAGGTGACTGGCATGTGGCTGTGAGCTTGGAGAGTGGGACCAAGAAGTTAGCAGTCTCAGCCATCTCCTGCCTGTCCCTCACCTTGAGAGGACATAAAAGGCAACACAACTGGGTCCAATGTCATAGTTATATATTATTTACCATTGCAAAAGAACATACTCCACAGTCCCTTTTTGTTTGTCTTTTTTCAAGAAAAGAGGGTTTTTCCCCATTTTCCCCAGACGTTCCAAAACTCTCCCACTCTAATTTTGGGGCAACCCTGCTGTTCTGTTTCAATTACCTGTGAGACCTGAGTCAGGCAAAACTGTAGTAGATCTCTGGACACAAGAATGGTGTCCATCCATGCAAGTGTCTTGGGAGAGAAGCAGGAGAAATTCATGTTAGGATATCTTGAACACCAGTCTCTATATATAAAACTAAAAAGTACCGGTTGGTTAGTTAGTTAGTTAGTTAGTTAGTTAGTTAGTTAGTTAGTTAGTTAGCCACCCAGCCAGCCAGCCAGCCAGCCAGTCACTCACTCACTCACCAACACCCAGCCAAAACTGCTGGACCTAGAAGTGTGAAATTTGGAGAGGGTGTTCCTTCTGTGATGGAGGGATCCACTAAAAATCGGTTTTCAGAAATTCCAACAGGAAGGGGGCGAAAAGGGGCAAAACGCGTTTTCCTTCCTATACTTTCCATTGAAGAATCGCTGACTGAGGGATGCTCTGCCCCAACCCTTGAACCTAGAAGTGTGAAATCTGGGGAGGATATTCCTTCTGTGACATCAACACCCACCCAGAACCGATGTTGAGACGTTTAATCCTTAAGCGGCTGAAAAGGTGTGCAACGTGTTTTTGTCCTGTACTTAAAATGGAAGACTGACCAACACCCAGCCAATTTGGTGCACAGTGCCTGGTGCGCTGGGGAGTATGTTGTTTAGAGGGGGGGTGCACTGGGGAGGATGCTGCGCATGGGGGATGTTGATGCACATGGAGGATGTTGATGCGCATGGCGGGGATGATGATGCACATGGCGGGGATGATGATGCGCAGTGAGGAGATGGTGTACGGGGGAATTTTACTCCTGCAACGTGGGTACATTTTATTCAGATAGTCCAATGAATGTACAACTAATAAAACTACTGACATGATCAAACTGCTTCAACAATTAAGTCCATGTGTGTTCCTGGGGCAGCGGAGCAGAGCAAGTTCAGAACATCACACGCACCCATCACCCTTACAGCCCACTCCTGAATCTGGCAGCACCCAAGGCTTCAGCAGCACCAAAAGGGGTGACTGCCAGATCCTGTAGGCTCCCACTGTGATTGCTTTCTGTCCCTGGCAAACAGTAGCTGACAGCAATGGTTCTCTTTGACTCTGCACCCATGTTTGAGTATGTGCAAAGTCAGGGAGGCCTTTCTCCAGCTTTCCCCTTCCTCCTCCTGCTCCTCTTTACTTGTTCCTATGGCCAAAAACCCTTTCCCTTCCCCAGGAGTTTGTTGACCAAACTCCACCGTGCACTGGCTCACACTGAGCCAGTGTTTATGCTGGCTGGGAAGTATGTGTTGCAGGTGTGCCTTACAGCATGTTTTCAACACTGCACACTGTTGGTAAATTGGCACGCCAGGATCAGGATTGGGCCCTTAGAATACAAAGTTTATTTAGTCCTCAATCCCACTTCCCAATTCCATAACATAATGTTATGTCAGCAAAAGAGGCAGTATAAGGCAACACATGGAAGTCAATAGACAGTCTCAAATGTTTACCCTCTCTTCTTTCAGTTCGATGTCTACTTCTAATCCTTCAGCAAAATGTAGCATACCAGTATGTTGTTTGTGAGTCGGTGCTGCTTTCGTGCTTCGCATGCAGCTTATGCAGTGCTGAGCACGATACCATAGTCTTTCAAGACTGAAGGAGGCCTTTTGGTATGTATATAGCCATTGCCGAAGCCAAATTCCAGGTATGGCATTCATACATAGTCAATAAATCTAATCTAATCTAATGAATATGCGAGACCCTGCCCAAAATAACATGTCTCAGATATCAAGGCATTCAGCATCAGGCTTTGGCTGCAATCCTAAATACACTTTCCTGGGAATAAGACCGTTTGAACTCAATGGTGCTTACTTTTGAATAGACATGGTTAGAATTATGCTCTCTGTTAGCTAATCTTTGTGTCAAGTGAACTTATTTTTCTAAGTTCACTTATCTTTGGATCTAGACATGGTGCGAACTTTTCTGATGGGAACATCAGTGAAAATACTCTTTGCCCAAACAGCAAACAATCTGGCCTGCAGGCCAAGAGCTATCATTTTAATTCTTGAACCTTTCATAAGCACCATTTCAGCATTTCAGATTGAAACAAGAATCAAATTCTTTCTCACAACTAAGGCTGCAAGAACAAAGAGGGAGGTGAAGAGGAAATACCATATATGCTCACTCAAATGCTTACCTGTATCGTGGAAGAAATCAACCCAGGTAGTACCTACTGTAAACAAAGTACAAGCCCAAACATTATTTATTGTCTTGACTCCTGTATTGCACAACAGCATAGCAATGAATGATGCCATTCTCTTCCTCAACCAGAAGGTCTATCCTTGTTCATGGTTTCTAGCACGTAGTAGAGATCTGTGCCATGTTAATAGTCAATCTCAGAATATACCAGCTCATTTGCTGGTATACCACCAAGCAGACTCCTGGCTGGGGGTGAATCTGAGCTAGGACCTTGGCATGCACCATCGTAACTGAGATCCTCCCCCTATTCCCTTGGCGTAGCCTACTCCTTATTCAAATCCTCCCCCAAACTAACCCACTTCCAACCTACCTTTACCAGCATGTTCAGCAGCCTGATGCTATTGGCATGGATTTTTCCAGCCACTATGCTATTGGTAAAAAGCCACCTACTGCTCATGCAATAGCAAGCAAATCTGATCTTATACTAATGGATTAAAATATCAATTGGTGTAAGTTCCATATAGGATTGGGCTGTTAGTCTGGTATGGCTGCAATTCTAAAATTACAAAAAAGGCAGAAAAAAATCATCAGTTTATCTTCTTGTTATGTTAGACTGCGCAAAGAAACAACACACCTTCTCCTTGCTGGACTTCTTTGACAAAAATGTTTTTTCTACCAAACTTCACCACTCTCTCATCATCTGTTAAAAATAAACGTTTCTGTCGGCTTAAATGTACAAAACGTTTTGTGTGATCCTGGGAAAACAGACAAATCACAAATGTAAGATTCATGCTTAATGAATGCCCATCTAAAAATAGCCTAATTTGCATAAATTATAAATGCGTGCCCAATGGACCCGGTTGGTCACATACTACCTTGCAGGTGATAGTCATCTCTTCACAAATCAGTGTAAAAGACAAAAATATGCAATATGATACACAGGTTGTGATATGTGCACACAGCTCATACCTGCCACAGTTTCTTTATTCATGACTGTATTGTGAGGTGGTGGAAGGTAGAAAGGATGGTGTCACTGGGCCACCCACCCTGGTGAGTCCATGGGGACACAACCAGTGCTCCTGATGCTTGCAAACACCTACAGAGTACTGCTGGCTTGCTGAAATAGCCAGTTGTCAAAGTGCCCTGCTGGATTGTAAGGCTGCCCACAGTCTTGCAAGACCTCAGGTGGGCAACACAAAGAAAGGACCATCAAGGCCGGCAGCTGGACTTAAATGGAACCAGGCTCCAGAGGCAAGCAGTTGCACCTCCATGAGTGGCTGCAGTGCCTGTAGGTTGACTTTTGGAGACAATTTCATCTACTTGACCCTGAAGGAGCTAAGAAACCCCAAATTAATCTGGATCTGGATCCAAAGGCAACAGGAACCCAGCAAACCAGGAAGACCAAGACCAACTTTGGAACCCAGAAGACCCTGAGCTATACTACTACCCCCAGGGAACCAAGTGAGACCCCGGACATGGCCAACTTCACCCTAGTTGTGTCCCAACCACACCCAAGACCCTAGACCCCAAGATACCCATCTGACTTACCTGGGTGCAGGAACCAACAAGCCCAGAGCATTGGGACAGTTGAAGAGTCCGGGGGTGAACCTTAAAAAGTGTAGGCCTTTTTGGGTGCTGAATCAAAATAAAAGAAATCCATGTGAA
This sequence comes from Cryptoblepharus egeriae, assembly GCA_030015325.1. NCBI lineage: Eukaryota > Metazoa > Chordata > Lepidosauria > Squamata > Scincidae > Cryptoblepharus > Cryptoblepharus egeriae. The sequence continues at coordinate 168,555,361 of JAREYC010000002.1, forward strand.
GACATTGGCTGGGATCTTGTGATGTATCAAAGTCCAAAACGTATCAAAATGGATATAAAGGCGATCATAAAAACTGAAGCTGCAAAGTAGCCTGGTAGAAGTAGTCTTTTTGTCTGGTGGAGTAGGTTAACTATGACCGAGGTTCACCAGACCCCTGCCATCCAGAGAGGTGAACGAGGGTCCCAGGATGAACATAACTGAAGGGTCAGCATATTCAGTGTGAATGCTTATGCGTATGTTGAGAATATATTTTTCCCCAGACTGTTTTAGAAAAGTTGTTCTAAGTATTCAGATGGAACACTTATAATGTTACATTCATTTCTAGATTGAACAACTTCTTTTATTATCTCCAGTTGAAAATAAAATTGTTTCATTCCCCACTGAATGTAGCCACTGAATGCAGTATATGCCCCCTGGAAATATGACCAAGGAACTGTAATTGTTTCTGCTTTGTGAACTTTTTAGTTGAAAAGCAGTATATAAATACTATAGTTAGATAGATAAATTGATTTCAATACGATTAAAGAAACTAAACTTGTATCCCTTAGTAGTCTTGCAGTACTACTCTGTAAGGCAGCAATCTTAATCTAAGCTGGCACAATTTATGTCTTCCTGTCCCCATGGTGATGTAGGGAGTTGGCGGCTCACTCTTAGAGCACAATCCTATGTCTACTCAAAAGAAATCCCTATAGTGTTCAATGCATCTTACTCCCAGGAAAATGTCTTTAGGATTGCAGCTTAAAACAATTACATACTTTCTTGAAGGAGACCTTTGAGACTGACTCCCACAGGATGCAAGCCATGCTCCAGTGGTGATTAATAGAGGTTTTAAAAAATAAAATAGGGTTGGGCTATCTAAAATCCACCCCAAAGTCATAAAATAACATGGGGTGGACAAAATGCCATAGTTATTCATTAATAAACCATGACTTTCTGCACAGCTCTCACAGCCACAACTGAAATGCTCTTTGGAAAGCAGGGGGTTGAGATCAGAGTGCTGCAAAAAAGCTATGTTGCTAACCTTTCAGTTCATGTGGAAACTTGTATTTTTAAAAACTGCATCTAACACAACTTTCCCCATCACTGCATCTCTCTGCAGGAAACAGGGTACAAATCCTAACCAATCCAGGGCAGCATAACTCACCTGCTCCCCATGCCTATGGAGGTGTGAAGTGGTCAGCACATGAGTATGCACTTTCCTAACCTCACCCCGGACCGGGGCAGAAGTGTGTTATAAAAAAAGCAGGCCTCCGTCAGTCTTGAAAGACTATGGTATCGTGCTCAGCGCTGCATACACTGCATGCGAAGCACGAACACCTGGGTTAGATTGTTATGGAGGATAGGCTGTTACCCAAGCAGCAAATCCCCCCTCTCCACGCCACTGAATTAGTCCAATGGAAAGGCAGAGCCGATACAATTGGATCCAGCTGGCATCGCAGAGCTGGGCTAAGGACAGGAGCTCACCCTGTCTTGTGGGGCCGACCTGGGTCTCGAACCCTGGCCTGCTGGTTAACAGGCACAGCGTCTTAACCATATGCGCCACCCATATGACATTCCCAGGCCAGCACAAGACTTGTGCTGGCCTAACTGGTAGTTTCGATTGCAGCCCCAGTGCACTGCTGTCTTCACTCATTTTTGAGAGACAAAGAAACTGATTGGGGAACAACTTGCTTTAAAGCTGTCACTACTACCATCCATTCTGTAACTGTACAGTATGGTTGCCATATGTTCTGAAAAACAGGGACAATCCAGATTTGGGGGAATTATGTTCACATACTTGCAAATGGGACAGAGAGTCCTTCCTGTCCCAATTTTGTGGAAGAAAATTGTGGCAACCCTATTATAAAGTCAGGGAGATGATATGTGGCATGGGCAATTTGGCTTCAATCTTGCTCTCTTTTCCCTGGTCAATATCCAGTAAAAATATTTGTAGGTTGTGACATCTGCAGGCACTCTTTCAGACACTATCTAATAGTCCGTCATGATTCTCCAGAGGCTTTGATTTCAATATTCTTTTCATTTCCTACAACTTTCTTTATTAGCTTTGAGATTTTCTGCAGTTTGCAGAAAACATCAATGGCATTTCAGTGACTAAACCCCCAAATCCAGAGTAACTACGGGAGCATGTAAGAGACTTTACGTGCACCCGTAGTTACTGCACCACCTAGTGAAAACCTATGGGAAATTCATATTGGAATCCAGAGTAAGTTGTTCTTACACTGGAGCAAGGACTCCTGTAGTTACTCTGGATTTTGCCCTTAGGCACTTCAGAAACACTGCAGTGTGTCATTCACTCTTGTGTTCACGTGACATTTTTTATACAAGTGCAGTTACTGTTATTGGTGACCAGTGACTGTTATTGGTAATGTTTTCCTAGGTTCCCCTCCTCATCCCTTCTAACCAATGTTTTTTTTTATCCTTCTTTTATTTATATATGATGGATACAATCCAGCAAATTTAGTTTAATCTGGCAACACACCAGATTAATCTGGCAACACACCAACACAAGAAGACCTTCCCCTGCAGTAAGGGGATTCCATGATGTGAATAAGGAGCTGCTACTGCAGGTAACAGGCACTAACACAGCACCAGCACTTTGTCAAGACCAACATGTTTCCTGAGAGTAGGCTACATTGAATACAACTTTCTTTAATAGACATGCTGAGGATTACACTGTATGGGTGCAAACCAGAGTAACTACGGGAAGTCCTTGCTCTGATGTAAGAACAATTTACTTTGGATTGCAATATGAATTTCCCATAGGTTTTCACTAGGTGGTGCCGTAACTACGTCGACGTAAATGTCTCTTACGTGCTCCCGTAGTTACTCTGGATTGTAGGGTAAGTCCTATTAGAAAGGTTGACAGAATCTTGTGCTATGCTGAGTGAGAATTCATTTTTGCACTTACATTATTTGTAGTTCTTGGGGCTGGTTTTTTACATCTCAGTTTTGGGCAAGTAGATTTCTAAATGAAAATCAAAGAAATATTTAGCCAAAGTGTACATACATGTGTTTATTAGGAAAAAAATCCTTTTGAGTCTTATGCTACATTCTTCCACTTACATTAATGGGAGATCTCCAGATTGGTTCTCTACATTTCAGCATCGACCTGTAAGTTTTGTTAATAAAAGTGAATTGAATATTTCTCCAAAGCTCATATGCTGCACATTTATAACTTAAGAACATGGTGCTAGACATGCAAAGAATTCCTTCTCATACTTACATTATTTGTGGATCTCTGACTTGCCTTTCAGTCCTTCCTCAGAGTGCTGAGAACTGTATAACTGGATCAGCAAAGCCAATTTATGCACTGAGGATGTGACTCACTGCCAAGAATTGGGCAATGACAAAAAATAGATGAAGGAGGAGGCTGCATGAACTCCAAAGAAGTAGCCTTGAAAATTCTTGAACATATTTCTGGGAAGTCTGTTCTTCTGTCCCCTCCTTCTCTCCCAATACTGCACTTTACACAATGCTTGAGCAAACACATACCTTATCAGAAAAAGCTGGCAATTTTTGTCAGGACATGTACATTCCAGCCTGGTTTTTCATTTGGCAGATGCTGGGTATGAGAGATAAAATCACTAGCAATTGAGTGGTCAGCACACATGTATAGGATTTGTATGTGCTGGCTAACATAAATTCCTGATGATTAATAAGAATCACTTGTGAGTAATGGAAGACCGCTGGTGGAGAACCACCATGACTGAAGGGCAACTGGAATAGCTTGGATATAGACCAGCTGGATGTGACACTAAGAGCATAATCCAAACCATGTCTATTCAAAAGTAAGCTCCACTGGGTTCAATAGGTTTTACTCCCAGGAAAGTGTCTTTAGGATTGCAGCCTCAGTGGTGGATTAGGAAGAAGACACATAGCTGGACACTCGGTTGGTAAAGTGATTAGCTGTATTGGACTAGACTGCTCTATGACCTGATGTTGCCTGCTCCTTATAACTCAAATCTATATAATCTAAAAATGTTACTGTTCCCTGAGTTGCTGCACTGCTGGCTGTAGGAGTTGGCTTGATCCGAATCATCTAAGCCTGTCAATTTCGCGTCCCAAAATGAGAGAAGGGCTGGAACAGTGGCAAATGAGCTAAAAATGAAAAATTCAGGGAAGGAGCTTGGTTGCAACAGCCAGAAGCAGGGGAGGCAACAATGAGCAGGATCAGCTATGTTGGTTTTAAACAAGCACCTTCAAGCGAATATAAACAGAAAATCCTGAAAAGCAAACTTTGAAGATACAAAGTCCTCAATTTTCAAAGCTATTAAGAGCCACAGCACATACAGGGTGACCATATGACCAGAAATTCCCAGATTTGTCTCTTTTTAGCCCTCTATCTGGTTGTCCTCCTAAAGGACTTCATTGTCCTCCATTTTGGCAGGAGGCAGTTTCTGGGCAGGCAGAGGGAAGGTCTGAAGTGGAAGGGCAGAAAATAGGAGATGGGACTCGGATCTAGAAGTTATGCCAATTCCAAACCCTGCCTCCCAGGCAAGCAGATTTTGCCTCCCAGGGCAAAATCCATAGCAGTTACAGGTCCACGCGGTTACGTCACCCTCTAGTGTTATGGAAAGTCATCTTAACTGCTTCGGAGCAAGGGGCTTAATTTCACTTTAGGATATAGGCCAAAGTCTTTATCCTAGACTGCTCCTGTCTCCTGAAAGGACAGCTCCAGAGGGTGGCCAAAGTCTGAGGAGACCTACTGGGGCTGCTGCATCAAGGAAAGGGATAATCCTTCCCTTTCCCGCAAAAGTGTGGCAGCAATCCTCATACTTAAGCAAGGTTCAGCACAGGCGAATCAGCCTTCCCCATCCAGCATGTTAGGACTGCACTACCTGGTAAATATGTATAGGACTGTAGCTGAAGAAAATACTGCCAACATTCATGACTGCAGATTTATGACATTACTCTATGTATTCTTTTTGAACACAAAAAAGTTAAATACCACATCATTCTCTGATCAGAAAGCTTTAACAAAAGCTGATACAGTTTTCCAGTTAAGTCAGGAGTGCTGAAACCCCAGCCCAGGGGCCAGTTGTGGTCCGCAGCAGAACTCCATGCTGCCTATAACAAGCCACTTCCATTTGGCCCAAGGGCAAGCTCTGGAATCCATAAATGAGTGGAGTTTTTTCTCCCATCCAGACGGTGTTCTGACAGCCATGGAGACTGCGCACATCTCTTTCCATGTGTAAAATGTTCGTGAACTGAAGGTTACCCCCTCTTTCTGTCACAAAGTGTTTATGAACTGGTTTGAAGATCGGCCCTCCCAGCCCCTGAAACAGTGTCAGAGAAATGGTGTGCCCCTCCTGGTGTGCCCCTCCAGAGAAATGGTGCCCCTCCTGTCAAAAACTTTGGTCACCACTGGTTTAAATTTTTAAAATATACAGCATCCAAATACTGTATTCTGTTTGTATTTTATTTTTTATGGGTTTTTTATCGAAGCAGACTGTTTCCTCTAGATGGTCTATTTCCTCCCATTTATTACATTAATTCTTGATAAATTATCATATTATTTACCCATAATACTACAATTTGAGAAAGGTCAGCACTTCACAGGAAACGTCTCCTTTGAGATAAATGTTTTCCAGCCTTTCCTAGTAATGACACAATGGATTTAAAATCAAATACAGCTGTTAAAGGGGCTACTCAAAGAGATAACAGATATGTAAATTGACGGTTGACTTTCCAAACTCTAACAAACATGTAAGTAAAGTTATTTACATTTTAACTTATACTTTGATCATAATGAACTACTAGACTATTCTAGTTCTGAATTGGGAGGATCAGTCTCAAAGGTTGCAATCCTAAAGACACTTTCAGGGGAGGAAGACCCAGTGAAAATGATGGGGCTTACATTTGAGTAGACATGGTTAGGATTGTGCTCAAAGTGATTTAAATAGTTTATCTATATATATAAAAGAGAAAAATCACTGACTGACTGACTCACTGACTCATCACCGCCCTGCCAAAACCGGTGGGCCTAGAAGCGTGAAATTTGGGGTGGGTGTTCCTTCCGTGATGGAGGGGTGCACTAAGAACCGGTTTTCGGAAATTCCAACGGGAAGGGGGTGAAAAGGGGCGCAATGCGTTTTCCTCCCTATACTTTGCATTGAGAATTGCTGACTCATCAACATTCCTCCCAACTGCTGGGCCTGAAGCATGGAATTCTGGGAGTTCCTTCTGTCACCTGAACTCCCACCAAGAACCATCTGGAGAAATTAACCCTTCAGGGGCTGAAAAGGGGGCAACGTGTTTCTCTCCTATACTTAACATGGGAGACTGACCAACATCCAGCCAATTTGGTGCTCAGTCCCTGGTGCACTGGGGGATGTTTTCCAGAGGAAGAGGTTGCGCCAGCGAGGATGCTGCGCATGAGGGGAAGTTGCGCGTGAGGGGAAGTTGCGCATGTAGGAAATTGCGCATGTAGGAAAGTTGCGCAGGAGGGAAGTTGCATATGGGAGGAAAATTGCGCATGGGAGGAAGTTGCGCATGGAGGAAAGTTGTGCATGGGGAAAATTGTGTATAGGGAAAGTTGCGCATGGGAGGAAAGTTGCGCATGGGAGGAAGTTGCGCATGGGGGGAAGTTGTGCATGGGGAAAGTTGTGCATGGGGTTTGATGCATATGGGGAAAGTTGCGCAAGGGGGGTTGATGTGCATGGGGGAAGTTGCGCATGGGGGAAGTTGCACATGGGGTAACTTGTGCATGCGGGGTTGATGCGCATGGGTGAAGTTGCGCATGGGGGGTTGATATGTATGGGGGAAGTTGTGCATGGGGGGTTGTTACGCCTGGGGGAAAGTTATCCATGGGGGGTTGATGCAAATGGGGGAATGGCATACGGGGGAATTTTACTCCCCGCAATGCGGGTACGCCTTTCGCTAGTTCATTAAATAAAACAAATGATTAAGGGGACATTGTCGTTGCAATTTAAGTTATCAAAAGGCATAAAGACAGGATTCCTCCCTGAATGATAGACAGAGGCAGGACAGGGACAGGACTTAGTGATTAGCAACAAGCACCCATCTCCTTGCTCCTCGTTTCACTCCTTTAATTGGGTAAATTGGGAATGAAGTGGGAAAAGGTCATTCTTGCTGCCACCAACCAAAACACAGTCAAGTCCTCAACTTATAACCTTTCAAGATACAAACTTTCATTGATACAAATGTCCCTGCATGATATGAACTTTTTTCAATTTTTTTTCAAAATGTGAAAAAAATGCATGGAAGTAATTGAAAGGCATTGAAGCGAAACAGAAATTGTTCACAAGTCGAGGATTTACTGTATAATATCTGTTTTGAAGTGCAGTACAATGTAGTTTCCCTCCAAGAACAGGGATCCCTCTTCAAGGTAGTGCTGGTGGGTGCCCAGGAGAAGGAAATCTCTCCTAGGAAATACCAGGGAAAATGGTGTGAGAGTGCTGAAGAGTAAGTGGTTGAAATGGCTGCCCACTTTGCTCACCTTAACAACCAGTGACATCAAAGGAAACAATATTTGGGAATCACTGGATACGACTCGTACTGGGAGAGAGATGACAATAACCAACACACCCAAATAATATGGGGGTTATTAGGACATAACAATTTTCAACATGATAAAGAACCTGTCCCATAATCTTGGAAAAGTGCATGCAATTGTTAAGACCGGCTGCAGTAAGTGGCGAATGGATTTTTTGAGTGCTAATCAAGAATTATGGAATGCTAAGTAAAGATTATATAAAGTCATTACATTATTACTTTATTACAAGGCAAAACGGAAAGATCACACCTAGTTTACTTTGGCCATGTCACAAGTACAAATTCTGACCGTAATAAATTTTTTATCTATCTATCTATGGGCACAATCCGGAATAACTACGGGGAGTCCTTGCTCTGGAGTAAGAACAATTTACTCTGGATTCCAATATGAATTTCCCATAGGTTTTCACTCGGTGGTGCAGTAACTACGGGTGCACATAATGTCCAGTGATGGGCTTCAAAGAAATTAAGAACCGGTTCTCTGCCCATCTGGCAGCCACTTTTAAATGGCTATATGTCCTATCTCTTGTTAACAACCGGTTCTATAGAGTAGGTGCGAACCTGCTGGTGCCCACCACTGATAATGTCTCTTACATGTACCTGTAGTTACTCTGGATTGTAGCCTAAGACAATGATAATAATTGTGGAACAAGAAGAAGGGGCAGGCAAAGAATATTCTGGCTTCATACTATCAAAACAGATACAGAAATGACAGCCCAAAGATTGACAGAAGCTGTGCTTGACAGGGTAGCCTGGAGAGTTTGCTGCTATAAAGTCACCAAGAGTCGGACAAGACTAAGTGGATAAAACATACACACAAGCAGAGCTCCGTCTGAGAAAATACAGGCAGTGAGGGAATGTAAAGCTCTGTTGAAGGATGTGCTGAAAAGCGCACATAAGTGAGACCACCAAAGGTGGATGAGGTATGTCTGGGACCTGAGTGTGGTATGTTTGGGACCTGGTATGGGAGACTGTGCACATCTATGTGACAATCTCTCCACAGAATGGTGTGAGAGTGCTTTATGGCACTTTTGCAACACTTTTGGGTCAGCTGAAGGGACATGAAGAACTGCTTAAACAACTGCTTCTTTGGATTAAGTCCTTCCTGTCTTAAAATCCTGGCTCCCATCCACCCCTCAATCTAGCAGAGCTGCTCCCTTCCCCCAAGTGATAATCACTTCTGAATTGCTCTGAGCTGAAGATTCAAGCCTCTTGAAAGGGAACTTGATTTAATTGTCTTTATATAAAATGAAAATAGCTATTCATGGAGGTTCCTGGACCCAATTGTTGCTTGGTTTTATCGCTTGGAAGAAAAGTGCAACCAGTAGTGTTATGCATTTTTATTCCAATGGAATAAAAGGGTAAATACTTATGAATTATAATAAAAGGAAACATATTAATAAAATTATAATAAATTAGAATAGTTTCAAAGGGTGCACTAGGGTGGTACTATACAGGTGATATAGTGTCAGCAGATGCAGTGACAGCATTACCCATGCACTTCACTATCCCTACAATCCAGAGTAACTACAGCAGCACGTAAGAGACATTTACGCCAATGTAGTTTCAGCACCACCCAGAGAAAACCTATGGGAAATTCATACTGCAATCCAGAGTAAATTGTTCTTATGTTGGAGCAAGAACTTCTCATGGTTACTCTGGATTGCACCCTATATCCACCCCAACCAGACAATAGTGACCAATATATAAGGGTTTTTGTTGTTTTTTTTAATTTTTTTGTAGATTTCTTGGGCGGGGTTTAAAAAACAGCAGAAAGCAGCATTATGAATTTACTTTATCACTGAAAAATCACACCTTTACATATTTCACATAGAGCAGTTGCTCTAGTATTGAAATGAGAATTCTCAAACTCACTTCCTAATCATGTAACTACATATATAGATAGTTAAAATTTAGAATAGCATTTTGACAAAAGTACCAGTATAATCAAATCTGCGTTAAGATTTCCATTCTTCATATAGCTCCACTATAATTGATTTCAGCACAAGATTTCACAGTTGAAAATTATGATTTTCAATTCTTTTGCTGCAGAGCAAGATGAAGCCTGGAATTTCTCTGCTTCAGGCATGTTTTGATGAATGGCCGGAAAAGTGATCCACAGGAACTTCTCTGAAATGTGCTGGGCTTTGGCCAAAGGCAACATACATAACAAGTGCAGAGAGGTGATCCTAGTGCCAGCCAAGCTGGGGCCAAGGGATGTGGTCACACTGAGTGATGAGTTGAAGGGGCAAACTGAGGAGGGTGTTCCTGCCCCTACCTAACCCCCCATTCACCACCTCTTCCAGCCTGCAATCCCTTCCCCTCAAGCTACTTCAGTCAGCTCTCCAGTCCTCCTCTTAGGGCACAATCCAGAGTAACTATGGGAAGTCCTTGCTCTGGTGTAAGAACAATTTGCTCTGGATTGCAATAAGAATTTCCCATAGGTTTTTACTAGGTGGTGCAGTAACTACGGGTACACATAATGTCTCTTACATGCTCCTGTAGTTACTCTGGATTCTAGGTTTACTCAGCAATAGAATAACATTCTTTTACACCAAGTTCAGAAACAGTTTATGGTCAGTTTTCCAAATATTGCGGGAAATCACATCTGATCATCACATTTTGTTCTCGTTGTATGTGTTACATCATCTGTGTTTCACATCATCGCACTTGTTCTGTGTGTCTACGCGGCTTCTGTGTTTATGTTTCTCAAATAGCATTTCTCTCTGTTCAGCATGACACCATTCTTTGAGAATCCAGATACATTTGGACAGCAGTGTGTAGACCTGGCACAACTTTTATTTTAAAAAAGCTTTTTAAATGGGGCAGAGATTGGGGGGCAGTTTTATTGTTCTATTTTATTGTTTAACAAATTTTTTAGTCTGTTTTAATCGTTCTCAGATTTTAATCTAATTGTATTTTAATTGTGTTTTAATCTATATTTATAATTCTATTTTAATGGTGTTTTATTTTTCTGATGTGAGCCTCCTTGAGCTCCCTCTTGCAGGTGAGGAAAGGCAGGATATAAATAAAATAAATAAAGTCTAGATCCCCCCAGGACACAAGGTTTAAAAAGAGGACGTGTCCTAGGAAAAGAGGACATGGTCCTCTTGGTGAGGACCTCCTGCTGAGCTGTGTCCATCACACATGGACTGAACCAGGGGAGCATCCTGAAAAGGAAGGCTTTGAGCGCCCTCTAGTGGCCACAAAAACAAAGGTTTTGTTTGCGCATGCGCAACCTCAGTCGCTCTCTCTTGTCCCCGCCTGCAGGAGTCGCGGACAAAAGTGCGCATGCGCAAGGCGCGCTACCGCCCTTCTCTCTCATTAGCTCCCTGGAGGCGAAATCTCCAGCGGGCGTCCGACACAAAAGTGCGCATGCGCAGTGGAAAGCGGTATTCGACAGGCGTACCGACTGTCAAAGAAAAGCGCGCATGCGTAATAGAGCACACTTATTCTCCCTCACTCGTTTCGCGTCGCAAACAAAAATGCGCATGCGCATTGAGCGCTACTCCCCGTCCACCGGCGTTCGGAACAAAATTACGCGTGCGCAGTGGAGCGCACCCGCTCTTTTCCTAAGTCGGCCGGCGTCTTAAACAATACTGCGCATGCGCAGTATGCGCTACCGCCTTTTCCCTCAGTTGACAGGCGTCGCGAAGGAAAATGCGCATGTGCACTGAAGAGCACCACTGTAGTTGGCAGTCTTGAAGAAAAGTGCGCATGCGCAATGGAGCGCACCCTCCCTTCTCCCTTAGTCGCTCTCTGATTAGCCGGCATACCAAAACGAAACTGCGCGTGCGCTTTGGATCGCACCCGCCCTTCTCTTTCTGTCGCATTCTGATGGCGAAGACTCCAGCTGGCGTCCCAAAACAAGCGTGCAGCCGACGAAACCGAGTGTCACGCATGCGCAGTAGAGCCTCCTGGCCTTATTCCCCCGACCTGTGTTGTGGGGGAGGGGCGGGTGAGGAGGAGGGGGGACGGTGCTGAGTTGAGGCGTCGTCGCTCCCCTCCCCCCTCCTTCAACTGTCAACGCGAGCGTTGTGCTTGGGTTGGGGCCTGAGGGAGGTGCGAGGCCTGTCAGGGAGGAAAGAAGGAGGGAGGGAGGGAGAGAGGAGGGCGGGCTGAGGGGGGCGTCGTCGTTGCCTCGCCGGAGTCCTTAGCGCCCCACCTGGCCTCGCCTGAGGAGGAGGGTCCCCGGCGCCCGGCCTCCAGCGAGGCGGTGGGAGCTCTACGCGAGCGCCGGAGGCACCGGAGGCTCCGGCCTAGCCTGGAGGTGGGCGCCTGAGGAGCCGGCGGGGGATGAACCTGGTCCAGCCCGAGGGCCAGGAGGAGGAGAAGGAGGACGACGGCGGAGGGGGCGACATGGAGCCGCCTCAGCCTCCACCGGACTCGGCCTCCTCTGTGGCTGAGGCTACTGAGGAGCCCAAGGAGGACGTTGACAGCAGCAGCAGCGGCACCCCCAGCCTCCAGCAGCAGCAGCAGCACCTGAGCCCAGAGCTGCAACAGGGTTACCGCATCCTGAGCGAGTTCTTGCTGGAGAAGCACCGTCCCTTGACAGGGCCTTTCCTCAGAGGCTCTCCAGACCCCGGGCTGAGCCAAAGCCCTGCTGCCTCCTCTTTGTCCTCCTCCCAGGAAAGCAACGGGCACCCCTCTTCCCCCCGGGACCCTTCGGGGATGTGGCTGCTTAAGATGGAGGAGAAGTTCACCACAGGGCAGTATCAGGGCATCAAGGATTTCGTAGCCGATTTCAGGCTCATGCTGGAGAGCTGTTACCGGCTGCACGGGGTCGACCACTGGCTCTCCAAGCAGGCACAGAAGCTGGAGATGATGCTGGAGCAAAAACTGGCCTTGCTCTCTCGGTAGGTATCGGAACAAGGCAGAGGAAAGTTTTAAAGACACTAACGTTTTATAGATTTTGATTTAAGCCTCGGCAGTAAGCAGCGGAAACAGAAAGCGAACTACCCTAATTGGACTCCAATTGATGTCTCTAGTTGTAACTTTTTAATACTCCAGATGTATATTTTACAGCAGGGTTTCTCAGTCTCCAGTCCGGGGACCCCTGGAGGTCCTTGGCAGCTGCCTGACTGGTCCAGGAGAGGACTCCTCTAAGTGCATCTTCCCCTCCTCACAGCAGGAGGACTCTGTCAGAGGATTGTACTCTCAGAGACAAATCCTATGCTTGTCTACTCAGAAATAGTCCCATTGTAGGCAGTGGGGCTTACTCCCAGGAAAACACGGATAAGATTGCAGCCTTAGAATCCAGTCCAATTACTGTTACTCAGAAATAAGTCCCATTATAGTCACTGTGGTTTACTCTCCAATAAGAGGGAGTAGGATGGCTTTGTGCATTTTCAATGCATTCTGCATTGAAAAAGGTTGAAAATCCCCGCTCTGAGTAGACATGCATTGAGACATTGGGCTCTCGCCTGCAATCCTATTCACAGTAACCTAGCAAGAACTCTATTTATTAATTTATTATAATATTGGGATTTACAGCTGGAGGCATCTGTGCTGTGCTCTAGGTGGGGAAGCCCTCCCTCCAGGTAGTCAGAGGCAGAAATCTCCCCCCACTCCTGGGTTGGTCCCTGGAAATTTCTTTTCCACAGAACCAGTTCCTGGGGCCAAAAAGGTTGAGGACCACTGTTTTAGAGTGACTGATTATGATATGCTTGTAAGCTTGTATCAGTTACTTCTGTACTGGTATACTACCATACCTGTATGTGAATATGCTGGTGCATTATGGTTACTTCTATACCATAATAAAGATGGATCAAATTGATGAAAACACTGATAGTACAGGACCCAAACAAGCATACAAGTAAAAGTGTATGAGCAAAACAAACTGCTGCAAGAGGTAGGCTTAAGATTCTTGGAATTCATCTCTTTTGCACTGAAAGCTCTTCTTCCAAATCCTGCTTACATGGGCAATACTGACTTTACAAATCAGGTTTAGGAACTGAACCTGCACTCAGATTAATAGCTCAATCCCATGAATGTCTACAGAGACATAAGACCCATGGTGTTCAGTGGAGTTTTTCCCCATGACAACCTGTAGGGTTGCAGCTTAAATCCTCCCTCTGTTTAAGATATCCTAGTACAGTAGTTTCTGAGACAGAGTCACAGTAGAGAGTTCTGTGAAGGGGGAAATAAAATACAAAACCGCATCAATCTCAGATTACAGGTGTGTACCTTTTTGTGCTTTCCAATAGATCACAGAGAACTTGCATTAATGAAGTTTCATTAATTGCATTAATGTTTGTTAGTACAGTTAGTAGTTAGGGTTAGTATAGAGTTAGGGTTAATAACTGCACCTGGGTAAAAGGGTGATTTACTATATATGCCTTAAAAAAATGAACCACTTACAGAATAATGAATGAAATTAGACATTTTCATTTACTTCTTATTACATTTCTGAGAGCAAGTATTCCAGTACTTTTTCTGATTCTTTACCTTTTCCCTTTAGCATAGTTGGGTATTATGGAGAAATTTCACTTTGTTCAGATGACATCAGTTTTTATGGTGGTAAAACACACTGTGATGCAAATAACTAATAGATTCTGTAGAAGCAGAGGTAATAATTGTATTGGAGCATAGGGCTTGTCAAAGTGCATCTCAGTTGGCTGTACAGTCTTAGCTAATTTATGGATCTCAACTAACTTTTGTTTCATAGATTGTTGTAGGATTTTCCTTAGAATACTCAGATATACTCTGGCCACCCATACATAGCGGATGAATATAAGCACACTGTTATTTAAACTAGCATATTTTGTGGTAGTAGTTTAGGGCAGACCCATATAATCTGAGCACTTGGTGGCTGTTTAAAATTATGCTCATATTCTATTTCTAATGGCAGGCTGGTTAGATTCAAGTGTGACAACAGCATGCCGTTGATAATCTTATATTGCACTGTGTAAAACTTGACCATTGAATTGTGGAACTTGCACGTGATAAACCCATTTTTGAGTGATAGCTTTTATATACAACATGCAACTACCATGTATGATTTATTCTATACCATACTGATTTATTCTTTTTAGTTAAGTTTACCCTATGTATCTCTGTGATGGAGTGGAGACAAGATGTTTGCGTTTCATATTGAAATATGAAAAATGTTTTTATTCTAGATCTTGATATAGACAAATAGATATATTTCATAATTAAAACAGTAATACACCCCCACCACAGGTATCTGTGTTCTTGCTTAGTGGTTGCTGTTATTTTTGTGATACAGGTGAATTAAAATGTATGCATATGGCCATCTGCTGATAGTTCACTCCATATTACTTTTGTCATGCCACCATGGTAATGTATTATCCATGCTAAAAGCTGATATTGAAATAAAAACAGCATGCACTCTATACAATATTGTTACCGTTTTAGAAAAAATAAGCATTATTAATAGCAGTGTTTTGATTTAATCATTCAACCCTTGATTTAATGGAGTAATGGGAGAAGGGAATGACCATTAATGCAGAAAATAAACGTACGTTATTAGTTTTTAATGAAGCAGAAAATATACATTATTTCAAAAGAGTGTTAAGTTGAAGTCTGTTAAACTGAGGTTTCAATGTATCAATAGAGAGACCTTTATAAGAGTTTGTGAATAATGATGGCTTCATCTTGGAAAAACTGAAATGTTAAGTTGTATGGGTGGCTCTATGGTAGTTGTATGTGTCTAAAAAGTTCAGTACACTAGGAGTTCAGCTTTCCCAATCTAGCAAGGGTGATCAGGTTGTAGAACAAGACATGTGTAAGTGGATTTTATGTTGAATGCTCTCCAGTGCTAGGTGTTTTAAAATTACTTCATGAATATTAAACAGCTCTCTACACTTTGTATTAGCATTTAGACTTTATGCAAAGTGAGCTTTCCTCAATTTGTTTGTATACCAGTGCACAAGTGGCAGATTCTTTAAATTGTGTTCTTTTGTGACCAGGCATATTCTTTGCAGACCTCCTCATTTTCTTACACGTGGTTACATCTGTGTTGTATAGTACTGTAAACAAAACAGAAGAATTAATATGTAGAGTAATGTGGAAAACAACTGTTAGACTTGTGTACGAAAACTTTGTCACTGAGAACTTTTGAGTGCATACTGTAGTTCAGGGCTGATTCTTAAATTAGAAGGTGAATGCTATTGAATTCACTTGGAAAGCAGCTTGATGAACTTCTGAATGGTAGCTTCAATTGACGGCTATTAACCACATAGACTGCATTTTGGGGGGCTTCCACATTATTGCTGGCATCCACATCGTTTTTGTTATGGACTTTCAGGTCATACTGAATTTTGGTGGTCCCAATAAGAATAGTTGCTGTAATATTGTGTTGGCGTTCGTATGTCTGCAGCCGTTGCCGAAGCCAAATTCCGGGTATGGAGTTCGTACTTGGCCAATAAATAAATCTAATCTAATCTATAGTTGATGGGATCAGGAGTGTGCCTTGATCCATAGATGTTATCAGAACTGATGATAACTGTACATTTAGCAGAGGTAGTTGTGGAATTCTTGTGTTTATTCAAACATCAGTGGGTTGAGACCATTAATTTCTACAATCCAGTGGTTCTCAAACTTTTAGCACTGGGACCCAGTTTTTAAAATAAGAATCTGTCAGGACTACAGAACTGATGCTATAAAGCAGATGTGACCTAATCAAGCAGGGGAAAAATTTAAATAATCTGAGGCTGCAGTGTTATCCACACTCACCCAGGAGTAAGTTCTATTTACTACTATTTTTTAAAGCATATACATAGTAGCCTATTAAAAAAAACCAAATCTGTAACATTTCCTCAAATGCAATTGCACACCATGATAACATCAAGTCTAATACTAAAACTACTGAAATGAATGAGGACTAATCTGAAATTAGCTCTCATCCCTCCCAGTAGGGTCCTGGTCCAGTTTGAGAAACAATAGTCCACACATAATTGAGTTTGGTTGCTGAATATTTTGTGACTCTTGTTGAAAAACAGAAAGGCCCCCAGATGTTCCAAAAAGTTTTTTATGACTATCCAGAAAGGCATCTCTGAGGGCCACAAAACATGGAGGTCTTGTAGCAGACAGAACCAGTGGATACCATTATTCATGTATGGTTTGGGAATTGATCCTCCATAGATTAGTTTGGGAATGGATCCTTGATGGGTACTGAGATCCAACTGTATTTGTAATGGGTGTGCAGGGTAAGCTCTATTTATAAGCATCCCCTATATCCAGGAACTCCCATCCTGGAACAAAATCACCATATACTGTATAGGGATCATTCCTGTATTAACTATTATAATAACTAAGAGAACTATTATAATAACTAAGAGAATACAATAAAAGGAAATTGTGAGACCACTGTTGAAGAAAAGGTACATATTGCATGTAGAATTCTAACAGCAAGACAGCATAATGTTATTTTCTGCATGATCAAGACATCTTTTCGGTCACTGGATCTATAGGCTTATCGAGCAGTTAAGAGCTGTTTTTTGGAACTGCTGACACCAAAGCCTAGAAAAAGTAAAACTGCAGTGTTCAAACTGACATCAGCTATCTCAGGTCATTTGGAAGCTACTAATGCTTTATCTATTGCTGTAAACTCTGAATGTGCTTCTGCTCTGATTGGCAATTTCCCTGTCTATTGAGAATCAAATTTTTGTGGTACCCATTTGCCTGGTTGTTGTCTACCCATCTCCTCCCATCTTTGCCAATATTACCTTTGCTCTTTACCTCTTTGCTACAGCACTTAATCACCTCTTTGTTTTGCACTTCATTTTTGCTCACACCTTAGTGTGTTCACCTCTTTCCAAATTGCCTGTCCAGTGTTAACTTCCTGCTTGTCTTGTGCTGCAGTTTCATGTACACCTCTATTCTCCCATAGTTTTGTTCCACCCTATGTTGGACAAGGGTGGGCAAACCGGGTCCATGGGCAATATGGCCTGAAGGGAGCCCTTAGTCTCCAGTGAGTCTCAGGCCTGTCAGAGACTGATAGAGCTCAAAGTGGCCTTCAGCTGCTGACCTGTATTTGCCAGACAGACAAGGCCTTCAGGTCTTGTGTGTGTTCAAAGCCTATTAAAAACATTTTGCTAACACATGGCTTGCATTTCTTTTGCTGCCGTTCATAGTTATCATGTAGTTCTACATGTTCTGCATTATAGTTCTCTTCAGCTTTAAAAATAAGCTCAATAAAATACATTTATTCATAAGTCCTGTCTCAAATATATTCATTTGTAAATTTATTCAAAATTTAAAATGTAAACTTTCTTTTTGGCCTGTCCTAACGCAATGTCTGAGAAATTATATGGCCCTACTGCCTAAATTCTTATCCATGTTTAGGACAGGACCACTTTTTTCTGTGGTATAAGAAAGGAGGTATAGTTCATTTTTATCTGGCTGACTCAAAAGTGGCTATTGTGCAACAAATAGAATAAAAAATAGTGCTGCATATGAAAAGACACATGGAAACTGTGTGTGTGTTTCCAGCTAGGAAGTATGAGGCTACTTCAGCTCTGGCAGTTACCAGAATTTGGACATTAGACTTTGCAGGAATATGTAAGGATGAACCAAAACCGATTGTTAAAATAAGAGCCCCTTCAACATAGTAAGCATTAGCATAATTAAGCATAATTTTGTGGTTGAAAGTATTGTGACGAACTGTAAGGGGAGCTTCTTCAGTGCAACCCTAGGTTCTTCCATCATTGCAGAACTACTTGTTGGATGTTAGGAAGCTCCTTAGAAACCACTGGTGCTACTTGTCTAAAAGTTGTATTATTTAATGATTTACAATATCAACTAACCTTTCAGAGGAAGCAAATGAATATACAACTCCAGAGACAGAATGGGTGTAGTAGTTTTGAGGTTGGACTGGGAGATCCGGGTTCAAATCTAGTCTCAGCCATGAAGCTTTCTTGCTGATCTTCAGTCATTCACTATTTCCCAACCTCACCTATATCACCGGGTTGCTGAGGATCAAAGGAGTGAAAGAACTACACTCTGAGCTTTTTGGAGGAAAGGCAGTTTAGAAATAGTACATTACTGTAGTACCCATCAATTATTGGCAAAATAATTCAATTTTTGTCTTTGTTCTCTCAAAAAACCACTGATTAGTTAAGAGTATGTTGGAAACTTGTCTTTGGTAAGCAGGTTGTCCCCAACATTTTGCAAACTCAATTCTTGCTGATCTTGCAATATAAGCCATTTGAAAACTGTTGGAATAGAATTATCAGTTTTGTTTGACTTTGAGGGCACAATCCTATCTTACTTTCTGGTGCTGTTGCTCCCATGATGTAGCCCTGAGGTAAGGTAGCAAATACCATATTTGCTGGCTTATAAGATGCACTTTTTCACCCAAAAAGGGGGGGGGGAATGTCTGTTTGTTTTATGGAGTGAATGGGCCAATCCTAGAGCACCTTCTGCAGCTGTCTTCTGCCTCCCTGGGCAGGGCAAGCCTATAGGAAGGCGAGGGCAAGCTAGGGAGGAGGGACAGAGGCTTCCCCACAGGCTCCTCCCCCAAAGAAACAAGGAGCCCAGAAGAACAGCAAGAGCATGGAGGCAGGCAGGCAAAAACAAAGGGGCACTGGTGGGAAGAGGGGAAGAAGAAGCAGCAGCCCAGGAGAGAAAGGTTCCTGCTGCTGCAATCCTATGCATGCTTTCCAGGGGTGGAGGGGGCTTGCGATTTAGTATGCATGCATAGGATCTGCTTCCTAGGGCTGCAGTCCTGCGCATCCCTACCTGTCGGGATCCTTCCCCACTTGCCTGCCTGCCTGAATACCCCCATTCCCCCCAAAGAAGCACCCCACCCTTCCCAATTTACCTAGATCTACTCACCTACCTAGATCCCCCAACTTCTAAAAGAAACCCCCCTCTCCCAAACTGACCTGCCTCTCTGGACCATCTGCAATGAGATTTGTGCAAAAAGTTGGTGTCTGGTCATGTGCAATGAGATTTGTGCAAAAGTCTTGGCGTCTGGTCATGTGCAATGAGATTTGTGCAAAAGTTTTGGCATCTGGTCATGTGCAATGAGATTTGTGCAAAAGTCACAAATCACTGATGCTAGTGATGAGTTCTTGGGGTTTCCAGAAAATTAAAAGTGTGCTTGAGCCTTAAAGTATTTCCTCATTTTTTAATGATAGTGATGATAGTTCTTAATACCACTGTTGGTTTTACATGGTTGTAATATTATTCTGCTATATATTAAGTATATTAGTGCACCATTTGGTTCAGAATATTTTTTCTTGTTTTGCTCCTCTAATCTTTGGTGCGTCTCTAATCTTTGGTGCATGTAATAAGCCAGGAAATACGGAACTTCCTTACACCCCCTCCACAGAATGTTGCTGTGTGCACATTGTTGGCACAGCTGCGTCAGCACTGGCAAGTTAGATAGGATTGGACCCCAAGTATCTCTTGTGCTTTTTAACAGCAAAGTAGGTATGGATTTGCTGACCATTAAAATATCTTTGGGGAGCACCTCTTGTGTCTCTCAAATTTGGTTATCCTCTTACATTTTTTTGCAATCTGATTTTTAACCTAAGAAAGGGATATCGTCTTTCTTTTTCATTGTTATTCAACTGAGTTGATTTGCTGATAATTATTGGTAGAGGTGTTTGCTTCCAATGAGTAAGATAAGATTACAGCCTAAATTATTGAACACGATGGGCTTATTTCTGAGTAAATAATACAATTTTCAAACACTTCGGTAATCATTATGAAACGCTGCAAATATAGTTAATCTGCTACTGTCCTGTATAACTGATCTGACATAGAGATTTGCTTTTCAACAATGTTTCTTTTGCTATAGTTTTATAAGATGTGGCCAATATGAATTGTCCAAGTTTTCTTGGAAAAAAATGAGGTTTTTTTTCCTCCAAGAGTGGAAGAATGTTCAGGTTGAATTGAAGGAACTTTGCGCATTGCCATGCAAAAATATTTGAACCGCTGTCATATTTAACTTCAGAATGCTGTTAAACTGAAATCTCTACCTGGGCACCCTACATGGGATGATGCATTCTTATCCCAGTGTGTTCCTGCAGAGTATGCTTTAGTGCCAACATTTTCATGTCTTTTAATGCTTTCATTTAATAGAATTTTCTTAACAGAAAAATTTCTCATTTTTTGGTTCAGTGCTGGAGAGATTTAATTCTATCACTAACATTGGTTCCAAAATGCTACTTCCATCCCGGAGTTGTTCTTTGCCAGCCTCCATAGCTCTCTAACAAATGTACTTCAAGGACAGTAAACTGAAAAGATTTAGTATTCAGTATAGATTATTTAGTTGGGTGCTTTCTTGCTGAAGTCAACTGTCTACCCTCACAGATAGGGATGTATCTTTTCCTTTGTTAATAATTGTATCACCATTTTATAAATTGCAGTTGTCTGCACATTTATTTTGGAGTAGATAGCATTGCTGCATTGTACTTTGAACTAAACTTACATAGAAATAGCAAGCTTTTCCTTTTCCTTATTAAGGGCAAAATCCTAACCAATTCAGGCCTCATTGCTACAGCAGTGCCTTCTCCTGTGCAATGATTAAGGAAACATTGGGATCTGCCATTGGGTGTGCAAGTTGGCACCCCCTCCAGCTGTGGTTCCCAGGACAGTGTACAGTGATGCCTAACATAACAAGTTTAATTCGTTCCAGAAGCATGCTTGTTATGTGAAATGATTGGTTCCACAACCCAAAAAATCTTCATATAAAAATATTAACTGGATGTAAAAATGACGACAAAACACTGGAATTAAATTCAAAACATGCATTCAGTGTGCATGATCCTATGAAGTCTACTTAGGCTGCAATCCTAAAGATGCTTTCCTGGGAGTAAGCCCCATTTAACACAGTGGGGCTTACTTCTGCGTAGACATGGTTAGGAGGCTGCAGTCAAAGACACCTTCAAAGTGGCTCCCCACTTTCTCCTTCTCTTCATCCTGAACCTCTCTCTCCCCTGCTCCCTTCTGGGAGCCGAGCTGCTTCCCATTTTTACACTAATGTTCCCCCCCTCTGCCGAGCTGACACCCCTCCACAGGAGGAATAGCACGGAAGTGTTGCTTTCACTATGGGCAGGCATGCTGCTTTCACTATGGGCAGCCCTGCAGCTTTTTAAAAGGGCTGACGGCCAGCGCATTTGCCCCAACTGCCAATGACTGTGTTTGTTAAGTGAAGCAACATTTGTTATGTGAAGCAGAATCCTAGAGAAATTTTTTGCTTGTTATGTGGATCACTTGTTAAGCAAGGTACCACTGTATTTCCCTGTCCTCTAGCTATGCCGTTGTTATCAGGATACTTTAGTTGTTGAATCCGGCACCATTCATTCTTTGTAAAGATAAAAACAAGATCCATACCTGGCAGCAGCTTATTCTGAAGAACCTGCAGAGGGGTCACAGTGGTGGGCTCCAACAGGTTCGCACCTACTCTATAGAACCGATTGTTAACAAGAGACAGGACATATAAAGTTTAAAAATAGCCATTTAAAAGTGGTTGCGAGATGGGGATAGAACTGGTTTGAATCCTATCGCTGGGTCAATAGTATGTACAGTACAATCATGGTGATTCAGTCTGACTCTATTTCAAGAAAGATCAAGAAAGATCTGTAGATGTTCCACTTAATGTGAAACACAAGATTTGTAGTCTTGGAACATAATGCAGGTTACTGAGCAGGAGGAAAAATGTATGGTAAAAGATCCAACCTATACTTGATAGACTTTACAGAAAAGGTGGGAATCAATATAATGTGTGGAATTCTTTTTTCCTCCCCTTTTTCCAATTATAGCCCTCCATACTGCCCATAAAATCTATTTTTCCACTTTTTTCTTCCATGTATTTTTTTATCCACTGGGAATTCCACAATGGAACCCTAGCAGGTAATGAGATATGACTTATATTTCTTGGAATGTTAATGGGGTAATACTAATCCTCTAAAGCAGTGTTTTTCAATCAGTGATATGGATATCACTAGTGGTACTTGAGGTAGTGACTGATGGTGCTTGTGAGACTCTAGCAAGACCAGAAGCATTACACATCAAATAGCAGCAAGAGGCTTGGCTTGGTAAGCAGAGCTCCAAAGTTTTCCTTTTCTGTGTTTGAAAGAGCCCTCCCATCACCCTGAGCTGCTTTCTAGTCATTGTTATGGTCACATCTTGCCTCCCAACCAGAAGCAATTAGAAATTATTTCATAACCAGTTATTTCTAATAGTACTTTGATTAGGTAGGCCGCTACCATGGTAAATTGGTTGAAAATCACTGCTCTAATGCTACAACGGAGAGTAGACATTCTCCTAACAGTTGTTTTCCTGTGTTAACAAATAATGCCATACCTGAGACTGTTGGTTGGTACATAGCTGAAAATACACTGGAGAAATGTTTCTCACACTGTAGGTCAGGACCCACTGTGTGGGTCATGATGCAATTTCATGTAATTCATTTAAATATCTCAATTCATTTAAATATTTTATTTTTAATATATTAGAAGTCTTGATGATACCATGGTATATGACTATGTATGGACAGTGCTACACATCTGTACTTCTTATATGTGTTTTTAACAATGAGAGTCAATTGGGCTTCTGGATAAGTGTGGGTTAGATTGCAGCCTAGAATTGCAAAAAATTTCAGGTGACAATTCAGTTGGGTCCTGACAGAATCTCATTCTAAAAGGTAGGTCCCACTGCTAAATGTTTCAGAATCACTACACTAGAGCATTGGAGGGAAAAGAGATTATAGTGGATCCATGGATCCCACATTTACAGATTTAAGCCACTGTGGATGCCAGCATTTTGGGGTGACACAGAAAAGAGCAAAGAACTTTCATGTGACCTGAAAGTGGGTCTTTAAAAATAATTGTAAAAACAGGGTAACTTTTTAGCTGGTTGACTTTTTTAAAAAATTGGTTTTAGCATGCTTTTCTTTCTTTTTAAAGTCCTTTAAATTTGGCTCCAAGTATCAGGGATGGGTAGGTTCCAGAAAAGAACTTCCACAGATTTCGAGGTCCTACCTGTATTCTTAGAACTCTCCCTTAGGATTTACATTGGCAGAATAGAATATTGTGTTTTGTTTATTAAAATGATGATATAACAGAGATGATAGTAGTGTCACATTTTCAAAGGAAGGCCTCAATGTGAATGACACTTTTGAAACACCTTGATATAGTTAGCTGTGTTAAGGAAGAAATAAATATATTTTTAAAAAATTATATTGTGGCCATTTCCTATAACCTCATGGAAAAGATGTTTCTCAACAAATAATTTAAAATTTAGAAGGTACAAAAGTCATTCAAGGCCTTTAAAAAACACAGACAAAATTAAATGATTGTTCTTACAATTTCAGCTTTTAACCCTTAGATGCCCATCCAGATCCAGAGTCTGGAAATGCAAATTTATGCAAATTGGGCTATTTTTAGATGGGCACCTAAGGGTTAAAAATATAATACAGTATTGTGGAAAGATGAAAAAATGAAGCATTTGCTGATATGCCCAGAATAATAGCAGTTAGAATAAAATTGCAAACCTTAATGTGCAATCCTATAGCCAGTGGTTCTCACATTTAAAGAGAGCTTTACTCCCTACGTACGTTTTTGCAGGGGAAGAGCTAGGGCAGTAATGCAATCTTCAGGATCATGCCCCTTTGTGGGGAAGGGTGTGCTATTTCCAAATCTAAGAGGTTCTTCCGGGGTCTGGGGTGCCCTGCAGAGCGTTTGTTTGATTTCCTGTGGCTTGAAACTACTGAAAATTGCAACTGCGACTAAACTGTTAGTCAGACTTCATTCCTTATGTTTCAGAATATTTTGTGTATGACTTTCTTGAAGCATGCATTTATTTATTAATTTCAGATGGTATAAATGAAAGCTAACTTTAGAAGATTAAATTCCGTTTCAGAAGAAATCTATTTTGTAAAGAAAGCATCTATTGCCAAGTATCAAGTGATGGGATAAAATCCAGAATTTTTCTAAGAGCAATTTCTACTGTGAAGAACTAGACAGTCCAAACACATGCAGCAGTACCATTTCGAGAATAGTTATATTTATTTTACTTTGCTCTTTTAAAAAGTTTTTTAAAGTGTAGCTACTGGATTACCTCTGGTCAAGAAAAATACTCTTGAACATTGATATGATTTTTCTTTCAAGGCATTTGAGAGAGAAGACAGCAATAGCAGTAACATCTACAGGGTTCTATGGGCTTGAAGATGAGAAGGGAACAGCTTATACATCAACAAGGCGTCGTTCTACACCACGCAGTTTAGCAGGCTTGACCACAGGCGTGTTTGAATCCGTAATGGTTCAGGTTCTGAGACAGGAAGAGCAACTGAGAGCAAAAGAAGAAAAGAGGTAAAAGGCAAACATGGATTATTTGTAGCTGTTCTTTCCATTTTTCCCCAACTTTGTTCACTTGGGAGATCAAACATGTCACTTGCTCATCACTGCTGACTCAAATATTGGATGTCTCAGATTTTTACATACACACAGTCTAGTATACATAGAACAACATCAAGCTTACTTTTTATTCATTATTAAATTTATGTTTTATCTGAAATATATTGAGAGCACTGTTACTAAAATGTGTGTTAACTTTGGGAATTAAGAGTTAAAACCAATTTTATTGTTCAGTTCTTTGTTCTATGTCTGTAAATCCATAGCTTACCTAGCCTTTCATTATTGTGTTTCTGAACAGGTTGTTTTAAACACATCTTTATCTATGTATTAGATGAAATTTTGCATACAGCAAAGCCTTTTATATCATTAGGCAATATTTGGTTCCTCATTTGCTTGACTTTGGTAATGCAGGTATCAAAACACTTGTTTCAACTCTTCATTCTTTCAACATTCATTTTGTTCAGTTAATATGGTTATTGGCTATCTTGTTTAAGGTGTTGTTTATTATGGGAGTTATTGTATTAGTTGTGGGGAGGAGTGAAGACAGAGAAACTGGTGCCCAGAGGATGATGTTGATTGGGGTGGCTGGTACAGTGCTAAATTTTATTGCAAAACTTCTATCATTGAACAAAATTAACTATTCTTATGGTTTCTACTTTTAATTCCACCCTTTTTTAAAGAGATGAAGAGAGGGCTGAAGTTCATTTTTTTGGAAAAAAAATTCCTGATCTGATCTGATTTCCTGATCCTTCATCTGATCTGATAATTTAGTGCACAATCCTAACCAATTTAGGCTGGCACACCTCAGCTGGCATATTTCCTGTGGTAGTGTCGAGCGGTCGGCATATGCCTGTGCACTGCCTAACCCCCCCCCCCCCCCCCAGGAAAAGGGCAGAAGTTCCTTATGGACCTTTTTGACACTCTGGACTCATGCCAGGATTTATGCTGGCCTAATTGAAAATTAGGATTGCAGCCATAGTGACGTATGAAAAGATTTGTTAACTGGTCAAATGACTTCTAACCAGTTATCTGCCATTGCTAGCTGTCTTTGGAAAAAAGATATGCTTAAAATAGATTTATTTTAAAATAGTTCTGTGTTTTTTTTAACAAATGTTATTTTATGTGTGCATATATAATAGCATCACAAGAAATCCCATACAAGCCATTGCTACTCATGATTAACATATGTATAAATAGAGAATGAAATACGAACTATTTTTTTCCAGCAAGGCCAGTTTAGGAATTAAGCAGCTAAGTAGAAGTGCATTTCTGAAACTCAAGAACCTCTTCTTCTTGCTCAGGAATCCTTTGCATGGAAGTGGAAGCCTTCTTCCAATCACTAGGAGAAAGGTTCTAAGATAACCTTTGCCTGTGGACTAATAAGGCAAAAATGGAATTGGCGCAGGCTACATGTGGGGCAGCATGGTGATAGGGTTGGTCAGAACAGAGGTGCAGGGTGGCAACAGCAGGAGTCTTTAGAGTCCAGGTCTATGCCCACATTTTATGGGCAGCTAGATACAATTATCCAGAAAACTGAACACATTCCTATGTTTCTCTAAAATATTTTAAACTAGCGGCATTTACACGTCTTTGCAGGAGTAAAATTTCAAGAATATTGGTGGGCAGCAGACAGTGGGCACTGATGGGGACTGGGCACCAACAGGCACCTGGCACCAGAGAGCATCAGGGCAGTGGTGGATATCAGCAGGCATCAGTGAGCATCCCTACCAGGCATCCTTACCAGGTATCACCATGCAGTGGTGAGTGGGCACCACTAGGCAATACCAGGCATCTTTACCAGACACCAGTGGGCATCATCACACATCCCTATGAAGCACCAAATTGGTTCTCAGTGGGTCCTTACATCACAGAAGGAATATGCTCTGCAAGATGCTCATGTTTCTAGGTGCAGTGGTTGGGGTTGGTTGTTAAGTCAGTCTTCAGTATTAAGTATAGGGACAAAAATACATTGCACCACTTTTCACTCCCTTAGAAGTTAAATTTCTAAAAATTGGTTCTTAGTGGGTTCTCGCATCACAAAAGGAATACACTCCCCAATTTCATGCTTCTGGGTCCAGAGGTTGGGGCTGGGTGTTGAAGAGTCACTGATACTTCAGTGTATAGGGATGAAAACACATTGCACCTCTTTTCATCTCCTTCTAATTTGAATTTCCAAAAATTGGTTCTTAGTAGGTGCTTATAACACAGAAGGAAAATCCTCCCCAACTTTCACGCTTCTTGGTCTGGTGGTTTTGGCTGGGCATTGATGAGTCAGTCAGACGCTCTTCAGTTTATATTTATAGATATAGAAAATTATTGCAGAAAAATTAGGATTAATGTTTTGGTTCATACTAGAATGGAAAGTGCCCTATGCATACCAAAACCTTCTACAGCAGCAGCAGCTATAGTTCCATAGCTGTTTCCATGAGCTTTGTTACACTTCTTCATGGTAAGTGAATCCATAAGCCAAATAGCTACTGTAGCAATTCAGCTTCTTCCTAGATTTGGCATAATGTTTTCACAAATTCATTCCTCAGCCCAACATATACAGCTTGCAGCAGATGCCACTGCCATGCAGTGATCATTGCAGGTGTTAGCAAGTCAGGGTGAGATAAAAAAATGTAAGATCCCAGGAAATTTCTAAGCCCTCTCTCATTTGCTCCTGATCTTCCTTTTTGACCCTAGGCTTAAGTACAAATTAACCCCTGTATCCTCTCTCTCTTGCCCCACATGAAACCCCCACCACACAAAAATACAATTAAATTTGTAATATTTAGAGAAGATTTATTAGGGACTAATGAAAAGCGTACCCGCGTTGCAGGAATAAAATTCCCCTGTATGCCATCCCTTCACTGCGCATCAACCCCCCGTACGCATCAAACCCCCCGTGCTCATCCTCTCCCCATGCGCATCAACCCCATGCTCATCAATCCCCAATGTGTATCACCCTCATGCGCATCATCTCCCCATGAGCATCTTTCTATGCTCAACCCCCCATACACAGCATCCTATCCAGTGCAACCTCTTCCTCCAAACAACATCCCTCCAGTGCACCAGGAACTGAGCACCAAATTGGCTGGATGATGGTCAGTTTTCCATGTTAAGTATAGGACAAAAAGACATTTTTGTCCTATACTTTTCAGCCCCTGAAGGGTTAAATTTCTGCACATCGGTTCTTGGTGGGTGTTCATGTGACGGAAGGAACACCCTCCTCGAATTTCATGGTTCTAGGTGTGGGGGTTGGGGCAGAGAATCCCTCAGTCACCAATTCTTCAATGCAAAGTATAGGGAGGAAAATGTGTTGTGCCCCTTTTCACCCTCTTCCAGTTGGAATTTCTGAAAACTGGTTCTTAGTGCACCCCTCTGTCACGGAAGGAACACCTCCCCAAATTTCACGCTTCTAGACCCGGCGGTTTTGGCAGGGTGTTGATGAGTGAGTGAGTCAGTAAGTGACTTTTCTCTTTTATATGTAGAGATTATAAAGAAGATTTCATTTATTTTAAAAATTGTAGGTTGCCGCAATTGTGTGTTATATTCTTTGGTGGTCTCTGGTGGCACACTGGAAATGAACAAAAGCTTTCCCCCCCTAAGGCTTCACAGACACTTATCAGGGACCACTGGTTGGGAACCAGTGCGTTAGGAGACCTTTCGTTCATCATTGTAGTATTGGAAATGCTAGTTCAGATGGTGCTCACTCTTTCCTAAATCTTTCTGATGTTCATGGTTTATTTTATCCAGTGGTATTTACTATAATTTGAAATTACATTTTAAAAAATTTCATATATGCAAAAAATGCCATTTACTTGTTGAGAGACTTTTCATTAGTTCTTAGACTGTTGATGTTGGCAGATTCATTGGGGAATGTGTCATTTGTGTGCTTGGATTGTCCCAAATTGCAATTATATTTTCTCTGAGAGTAATCATAAGTATAATGATGCTCTAATTGTTGTTAAGCTGAAACAGCTGGATCTTTCTGTTTACCTTTTGTGTCCTTAAGGCAGATTATATTGCTTGGCTGAAACTGAAACCCTATAGGGAAAATTCTGATTATGAAGGCTGGACATTTTGCAAAGCATTGTTGATGTCAGGGGCTGAATATTAAATTCATTTGTAATGTACTTATTTCGGTTCTTAAACATACTTCTACACAAGTGATATTCAGGCATTTCAGCCTTCCCGTTTCCGTGGTGATGTAGAGAGGCAAGCACATGTCTGTGCACCGGCCTAACCCTCGCCCAGGAGTGGTGCAGAAGTGCCTTATAGCACTTTTGTGACACTCCCTGACCAGCATGGGACATGGGCCAGCATAAGTCCCAGCACAAGTTGGGCCGAAATTTAATGTGGTACCCAGGAAGTTGGAATTCCACAGTTGGAAAGAAACCACTGTGAGGTTTATTGTATGTTCTCCTGTTATTGGTGCTGTTAAGAGGCTGATGCTTGGTGGCTAAAAGAAACCACAATTAAAGGAAGTGGGTAGAAGGAATTTACATGCTGGAGAGGGAGTGCTTGTGAACAACATTCCCAAACACCTTACTTCATGTTTAGTCAGAGTAGCACTTGCTTTCTTGATTTACAATAGAGATCATGTTTAAATGTATTCATCCTGTTAGGAAGATGATTACACATTATATTGGGATGGAGTTTTCTATAGTTTTATTGTTTTAGTACATTTTGCTTTATTTTCTGGTAACTTATTTACAGGATCACAGTTTCTTGGGGGAATAAACATAGTTCTGTCTTATTGTTTAGATATGAACATGATGGAGGAATACTTCTGTTCTCATTGGGGTAAAACTTAAGAAGAATTAGCGGATATGAATAAAGCCTTTATAATTCTCTAATATTTGAAGAAGGTACTAAATATAGTGAAAATGTTTAGTGAAATATTT
This sequence comes from Cryptoblepharus egeriae, assembly GCA_030015325.1. Taxonomy (NCBI): domain Eukaryota; kingdom Metazoa; phylum Chordata; class Lepidosauria; order Squamata; family Scincidae; genus Cryptoblepharus; species Cryptoblepharus egeriae. Next base: position 168,585,095 of record JAREYC010000002.1, read on the forward strand.
GTTACAGAGAAATGAAATGAATCTGAAAGTACCTGTTATTACCTCTAATAAGATAAATTATGTTTAAAAGTTCAGTATCATTAAATATATGTGATGTTAGAATTTGTGGCATGATCAAACAAGTGTCAGGCTCTTTAAATTTTATGAATGGGAAAGATTTGCTTGGCTTAGCTCATTTATCAGGATGTTTAAACAATATAGGATTTTGTTTTTATATTTTATTTTATATTTTATAATATTTTATATTTCTTTTGGGCAGGTAGAAATTCGCTTCTGTTTGCATAAAGGTCCACCTTCCCATTTCCACCAATCTTACACTATCTTGGAGGGTGCCCAGGTCTCAGTTGGGGGAGAGGCACAGGTGTTGCAACAGAGAGGGGTTGGTGAGTGTAAACGTAGCATGTATGCATACAGTTCATCACTGGGCTTTTGCATTGAACTTATGCACACACACCTATGTGCCCACTCACCCTCCTCTGTAATTTGACTCCTGATTTTAGGAGGTGTCAGAATACACTTTCACACTGGTGGTTAAAATTGTGAAAGACATAAAGCTAATTAATATTGGATTTTCCTTTGCTAATCTTTAATTAAAATTGCAATTGTAATCCTCATGAGTTCTGAAATAGCACCTGCTGCACTGGTGCTCACTATTGTAAAAGCATCATGAAGCGCTATTTGCCACCTCAAGAAAAAGCTCTGCTGCACCAGCCTACCAGTGGCACCTGGGCACTGGCAAGGTAGTAATTAAAGCGCCAATCAGCACAGAGGTTGGAAAAGGGTGGTGGGAGGGAGTGTAACTGGTTGGGGTGGGCAGAATAGGAGGCAGATCAGGCCCAGGTGGGGATCAAGGAAGTCATTCCTATATCCACAATGTTCTAAGTTGTGCTGATAAACAGCTGGTGCACATCCAAGTAGCTCCATTGGTCAGGCTGGGGTATAACTCAGGGTAAGGGACAAAAACATCCCCTTAACCTGAGAAGACCTCCAGCTTGTGTTTGGCAAGCACTAGTTAGGATTGGACTGCCCAATATATGAAAAGACAACATAAAATATTAAAAGAAATGTATTACTTAATATTGGTACAGGCAATATTGTTAGAAAATCAAATCTTCCTCATTTCTGATTGATTTGATAAAAATTTGGCGTGCTGTAATTTGAATTAAATATTTACATTAGTATCCGCTCTTACGCAAAAGTCTATTATGGACCACTTCTGTTTGCCTTCAGAATAACACATAATATCAACTGTAAAGTACAAAAATGTGGTAAGATTTACACTCAAGTGATTTACAAGTCTGGAATGTTAAAATTTAAGATTTAAAATGTTAGGCACTGTGCCAGATAAATGGAATTCAAAAGGCTGGATTCAGTTATGTAATGTATATATCCATATTTAAAATAGAAATAAAATTGATAGGTTGATTAAAAATTTGGAAATGAAGAAGGGAATAAAAATATGTCTCCCAATTTTAAACTTTTGCTTGAAAAAATGTATCAATAATATAGAATTGTGTCGTGCTGACCTTTCCATTCTATGTCAATCAGTATTTAACATGTATGTTTTGGATAGCTTTTAGTCATTACCTTATTTTCTTAGTCTGATGTGAGAGATTTATAAATGGTTTATATTTTATAAATGAAAATTTATTTTCTTAATTTTAGATCGTGATATATACTTTAGGACAAATAGTAGTCTTCTAAAATATTTTCCCATTATTGAATACTATATTTATTTTAATATGCTTACATATTGTATAATGGTGTATAGTGGAAAGATGTACATAAGAAAGATTAGTATGAGTAAATGGCTTTCATCACATTTCCATTTTCTATACAATTTAGTTGAGACTAGAGGTTAGTGGAGGGCCTTTCCCCCACTGGGGTATTTAGTGTGCCTGCAGCAGCAGGTACCTTGCTCTGTAGTTGATGATCTGGCATGGAATAATCCATGCTGAGGCATTGCAAGGACAGCATGGAAAGTAGAGGATTGTCAGTGGTTGGCCCTCCATTGTCACTGGATGGCCCTTCATTACATCCACTCCTGGGTTTGATTAGTATGAAAACACCAGTCCACAAGAGTTGGCAATGACACTGTAGCCAGCTGCCTTATTATTATCAGTTATCCTGGTGTGCAACCTCTACAAAGGTTCTCCCCTATAAATGTTTTGTATTGGGCCCCATAGCTCCTAAGGCTGGCCCTAACATTAGAATTAACACTGAATCCTGTAAATCATGATTTATTTTTGAGTAGAAAGGAAAAATGAAAACATGTATTCTAGACATACAGTACTTACTACAGGGTCTATAGATACGTGCTACCATCTACCATTTTGATATTATTAGACTTGTTATATTTTGTAGTGCTGAATTATAAAATTATAGTAAAAGTCTTGTTTCTTGTATAGAAAAAGGCCTTTCTGCCTTTAAAAATATTTTTTGTTTTCTTGTTGTTTTTACTGTTAAACCTGAATTTTTGTTGTTTTTGTTTTATTAGGCTTCGAGAGCAAGAAAAAAGAGAAGCAGAAGAAGCTAGTCAAAAAGAAATAGAAGAATGGGAGAAGTGCCTCCTGGCTCAAGCGGCACCCACACGGATGGAAAACATGTGGGAAATTCCAGCTATTGGTCATTTTCTGTGCTTAGCACAACATATTTTAAACTTGCCTGAAATCGTTTTCTATGAGCTGGAACGCTGCCTTCTGATGCCTCAGTGTAGTGCTTTCTTGTCAAAAATAATGACTTCTTTGTTAAGTCCTCCTCATCGAAGATCTACCTTACATCGAAGGCCAACTCTTCCTTATAGGACTTGGGAAGCAGCACTAAAGCAGAAAGTACAGCAGTGGTACACAGCTGTGGGACAAACTGACAATCCTGCAAGCTGTGCAGAAAAACTTGGTCTTTCTCCTCAATTTTTTGAAGTCCTTGGAGAAGTTAATCCTCTGGAGGAAAAACCATTTCATGAACTCCTATTTTGTCAGAAAGTATGGCTGTTAAAAGGTCTTTGTGACTTTGTTTATGAAACCCAAAAAGATGTTCAAGATGCAGTACTTGGGCAGCCTATCCATGAGTGTAGGGAGGTGATTCTGGGGTATGATTATTTAGAAAATGCCTATGTTCACTTCCCACAGTTCTGTGGTGCAGATGTACGGATCTACAAACAGAAGCCTTTTCATGCTCCTGAGTTTCCAGTTCCTCCCATCAAGGTGAAAAGAGTGCCACGGATTAAACCAGAGAAAGTAAAATATGAATATGTCACAAAAAACAATGGAGAAATTAGTCCTAAAGAAGAGTTTCCACCTCATATAAAGATAGAGACTGGGAAGATCCACTTGGAGCATTTGAGTGTTCCCTTAGAAGAAGAAATGAAATACAATAGTGAAGATAAAGCAAATACAGACTGTAATTTTAACACGGACTGCTATAAGGAAAACAGGAATAAGGCAATTGTTCCAGGAGAGAATGTTGGCTTTAGGGAACCCCATAGCCCAAGTGAAATCAACATTTTGGAAAATGGGGGGAAATGTGGTGAATCTTCAGTTGTGAAAATCGAGACAACCCGATTAAAAGAGAACACTCTTAAAACTTGCCAAATGCATGTGAATGGGAATCACAGTGACAATCCAGACATGAATTGCCACAGAGTTGCTAGACAAGTTAATTCTGATAATTCTTTAGAACATAAAACACTAAAACTTAGTAAAATGCGAGCAAAAAAGAAGAAAAAGAAAAAAAAGAAATTGAAAGATATTTTGAATGAAAATCTCCAGAGAAAACGAGAAATTCATTTCCACACACTAAAATCATATAAACCTGAGATCCAGAATAAGTTGTTCATTATGAAAAATAAAGCAAAACACAAGAAGCACAAATCTGGTAAGATGGTTTTAATTCTTCTTGATGGAAGGTGATTTGAGCACTATGTCATTCTTTATATTCCAAGATAAAAAGCTTCCAAGTGCCTGGTTGCTCATATATCTATTTATAATGCTGGCCACTGCTCTAGTGATAGTTAATATGTATATACTGCTTTTCAACAAAAATTTCACAAAGCAGTGAGATGACCATAAAAAAACATTGTTGTGATGCCTAGGAAATAGACAGGTGGTTTTTTGGCTATCAGACATGCTATGGTGCTTCTTTATTCATAGTTTTCTAATCTATATGTGGACCAACAAAAACGAATGGAAAGTGCTTTCGCTTAAACATCTCTTGGAAGTGCTACCATTCTAAACTCGTTTTGGGCAAAACTTTAGTTTGAACAAGCCTTAAATTGACTTGCAGCCAAATCCAGAGTAACTACATGAGCACATAAGAGCCATTACGTGCACCCGTAGTTACTGCACCATGTAGCGAAAACCTATGGGAAATTCATATTGCAATCCAGAGTAAATTGTTCTTTCACTGGAGCAAGGACTCCCCGTAGTTACTCTGGATTTCGTGCTTAGTTCCTAATGGGTTGTCTCAGTCTCTGATACAGAAGTTGGAATAGAAGTTCCTATCCCCTCTTCATCTATTTGCATCTACCTTCCTTGGTTTCAGGATCTTTCAGTTCGGGTCCACTAACTGTAATTCCCAACTATTTCATATCTCTCACCAAATAGCTCCATACAGATGTTTGCCTCCATGGGAGGCAAATCTGTGATGCATTCAATTCACACTGATCAGCTTTGTATTTAACCTCTTCCCTACTCAACACACGATCAGCATTTGTCTGTAATTGATTGATTTATTTAGCATATAGCTATGACAATTGCTAGAAGATCCTTTGGGAGGTTCAGCAGCCAGTAAGTGTAAACTGTTTATGCCCAGGGTGCAGGCTAGTCAATGTTGTTTTATGGGCAGCTTGTAGAATTCTTTCCAAATGGAATCCTTCACAGTTTGGTTATCGCATCTGATATCAGGGAATGTCTTCAAGCCTCCAGCATGAGCTTTCAGGTCATCCAGGCTGTAAATGGTGACTTTCGGTGACAGAACCTTCTGGTTCTGATGACTCATGATAGCTTATTAGCTTGCAATCTCCCATCTAGGAATTGTCCAGGTTTTCCCTGCTTCACTTTTTTCAGCAGTCCTGCACTTAACCACCAGACTATATCTGTCTGTAGTGACCATTGCTGAACACATAAGGGGCTAAGCATGTGCATCACTGACATGCTCTTAAAAGCCTTCACATACTTGGCTCCCTGTGAAGTGACAAACATCATATAGGGAGTGTCTGCAGTTGTACTGTTAGTACTGTAATTGTTTTACCTCTGGATTTCTTTAGCTCTCTGGAGATCTTTCCTTGTGTTTTGTAAAATAATTAGGCTTTCACTTCAGTATTCACTGTAGCCCTACTTCACAGTATCCTGCTATTGACCTTTCTTCCTCTAAACTACATGGGGAGCAGAAGGAAGACAGACAAGTTGTTAATATGCTACAATTGGAAGTCAAACCTAAGGCACCCTTGGTGAATCTGGAGCTATTGAGACATTGCTAGCAGCCTGTGGGCATTATGCTTGAAAATTTTGTTGTAACAAATTTCAGTAAGAGTCTGTTATTCCTATTTTTTTATTTGAAGCAAATAATGTGCTAGGGATCATGCAGGACATTAGTTTTTCCTCATCTGTCTCTTGTAGATTTTCCTTTGTCTCAGAGCCTTTGATGCGTTAAATTACTAAATCAATCCAAGTAGCCAAATGTAAGCATAGACTAACTCTTAACTTTTTTTTTTTGCTCTGGTCACTTGCCTAAGAATCCACATGAAGCTTTTGCATTTATGCAGTTACAGGCAATACAAAGTTTTTTAATGTTCTATATGACCTTGTTAATTTTGTGAAAAAGATTGATTTTAAGATAAATGTAACAGTTTGGTAATATTCTGAATTAAAAAGAGCTTCAGATACTTCTGCATACAGGTTGAGTCTTGGCATCTGCAAAATGTTTTTCATTCCAGAAAACTCTGCAGTTTCCAATTTTTGTGTTAAACAAAACCAGTTTTAAAAAGCACATCCGTTTAGGCAGCAGTTTAGAAATAGCCTAGCTACAATGGCAAAGAGGCAGACAGACAGTCAATCAAACTCTCTCATCTTTTCTGGGCCTTAGAACAGCTTTTATTGGAAGCAGACACCTTGCCTCCACCTGGAATAATGAAAGAATGCAATGATATTCACTTCTGAATCATGTTCTTTCAAGAGCTCCAAGGGGAAGGGAGGGGTCTGCCCTAAGCCAAGGAGATTGGGTGTGAGATTGCCTGTCATGTTACCATGGTAAGCAGACTATTTTTAAGCCTTTAATTAATCTATGCCTAGATGGACATTTCTCTTTTACTTTAAAGGGTGAACCTCATTCATGCAAAAGTAAAACCTTGGGTGAACAATCTGATATTAGGTTATGTTTTGTTCTCTGGTCTGTTACTTTGAATGTTAATATTTACAATTCCAGTCATTCTGAAGTGGTTATAATAACATTTTTTATGCGGATTGAAATAGGTCTGTTAATTTGTCACAGTATAAATGGGGCCTGTCCATTGCTGTTCTGTCGAATAACAATAGTGTGATATCAACTAATTTTAAAATAATTGATATCAGAAATATATTGTGCATAGATTTAGTCAAATTCGCTGATAACTTCTGTACCGTGAGCCAGTGACAGTGATTAACTTGATGAGATAATGGTCTTTGCTGAGTTGAATATGTAATCAGCACAAAACTATCCAATTTTTGCCTTTCTGGAATTTGTTTTATACATGACTCAGTAGAAAAATAATTTTTATTAGGTACTCTGAAAAAGGGCATTTATATCTTGTCATTCTGAAACAGCTAACTGGACAAATATTGACAATACTAGCAGAATGAACCCACCATTGCAGGAATAAAAGTTCCATAATATTTGTGGGCTCTAGGTGTGGCTGGGCATCGATGGGCACCAGGCACTGGGCAGAGGGCAGTAGGAACCACCAAGCACTGGGTACCAACAGGCAGCGGTGGGTAGCGGGGGCAGTGTCGGACAACAGCTGGCACCAGCAAGGACTGGCATCCCTACCTGGCAACAGTGGGGAGTTGGCACGAATGGGCACCACTGTGAGTGGACACCATCAGGAAGCTGGGACCAATGGGCATCAGGCATCCCTAATGGGTATCACTGGGCAGCGGACACAGCCGTGCAGTGTGCAGCAGGCAGCAGACACCTTCTTTAGTCCTTAGCAAGTGATTGGAGAGGGAGTCATCCTCTCAACCAATACACTGCTGTAGGTGCTGCTGGATTCTGTGCATCACTCACAATATACTTCCTTTGTGGTAGCTGGTCCTTTGTGGTAGCTGGTGATATTTTAAGCCTCATCCGTGGTCAATCTCTAGTTCTTTAGGTCTTGCTCAACCAGTTTGAGCCATGTCTCCAGTTGAGAACTCTCCAGTGGACAGGTTGCTCTCGCCAGAGGAGCCTATGTGGCAGCTGTTTGATTTTCATTCTGTAGATGTGGTCAAACCATCTCAGTTTGCATTTTTGGACTGAGGGTTGATGGTTGTGCCTTTCCAGTATTGTCTCATTATAGTAGCAGTCAAAAGGAGAAACACTCAGAATCTGTCTCAGGCATTGTATTTGGAAAGCCTCAAGCTTTATCATATCTGATTTAAGCAGAGTCTGTGTTTCTGACCCATACGAGACAATTTGCAGGATTAGTGTTTGGAAGAGATGGATTTTTGTGTTGGTCAAGATGTTTGCTTTCTTCCAGATGCGCTACCTGACTGAAGGCGAATTCCTCTGTTGCCTGGCCAATCCTGCTGTTGACTTCTTCAGTAGATGCCATTTTCTTCTCCTGCACCAGTGACCCCAGAAATTTGAAATCTTGGAGCTGCTCAATTTGGACTTCATCTAGATGGACAGTGGCCTGTGATCCATCTGTGGTCATAACTTTGGGCTTGTCCGCATTGATTCTTAGGCTGTAGGACTGGGCGATGTGGGAAAGAATGTGGTGGCCTCTGCATCCATGTTGGCAGTGGGCATGGGTATCCTTACTGAGTACCACTGCGCATAACCACGCAGTGGACAGTGGGCATCACCAGGCAGCATGTATCAGTGGGTACACAGCACCCCTAGTGGGCACTGGGCCTCCAGCACCATCAGGCAGAGGGCTCCACTGTGCAATGGGCAGCAGGCATCGGGGGCACCACCAAGTAGTGCGTACCACCAAGTAGTGCGTACCACCAGACCCCTATGAGGAACACTGGCACCAGTGGGCACTACCAGGTACCATCGTGCAGTGGGCACCACTGGGCATCCCTAACAATCAGTCTATGACCCGAGAAAGGCGGGATACAAATTTTTAAAAACAAAATAAATACGTCACCAGTGGGCAGCACACAGCAGCGGGCACTGGCTACCATCTGGCACCCCTACTGAGCACAAGACATCCCTGACAGGAACCAGGTACTACCAGTACCAAATCATTTCTTTGTGGGTCCGTACATCACAGAAGGAATATGCTTCCCAAATTTCATGCTTCTAGGTGCAGGGTTTGGGACTGGGTGTTGATCAGTCAGTCTTCAATGTTAAGTTTAGGGGCAAAATCACATTGTACCACTTTTCACCCTTAGGGGATAATTTTCTAAAACTTTGTTCTTAGTGGGTGCTCCAGTCATGAAAATAAGACTCTCCCCAAATTTCATGCTTCTAGGGGTAGGGTGTTGATCAGTCAGTGATTCTTCAATGGCACAGGAACAAAAACTTGTTGCACCCCTTTTCACCCCCTTCTGGTTTAAATTTCTCAAGATTAGTTTTTAGTGGATGTCTCCATCATGGAAGGAACACCCTCCCTAAATTTCACGCTTCTAGATCTAGCGGTTTTGGCTAGGCATTGACTGAGTGTCTGTCAGTTTTAAATATACAGTGGTAGCTTGATTTACAAGTAACTTGAATTATGAGTGCTTTGAAAGATGAGCAACGATTTCTAAGTAGTCCTACCTTGAATAATGAACAAAGCCTTGAATAATGAGCAGTACCTTGGAACATTTGGTTCCAAGAAACTAATTAACTATTGTATTACTTAGTAACAAGGCAGACCAGGTCAACTTCTGCAGAAGTTGCAAAAGGTTTTGCACCTTCTGACTTCTTTTGCAGATCCTCTTTTTAAGGAGCAAGACCTTAAACATTGACCAAACTGACTAAGGCTGCAATCCTAAAGACACTTTCCTGGGAGTAAAACTCACTGAACACAATGGGGCTTACTTTTGAGTAGACATGGTTAGGATTGCAGCCTAAGGCAATTACATGGTAAGAAGGTAGACAACTAGCTGACCTTCTGCAGAAGGTCTCATTTGCTCTCAAGTGCAAATGGGTCTTTTAGCTAATTGCTGATTCTTTCCGACTTGTTTTGCAAAGATGCAGAGACTGACTTCTTGCAGAAATTGCCCTACTGGAAAAAGAGTTGAACTGCAAAAGATGCTCAACTCTTCCAAAACTGACTTCTAAATAAAGCCAACATACTCACACATACACTCTTTCTCTCTCTCCCTTCTCCCTACCTGAAAATTATCATGCTGATATTTTTAAAAATTTTGTATTATATTGCAGTGAAAAAGGCAGCTTCTTCAGTGTTTGTACCATGTAAGATGGTGTCCCATGTTGTGGATTGGAGTTTCCTCCAATCCATGATGGACGCAACAGGGGGATACCTGCTTTGCCTGTTGCAGGGGCCTGTTGCCAGGATGTTGCCTTTCCCACCGAAGTGGTCCCTATTTATCTACTTGCATTTGCATGCTTTTGAACTGCTAGGTTGGCAGAAGCTGGGCTAAGGATGGGAGCTCACCCCATCTGGCAGTACTCAGGGCTTGAACTGCTGACCTGAGCAGAATTCTGGTCAAGCAGAGTTCTAACTCCAGCTTTTTAACCACTGAGTCACTGCAGCCCCTTTGTAAAATATTACAGCAGAGGTGTCCAACCTGTTAACTTCCCTGGGCCTCACTGGAAGAAGAGGAGTTGGTTTGGGCCACATATAAACACTAACAATAGCTGATCATCCCAACAAAACCATAGAAAACATAGTTAACATGTTAAACTTGTAGTCGAAGTTAGTGAGATATTTGACATCGTTTCTGAGCCCCCAGTGTGCCCCAGATCTGGAGCGCACTCCAATAAGGTTAAATGGGGAATAAATGTTAAATGGGGGTTAAATGTTTTGATAATTCTTGTTCCTTTGTTCTTATTTAACACCAAAGAACACATTATATTTATCAAAAAAAGAGTATTGGAAACTGGTTAAGTTGTAAGTGACTTCAGTAGAGAAAAATTACCCTAGCAGAAATACCTTTGCAGGTATTTCTTTGCAGGGGAAGTGGACTCCGTTGCAGCAGATCAAAGGGCTTGGAGTGTTTGAAAATGAACGTTCCAAAGCACCTTCAGGAAAACAGGATGTTGGGACCCCTCCCCTTTGAATACCACTTGCATAGTACATTTTGGAAGTATTGCAGGTATATTGTACAAAATTCTCAACTGGCCTAGACATGGAGACATGCTTTTGTTTGGGGTTTGAAAGCTATGAAGACACTGGGAAAACAAAAATGCTTGAAGTCAATAAGAGTACCTCAGTAAGTTAGAAATAGCAACTGTTTGCTGTGGTAAAAGGGAAAACAGCAACTTGGTTACACTGACTAACATTGGGCATATGAGGATTCAAGGGGCTGAAGGGAGGCAAAGGATGAAGGAAGTAGTAACTGGCCAAGGTTGATTGGGAACAAGGAGAACAAGGCACAGGGAAGCATTAATGCAGTATGCCCTTGCCATGGGAAATTGGTTCCACAACACTCTACATATGCTAAAATCTGTGAATAATGAAATCATGGTGGCAGGATTACATGAAGGCAAGGACTCATTCATCTGGGTTAGTGCACTGGACCTCCAAGCCTTGCAGTCTATACAAGACCTATACAAGCCTTGCAGTCTTTTCAGAAGGCCTCCCAGACACAACTAGAAGCCACTTTTGGTTTGTATCCATGACCCTTGCTTGAGTCTGTGAAGTGTTCTGAGGCCAGGGAAGGTCTAGAATATTATGTGGGCCTTCCCTGGGCAAAAGCACCTCCTAGACATGCAAACTGGATGTGGCTTCTGGTTGCATGCAGGTGGTTTCTGAGGTTGGGAAAGACCTGAAGCCACTCCACAGGCCTTTTCCTGACCTCAGAACACTTCCCAGATTCAACTCGAAGTGGTTTCTAATCACATCTGGGAAGTCCTCTGCTTTTGGGTTGGTATCACTTGATGCCAAGCCCATGGATAAGAAGGGAGGAAGGAAAAACAGGCCCTGATAGGTGACTCAAACAACAGAATAACAAAACACAGCCATCTTTTATCACTACAAACCAGGAAAAGGAAAGGAAGGTTTAAAGCTCCATTTGCCTTGGCCTTTCACAACTACCATAAACTCTTTTTCAAAGCAAACACAGAAAAATCTTGCAATTTATTTATGGTTAATTTGACTAAATATTACTATGAAAGGAACATTCTTATGATATCACCTTTCTGTGTTGTAATTATTTTGGTCCAGTGGACATTCCTGAGCTGTACTTTTGCCAATTGTCAATTAGCAAAATTAGTGAACTAGGACAGAGAAGAAAACATTATCAACCCCATCATGACTGGCATCATGACATAGTGAAGAAGAAATTCAAGGACCAGGTGAAAACAACAGGACATGAAGAACCAGTAGCACCCACATCAGTGTCAATCCCAGCAAGCCTTGATAGCCCTCTTTAAAACACCCCCATGCAAATCCAGTATTGAAGTTGGACTTAAGTACAAAATGACTTTCTTAAAAGCCTTGACTTGTGCAAGGAGTGTGTGCACACTCCATGTCAATCAAGCAGGCTGAGGGTTCTACTCCCATGAGTCTCTGCAGCAGAGAGGCTAAGAACTGTCAAGATTCCAGTTGCATTTTAACTGTCATTTCTGGGACAGATAACAGGCCAGACTAAGAACAGGTTAGGGGGGCAGTTGAGAAGAAACATTGAGAAGAGAAGAGGCAAACGGCAGTTAAGGTGCTGGAAGAGGGGTGGTCTTTTAGCGATGAATGTTGTTATGTTGTTTCTCTGCAAGCGACAGCCATGGACATTTACAAGTAAGTATATATACACCAGCAAACTAATGTTGGGGAGCTGGTACTGTATATTTAAAACACTAGCTGTTCTAACTTACTGCATGTCACCCCAAATCACACGCTTTCCAAGGAGGAGAGTGGTGATAATGGATGAAGTGGTAGGAAATGGGAGTGAATGCCCTCCTAGTAGTGTGTTCTTTAAACACACCTGGCATTTGGGTATCAACAAGACCAATTTGAGGATTGTTGGTTTTGTAGATTGCTGCCTACCATTCGATAATATAGGCACTTCCCATCTACAGCTCCAGCTTCTGTAGAGGCATTTCCCAGCGTACAGTTCCATCTTCTGTATCCGTTAAGTGGACACAATAGGTTTGGTCTTTTTATCTGCGAATTCAGGATGCTTGATTTTCAACTAAATGCAATTTAAGAACCGCAACACCACCATTAGTGCTTTCTGTCAATGTCCAAGAGCTTTATGAGGCCTACAGAGGCTGTGCACAGCTTCTTTTGGCCTCAGAAAGAAAGGAAGGCTTCCAGGAGGCTTGTAGGGTCTGCATAATGAACTCTATGATCCTCAGAAATGCTCAAGACCCAAACAAAATAACCTATGGATTCATTATTTATCTCTGGATCTCAGTATCTGTAGGGGCCAAGAATGAATTCCTCATGGAGGTACAAGTGAAGACCCTTTTTTTGCAACCAGGTTCCCAAAGTTTGGGGTGATCTGTTTTCATTAAGCCTTTCATGCTACTCACGACTTCTGCTCTGGTAGTGTACTCTTTCTCCTAAGTAGTTGAACCTACATTTTCTCTGGAGTTGTTGTCACGTAAGAAACACCACTGTATCATGAACCAATCCTGAGCTCACACCCCTTGTGCTCTACTGGTGTTGCAAACATGTCTTAAGGCACATCTGTGCGCCCCAATGCCAGTCCAGCACCAGAGCTAGCTTAGTGACAACTGGTATTGCACTAGCATTAGGCCAGCGCTGGTACTCCATGGCTCTGCAATCATGCACATTGCCAGAGAGCTGAGAGAGGCATGCAGAATGGTGGAAAGGAGGCATTCTGGGGTGAAGGGCAAAGGGGAGGTGTTCCAGTGTGAGGGTAGAAGGTGGATACTGAGCCTCCATGATGGGCTTTTCACCATTACACAGAAATTCTTCATTCTGCACCAGTTTCAGAGCTCATGCAGAAACAAATAGCCCCATTGTGGAGCTACCTTACTTAGTTGGGTAGGGGATGAATGTTTTCTTTCTCTGAGGTGGTAGCCTGTTGGTCCATTGGATACTGCAGCAGCCAGTTGGTCCTAGCATCATGGCATTTCAGGATTGGGCTGCTCATCTGCTGTTGTGAGGTTGAATGATCAATAACAAGTCATAGTCCAACTAAGATTATCTTAAATAAGAGATGTTTAATATTTTGGACAGGTTATATATACATAAAATCATTGTACATGGCTTGAATCTCCTTTGAGAGAAAGGCAGGACAGAAATACAATAAATATACCAAAATCCCAGATACCCATCAGTTATCTTGTACTACTCAGATTTGGCCTTTCTTAATACATATGTGCTTGGCAGTCTAGTGTGTTGGGGTGATCATTAGTATCTCTAATTTCTGGATACATCAGCAATACTGTATGTAGTTAAACATTTTTGTTGAATTCTTTGTGCCTTTTAAAGAACTGTAATGACTCTGAGTGAATGATTGCTTTTTGGATTAAAACAGTCTATGTGCTCCTATCAGTTGTGCAATTAACAGGGTACTGTGGTTGTTTGCTTTCTTCTTTGGAGCTGTGGTCTTTGACTGCCGACAAGTAGCTATCTAGCTTGAGCAGGTAGTGTCCAGCTTGATGCAGTATGTGTCAGAGCATCCTAGAAACCATTTATTCTTTTTGAAAGTGTCTTCAGAGCCAACAAATTTGGCAGTATTGGGAATAAGAATATTAGAAAGTCTGTTTAGAAGATTATCTATTTTTAATTATTTTATTGAATTATATTGAATTTTATATTTTATTGAATTAAGATCTGAATTTTTCAGTGACTTCAACTAAGCTGAGTTGAGTGAATTGTGGGTCTAATTTTATAGAGTACCACCAAATATTTGTATAAAGCTAACTGCAAAGACACTTCTGTACTATTTTTCTGAAATACTGTAGCTTCCTAACTGTAACAGTTTTATTTTCAAGTCTGTATGCAATTTGATGTTATTAATCCAGATAGTAAGTAATGTAAATAATGTTGTCTCCTTCAAGGAAAGAAATCCATTTCTAAAAAAGCAATTTCCAAGAAGAGGAAATCTGTTACAAAACCTCTTGTCCCAGAATTTCAGGTAAATATATTTATTTTAATTATTTTGAATGCTGAATACTTTAATAGTTTATATTTCATGGTATAATGGGGTGAAACAGAAGGAAAAATAGTTGCTTTTCTGTGCTGGACAAATGCATTAACATAACTGTATGTTCAGTCATGGACATTTACTTGAAACTAATTTTAAAACAAACTAGTATTTGTCCTGGAATGCCAATGGCTGGCATCCAAAGATCCACATTTAGTTTTCCATAAACATATTTGGTCTATTCTGGCCAGTGTGGTGACCATAATGATGGTCTATTAAATCGAAATATGTGTATGACAATACTCATGTTCAAAATATATCTATAGTAGTTCTTGAAGAAATAGACTGTGGCTGCAATCCTAAAGACACTTTCCTGGGAGTAAGACCCATTGAACACAATGGGGCTTACTTCAGAGTAGACACGGTTAGGATTGCACTGCATGTCAATTATTTCTGTTAAATCTTTTAAAGGGTCTTTTAAAGCAGTGGTCCTCAACCTTTTTGGCCTCAGGGGCCGATTCTATGGAAGAGAAATTTCCCAGGGACTAGCCCAGGGGTGGGGGGAAATTTCTGCCTCTGGCGACCTGAAAGGAGGGCTTCCCCACCTAGAGCACAGCACAGCTGCCTCCAGCGTTAAATCCCATTATAATAAACTAATAAACAGAGCTATTGCTAGGTTACTGTGGGTAGGATTGTAGGTTAGAATCCAATGTCTCACTGCATGTCTACTCAGAGCAGAGATTTTTAATCTTTTTCAGTGCAGGAGGCATTGAAAATGCACAAAGCCATCCTACTCACTCTTATTGGAGAGTAAGCCTCATTGACTATAATGGGACTTATTTCTGAGTAGACAGGCATTGGTTTGGACTCTTAGGCTGCAATCTTATCTGCGCTTTCTTGGGAGTAAGCTCCACTGACTACAAGGGACTTACTACTGAGTAGACAGGCATAGGATTTGTCTCTGAGGCGGCAATCCTCTGACAGAGCCTTCCTGCTGTGAGGAGGGGAAGAAGCACTTAGGGGAGATCTCTCGTGGACCAGTCAGGCAGCTGCCAAGGACCCCCAGTGGTCCCTGGACCAGGGGTTGAGAAACCCTGCTTTAAAGTGTCCATTTTTGAAGGTCTGTTAAGTTGTATGAAAAAGTTACATTGGAAAAAATGTGTGCAAGGGTAATTGATTTCTTTAACAAGAATCTGTGCCTTTTGTCATAGGTAAATACATTGTCAGTATTAAAAAATTTTCAGCAGTGTGCCAATATAAGATTTTTTTGATATTCTTTTCCTTGAATTAAAATGTTATTTGTTCTTATTTTAGCTTATTTGCACTAATCTTGATGAGCTCAGGGAATTAATTAGAAAAATTGAGAATGAACTTAAAGATGTGGAGAATATTAAAAAGAAATCGGTATGTGTTTAATATTTTTTTACTTTTTTCTTTATCTCCATTCTATTTAGTAAGGATTATCATTGTAGATATTTTCAATCTGTACTTTCTCTGCATTAGAAAATCTTAAATGAGACTGTATTCTCTTACTTATTTTATCATCCACTCTTATCCTGTTTTCCAGTGCTGGTGCAGCCATGCCAATAGGGTGTGCACTGCATCTTATGATGGGCAAACTGCTGGTACAGAGGTTCTACTCAAGTCTACTTTAGGGCTGAATTGTAGCTGCACCAGTGCTGGAAAGTTGGATAGAAAAACAATTGTGCTTTCACAATTTTTGCTTTACCACTAGGGTTTTAATTAAAAAAACTTGTAACTAACACTTGTGACTGGACTTGTGATAAAGATCATTTATCTGTTCTGCTACAACTCTGATTACTGCATTATCAAGCACTGCTTTCTCTCTGTTTTACCTAATCCATGGAATTTAGGCTGTCGGTTGTCAAGAAGGTGTATTTAATGGGGTTGGGGGTATGTATGTGGCCAAACTGCTGCCTGAATCAGTTCTTTACACATAATCTTTCTGCTTCTGTATCCAGTGACTTTGAATATGTATCATGTGATTGCACAGGACAGAATTAAAAAAATAACTGAAATTCAACAGTTTACATTTATTCCCTTCAGGAACTGTTCATTAAAATGAGAAGGTACAAAATAATACTGCCCAGATCACAGTGACAGGTGTTCA
The DNA here is from genome assembly GCA_030015325.1 of Cryptoblepharus egeriae. Taxonomy (NCBI): domain Eukaryota; kingdom Metazoa; phylum Chordata; class Lepidosauria; order Squamata; family Scincidae; genus Cryptoblepharus; species Cryptoblepharus egeriae. The sequence goes on from JAREYC010000002.1 coordinate 168,601,631, forward strand.
GTGTTGAATATTTTGCATTCTATTAAGATGTGGTTTAAGTTGTCTGATACTATGCATGATACTATTCATGTTTACCTTAGAAGTGACTTCTTTTCACTTAAGTGTGTCTCCAGAATTGCTTTATGCTTTAATCCAGTCATTTTGGAATCTGTAAGAACAACTACAATTTCAACCCATTTTCTGTTTATAAGATAAAGCAAATTGCAGACAAGTTCACACTAGTTAAACAATAGCCATGTATGATGTTTGCTCTCCATCTCTAATCCCTTTTCTTGTTGCCATGATTTTTTCCCCTTACCTTGCAGTACAGTGATCTGGTAACTCTATAAAAGTGTTTCTCAACATTTTTTAAAATTTTATTAACTGCTCTTAAAATGTAGCATCTTGATGTTTAAATTTTGCTAACCTTACAATCCAGAGTAACTATGGGGGCACGTAAGAGATGTCAATGTAGTTATGGCACCACCTATTGAAAACCTATGGGAAATTCATATTGTAATCCAGAGTAAATTGTTATGTTGGAGCAAGGACTCCCCGTAGTTACTCTGGATTGCGCCCTAAGTCTCCAAAAGCACTTCCTATGTTTTCACAAAAGCTACTAGATACATTTAAAATAACCCAAACTTATTTATGTATCTAATTCTGAAGATTTAAACCTAAATACTAGTTCCTGCTCTACTGTTCTAATTTGTATTCGGTGTTATATTCAGTATACTCAGTGGTGGGCTCCAGCAGGTTTGCACCTACTCTGTAGAACCAGTTATTTAATGAGAGATAGGACACATAAAGTTTAAAAATAGCCATTTAAAAGTGGCTGCCAGATGGGCATAGAACTGGTTGTTAATTTCTTTGATTCCCATAACTTAGTATACTAGTTCTTTTGCTTCCTGCACTGGCCTGTCCAGCACTACACATTCCTTATACCTGTCCAGCAGAGGTATAGGCAGGCGGTGAGAGACCAGCACAAACCATGTGGTGGCCTGTCCTCCCCTTTTGTGTCACAGACATGCCTTACAGCACATTTGTGGCACTTGAAGATGCTAAGGGCACTCAAGATTGCATCCTGAATTTCACTCTATATTCCTTGATGTGGCTCTTCTCAGGAAGTTTACATATTCAAGTTTATCCTGGAGCATCTATTTTATTGGAGCTATTATACAATAATATATTAAGCTTTATAATGATAATGTAAGATAATCTATATATATAAAAGAGAAAAGTCACTCACTGACTGACTGACTCATCACCGCCCTGCCAAAACCGCTGGACCTAGAAGCGTGAAATTTGGGGTGGGTGTTCCTTCCGTGACGGAGGGGTACACTAAAACAGTTTTCGGAAATTCCAACTGGAAGGGGGTGAAAAGGGGCGCAACGAGTTTTCCTCCCTATACTTTGCATTGGAGAATTGATGACTCATCAACATTCTGCCCCAACTGCTGGGCCTAGAAGCAGGGAATTCTGGGAGGGAGTTCCTTCTATCACCTGAACACCCACCAAGAACCCATGTGGAGAAATTTAACCCTTCAGGGGCTGAAAAGGGGTCAACATGTTTCTGTCCTATACTTAACATGGAAGACTGTCCAACATCCAGCCAATTTGGTGCTCTGTGCCTGGTGCACTGGGGGGATGTTGTTCGGAGGAAGAGGTTGCACTGGCAAAGAAGTTGCACATGGGGGGAAGTTGCGCACGGGGGAAAGTTGCACACGGGGTTGATGCACAAGGGGGAAGTTGCGCATGGGGGTTGATGCACAAGGGGGGAAGTTGCTCATGGGGGAAAGTTGCGCACGGGGTTGATGCACAAGGGGAGAAGTTGCGCACGGGGAAAGTTGCACACGGGCAACTGATGCGCACAGGGGAAAGTTGCGCATGGGCGGAAATTGTACATGGGGGAAAGTTGAGCATGGGGGGATGATGCGCATGGGGAAAGTTGCGCCGTGGGGGGAAGTTGCGAGTGGGGTGTTGATGCGCCGTGGGGGGATGGTGTATGGGGAAATGTTACTCCCGCAATGCGGGTACACTTTTCGCTAGTATAAGATAATATATTAAGCTTTACTCATATCAACCAGGATTCAAAAAGATAAGTTATATTTACAAAAGGTAGTAGAACTAACCTTGGGGAATGTTTTGACTTGGTATTTTGACAGTTGACTCTTATTCTGTCATGCACCTGTTTTTGAAATCCTTCTCTGTTTTAAAAGCCATTTATTATTATGAATAATATACCACATTTCAACAACTTGTTTTTAAAAATTTCTAATAGTATGAAAACTTAATGTATGACCAATCAATGTGAAAATGAATTGGGGAACCATTTATAGATGTACTGTATTATACTCTGATTATACAGATTTCCTGTATATATCCTTTATTGATTTGATACAAAGCTACCACAAGACTAATGTGGTATTTTCATGTTTATAGGGAAGGTGGTATCATCGAAAGCAAGCTGTAAAGGAACTGCACTGTACTCTGATACGATTGCTAAATGAATTGTTACCATGGGAACCAAAACTAATGAAAGCTTTTCAAAGAAACAGGTAATTAGCTGGTTCCTTTTGAATAATGTGTAATGCAACAGCTCAGCACTAGTTATTTTGTAATTGCTCATCTGATTTGGACAAAGAGCATTACTTTCTGCAGTATCTCTGAGTTTAGATGGTTTGAAAGCTGGAGGTAACATGTAACCAGATCTGTATTTCCCAAGTACAAGGTATGATCAATAAGTATCAGGAGTGGTGCTATAAAAAGAAAACTACAACACGTAACAATTTGGCATTTCCTTCGAAGTAGCCCCCTTTGGAAGCCCCACGCTTGATCAAGTGCTGTTTCCATTGATAGAAGCATTCCTGGAGCTTGTTTTCTGGGATAATCAGCAGCTGCCTTATCGCATTCACTTGGATTCACTTGGACGTCCTGAAATCTTTGTCCTTTCAAGTGGGATTTGATTTTTGGAAAGAGGAAAAGTGGAAAGGTGCAAGATCTGGGAAACACGGTGACTGTAGGACCTGGGGGATGTTGTGCTTGGCCAAAATCTGCTGCACAAGCTGCACTGAATTGGCAGGTGCATTGTCATAGTGCAGTTGCCACTCACTGAATGCATGCAATTCTGGCCTTTTCCAACGCAAGTGCTGCAACATGTGACAGTAGTACTACTTGTTTACTGTCTGACCACATGGACCATACTCACATGATGAACAATTCCCTTGTAGTCAAAGAAAATGGTCAACAGTGTCTTCACATTGCTTTGACCCATTTGTGCTTTTTTTGATCTCGGAAAGGTTGGGATCTTCCACTGCGAAGACCTAGCCTTTGTTTCGGAGTCCACCATAGACCCACAATTCATCACCTGTTATGACCATTTTCAAAAAGTTTTCATTGTTCTCGACACAATCAAGGAGATCTTGCACAACTAAAACCCAACTTTCTTTTAGGTCAGCTGAAAGCAGTTTTGGCACAAACTTGTCAGAAACACATCTCATACATACATCTTCAGTGAGAATGGACTGAACTGAACTGTAAATAATCTGCACATCCTCCGATAACTCACAGATGGTGAAACAGCAATCAGCACAGATGGTGAATCTGCGATGTTTTTCTCAGTTCTGCTGGTTGTGGGTCACTGCAGAATGTTAGTCACTGTCAACATTTTGTTGGCCATCTTGGAAACATCTGAACCACTCACACACTTGTGTACGGCTCATACACTCCTCTCCATATACTTTCTGCAACTTTGCGTAGGTCTCTGCTCAGGTATCACCAAGCTTTTGGCAAAATTTGATGCAGATTCTCTGCTCAACTTTCTCTGCCATGATCAATGCAACAACTACACACGTTCCTTCCAAGCACTGCTGTAAAGAGACGAAGTGAGCAAGAAAGTTAAAACTTAGTGTGCATGCACGGTTGGGGTCAAGGTCAATCTGTGTCAAGTGGCTTCACTCTGCATATTTTAGCTTCTTTACTATGGCACCAGTCCTGATACTTATTGATCACACCTTGTATGTCTGCAGTACTGATGATGCTAGTTCTTACCTTTGATGTTCTGTTGAAGGTCTCGATTAAAAAAGGACTATGATGACTTCAAAAAGCAACCAGACCACGATAAATTTACTAGAGAACAGTGGACTAATGAGGACAGTGAAATAAGTACTGGCAAAGATAGTTCCAGTGTGTTAACCAGTGAGTCTTCAGAGCATGCTGACATTCCGAAAAGGGATTACACAGATTCAGGTAGGTGCTTTGCTAGGATTCACAAGCACCTGAAATGTTATGACAGCTCTCATGTGAATTTTAATTTTAGTCAGCTACTACAGAATTTGGGAAGCTATACATCTGGATTATTTGCATATTTTTAATGTAAAAATTTAGCAGTTTCTGTCCTTGATCAGGGGTCTCTAAACTTTTCAGCTGGAGGGTTATATCAAATAGATGTGCAGTTGGGCGGACAGGCTCAAATTTTCAAACACCAACACATATCACAGTATTAAAGCATGTGCTCAAATGGACACAGTCTTCCATCTTCCAAGCACTTTCTAAAGGTATTTCTGGTTTGGGGAAAAACCTGGGAGTGGTTTTTAGGCCCTCAGAACATCCTCCAGAGATGACCAAAGCACAGCTCTGGTCAAGTGGGCCAGAACCTTGCAGGGGACCAAGGGCCGGCCCCAAGCCAGATACATACTTGTCACAGGCTGCATCTGACCCCCGGGAACTGGAGACTCAGGATTTGGAGACTGATCCCTGGGATTTGTAGCTGTCATAGCTGTCCCTGTTATAGGTCATAGCTGCAATCCTATGCATGCTTACTTCAAAGTAAGCCTCATTTAACATGGTGTGAATCATGTCTATGTACACCCTCATAGGATTGCAGCATTCCTGCAAAAATACTGTGCAGAAAAAACATATGCATGTGGTTGTTCATCGTAATGCATAATTGTTAACTATACATCTTCAAAAAATCCTCAAATTTTCCTGAAAAGTTGTGGTTAGCATATTTTTTATGAAATCACTAATAGTATTATCTCTCTAGAAGCTCTTTTTACTGCTTAGAATGGCAACCTGCTCATAAATTGAGGTTTTTGTGGTTTTTAGAGACACAGTCATGTCAAGCAACAGATTGGTGGAAGTGTTCATTTGTGTTTGCCTACTTGCTTCCACTGCTACTGCTGCTCCTTCTCCCACTCCCTGGATTATAAAAGGAGGAGAGGAACAGTGTGGAAAAGGATATCTGGAGGAGAGAAGAGGAGTGGTTTAGAGTAGTGGTCCTCAATCTTCTTGGCCCCAGGGACCAGTTTGTGGGGAAAAAAATTTTCCATGTACTGGTGTGGGTTGGGGGATATGCCTCTGGCAACCTGTATGGAAGGCTTCCTCACCCCACCCAGAGCAAAGCTGCCTCAAGCTGTAAATCCCACTGTGGAGCTATTGCCAAGTTATTGTTAATAGGGTTGCACGCTGAGAGCCCAATTCTATGCATAGGGATTTTCAACCTTTTTTAATGCAATATGCATTAAAAATGCACAAAGCTATCCTATCCAACTTACTGGAGGTTAAGCCCCATTGACTATCATGGGATTTACTTAGATAGGCATCGGATTGGCTCTGTGGCTGCAATCCTACCCACACTGCAAGCTCATCCACGCTATCGTGAGAGAAAGCCCAATTGTCTACAATGGGACTTACTTCTGAGTTAGTATTGGAATGGCTTCTGAGGCTGCCATCTTACCCTTCCTTACTGGAAAGTAAGCCCCATTTAACATAATGGAACTTCTGAATAGACCTGCCTACGTTTTGGCTTATATAAACAAGTCTTTCGTCCTGCAAGTGCCCAGGGGGGATTTGCTCTGGGGCACTGTAGGAGAAATAAAAAAGGACTCTCAACTCTTTTCAACCAGCCAGTCCCCAGGCTGCTTTGCTCTTTGCTACCTCCTTACTGTAATGGGACTTACATCTGAATAGACCTGTCTAGCATTGGGCTCTGATTTCATTCAGCCAGCAGAGCTTTCTAGGAGCCTCTGCCATTTTAATCAGACTGCAGTGCGATGCAAAGGCAGTCGCTTCTTTGACTTGTTCGCTGCTTCCAACCCCTTGGCACTCCTGAGGCTGAAATCCACCGACTCAGAAGTAAGTCCCATTACAGTCATTGGGGCTTACTCCCACGAAAGTATGGGAAGGATTGTAGCTTTGGTTCTTCCCAAGCTTCCCCTTGCAAACCGTCCACAAGAAATAACTCTGTACGTGTGTATGTGTGTGTGTGAGAGAGAGAGAGATCTTGCACCTCAGCACACAAACCACCTGGCGGAAAGGACAGCGAACCCAATGGCCTCCCCCTCCCCCTCCCCTCTCCTCCCTCAGTGGTCCTGGTCTGTCTCATCCCCTCCCCACATCTTTGAGTGGACTGCTGGATGTGCCTAAACCCACCACCGAGGAGCAGGAAAGACAGGAGAGTGGCAGAGATTTGGGCAGGTGCGTGCCTGCTGCAGATGGAGAGGCACTGTCTTCTGCTGCACCCTTGCCCCTGGCTGATTTTTGCTTGCAGTGTGGTATGGCAGCTGCTGGCAGTGGGAGAGCTTGGAGGAATGTGGGACTAGCATCCCAGTCTGCTGAAAGAGCAAAAAAAACCAAGGGACTGAGGGTGCAGCTGGGACCTAAGGCTGGAATGTTCTGGGTGGGAGGACGGTGCTCTATCCAGCTCCCTGGAAGGAGAGCTCCCAGGGCATGTGGGGCTGGCTGGAGAGGGTTGAAGAGGTTGGGGCTGTGCCTGGCAGGAGGTGGGTAGCGCTCCAGCCTCTGGTCCCAGCACAGCCTGGCCTCTAAGGTCTTGTGGAACAGCAGTGAGCCAGGAATTTGATGACCCCTGGAATTACCCCTATCACAAGTTCCTCTTCTCCCCTTCATGTACCATCTTTTACTCTTTTCTCATTAAGAGAATGAGGCTGCAATCCTAATTCCCAGTTAGGCAGGCATAAATCATGTTCTTATCTGGGGGTGTCACAGAATTGCCATAAGGCACTTCTGCCCCACTCTTCAGGAGGTCAGACCAGTGTGTAGGCATGTGCTGGCCTCCCCACACTACCAAGGAAAGTTATGCAGGGTGAGTCACGCTGGCCTAAATTGGTTATGATTGCACTCTGAGAGAAGCAAAGACCAGCATATCACCAGGTGAGAAGAGGCAGTGCTTAGCACACCCTGTGTGTGGCAAGGGGTATTTAAGCCAGTTTTACTTACAGGGCTAGTACAGTTGTGTAAATTACAGTTTGAAAAGTGTTTATTGGTTTTTTTTAACAATGCCCTTTTCCTTCCCAGATGACATGAGACTGTCAGAAATGGACATTACTGCAGGAAAAGCCAGATCATTAAAAAAAGAATCGACTTGTAAAGAAATACAGAAGACACTGCCTAAATTGTTTAAACGCCAGTCCAAACAAAACAGTTACTTGGATGATAGCACAAAAGATTTTTCTCCAAGGAAGAAACTGAAATTAAGTGCAAGTGATACCACAGATCTTGCTGTAGAGACTGATCTGCCAATCAATGATTGCTTGAATAAACTCAAACAATTAGAATCCTCAGAGTCACTGGATATATGTGCAACATCAACCTCAAGCTTGATAAAAGGGACCAAACCCATCCAGGCTTTGCTTGCTAAAAATATTGGGAACAAAGTGACCTTAACAAGTCAACTGCCACCTGCTGTAGGTAGAAGTATTTCTGCTCCTGAAAAGCTGATCTCACCTATGGATTCTTCCCCAGTCAAACCAGTATTACCCTGCCAGACCAGTTCAAAGAGTCCTTTACAAGTATTGTACAAAGTGCCAGGTGGCCACTGTGTGCCAGTTGATCTGCATAACAATTCAGTGAAGATTCAGATGCAGCCTCTGGCTGACTGTAAAGCAGGCGAGAAATCCCCAGGAGAGAAAATCATGCAGCAAGTGCTTATTTTGCCCAAAAATTTTCTTATTCATCACAAAGAAAGTAAAAGTGTATCAAAAGAAATCCAGCCTTTGCAGCAAAAGGCTACTGAGCAGCATCCTATCTCTCCTTCACAACCAGCAGTTAACACTGCTTTAGCACCAGCCCTTTCAGCTTCAGCTGTAAATGCTGCTACCACATTTCTGCCTCGCACTAAGAACACCACTCAACTGTCACAGAGCGCTAATCCCATTAACAGACTTCCAACATTGCCCCCCATAACCTCTGCAGGTAATTTGTTGGCATCAGTTGTGAAAATGAGCCAAAATGAGACCCCTAAAACAAAGACTGTGGTTTCAGCTGCCTCATTCCCTGTTTCTTCAGCAGTCCAGACAATGACAGTAACAGTACCCCAAAGTGTTTCTGTTTGCACCAACAATTCTACTCCAAGATTAGAAACCCCTCAAAAAATCAGTGAGCTTGCTGAACCTAAACAAGAACTGAAAACCATCTGTATCCGAGATTCACAGTCTATCCTTGTTACAACCCGAGGAGGGAACACAGGAATCGTTAAGGTGCAGACAAATGCAGACCAGATCCCCTCAAGTAACTTATCTCCTAGTTCTGTTTTTACATATGCCCCTCAGCTACAGGCATTTTTAATGCCAAAATCAACACAGTTGCCAACTTCTACTTTTACAGCTATAACAACAACTATGTCTAATTTCCCAACCCTTGTCCAGTCCTCAACAACATCTGCTTCCAAATCAGCTGTTCCTGCTAGTAAGAATCAGGCAATGGGGAAAAACATGACACTTACATTTGGGCAGCATAACAGTGGTACTGTGAGTCATGGAATTCAGAAAACAGTACAAGTGTCATCTCCTACTTTCTTGTCACCCATGACATCATCCAGCCTTGTTATGCCAGTACCACCAAACAGTTCAGGTAAAGCAGTTAGTATTTCTCCAGGAAATACTGGTCAGAGTACCATAGGCAGTACTTGGACTCCTTTTATTGATCAACAAGGTGATGTAAATAGTACTAAGTATCCCACTACACAGCCAGAAACTGTGGCCACAAGTAATGGGAATGTAATGAGCAGTCCTCAAATTCCAAAACTGATGTTGGTCACAAATCCACCCCTTCTTCCAGCCTGTGGAACTCCAGGAGTCAACTTAATCCCAGCTCCAACATCCACTGGCATTACTGCACAGAAACTGGTTTTCATTAATACTCCACTTGCCAACATTCAGTCAAACACAAGTTTAACTTCAGAATCATTTAAACAGACCTTTCCTCCTTCTATAGGCAAAACATATGTTAAAGGCAGGCAAGAGCAGCCTCAGTTAGTTCTCATTCCCTCGACTGTAGGAAAATCAATAAAAGTAAATGCATCACCAACAGTTTCCCAGATAAAAGATGTAAAAATTGGACTTAACATTGGTCAGGCTATTATAAATAGCAAAAGTAATCAGAGTGTTTCACCGATTAACATTATGCAGTCTGCAGTTCCCAAAGATACAGAAGAGAACAATAGCCAGAATGTAACTTTGCCATTGTCAACATGCAGTGGTTTAATCCCAGTATGTTCAAGTTTGGTAAGTCAAAGTATTGCACCTATCAAAGAATCTAGGAGTGTTGCAGCAACAGCAGTAAACCGGTTTGCAACTGTGACCACCACAACAAATTCATTTTTAGATTCTGCTTCTGTGGCATTAAAAAGAACTATTGCTGGAACACAGCCTACTATTTTTGCTGATAAAACAGATACTTCAACAAAAGTAAAACCAGTTTTGACTACTCAACTGCATGCCTCTAATGTTGGAAATACTGTAGCTATATCAACTGTGAAAACAGGACATCTTGCTTCCTCTGTGCTGATTTCAACTACTCATCCAACTGTGTCTCATCAAGGTTTATCACCTACTTTTCAATTGCCAGTTACAGTTGCCTTGCCTGGACCAATGAATGGCACCCCTAAAATTATGCAGACAGGCTCCCAGTTGCCAACAGTTCCAGTGACTACACAATGTATGCCCCTTCCTAAAGGGCAACAGTCCACACTTGTTCAGTTTCAGTCACCAGGAATTTCTGCTGCAGTGCCAGCAAATGGGAATGTTAAAAAACCTCAGATGGTTTTGCCCCCTAATGCATCAAATGCAGGCAAGGTAGTTAGTCTCTCTAATTTGGTTCCCCTGCCTTGCCAGTCACTGCCTCCTAATTTTGTAAAACCAACTCCTGCTCTCACTTGTACCTCTAATGCTTCTACCAGTCCTACTGTTCCAGCTTCAACATCTGTAACTAGTAATGTGGGAGGACAATTGAATGAGTCCTGCATTCAGCAGAAAATAATCATTAACACTTGTACGTCTTTAGCCCCTGGAACTCAGATAATGATCAATGGCACTAGGTTCATTGTTCCACCTCAAGGCCTTGCAGCTGGCAGCCATGTTCTTCTCATCTCTTCAAATCCAAAACTTGGTCCTCTTTTAACTGTTAGTAATGGTCACGGGATTCAACGTATACCCCGTGCTTCTGCTGCTTCCCAGAGGACTGCACAAGCATCAATTAATGCATTATGTTGGCAACCATTGAAACAGCCACTGAAAAGCTCTACCAAAATTGTGAATTCTCTTGGGTCTGCAAACATTCTACCTGTTGTACATACAACACCAGAAATTGTGAACAGTGTGACAAATCCATGCACTCCTGCAACAACAGAGTCCACATCTTTAATAACAGTTCCCCCATCTTCTACTCCAGCAAAAGCACCCTTTGTTTCTGCAGCTCACATTTCCAACTCACAGCTACAAGGTAGTGCTTCTGTACTGCATTTAGATACATCTATCAAAAAACTGATGGTCAGCCCAGAAGGAGCCATTCTGAATGCTATAAATACTCCAGCATCTAAAACTTCTTCTTTGCCTTCATCCTTCTCTCCTGACATGGTGTCTACAACCACAAATTCTGCAGTTGTCTTCCCAACTTTTCTAAAATCCAGCATAGGTGTACCTGATACAGCTGCATCTTGAATTTCAAAGTTATGAACTGTTAAAATTTGGAGGCATTCTTTTGTGTATGGCATTTCATTTATGATAGTTGAAAACATGCTGCTCAAAACCTACCACACATGGGCTAAGGATACAACCTAGGCACCTGTAAGAATCAGTTCTAATATGAGCAGGTTCCGGGCACAGAACAAGACTTGCCACTGGTTTTGAGTGTATTCAAGGGTTTGTATGACAGCCATACTACATGGCCAGTTTTGTCATTAACTGGTACCTGTTTTGTGATAAAACATAAAAACAGCTCTTTCTTGCTCTGTTTGTGCAGAGGCCATCACTGGTTTTCAAGAAATGGCTTGCTACTAGATTGCAGCTGCTGTTGGTTTTTAATTTTTTTAAGTGGTGAGGGAATTCTCTTTAAATACTTTTTAGACCTGTGCTTTCAAATGGTTGTTTAATAAAATGGTTAAAAAAGAATATCTGTTAAAACATGTTGTAGAATGCAATGTTTGATTCTTGGTTAGCACATTTACAGGGATGTTTCCTCTCACAATTTAGACTTTTCCCATTTTGTTTATAAATAGTACAGTAAACTTTTTTTGAAGCATTTTCTTTGATAGTTTCTGTAAAAAAAATATATTTATGCATTGTAAAAATGCAGTCTATGGTGTAAAATTGTACATATTTCTGATTCCCTAACAGTATTTACTAAACTATGTGTAAAAAGAAGTACCATGTCTTATTTATGTTTTGTTTACATAATGTATAGTTTTTTAAGTATTTTAGTAATTTTGGACAAGTGTACTGTTTAGCAATAATGCAGAAGAATCTGCATGTAATAAACAATGTTGCTGTATTTCTGCCTTCATAGTTTTGCATCAGTGTCCCCAACAAGAACTTGATAGCTCAAGGTCATTAACATGTCTTTATTAAGCAATTGTAGGTTGCATCCTGACTTGTGTTTCTGCTGTCTGGAGTTCTGCCCAGGAACAAAAGTAGTATTTGGCTGGCACAGGGGCTCAGCTCTTTTCTGAAGGAAGCTCCAGAGATTGAAAACATTAGTCAAGATTCTGTCCTAAGATGTTGGGTATCACAAAAAGATAGTGATTCTAATCATACTTAGATATCAGTTCTGTTAACTGGGGGGGATTGTAAATGTTCTTAAAGTTATGATTTGCAGCCTTCTTGCATGTCATCTTTGCATCAATTCTAGCTATTCTCCCCATTCTTATTAAAATACAAATTCTTTAAAAAAAATGTGGACATCAGAAGTTGACACATTTAACTATAATTTTTAGCTTTCACTTCCTGAAAAAGAAGATTGCTAGATTCGATAAAGATCTATTCAAGGGAGACTTGAACAAAGGAATCTAGGACAATTCCCTGCATTCAACTCTCCTTATCCTCAACCTTCTACTCAATAGATCAGAAGAGTGGGAGGGTGTTTGCTCTTAGCAACAACATATAGCCAAATCACATGAGCCAGATGCATTGACATTTTCACATATTGAATTAGATCAAAACATGCCATGGGGTTCACAGACGTTCCCTTTATGAGGGAGTTGAGCTCATGGAAAGGTTCATGTGTGAATGCAAATCTCCTTTTGATTATAGGAAGAACTTTCATGAATGCATCAGTAAGTTGAATAGAACAAAAGTGGCACAGCAGCAATAGCAGAGACAAAGGTGGATCATTGTGGCATTGTTCAGATAATGTCACTTTCACGCTCCCACAGGTTCTCTGGAATTCAAGGGAGACATAGTTCCCCAACAAGCCACTCCTTCTGAGTGGGGAAGAAAGGGAATACGTTCTTACCTAAATAGGCCAATTCTTCCAGTCTTGCTGTTTTATGCTAGCAGTTGCATTTTCTTCCAGCCATCGATGGTAAATGGATGGTCTTAATGCTATTTTTCTGGAAAAAGTTGCCAGTACGCAGCTACTGGTACTCACTTGTATGTACGTGTGTGTGTGTTGTGTGAGTGTGTGCATGCATGCGCCAGAACTCACCCACAGAGGTGCCAGTACTCACACAGAGGAGATACTATGTATGGGTGTGTACCCCTAAAAAAGACCCCTGGTCTTAATCCAGTTCTTGCATATGACAAAGTGTGCTGAATCCTTGTGAGCAAGAATTTACCTGATTGGGGACGCTTCTGGGGACCAGCTGTAGGGATGCTTTTCAACAGGTTTGTACCTCAAAAAGAAAGTGGGTATGCATTTCACAAGGCTAAAATGTCCACTAGTGTTACCAGTATGTTAATTCACCTGATTGTAGTAATTGCTGTATCTTGGTGTATAGCCAAACACATATGAAATTCTAGTTATACCAATATTACCAATATTAATGTTTTTTGCACATTGACAAACTAATGCTTCCTTCCAATCACAGAATTAATTTTGTTCTTGTTTGGCGAGATATTGTCGCTTCAGTAATTTTTTTAATATGCAAAGTCTGTTCAAAGATAGTGTGATATCCACAAAGATTCATTTTCTTAGCAGTTAATAAAAAATACCACTGAATCTACTCCAAAATGTACCCTAGCTGGTAGTAATGCTTATGTTTTGACAACAGTCTAGTTTATCAGTCAAAGAATTGGAATAAAGCACCATTTTTCTAGGCCTTATAATGTGCCCTCACTAGTATTATCAATAGCTGAAAACCCTTAGTACATAATGAGTTTCCTTGGATGTTTTTATTTGTTTGACTCTGCAATAAGTGCATGGATTATACACCGTCTGAAACCACAGTAGGCATGGTAGATTCAGAAGCCATGATGTAAGAATGGAACATGCTTCACATGTGAAAATATAATTATTCCATTGCATATATTTAGGTCCAAAATTTACCGGTACATGCTAGATCTGTAATAGGATCTCCCAGTGCTTTGCTTACATTTAACCACAGGAGGGCTCCATAGGCTTGAAATCATCCCCATCTCATTTCCTCCATCTGGTAAGCTAAGTGAAGCAATTCAGCCCTTGACCGACCTGCATAGCTGCCTTCTGCTAAGAATACCTGGGTTGTCTGTAGTGAGAGCAAATAAATTGAAGTACAAGAAGCTTCTGTGCTTGTCTAAATAAAAAATGTTTCTCTTTCATTTGCATTTGCACTTTTAATAGGATATCAAAAAGACTTAAGTGTAATGGAATTTCTGCAATTTTAAAAAATTCATGCATTTGAAGAGGCCTATTTTTTTACTCTTCAGATTTATTATGCATTTTATAGAATAAGATTTCTTCTAAAATAAAATATAGTATGGCATGACTGTGGATAATTGGAAAGAATATACAAAGGTTGTGTTATCAACATGCCAGTTATCTCATGCAACACGGAACAGCTTGTTCTTAAGCAATAATGATTTTTGGAAACATGTATAATAGTGTGCCTTTTTCTGAGATACTGCTAGAAATTAAACATAGCACACGTGTTTGAGCAAGAACTTGTTACATGCTTCCATTCTGATTTATCAGTTTAGCTTCATGGTGTATAAGGTGGTGGCAGTGGGCTTGTAGAGATCTTGTCATAGGCTGGTGGAGCATCAGGCACCTGTGTCCAGAAATATAAAGAAAAAATATAACTATTTGCACTGAAATATTAGGAAGACAAAGATGCAAACTGTTTCTAATTTTTACCACAATCTATCATTTTAACATTAAAATAAATACAAAATAAGAAAGGCCTAAACAAATATTAATGTATTCTATGAAAAAATACATCCATGAACCACATCTGTGGGTTTTGAGCGACATGGGATTTGTTGTGATTGTGACTGTAAACTAAGACTTTCTTTATGGCACAAGCCATACCAGTCCCTTGTTGTGTAGTGCAAATACACAAATGTCAGCAAATTTCCTTGATCTGCAGAATCTCAGCTGTTTCCATCTGAGCCTTTGCAGGGCAAGATACTGTACTTCTGGGTCAGGCATATACTGTACTGCAATGCAATTCCCTGCCTCACCTTTTACAGGGAACTTTTCTCCCATGCACTTATCATCTTCAACAGGGAAATGGGTTTGAAAAAATAACGGGCTTGCTTCCTTGGTTCCCCCAGGATCAATAAAGGTGGATTTTCATGGCAGCCTTCCCATTCAGAACCAGTGGATGGAATTTTTCAGATCTGTATAAGCAACCAAACATGTACCACAATGTACAGCCAGGCTTACCCTTTATTGATGGAGGCACACGAAAAGCCTCAGGCATTTGTTTCCAAACAAATCCCATTAACCCTTTCTTTGGGTCAGTGTTTACATATTATTGAGAGTCATTGCAGCATTCTTTGTTAATGAACATCTTGTGCTTACCATTACTCCAGGAAAGGCTCCTTGGACAGCAAAGAAGTATTGCTGAGAAAGTAGTTTTAGGGCACAATCCAGAGTAACTTTGGGGAGTCCTTGCTCCGGAGTAAGAACAATTTACTCTGGATTGCAATATGAATTCCCAAAAGTTTTCACTAGGTGGTGCCGTAACTATGTTGACGTAAATGTCTCTTACATGCTTCTGTAGTTACTCTGGATTGTAGGGCTAATCATGGAAATATTGCTTCCCTCCATGTCCATCCAAACCAAAGGTGAAGATCAACAGTAAAGACCAAAGTTCTCAGGTCTGCAAATCCAACTAGGTCCAGACTTCATTTTTCTCTCCTATTTACCATAAGCGAAGCGGTGGGGACAGCTGCCTCTTAATGCTGGGACTAGCAAGAGTAAGAGCTGTTGCAAAATCCTCTCCCTTGGATATACCTTTTGGCTGTCAAAGAAAGGTTTACTTAGTACATAGTTGGAAAGAGAAACAACCCCTTACCACAAGGTTACAGTTGCTATTGTATTCCTGCAAGGGCAATTTGGAATCCATCAGGAAAGCACCTTGATTTTCTGAGGTCCTCAGAGAGGTTATTCCAAAATTTTTGCTCTGCAGAGAAAAGAACACAAGGGGAGGATAGAGAAGAAAAGACCTGTGCATAATTACAATGTGGAGTAGGCTAAAATGTGCACCATCTACTTCTATAACTGGTCCTACGTTGTTCCATGGTGAAACCAGTGTGCCAGTGAGAAAAAAGGCATTCTCCTAGTTCTCTTGCTATATAGTACCCAGAATTTTGCAGAGGTTTCCACAATGCTCATGTTAAACACTTCTCATTGGGCAGAGGCGTACCACGTTTATGGCATGAGGTGTCTCGTGCCATGGGTGCATATGCCCAGTTTGATATTATTGAAAACCATTAGCTAAAAGGTGTTTTGATAGGGATGAAATTTCAGTCCTTGCTATGGGTGCCACTTTGCTTAGGTATGCCTCTGTCATTGTGCAACTCTAGCATGGCATTTTTGTGACGCAAAGGACATGCACTGGCCAAACTCAAGTTTAGATAGTCCCTCCAGCTGTGTGTAAGTTAGGAATCCATCCTTACCAGAAGGCTTTTATAACCACTGCGCCTTTTGTAATACCAGCAGCCAATGATCAATAAAACTGCAAGAAACAAAACGAGAATGCCAATCCCTGCCGCCCTGTAGTAAAAGAAAAAGGAGACTTCATGGCCAGCAAGAGCAGGGAATACTGTTCTTCATTTCAAAACACATTTGAGAAGAAGGAACTTTTAATGTCTTCTGCCAAATTGTAGTTTAATCAAAACTATTTCCAGAGGGGCGGCTGATTCTGTCATTAGCAGCAAAACCCGAGCCAAAATTCTTGTGGCACTTTTGAGACCAACACATTTATTGCAGCATAATCTGTAGTCCAGGGACACTTGGTGATGATAAATCCATTAGCCTTTAAAGATGCACAAGAAAATATGCAGTTTAAAGCAGAGAAACACCAGCTGTGGCAGTCTGCATAGTTTTCTAACAAATGTTTAATACGGAGACTTTTTTTTTTGTATTAAACCAAGGCATCACAGTTCAATTTTTGAGAATGAACAAGAGTAGAGATTGAAAATATCTCCTTTTCAGCTACTAGCTGAATACTGCAGGTGGAATTTGTGTGTATTTGCAGAGCATCCAAGACAGGCTGTCTTTCTCAGATGGACTAAATCCAGGGTAACCATATAGAATGGAGGACAGAGTGTCTGTACCTTTAACCATTGCATAGAAGAGGGACTTTCGGTAAGTGCTGCTCAACATAGAAGGATTTAAAAAGCAGCACCTGCCTAAATTCTCTCTTCTCAGAAGGAGGGATGACACTCATCATTGCATGGGTTGCCCCTCCCCAACCAGGAGGCAGGCCAGACTTGGACATCTCCTTCGGGGAGGGCACCCTCTAGTACCAGTTCGGTTCTGCCTCGTCTGGTGACAGGTCGCATTCTGGGAGCTCTCTGCTCTCCATTCTTTATGGTCACCCTGGCCAAATCCCACTTGAGGTCAATACTCAGAAGAAAATTTAATAGGTTTAATGGGACTTGTGAATATATTCCATTAACCTGGCTGGGCTCTGATGATGATGAAGATGAAATGATGATGATGAAAGGATGAAGCATTTTCTAAATGATTTGCAATCCTCACTATATTTACAATCCTCCAGTCATGCCTTCTCATGAATCTCTCTTGTGCAGTTGCTCCCAATTCCTTCCTCTCCCAGATCTTGTTGTCATGTTGATCTTCATACTGAGTTTTTGATTCTGTTTCTACTTTCCTTCCCCATTCCTTAACAGTGGGACATGTTCTTACTGCATGGTCCATATCCTTGCCTCAGGAGCCCTCGAGCTTCATGAACTGAGGTAACAAGTTTTTGGAGAATGCTGTAAGGCAGGTTTTAATACTTATAGGGAAGTTTATCCATTTCAACAACTTTCGTGTGCTTCCAGGTTGCTTGTTTTGTTTTTTGTTTTACTTAACCCTTGACACAAAACATTCATATGGGAGTTGCCTTTGCTCTCATTTTTCCCTTTAATACTAGATCAGAACCAATTTCACCCCGAACAAAGTTATCATATGTTTTAGGCTTTGTATATGCCCCCATACACTTATAGCCCCACCGTTCTCACATTGACTGAGCAATCGCCTTGGTTGGCTGTGTAAATTACAGAGTGTAGGTTATTCACTGCAACCCATAGATTCAGGGATTTGATGTAATCAGTCAGCATACCAGAAGCATACAGTGATAATAAATTCAAGCAGGCACTCCCTTAACTTTGGAATAATAGTTATCTTAAACTGGGAATTGATCTTGAGTTTTAGTAAATGTCTTGAGTTTTATCACCAAGATGGACAGAATCATTTCTGCCATCATTCCCACGTCAGAGAGCTTATACTGGCCCAGTTTCTGATTTTTGCAATGTAGACCACTCTATAGAATCACTTGATGGACTGGATATTGGTATCTGATTTACCATAAATCCATGTATTGTATGCCATATCCGAAATAAATAAATAGAAAGAAAGAAATAATGCCATGCTTACTCTTCTGCAGAAAGAGAGGAGTATCCCTTCCTCCTTCCAAAGTCACCATCTAGGTAATGCTGTCCCCTGGGCATCTTTCTTGATTACAGTTAAACCTATAAAATAAATACAATCATGACTCTTTAGTATATTACTTTCATATGCTTAATTTAAACACAATATTACTTATTTTTAAGTTTAAAAGAATTATGTGTAATTTATTAAATGTGCTTTGTTATTTACAAGAAGGCTACTTCATGCCATCTTATAAGGAAAAGGAGGATATTGAAGTTTTTCGGGACACAAGGCTAAAAAGGATGTGTCCTGGGAAAAAAGGATGTGTCCCTGAAAAAAAGAGAACATATGGTCACCCTGACTATGACTGACCCAGGTTCATTCACTGAGCTTTGCAAGGTGAGTTGATTCTGAACTGGGTAATCTGATTTTCTGTGGGTCCAAAGAAGGAGAACAAAATGTCCACAGAAGATGTGCACGGGCAATTCCTCCCCTCCTGCCTTCCAGTCAATCACTTTGGTCCCAGAAGTCCTTTGCCTGAATAGAGTTAAGAGTCACCAGACATATCCCAATTTTTGGCTAATCCCCATGACTGACTGAGGAGAGACATGATTTAATCCTAAACATGTCTACTCCAAAGTTGGTCCTATCAGTGGTGGGCTTTAGGGGGTTCTCACGGGTTCTATAGAACCCTTATATGTTGCTAATGAGTGCCTGATTCTGAGAATGGTTACTAATGGAACATAGAACCTGTTGTTAATTCAGTTTATTAGGACATAGAACCTGTTGTTAATTTATTTGAATCCCACCACAGGTCCTATTGTATTCAATGAGGCCTACTCCCAGGAAAGTGTATTTAGGATTACAGCCATAGTTGTGGACAGCCTACACTGGCAGAGGCTTGGACTCAATGAACCTGTATGTTCATTACAATTCTTTATTTCTACCTTGTCTGAGTTTCTATGGCCCCCAAATCTGTATTAATACATTCACTGAACCTGGCAATCAAAGATAATATCCAAAAAATTCTATTTGGCTTATGGGAATGTATGGGTTACATATACATATACATATATATATATATATATAAACATGTATATGTTATATAACTATGTATGTATATGTATACATATATATCTATGTATGTTATGTATATGTTATATATCTAATCAGGGTTGTAGATCCAGCTGATTTACAATACATATAATGCATGGTGATTTTGTATGCAGCAGTTAAGAGTGAAGAAAATTACTGGATGTTTTGAGAGATCAGACAGATCCTCCATCAACAAAATGGCATTCTTGGATGATTTGACAAAAATGCTTTGTTTTAAAGTAAAAAATTGAAATTAATGTATTTTTAGCCATAACAGAGTTGATATCAAAATACAGGAAGTCAGTTAGAATTCCAGCTGTGAGAGAAAAGTTCTAGAAAATAAACCAAAATATAGTTTGTTATGATTAGACATAAGGTCACCTCAGTTAGACATACTTGCTCTGACAGACGAAATAGAGCACAATCCTAACCATGTCTACTCTAAAGTAAGCCCCATTGTGTCCAATGGATCTTACTCCCAGGAAAGTGTGATTAGGATTGCAGCCTAAATGCAGTTCAGTCCTTTGTAGACAAGTTGAACTTTTCTGAAAGATCACTAAAAAGCATCTGAGGAGGATAGCATGAGGATGTGAATTTCAGTTATGTAATACTGATGAATTAATTTTTGAAGCATAGGATTGTTTTACTTATGCCTTTTTTACTTTCCATTATTGATTATTTAAAATGTAAATATAAATAATAGGCTGCAGATTTTTCATGTTCTGTGCTCTTTTGTGTGTGTGAATAAAATAAAATATTACAACTTTGTAATTAAATTCTGCAATTGCCATTGGTATAAGTGCCCAAGGAAAATTGACTGTCCACAGCAAATCAAAATTTTTTGGTTTAATATAATTTGTATGACTCATGTCTGGAAAAACCACACAAGTGTGTTTGACTCTTGCCTGCAGTTAAGCTGCTTAATTCCCTTGAGAAATAATGGGATTTAAGCAGCTCAACAGTATGCAGGATCACAATCAAAATAGCACACCCATTATTTTCAGTTATAAAAATATATTCCCTATTTGAGACAAATAAAATTAAAGAAATTAATTGCCTAATCAAACACATCTCCCAGAAATAGGGAAATCTTGTGAAAGCCCCTTCCAGAATTTTGAAATTTCAATTTTGAATTCTGTATACATGAGAAAGTATATATGAGACTTACCTTTCCCCAAGATCCAGATTTTCTCTGAATGCTGAAGGCACAAGTTTTTTTCCCCTTCCTTTTTTATATTTCTTTCTTAGGACTAACTCTCATGACAATCACGAGTTTGAATTCCAAGCATTGCAGCTTTTGATCACACTAATTAGCGTGAAAGACTAAAACCGAAAGGGATGGGCTTTGGCTCTTTCTACCATATTCCTCTACCTGCTCCCCCCACAGTTAGAATAACTTGCTACTGAATTTTCAGGTCTTCCTGGAGCAAATGTATTGATAAGAATATGGGGATTCCAGCTAATTTCTTTCCACAGAATAAAGTAGGGGTTGTTCATTTCTTGTGGGGGATTAAAACAGGTTTTTTTCTCAGAGATGTTCTTGGTTGTTCTGCAGGCCAAATGTCTTGAATACGCATGGAGAAATGCCATCCTGCTTTGTTTCTAATCAAGAGAACAGTGTCACAAGGACTTAACACAAAGTGCGCATGACATCACAACCAACTCCCCATGAATGTGCAATTTTGTGTACCGTCTTATTGAAATTAACTGTGATGTACCTCTTATACATGGGAAATCTGGACTTATAAGGGGGAAGGGGCAGAGGAACAAATTCTCTCTCCTGTCCCTAGAAAAGATCATTTGTACAACTTTTTCTTTCCCTGTTTAATTTTGGAAAGTGTTATGTTCTGCATCACTGATGTTCCAATAGCCCTTTCCTCTGCGTAAAACCACAGGCTCTGGTCAGTTTTGCTCTCTCTCTCTCTCTCTCTCTCTGGCTGAAACCAAAAAAGCAAGACATTAGCCTGGCAGAAAGAATGGTGATAAATGTGACATCCCATCATAATAAAATTGAGAGGGATCCATAGCAATGCATTTTCCCCATCTATAAAAAGGCCCATAGAAACTGTATATAGCACAAAGAGGGACACAGAAGGGAGAATCATGCAGAGGAAAATGAAACAAAATAAAATGTTTGATATGTGCTTTTCCACATAATCAAAACTCATCTTTAAAATTGAGATTTATGGTAGCCACAGCCTTTACTTGGAAAATTAGAGTGGTGAATCCAAATCCTTTTATCCTGTGGAGGATGTCTGTATTTCACTCAGACTTTGGTCAGCTCTATGTAGATGTGCTGCACAATCCTAACTTGCGTTGGATCAGTCGAGTTGGCATGCTGCACTGCATCTAGCGCACGGTTGGGACTGTGGCTGTACCATCATGATGGAAGGTGGTACCGCATTTCAAACAGTGGCACCGATCCAAGCTGCCTGAGACTGCCCAGGAACAGGGCTCGGATCTGGTACAAGTGCTGGGTGCTGGCCCTGCCTCCCACTCCCCACCTACAGTTCTGCCCCAACCCATCCTCTCCCTGCCCCAGAATGGCTTCTCCCCACTCCTCAGACACCTGCACCGGCTGAGACTGGTCAGCACAACTTTTCACATCCTGGGTCTGCAGCAGCACAAGGAGGTCGGTGCATCTGTGCCAACTTCCCATTCATTCCAGGTGAATGGAATGAAACAGGCTTGCACCAGCCCAAAGTCACTTCATGATTGTGTCCTGAGTAACAAGAGTACTGACTCAATCTTGGAATTTGGCACTGGGCTTTCTTGGGAGTAAGTCTCATTGAACAAAGGTCTAAGCCAGGCTTCTGGCTTTTAAGTGGTCCCTTTGTCTGCATTCCTATCTCCCTGAAAGGTTCCAGTCTAAAACCATTGACTTGTTTGGGAGAACTTGAAACAATAGTTCTCCTGCCAGGCCTTTGAGCCTTACACCACTGGGATTGAAATGTTTTTGCTTGTTCAATATTGCCTTTAGTTTCTGTAAATATTGTGTTGTCATGATTTGATCTGGCTACATTTACAGCTGTGAGATTGCTAAGGCAGGGCCTAGTGATATCCTAAAGATAGCATAACCTAAGGTATCCTAACCTTTGAAAAAATAGGGGAAAATTAGTACAGGATAAGAGCCAAGCAATTCAAGGACAGAGCCAACTTGTAAAGGTCCAGAGGATCCCAAGTGAGATGACCTGAGATTGATGCTGCAATCCTAATCCCTGTCATAAACCCCAGCACAAGTCCCATGCTGGCTGGGAATGTCATAAATGTGCTATAAGGCACTTCTGTACCATTCCTGGGGAAGGGTTAGGCCCATGCACAGACATGCACTTGCCTCTCTACTTCACTATAGGAATGGGAAGACCAATGTGTCAGCCTAGGTTAGAACTGAGGACACTTTGTGGAAATATGAGACAGATCTTGTACAAAAAAATCATACATAAAATAGATATCTGACCTTTCATATCCCTAACATTAGAAGTACCCTGTATCAAAACTGCCAACAACCTTCTGTTTGGGCATGTCATCTGCTTTGAATTTCCAGAATTGATGGAAAGAAAAGGTATGAAAATTGGAAATATTCAGTTCTGTTCCTTGATTTTGAACCTTTGGACTCTTCCCTTCCATCTCCCTTAATGTACTGAAACTGCAGACAGTGGGCAAAATCCAGAGTAACTACGGGGAGTCCTTGCTCTGGTGTAAGAACAACTTACTCTGGATTCCAATTTGAATTTCCCATACATTTTCACTATGGGTAACTATGGGTGCACGTAAAGTCTCTTACATGCTGCCGTAGTTACTCTGGATTTGGGGGCCAGTCAATTTTTATCTGTGGTTTGTGGACATTCTATTTGCAGAGCTCATAATATGCCAAGCTGTTTAATCGACATTTATAACTTGGCTTCTGGGAAAATGGTATTGGCAATTTCTTAATAGCTATTTGGAGATTTTGGCTAATGATGCGGCATCTATGTGAATTGCATGAGACAGTGCCAGGTCATCTGGCTCAAAGATCATCTGACTTCTTCATTAGCCAGATGATGTTTCAGTACAATAGTCCCTAAATTCTTACTTGCTATGTCATATTGGACTACAAAATCACATAATTTTACTTCAAGAAATATGTTGTCTCTCTCCAAAATCTCTTTTCATTGGCACAAATGCTATTTTATGTGGTTGCAAAGGAAATTTGATCTACAAGTTTGCCTACTCTTCTGTCAAGGTGTGTTTTGAAATGAAAGAGGCAAACATTTGGTATTATATTTTGACTGCAGTACAAAAAGACTTATCTCCCCAGCTTTTAGTTTTTCATAATAACAGATAAGACAACCCTGAGGAAATAAGGTGGAGAACAATAAATCTTTTCCTTCTTTAGCAATAGCGATATACTCCCAACTTCTGCTTTCTTTGCCTCTCTGATGTTCTCTTGCTGGATCAAGACCACAATGAAAGCCAATTTATTGCAGCAGAACCTTGAATACAAAAAAGTTTCTGCTTTTTTGCTGGACTTTAATCAAAGCCACATTCTAGACTAGTGATTCTCAAAAGTGGGGTCGGGACCTCTGGGGTGGGGGGTCACAATTTCAGGGTGGACACAAAAGGTGAGTGCCGCCATCTTGGAATCCAGCTGGGCACCCACAGCTTGGAATAGGGAACTCAGGCAGCAATCCATACTTTCCTGGAAATAACCTAGGGTGCAATCCAGAGTAACTACAGGGAGTCCTTGCTCTGGTGCAAGAACAATTTGCTCTGGATTGCAATATGAATTTCCCATAGGTTTTCACTAGGTGGTACAGTATGGGTATACGTAATATCTCTTACTTGCTCCTGTAGTTACCCTGGATTGTAGGGATAACAGGACTTACCGGTACTTCTGAGTGAGGACATGGAGGCGCTCTGGCATCATAGTGATGTCATTTCCTATTTGATACCCACTTCTGACTATGACACCACTTCCAGGTCGCTGACATCACTGCCAGGAGGGTCCAGACAGATTTCTTTCTTTGACAGGAGGATCCTAGATGGAAATGCATGAGAACCAACTGAGCTAGAGTAAAAGAAACAGTTCTGTATTGAACAGTTAATGTATAGTTCGGCTCCTTGTTAGTTATGGCACCACATCTCTAGAACTTCCTCTCCTAACCAAGAGGCCTTTACTGCTGGTATTCAGGTGCTGATACCTAAAAATTGCATAGTCACATGGCCTTCAAATTACCATATGGTTGCATGCTACTTTATTTAAAAATGCATAGATTGAAAAAAGCAACCAGATACAAGGAGGCATGGAAATAGGCTCCTTACATTGCAGACCAACCCCTGGCTTGAAAAGAAAAAAATAACCAGAACCCAAAGAGCGAGGAGGTTTATAAAAAAATTCTTATTTTGTTTCAAAACAATTCTGACATACTGTATTTGTTTTCAGAACAAAAATGCATAATTGCATATGGAGGAGTTCTTACAACAAGGAGTTATTTGTCTGTGCAATTGCAGCTAATGCATGTGATAACAAAACCAGGATGCCATGGGATGTTTTAACATTCAGCTGATGTCAAATTCTAGTTGTCCAAAATCCATAATTCTTGTTGACTTATAGAAAAAGAAAAGGAATGCATGTTTAAAATATTGATAGGTGCTTTCAGTGCATGCTGCTACAGAAAAGTAAGGGTGTCAGGTATTGCAAAGGAAGGTGCAATAGGAATTTTTGCAACATGAACTTAATACAGTGCAACTCAGCTTGTTGCAGTGATTGGCCAAGGGTGGTCAGCCGTGATGGGCTGAGGCCGGTTCTGGCCTGTTCTGTCCGGTTCCTGGCGGTCCAGTAGCGGCAGGGGGCGCGATAACCAGTGGGACCAGTTTGGCGGCTGCTGGAGCGGCAGGGGCAGCCAGCTGTTACTCAGAGGCACCTCCATGCAAGGATCAAGGTCTGGTATATAGAACTACCACTAATGTATGGACTGAACAAAGTTTCCCCAGCCTCACTTTCCCAACACTTACCACTGAAATGTTCTCAGCATCTTTCTCCAAAGCCTTATGTGGTGTAAGTTAGATGTATCCAATTCTTCAGCTCATGTACAGTTTGTACTTTTAGGTCTTTCTTCATGTTTTTCAGTTTGTACACTGTTTCCTTTTTGGAATAATTTACAGTTGTCTCCAACAGTCAAACTGGAGACATTTGACTGGGGGTGTCAAAGTTGTTTCATCCAGAGCACTGAAGTTAGCATTCATGGTTTCTGCAGAGAACAAGAAGTGATATCACTAAGCAGATGATGGCCAGAAATAAGCACTTTGTTCTCACAGAAAAATTCAGTAGCTGCAAATGATTCAAGAGAAAATATGCAAATCTTGTTCATATTTTCAGGATATGAACCCAATAATAATTTCTTATAATTAAATTGCCAGATAAATTGCTTTTGAGCTACATTAGGCCTTATATTTGACACCCTACATTAGGCTATTCTTTTCATACCACTGGCACGGGTTAGGGACTGAGCACTGCCAAAAAGTGAAAACCATTAAAAAGCAGAAACCAATCTTTTTTAATTTATAAATGTTGTTTCCAAAGCTTGCCCTTTTATATTGCAAATTCCTGCTGCCACACAAAGATTTCTGCAAATGGATTCTCATTAATTCCTTTGGGAATGGGATTAGAGCAGAAGCTACAACCCAGGGGAGAGAACTTTCTTGGCCTTGAGAACAGCAGAGAGAGGTTGAAAGCATGGAATGTGTGTTGAATGAATGAGTTCTGGGTATAATTGAAAGGTGTAGAAAGAGTGGATCATCAGAAAACAAACCGTCAAAAAGCAAAGGATACCAGTATATTAATACTGTATTTTCCCTTGATACGTTTCAACACTGGAGGTTACTACTAATACTAGAGGTTATATAATTCTATAGTTTATCAATACTACTATTGATAAGTTTCAGTACTACAGGTTATAGGAACAGCAAGATAGATTTCTTAGGGTTAATCATGGATCATTCTAGCCTTTAAAATTATCCACAAATGGTACCAAAGCATGGTAATTCAATTCTAGCTAGTACAGTTCCATGCTAGTTCAATTCTGACCTAGGCAAATGCATTAACAGTTAATCCTTTGCTTTTTTGTTGTTGTCCTCTTTAAAAATGACCTGTAACAACCAAGAAAGCAATGGTTATGGCATTCATGCATGATTTGCCAGATCCCTAAACAGATCAGAAGCTGGAAAACAAACAAGTCAATTTGTAGAGAAATATGCAAGGGGCTTGTTGTAATCCTACATACCTCAGAGTTAGCTCCATTAAACTCAATAGGGATTAATTCTGACTTGCCTAGGCTTGCACTGTGATGACTTGTTAAAAATCCATCTTCTCTATTTTGTATTTAAGAGGAATCCTTGGGTTTCACCAGGCTGGACTGAGGAATATCTGTTCTGGATCCTTCTCATACGACTGGAAATTTCTGAATCTTTTCTCCATGCAGGGAAAAAATTTCTCACATTTAAAACAAGAATGTGGTTGGAGAAATTTGTCTTGTCCACAATTTTGATAACTCTTAACTGAGGCCTGGCATCTCTGAGGACATGAGAGAGTATATGAGGAATGTGCAACCCTTACTCTTGGAATCCACAATTAACTGGATAAGAAGAAACGCTTCTTGGAGGCCTGGGGCTAACCTTCAGGCCTCCCCGAAAGAGTTAACAATTACCGTATATACTCATGTATAAACCGACCCGCGTATAAGCCGATGCACCTAATTTTACCACAAATACTGAGAAAATTTATTGACCCAAGTATAAGCCGAGGGTGGGAAATGCAGCAACAGCAGGAAAGTGAGGCTGGCCTTGTAGCCTCAGGGCCCAATCCTGGGCATGTCTACTCAGAAGTAAGGCCCACAAAGAAATACCTGAGTCTGAGGAGGGGCTTAGCTGTGGGCTCCATGTCTTGCTGCCGCGCGCCTCCTCTGCAGCCCAGAGAGCCAGCGCCAGCAGCTGGAGAGGTTGCAGAGTCTCTGAGAGCACATGCTGGAGGTCACACCCGCCATTTTTCTTAATTTTTTTTACTGACCCGCGTATAAGCCGAGGTGGGTTTTTGGGCTCATTTTTTGGGCCCAAAAAACTAGGCTTATACACGAGTATATATAGTACTTTAACAAAGAGCTCAATCCTAACCATGTCTACTCAGAAGTAAGTCCCATTGTGTTCAATGGGTCTTACTCCCAGGAAAGTCTCTTTAGGATTGCAGCCTAAAAGTCTTGGACCTGCACCTCTAAGGTTTAAATCGGCATGCTATTTTTTCTTGTATTCCCTAGAGGGAGCTCCGATAACATGTCAGTGAATCACTTCTAGTGGAACTGAGCAGTCCTAGATATGTCTACTCAGAAGTCAGAGTAAATAATAAATCTGATACACAAAAAGTCTCATTGTGTTCAATGAAGCTTTCTCCCAAACCTAACTCACCCTCACAGTGCCGATGCAGCTGTGCCACCGCAGCACACACTGCATCCTGTGACGAGGTAATCATGGAGGCCTCTTCAAGTCAAGATAAAATAAGAACACAAGAAGAGCCCTGCTGGATCAGTCCAAAGACCCATCTAGTCCAGGTTCCTGTATCACACAATGGCCCACCAGATGCCTCACCAGACACCTGCGTCCAAGTGCCCTGGCATTATGATTTTGCCTGCATCGAAAAAAGAGAGGTAGCACATATACCCATCATTGGCTGGTATCCTTACCTTCACTTACCTCAGGGTAAACCTCCAGTCCCCTAAAGCATCTTTTTAGATCTAAGGCAACTATTTGGCTGAGGAGAATAAAAGGCAGGGAAAGGGACAAGGAAGGAGGAGAGGAGCCCAGTGTAAGTTGTTGCCACCAGCCTCCAGCCCTTCTTTTCCCATTCAGTCTTCCATCCTCCATCTCCCCACCAAGAACCTTCTCTGTTCCTCCTTGTCTCTGCCCATTCTTCCCACTGCCCAAACCTCCCACACCAGCTACCACTGCATCTTGCAGAGGTGACAGATTTGGAGGTCTCCTCTGGATAAGGGAACAAATGTTCCTTTCCTAGGGGTAAGCCTCAGTGGCACATATGGGTACACTCAGACCTGCACCAGAAAAATTGCTGGAGCGGTATGGTGGAATGGGGTTAGAAGTCTGTAGCTGCCAAATCCATCCCCTTCCTTGCCTCAGTAATTATGGCAAAAGATTGATTTTCTTATTTAACATATTTTATAATATACAAGTACAGTGGCGCCTCACGTAACAAATTTAATTCGTTCCAGAGGCATGTTCTTTACATGAAACATTCTTTACATGAAGTGGATTTTCCCATAGGAAATAATGGAAACTCAGGCGATTGATTCCACAACCCCCAAAATATTCATATAAAAATATTAACTGGATGTAAAAATGATGACAAAACGCTGAGATTGAATTCAAAACATGCACTCAGTGTGCATGATCTTATGAAGTCTACTTAGGCTGCAGTCCTAAAGACACTTTCCTGGGAGAAAGACCCATTGAACACAATGGGGCTTACTTCTGGGTAGACATGTTTAGGAGGCTGCAATCCAAGATACCTTCAAAGTGTCTCCCCACTTTCTCCTTCTCTCCATCCTGAGCCTCTTTCTCCTCTGCTCCCTTCTGGCTAGCCCTCAGCTGCTTCCCTCTTCCCTCCACTGCTCTTCTCTCCCTCTGCCCAGCGCACACCCGGCCACAGGAAGTGTTGCTTTTGCTATGGGCAGGTGCGCTAGGCAGCCCTGACGCTTTTTAAACAGGCTGCCGGCCAGCACGTCTGCCCCAACTGCCTACAAATGTTTTCTTTATGTGAAGCACTTTCTTTATGTGAAGCAGAATCCTAGAGAAATTTTTGTTTGTTATGTGAAACATACTTTATGTTAGGCGTTCTTTACATGAGGTGCCACTGTAATTTAATAATAATGTTAATACCATTTATTGTTATTTTTATTTATTATTATTTTTAGTTTTTGGGATTCTTTTGTAAGAGGGAAAGGCGGTTTTATATATATGGAAGATGCTTCCAAGACCCACTGCAAACCCCTTGAGTGTGCTGCATTTTTGGCTTTTGGAACAAGGTAGAATAACTGGGAAAAGGTTCCAAGATATGGCTGGGTGTGTCATTTGACAAAGCAAATACTGTACAAAGTGCCCCAGACATTTTTTTAAAAGCACTGTGGTCCAAATCCTAACCAACTTTTGAACTGTATCAGTGGAGCATTTATTGCATCCTATAGTGGGGTGGCCGTCATGGAGGCCTCCATAGAGTGCAGTGGTACTCAGGCATTTCACCCCAGGATCCCCTTTTAAACTTAAAAATCTGTCTGGGACCCTTGGTCAAACTTACCGGGATGGGACATCACTGTGATGCCAGAGCTCTTCCATGTCTACTTGGAAGTAAGTCCCATTGTATTCAATGAGACTTACTCTCAAGAAAGCCCAGTGCCAGATTCCAAGATGGTGGATCCCACCCTCCCACAACCCCCCATGACCCTATGTCATGATCCCCCAAGGCTGTCCTGACCCCCACTTTGAGTACCACTAATAAGGGAAGGTTTGTTCCCTTACTTCAAAGCTACATGGACCTTACCTCAGTGTAGGTGAGTTATCTCGGATTGTATCCTGTGTGTGTTTTCATTTGGCGTGGTGAGATTTATTTATTTTGGTGTGTATTTACTTCATTACTGAACTTATCGTTATCTGCAGTCCCACCTTCCTTGCAACTTTTAGAATAAAGTTAGAAAAATGCCAGTTCATTATAATAAAAAAAATTGATACTGAAAACAAGTCAGACCCTGGCAATGGAAGGAGATAGAACTGCACCCTCCTGCAATGATTTCCAACATTTTTCATCTCTTTGCTCTAAAGCAGGGGTAGGCAACCCCTGGCACTAGTGTCAAGCTCAGCACTCAGAATGGTTTGGAGGCACACCAAGGCACCCTGGCACACACAGATAGAAGGTGTTGCCACTGC
Source organism: Cryptoblepharus egeriae (assembly GCA_030015325.1). Classification (NCBI taxonomy): domain Eukaryota; kingdom Metazoa; phylum Chordata; class Lepidosauria; order Squamata; family Scincidae; genus Cryptoblepharus; species Cryptoblepharus egeriae. The sequence continues at coordinate 168,631,978 of JAREYC010000002.1, forward strand.
TACTGCCCAAAGGCAGCTGCCCATCACCATCACTGGAGCCCAGAATGGCCCCATCTCTCCCCACCCTGCCCCTTCAGAATGAAAGGGGTGGAGAAGAGTACATACTTAGAGCTCAATCCTGCACTTTTCTACTCAAAAGTAAGCCTCTTTGCAGATGATGAAGCCTACTCCCAGGAAGGAGTGGAGCAAAGTGCATTCTTAGAGCCCAATCCTGAGCATCTCTGCTCAGAAGTAAGCCTCTTTGCAAGACTCAGAGGTATAGCAAGGATAGGATCAGGCTGTTCTTCAGCATCTCTATCCCCGGTGCGCATTGGGGGCGTGTTGTACAGGGGTATTGCACATGGGGTGAAAATACTTGTCAATATTTTTATTGAAACTTTGTGTGAATTAAATTGTGTGAAAGTGTGTAGAATTCAAAAGTGTGAAACTTTGTAGAACTGACAAAATGTTTGTCCAATCTCAATAAAGAAGACCTGTTTCACCTGGCCTTTGAGGAGGAAATTACTCACTAAGGATCTCTTAACTTTTTCAACTGTTATTTTGATGTACGTTATTTTATCTCCATCGGGTCTTTTGTTATTATTTTTAAGTTTTTTGAGTTAAGGTTTTTTTTCCTAAAAATTAATATGCATATGCTTGGTTGTAAACCACTTTGGATTTCTAGAAAAGTGTTATTAAAATCTTTTAGGGTGTAATCCTAATCAATTTCCCAGCTCCAGGTTAAGGGCAATGCAACTCTGAGGAAAGGGAACAAAGATTCCCTTACTTTGAGGATGACTTTTGGACTGCCCCCCCATTCCCAGAGCAAGATGCAAGCACATGCCCCACTGGCTTAGTATGCTCTCTGACTAGTCTGGATTCAAGGAAACTGTTGCTACTTGATATTTCCACAAATCAAGAGTCTGGGGCCATTGCAATAGGCTGCTTTTGCCTTAAGTAGGCTTTTAATATCAGACTAAATTTGCCCAGACTTGGCTGCAATCCTAAAGACACTTTCCTGGGAATAATATGCATTGAGCACCTTTTGGGGCTTACTTTTGAGTAGACCTGGTTAGGACTGTGCTCTTTGATAGGTACAGTATTACTCTCACTGCTGTTAAGATAATGCTGTTGATTTGTAGTTTGTATTATTTAATTTTGTGTTTCAAGGTTAGTTTTTATTGATTTCCGCTTTAATAATTCATTTGAGTTTTAAAGTAGATTTTAAAATCCTGAATAATTAACAAGAGCTTCATGGCTTCACTTGTTGTGACTCCATAACCTGTTAAGCATATTTACAATAATAAAGGTGATCGTAGACTTGAAACAGTTTTGAGCACTGCATTCATCACTTGGTGACTGTACTGTTAGTGTCTGTAGCCACCATAGAGAACTCACCTTCACTGCAAAAACACTGCATGGCTCACAGTTAACATACATGCTGTTATGCTGTATTAAATAATAAAAAGTCTGTCATGCTGTATTAAATAAATATTCCATGTGAAGGTAACTTTAGCAATGGGTTTGCTAATGGGTTTACTAGCAGGATGGTACACAGGAACACTTTAGGTTTTTGAAAAAGGCTGAACAAAAAAATCCAGAACAGATGGCTGTGCATATTCACTATCCTCCTCATACCTTCAAAAAGGGGCTATATAATGGCAGTCCTTGACCGATAGCGTTGAAGGGAAACAATCCACCTGGAGCTAAAAGGTAGGTATGATGTAATAGGAATGAAGTAGGTACCAGCAGGAAAGACCCAGGAGATGATGATGCAAGCAAGAGATTTCTTTATTCAGAGCTCTGGACTCAGCCAGACAGAGTTTTCTATCTTACAAAAAGACTGAGTGCTTTGTCCAAATTGACTAGACCTTTTATAGCATAACTGTTTCTCTACATAATAAGATGATTCTGTTCATAACAAGAGGATTTATACAGTCAAAGATTTTATCTTCAGTGGCTTCCTGAGCCGAGATGGAAAAATGTGTGGCAAGACATGACATTACACATCAGTACAATGAAGCAGTCAAGCACCTGTATTCTGACATTGGTTGATCCATCTGAGTTTCCTTTCCCACAGGAAGAAGAATTAAAATTTTATTTTAATTTTATAATTTTTGGGCTTCTTTATTATTGCCACAGGGTCAGGTGAAGACAAAGAGAGTTTCCTGTCTTAGCTTGGCTAGCATTACAAGCCTTAAGTGGCTAATCACTGATAACTATCAAACTCCTGGGAAAGGAGAAGGGGCATTGTGATGTTATCATCTCCTCTCCGGGGAACCTGTGAATGTTGATGGAAGCTTCTGTCAGGGAATGTGTGTCTGCAGCCGTTGTTTAATCTCTGTAAGGTGCTTGGCTGCGTGTCTTTTACTATAGGCAGCCCACAGAATGATTTCAAAGGTATCAAATAATTTCAATAATTCTAATAATAATTCTAATAAATTCTGACAGCTGGTTTTGTCTACCATAATGATACTCATTTTTTAAAAGGGGGACGAACAGAATCTTGGCTAAAAAGGATTAGAGGAAAGTAAAAATTATGATGATTTCAATCTTTTTCAGTTTTCTTCCCTCTTAATCACAATCAATAGTACTTGTACATTCTTGAATGGTTTTTTTTAAATGTTTGACATAAAACATTACTAAGGAAAATGTGTGCATATAAAATCAATATCCCACTTAAAGCACTGCATTACACTGTGTTCATCATTGTTAAAAGCTTTGCTGTAGCTAGAAACTATGGCAGAAGAAATTAAATTAAGGGTTCATCCTTCTAGACTAGAGGTGTCCAAACTTTGGCCTGGGGCCAGGGGCCAGATTCAGCCCTTGATGAGCCTCCATGTGGCCTGGAGCAAGCCCCTCCGTATGGCCCTTCTGCAAGCTCTGTAATCCCCTGGAGGTGAATGACACTCTGCTCACAGAACCTCTGAGCATGGGGTGGGGGCTGCGTGCACCTCCTGCCTCTGTGTATGAAAGTGCTTATGAACTGGTTTGAGGAGCACCCCCTCTGGGTGTGTTAAAAAATGTTTAATTTATTTGAACTTATTCATAACTTCCATATCTAATATGGAAATTTATTATGCAATTTATGTAAATTTATTAAAATTTGTGTAAAACAATTCTTTTTTTTCTTCCAGCATTTGACTAAGTGTCAAAGAGATGATGTGAACATCGTGTCAGAAAATTTGGACATACTGGTTCTAGACTGAGACAAGCCTGTTGATGTTATTTAAGCTTGTTGATAATAATAGCTAAGGCAGCAATTAAGAAGCTTTAAAACAGGGATGTCCAACCTTTTAGCTTTAGGCTCTTGGACCTTTAACAATAGTGTAAAAGAGGAAATTTCAGCAGGTGCAGCTTGTGATCACTGAGATCAAAGTCTACAACTGTTGAAATTCCCTCCTCTATACTACTGTTAAAGGTCCAAGAGCCCTGAAGTTAAAAGGTTGTACACCCCTGCTTTAAAACATCAAAGGAAACCAAAATGCAATAGCAAAGCAGCCTGAGGATTTTGCAGCAGAATTTGTGCCAGCCTATGTGGAGCACTGAACGCTGTTACTGGCCCACCTATTTATCTACTTGCATTTGTATGCTTTTGAACTGCGAGGTTGGCAGGAGCTGGGCTAAGGATGGGAACTCACCCCATCTTGCAGTAATTGGATTTTGAACTGCTCACCTGCTCTTCTTCAGATGAGCAGGTACAGTGCTTTTAGCCACCATAGAATTGGTCATGACTAGCAGGACAACCTGCGGGGGACACCATTACCTTTATATTGAGCATTAGGATTGCGCTCCAAGGCTGCAATCCTAACCTCCATTTATGCTGGCATTAGACCTGGCATAAGTCCTTTACTGATCTTGGGATGTCACAAAAGTACTATAATGCACTTTTGCCCCATTCCAGGATGTTAGGCCAGTGCCCAGGCATACCCTGACCTCCCTGCACCACCATGAAAAGATTTGCCACATATCTTCTGGCCTAAATTTATGCCGACCTAGTTAAGATTGTGTCCTCAATCTTTCAACATTGGGAGCTGACCAGGTTGGTGCTAATCACTGAGAAAATTTGGTGCTGAAAGGGCCTTAATAGCCAATGGCAAGCCAACAGATGCCTACCCTGAATGAAATCTCATTGAAGATCTCAATCTCAGTGGGGCTTGTTCCATGGTGCTATTGTTCCGTGGTAAGTGTAAGTGTTCCGTGGTACATTCCGTGGTACTATTGTTCCATGTTGAGTATATATAGGATGGCAGTCCAATGGCTCAAACCTATGTGGTCATCATGCTAACTGCACACAGAAGCTAGCACAATGTCCATAGTATTCTAAGCCTATCTTGGCAACATCATACTGACAGTGTACTAATGCTGGCAAAACAATGGCCAATCCTCACAGCAAAGAAATGCAGGTACAGCTCTTCTCTCAATACTGACACACACCATTAATATTAAAGAAGATTAAGGCAGAAATCCTAACCCCAGTTAGGCTAGCATAAATCCCAGCACAAATCCTGTGCAGGTCTGGGGTTATTGCAAAAGTGCCATAAGGGACTTCTGTGCCACTCCTGGGAGATTTAGGCCAATCCATAGACATGTGCCAGCTTCCCCACACGGCCACAGGAATGGGTAACAAGTGAGTTGTGCAGGCCTAAATTGGTTAGGATTGTGCCCCAAAAGTATTTATATACTTTTGGACAAAGAATCATTTACAAAGTGGTTCACATAGCTAAACAAATCAATAAATGGTACCCTGTTCATAAGGAGGTCACTAGCCATGGCACAGCATCCTGACATTGGTGCATCATCAAGGTGTTACCCATTTATTTATTTATTTATTTATTTATTTATTTATTTATTTATTTATTTGCATTTTCATCCCTGGTTCCCTGTGCAGTTTCTGGTTCCCAACCTTTCCTAACTTTCCTCTCACTGAAACATAGGAAGAAGTAAAGTCATGGCTCCTGTGAGGGAAGCTAGAATGCACCACATAAATCTAAGCAGAGCATTGGTTGGTGATTGCCGAGTAAACAATAGAATGACTCTTATTCGTCTGTTACTGTAGTGTTATAACCCTCTGCCATACAAACATAGAAAGGATTAAATTGAAGGGCCAGCCTGCCTTCAGCTGCCCATGCCTCTCTCAGATAGTAGCACAGAAGAAAAAGTAAAAATAAGAAAACACTTTTGATCTCCTCAGGGGTCAAATATCTAAGAAAAACTGTCCCAGTAGCTGTTAACATTATTACATATACAGTACTTCATAAATTAAGTTTTTAGGTTTGGGCTGGGTGGTGATGAGTGATACCAATGCATAGATATCTCTTTTAAATAAGATAGAAGTAAGATGAATTTCACCACCACCACATCCTCAGTTTCACTTAAATTCTGAAATAGAGATAAAAGGTAAGAAGCCTGCCAACTACACCTCCTAAGTTCCAGATTAGATTAAAATATACTCTTTGTAATTGTTTTCCCTTATCCCTTCTAATAATTTAAATTTCCTATCTGCTACTCATTTAAATATGGTATGGTTAATGATAACTGCAAACCATTGGTCCAGGTTTGACATTTATATAGAGGGTGACCATATAGAATGGAGGACAGAATACCTCTACCTTTAAGCATAGAAGACAGAATTCAGGCAGGTAATACTTTTAAAGCCTTGCTATGATGAGCGAAATCTGCCTCAATTCCTTCTTCTATGTAAAGGTTAAAAGTAGAGGCACTCTCTGCTCCATTCTACATGGTCACCCTGCATATATTGACATCCTGAGCTAAATTTTGCTTCAAAACACTGCTGTTCTCAAACACAGGGAAACTTTTTTCCAAAGATAAGAATGGCAGCCATTCACTGATATGAAACAAATTAACAGTTCAATCCTATACAGAGGTAGACATGCCTATGTCTGCTGAAATCAATTTACTTAAGAGCACCTACTTTTGCACTGGATTGCACTTTAAGCAGGGTGACCATATGTCATAACTGGAAAGGAGGACAAGACCCTCCTGAAATATAGGACACTCAAGAAAAATGTAGGATAGGAACAACTGAAAACTTTCATACATTGCTTTCATGTGGTTGATTTAAATTTAATAAAAGGTAATATAGTGTTTAAAACTGTAACATGTTTATTAATTACAAGACGGCTACATGCTTACTGCTTACAAGGAAATGGAGGACAATGGAGATTTTTCCTCGGTTGCAAGGCTATAAAAAAAGAAAAAGGGGGACATATGGTCTCCTGGTCATCCAAGATTTGACAGATCATAGCAGAAAGCTCTGACTAACCCCCAAATCCAGAGTAACTATGGGAGCACATAAGAGACTTTACATACACCCGTACTTACTGCACCACCTAGTGAAAACCTATGGGAAATTCATATTGCAATCCAGAGTAAGTTGTTCTTCCCAGGAGCAAGGACTCCCTGTAGTTATTCTGGATTTTGCTATAAGGGTTCAATCCCAATTTAGGTCGGGACAACTCACCTGCTCCCCATTCCTGTGGAGGTATGAGGAGGCTAGCGCCTATCTATGCACTGGCGTAGTTCCCACAAGGAGTGCCACAGAATGCCTTACACCACTTTTGTGACACATTCAGACCAGCCTGGGACTTGTGCTTGGACTTAAGCCAGCCTAACTGGGGAATAGGATTGAAGCCTAAATGTGATTCACTGGAGAAGGTAATTATTACAACCCACTCAGGTATCTTGCCAAGAAACTCTGAACTTAAGCATCAAAGGCTAAATGCCAGAAGATGATCCCTGCAGGATGGAAGAAGTCTAATATGCTATTAGGGAAGAGTAGGCTCCTCCTAACTGTCAGTTGCCACATACTGTCATGGACCTATGGAGAGAGAGTGGGGAGATGCCAAGTGAATGTCCCAGTCATATGCATGCCTGTTGCCCGGCCATGAACAACTATGGCCTGTATGGAAATCCTTAAATAGAGAGCTTGCTGGGTTTGCTAGGACAACCTGAGAAAATGTGGATACATCATGAAAAATGGACTATGTGAATGTGGAGAAGAACAAACCACCCTGTATATGCTTCAGTGCATATGGTGGCCTTCAATATACACAGAGGAAGATCTTACGTTGTTAGCAAAATGCTCATGAGCGGGCCCAGTTTTGAGCAAATGACATCTACTTAACTTCCCTTTAATATTCTTTGTATAATTTTTAACCATGAAAATGCTTCTGACTTGAATAAAGAAAAGCCCTCTTTTATAAAGAACTAGTGAAAGCGTACCTGCGTTGCGGGAGTAACATTTTCCCATGTGCCATTCCCCCACAGCACATCAACACCCCATGCGCATCATCCCCCGTGTGCAACTTCCCCCATGCACATCAACACCCCATGTGCAACTTCCCCCATGCGCATCAGTCCCACATGCACATCAACACCCCATGCGCATCAACACCCCATGCACATTTTGCCCCATGTGCATCTTCCCCATGCGCAACATCCCCCATGCGCATAAACACCCCATGCGCAACTTCCCCCAAGCGCATCAGTCCCCATGCGCAACCTCTTCCTCCGAACAACATCCGCCCCAGTGCACCAGGCACTGAGCACCAAATTGGCTGGATGTTTGTCAGTCTCCCGTGCTAAGTATAGGACAAAAACACGTTGCCTCCTTTCCAGCCCCTGAAGGGTTAAATTTCTCCAGATGGTTCTTGGTGGGAGTTCAGGTGACAGAAGGAACTCCCAGAATTCCATGCTTCAGGCCCAGCAGTTGGGGCGGAATGTTGCTGAGTCAGCAATTCTCAATGCAAAGTATAGGGAGGAAAATGTGTTGTGCCCCTTTTCACCCCGTTCCGGTTGGAATTTCCAAAAACCGGTTCTTAGTGCACCCCTCGGTCACGGAAGGAAGGAACAACCTTTGGGCATCATCTTTGGGTTTATTTGTTGCCCAATCTATTTTCTACATGATGGAAGATGTCTCAACTTTCCTTGGTCCCATCATTAAAATGGAAACATTTTATTTTACAGATCTGACAGGTCTTACAGAGTCTCTATAAATCAACACAAATACCAGGCCAGTAAAATTTCTCAAAGATCTATGCTAATGTCTTTGAGGCCCAAATATCCACCATAAGAAGATTTATGAGCCATTTGCAATATTGACTGCCTATGCTTTGTGAGCACAACCAATTGGGTCGTATATCTATGGTTTACATGATATCCTTTACAGCTAGAAGCCTGAAAAAGCAACTGCTGTTTCCAAAAATAAGTGTTGTCCTTATCAATAATTCATCCTCACTCAATGCAGATCCTCTGACTTTACTCAGAATAGGATCAAATGCTGAGCAGCCTTAAATTCATCTTGAACACTCCCACTTTGCATAATAGAGAAGCCCATGCTTTTTGCACCTCACGCTTTTGCACATTTGACAGGTCTTTAGACAGCTTCACTTCTCTAAATTCCTCTGGTTTTACTGCAGATTCTCTTCCTCCTAGAAGCCCTTATAACATCCTCACTTTTAGCAGCTGGGTAACACCCTTCTCCCAGCAAAACGTGGGGTTGGGCAGGTTGACCTACAGCTTGCAATGATTCAATTTCTATTCTGCCCCTTCTTACAGCTTTACTCAACCCATCCAAATGAGGTTGGTGAACCATAAACGATCTGAAAGGTCCAGGTGATGCTGGAGGACTAAACATGTCCTCTTCAGCCTCACTGTAGCCTCCATTGATGTCAAATACCTTCCCTGCAACTGCTCCCTTGGGTAGCTCTGCTCAGATGATACTTCTGATCTTCCCAATCCCTCCTTCTTGCATAATTGACAGAGTGTACTTTATCTACTAAAGCAGTGGACCTCAACCTTTTGAGGACCATGGCCCAGGTCAGTGAGAAAAGCCCTGGAGGAGCTCATTCTCACAACACTCAGAAGGGGAGGGAGGTTCAGAAGGGGAGGAGGGAGTGGAAGACAGACCCACAGACCCTTTAAGAGAAATTCAAACACACTTGCATGCAATTCAAAGATGACGGCCGCTTAACAACTGGTTCATTTCAGCCCACCTGTGGTTGGGACCCCTTTGGGGGTTGCCTGGAGCTTTCCTGGGGGTCATCTAAAGACTCCTGGTGCAGGGGGCCAGGAGGGAAGAACCGCTGAGGCTGGAGGAAGCAGCTCAGAAGGAGCCTCTGAGCAGCTGTGAGACAATGTGGAGCCTCCGGGTGGGGAGGATTGCAGCCTTAGAGCCCAGCTCTATGCATGTCTACTCAGAAGTCAGTCCCATGATAGTGAATGGGACTTACTCCCAGGAAACAGTAGCTGGCTCTGCTGCCTGAGATCCCAATCCTATGGAGGCCTCCTCTCACCCAGGTACTTACCTTTCCCTCCCCTCCCCTCCCCTCCCCTCTTTCTTTCTCTCTTTCTCTTTCTTTCTTTCTTTCTCTCTTTCTCTTTCTTTCTCTCTTTCTCTTTCTTTCTTTCTTTCTCTCTTTCTTTCTTTCCACCCTCTATCTATCACATATTGTTTTTATGATTAATCACTATGCTTTAGTTATGTTCAATTTGTAACAATGAAAATACACCCTGCATATCAGATATTTGCATTACTATTCATAACAGTAGCAAAATTACAGTTATGAAATAGCAACAAAAATAATTTTATGGTTGGGGGTCCCCACAACATGAGGAACTGTATTAAGGGGTCACAGCATTAGGAAGTTTGAGAACCAATGAAATAAGGGATTTCACATCTTAGTGTCCTTGATGATCCACAACACCTAGTTGTGGACCATCAACTGTGGTTAAAGGGCTTTTTTATTGATTGTCCATAGAACTTAATGGGAAGCACTATTTTTAAAATCTCACTTTGCCCCATCTACTCATCCTCCATCTCCATGGCTCCATCTTTTGATCATGGCAGAGCATTTCCTGGAAATTGACAGATAAAGAAGAATTGAGGCATGCTTATAGATGAGATTTTTTTTAAAGTAGGTGCCAATTACATTGCCCAACATGGAATAGCTTGCAGTTTAAATGTTTATTTTAATCAGTACAAATTTAATCAACTGCTATGATGAAAAATAAAAGTGTTGTATTAATCACTTTTTAAGTATATTAAGTGTATGGTATACTTTTTAATTATACACTGTATTAAGCAATAAATTAAGTTCTGCTTTGATTTTACTGCATCATCAGCTTTGCTGGGACTCAGACCTTATAATTATAAATGATTGTAATACTGTACTTGATCGTAGAGGAAAATAGCTCTAGAATATACAGACTCTGAAATACAGCTAGCAATCCAAGTACCCTTCCCTTCTGCTTTTTCCCATTTGTACATGTTTAGTTTAGCAAAAGGTTTAGGCAGCTAATCCCCTGGCTCAAAGCACAATCCTATGTATTGTGTTCAGTGAGATTAACTGAGCTGTTTAGAATTACACCACACAATGCGTCTTTAGCAATAGATGGAAAGACATACATTTATCCTTATTTTCTACTTTAATGCCTCTTTCTGGAGTACTGTCCTATGCTTGCTCAGTTCTAGGAAGTTATGGACAAATTGGGATACTGGGCTGTAACAAATACAGTGGTGCCTCGCATAAAGAGCTTAATTTGTTCCGGAGGCATGCTGTTTAAGTGTAACGCTCTTTAAGTGAAGCAGATTTTTCCATAGGAAATAATGGAAACTCAGATGATTGGTTCCACAACCCCCAAAGTATTCATATAAAAATATTAACTGGATGTAAAAATGATGACAAAACACTGGAATTGAATTTAAAACATGCATTCAATGTGCATGATCCTATGAAGTCTACTTAGGCTGCAATCCTAAAGACACTTTCCTGGGAGATAATCACACTCTTCAGATATCTGAAGGATTATCATCTGGAGGAAGGGGCTCATTTGTTCTTAGCTGCCTCTGAAAGCAGAGCTAGAATCAATTGGTACAAGCTGCAAGAAAGGAGATTCAGGTTGGATATCAGGAAAAAATTCCTGACAGTGAGGGTGGTTCAGCAGTGGAACAGATTGCCAAGGGAGGTGGTGGACTCTCCCTCACTGGGGATCTTCAAGCATAGGTTCAACGAGCATCTGTCAGAGATGCTTTAGAAGAATTTCCTACTACATGCAGAGGAATGGACTAGATGACTTACTGGGTCCCTTCCAACTCTAGGATTCTATGATTCTTATAGACTTTTGGAATTTTATAGTATGAAGGATAAGGGGTTTCAATTACTAACACCACTTGTAGCAATAAATACAACTTTGGCCACCTACAAGTATTGATGGATTTATTATTTAAAGATGTATATCCCACCGTTTCTCTTAAGGACTAATATGACCATGGGTGGCCAAACCCTGGCCCAGGGGCCAGATGTGGCCCACAGTTATCATCAATGCAGTCCACAAGATCCCTCTGTCCAGCCCTCGGACAAGCCTTGTAATCTGGAAGATTTCTCTGTCTGACTCCAATACGCTCTGTCTTCAATACACTCTTATATGTGATAGAAATCAAATAAACACAGCTTAGCACTTGTATATATGCTCAAAGGTTTGTTCTTAAAAATTATAATCTTTAAGACAGTCTTTTTTGCCATCCTCTTTATTAATATCCTTCAGCCTCACAACAAAAGCCTTTTATTTTTATTTCAGAAACCTTCTGATGTGGCAGAAGTTCTAATCTGTATTTAGTATTTTGCTCCACAGTTTAATTTTTATATTTTTACATTAATATTTTAATGCTTCTCCTTATTTAAAATTTATATTAAATAGATTGACCAAATCTCCTGATGTTATTGGTAACTTTGTGAATTGTAAAGTGCAAACTTTACTGCAGACATTCTTTATATAAAATATGTACCACTTTTCAACAATAGCAACAAGAAAAAGTTGGCAAGCAATTCACATAAGAGAACAGAACCTGATTCCCAAGTACTCCTCATGGAAAAATATGCAGAAGAAACATCAGCAAACAGCATTGTAAAAGATGCTTTTACATCTTTTGTGAAATCTAAAGTTGGTGGGTGAAGAAGGCCAGTTGGTTTCTTTAAAAACTAGGAAAATCACACCTTAACATAGTGGTTCACGGGTTCCCTTTCTGAAAGTGATAATCTGTCTGAAAAACAGACACACACTGGAAGTGATGCCATGACTGAAAGTAATGTCAAACAAGGCAAGGCTAACCTAGGCTGCAACCCTAGGTTAGGCTGGCACAAGACATGTGCTGGCTTGGGAACATCACAAAAGTGCCATAAGATGCTTCCATGCCACTGTGGGGTGGGATAACACCAGTGCATGCACCAGCAACCCCACACAACCATGGAAATGGGGAGATGGGGGGAGTTCTGCTGACCTAATTGGTTAGGATTGCACCCTATAAACATAATGAAGTCATTACAATCCTGGCTACTCTTCCAACTGGTTCTACATATTTAGGTTTTAAAAATTCAATAGTGACCGCAATAGTGCAGCGGTCAGTTATATCTCAGGAAACCAGGAGGTTGCAATTTCATGAACAGACTAAGCAATCTCATGAAATGTTCCAGCAGTGTTTGATGCCTCTGAAGAGGCAATTTCTTTTGTGGGAACAAGCTGCAAATGTAACAAGTAACAGTTTGAGGAAACGATGTTTTACAGTGGTACAGAATGTTTTAACCTCAGTTGGCAACTCTTGTTAGAGGTGCAAATGTTGAGACATCACAGCATGGTGCTAAGAAAGCAGATGAGCTTGTGTCACACAGGTCTCCCAATTTCCCTTTAGTACAAGGGTTGCCAACCCCCAGTCTGCAGCTCAATGTCGGTCTGTGGTACCTTGGCTACTGGGCCATAAGCCTGGACCGGGGGGCAAGAGTCAGGGCTGCACTCAGGCCCGGCCCCAACTGGCAGGTACAGCCGAGTGCCAGGCTATGCCTGCACAGTTCTCCCTGGCTTCTGGGAGAACTGTGCAGGCGCAGCACAGCTGCACTGATGTGCTTGTGCAGTTCCATCTGGAAGAGTGTATGTGCATCCTCCCTGGGCTGTGGTCCTCAAAAGGTTGAGGACCACCGCTTTAGTACATAGATAAAGTACGCTCTGTAGATTATGCAAGAAGGAGGGATTGGGAAGGTCAGAAGTATCCATCTGAACAGAGCTACCCAAGGGAGCAGTTGCAGGGAAGGTATTTGACATCAGTGGAGCAATGTGAGAGAGGAGATCAGAAGACTTGGCCCGAGTCTGATTTGGAAAAAGGCCCTTCTCCTAAAACTGTTGTTCAGGGGCAAGTAAGGTTTATGGCCAGTGAAACTAGGCAGAGAGGCTTATGCTTTTTATGTAAGTCCTCCCAACACCGGATAAAATGTTTTCCCTGAGTGCATAAAAAGCAAGGAGATGGTCAACATTCACAGATTCAGAAATATCTCTGCCCCTGTTGATGATCAAGAGGTTACTCAGAGACAACAGAATAGGGATTTTAGATTGCTGAGAGAACATCAGGAGGCACATCAAGCTTATGAATCTGGACAAGTATTGAGGCTGAAGAGGACTGTTTAAGTCCTCTTGCATCAGCTGGACCTTTCTCATTGTTTATGGTTCACCAACCTCATTTGGATGTGGTGAGTAAAGCTATAAGAAGGGGCAGGATAGAAGTGGAGCATTTGTGGAGCTCCAAGTGCACAGGATCAGGACCATTCTGGAAGCCTTGCACTCTCTGGATGTCCTGACCTTCCACACCAGCAAGGCATGCTTGATTACTCATGGCTAAAAGCAGCTGTGCAGTCTCACTTTCAAAAGGGTTTAATGCAATAGAGCTTGGATGAAGGGTTCCCTTGTGAGTTGCCTAGTAGGGACTTCATTTATTGGATCAGGACCAGATTTATCTCAGCCTGCCCAAAATATCTAAGGCAGGTTTGCCTATTTGTGAGTAAATGCGCCGTATGGCTCCCTTTCAGTTCCCATAGAGATCAATGCAATTATCAGGAGCCTCTTTTTGGGGTGATTTTGGAGGCTCCAGTCACTGCATCAGGACCATTATGGAGTCCTTGGATTCCTCTCAGCCTGGCCTTTCTGGCAGACTATTAGCACAATCCTAACCATGTCTACTCAAAAGTAAGTCCCATTGTGTTCAATGGGTCTTACTCCCAGGAAAGTGTCTTTAGGATTTCAGCCCATGGCATGTTCACCTATGCATGAGTAAAGCTGCAATATGAGGAATTTTTCTTTCCCAGACTTCAATGCATATTTTTGTTTTTCAGTTTTTTAGCCATAACCTTTGACAGGAATGAGATAACTCAAAACCAATTTTTGCATTGGATTCTGGTCTTCAGTATGAATCCAACAACATATGACATACTGCACATCATTGCAAAGTTCCAAAATGAAGCCAAAATGTAGGACAATGAAACCAAAATCGAGGACACCCGGACAGGAGGCTAAAAATCCAAACAAATCTGAGAATTTCTGGCCATATGGTCACCCCGCCCCCAGATATCCTGCAATGCCCTGTGCTTACTGGTGCCCAGCAGTGGACATTGCTCACCAGCACCACTGCCTGCCACTTGGTGCCCAGCATCGCACAGGTACACAGATATTCTTGAAATTTTACTCCTGCAATAGCAGCGTAAAGTTCAGAGATATACTGTAATCATGACCTTCCTCTGTTGGGATTCCACTCTGGTGCTTAAAAGCAGATTCCAGGGTTGAATCCTGGTATAGAAGTAACCATTGCCTTCCTTGGGTCTGTTTTCCATCCTTCCTAATCCATAAACAAAACACTAACCTACTTTTGGTGTTAAAAATCTGAATAAAAACACAAAATGCCTCATTTTGGTGTTTAAGATATTTTCCAGAATTAAATCAGGGTACCAGTTACAAATAAGAATGTGGCTGTATTTGAAGACAGTATCACCTGTAGATCCTACATAGTACATGTTTAAAATAAGATCAACACTCAAAACACCCCACATTCCTGCTTTCAAACAGGAGTGCTGCCCAATATAATGGTTAGAAGCTAAATTATGAAGAGCTTGGCTGTGGGCAACATGCCCAGCTGAAATGACCTTGAGGGTTGAGCATGCCAGGGGCCAGGAAGAGGAAAGTTTTTTTCTTTGTAATCAGAGGCCTGACGTCTAAATCAGCATAATTTAAAATTATTAAAATTGCACCCTTGCAATAAAAATTCATCACTTCACAATGAGCTGTTTTAATCCAGAAATTTTTTTGGGATAAAACTCAAAAAACACCCCCACAGTGGCACTCCTCAGCAGTAGAGGATGATGCCTGCAGCATTTGGAAGACCAGTACATCCCAGTCTCCTCCCTTCTATCCTCTTAAGGCTGCAATCCTAAACACACTTTCCTGGGAGTAAGATCCATTGAGCACAATGGGGCTTACTTTTGAGTAGACATAGTTAGGCTTGTGCCCCAAGTCTCACATCCAACACACTCTTTCCTGGCAGTGAACTGCACTGAAAACAATGTGACTTACTTCTGAAAGTTTACTTCTTGTTGCAGTATGCAGAGGATTGCACTTACAGAATTGCACTGTGAGGCTGAAATCCTATGAGTAAAGAGTAAGAGTAAATCCCATTTACTCCCTTAAGAGTAAATCCCATTGAACCCAATAGGACTTATTTCTGAGCAAGCACAAAGAGTTGTTGCACTGTGGATAGGATTGCACTTTTGAGGCTGATATCCTATGCACTCTTCCTTGAGAGTAAATCCCATTGAACCCAATGGGACTTAATTCTGAGTAAGCACAGAGTTGTTGCATTGTGGATAGGATTGCACTTTTGAGGCTATCCTATGCACTCTTCCTTGAGAGTAAATCCCATTGAACCCAATGGGACTTACTTTTGAGTAAGCACAAAGAGTTGTTGCACTGTATTGGATAGGACTGTATTGTGGATAGGATTGTATTGTGAGGCTGAAATCCTATGCACACTTTCCTGGGGAGTAAGACTCATTGAACACAACGGGGCTTACTTTTGAGTAGACATGGTTTGGATAGTGCTCTACATCCTATTGAACCCACTTACTTCTGAGTAAGTACTGTACACAGTGCATAGGATAGCCCTTATAGAGTGCATAGGATTGCACTGTGAGGCTGAACTCCTATGGACGTTTTCCTGAGAGTAAACCGCACTGAGCCCAGTGAGGCTTACTCGTGAGTAGGCCCATGGGGGTTGTGGTGTGCAGAGGCCAGCAGTGGCAGAGGGAGGCCGTAGAGGCCAGCGGGGCTCCCGGAGAGCGGCTGGGCTGAGGCGGTGCCTGAGGGGAGGCCTCCTCCTCCTCCCCTGCCTGCTACCTGGCTGGCTCCCTCCCTGAGTCCGGCTGGGCCTGCCTCCTCCTCCCCTCCACTCCCATTGGGCGGGCGGCGTGAGAGGCGAGGCGGGCGAGGCGTCCTTGTGCTGCTGCGGCGCAGAGGCTGTGGGAGCCGCGGGATGATGGAGCGGGGCTCGGTGGCGGTGGGCGCAGTCACCAGGCTCCGCACTCAGGCCTCTCAGCAGCAGCAGCGGCACCCTCAGCAGCCCTCCCAGCCGCAGCCGCCGGAGGAAGAGGAGGAGGTGCGGGACTGGAGGAAGCCCGCAGCGGGGGGCCTCCGGGGAAGAAGGCTCCTGCCGGAGCGAAGGACGGCACTGCTGCTGCTCCTCTATTTCCTGGGGCTCCGCGGGCTGGTCGAGATCTCCGTCCGGCGCCTGCTGCAGCCCTCAGGAGGACCCCAGGAGTTCAGCCCCCTCCGCGCCAGGTAAGGGACGGCACAGCCTCAGGCACGTCTACTCAGGAGTAAATCCTTTGGGCTCAATGGGGCTTACTCACAGGAAAGTGGACAGGACTGCAGCTTGACAGCCCAGCCTCAGGCATGTCTACTCAAAAGTAAGTCTCATTACAGTCAATGGGGCTTGCTCACAGGAAAGGGAATAGGACTGCAGCTTGACAGCCCAGCCTCAGACATGTCTACTCAGGAGTAAATCCATTGAGCTCAATGGGGCTTACTCACAGGAAAGGGAATAGGACTGCAGCTTGACAGCCCAACCTCAGGCACGTCTACTCAGGAGTAAATCCATTTAGCTCAATGGGGCTTACTCACAGGAAAGGGAATAGGACTGCAGCTTGACAGCCCAGCCTCGGGCATGTCTACTCAAAAGTAAGTCTCATTACAGTCAATGGGGCTTGCTCACAGGAAAGGGAATAGAACTGCAGCTTGACATCCTCAGCTTGACAGCCTCAGGCATATCTACTCAAGAGTAAGTCTCATTAGTCAATGGGACTTGCTCACAGGAAAGTGGATAGGACTGCAGCTTGACAGCCCAGTCCTAAGTGTGTCTACTCGGAAGTAAGTCTCATTATACTTATTGGTGCTTACTCCCAGGTAAGTGTGGACAGGATTGTAGCCAATATGGTGCATGGCTTAATTACTTCTGGGGCTGTTTGCAGAGTTGGGCAGGATCTCCTCTGCTTGTAATTTCAAGTTGCCTCTTATCTTAGACAAACTTTCCTTGGAGTAAACCCCCATGAACACAGCTGGACTTACTTTTGAGTAGATATGCATTGGATTGGGCTGCTTGTCATGTAGGACAGAGGCATTTAGCAGGTATCAGCAGCTCTACCTTGTTCTGCAAGATCATCACATCTATTGGTAGAACTATATGGAGTAATATGCAACCAGCCCTATTCAGTTAGTCAGCTGCCTCCTCACCCTTCATGATGTATGTAAAAGATTTCGGTTAATTTAAGATGTAGGATCTGAGATTTCTCACCGCACCTCACCTTGTACTACAGTAACTGATTTTACCCTGCCCTTTCATAGCATGTGTGACCTGGATATATTCTTTTAATCCACATTCCTGATGGAGAATTGGGATCCAGCAGGACTTCTCCAGATCATCTATGTTTTGAACTGGACAGCACAAAAATATTTCTCTTGCTTGTGCGAAGGAAGTCTCTCCACCCTTTCCACCTCCAGCCTGGCACCAGTCTTGTTTGACTGCTTAATGCTGGAGTAGTGTCAGTTTGTTTTCAGTCTTTGATTTTCAGGATAATTTCCCATTGTTTACAGTTGCAAATTACAGCCTATGCATAGCTTGTGCTTCTTCTTTTCAATTAGTAACAACCAGCATTTCTCAAAAATGTAGTTCTGCCACAATCCACTTGGATGTAATTATTTAAATACTCCCAGCTTTATAGTCTTTAAATGTTTTTCATTTACTTTTATGTTTCCATCATAGGTTTCCCCTATCTATGCGTTTCCACTTGCAAATTAACCGTTTCTCCACGTGTCTGTCCTGACACAGACATGTGTTAATGTACTCTGACATGTACATGTGTTAATGTAGGGAATGTTATTAGTTATGCATGTGGGTGTGATATCTTGCTTTGGCTTCTCTATGTATCACTAAGGGTGCAGTCCTAAGCATGTCTACTCAGAAGAAAGTCCCATTGTGTTCAATAGTACTTATTCCCAGGAAAGTGTGGAAAGAGAGTTTCCTGAGAGTAAGACCCATTGAACACAATGGGGCTTACTTTTGAGTAGACATGGTTAGGATTGTGCTCATGGTCTGCATACAACAAGGCAGCGTGCTAGTCCTGATACTGTCCAAACTTGAGTCGCCAAACTTTTGGCAGGAGGGCCACTTCATCTCTGACACTGTGTCAGGGGCAAGAAAACTAATTTATGTTTCAAATTTGAATAAATTTACATAAATGTACATATAATAATGTAATGGAGTGGATTACAAGGTTTGCCCAAGGGCCGGATAGAAGGGTCTTGCCAGAGCCACATTGAGGCTTGCTGAGGGCTGCATCAGGCCCCTGGGCCGGGGTTTGGGGATCCCTAATATACCAATGATCAACCACTGCCAGAAGCTACCAGATGTTTCATCAATGCAGATGACCTGGCAATTGCTAGAGTACAATGTTTGAGGATGTGAGAAAAGGATGACTGATGCTTGAGCCTATATTAGAGAGATAATCAGCTAAAACCCAACTGCCTAAAGACACTTTGGGCTTTCCATAGGAAAAAAATACCTTGTAATGCAGGTTTGGTGGAATGGAACTAACTCTAGATCACACACATACCTTTAAGAGCCACTGTTCTAACACCAAACAGAAAATATTTGTCTATTATTTTTGAAATAATATCCTGAGGAAAATAACAAACACAAGATAGGGAATTCAACCGCATATACAGTACTAAGATCCTCTGCTTTAGCATTATGCCACTTGGCTGGAGAATATGCCAGCTCTGTTTGCCAGATCTAAATATGCAAAGCAGGTAGATGTGGTCTTCAGTGAAACAGCAAGATTGGTCATGGGATGTTTAAAACTGACATCAATACAAAAGGCATACTAGGAAAGCATAGCACAGAAAGAGTGGGTTAAAGTGATGTCTCTACAAACCCACAAACTATATGGTCATCAACTTCTAGAGTTGAGACTGAATTCAAGGAATAATTTCCTTTGAACTGCAGTCCCTCCTAACTGTTGGTTGCCACAGTCTGCTAGGAACCTATGGAAAGAGTAGGGAGATGCCAAGAGATTAGATCCAATCACGTTTAGGCTCGCCGCCTGCTCAAGAACAACCATGGCCTGTATGGAAATCCTTAAATAGTCTGTGCTGGGGTAGGAAGAACACCATAAGGAAATGGGGTTTCACCATTAAAGATGGGGCTATGTGGATTTAGAGAAGAACAAACCACCCCCTGTGCTCCAGTGGATATGGTGCACTTTTATATGCACAGAGGAAGATGTCATGTTGGCAAGGAAAAATGGTGTTGAGGCAGCCCGGTTTGGGGCAGATGACATTTAATTAAAATCTTTTAAATGTTCTTTGTAAAACTTTAACCCAGGTATGTGCTTCTGACACGAATAAAGAAAGAATAAAGAGCATAAGAAGAGCCCTAAGACCCATTTACTTCTCAGATGCCTAAGGCCCATTTACTTCTCATTTAAATCAGGCCCAGGGCCTGTTTACTTCTCAGACACCTCAGGGAGCACACAAAACAACAAGACACCTGCATCCTGGTACCCTCCCTTGCTTTTTTCAGGCATAAGTCCAGTTCCCAATTACAGCTCAATCTGGTTTGAGCTCCATAATCTCTTTCTAGTAGTAGGAGTTTTGAAGATTCTAGATAAGAAGAACACTAAACAATTCTTTCCTTTCATGAGGACCTGAGACATTTTGGCTTGTCAGTGTAGCCATTACTTATTGTCCTAGTTTATTTCCACCCCCTCATCCCCTTCACATATCAGATATCTTGAGGAATACCAGGATCTGGCTTAATCTGCTCTGGATTTTCACAAAGGCTTATGCAGCACAATTTTCTCACACCCCTTGCCCCTCTTGTACAAGTCCTGAACAGCCTGACCTTGGATCCTTTCAGTGTACAGGCAAAGGTTGGAGCCATTTCTGTCACTCTTCAGAGATACTACTTCCCCTATGGCCACCAAAGCATAAAACTAACCTACCGACCGATCGGCAATCCTTGGTTTATACATAGAACGGCTTGAAGAGCACTTCTAGAGCCTCTCTGCCTTTTAAGTGATTTGGAAGCAGATAAGTATGTTTTGCTGGGTGGACACAAGTGGCCAACAAACAGTGGACAGGCTTGAACGTGCTCACTTGACCATGTGAGGCTTGCTTATATGGAATCAGACTTTTCGTCCATCTGAGTCCGTATTGATTTAAGTATTGCATTTTTCTATGTACCTGCACAGAGTGTGCACAGAATAACTCCATTGGCAGCAATCCTCATATTATCTCAGCTCTTCTGATATTAGTGAGGTTTGTCTGGAGTAAATAGGTATAGAATTCATCTTTCATTTATAGGGGTTTATATGCACTTTTATGGGTGGAAAAACATGATAATAGAAAATTCCAAGCTTTCTAACACTGAATAGTATCAAAGAGCAAGTTGCACCTTCCTCTTTCCTGCCAAGCCCATCATCCTCACATCCTTCCGAAATTCATGATTTCTTCCCCCACTACTTGGCAGGAAATGTACTATTGGAAGGCCACTGACTGGCATAGGGGTCCTGCACTATCTCTTTTGGCTTCCCTGTAGGCTCCTTTCCCCTCCCAGCCATAATGTGCCCTGTCCCTGTGGCATGTTTATGTTACATGGACTGCTGGCGCTGCTTGTCATTGGAGTTGGCAGCCCAACTCCTAGAACATTTTTAACACATTAGCTTTCCCTAATCTTACTAATTTGGTCTTCCAGGGTATTAGTTATCTGCCTATGCTCTTTGTGTTTTCTGCAAATTTGAAGAGTATTCCTCTTGTTGGTCATCCAAGTCATTTAAAAATGTTACACAGCACAGAGCCATGTGTATTCCACTTGATACTTCCTCCTAGGTTGGCATGTGTCCATTTAATGGCTTTTGTTTTAATAGATCATCAACTAGCTTTGAACCCACTTACGGACAGTACAAGCCCACATCATACCATTTATTTACAAGGATATAATGGGAGACTTTGGCTGCAACCATAACTTCCACTTAGGCTGGCATAGCCCCGACATAAGTCCTGTGGAGACCTGGGGCGTCACAAAAGTGCTGTAAGGCATTTCTAACCCTAATCCTGTATGGGGTTGACTAATGCACAGACATGCTGACATCCCCACACCACCATGGGAAGATACGCCCGGTGAATTAGGTCAGCCTAAATTGGTTAGGATTGTGCCCTTTGTCAAATGAAATTTAACTGCACTGTGTCCATTGTGTTCCCATGTCTGCCAACCTGTCACTCTATCAAAGGAGACAAGTTTAGACTGACATGACTTGTTTTTTACTGGTCATGCTGGTTTCTAGAAATAACCTGTTCTTCCTAAAGTGCTCAGAAATATTCTGCTTAATAATCTGTTCCAGGATCTTTCCAGAAATTGACATCAAGCTGATAAGTCTGTAGTTTTCAGATCTTCCCTTTTTTAAAAGATAAGGATAATATTTGCTAGTCTTTAGCCATCTGGAATCTCACCTTTTCAAAAGAAATTTTAAAAAATTATAAATAGTGGCTCAAGATCATCTTCACAATTGACTTTGGTATCCTAGGGCAGGGATCTCCAAATTGATTATAATGGGGCTTACTTATTTGTGCCATGAGATGAAAAAGGTTTAATGACTGGATTAATCTAAAAAGATACAAAAGAGACACCAACAACAGCCACCATATAAGACTGTGTTGGGGTGAAAAGGGACAATTCCCCTGCTAAATATAAGAGGAACACAACTTGAACAAATGCATCTGTATCCAGTTAGCAGGGGACTTCATGCTTTTCTTTAGTTAATTGTGGCTGTAGTCTTATCACTTATTTGGTAGTAAGACCTAATTGCAAAAATGACACTTAGGCTGCAATCCTAAACACATTTCCTGGGAGTAAAACCCATTGAACATAATGGGGCTTACTTTTGAGTGGACATGGTTAGGATTGTGCTCTTAATTCTGAGTAGACATGCATAGAATTGGGCTATTTGTTAGTTTATTAGAAATTTTTAAAAAGCTACAATTTAGTAATAAATTTAATAGCACTCTTGTATAATTTTGGCTGGTGAGTGAACTTCTTTCTGCTTCTAATAGCAAGTGGAATGTTAAATACTAAACCTTTACCCTTTTACCCTAATAGGATAAGGAATTTATCCTGGGCTGTGTCTTTGTATGTACTAATTAAATCCACTGATTACTGGTTTAGCAGGAAGCAGAATTTGGAAGAATTGTATGTTGAAACCAATTTTCTATGCATGTATGTGTTTTAAGGATACTTTTTGTCTCCTGCAGGGCATATCTAGATAATATTACTTCATTTGGTCCCAGAGCTGTTGGAAGTCCAGCCAATGAAGTCTTAACAGTCAAGTACCTCTTGGAACAAGTTAAAGCCATTGAAAAGGAAAGCAGCAATGTCCACAAGATTTTTGTAGATGTGCAGAGGCCAACAGGCACCTTCAGTATTGACTTTCTTGGAGGTTTCACCAGTTACTATGATAACATTACAAATGTTGTGGTTAAACTGGAACCCAAAAATGGAGCTGAGCATGCAGTGCTATCCAATTGCCACTTTGACTCCGTACCAAATAGCCCAGGTAGGTACATAGAATCATAGAGTTGGAAGGGACCTAGTAGGTCATCTAGTCCAACCCCCTGCCTGTAGCAGGAAATCCCCCTAGAGCATCCCCAACAGGTGCTCATCGAGCCTCTGCTTGAAGATCCCCAGTGAGGGAGAGTCCACCACCTCCCTTGGCAATCTGTTCCACTCTGAACCGCCCTCACCATTTCAACATCTCAGCTGTGAAGCAGCCGCTGCAACAAAAATAAAAGAAGCAGGAAAATTACAGTGTTATGTGAGATGTGTGTTTGCCTTTGGGAGCTGAAATCAACAAAACTCCAGATCTTTTTTTCCAGATTCAGTACTATAGTGGGAAAATTAGATTATGCCTCAGACTAATTATTTTACTAGTGTAACTTCCTGAACATCAATAATTGTTTTTTATAATAAATCTTTTTGGCCTCTGTTTTGTTTCTAATCACAGGTGTTAGAGGAATAACAAGGAACACTTAATAGCATCAGCCATACCTATTCTCTGATTTGAGATATACACCTGGTGTTTTGGAAGGAGTGTAGTAGTGCCATCAGAGTGTTTTTGCAGTGGTGCCCTGTTGGAGGAGAGACTGTAGTGGTTTAGGAGATTTCCTTTCTCGTTTGGGAGGTAAGGGGAGGCTGCAGTGAAACTCTGCAAAGGACCACTGTTCAACCCCCATGGCAACTGTGAGTCAGGAAAAACAGAAGAGTTTCTGATGAGCATTTGGCCAGTGGTAGCAATGGTTGGGGTCCCTGGTCTTCCACAAAAGAGAACCTACATGCCCAGCTCTTAGCTGTTGCAATAGGAATGATATTTAGGCAACCTAGGGTGCAATCCTAACTACCGTAATTTAGGCTGGCATAACTCAGCTGGCATAACTTTCCATTGTGGTGTAAGGAGACCAGTGCATGCCATAGAGGCAGACTTTGGGCAGAAGTGCCTCATGGCAGATTTTTGACACCCCCAGACCAGCCCAGGACTTCTGCCAGGACTTTTGCTGGCCTAATGGGTTTAAGATTACAGTCTTCAGGTACAATCCTAACCAGTTTAGGCCAGCATAACTCACCTGTCTCCCTGTTCCCATAGTGGTGTGGGGAGGCCAGAGCATGTCTGTGCATGCTCGAGCCTAACTCTTCCCACCCCCAGGAGTAGAGCAGAAATGCCTTATGGCACTTTTGTGACACCCCCAACCCAGCATAGGACTTGTGCTGGGATTTATACAGGCCTAACTGTGGGTTAGAATTGCAGCCCCAGTTGACAGTGGAAACTTGGCCAGAGACATGAAAGGGAGATGTAGCACCAATACTTTGCAGCATGATATTCCCTGCCTCCTTTGATTACCTTTGTAGAGTTCATTTCCCTTCTCCTGTTGGGGTGCTAGTAGTTCTGTGGGTGGAGACATTTTTTTGTCATACATGTTGTAAGGGGCAAATAGATGTTAGTGCAAAATGCTCCATTTGTATGCCAAGTACCCTTTCATTATGTCTCCAAAGTTCCCCTTTGAGAGGCCAGAGATTTGTATAGCTCCATGCAGCACCCTGTCTCATCTACGCTGTGGTCCCCTCTAGTACTGGTGTTGGTATGCTGTGACTAGCTGTCAAATGTAGTCCATATCCTGTGCTCCATCATGGGGGTGGCAGGAGGTGCAATTTTCTTATGTATATTGTTCCTGATGGTAGGAGTTCTCAAACTTTTAGGAAGTAAAACTCCCGAAGTCTTTGCAGAATAGGGTGAAGGCACAATGTGATCATCAGGATTATGTCACTAATCAGGGTGAAGGGAATTGTTTTTACTTGCTGAGGACTGGTGCAAAGTCTAGGAATTATGGGGAGCCCTGAGCTTCTATATTAGTAAACACTAATAATAACCAAAATGTTTACATATCATTTTATGTTAGACCTAAAGAAACAGGTCTTTCCAATAAGGATTCATATTTTTATGACTGAAAATCACTTTGCTATATTATCTACATAATTTTTTCTAATATTTATTTATTTTAAAAAGGTATATCCCACCTTTCTTGGGCAAATTAGCCCGACTCAAGGCAGCTGATATATGTTTTAACATAATTAAAAACATAAATAGAATAATTTGATAAAAACAATTAAAACATACAAGCTAAAAAACAAATAGATTAAAAACGATAAAACAAGAGCCCCCCCAACCTCTGCCCCCTTAAAAAACTTTTTTTAAAATAAAAGATTTTAAGGCTCAGCCTGAAGCTCTGTATTGAGGGAGCTTTCCTCAGTTCTAAGGGGAGGGAGTTCCAAAGCTGGGGTGCCACCACCGAGAAGGCCCTATCTCTGGCTGCCACCCCTCTCACATCTCTTAGTGGCGGCACAGTCAGTAGGACCCCCTCAGATGACCTTAGGTGATGGGTCGGATTGTACAGAAGAAGGCGGTCCCTCAGGTACCCTGGACCTGAGCCGTTTAGGGCTTTAAAGGTCAGGACCAGTACTTTGAATTCAGCCCGGAAATGAATGGACAGCCAGTGTAGTCGCTGAATCAGTGGCCCGACAGAGTCGAACCAACGAGCCCCAGCAACCACACGGGCCACCACATTCTGAACTAGTTGAAGCTTCCGGACCGTCTTCAGACCATCTTCAGAGACAGCCCCACATACAGCGCGTTACAATAATCCAGTTTCGATGTCACTAGGGCATGGGTCACCGTGGCCAGATCTGAGCGACTCAGGTATGGTTGCAGCTGGCAAATCAGCCGAAGCCTTGCCACAGCCGCCACCTAGGATTCCAGGAGCAGCTGCAAATCCAGGAGAACCCCCAAGCTGTGGACCTGCTAATATTGCATTAAAAAATTGGCATTTCCTTTTTCTTCCCTGTGCAGCTTAAATATCCCAGTGTGCAATCCTAACCAATTTTCCAGCTCCAGGGTAAAGGCAGTGCAACTCCAAGATAAGGGAATAAAAGATTTTCTTGGTCTACCTTGAGGAGGCCTCCATGACTGCTTCTCAACTTCAAGACACAGCATATGCCCCACTGGCATATTTATGCCAGTGCTCAAAAGTTGGTTAGGATTGCACTCCCAGAGACCTAATGGCGGATGTGCTGCAAATGATCTGCAAGTGCTGCAGATGGTTTGCAAAACATGCTACGGACATTTGGTGGAAGGATTAGTAGGGTTAATGGGGATGTGAGCCCCCCATCAGCAGCAATGTGTGCTTTGTCAATTGTCCGAAAACCAATGGAGTTGTCTAAGAATTTTAGCACCTTGCCCGTGTGCCATGAGATGAAAAGGTTGAATGTCTGTCTGTCTAAACCACCTTCCTATCACTTTAACATTATTATGTTGAAATGGAAGATCCTGACTCCAATTATTGTGAACAGTCTTACCTATTTTTATCTTTTGCTTTCTGAATTTTTTGGCCAGCAAAAAGAAACACTCAGACTACCTTGATAAGAAGTTCTTTCAGATATGTAGACTCAGCCTGGAAAGAAGAAATTGTTTTTTTGAAATCAATATTTTCTAAGCTCTATTAAATATTTCATGTTAAATATAGAAAACAAGGAAGAAATTTGTTGTTTACTGAAATAGGGAGCTGATTTTAAGACTTGGTGTAATAGGGAAGTTTGAAACACTGTACTTTATTATTTTCAATTTCTGATTATTTTAAGGTGCCAGTGATGATGCCGTCAGCTGTTCTGTGATGCTTGAGATACTTCAGATTCTTTCAAAGTCACCTGAACCCTTGAAACATGCAGTTGTATTTTTATTCAATGGTGCAGAAGAAAGCATCTTGCAGGTAAGAGTGAAGTAAGTACTGCTTCTTCACCCATAAGTGCAAGGTCTGGAGATAGCATCAGGGAAGCTCTAGGAGGATTTCCTGCTGCAGGCAGGGGGTTGGACTAGATGACCTACTAGGTCCCTTCCAACTCTAGGATTCTATGATTCTATGAAATTCTATGAAATGGATGTGGCTTAATCTAGAGACCATCTAACTCAGGGTTGTCCAACCTTTCAACTTGAGGGCTCCAGGACCTTTAACAATTGTATAGAGCAGGGAATTTCAGCAGGTGAAGCTTCTCGTCTCACAGATCACAAGCTTCACCTGCAAAAATTCCTCTTCTACAGAATTGTTAAAGATCCAGGACACCTCAGGTTGAAAGGTTGGACAGCCCTGATCAAGCTAGATTGTGGTCAGGGATTTTCTGTAGCCTTTTCATCTAAAGTGACTCCAACCAGCTGCAAACAACCTTGGCTTTATGGGCTTGTGAGTTTTTAGTAGCATGCTATCTCCATCTGCTGAGTGTTAATAGGTATTGCATCCATTTGGTGAAAATGTCTCTGTGCTTTTCAGCCAGGCTCAGGCATTTTTCCTGATAAGGCTTATTATTTTTAATAAGCTAGTTATTCTTTGATCTTTGGTGTCTCTCATCACCTTTTGTCCTGCAGATGCTTCTGTTGATTTGATTTTTCATAAGAACTTCCAGGGTTCAGAGCTGTTCTATACTGAGGGTGGGGCTTTTCCCAGATAGCCCCCCCTCTCTGTACCCTCTGTACCCCTCTCTGTATCCTTACCTCACAGGAACAGAATATCCCAAACACCCCTAATTGTGCAGTTATCATATTATTATATTAATCTCATTCAGGAATCTCCAAACTCTGGCCCAGGGGCCAAATGTGGCCCTTGGCAAGCTTCAATGTGGCCCCTGTCAAGACCCCTCTATCCGGCCCTTGGGCAAGCCTTGTAATCTGCTCCAATACATTCTTATATCTAAATTTATGTAAATGTATTCAAAATTGAAATGTAAATTGGTTTTCCGGCCCCCAACGCAGTGTCAGAGAGATGATGTAGCTCTCCTACCAAAAACATTGGAGGCCCCTGATCTAGTTTATCAACCACATTATTGGGGTGAGCAGCCTTCTTACACTATGTGGTAGTGGCACATTAGTTTGCAGGAAGACTTGCTTACCCTTTCTTTTGGAAACACAGTATTTGGGAAAGTAATACTGTCTGAACTGATCTTTCCTTTGTCAGGGAGAAATGTAAGCCTGCACCTCTAATGTGAAGTGCTACAGCCTGGATACAGTTTGTGTGCTCCATGAGAACTAAAGCAAGTGATTGTAGATAGGTGAAAAGGAACAGAAACAATTAAATTTTGATTGGCATCATGAGTTTTGTAATAATTTTTCTAGATTCTTTGATGCTTAATTTTTTTGGTTTTGTTTTCAAATAACTGAGAGTTATTTGTCTTGTTTACTTTAATAACTGTCTTGTTTACTTTGCGTGGTGCTTGGTTAATATTATGTCAGAATATCAAACAGTTCAAGATATTGCTGTTTTTTTAATCAACTATCTGCTTCTGAAGGCTAGCCATGGCTTCATTACACAACATCCGTGGGCTAAATCAGTTAGAGCATTTATTAATCTGGAGGCTGCTGGAGTAGGAGGCAAAGAACTTGTATTTCAAACAGGTAAGCTGCTTAATGCTGCTTCTGTATCTTTTGGGCTAGCATTCTTAAAAAAAATACACTCTTCTACAAGTCAAGGACGGATTCTCTTATTTAATACAGAATCTTCTTTATTGTGAGACTATAACACATTGTTAAACGGTTGAATTGTTTTTGTCAAAGGTAATAATGGTTCTTATATTAAAGAGGTCCGCTAAAAGCTACCTATATGTTGGATGTCAGGAGAGAATATGTAGAGCCCAATCTTGGTCCTTACCCGGTTGATGCAGCTGCATCAAAAAGGCATGGGCTGTATCCTGGGTGGGGAGGTTTGGAAAGGGAAAGGCGAATTACCCTTCTGTAACCTTCCTACTTGCCCTTCTTCTCAGACTTGTACCAGCTCTTTAATTGGCCCAAGTTAGAGGAGAAAATCTTGAGCAAAGGAGATAGGAATCCAGCATGTGCCACTGCAGTTGAGTAACTAAAATTTCTTAACATAAATCTTTTCAACTTCCATTTGACAAAGAAACATTTTAAAGAAAGCTTCTGAAGTTATTTTTCAGAGACATGCAATTTGAAAACATCATCATAATTTTTCCTTTTATATATATGCATGGAGTGCACTAATCCTGAAGAGGATAACTGTGGCTAATTAAATGGGAAAAGGTCCCAAACCACAATCCACTAGGAGGTTTTGCTGCATCAGACTCATTGACATGAATGAAGGTATTGAAAGAGCACAGCAGTGCCTCTTACACAAAGCTTATTCATTTTACCCCCAAATCCAGAGTAACTACGGGAGCACGTAAGAGACATTATGTGCACCTGTAGTTACTGCACCACCCAGTGAAAGCCTATGGGAAATTCATACTGGTATCTAGAGTAAATTGTTCTTACACTGGAGCATGGACTCCCCATAGTTACTCTGGATTTTGCCCTTAGTAAGACTTAAATAGATTTCTGCAAATGGTTTCTTACTAATTCCTTTGGGAATTGACATAAACATGTATTTAAAGTTAATGCATGCTCACTTTCTCTTACAAACACATGTACAAAACAGTTTGAATTGCCATGTTGAATGTAACTCAATATTGGGATGGGCAATTTTAGCCTTTAGAACAGAAGAGAGAAGTTGAAGGACAGAGCATGCATTGAATAAATGAGTTCTGGGTATAACAAAAATGTGTTGAAAGAGCAGAACATTGAAAAAAGGATGTCAGAAAGCAGGGATACCTGTAGAACTAAAATCACTGTCATTATTTATGTGTTTTCTCACTCTGTATAATGTCTATCTTATTCCTTTTGGGTGGGATCGGCTATAAACTGGACACGTGAGATATCTAAAGCTTAATTACTTTTCATTTTTTGATTGTCTTCTAATTCGCAGGACCTGAAAATCCCTGGCTGATACAGGCATATATCTCTGCTGCAAAACACCCATTTGCCTCCATTGTGGGTCAAGAAGTTTTTCAATCTGGTGTTATCCCAGGAGAAACAGACTTCCGTATTTACAGAGACTTTGGCAACATTCCAGGTATGTTAGGCTGTTTTATTAGGACTGCTGTTTGGACTTACTTGGAAATGTACTTTTAACGGTTTGATTCTATGGTTCAGAGGAAAGGAGACAAGGATGAAAGGTTTATTGTGAGGTTTATTGACAACTGGAGAGAAGAGTCAAAATTAGGGCCTTATCCTGTGGATCCCTAATGCTCTCACTGAGCACACGAACTGGTTATCACAAATGTGCCATAATGCACATTTGTGGCACCCTCTAAGTAGGGAGCCCCAGTGCTGAGCCACTACTACGTGAGGCTGGGTTCATTGCCTGGAAGAGGGCAATGCTCTAGAGTATGTTACACCACTGAGTAGCAGTACAGGTCGGTACGACTTGACATGTCCTATTTTTTTCTCCTATAGGATTCTATGGGATATTTTGTGAGTTATTTTGTGACTCGATGGTTTATCCTTGTTCCTAAATTGGAACTTCTATTTTTCTTGTGTTTCTTGCACCTTGCTGAGGATGTGTAGCTAGGTCAGGAGGGCAGTTGCTTCATTATTGTGGCTCTTTGATTGAGTTTGGCCATGAAATTAATGAAGACAGCTAAGACTGGGATCCTTTTTTATGCTGTTAATAACATCATATTTTTTTTCCAAATCAGGAAAGTCCTAAAAGGTTGGTTTTTCCCTAAGGTCAAATGTCACCTTGTGCAAGCAGGGTACAATTATCTGTAGAATCATCTGTACCAAAGGAAAGGCATCTGATGTGTGAAGAGGGCTTTGCACAGACAGTGAAAAGTATGGCCTTTATCTTGGTCTTTGAATCTGAAGTATCTTATCACTAGGATTGATCATACTGTTGGTCTCTAGATGTGCTCATCTGGCAGGGGCCCAGCTCTATGAAATGTGTGCACATACTGGTATACGTCACTGCACACATCCAGTAGGAAGAAAATGAAAAAGCTAGGCAAGAAGGAGTATAGGAAAACATGGTAGGGCAGGTCATGAAACGGAAGAGAGTGTAGTAAGGTGATCTGGCTTGTGAACTTTATTCGTGCTTGTGAAAGCTTGAGTTGTGTTGTGGAACTTGAGCTCACAGATTCTACTATCCAGCTGAGCCTTGAAGAAACTTTATACAGTGGCGCCTCACATAAAGAACGCCTTACGTAAAGTATGTTTCACGTAACAAACAAAAATTTCTCTAGGATTCTGCTTCACATAAAGAAAGTGCTTCACGTAAAGAACACATTTGTTGGCAGTTGGGGCAGACGCGCTGGCCAACACCCTGTTTAAAAAGCGTCAGGGCTGCCTAGCGCACCTGCCCATAGTGAAAGCAACACTTCCATGCTGTTCCTCATGTGGCTGGGTATCTGCTGGGCAAAGGGAGAGAAGAGCAGTGGAGAAGAGGGAAGCAGCTTAGGGCTAGCCAGAAGGGAGCAGGGGAGAGAGATGCTCAGGATGGAGAGCAGGAGAAAGTGGGGAGACACTTGAAGGTGTCTTTGATTGCAGCCTCCTAACCATGTCTACCCAGAAGTAAGCCCCATTGTGTTAAATGGGTCTTACTCCCAGGAAAGTGTCTTTAGGACTGCAGCCTAAGTAGACTTCATAAGATCATGCACATTGAATGCATGTTTTGAATTCAATTCCAGTGTTCTGTCATCATTTTTACATCCAGTTAATATTTTTATATGAATATTTTTGGGGTTATGGAACCAATCATCTGAGTTTCCATTATTTCCTATGGGAAAATCCGCTTCACGTAAAGAATGTTTCATGTAAAGAACATGCCTCCGGAATGAACTAATTAAATTTGTTACGTGAGGCGCCACTGTATATAATATACAAGCCAAATTTTATAGCAATAACAATAAAGTATTTATTATTCACTGGAATAGTTACATATTGTGCTTTTTAGGTAGAAAAAAATCTCCATCTATCTGAACATCACTATATTTCTGTTGGTGCTGATATTAAAAACATCATATAATAAAAATATAATAAAAGCTTTGTTAACCAGCATGCATGGGGAATGGGGATTCCGTGTTCTCCCAAGTATGCTGGCTAACAAGCTTTCACAAAGCTTACAAGATTCACATATTAGGCTCCCTCTGTTCAAAGTAAGACTGCCCTAATTCCTTCTTCACATGAGGAAGGAAGAGGAAAGTGGAATGTCTCTATTCCTGGAGGCATCAGGAGAGGGAATGTAGCCAGAGTTATGCTTGGGGGGGAGATGGGGGGGGAAGATCTCTCAGATAACTAAGGGGAAGAACTGATGTCTGGTGGGGCTAGCTTAACCAGCATTTCATTAAGCAGTACACTCATTGAACTGGCATCTCCTTCTACCCGTTAAAGATTACAGTTGGTGCTTAGCCAAGTGATAAATAATACAGCTTTTATTGTACATGTTGCTTTAAATGTTGCAAGTGAATCTGACTCTTACCTTCATTTGTGAGTCTGACAGGGATCTCCTAAAGATTTAGACTGAATGGGTTCCATTAAGGAAGAAAGGCAGGTTATAAATATAATAAACAAAAATATAGAAATACACTCAGTTAAGAACAACAGAGTTCAAGCTATCTATACAAAAACCTGGAACAATGCTATTGGTTATGTATCAAAATTAAATATAAGCTACAGTGCAGAAAATATTTTTAGGTGCCTATGTGAAAGCACCAGTGGTGCATAACATGGGGAGACTGTAATAAAAAGGGAGGACAGTGTCACATGGGGAGGCAGTGTAATGCCTCTGGGAAAAAGTACTCCTCTTGGGTGTTCCTGTGCTAAAGCAATTACAAGTACAAGCAATTAAGAGTATTCCTTTGCTCTTAATATTAATCATACTTAATATGTAAGATTTTCTCTCTGTTGGCTTTTGAAAGAGAGTAGATGGCAGTTGTCGGAGAACTTGATCGAATTCAACTTTAAACCTTTCCTCCCCTCTTTTCTTGGTTGGTAGTGATAAAAAGTGGCTGTGTTTTGCCATTCTGTTATTGGTGTCATCTCTAGTCAGTGTTTCTTAATTAACTAGTAACAGCATGTAGCTGCTGTTGTGGAGATACAATATAGCAGTATACATCAGTTAAAAAAATTCCCCTCTCCAGCATCTCATCTTTTCATATTTTTCAATGTTAGCTGTAATGTTGACAGTTACCTCTCCTCAGCCTGCTTGTTTGACACAGAATGTTGGCCATAAGATGTGGACATCCTCACACACAGGTTAAGGCATTTATGTATCTTAGTGCTCCTCTGCAACCCGCAAAAGCTCAGTAAATCCTGTGCACCATCAGCTAGGGTTGCTGCTTTTTTCATCCTCTCCCATCCTTTATTCCTCAGGAATTCCAGATTTTCCATGTTAGTGTTGTTGTTGTTTTTCCCTATTGTCATAGCAAAGCAATGCCATTTTCAAAGTTATTGTGCTGCTCAGATTGTCTTCATGCTGTTTCTATGTTTGCCAGCATTTCCGTAGCCGTGTCTTCTTCAAAGCCCCAACCAAGCCCATTGGTAATTCAGACATCCATAACCAGAATGCTCACTAGTTGAGAACCTTCTGTAATGATCTTATAATAATCACAAATAGAGCAGGCATAATTTTCTCCTAAATGGAGGATATGTATGGCAAGATATCTACCAGCAAAATGCAACTACATTCTACATATTCACACAATGGGCGCAATCCAGAGCAAGTTCAACCTGCTCTGCCCTAACTGCTCTCTCCTAACCTGTATCCAGAGCAGAAAGTTATGCTGCATCCAGAGAGTCAGGAAGCCTGGGCTACCCTAACTGCTCCAGAGCATGCTAAGTCAGTGACAGCTGGGGAGGGCTTGCTCCTGAGTAGACCCCCCTCAGATCACACTGAAGAAGGAACAGCTGTGGTGCCTACATTATAAAGAAGCCCAGCAGTTCCTGACAACCAGTTACAGCTGCAGTTCTTCTAGTGCAAGACGGATGCTTGGAGTGGCCTGCTGTATCCTGAGATTAATGGGCTGCCATAGTTGTGCCATATCCTGAGGTTGAGAGGCAGGGATTGCAGCTAGGCTGGCCAAGAACTCAGATTTTTGGTCAACACTACCATTCTTACTCAGGCCTTATCATGGACCCCTATGGGTCTACTCATTACTATACCTGCTCCTGAGGTGGTATATCTCTGAGGAACTAGAAGAGGGCATTTCTGCCTTGAAACAGGCTTTGGATACAGAGTAACTGCTCTGCCCTAGGCAATGCGAAACTTGCCCTCAACTTGCCTCTCCTGAGCTGCTTAGGCTGCCCCAGTTAGGGCAGAGCAGGTCCACTTCTCTTGGGGCACCTTATGTTGCCTTGCTCTGCCCTAAGCCTCTTCCAGCAATCTTGCAGTTGCTCCACCCTAGTGATAGATAGGGCAACCCAAGGGCTCTTATGTGCAAGGAATAGTTGCTCTGGATTGGGCTGTAAGTCACAAATGCAATTCTATCAGTTACTTAAAGCTGTTTATTCAATAGAGTTACATGTTCATAAAAGTGATTTGTTTCTGTTAGCAGCATCTTAAATATTTTTAATTAATGTGACCAATTATTTTGATAGGAATTGACCTGGCTTTCATTGAAAATGGTTACATCTATCATACAAAATATGACACAGCAGACCGAATTCTGACAGATTCTATTCAGAGGGCAGGTTGGTATTCAATGTTTCTTATGGATACTTCTGTCAAGCCTACAATTTTCCTTTTCAGGTTGGTCCTGAAGATTGTCCCAAATTACAGGCACTAGCTTCTTGTTCAAACTGATTTTTGTTAAGAAGATAACTAGTTGAAACTGTTCCCAATTGTGTTTGACAGCGGAAATCAGCATATGTCATAGGGCAAAATCCAGAGTAACTACGGGGAGTCCTTGCTCTGGTGTAAGAACAACTTACTCTGGATTCCAATATGAATTTCCCATAGGTTTTCACTAGGTGGTGCAGTAACTATGGGTGCACGTAAAGTCTCTTACGTGCTCCCATAGTTACTGTATTCTGGATTTGGGGGTTATACACACTGTATATCACCACGTGTCCAATAAATAGAAACACACCAAAATATAATTTTATTTTATGCTGTATGTTTGTCCTTGGTGTGAATTTCCAAAACGTAATCCAATGCCTATCCATTCAGAAATAGTTTTATTTCAGTGCAATTTATTCCTAAATTCAGGTGGACTTCAGTGGCATCTACAAATCAGAACACCTCCCATAGGTCACTTTGGGCTAACTATGGATATTTTTTGTGTCTGGAAGGAGTTTGGAGTCCTTCTCCATGATTTTCTAGCTTAAAGAAATTGTGTTGTTGGACTGGAGAAACTAGCAGGATTGAAGAAACAGTGGATAGCAGGAGTAAAATAAGGATACTTAGCAAGGACAGAAAGTTACCCCAGTGGACAATCAAAATTATTAATATTAATATTGTATCCCGATGGTTTTTAGGTCATAGGAAGGAAAGAGTTAATCTTATTTTGGGAATAACATGCATCAGACAAACATCAGCCATATCGAAATAGGACATAGTGCTAAGACTGCAATCCCAAGAGCACTTTCCTTGGACTAAGCCCCATTGAACTCAATGGACCTTACTTCTGAGTAGTCACAAATAAAATTGTATAAATAAAATTGTAGTCACTAACGTAATGAATATTCACAAAAAAATTGCTCCTGTAACAGGATATTATTTTTCCAAAAAGATGAAGGTTAAACAAAACATTCTAAAGATAGGAAAATTGTGGGCAGAAGCTCCAACCATTTCAGAAAAATATAATTAAATTAATTGGCTGTGTATTTTGCCCAGCTCACATTGTGTAATCTGGATAATTACATTTAATTAAATTATTGAAGGTGGACTATTAAGTTGTACTGGTTATATTTTATCCTGCAATCTAGAGTAACTACGGGAGCACATAAGAGACATTACGTGTACCCGTAGTTACTGTACCACCTACCAAAAACCTATGGTAAATTCATAATGCAATCCAGAGCCAATTGTTCTTACACCAGACCAAGGTCACCCTGTAGTTACTCTGGATTGTGCAATGATATTATTACCAAGAATTGCATTTCCCTAATACATTAGCCACAGCCCAAGTGAAAGGTTTCTCATGGAAGGATGGAGTTCAAGATGGTGAAAAGATTTAAGCATTGGAAATCAGGTGATCTACAGAGAAGTAAAATAGAGTTTTTCTTATTACAATTAGTCTGTCCGATTCTCTCCCACCCATAGCATGCAGTGTGGGCTGTGTTAGTGGCACTGCACATTCTGGGCTTATGGGAATAAGCAGCACCTTTTGTGTTGCCTGCTAAGCAGCTTGTCTTAAGGGGAGAAGAAGTGGGTTTTTGGAAACCCACTACCTCAGGCCAACCACCTTCTCTGTTGCGCCACATCAGTCAGGTGATCCAGTTTAAGAAGTCAGTGATGTCACCTATGTGAACAAAATGCAGGTGCTTGAATAGGGCATGTTATCTGTTGGACATTTGAGTATCCTTAATTGGGGCCAAGAAAAGCCTCTGTATGTCTGCTGTCCCCTAGTTCAGTTATAATATTTTTAAAGTAATAAAAATTACCACGTAGGATAACACACTTCATTGTGTTTTATCATTTGTACTGTATTTCTTTTAACAAAGGCTTCAATCCTAACCTCTACTTAGGCTTGCTTTAGCCCCGACATACGTCCTGTGCTGACCTGGGGTGTCACAGAAGTGCTGTAAAGCACTTCTGCCCCATTCTTGGGGGATTAGGCCAATGCACAGGCATACACTGACTTTCCCACAGCATCACAAAAAGCTAGGGCAGGTGAGTTAGGCCAGCCTAAATTTCTGTTTGTGCCCAAAATAAAATTACATTTCTTGAATAGACCCAGAAGTTTTCCTTTTATTGCAAGTATCATTTATTTTGCAGAATTATATATGGAAAAGCTGGGAAGAAAAGAAAATCCTAAATATATATTTTTTATTTTTTTCAAAGGCGACAATATTTTAGGTGTGCTAAAATATTTAGCAAAGTCAGAATATCTGGCCAAATCCCACGAATATCGTCACGGAAACATTGTCTTCTTTGATGTCTTTGGTATGTTTGTTCTGGGTTACCCAGCACGTGTTGGTGCCATTATGAACTGTGTCGTTGCAGCACTTTCCATTATTTATTTAGGGAAAAAGACACTGCAGCCCCGAAAAAGAGGTAAGTCTATCTTTATATATTACTTTCCGACAATATAAAATTGGTGCAAAGAGCTGTCAGGCATGATAAAGAGACTGACTGCTCCCTAGCGCTGTAGCAGTTAAGGCCCTAACCATCCTATGGTTATTTGGAAAATAGGTTTATCCCCATTTTCTTTTCTGTAGTCTTGTGGTTTCTTGAATGCCTTTTTGTCAAAATATGTTCTATGATTTTAATCTGCAACCTAGTATAAAGGTTGGCAGGTTGATGGTTTGAGACCCATGTACTATATGACAGAGCAGACTCCTGTTACTTGCCCACCTCCTGCCAACCTAGCAGTTTGAAAGCATGCAAAGATACCACTTTGGTGGGAAGGTAACAGCACTCTGTACACCTTTGGTGTTTAGATATGCGGGCCGCATGACCATGGTGATATCTTGCGATAACACTGCCTCTTTGGCCTTGTAATGAGAATGAGCACCTTCCTTAGAGTTGGTCATGACTTTTGGGCAGTCTTCAGAAATCCCTTTAAAAAGTATTCAGTGAACGTTTTATTCTTGTTATATTACTTTAAATTACTCCAAAGGAAGGTATGGGGTCTTTCCATGTCAAGGGGTCTAAGGCCATAATCATCACGAATTTTGATGAAATTTTGTATGCAAAGTCCCACATGTCTCAAACAAACTTTTGTAAAGTTACAGCTTCACATGTGGAATAGTTATTGAGATATAACGTTTTGTTTGACCCCCCCCCCCCATAACGCATTGATGTACAGGACAACTATAAGATTTTGGCAACTTCGGGATACGATATTTCCTCTGCTGTTTTTTCTAAACAAATGAAGCTGAGGTAGCTAGTACAACGTTTTCCTGCGCTA
The DNA here is from genome assembly GCA_030015325.1 of Cryptoblepharus egeriae. Taxonomy (NCBI): domain Eukaryota; kingdom Metazoa; phylum Chordata; class Lepidosauria; order Squamata; family Scincidae; genus Cryptoblepharus; species Cryptoblepharus egeriae. The sequence goes on from JAREYC010000002.1 coordinate 168,669,887, forward strand.
TTCAGTGGAACTAATAACAATTTTGGCGTCAATCATACAGAGTGGATAAACTGCAGCAAAGTTGACAAAAAAATAATTTTTTTAAAAAAAATCAGTTTAACATTGTATAGCTCCCACAATAGTGAAGTAATAAATGTGAAATTTAGCACATAATATCTCAATATAACATTGTTTCTGAATGTATCATTTTAACCTCCTAGCTCTTTTAATTACTGTGCACATTGAGTATAAAGTTGATGACTTTTATATAAAGCCCCAAATAGGGTATTTTCAATGATTTTTTTGCAAAAAGGTACTTTCTAGAAACCCTTTCAAACCAACCTCATAAGAGCCTGTCCTTTGGATGACAATTTAAAAATGTATACTAAACCAAGTTCTACCAAAAACTGCATGTTGAAATACAGCCCATTGCCATAGCAATGTCTCCAAACTTTGTCCTTAAATTTTGGGCATTGTATGCCTATGTTGGAAAATCAAAGGTTGCTTTGAAAGGGTTTCTAGAAAGTACCTTTTTGCAAAATCAGACTGAAAATACCCTATTTTGGAGCTTATACCTGTTCTGGGTGCCCTTCAGGGAGAAAGGCGGAGTACAAATCTGATAGAGAGATAGAGAGATAGATAGATGCTTAACCATTTCCAGCTACAATAGATTTGTGCTAATCTAGGCTTTAATACATTTTTCCTTTTCTTATAGCACTTAATTATTTGAAAGAACTTGCCATTGCCTTTGGCTTCACAATCCTTCTTTGGTTTGCTACCTTGATTGGCAGCCTTATTGTAGCTGTGTTTATTTCTCTCATTGGACGTTCCCTGTCTTGGTACACTCACTTCTATGTCTCCAGTTTTCTGTATGGATCTGCAGCTGTGGCTCAACTAATTCTTGCACACACATTACTCAAGACATTCTACTATAAAGTGAGTATTGTTTGTTTAAGTATGTAGTTAACAATGGTGGCTGTCTGTATTTCCTTCCCTCTAAGTATACAGTGTGTCAGCTCAATTGATCTGTGCGCCACCTGCCGATTCTTTGCTGGCTGAAAATCCCAAGCCTGGAATGTTGTTTGTTTTGATAAATGTAAGAACAACTTCAGGAAACATGTTGGACAAGGCAACTTGAGTGCTTTAGTTGTCTTTTACTCAGGAGTTCAGCCTGCAGTTAGAGATGAAAAGTGCTGAAGAATAATTTATTTAAAAAGTTTCTATACTTCTGTTCTTTCCAAGAGCATCTCAAGTGACTCAGGCTACAATCTAAACTCCAGTTAGGCTGGCGCAAGCCCCTTGCTTGCCTGGGGGTGTCGCAAAAGTGCCATAAGCCAGTGGTCCTCAACCTTTTTGGCCTCAGGGGACCGGTTCTGTGGAAAAAAATTTCCAGGGACCAGCCCAGGGGTAGGGGGAGAGTTCTGCCTCTGGCGACCTGGAGGGAGGGCTTCCCCACCTTGAGCCCAGCACAGCTGCCTCCAGCTGTAAATATCATTATAATGAATAGAGCTATTGCTAGGTTACTGTGGAAGGATTGCAGGTGAAAACCCAAGGTCTCAATGCATGTCTACACAGATCAGGGATTTTCAACCTTTTTTAGTGCAAGATGCATTGAAAATGCACAAAGCCAGATTGGACTTTGAGGCTGCAATCTTAACCATGCTTTCCTGGGCGTAAGCTCCACTGACTACAATGGGACTTACTACTGAGTAGACAGGTATAGGATTGGTCTCTGAGGCAGCTGTTCTCTGACAGAGCCCTCCTGCTGTGAGGAGGGGAAGAGGCACTTAGAAGAATCCTCTCACGGACCAGTCAGGCAGCTGCCAAGGACCTCCGGTGGTCCCTGGACCGGGAGCTGAGAAACCCTGCCATAAGGCACTTCTGTGCCACTCCTGGGGAGGGGGGGGGGTTTGGCCAGTGCACAGACATGCGCCATCCTCCCTATACCACCATGGGAATGGGGAGATGGTGGAATTGTGCCGGCCTAAATTTATTAGAATTGTGCTCCACAGTAAAACAACTTGAACTATAGCAATATGTAAAAACCCATAAATGAGCAAGAGTACATGAGAAATCAGGAAAGCATTATTGGAAAGTTAGCGATAACATCTTGTAATGCTTGAGGGTCCAAATAATAAATATTGTGCTCAATATGATTATTATACTCATACCAATATGAGCTGTAGCAAATGCAGGCACTTATATCAAACTTAGAAGTAAGGAGCTCCAAGACACCAAGGTTGAGGAGAAGACAGTTATCATTTCGTCTCCTATCCTAACTCTGCCTGCTACTTTGAACTATTCTGCAAAGAATATAAGAGCCCTGCTGGATCAGGCCATAGGTCTATCTAGTCCAGCTTCTTGTATCTCACAGCTATCTTAGGTGAACACACACAACACAACGAGATACCTTTGTCCTGTTGCCGCTCCTTTGCATGAGACATACTGAGGAATCAGAAGTGACAACCAGACCTCTCTGGCATTTGTGTCACAAAAAGGAAGAGAAAAATATTTTTCAATTGTCAAGTTTTTTTGAAAATGTTTGTCAATTTTTTTTTCAAGTTTTAGCTTTTTGTAAATCTCTTGGAGATGCTTTGGCCTGAAAAGCAGTACAAGAAAATCTTAGATTGAAAGTATTTTGGATTGAGAATGTTTTGCAAGACAAGCAAACATTTTAAATAAATTTTGTCCTGCAATACAAGCGAAAAATAGTCCCAGCTGGGATATGGCCAGTTTCGGCGATCCACCAGCGCTGCCTTAGCCTCTCCTGAAAGAGCAGCCTATGCATGTCTACTCTGAAGTAAGCCTATTACAATTAATGGGCTCACTCCTGTGTAAGGGAGGCATTGGAAAGGAGCCTGTCTATTCTAAAGTTACCCTATTATAATCAGTGGGGCTCACTCTTAAGTAAAGGGGGAGATTGCAGCCTGAGAGATGTGAGAGACTAATGGCTAAATCCAGAGTAAATCCAGAGGGAGTCCTTGCTCCGGTGTAAGAACAACTTACTCTGGATTCCAAAATGAATTCCCATAGGTTTTCACTAGGTGGTGCAATAACTACAGGTACATGTAAAGTCTCTTACGTGCTCCTGTAGTTACTCTGGATTTGGGGGTAAGTGCAGGTTAATTTGTTTTATGCTCTGATGCTGATGCTCGTAAACCAAGGTATTAGTATATAAATATGTAACAAAAGGGGAAGGTTTGATTCTTCAGAAATAGGTTTAGAATATCAAGACATAATGTTTAGTGATCTGAAATAATCAAGTTTCTCCAGGATGGGGTTGAGGAAGAATCGTAGAAAAGCACAGTAGAAGAATTTCTCAATAGATGTACATTGTCTGAATACATGCTTGTCTTCCTTAATTTACATCGTCACAGGAAAAAAAGTGGCTGCAATCTGCTATTTTAAAGATGAAACATTGACACTAAGCATAAGTCCTAGGGGTTTATATTGCCATTTTGCTTCTTTTTTCCCAGAATAAAAATGAACATTTCCTTGGAGAGATCTTCTTTGATGTTCCAGTGGTTTTCTGGTCAATTAATTTGGCCTTACTGACTTACCTAGGAGTTTCCTCAGCATTTGTTAGTGCAATATGGGTAGTGTTTCCTCTACTCACAAAATTAATTACCCATAAGGAATTGAAAGAAAAAGGTAAAGAGATCATTTTTCTCACTTCTCTTACAGGGTACTTACAAGCTTTACAATAAGTACTATATGTGAAGCATTTGAACACTTGAAAAAACTACTATATGTAAATGTTAATTATTAAGCCAGGCATGTTAATGGAAGTTTAATGCTGCAAATAACGCTGTGAGATTTTAAAACATTATTTACATTGCAACGATTCTGTTTCACTCTTGGTGAAAATATTGGATGCCTATGTAAATACATAGGGGGTGCTAATAGAGCACAATCCAAACCATTTCTACACAAAAGTAAGCCCCATTGTATTCAGTGGGTCTTACTCCCAGGAGAGTGTCTTTAGGATTGCAGCCTTATTGTCTATAAAAATAGGTGCCATCAATTAATTATTCACTTGTTTCTTTTTTAAGTCTCAAGCATTTTTTTGAGTCTCAAGCACTTTTTAAAATATATAAATAAATTGTTGCTTTCTGAAGATACCTGTGCCCATGTATGGTAATCAGTATTCATTAAAACTGATGTTTTTCACATATGAAACAGCTTGATTCCATCTAGTAGCATAGCTATGGCTTTGACATTCCCCTCTAATTGAACTATAAGAGACCAGTGTGGTATGATGGCAAGTGCTATACTTTCATGTGTGAAATTTTTTTCTTGTTTTGTGGTATCTTGCCACAGAAAAACAAAACCTTAATTGTCTACATGATTGGCTATAATTATCTCACAGTCCAAGCTATTGATTTTTCTCTCCCTGCTGATACAACCCTACCACTGGAGAGCAGACAGAATATTGGGTAGTCCTGGAAGTCTCTTCTGGGTATGGAAACTTTGTTCCCTTGACCAGGGGTAAGACCTTGCTGCTTCTCTGGGTTTACTTTACTTTTCATTGAGTCTTACTCCCAGGAAAGTGTTTAGGATTGCAAGCTTAATGTGTGGAAGAGACTCTACTTCACTAAGACTATTGCTACAAAGGTGTTCTTGGCTTTTCTAAACCTGCCAGAGGTTTATATATATGCACTCTTGCAGTTCAAAAGCATATAAATGCAAGTAGATAAATAAGTACCACTTCGGTGGGAAGGTAAAAGTGTTCCATGTGCCTTTGGCATTTAACCATGCAGGCCGCATCTTTGGACAATTCTGGCTCTTTGACCTTTTAACAGGGATGAGTCACTGCCCTTGTATTCACTCATCCCCTCAGGGGGACACCTTTACCTAATATTAAGGTCTAGTATTTCTAAACTGTAGGCTGCTGTTTATTTTTCTTTTCTGTGTTTTGTAGGTGCATCTATGAAGTTTGTTTCACTCTACCTACTGGGAATGTTTATTCCACACATCTATTTAATGTATCTCAACTGGATTGTATTTGAAATGATCGTTCCCATCACAGGACGCACCGGTTCAGAAATACCACCTGATATACTAGTGGCTGCAATTGTGGTTCTAGTGTCTATATTTCTGTCTTCTTACTTTGTAAGAGTACATTTTTTATTAAATCACTTAATAATCTACAAATTAAAATGTTTCCATAAAGATTGGTTAAATTATCTGAATTTAACCTAGAACAAATGGTACACTAAACTCATAGATAATTTTTTTTACCAGAGAAAATTCCATCAATCATTATTTTGCTCTGGGGTGGTAAGAATCTTCAGAGCTGTAAATATTTGTATTTTCCTAAATTTTGTATTTGTATTTTCATGCGCCCATTTTCTTAATGTATTCTCTCTTTCGTCTTAGAGAGATGTTGCCTGGGAGCTTGCCTCTTTGACTGGGTTTTGTTACAAGCTTTTCTTGTAACAGTTTCTGATATTTGAACATTTATCTATACAGAGTTTTCCCTTTTGGCAAAATGTGGATCACAGCAAATAAATTATCAGGGCTCTGCACACAAATATTACCAGGTGGCTTGAATAGTCAGCAGAGAGAACTACATGTATTAAAGTTAATGACAGTTGTGATTTTTTTTTACAATACTGTGTTCTATGATCACAACCAAATGTAATGCTTTTATTTTGTTTATAACATTTAAAACTGACATTAAAGACTTTTAAAGGCAATCTTAAAGCTGTTTACAGGTTCTCCAGTCTAGTTTTCTAGTTGTATGAAGCTGTATTTTATAAATGAAATTCCCTAATTCTGTGTTTGTTTTCTGTTCTTTAGCTTAATTTCATCTACATTACCAAGAGCACAAAGATAATAATAGTAACTTTAGCAACCATTTTTTCAATCACATTTATTCTTGTCTGCAGTGGAATCTTCTTTCCTTTCAGTTCAAATTTAGTAAATCCAAGGCCTAAGAGAATCATGCTTCAGGTAAGCAATGGGGGGGAGAGGTATTAAAAATTATTAAATAATGTACCATAAATGTGCGTTTTTCGTTTGTTAAACTTCATTGTAACAGAAATTTTAATAAAGATATAATCCTTTGTGTTAAAATACAGCTCCTTGTGCTGAAAACAAACTGGGTGGAAGGGAGTTTACAAATGGAGAACCTGTTGCTCTTCAGGAGGCATGTCCAACACAGGACCCGGAGGGCTGCATCTATGGGCTTTCTAAGCCAAATGCGGCCCTCGAGCCTCTTGTTGGACATGCCATTATTCTCAGAATCAAGGGGATGTAGATATTAGAGGTTACAGTGGAAAAAAAGAGTCTAATCAAAATTGGGTGGAAGCCCTATCTGGCCCTCTTTTTGCTGATGCATGTATGGAGCTTTAAGGGCACTAGCCAAAAGCCAGAAGTTGTGTTTTCAGGCCTCTTAGGATGCATTTCTAACCTATACCTGCACAACTCATTGGTTTTCCCGTTTCTCTGGTAATGTAGGAAAGCAAATGCATCTTTGGGCACTGGCCTACTCCACCCCCAGGAGTGGCACAGAAGTGTCTTATGACAGTTTGGTGACACCCCCAAGTTAGCCCAGAACTTGTTTTGGGGCTTAGGCTGGCCTGACTGGAGGGTAGGATTGGAGCCTAAGAATCACAAGAGCCTAGCAGAGGACTCAGGCGGACAGATGAAGTGGAATGGAAGAGCCTTTGGAGTTGAGGGGAGCTGAGCTCCCTTCACCTCCAGAGGGTGGGAAAGTGTTCCCTCATAACTGCAGTTTCACTGAACTGTGTCACGTAACACCTGCCTATACAGAAGCACACCTGTAGAAATATATTCTTCTGAACGGAGAATGAGGTTCTTCCCTCAATTCAGAAATAGGAAGCATTCCATGACAATCTCTGGTACAGTACAGTGTTCTTGAGTTCAAATCAAGTTAATTTTAGCTTTTCAGGAATAATCTCCATGTTGCAAATATGAATGGTAAAATCTGCTGATTTTTCTGACAAATCTTTCTTTTCTGGTCACTTTTATAGCATATGAGCAGAAGATTTCATGACCTGGATGGCCACTTGGTAAAAAGTGATTCTGGAATATGGATTAATGGGCTTGACTATGGTGGTATTTCTTATGTAACTCCTCATATACCTGAACTCAATGACACTATTAGAATAAAATGTGAGGAAGACATGCCGCTCTGTGGGCTGCCTTGGATCCTTCCTGTAGACTACATGTTCAGGTGGGTAGCAAAATTGGTGACTCCTTTAGTTTTGAATAAAATTGACCAAGTAAAGACTTCTGAAAATCTGATTTTTGAGAGTCACATTGAAAACAACCCTTGTTTTATAGAAAGAATTGGTATCTCCCTGCTCCTGCGTTTATTCCCAAGAATCCTATTCGCTTTCAACTCCTATCCAAAGAACAAGTGCCCGGGGAGTCTACAAAACTAACCTTTGAAGCATCAGGTAAGCTTGTGCCGGTCATTAATCAATAGAAGATACTCTGGGTTTTGCCAGGAGTGATGTCAGTAGTGAGGGTAAAGTACATGATTAGTGCCTTTGTTCAGATAACCTGATGTAGGACATGCAGAATTACCCTACAATCCAGAGTAACTATGGGAAGACATAAGAGGCACTTAGGCCTATATCCTAAAGTGAAATTAAGCCCCTTGCTCCGGAGCAGTTAAGATTATTTTCCTTAAGATAACACTAGAGGGTGACGTAATTGTGTGGACCTGTAACTGCTATGGATTTTGCCCTTACTCTGGATTGCTCTATGCATTTCCCATGGGTGGCACCGTAACTACATCGGTGTGAAAGGTCCTGTAGTTACGGTGTACATCAGTGTAAAAGGGCCTTTTAGCCATTCTGTGCTAAAAGTGCACTGGAACATATATGTGACAAAATGTATCTGAAAGATGCTCTCATCTACAAAAGGACAAGCCTTTTAGTGCTTAAGGTGTAACAAAACCCTGGTGGTTGTTCTTCTGCATGACACCTTTTGGATACACAGACAACATAGCAGCAACAAACTGCGATTTAGCTCTTTGAGCTGGAAATTTTTCCGTCTCAGTATATATTTTCTAGAACCCTTTTGTTCTTCGTATTCCACTGCTGTTTAGACAAGGTCTGTATTACAAACTTATAATGTCTTTTGAATATTATTAAATTCTCAAACTTCTCGAGAGTAAACCTCCAGAGATAAGTCTTTGCAGGGAGGGGATGAAGGGAGTGATGGGAATCCCTGGACCTTGTTGCTAGTAGGGTGAAGGGGTTTTGTTTCAGTCAGAGGGGATGTAACACCATCTAGCAGTAGTGAGTGCCCCACACAATACTCTGCAGGTATTACCACTGAAAATAGCAATAGCACACCACTTCTAGTTCCACAATCACAAACTGTTTGTGGCTTGCAATTGCTTTTTTTCTGTATTCAAAGACTAGGGAAGCCTTGCGCAGGGCTCCCTCAGCTCCTGGATCAACTCCTGGAACCCTCATCAACCGCTGGGGTGTAAAATGAAGCCCTTTTCTCTCACCCATTAGCAACATGATTCTGGGGATTGCGTTGCTGCCTTCTTCCACCCCTGAAGGAGGAGTGGCTGAGCCTTTCAGGCAGGGCAACATGATGCCCTAGTTGGAGAACCTCAGACCGCGATGTTTTGGTGTTAACAAACACTTAGAGCACAATCCTAACCATGTCTACTCAAAAGTAAGCCCCATTATGTTCAATGGGCCTTACTTCCAGGAAAGTGTCTTTAGGATTGCAGCCATAGGCTACAATCCAGAGTAACTACGGGAGCACATAAGAGACATTATGTGAACCCATAGTTACTGCACCACCTAGTGAAAAACTATGGGAAATTCATATTTCAATCCAGAGTAACTTGTTCTTTCTCCAGAGCAAGGACTCCCCGTAGTTACTCTGGATTGTGCCCTAAGTGAATTTGTAGCTTTTGTGAAATCGCTGTTTATTTCTTTGGTAGAGACTCTGTATCCCTTATGCAACTTTCATTGCTAGAGGTTCTTGTAGTAAATTAACCACTTTGTAGTATGGATACAGTATATGGTTAGTTCAGTCTCCTATTGGTATGCATGCAGTACACAGTTAGGGAAAATCAACTACAGTTAGTGGCTGGGGCAGGAGGGAGATTGCTTTGTGAGAAATTTGTGACAGCTCTAGGGCATGAGAAAATAGCTCCTTTGTGTATTCTGTGTTCATATGAAAGTCTTTGCCTGGTGTTTTAGGTCCAAGTCACATGTCTCTGTACCTTCGAGTGCATCGAGGGGCAACATTGTCGAAATGGTCCCTTGGAGATGGAACTCCTGTTGTTAATAAAAATGGAGATTATTTTGTGTATTATACACATGGGCTTCAGGCTGGGCCATGGCACTTCTGGGTAGAGTTGAAGGTAAGAGGAAAAGGTTGCTATACTTTCTCCACCACTTCTGATATCTGATACTTCCATAGTCCTTGTCTATTGAGCTGTTTTCTTACCTTTGGGGAATAGAGTTTTTACTGAGTTATGTTCAATTTGTTAATACTTTTAAAAGATAATACAGGATTGCTTTTCAGCTCTATGTTTCCCTTGTTTGTGAATTATACTGCTCTGCTCCTTCCAAACGGGCAAAGCCTTTGCTTGGAAAATGTCCTTGTACAGGGAGAGTTCACTTCTTTTATTTCAGGATAAGAAATGCTATGGAATCACATGTGCCATGTACTGCTGAACCTGAAGATAGAAGTGGTGGTGTTAATCCCAGGCAAATGCTAAGCACATGCTTTCTGTCCTTTACGGGCAGCTAACTAGAAGTAGCTGCTGCTGTTCCTTCCAGTTTAGCAAAATAATGTGGAAGGGAGTGTGTGTGTATGTGTGCGTGGGTTTGGGTTTTCTTCTTTTTAAATGCAACTTAAGAGGGTTTCCCCCTCAGAACTTTAGAGGGTTCTCCCCCTGCTTTACAAATTTCAGCAGGAACTTATATTATTGACACAGATATTATTACAGTGTATTATTAACAATAGATATTGTGTAAGTAGAGTTTGAACAGGATTTTGCTAAATCTGTTTTTTCAGAAATCTAGTTAGCACCATTGTAGATACAACTGTATGCTAAAGCAAATAATGTAAGAAAGGGGAAAATTTTCAGTGGAGAGGAACTGTGGCACTATACTCTTCCTCTAAGAACAAGGAGCTGATCAGGACCACACATGGTTTGTACCAGACATTACTGCAAAATCAATCATGATGGGGAGTCTGTGTATTTGTGAAGTTCGAGTTATGCTTTTGCAATACTTCTTCTAAGGCAGAAAAAAGTCTTATTACACTGTTACCATGTAATACATTCCTAGCGGGATAGTCTATCCTGGTTTCCCTTTTCACCTAGTTGTAAAACTCAAGAATGTATTCCTGTTGCTCAGTTGTCTGAGTTCATGGAAACTGGAACTTATCTTAAAGCATGTAGGTGTCTCACAAGCTCACTGTAATGCTCCTAATCTGTGAAATATAGACCTTTATGGTCATAGGTGATGTGCTCTTCCAGCAGTCTTTTTACACTTACCATTTATATTTCTTGCCTTACAGTATCTGTACCTTACAGGTATACATTTGTAAAGTATTGACATAAATAGCATATTCACAAGGGAAACATTTGATACATTTGATAGTCAGAAAGCTGAGGGTTAGTTGGTGGCAGCCCAATCCTAACCAGTGTGTTCTGGAGCAGTGGGACCACTTGTCTCATACTGTATCCAGCACTGGGAAAGCGTTGGCTGGAGGTCCTCTCTGTGTAGAGACATTTGTTCCATCAACCCATGTAAAGCCCCAGCCTTCTCAATGGGTGACTTGGATCTCTGCCTTGTAAATGTTCAGTGCAAGTCCAAGAAGTTCCATGTCAGGCTTTCTAGCCTGGCAGGGCAGTAGGATATGGTGTGTGCCCTCCAGGGATCGATTTTCCCCGTCTCCACCCTCCTCCAGTTCCTGCACTGCCCAGCAGATGCTCATCTGCTTCACCAGGTGCTCCTTTTGGATACGGCACCAGTAGGAAGTGGAGGCCTCCCTACTTATCCTGCTTACTCCCATGGTGTTGGGGAGCACTTTATGGTGCTTTTGCAACACCTCAAGCCCACACAGCAGTTGTTCCGCTGTCATTCCTCAAGAACAAGATGGTGCTACAAGGCAATATTTAGGTGATCTCAGAGCATTCACAACCTATGTAGGTAAGACATAAGCCAGCAAAAGAAAAAAGGAGAATCCTGGTCATCCACTCCCTTTTTAAAGTGCCACAGGATAACAATATAGGTTTTTAACTTTGAAAACTGAAATCAAGAGCAACCTGTCTCTTTTTTACTATCAGGTGATAATTTCTCTTCTGTTTTTCAGCACCTTCTCAATAGCCTTTAAACCTCCCATTGCATTTTTCTTAGCAGAGCCTGGGAGTTAATTGCCCAGTTCCTCAAATGTTGCAGATTTATATTCCATTTGCTTTAGCTGTTGCCTTTTGCCAGTAAATCAGTATATGCATATTTGTACCATAAACATGCAAAGATAGGTTGGTGGACAAACTATTATCCAAATGGGCTCTGTGTTTAGAAATAGGCTTGAGATAATATTTGATTAAACTTTCTTGTGTTGGCTTTTTCAGACCTCAGAAGAGCCCACTAAAGGGATGGTCACCCTTGCTATAGCAGCCCATTATTTCTTTGGGGAAGATCAGAACACAACTCAGCTACATGCCTTAGTAGAAAGATTTCCCAACTGGACGTTTCCCTCAAGCTGGGTTTCCATGTATGACCAGTTTGTCTATTAATCCAGAACTAACGTAAAGGTCAGTTGTTGTCCACATCTCCAGACGGAACGTACCATACATAGAGCCCTGGGCAAGTTGGAACCAAGATGTACTTTTGACAAAACTGTGAAAAATACATCAGCAACAAGTGTACTTGTATGGCAGCTTGACTACAGAAAAGATGGTGGAGCTCTTATACAATGTCTCGGGGGGATGGATTTGTGTGTTTTTATGCAAAATATAAATCACATTTCTTTTGCTGGAATGGCAAGTTCACCAGTTGTTTACTTACAATGAAAACTGTCACTGGCAAGTGACTTTAGTCCTCCTGGGTATTTTGCAATAAAAGTGGTGGGGCTTTGTGCAGAAATTCTAAGCACAATGTAGTATTACACTGGCTTTAAATAACCTGCTCCCTTCCTTGTGAACTTCTTCATTTGATTCTTCTTGACTTTTTCTCAGAAACTTGTAAGTAGTTCTATGTCATGGAGCAGGAACTATTGAAGACAACCCCAGTTCTGAGGAAATGACACCTATTTCAAATGCACTCTAGTGATCAAATCTCCATCAGTTATGACGGCAGAGAACATGATTTCCTAAATCTGCCTTTTGGCCTTGCTGTGTTTCTTTCTAAACCTTTGTATCTGGATCCTTATACTAATGTCTTTTGAGTACAAGTCGGATGAAACCCAGCTTCTCCATGGGAAAAGAACTGGATGTATAAAGACAGTACCTAATTATCAGCGTATTTTTCACCTGCAGTTTTATCTCAACATGAATTAGGTTGGCCCATTAAATTAAAAAGATAAATGTCCATGTAGGTTTAAAAATAGCAAAGTAAGCATGCAGCAGGCAGGCAATCAATTAACTTCAGAAAAACTTCATATCAGCAGGGAGGAAGATCTCTCCCTTCCCCTCTCTTGAGCTCACAACTGGATGCAAAGCAATTTTCAAGTGATGATCACAGGATCACATTGTATTCTTCTGCTCTCCAGGGGGACAGGAGAGGTCCCAGCCATGCTTGCTCGCTCTTTCAAGCCCTGAAGAAAGGGAGGTTGATTAATTGCCTATCTGCCATTTTTGCCATGAGAAGCAGACCATTTTTAAAAGCTTCCTAATCTTTGTTTGTTTTTTAAATGAAAATCTGCATCTGCAAAGGTTCCTAGTATGGAACCCTCATGGATGCAAAGACTCAACATCAGATGCAAGTGCGTAGCACTTTTGTGTACACAACTATGCACTGAACCACTACTGGCCTTTTGTACCTGCGTGCTTTGTGTTTTCATTGCTGACAATATTTTTGAGTTGCTGAATTTTTAACCTTGTTGATTCCTCATGAGTTTTTCATAATCCAATGAAATCCAATGGGTTTCTATTGTGTTTATAAACTCATAGGCAATAAAGTTGCGTTAATAGTTTAATTGTCTAAATGTAGAAAATACTCTTGAAAATGTAAGCAGTTCCTAGGCAGACTTTCAAAGTTGTGAGCATTTTGTAACTAAGCACATATGGGGGGGGGCCTGTAGCCCATTCACTTATCTGTGGAAAGGTCCAGTCCCTCTTCCACTGCACCTGCCCCTTGCACAATCCTCTCACCTTCATAGGGACTTCTGAGGCCAACGGAACCCAAAGACATCCATTCCTGGCCTCAAATAATGCAATTTCTGGTTTTTCCATGAAACCAGAAGTAAATTTTTAATTGCTTATAATGCCTCCAGGACCCTGGAAATGGTTGTTCATCCATACCCCTAGTTTTGGCTATCCATGATGGGTTCCAGAATGGAACCCTTGTGGCAGATATGGGGGCATGTTTTTCCTTTTTATTTTTAGTATAATTATTTATTTAAATATTCAGAGACCAAACATTTCTGTGCATGGGAATGTATCTTTATTTGATTCTTATTGATTCACATCATTAGTGTAATTTGAGCAAGATGGGTTCACTGTGATAGAAGTGTTGTAAAGCCAGCATTTAGTAAAATAAGGATTTATTGTACATGTTGTAACTCACATTTATTATAAAGAAGCTGCATTCACAGAGAGAAAAACAAGGCTAGGCAGACAGTCCATCAACAAGTTAAGCTGTAGTATGTAGAAGCCTATATCACCTTTTATTTCCTTAAAACCTATAATGCTGCTTAAAACTTATTTCCTTAAAACTTATAATGTTGTGCTGCTCATGCCTAATTGTAAAATTTCTAAACCTTTTATATGGATTTAGTGGAATAGTATAATTTTAACCATCACAGCACAACCACCTCAAAATAACAATTCAATTGATAGCTTAAAATTGCCACATCATATGTAATAGCCATACACACCCACACCCACCCAGTGCTCCTCCCATTCAACAATATGGTAGGAATAATATCAAACTTTATGTAGCAATCCTACATTTGCTCATTCATATCAATGCTGTTAGCAAGGTATATATAAAGCTGATCATATTAGAAGGTATTGCCTAAAATCTCAAAACATCATAGTTTCATATGTCAGCTTTCTTAATAGTGATTGCACGTGTGTACATTAGTCTTTGGTTTTATTGGGATAAATTATCCAAAGATCTGGCACTTAAAGTTGCCAGTAATCTTAGACATTCTTCAGCATACTTAGCCTAACGTAATTTGGCTTAAACAACACTTTTTTAAAAAACATTGAACCCAAATTGTTTTAAGCAAAACTGACCACATAAGCCTCTAATCAGATTTGCATGAACTTCTGTCTGAAAAGAACTGTTGCTGCATGTACTATTTATGTGTAAAAAAGTATACAGTTAGTCCTCTACTTACGAACTTTCAACTTGCAAACTTTCAGAGATACAAAGTCTGAGACCTGAATGTGCGTCCCAGAGGTTTGTTCCTACCTCTGAGAGTGCACAAGTTGAAGGGTTATCTGTTCACTGAGGGTGGAATGGCAGCTCTCCCTTGCTCTCAGTAGCTCTCCCTGCTATTGAGCTAGCTGGCACTATGAGCTACCAGCTACTCAGAGTGGGATTTCCCATCACACATAAGATTCTGTTACTGAGCAGGGAGAGGATACTTCGGTCCCCCATCCCAGACACTAAAAGTCCCCACAGGACTTCCAGAATCTGGGGGGAAAGTGCCTTGTGCTGTACAGGGCTGTCAGAGTCTGGGAAGAGATTTCTCCACCCCCTGGTTTGACACTGAAAGCCCCGCTTGGTGGGACTCCTAGTGCCTGAGGCGGTTACGTGGGTAAATCCTTTGCTGCGCTTACGAACAAAATGGACTCCCAGAACAGAAGAAGACCTTGTATATATAGTGTTATCTGTCCTGTCTTATGTCTGCATCTTAATGGAGAAAAGTTAAATTTCTAACTCTGCATGAGCATACTTTTGTGTCCTCTAGCAACCCAATTGGAAAAATTATCCACATAAGCCTCACTCCGCAGACAACTTATATTGTGCCTCTGAATTTTGTATTTTTATTGTGCATGATGTATATGGAGCAATGGAAAATATCTAAATGTGTCAGAGCATGCTAGGTACATCAGCCTAAATATACAGTATATATTTTGATCCTTGAAGTAAAATTCTTTGCTTAACTCAGGCTGCTTCTTTCAGTCAGCAGCAGAGGTGAGACGAGGCATCATAATATCCCTGGTTGGTTTTTTTGTTTTTTTTGTTTTGGTGAACCAAAGGCTTGTTTAAAACTACTTAATTGTTTTTAGTTCCTTGTTGGCAATTCTATCTTGTAATGCTAGAACAAATGGAAGACAATGAAAGCTCTTTATTAGGATGGACTGATGAGATTTTGTGAACAAAGTACTTGGGTGGATGTGGCTGAAAACTAGATGTTCTTCTCAGGCCAGGGTTTGCTCAGACCTTCTGTATATGAATCTGGAGGGAGAAAGGGTAGAAGGGAGTATTTAATTTGTGAGCCCCTCATTTAGAGGAGCCCGAACAGACATAATGGCTCTTCAAGAACTGGGCCATGGTTATAAGAGTGGAATGTATGTAAAAAGGAAACTTGAAGATGCTGAATAAAATATTATAAAGAAAAATGGTTTCTGCTCAATTCACTTTATGGCAGTTAGAAGTGGTTTATACACACTTCAGTTTTTCCTTCCACATTTCCCTCATTTAACAGTTCTGCACCAAACATGTATACGTTTACTTAGTAATAAACTCATTTGGTGGAATTTAAAACCTATAAATGTTTTTAGATTGCAGCCTTAAATTATTTAGGCTGCTTGAAGAACATGGGGACAGGAAGGTTAAAAAGGAGGTATTCACTATAGGGAAGAAGCACTCTCATCCTAACATAATTTCACAAAAGTGACTACAGGGGTGAATACCAGAGTTTCCGCTAAAAGGAGGGACTATGGAAAAGATGTAGCTAGGATGCAATATAGGGCTAAATATACTGTGAATGTCAAATCATCAAGGAGCAATGGTAGAACGTTGCCAAAGAATAAGCTTAACATTAATTACGGGAATCTTTGAGAACCATAGAAAGGTGAAATAGGGAGGGAGGCAAAAAGCAGGAGCTAAATTTGGTTGAGAGCTAGCTATCTCTGCCCCCAAAACCATTAGATTAGGAGGAGAAAGCAGCTGCCAGGTTTCAATGAGGATCAAAGCAGGTAAAGACTGTGTATGTTCAAGGTGAGGGAGCAAAGAAAGAGCAAATAGATGGCAGCAGCAAACGTGTTCCTTCTAGAGTGGGAAGGTCTGTGCATGTGGGATATTCCACTGAAATGAAAGTGCAGCCTTCCTCTTAGCCAGTGACAGGGAGGCCTCTTCTCATCTGTTCTGCTTCTCATTCACAGGGGCCTGGTATGTAATCTTTTAGTAGGCTTCCAGCACCATGTAGAGATGAATCCTGAACATTTTTTATTTAAAGTTCTAATCAGGCAACACACTACAGGTTGAATCCCTGGAAGCCATGATTATTATCTACTGCATTATACAAAGGCAATTAAGTTACCATTGTAACAAGGCAGGCAATGACTCAAAATGAATCAAATTCCCTTTCAAATGCCTTAAAACCTCAGCTCCAAGGCATAATTCAGAAATGATTAGCACTTGGGGGAAGGAATGGGCTGGGCCTCCCAGAGCAGAAATGAAACTGTGAACTTTGTAAAGACAAGCTCATTTACCTGCCACCTAGCTATGGCAAGCAGACTGCCTTTAAGCCAGGGGTCTCCACATGCAGTCCTCATCGAATATACTCCAATCATTCTCATAGGTAAATTAGTTTCCCCCCCCCCCCCCAACACACTGTCAGGGAGATGTGGCCACCCTGCCAAAAAGTATAGAGACCCCTATTTTAAGCCATTAACTGCTCCTTAAGAGAGTTATCTTTTGATTTAAAGAGACAGTCTCATTTGCTTTGAGACAATCAAATATACCAATATATAGCATATAATTAGGTTATACCTGCACTTTATCTGTCAGGTTTAGGTTACCTGATAGGCAGGCCTCTTAATAATAAGTAATTTAAATTAGTAACTCAATCAGTTAAAGTCATTTTCCCATTGATGTCAAGTTACGCAACTTGAAGCGAGACCTTAAAGATCACACTTCTAGGTTACAGCACAAGATGCACTGAACAGCTTATTTCAGGAGAAATTCAGTGAAGCATTCAAAGGGCATACAGATGAGTCAGTGTGGTACGCCTTCAGAGACTGCAACATGTTTCTCCTTATTTCTGGCAAAGTGGTCTAAAGATCAGATAAGAAACTGCTAGGCCAAGCTGGAAGCCTGAGTCAACTGTTCAGGAGGTAGTACAGGCAAGTTCTAGCAAGAAGCATGTAACAAAAAACAAAAAACACATCTGCATGATACTGTTGTTGGTTTTTGAAGTTGATGTTACATATTTGATTTGGCTTTTTTTAAAACCCAGAAAAATATTTTATGCCCTCAATGTTATAAGCAATAATAGTACAAGATTGACAAGAAGTATGGATTGCTAGGTCTTTTCCACCCTTTGTCATTTTATTTGAAATTATTGCACATGTACCAGTACTGAGGTCTTACCAATAGTAAGACTACGCAATAGCAGAAAACTTACATAGTTACATTTATCTACTAATAGACAACTGAATTTTTGCCCTTTGGAGAAATATACAAAGTTGTAGACAGTAATTTTTTGTCCACTGATAATACATTTTCAGGTCAAAATATGGAGAACTGCATAAACAGTAACTGTCCTGGGTCTATGTCAAACCATAATGTTCATATGGTTGGCATGACAAAATATTTTGGTCCATGTCAATAATCATTACACCCACATTATAAAAATAAGTGTTAGTTTTTGTATAAAAGTATAAGTGTTGTATGCTTTCATTCCAATTGCACAGTACAAACCAACCAATGTCTAATTTTTAATACTGTTACAGGTATTTAATATTACACATATTGGGGATTGCAGATAGAAAAAATAAGTACCTGAAAAAAACATCTATGACTCTTGTTGCAGTCAGCTTTTCATAACCTTGTATGAAAGTTAAAATAAACATCTGTAATCAGTTAGAAGTATATGCATTATAAAATATTTGCAAGGTGGTGTTTTTAAGTATATACACTGTACATTGCCATTAGAAAGCCTTAATAGCAGTTGTACATAAGGTAGATCTATTTACATAAAAATCTTAATTTACAGGTGAAATAAATAAGAACTGTCAGTAATTGGTTTTAAAAAATTTGATTAGAATACATTGCAATAGGCCAATGGTAAAACAAAGCCTCTGCCAACCGATGATACTCAGGAGCTGATGAAAGTCGGTCGCATCAGAGTTGGAAGTGCAACTCTGCTTTTTGTTTTTCCAGAGTTAAAGATATAAATCATGCAAGATAGGTGCACTCTCCACATGTACCAAATCATGAACAGATATCAGAGAATATACAATACTATTCACAAAACATACAATACATTTTACAATTCTTTAATACAAAAAGTTTAGTGATTACATAATCTATAAACAGAGCCCAATTTAATCAGGCCATCATTTCCTATCAGCAATCAAGCCAGGCAAAATGAACAAATCTTTCATATAATAAGCAGTTGTCATTTTAACTAGCTTCATTGTTTAATATTTTAGAAGTGGGGGTCCAAAAGCCAGATAAGCCAAAAAAATTGCACGCGCACACACTCTTAAGCATTCTTTTTGTTTTCCAGGGGAAGTGATTAATTTAGGATCTTCTCCCAAGACTGGGTTGCACACACACAACACACACACACACAAAGATCCAACAATGATTTTTGTGCATTGGTGTAGAACAAATGTCCTGCTGCACAATCAAGTACCCAAAACAGAGGGAAACCTTTGAAGAACAAAAAGAATGACATCTTGAATATAAAACAAGCGTTGTGGTATGAAAACTATAATATTCTTGTTTTTCATATAGTCATTTTATAAATGAAATAGTCAAGACTGTTTATTTAAAGGAGCTTATCTGGTTGATACATGTAAAAAAATCCAGCACTAAAAACAAACACATATTTACCTAAAGGGCCGGATTGCCTTCTTTCAAAAGCAATATTCTTAAATGACTTTATTACCTAGTTGTGCTCTTATTTACTAACACCTGACACTTTCAGATCTGTTAGGACACAGTGCAGTCATAACTGCCTTCCTGTAGCAGATCCTCCTTGTCCAGTCCGCTCATGTCATCCTCGTGCCAGCTCGTGGTACTACTACCAGTGTCGCTTTGAGGACTAGCACTGTGGGTTGCTGAACTCCTGTTTTCTTCTGCCCTTGGACTGGACTGCTCCGACACTCTTGAGAGGTTCACTGGCTGAAAGGCTTCTGGCTGTATGTGTTCCTCTGCTACTTCGCTCAGCTTCTGGAGCTGTGGCTTGATGACTGTTAAAAATGGCTTATACCCAAGGCTAAGTAACATTAAGGAAAGAGGAAGCAGGTTTAGTTCAATTTCTTAAAACTCTTAATTCAGATTTTTACCTTCTATAGGCCATTAGAACTGAGGGCTTGATATTACTATATCAAGTAAGCCCAAAGCTCCAACTTAAAAATGCACATAGACTGAGAAACTTTTTCATTGAACAGCTACTACAGCAACATTATCAGGCATTATACATGGAGTTTAATGTTTTCTTCTTATGAGAGAATCACTAGTTATTATACAGCATTGGTTCTCAAACAGGGGATTGGGATCCCCTTAGCGGGGTTGCAACTTTATTTCAGGGGACTGCAAAAATTTGGGTGCCGCCATCTCAGAAACTGGCACTGGGTGTCACCATAATGGAATGGGGCACTCAGGCTGCAATCCATACTTCCCCTGGAGTAATTCTCATTGAACAGAGCAGGGCTTACTTCCAAGTAGACGTGGAAGACCTCAGGCATCACAGTGATGTCACTTCTGGCAACATCACTACCAAGGGGTTCTGGACAAATTGTCATTCTTAGAAGGGGTTCCCAGGCTGAAATGCTCGAGAACCACTATTCTACAGATCGAAAAAGGGACTTTCCTTCCATAAGAAAAATTGTCAATAGGGGTTACAACTTACACATAAATAGCATATACAAGCAGGACATTCTTGGGAATATAGCAGGGAATACTTAATTCCATAACAATGGAATATGATAGAAATAGGAACTGAGTGGCAAGTGGCCAACGGCTGTGACTTATAACATGTTCATATACTGGACCCTAATGAATGGCAGAGGAAATGCTAAAAGCCCAGCATTCCAGTATGCAGTGTCAATAGTGCTCAACACTAAGAAGAGATAATTTCCCCCTTCACTTTCCCCCTTGGCATCCAGTGCCACCAACACTGCCACATCCTGTACCAGCTTCAGACAGAATGCAGGACACTAAACTTTTCCTCCACTGAGTGACAGTAATGGTAGCAGGTGTTTAAGGACAAGGTAACCTGCCCTGTTCGCCTTTCAGGATCCAGTACTGCTGCTGCCTCTTCCTCTAATGGCCAGTGGAGGGTCTAGAGGGAGAGGATCCAGCATATGGCTAAGTACAGGAAGTGGTGGCAGCACTGGGAGAATGGATGGGAAGCGGACAGAGATCAGGGGATACCCTCAATGATACTAATGGCAACTACCAGCCACAATGGCAAAATATAAAATGTTCCTTTAACAACTTTAAATATGTGGGAGAAGGAAGAGGAACATGCAGGCACTGGAAAAATGTGAATAGTGTATCATTTCTTCATGTTTAGGAAAGTTGGAGAAATAGTAGTTTGTCTAAGAGTTTGGAGGAGTAAGAAGATATGCAGATTAGGGTACAGCTGTAAGGGACAAATATGCAGGGAGTGTGTGCATCTGGTACCTCAAAAGGCTGGGAACAAATGGGGGAACCAATAAATGGAGAGACTTTGAATGAGAATCCTGTAATGTCAAGAAATAGAATACTCTGTTATTGCATTACTGCATTCTTTTCTTCTTAAATGTAGAAGCAAGTAAGTTTCAGTCACAGAAACTGTCAGAAAGTTTCAGCGATTGAAAAAGGGAGGTGGTGCAAGACTCAACATTCTAGATTCTAATATATCTTTCCTTGCAAGGCTTATTATTATTACAGGCACTGTACATCTTGACAATCCCTGCCTTGCAAAGGTTCAGTATTAAAATATTATGTTCAGTAACTTGCATGGAATTAAAGGGCTAAAACCAAAACTATCTGCTTGCTAAAACAGATTTAGCTGAGAAAGATAACAAGGCTCATAAAACTTACCAGTCTGTAGAAGCCCATCTGTCCACCGCATGTAACCCTGCCTTGATGTTCTGCAACATCTCTCCATCAACCTCTGGAGACTGCATTAGGCTAAATACTTGGTTGATTATTGATGATTCTCTGAGAATAAGGCCTATAATTATGCACCAGTCCAGACAGCCAGCTTCCATGAAAATATGAAGTAAATACCTAAAGAAAACAAGGAAGTTACTTGAAGACAAGAAAAACCACTACTACATATGCCTTCTGCTCTCATCAGCTTAAGATACTTTATAGGGAGACATCTGAAAAAATGCAAATTGTATGATTAAGCTGCCCCTTTAGTTCTTTCAGGGACAGAAATACTAAATAAATAAATACCCAAATTCACTCACCGTAGCTGAACTTGTGATTTGTGTGGCCCTTTATTGGCCAGCTCCAGAGAGATATGTTCCAACTCTGACTGTGTCAAACTCAATGTGGAGAAATTTTCATCCACCATAGTCCAGTCTCCATCCACTATAGAGCTTGTTTCTGTCAAGTCTGTTGCTGAGCCTATACTGCATTCATCACCTGTCAAATACAATTAAGGGAATATGGATGCTTGAGGGCTGTACTTCTACAGCAAACCCCAAAGGTTGAAGTCCTAAACAGCAAGCTTGTTGAAACATAGACTGGGTCTAGATCCAGGGTTTGAGAGAATCCTCCTTAGCGGTGAGCAGACCTTGCTGTTCGCCCTTGAAATTACATGAGGTCCCCCTCATACAGGAGACAGCAGTGTTCTGGGGTTAGGAGCTCAAAGCATCCCTGCAACTGCCCAGGCCATCTCTGTCTCTTGGATGAGAGGAAATTCCTGCGGTGTCAAGGCTGAAAAGAAAGAAACAGTCCGAATAAGGACTGCTTCTTCACTGTGCACCAAAAGTGATTTTGGCTGCTTCTGCTATAAAAAATATAACTTTAGAAGGCTTGTGATTGCTTATGGTCATTATGATACATCACAAGGTGGACACAAAATGCCACATAAATGGTCTTATTGTTAATGGCAAGGCATGGGAAAGAAGAGGATAAAGTCTTGGACTCCTACATTCAAGAAGAGCTCAATGAGGTCATCAGGACAACCAAAGATGTTTCAGCTCCAAAATACAGCCAAAAACTGAAGTGAAAGGGATCTAGATTATCCATTTCAGCAAGGGTAAGGTGGAGTTGATATGCCAGTACCTGCTCCTTCACCTTACCCAGAATCAGGAGGTTAGGATTGGGCCAGAAACAGTCCAGTAAAGTGAAATGCAGGGAGAATTTTTCAGAAGGTGAACCACTTCCTGCTCTAGATAAGTCAGCAAGAATTAGATACATTTTCCCCCCAGAATATAAACTAGATTTGCAGAGGAGGACTGAAAGAACAAGAATGAGGAAGTCACAGACCTTTATTTAATAGAGGTGAGAGAAATGCTTCCTGCACGTGAGGTCCATGGGATGATGCTGCATCTGTTTCTCTCTGGGAGGAACTGATGGTGCCAAGCCAACTGTGACTTCTTGGTGCACTTGGAATGCCAGTGTCCACCTCCATGTTCAAAAAGCTGTCAGCAGATTGTGATTTTAAGAGTTGCTCACCGATTACTAGAAACAAAAGCAGAGTAATGATCTACAGTTCTGACAGCCAGAAAAGAACTTACCATAGATTTCATACTAAGAGATCTAGACTAGAGAATTTGAACATAAGCAAATTTGCTTCTGGATGTATTACATTTGCTGCCAGACGACACACACATTATATCTTGACAATGCTACATGTACAGTGAAATCATGTGATGAAACACAACTTACTGGTATTTCCCATTTAGTGCATTTAAAGTGCATTATATTCATCAGATGTGTGTTCTCCTCTTCTGGTTACTACCCATTTCACATTTTATAGTAGTTACCTAGTTAACTTAACTAGCTTAATATAACTTGCAGATGAAGAGACCACTTAGCTACCTGTGTCGTCAGGTAGAAGATATCCTTCATGTCTTGTTCCCCTGCATCTGTGTCAAAGGTTACTTTCGAGTGACTAGCAGAAAAGGTGATACACTACCTGTCCTGTACTTTCCATTCTTGAGAGGTGAATTTATGGAACAAACTGGAATAATTGGAAATGGCCAGAGAAAATCATTGTGCAGTTTCTTCAAAGCAGTTACAAAATCTTCGACACGGGCCGCTCTGGTGCGCTCCTTGCACAACCAACCTATCAATTCAAAGCCCAGCTGTGCTGCAAAACAGCCAAGGTCCTTAAGCCTGATTTCTTCCAGAAGTCGCCGTGCATGTCGCCAGAGCATCATATCAATGTACATGTTCTCAGCACAGTCGCTGTCCTTACTCCACCTAAGAAGCACACATACATTAATACACATGTGAAAAGCAGCATATATTTTAAAAAAACATTTTAAGATTTGGGCTTTCTGCACTTTTTGTGGATTTATGTCTCATCTTCCAAAAGTAATGCTGGACTATTTTCAGATTCTGATATCTGAAATTATTTATTATCAAATACATTCAAATACTATTATCAAATACAATGTTTAAATTTAAACTGCTGAGTTGTATAACACCTGGCTGATACATGACCAGAAAGAAACTATTAGAGACTATTTCCCATTCTGTAAGTCAATGGTTATCAAAGTGGGGGTGGGAGCTCCATTGGGGGAAGTCATGACTTATTTTCAAGAGAGTTGTGAAAAGCTGGCCACTACCATCTTGGAACCTGGCACTGGGTTCCGCCATCCTGCAGTGGGACGTTGAGGCTGCTTTTCCTTGGAAGAGTGTCTCATTGAACACAATACTCATGAGTATACAGAAGCTCTGGCAGCACAGTGATGTCAACCTGTTTGATGTCACTTTCAGCCATGACATCACTTTCGGAGGGGGGGGGGGATCCTGGAAAGATTATTATTCTCAGAAGGGTATCCCAGGCTGAAATGCACAAGAAGCACCACTGTAGGTAATGTATCATAACAAGAGGTAAAGAACACCAATACCAAATTACCTTTTCCCATATGGCCCAGTTGGCATACTTAAGGTTTTTTGCAAATTAAACTTGCCAGTTGGAAGGTTGTCACCAGACTGCGACAAACTGATGCTGCGATGTCTGAACAACTCAAAGCCACCACTTGAACTAGGTTCCTGGAGGGAAGAATGACAATCAATATATATTATACAAACAGCTGTAAGTAAAAAGTTAGAGTGCAAACATTTTTCTGGAATTTAAAAATAGTTTTCTTTGATCATTTGATAATGAGTGCTTGCCTGGAGGACTGCCCAAGCAAATTAAGCACAGAGAGGTTCATAGCAAAAACTAGCTGTCCCTCTGCATAAGTAAACAACTATGGCCTCACTGCAATGACAAATTACACAAAGAGTACTACAAAAGGAGTTGTCATTTAGGGTACTTCCTTTTCAAATTATAGGAACTTTCTAAGATGAAAAGACCTTCACGGTAAGAGAAAAATCAAATTCAGCCAAGCATCAAAAGACCTTTATAAAAATTAAAAATTAAGACATTATTCTTAAATTCTGGGTAAAGTACACAGTAAAGATGTTCTATTAATTCACATATTTCACTACAATACTCAGTATATACCCCAGTGTTTCCTTAATCCTATAGTTCTCAAACTTCCCCAGAGTTTGAAAACTTCTGTATATTGTTATGGGGAAAGAGAGGAATGCACCGTGTTATGAGGCACAGGGCTGTTCTTTACTCAAAGGTCGCTGCAGCAGCCTCCAGAGTATGCTGGATACCCAAAACTGCAAAAGTGTCAAAATGGTGACTGCAATCCACTTTTGGTTTTGTGACTGCATACTGAAAGTGGATCGTGATTGTAATTTTTTTTCCATTTTCTCCAGTTTGGAGAGTCCTGCAGAGGCTCGAGCAGGGCTTCCCACACCCCTGGGAGGCTGCTGCAGCTACCTGTGAGTAAACAGCCCCTGAAACCCTCCCCTAGAAAGCCTCAGGATTGCATCACTGCGTTATCTGCTCCCTCCCCTTAAAGGGGAAGTGCTCTCAAGCTGGGGTGTCCTGATCCCCCAGTTTAAGAAGCACTGTCTTAGTTTTTCAACTCCAATCCACGCTTTTCATACAGCTTCCATAAAGTCAGTGACCGCGATGTGCAGTGCTTTCCTTATATGCTTTCATTTTGTTTGGGGAAACTGATATATATTAGTAGTGATTCGATGGTGAAGTAAAAAATAAAAGCTTAGAATTTGCAAGCTTGCCTCATGAGATCCTGTTAAAACACTGAGCCCAACTTCAGTGTTACCCCAAGCTATAAGGAACAGAATTAACAATGGAACACCAGAAAAACATTGTGAACCCACTAATAAGCAATTCGCAAGATACTACATCTTTACTCCTTTCAGTGATTTTCAACCATTGTGCCATGGCACATTGGTGGGCTGTGACTGGTCTGTAATTGTGCTGTGGGGAGGGATATCAGGGTAAAGCAATTGGAGGATTTGAGCTCCCTACCAGTGGAATGATGTGCCTTGTCAATAGTAAAAAAAAATCTGATGGTATGTCTTGACCATTTTAGCACCTTGTCATTGTGCCATAAAATGAATGGTTGAAAACCGCTGGCTTACATGGTTAGTATGCATACATGACAAACTCACTGTGTTCCTAACCTGAGTAGTTGGTGTAGGAGGTGGAGTCTCCGATTCTCCAGAGCCAATGGCTTTCAGAAATCTGATCATATGCCGACAAAGATCCCATTTCCCCTGCTCCAATGCAGTACTAAAGAGCAAAGTTGCGTGTTGCCTACTTACTGCTGGTACCTCCATGTTCTACAAGCAACACAAAGTACTTTTAGATAGAAGCCATTGATGTCATAATCAGATACAATTTATTACAACAATTTATTACAACTGACTACAATTTGTCTAATAGTTAGAAGCGTAACTCCTGCAAAAGACACTAAAAAACCAGGAAAACTCACTTAAGGCTGCTCAGTTTCATTTCAGAGATCCAATTACTGCTCCAATTTAGCTACTCTATAGTTAACTGGAGAGGACATTTAAAACATGGTATGAACCAGTGTCTCCACACAATAGTTTCCAACAATTATTACATGGGGACTACTGAATATCTTCTTCATCTTTCTGTTATTCCCACCTAGGGCGTTTCAGCTTGTTTGGGCTAGACCAGGGGTGTCAACACAAGGGTTGTCTCAGTTCACAACTATATTTGATAAAGTTTTGGGTGAAGATGATAAGGTGATGCTGCTTGTCCTGAACACAGAGTAGATCCCTCTTCACCCTGAGACACCATATCACACAGCAGTTCTCTTGAGCCACATAAAATGGTGAGATGGGCCAAATTCAGCCTGTAGGCCTTGAGTTTGACACCTGAGGGCTAAACAGCCATTGACACAACAGATACACTTCAACAAATGCATTGCTCCATCTGTTGTTGAAGGCATTATATACCTACTGCCAGGTACCTATTTATCAACTTGCTTTTACATGCTTTTGAACTGTTAGGTTGGCAGGAGCTGGGCAAGATATTAAAGCTCACTCCGTCTTGCAGTATCCGGGGTCTTGAATTGCCAACCTGCCAATATTTTGGTCAGCAAAATATATATTTAGACAAAAGTACAACAAAAGAAAAACAAAAAAGCTGAAAGAGAAAATTCCTTTTGTGAAGCAAACTTAAAACAAATCCCTTTTTGCAACAAAATGATTTAATACCATTACCTGAAGAATGATAAGGTAAGAGGCAGCCGTGTCTAAGTCCTGGGCCATTAAGCACTCTTCAAACAAATCTTTTGGATTCCCAACAGCAGCAAAAAGATAATTCCACAGGGCGTATTCTGTCTTCCTAGCACAATGAACAACTGTCTGCAGGAAGAGGGGGAACTCTGTAATAAATTTAGCCACAGTGGGAAGCAGAGGATCGGGAATGGGATCCCGCGAGGTAGCTTCTTCTTCCAGCACTTCATGAAGCATCAGTTCTAGTACATGAGGGAAGTACGGTAATGCAGCACATGAGTGAGCCAAAAGCAAGGCTTGTTCACCTAGATTTCTCACCAAAAGCTGGCGTAAAATGTGATGGAGGTAGATCTGAGATGTTCTCTCAACAATACAGAAGGGGAAGAGAACCTCTAAATGTTCTATAGCACTGTTGTGAGTGTACAAACAGTCATAGAGCACAGTGTCATTGACAGCACCAAGAACCAAGGCATCTTCGAACAGGACAGCCAAAGGGTATATGTTAATGTGGAAAGGCAGCATGATCCGTCTTGACAGAAAGGAATGTGGTTTGCGGTGGTCCCTGGGAAACAAAGGAAGCCAGACTTTCATACCTGATCCACCACAGCTGAGCCATAAGGCCTCCAATAAATGGCGTTTCTGTTTATTGGAACGGCATGTAGTCCAAACATTTTCAACAGACTGGGCAAGAACAACTGGAGCACAAAATGGCAGCTGAAAAACCAAAACAAATTCATATAAGACCATTTTCTCATGCAAGTCCTTTAAAAACAAACTTAACACGGGGAAGGGGAATATCAAAAACAATCAAAACAGTACTTCATGCACTGTGCAACACAGTTCTGTATGAGCCAGAAGACACCGAAGAATAAAAAGACACAAAAGTCATATATCCCTCAGCCAAACATAACATGCAAAGTTATGCCACCTCTAGTCCTTACGTGGTTTCTAACTTCAACCTGGTAGCATACATTAACTAGGTGGTCACAAAGGAAAAGTCAAAATTTGGTAAGTTCTTCAGGTGTAACATCAGTTATGAATTTCAGAAACTGACTGTAACTCTTTCGTGAAAGCACTGGCATAGCTTTGTGCAATAATTTGTGTTCATGTGGCAATATTTGTAAAAAAACAGCCCTGACCATTGGTATGCTAGGTGAATAATACTGTTTAAAATAAAATTAGACATAGTTTTTAATGAGGAACTGGACGGGAAATATTTCAAGTACATACATGAGTGCTAGGCTTCTTTATGGAAAAGGTGTACACTACTACTACTCACATAGCACATTCCTTTGATATTTTTGAAAAATAAGAAAAGACTCACAAGTTTCCTTTGGTTGCAACTGCTGTCCTTTTCTCGTATCTGTGGGCCAGATCGATCCCTTTGAACCATAATTAGCTGTCCTGCTAGGTTTAACATAATACTCTCTGCTTCACAGGCCTTAAAAAATGGAAATTAAAGTTACTTTCATAGCTCTCTGCAGAATATACCAACTTGATGCACCACAGTGCAGCAAAAGTATAACAATACCACCCACTCCAACTATATGTTTAAAACAATTTAGACATAAAGGTGTACATAACAAATGGGTCACTGCTTGCAACTTAAATCCACACACATTCTATCTCTATAAAATAACCCACCAAGAAATTCAGTCTGTAAGGTACAAATCACATAGTATGTAAACTGGAAGTATATATATAATGACACAGTGGTCCCATGCATATCTGCCTATCGCATGATACTCTGAATGATTACCTAACCCAGCAGTACTCAGGCATTTTGACCCAGGACCCCTTTCAGATTCAAGAAGACCAAATTCCAAGATGGCAGAGTCCAGCTTTTTGCAACACCTTTGAAAGGAGGTCACAACTCCCACTAACACTGATGGAAGTCAGGATGGCTCCTGTCAACTCCTCCTCTCATAACCCAAGTACTATACAAATGCATGTAAAGAGTATGCATTAAAATAACGCTTGCTGGGGTAACTGAATCCTTGGAAGAATTGTCTCTTTTAATTGGGTACTTATAAGTGAGTATTGATGATATATATATATATATATATATATATATATATATATATATATATATATATATATATATATCCCAAAATGCAGTCATGACTCACTGACTCATCAATGCCCAGCCAAAACCACTGGACCTAGAAGTGTGAAATTTAGTAAGGGTATTCCTTCCTGATGTAGGCAACGACTAAGAACTGACTTTTAAACATTCAAACACTAAAGGAGTGAAAACGGTGGAAAGCGTTTTTGTCCCTAAGTTAATGTTGAAGAATCGCTGACGCATCAGTGCTCCAACCCCAGACCTAGAAGCATGACACTTGGAAGCATATTCCTTTTGTGACTTAAGCGCCCACTAAGAACTGATGTTTAGAAGATCCTAAGGGAGGGAATAGGGTACAATGTGTTTTCGTCTCTATTGAAAGTCAGCCCTCACTGACTCAGCAATGTCTAGCCCCAACCCCTGCACCTAGGAGCATGAAATCTGGGGAGCATATTCCTTCTGTGATCTAAGGACCCATTAAGAACTGATTTGGTGCTCAGTGGTGCATGAGTGGCCAATGGTGCATAGGGGGGATTGGTGCATGAGGGTGATAGTACATGGGGGGAGGGGATAAATTTCACTAGTGAAATTACAAAACTTGTGTATTACTAGATGGCTCAGATTCTGTACCCCAACTCACAGTCAATATTTTCCTTTGTTTTAAATTTGAATATTTCAACATTAATAGTTATGACAAATATCCTAACAATTTTTTGACTAATGGAACAGCAACAAAGATTTACCAGATTTTACCAATATCTACCAAGATGCTGCAGCGTTTATAGATTAATTATCTACAGTTCTGAAATCCTGGATGCATACCTACCTGCTGTGGCAATTTCAAGCTGATGCCAGTCTCTGTCCGCACAGATGTCAGAGTAACAGATACAACAAGGAAAGGATGAGGAATATAACGTGACATTGAAACCTCCTGAAGAACCTGAATACTGGCAGTAGGATTAGGACTATAAAGAAAAGAAAAATACTCACAATAAGTACAGCAAAGCTTATTCTTCTATGTTCAATAACTTTACTTTTATTATTCTATGTTTAATTCCTTTTAATTATTCTTCTACTTTATTCTGAATAGACATTACCCCGACCAGCCTGTGATTTCCTGGATCCCCAAAACCGGCACACCATGCTATTCAAATCCCCTAATTTGTTAATATGTTCAAAAATCTCTGTCACTTTTATTTGACTCACTTGTTCCAAATCAGTGGTCTTTGGCCATTTCGGACGAGGACTGCTTTTTAAACTTTTGAATCTGTCTCCCCCCCTCCCCCATCAAATGTGCTACCCACAATCCAGGACACAATGCTAAAAAGGAGATGGGTCCTGGAAAAAGATGACATATGGTCACCCTGGAACAGGAAGACACTGAAGATTTTTACTCCCTATGACACAAGACTGAAAAAAAGAGGATGTAACCTGGAAAAGGAGGACATGTAGCCACTCTGAATTCAATCCATCCCCCTCCTCCCAAGGCTTTCAAAGGGACTGAGCGGGGAAGGGGGTGACTGGAGATCCGCTTCACTCCCCCTTTCTCACTTCTCCATCAGGGTTCACCCATTGCTGTCTCTTAGCACTCCCCAGGGTCCCAATTTAGAGAGTCCCTGGAAAGCAGGGGTGCTGCAGATGCTCCCAGGAAAAGGTATTTCTAGAGGGGGACAAAACAGTCACTCTTTAAGCACCTGGATGCCCATGGAAAAGCCCAATCCTGTGCATGCCTACCCAGATGCAAGCACCATTGTGATCAGTGGGGCTTACTCCCAGGAAAGTAAAGATGAAATTGCAACCTCAGAGTGCCTGATTATGTGCACCCTCTGGGGGTGGAACCCCTGGCGATCTCCTCTCCCCACTGGCTATGCCACTGCCCCCAGCCAGATTCCCTGGTGCTCTAATAGGCTACCATTGGGGTGCACACAGCTAAATCTTTGCAAGGCATTTTGAGACTGCATCTTGCAATGAAGGCCTCCCCAGAGCTCCAACAGCAGGAGGCGAGCTTCAGACTGCCTGGCAATGGCTCCTGAGCAGACTTAAGGATACAGCACTCCCCCAAAGTTGCATGCATGGCAACCCTGGGGGATCACTTTGAGCCAGGGGGGACTAAGATGGAAGGCCCTCAGCCTTCAAGACCCCCCTAGGGGGAGGTTGCTACCCTCAAACAGGTCCAACCCCCACTTTGAAGACCACTGTTCCAAACATCCTGCTCCTTGAGCAAATCAATTCAGATGCTAATGATACAATAATTATTAATGAATAATTAATTAGCAGATGCTAATAATTCATTCAGTTTTTGTTCCATCTCCCTATGCTCTTTAACCTTGCCTTTTATTCTCACTTTATTGAACTACCCAATTGCCCCCCACAACTTTTCTGCTCTGAAGCATTTACAGACATTTTTAATTATTTGACTGGATATTCTGAGTCAGGTAGTCCTTAAATTCTTTTTGATTCCTTTATAGCCAGTGATATTTCCTAGCATCTTTTCCTTTGTGTTCTGATTTTGGCAAGATTTCTAAAGGAAGTCTCCTTGACTTTTTGTGCTTCCTTAACTCAATTCATAAGTCATGCAGACTTCCTCCCAGATCCAGTAAAACCATTTTTTTCCGACTCAGTAGTAGAAAGGCTTGACAAGACTTGTCTTGTGTTTCTTGACTTGACAAATATTTTTTAGAAGTATTTTAAATGTGTAAGGCAGATTTTTCCACTAAAAATGAACATTCTGTAGTTAGCATATTTTACAACAAACTTATGCTACTGAACTGAAGTTAACTGAACTGAAGTTAACGTTCCATTAAAGGCACATGTCAACAGCTGTACAGAGTATTCCCACAGACACCACACCATTTGTCAACTATTTATTGAAAAAGTCTTAGCCCCTACATATAAATATAAGGCTGCAATCCAGAAGTGCACTTGGTTTGCCTGATTGATCACTGGGATGGCCCAAGTCCAAGGTGGGGCAGCCCAGTTATGCTAGAGAAGGGTTGGGGCAGCTCCAGTGAATTTTCAAAAAAGACAGTCAAAATTCCTCACTTGCTTAATTCTCCACTTTCTATTCCATGATTCCTACAATGGCATTCATATATATTTAGTGGCTGAAAATTTTCCGAGCTACTCAATACAGATTAATCGCTGCTGCAGCACTGTAATAAACATACCAGCAACAACTGCCTGGTACCTGTTCTTATGAACAATCACATTCCCAAGTGTTCCATGGAAAAATATTAAAGTTCACATAGGACTTTATTAAATTTGTCCCCCCATCACTAATATCTGTATTTTAATTCAGACTGAATTTTACAGTCTTATTTTAAGTTTATTTAGTATTTTAAATGTATTTACGGTCTGCATTTAGTGTTTAATACTAAATGAAATTCAGAAAATGAAACACTAGAGCAGGCATTTGTTAGTAAAAGTACATACCTAACCTTAAGTTTATCCCCTACCCACATATGCAGTTTCTTTTTTCACTGGATCAGAAGAAAAAAGTCACCTTCATTTGTTGCTCAGACATTACATTATGTTAGAGCTGCTAAGAGTATTAATTCGATCTTATGTTTGCTGCCTTGGGATTCATCTTGGCACAGATCAAAATGAAATAATTATGGCCACAGATGCTTACCATACTTTGAAAGCTTGTTATACTAGTTACACTACAGTGCCCAGGTAAGCTTTTGGAAATTGTTTTCTTGCTTTCTTAAAGTCTTTTTAACACTGCAGGGAATAAACTAAAGTTGCACTTATTTGGGGAAAGGATTTGTAACAGTAGGTATAGAATTCCTGATTCAAATAATACTCACCTATCAGATTTTCTTTCAATACTGTAAAGGCAAATAGAACAGTCTCCTCTGAATAATATTACTATGTCCCGAAAAACACTGAGTAGTAATGTTTCTGCCTGCACTTTGGTGATATGGGCAAATGCATTGTCCAGGTTGGCTGTTCGCAAATATACCCTTAGCTGCAAGAACATAAAAACAGAACAAATGAACACATTATTCTCAAATGTCTAAAAAAATAACAAACACTTCAATAATATCCTAAAATACAATTATGAAATATGGGTGTAAAAATATCGCCCCAAAGTAGGAAGCCACAAATTTTATATCAAAATGTCCCATAACACTGCACAACATTTTTTCACATTTAAGTTATGCTTCCTGAAAAGTTTTTGCTATTGTGATAGGTACCTGATGGGTATGCACAAAGTTTGCTTTTGCTGCATCATGTAGAAACTCTGAGAAATAGTTAACTGCTTACTAGCAATAATGTATTTAATCATGTTTTTGTTTCTAACACACACACATATACATATATATATATATATACATATATATACATACATACATATATATATACATACATATATATATACACACATATACATTATATATATATATATATATATATATATATATATATATATATATATATATATATATACACACACACACACACATACACACACACACACATATATATATATATAAAGAGATAAGTCACTGACTGACTCATCAACGCCCTGTCAAAACTGCTGGGCCTAGAAGCGTGAAATTTGGGGTGGGTGTTTCCATGATGGAGGGGTCCAGAACCAGTTTTTGGAAATTCCAACCAGAAGGGGGTGAAATGGGATACAACACATTTTCCTCCCTATACTTTGCATTGAAGAACTGGTGACTGAGGGATGCTCTGCCCCAACCCCCAGACCTAGAAGCATAAAATTTATTTGGGGAGGATGTTCCTTATGTCACATGAACACCTACCAAGAACCAATGTGGAGAAATTTAACCCTTAAAGGGCTGAAAACGGGTGCAACGTGTTTTTGTCCTATATTTAACATGGAAGACTGACCAACATCCAGCCAATTTGGTGCTTGGTGCCTGATGAACTTGGAGGATGCTGTTTGGATGCAGAGGTTGCACTGGGAAGGATGCTGTGCATGGGAGGTTGCACATGGGGAGATGATGCGCATGGGAGGTTGCTGCGCATGGTGGGATGTTATGCATGGGGGGTTGATGGGCATGGGGATGACGCGCATGGAGAGATGATGCCCATGGGGATGATGCCCATGGGGGGATGATGCGCATGGGGGGATGATGCACATGGGAATGAACATGGGGATGTTGCACATGGGAGGTTGATGTGTGTGGGGGATTGATGCGCAGTGGGGGGATGCCATACGGGGAAATTTTACTCCCGCAACGCGGGTACGCTTTTCGCGAATACACTACTACATTGAACATAATTAAAAGCGTTTTGCTCCTGATTTTCGTTTGTGTTCAATGTCCGGTGCATCATGCTTCAGTGTCCAACAGTAGTCAGCAATAACTGATGGATTCCAGTTACCCTGATATCGTTTTTCCATTGTAGCAATGTCCTGGTGAAACCTTTCACCGTGTTCGTCACTGACAGCACCAAGATTTTCAGGGAAGAAGTCCAAGTGTGAGTGCTTCATTTTTATGGAGTGGCCAGCTCCTTTCACAATAATGTGACTCTTTGGCATGACTGTCCCATTCACAGACAGTACTTTGCAAAGCAGACCTGCAGTCCCAGTAACAAAGCAATGACTTTCAGATCTCCACAGATATTCCAGTTGTACTTGCTGTACAGGATGTGCTTCAGCAACATTTCCATGTTCTCGTAGGTTTCTTTCATGTGTGCTGCATAGACAATAGATACTGAAGGGTGAATGTTGCCATTGTGTAACAGAACAGCTTTGAGGCTTAACATGGACGAATCAATAAAGAGACGCCACTCTTGCAGGTCATGGTCACAACCCAAAGCAGAGAACAATCCTTCAATGTCAACACAGAAACAGAGACTGTCAACCTGTGCAAAGAATTTGGTGACAGCAAACACCATTCCTGCAGTCTCGAACCTAGCAATTCAGCTTTTGCTTTTGACAGACCCAAATCTCTGACCAGATCATTTAATTTTAACTGTGTTATGACATGTGGATCTCCAGAGGAGCGCGATTCAAAATCCAGATCAATGTCACTGCCAGCTCCCTGCATTGCAGTTTCTTCATCTGGTTCGTCTAAGGTCCATTTCCTCTGATGGCTTTGAAATTGGAAGACTGTCATCATGTGGCAAGGGTCTCATTGCTGAAGGCATATTAGGGTATTCAGTTGATTTGTTGTTTTTGGCAGAGAAACCAGACACTTTAGTCAAAACAGGAGTAACAATCTGTCACATGGTCTTTCTGTTCTTGCCATATCATCGGGACAGCAAACGGCATTGTCTTTTGAGTGCCTCTGAGCCAAGCTCTCAGACAGCACGTCACACAACAAATGTGAGGTGCCTATTCCTCGTTTTGATCACCAGTTTTACAGCTGAAGTACAGATGATATGCTTTTTCACAACAGCAGTCCTTGAGAGTGTCTGATAAACAAGGGTATACTCGCCAAAAATATAGCAGAATGCATCACGGCTGTTAGGACATTTACGAGACATATCAACCTACACCAGTCATCATGTAAAATATATAACATTAATTACATGTTACATTGGTACTGAGGCAATGCTATATTCTGAAATACGTGCACACTGTAAGGACTATATTAATCCAATGAGCAGCATCTGTGTATGCAAGCCACTTATATAGCCTGCTGAGTCGGTGTCAAGCTGGCTCTGGCCTGCCCAGGCTGCATACTTCCACAGAACAGCATCCAGCCTGACCTGATTTCATGCCTGGACATGTCCAGACTGCACAAAACATTGTTCACTTCTTACAGAAGTGAAAATTTTTGGACACAGATAAAAGAAAAAACATGACAAAACTGAAGATTTCAATGAAACTGTACGTGATGTGCAAATTTGGATGTGGTTTTCATGATCAGCAGCCAATAATCCATAAGGAACACCCAACAGTGTTCAAGAAGCAAAATCTTAGTTGTGCAGTGTAATTAGACATCAAAAGCCAGATAGCAGGCCTCCGTCAGTCTTGGAAGACTATGGTATCGTGCTTGGTGCTGCGTATGCTGCATGAAAGCCTGGGTTGGATTGTTATGGAGGATAGGCTGTTACCCAAGCAGCAAATCCCCCCTCTCCACACCACTGAATTAGTCCAATGGAAAGGCAGAGCCAATACGATTGGATCCAGCTGGCTTCGCAGAGCTGGGCTAAGGACAGGAGCTCACCCTGTCTTGTGGGGCCGACCCGGGTTCCAAACCCTGGCCTGCTGGTTAACAAGCACAGTGCCTTAGACCAGAAAACGTTTACCAATATCCATGCCTTTTCCCTCAAGAGTAGTTAGTTATGCAACATTTTCAGGCTATAGCTTGCTATCCTTCCCTTCAGACATACAGCTAATATGCTAAAAATGCTGCAGCTGACTAAAATTCTATCAAACATTTACAGTACATTCATATTGCTGATTGGGTTATTTATTACTCTCAAGGTAGTGTTGAATGAAATCATGAACACATTATAAAGTGAGTAAGTTATTGTATAGTGAGCCTGATTTGATTAGAATAAAAATAATCTGTAATTTGATTGTAAAGTGAGTCTTCACTTAACTGTGAGGTAACTACAGTCTTTGATTAGATTTGTTAACTCTCCCTGAATATAATACACATAGTCCATTGCTTTGATAATAAGTTTTCCAAGATGCAACATTCTAAAACTTAGGGACCATTCATAATTCTACACTTCTTTAAATCAGGGCTGTCTAAATCCCAACTCAGATTTGGAGTTTTGAAAAAGCCTTCCTTATGAGTGATGTTGACAATTCTGTACCCTGTGTTCAGATCAGCTTGCCAGAAATGTGGGATTCTACCAGAACAGTAAGCACTGTTCAGGATGGGGAAGGCTTTTCTGGGGCACAGCAGTTTTCAGTTTGGAGACCTCTACATAAGCAGGTACGTGCAGTATGCAGTGCCTCTGGGCAGTGGAGGGCACAGAGGGCAGTAAGTACCAGCAGGCACTGGACACCAGTGAGTAGCACTGCCACCCAGTGGGCTTCCCAAATTTCATGCGTCTAGGTTTTCGCTGGGTGTTAATCAGTCAATCTTCAAAGTTAAGTATAGGGGTTAAATTTCTGGAAATTGGTTCTTAGTGGATGCAATCACAGAAAGAAGACCCTCCCCAAATTTTGGGGAGGTTTTGACAGGGCATTCAGTGAGTCAGTCTTAGAGAGATTTTATATAGAGAGATTTTTTGGCTGTGGAATGAATTTCCATTATTTCTTATGGGAAAACGTGTTTTGATATACAAGCATTTTGGATTGCAAGCATGCTTCTGGAACAAATTATGTTCATAAACCAAGGTACCAGTGTACAGTCCACTTCACACTAGCCATTGTCATTCTACATACAAAAACATTTTCAGAGAGAATTTATCAGAAACTCTAGTTTTAGAATATCATAAATGAAAAGATAAATTTTTGTTGCAACCATTTCTGAACCTCAGCTCTTTGTCCCCCTTATAACATGAAATGAAGACAAATTGCTTAAAGACCTCCACCTTACCTCTTCTTGACGGTCACTTAAATTATAACATGCAGTAACAATGAACTCATTCCACCAAGCTAAGCCACCAGTCACAGTCATATTTTGTTCCTTTAAAGTAAAGGAAAAGTCAACATTAATATTTTAAAATCCATCTTTCATGCCAATAACAGCTCAGCTATAAACATTACTAAATTGTTCACTGTCTTTGTTAATTGTATTCATCATTCCATTGCTATTAAAAGGTATCAACTGGAGAAGAGTAATAAATAAATTTGGTGGGTGCATACCAATATTGTTAGGAATGCCCTTATGCCCAGATTGGGAAGGGAAAAAAGAATGGCAGAATGGTAAGCACTGATTAGAACAGGGAGGGCTTTATCATTGTATTTGGATACTGCCGATATAGGACATAGTGCGCAATCCAGAGTAACTGCGGGGAGTCCTTGCTCCGGTGCAAGAACAATTTGCTCTGGATTGCAATATGAATTTCCCATAGGTTTTTACTGGGTGGTGCAGTAACTACGGGTGCACGTAATGTCTCTTACGTGCTCCCGTAGTTACTCTGGATTGTAGGGTAAATCCCACTTTAATCTCTGAAACTCCAGAGTAAATATGCATAGGACTGCACTTTTAATAAATTAACCATTTTCTCCCATGGACAAACTAGAAACATGTCATTATTCTTAGTGCACTCCTCCTCTTTCCAACTTTCAATAGGTTGGGGAGGAGACGCACAGCCCACTTAAGGATTACTGGTGGGGGAATTCAGAAGTTTAATTATACACCTTGTCATGCTCTAAATTCATGCCCCATCCCCACAAATTCACATGTTATCTTCTCTGAGATAGAAGCTTGCATTAGTAGTGCCAATGAGAACTTTGTTCCCTAGGTCAAAAGAAACACATTTGCGGGAAGCAATGAAGATCAAGACTACAGCAGAGAGATGAGCTTAAGAAGTTCCATTCAGAAGTCCTGACAGCCTCAAATTTGGATTGTTTTCAAAGATGACGGTGGAAATGGCTGTGTTTGATGTGGGGTTAACAGTGAGCGGGAATCAGATTTCCTAACATCCAGAAGGAGGCAGAGAGTATGACACTGTTCACTAAGAGCAAAATCCTAACCATGTCTACTCAAAAGTAAGCCCCATGGTGTTCAATGGATGCTCCAAGGAAACTGTCTTTAGGATTGCAGCCTACGAAAGCTTAGTTACATTGAGTGTTAACTACCATTAGGGCTTTTTCCTTAGTCACCTCTGCTCCTCTCCCAAAGAAAACTCCTGTTTAACTGTCAGGGCTATAGAAAGAGCAAGGTTCAGATAATCTAACCCCAGAATCTGTGCTCACTTTAAAGTCGATCAAGAAGGCAACATCTTTAAAGTCAAGAGGAAGGCAACATGAGTGTGTCCCCTCGGTAGTTGCTCTCCACTCCAGCAAATACAGGATCAAATGGCCAATTGCTCTCTGCCTGGAAAATTCTAATTGCAGCTCTCTAGAATCCGGGAAATGGGGCAGAAGATTTAACTCTTCCCTCCAACTTTACCCTTCATAATTGTGGTATTTGAATAACCTGCATTATAACGGATAAGCAGCAGCATGCCATTAGAACATAATCTTGATTATATGAATTGGAAAAAGATATTTTTCAAGCAACAATATATTTTTCTTCTGTTTATAAAACTTCCACTTACCTGGGTTATGTTTCCAAATAGCTTCCATTTCTTAGAAACCAGAGAGTAATGTGCAAAACCAAATTTGCCAACTACAGCTACATTTTGCCCCATCTTATCAATGGCAGAAAACTGCACAGAGGAAAGAAAATGGAATAGTAAAAGAAGTGTCAAGACATACCTATGTTTACTACAATATTAAAAAACTTTTAAATATTTATGTTTTATAATGACGACCAATGGAATGACTGTTTTCCAAACAACTGTTTTCTATACAAATTATAGAAAAACAATTGTTTATGTATCAATGCTATCAAAAGGTAGAAAATATGAAGATATAACACAACTCACCCTTATAGGCCAATTTATCTCTAGATAGGTACTGTGAATCTAAAAAAACCATAAGATGTATCACTAATAATCAGACTGCAACACCTTTCAATTGATAAATAAAATTAAACATTTCTACAATTCACTGAAGGTTGTGTTTTACAATATGTTTATCTTTATCTCATAAAATCTTACAGATACAAATACAAACTGTTTTCCTATTTACATTGGAGACATCCATAATATACCAGTAGAACGACTCAAATGTTTGTACTACTAATTGAAAATATTAGAAACAATTACATGAAAATGCTATTCAAAATCGGGCTGAGAGCAAATATAGATTTTTAAAAACCTGATTTAAGAAACATTTCCAATTTGTGTAAATGATACTTTGTGTGGGGGTGGGGAGAGAGAGCTGGATTTTGATATGTGAAACCCTGGCTCAAATTCCTTCTTACTGAATTAGCTTTATTATGTGGCTCTGGATAAATCATTAGCTCTCAGCTCATCCTCTTTTTAAGTTTCTGACATGCATATTGTTAACAGAGATATCAGAGACAAAGTGGAAAGCTGATCTCAAGGATCCAGAAGAAAGTAAAGGTAGCAATTTACCTGTATGACATGCCAATGTCTGTGCCCTAATAAAGTGCTTAAACCCTGAGAATCTAGGCTCCCATCTGAGAACTGGCTTCTTTCTCGGAGGGCCTTATGTTCAGAGTGTGCTGAGGAACTTCTATGAGCTTGCACTGCATCACCACAGTTCAAATACAAGCGATCTTCTCCTTGAAGAAGGACCTGCTCCTGGTTACTCTACAAAGAAAAATACTTCAATTTACCAGTAACAAAAATTCATAACTTATGGAGACAAAAACCAAAACAGAGGATACTGTTTCAATTTCAAGTGGCACATCTTCATGTTTGAAGAGTTTTACTTCATTTCTGAAGTCAACCCTCTTACATAGCAGTATTGACCTGGGTCATCTGTCTGGTGTTTTTTAAAATAAGAAATACTTTGTACTGTGACAAACAGATAAAAACAAAATACTTAAGTAACCTAGAAGTATAATACATACATTTGAAAACATGAAGATTTAAGAACACTTACTATGCATGGGTTAACAGCGAGTGCACTCTTGATGAATTGAAACTGCAAGATGCCAGACCGTTGGCCTTCAGTTTTGCATTCACCCTCTGTCACTGAACTCCCAGAACTATTTGCATCGATCACCCATAGATGATACCCTTCTGATCCCCAACTCTGGAATAAAAAGACACACCCCTTTATCTTTTAAAAAGCACTAAATACAGGGAGGAAATATTTTTGCAGGAAATCCCCATTCCCATAATAAAACTGGCAAAGTAGAGCAGGGTTTCTTAACCCCTGGGCCAGGGATCACTGGAGGTCATTTGCAGCTGCCTGACTGGTCAGCTAGAGGACTCCTCTAAGTGCCTCTTCCCCTCCTCACAGCAGAAGTGCTCTGTCAGAGGACTGCAGCCTCAGAACCCAATCTTATGCCTATCTACTCAGTAGTAAGTCCCATTATAGTTGGTGGAGCGTATGCCCAGGAAAGCATGGTTAAGATTGCAGCCTAAGAGTCCAATCCAATGCCTGTGTACTCAGAAATTAGTCCCATTATCGTTAATGAGGCTTATTCTCCAATAAGAGTGACTAAGATGGCTTTGTGCATTTTCAATGCATCCTTCATTGGAAAAGGCTGAAAATCCCTGCTCTTAGTAGACATGCACTGAGACATTGGATTCTCACCTGCAACCCTATCCACAGTAACCTAGCAATAGCTCTATTTATTAATTTATTATAATGGGATTTACAGCTGGAGGCAGCTGTGCTGAGCTCAAGGTGGGGAAGCCCTCCCTCCAGGTCGCCAGAGGCAGAACTCTCCCGCACCCCTGGGCTGGTCCCTGGAAACTTTTTTCCCACAGAACTGGTCCCTGGGGATAAAAAGGTTGAGGACTACTGAAGTAGAGTATAACTACTGCTTTCCATTTCTGTTCTTTCCCCTCCCATAGGCTTTGTTGCTTTCCATCCCTGGCCATTCCTCCATATCTTCAAATCTCCTATTACAATTGCGTAGTGTTACCTTCTTCTGGTCAGTCAGAAGAAGGAAAGGGGCACTCATGCTGCATTCCTGGGAGTAAGTCTCATTGAACACCATGGGACTTCTGAGTAGACATGGAGGAGCCCTGACATTAGTGATGTCACTTCCTGTTTGCTATAACTTCTGGGGGAGGCGGGATCAAAGACAGTCATTCAGGACTTTAAAACATTTTTTAAACAATATGTTCAAT
This sequence comes from Cryptoblepharus egeriae, assembly GCA_030015325.1. Lineage (NCBI taxonomy): Eukaryota > Metazoa > Chordata > Lepidosauria > Squamata > Scincidae > Cryptoblepharus > Cryptoblepharus egeriae. Next base: position 168,711,815 of record JAREYC010000002.1, read on the forward strand.
AGAACTTACCATAGAGTTAATCTTTAGAGGGTCTTTTTTGGTACCATCAGACCGATAACTAAAAACAAAAACAGAATGATTCAAATCTTGGGCACCCATTAAAGGGGAAGGGAAGATGGGGGCCAAAATTGATTAATAAATAATTATTGGACATTAAAGGTTTTTTTTTAAGTTTCTATATGGCAAATGCATGCTAATGATAATGAGGAACTTTCCATCCTTCACAAAACTTTCCATTTGATTCCATGTAGAATGCAAAAGATAAAGGTTGCCTTTGATGCATTATGTATAGGTCTACTTTCAAACTACTAAAAACAGGCACAGAAATATTCCCTCCTAATCAAGTGCTCTTGAACAACAAACTTTTTGATCAAAATTTTAAAATGCTATAACCAATATGCCCAAGCAAATCGTTCCTAAATCACACTGGCAAACAAACAAAATAACAGGCAAATGCTGAGGGCAACATTTGACAAGTTAAGGGATCTTAAATGAAAACTGGGATGCAGATGGAAAAAATATATAGGATACAGGAAGAAAGACTAAAAAGAATTTATTAGCATCCAAAGAGAAACAGATGGCAAATTCTGAGAGAGGGACATTTCACACATTTTCAATAGTGCAAACTTGTCCTAACAAACTGCAAAGAGCCTTATTACTACTCAAAAAAACCTATTAAATTATGGCAGATACAGAGGGCTGGCAGTAGCAAACCTATTGAGTAAACAGTCATTTTGAAAGGAATAAAAAACATGGGCTAAGAAAAATCCTGGCTTGGAAATTACTAATGTATTAAACTTTTTAAATACTGGTTCAAATATACTCACGCAAAGTCTCCTCCTAGAGTACAGATAAGCTGGGCACCAAAAACACTCCATAAGGAGAGACCTCCACATTCCCAGGTCACCATAACAACACAACTATCAGGAGACCATCTGATTAGTTTAACAGCTCCTGTCTTGTTCCAAATATCTATTTTAAAACAGAAAAATCACCCACTGTATAAGCATATCTGAGAAAACGAAACATTTTCCTTTTATAATCATTATGAAGATGCATGTTCAGAAAACTATTTGTTTTCTGAATGATCAATATTCAATCACATCCATCACTAGCATATATAAGATTCTCAAACATTTAACAGACTTTCCTCCCTCCCAATGTCCATGCCAACAAGTGTAGTGAACACAAATGAGAAATCTTTAAACCGTCATCTTGTCTTGATATAAACTACTACTCCCCTCACATGAGTAATTTCAAACAAAGGGAGAGAGATGCATGGCATTTTAGCCTGCTTGAACAGCAAGTATGCTTTTCTAGAATTGTGTTGTTTTTGTTTTATCTTATAATAACCTAAGTATAGAAGGGAATATTAATTCTATATGAAAATCATTATTAGAACACTTCACAATAATTATTAGAGTGTAATGATATACTTCTAGTATATCTTCAACAAGACAGAATGAGTTGTATGCCTGTGGAAAGGACAGACATGTCTGTATCTGTCCTTTCCACCAACATTCATGCTGTCTAGTTAAAGATATACTAGAAGCAGGGCTTTTTCTGGGGGTACTCACTGGTATTCAGTACTGGCAGCTTTTTCGGTACTGCTAATTAATTAGTCATATGGGGATGACCTGCTGGTGAGTACTGTCAGCTTTTCCCCCCAGAAAAAGCACTTATTAGAATTTATGCAAGTGAAACACATTTAATCTATATTAAATACTTGTTCTGTTTTTCAACTTGAAAGCTGATAGCTATGGTCTATGCAACTAGAAAGGATTCCAGTTTTATAAAAGAAAAAAAAAGAAACAAGGCAGAAGTTTTAAATATGCTATGAGTTATAAGAGATAGATAAACTCGATATGAATGAGAAAATTAAAAACAAAACAAGAACATGCACAAGTGGTACTTATCAGGTGTCTTCTCATTTAGATAGAAATATTTTGAAGATTATTTCACACTTGCATGTGTATCACTTGTTTATTCAACAAGTTAACTGGCAACTAATATGTGAACTGACTCCACTGAAGTACAGTGGTAACTTGGTTTACAAGCATAATTTGTTCCAAAAGCATGTTTGTAATCCAAATCACTTGTATATCAAAGTGAATTTTCTCATAAAAAATAATTGAAACTCCTCTAAGGTTTGTTCCACAACCCAAAAATATTCATATAAAATGAATAACTACTGTAATATAATGCAAAATAAAGAAAATTCAAAATGCAGAAAAAATAGAACAAATTAACTTGTACTAGGTTTCTCAGGCTCCTTTCCATTGTCCCCTTTACACAGGAGTGAGCCCCACAGATTATAACAGACTTACTTCAGAGTACACATGCAAGGCTAGCAGTGCAATCCTAAGCATGCCTACTTAAAAGTAAGTCTCATTGTGTTCAACAGTACTTACTCCCAGGAAAGTGTGGTTAGGATTGCAGCCTAGGACTGCAATCCTAAGACACTTTCCTGGGAGTAAGAGCCATTGAACATAAAGGGGCTTACTTTTGAGTAAATATGGTTAGGCTTGTGCTCCTGGTCTCTCATGCTCCTTTCCATTCCCCACCCCCAACATAGGAGTGAGTCCCATTGACCGTAATGACTGTCTTCAGAGTAGACATGCAGAGGCTGGTCTCTTAGGAGAGGCTGAGAAGGTGCTGGTGGAGCACTGAAACCAGCCGTATCCTAGCCAGGACTATTTTTTTCGCTTGTTTATCTAGACATTGCTTGTCAATCAAATTAAAATTTGTTAAGATTGTTTGCTTGTCTTGTAAAACACTGGTAATCCTGAGAGACTTGCATGACTACTCTAAAGCAAACCCTATTATAATGAGTGGGGCTCACTCCTGCGTGAGGGGGGCAGATTGCAGCCTAAGTGAGAGACTAAGAGCACAATCCTAACCATGTCTACTCAAACGTAAGCTCTATTGTGTTCAATGGGCTTACTCCCAGGAAAGTGTCTTTAGGATTGCAGCCTTAGTGCAGGTTAATTTGTTTTATTTTTCTTTATATTTTGTATTTACTTTATTATTTTTATTATATTACAGTATTATAACCATTTTTATATGAAAATACTTGGGTTACGGAACAAATCATCCGAATTTTCATTATTTTCATTTCTTATGGGGAGATTCACTTTGATTTATAAGCATTTTGAATTACAAGCATGCTTTTGAAATGAATTATGCTTGTAAACCAAGGTACCACTGTAAATGAATGTTTTGTAGCTTTAACTTAGTCGTGAATAAACCCTTATTGGGTGTTCTTATTCTCTTTTTCTTAAAATGGAATGTGGTCACCCTAGAAATGGTGCTATGTCAGTCTTTCAGATTTTATGACAAATGCTACCATAATTTATCAAATCACTTACTTGCTATACTAAATGAAAATAATTTACGTATAAAAAAGACAGACAAAACTTTGTTTTAATATGTCTGAACTCACCAGGATATTGTTTGGGTGTTAGTTCCAGTCTATGAGACAGCTGCATAGCCCCTGTAGTATTATCTATTGTATAAACCTGCACTGAACCACTAGAAAAAAACATTCAGTTTATCAACATTTGGACATTTTCTTTTCATGTAAAATTAGTTTCGTAATTTAAAAATAAAAACATGCTGCCAACTACGCAGGCATTGCAGAAGACAATCTGAGTTGCAAATCTACATATACTTGGGCATTTTACCCACCAAACTCAATTCTGGGGGAACCCTGGGTCTTGAAATATCTTAGTGAGCATAAAAAAACATTTGGGACAACAGAAGTCACTTTTGGGGGCTCTAATAGCAATTCAGAAGTCCACAGAGCCTGCTGGTGACATGCAGCCACTGTGGGCTTCAGAAAGCCTCCAGAAATAACCAGAAAACAGCTCCCATCTCTCTTCGAGAGTCAGGTGGGATCTACTCTGGCTGGAAAAGGGTCCAGAACCTTGGATGTAAAATCTGCAGATAAACAGGCATTGCCTGTACAGACTTGGATTCCTCTGGATTCCTTATCACTAACATGAAATCTAAGCAGCGCTCTAGTCATCAAATTAAGCAATCATCTCAAATGTGCAGTGAACAGAGCCAAGAAAAGGAAACCAGATTACTAATATTATCTGTCATTCACCTTAGAAAAAACTGCAAAGCCACATATACTGCAGGAGAAATTGGCACACTGCTTTGAAATATTATCTAAAAGTAAAAGAATAGTTTCAAGCTACTGCAAGTAAGAAGACCACAGGGATGGCGGTGGTGGTGGTTTTTTATTAACAAAAACAAAAAACACACATGCAATATGAATAAGTCAATTACATTCCAGATCACTGGTATTTAGTTTAACCACGCAAAGAATTTAAGAGTACACTTTATTATGGTGGTCAGATTATCAGCAGTAATGAAACTGCCAATTCAGTTCTTTCACAGGGAGACATGTAATTTGCCAAATGCTTTGCTTCATTAATAATCATGTTCCATGAAAAAATTACCCTCAAGTCAGGGCATGTTTTGTATTTTTCTTCAAGGAACGTAAAATTCTCCTATAAAAGATCTCCTAATCAGGGATACAGAAACTTGAAGCACAGCATTGCTTAAGTACTGATATAAGGACTACACTTTCAGACTCTTAAGTTGAGAAATTCAACATACTTTGCACATCCAAATGCCATCAATCTGTATTTGTTATTTACAGCTACACAGGTTCCATCCAAAACATCTTGTGCCCAAATGCCATGGAGCTGCTGAAAAATATATTAAAGGATATTATCAAAAGGATGTAAAGTCTTGAGTCTCAAGCATCCTCCATCTTGAAATTATGCAAACCCTGCAGACCCTTTAGAATGCAGTGAAACTGGAAACATACTGAGAATGCAGCAAGCAAAGTTCTTTTTAAATGAGCATCCCCCCGCCTCCAAAGGGAATTGATACTGACATTGTTAACATTCATGACTAATGCTGCAAACCTATGTACACTTTCTATATAAACCTATATAGGCATTGTATCACTTGAGCTTACGATAAGTTCAAGTGACACAATGGAACTTCAACTAGACACAAATAATCATTCCATATATTTCATGGGTGTATATAATTACTGTAAACTTTTGCAAAACAACCACTTTTATTAGTATCACATTGGTTTTGTATGTATAAAAATCATACCACTAATTAAACCAAAGGCCCAGCTTGTCCAGTTTCCTCTATCTCAAAAAAGGCCCACCACAATGGTTGGTGCAATCAAACCTCCCCTCTACCTTGAGCCAATGCAATTCCCATGCACTGATCACAAACATGCTGTAAATCATATTTCTGCCTCCTTGAAGGTATGATGCACTGGCACACTGGCTATATTATTTTTCAATATATTAGTAGGGAAAGATTTTCTATAGAATTAAGATGGTGCTTACATCATTACTCTGAATTTTACTCTGAAAAGCTCATCTTCTTTTCCAGTCTGATCATATGAAGGCTGATTCATCAGTCAAGGCTGATATATGCAACTAGTCTAGAAAATGCAATCAAATGACAATAAAAGTGCTAGATGCAGGAAAGAATCATACCTCTGCTGTGAATCCACTTGACATTGGTGTAATAAAACCAACTCTTCCATCATTAAACACAACAGCAAACCCATCAAGAGTTGCGCAGTATTCCATATCTCTGATGTGCACATCTTCAAAACCCAAAAATGAACCTGGTGATAAATAGGGACAATCATTAAAGGTGCAATTTTCCTACTACAAACCCTTTATAATTTTTATATAATATCAGAATATATAATCTGTGTTATATAATAACAGAACAACATTCTATATATTGTCCACATCTATAGAAAGGGAATGCTTGGAAACAGGAAAGGTAGATCCCCTTTTAGCATATACAGGGTGTCTTCCTAATCCATAGACTCAGCATTTGCGGATTTAAATATCTGCAGATCCCAGTCTCATGGCTGGAAGGCTTCAAAGGACCTCCTGGATGTGACTGGAACTAGCAATTGGAAGGCACTTCCAGTTTGCTGGATAACTGAAAAGTGCCTTTCAGTCACATCTAGAAGACTTCTGAGGAGGCTGGGAGGCATGACTTCCAGAGGGCTGGGAGTGGGCCTGGGTTAATTGTGAAACCACACAGTTCCTTGAAGATTTCATTATATGTAGAAATTTGGTATCCACATGGGTTCTGGAATGGATCCCACACAGATTCAGTGGGCTCACTTGTACTATGTTTCTCTCTTTTAGACCCAACAGGAAAGAAATACCTCTAGAAGAATGCAGGTCCACAGAAAATGGTACTGTACAGAGATTTATAGCTTTTCTTCCATTGGTCATGCCATTCCAGTGAATAAGATGGAGCAGACCATCAACCGTAGCAACAAGTAGATCCTCCAGCATGGACTGTAAACTACAAGAAAGGTATAATAGTAAATAGAGTGAAGATCAGAGAAAAGGGTGAATATGAACCAATTATACAGTAGATTGGTATATTTTTATTTGTATAATTAGAGCAATGTTTCCAAAGAGTGTTTTCACAAAAAATGCAGATATCTGATGATTTACACTAATAAATTTGAAAACAGATGCATGCATTCCATCAATATGAGGTATAATTTAGGAAACAAGGAGGAAAAACAATAGGACGCAGTACAGTCAATATCTTATCTCTCTTTCTGGCCTTGATTCACCTTCCCAGGTCCACTTGGACTTGAGAGTAGTCCCATTTAGTAAGCAGAGGCTTACCTCTGGGGCAAAGGAACAAATGTTCCCTTGCCCTTCAGGACTGCCATTCCTCTCAGGATGCACTATGAGCTCTGGTGGCACAGCAGGGAAGGAATTACAGTTAGGCTGTCAAAGAACTCTCTTCAAGGAAGACATGAAAATGACAAATGTATGAGAAGAATAAAGATAAATTCAAATGATTCCATAATATATTAAATTTACACTGCTAGAAATTTCAATATTCTACATTTAGGAACTTCAATATTTATAATACGAGGGTGATTCAATAAATAAGGTGAATTTTTCTGTATAAGGACTTCTAATACAGATAGAAGCTTAATTTTTTTATTTTTCTACGTAGTCTCCCAGCACTATCACACACTTTTCCCATCTGTGCACAAGCTTCCGTATTCCCTCAGCGTAAAAATCTTTAGTCTGATGTCTCAGCCAGTCGCTCACAACACTTTTGACTTCATCGTCACTTTCAAACTTCGTACCTCTCGTGAACGCTTTCAAGGGACCAAACAGGTGAACGTCTGAAGGGGCAAGGTCTGGGCTATAAGGGGGATGAGGGAGCAGTTCCCAGCCCAGCTCGTTGATGGTCTGCACCGTTTGGGCTGCTGTGTGAGACCTTGCATTGTCATGATGCAAGATGACTCCTTTTGACTGATGACCTCTGCGTTAGTTCTTTGTAAAGAACACCCTCGTAAAGAACAATCGCAGAGGTCATCAGTCAAAAGGAGTCATCTTGCATCATGACAATGCAAGGCCTTACACAGCAGCCCAAACGGTGCTGGGCTGGGAACATCAACGAGCTGGGCTGGGAACTGCTCCCTCATCCCCCTTATAGCCCAGACCTTTTTACAAAAAAACTTACAAATTTGTATTCCAGACTAAAAAATAAACACGTTCAATGGACATTACATGTAATTTCCTTTGCTTATCCAAATGTTCTAAGTTCCAAATGCTGAATCCATCTTTTTCTTGTTTATTGCAACTACAGATTCTGCTGCATGCCCAAGACTGCTGCCAAAAAAAGATATAAAAATGGGAGTTTGCCATACCTTGTTATAGATGCTTGTAAATCCAACACCTGTTTCTTTTCCAGAATTAATGATGGTGCACATTGCTCTTCTTTAAAGTGAGGTGTTGCTTTCACATGCGGGCTTCCTCTTTAACAAAAACAAAAAAGGAGTTTGCTCAACTAAAAATCTTTTAAGTGATAAATGTTACAGAGCTCCATTAGGGTACTTCCAGATGGCTTATTGATGAGAAGATCACATGCTGTTCATGCACCATTTACAAGACTGTTCATTCACTGTCATCCATATTTTCCTAGCAGTTAAATCAGAATGTTTATTGACAAGGGAGTCCAATAATAATGAAAAAGATAGCAGAGCAGGAAAACTGTCAGAAATGTTGGCAATTTGTTTTGTTCTGTCTTTTTGACATTCATCAGACCATAAGAGAAACAACAAAGGTAAAAAGGATAGGAAAAGATGTTGTGTATCCCAAATACACATGCTATCTATTACCACATGAACAAAGAATAACTGTTCATACAGAACTTTACAGGAAGTGGTCTCAGTAACTTCTTAAAGCTTAATACTGTACAGTATATAGCTTTAAAGAGAGACCTAAAGAAAGATTATATTACTACATTACATATGAAACACTAATTGTTGGTTATAGGACCTTGTTATAAATCTTAGACACGGAATAGATGTGTCCACCAAGAATGCAGTTCTACTTTTGCTTCCCCAACTATGAGACAATCTTAAGGGACAGTCATGATATGGGAGTCAGTCTGTACTGCTATTCAGCCCCAATGTAAAAGAGCTATATTTTCACACGACAGAAAACACATACCTTGTCTTTACACAGAATGCAGTATATCATAGTGGTATTCAGGCTTTTCAGCCTGGGATCCCTTTCAAATTTAAAGATATGTCAAGAAATAGATCCCATGTCTAACTTACTGGAATGTTCTTCCATGTCTCCTATGAAGTAAGACCCATTGTGTTTGATGGGATTTACTCCCAGAAAGCCCAGTGCCAGATTCCAAGATGGTGGGTTCCATCTTCTCGCGATCCCCCTAACCTGACATCACAAACCCCAAGGGGGTCACAACCCCCATTTTGAAGACCACAGCAGTAACATAAATGTGGGATTACAGACTCTTTCGTACTTCTTAAACAAGAAATAATCCATTTTTCAGAGAAGTTATTTTTGTGTACAATGACTATCCAATACATAACATTTCTCAGAGGTTTTAAAAAGGAGCACTGAAGTTTAAGGTAGTTATCAAGATGTGATACAGTACATACAAGACTACAGTAAGTACATAGTCTGTAGCTCAAGACTGAAGCTTGATCCAATGTAAAATTTGTTTGTCAAGTAGACAGTTAAAGAAGTCATGATAGAGTGGCAAAAAAGGTAGAGTCAAAAAGTATGACAGCCCAAATCTAGGATAGATCCTTACTTCAAGCCATTTCAACCCAACGTTGCATATATATAACAGGCACCAAATACAGTATATGATGACCATGGGCAGGGCAGAAATGGTTAAGCAAGCCAATACAGAACACTTATGCTCATATCAAGGATCGTATTGCCAATATGAATCTAAGTATTTCAAGACCTTTCAGAAGTCTGCTAGGTCAGCTTTAACACAGATGTTCAGGCCTAGGTTTTATGCTTCACACATGAATGTGGATGCCAGAATCTTTTATAGGACAGAACCCACCAGGCAGCTTCAATTTTGAAGGCTGCTGTTTCATGCTACCTGAATGCAGGAATCTTAGGTTTGAACCTATTTTGACAGCTTCAATTCAGAGCATTTACGTCTACATCTCAGCTCCTAAATAAAGTATATGGCAGTATGAATATATCTCTTCCTTATCTTACTGGAATCTTAGCTATTTGCATCAAGGAAGTTAACAACATGCCATGGTTAAAAAAACAGATAGAGGCTATGAGCATTGGACCTAACAATAGAGAAAGAGCAAAACTATTAGCCCCATGGCATAGCTATGTCCCCTTAGACAACACTAACAGCTCTTTCTGACCCCCCACAATGATAGGCAACGAAGTCCATAAAGTTGGTTCCTGAACACACAGCTGGAAAGAGTCTAGACTACTGGTTAAGGGAAAACTTAAGCCAAAACAACGATAGTTCTTTCTAAAAAGAACTATCAATTCAAAAGAAATAAAATAAATTAAAGGCAAATGTCTTCCTTTTACAATAGTGAGGGAGGAAAACATTAAATGAAAAGAATATCAATAAGAAACTGAAGAATGAGAAGTTCTACATTTCTCAAACCACATAGCTGTGTATGGGGTTTTCCCATTTGAAGCAAGATTTGTAAGCTTTTAAAGACACCTCTGTGCGTTAACAGAACTCCGTAAAAATGTGACTGCACAGATACAACAAAGCAATAGATGGTTCAAGCTGTAGGCACAGAAATGTATCTTTGGGCATAATCCAGAGTAACTATGGGGAATCCTTGCTCCGGTGTAAGAACAACTTACTCTGGATTCCAATATGAATTTCCCATAGGTTTTTACTACGTGGTGCAGATAGATAGATATCCTTTATTACGGTCTTTGACCAGCACAAAGTAAATAGTAATTACAAATGCATCCAAGGATAAAAGTACAAAATAAGAATATAAGTAAAGCAACTGTAAAAGTGCAAAAGGACATAGTATGCCCTAAAATCATTAACCATGATTAAAATATAGATTAAAATTCTAAAATGGGCCAAATTTAGGCAATAAAATGCAATGCAACAAATAATAGATTAAAATTCTAAGATAGGCCAAATTTAGGTAATAAAAAGCAGTGCAACAGATAATAGACAGTGCTTATCCTGTGCTTATCCTTATTCATAATGGTGTTTCTAATTCTCATGGCAGCAGCAAGGAATTTTGCAACAGCATACACAGAGGCTGAGTTTCCATCGGCCAAAAGCATATATAAGAGTTGTTGGCTAGATCTCCCAGGCGAGTTGGACAGCAGTGGGTATATACGCGAGATTCGCAGATCTTTATAAAAAGTACAATGCAGTAAAGCATGTTCTGAAGTCTCAATCTCATCCAGACCACAGGGACAAATCCGTTCATGATAAGGGATTTTTTTGTAACGCCCCTCTACAACAGCAGAGGGTAGGGCATTGAAACGAGCTTGCATGAAGGCCCTCCTGTGCTTATATATTTCTAGGTGGGACAAGTAGAATGCCATAGTCTGAGGTCTAAGATCTAGTTTGACAAGGGGAGCTACAACATTTGCCAAGTCATTCTGCCTTTCGATATCAAGTATACGTTGCTTTATAACTGTCCTTGCCTGCTCAAGGCCCAAGAGGGGCAAATCAATCATTGAGAGCCCCAACTGAGCTAATTTCTTTCCAATGCTCTTTAGCCAGCCATGGTGCATACCATCCCTTAAAGTAAGAGTAACAATGCCCTCTGAGTTAAATAACAGCCTCAGCCAAAATGAAAATATGGTACTATTTGTGGGTCTTAGGGCAAAATCCAGAGAAACTACGGGGAGTCCTTGCTCCGGTGTAAGAACAACTTGCTCTGGATTCCAATATGAATTTCCCATAGGTTTTCACGAGGTGGTGCAGTAACTATGGGTGCACGTAAAGTCTCTTGCGTGCTTCTGTAGTTACTCTGGGTTTGGAAGTTTGTGGATGGTTTGGAATTCATCAAAATAACTTCTTCGATTCCTTCCTTCATTAACACCCAAATCCAGAGTTACTACGGGAACACGTAAGAGACTTTACATGCACCCATAGTTACTGCACCACCTCGTGAAAACCTATGGGAAATTCATATTGGAATCCAGAGCAAGTTGTTCTTACACTGGAGCAAGGACTCCCCGTAGTTTCTCCGGATTTTGTCCTAAGACCCACAAATAGTACCATGCCTAGTACCATGCCTAGATAGTACCATGATGAAAGCTAGACTGGCAGAAATCTGGAAAATCTAATGCATGTAGGTATATCTGCAGCTAATCTTTCCAGACAGAAATGTTGAAACAGAAGCCATAATGGCCACTGATTTGAAAAGCGGATATTTTATTTTCTAGTGAGCATGCTAGTCAGGGAAGTTATCTGTTATTTGTATTTTAAGGCTCCATTCTATCAAGGCTCCATTCTATCCCCCATGCTATTTAACATCTACATGAAGCCGCTGGGAGAGGTCATCCGGAGGTTTGGAGTGAGGTGTCATCAGTGTGCTGATGATACCCAGCTCTATCTCTCCTTTCCTCCTGAATCCGAGGAGGCAGTTGAAGTCCTGAATCGTTGTCTGGAGGCAGTGGGGGACTGGATGAGGGTGAACAAGCTGAGATTAAATCCTGATAAGACAGAGGTTCTCCTGGTCAGGAAGTCCTCGACTCGGGTATTGGAATATCATCCTGTTCTGGATGGGGTTGCACTCCCTCTGAAGGAGCAGGTTCGCAGCTTGGGGGTTCTCCTGGACTCGCAGCTGCTCCTGGAGTCCCAGGTGGCGGCTGTGGCCAAGAGAGCCTTTGCTCAGCTTCGGCTGATCCGCCAGCTGCAACCATACCTGAGTCGCTCGGATCTGGCCACAGTGACCCATGACCTAGTGACATCGAGACTAGATTATTGTAATGCGCTCTACGTGGGGCTGCCTCTGAAGACGGTCCGGAAGCTGCAATTAGTTCAGAATGCGGCGGCCCGTGTGGTTGCTGGGGCTTGTCGGTTCAACTCAGCGACTTCGGTTCACTGCTTCAGCGACTACACTGGCTGCCCATTCGTTTCCGGGCTGAATTCAAAGTGCTGGTCCTGACCTTTAAAGCCCTAAACGGCTTGGGTCCAGGGTATCTGAGGGACCGCCTTCTTCTGTACAATCCGACCCGTCACATAAGGTCATCTGAGGGGGCCCTACTGACTGCGCCACCACTTAGAGATGTGAGGAGTGTGGTGGCCAGAGATAGGGCCTTCTCGGTGGTGGCACCCTGGCTTTGGAACTCCCTCCCCTTTGAACTGAGAAAAGCTCCCTCATTACAGAGCTTCAGGCGGAGCCTCAAAACCTTCTATTTTAAGAAAGCATTTAATGAGGCAGAGGTGGGGGGACAGTTGCTTTTATTGTTTTTAACAAATATTTTAATCTGCATGTTTTTACTTCAATTTAATTGTATTTTAATTATATTTTAATGGTGTTTTAATCTCTATTTATGTTCCATTTTAATGATGTTTTATCCTTGGATGTTAGCCGCCTTGAGCTCCCCCTCGCAGGAGAGGAAAGGCAGGATATAAATCAATTAAATAAATAAATAAATAAATGTACAGTATATTGATGTCTCCCACAAACATTTTATAGAAATCTCAAGCTGTCACCAAAAAATATTTGATGAACTTGATCAAGGAGCCCAGTGTGTGCAGAGGAATCAATAACAAAAACATACAATTCATTTCAAAGGAATTACGTGTTGGTACCTCAACGAGAGGTGCTTGTTTCCAGTTAAGACAGGATAACAGCCTAAGGGCACAATCCAGAGTAATTACGGGGAGTCCTTGCTCCGGTGTAAGAACAATTTACTCTAGATTGCAATATGAATTTCCCATAGGTTTTCACTAGGTGCTGTAGTAACCAGTGATGGGCTTCAAAGAAATTAAGAACCGGTTCTCTGTCCATCTGGCAGCCACTTTTAAATGGCTATTTTAAAACTTTACATGTACTATCTCTTGTTAAGAACCGGTTCTATAGAGTAGGTGCGAACCTGCTGGAGTCCACCACTGGTAGTAACTACAGGTGCACATAATGTCTCTTATGTGCTCCCGTAGTTACTCTGGATTGTAGGGTCAATCTTCAAAGATCCCAGCAAAAGAAGACTAACTAGAACGTTTTGGATAAAACACCAATCCAAAGGTTTCATGAAGCATTGGTACTCATGGCTTTAACAGTGAACATGAACGATGACAAATGTCTAGAAATCTGTATCTCTATATGGATGGATAAGAGAAGGATAAGACGAAAGCATATGAATTTCTTCCCTGTTTTTCTTCCTTCTCATCCAGTGTATCTTTTTTCCTCCATGCTTCAAATGACTGCTCCCTATTTCCCCTTCAACTCTCTAATATCCATTAATAACAATTGTGCACGGGTTCATAAGTTCCTACAAGGAAAAAGACATGTTTCTGTGATTATCCAGCTTGAACCAAGTGAAACTGGAATATGGGAAAGGACAAAAATAAAAATAAAGTGTGACAAGGTTGTGTTTGTCTATTACAGAGCTTCGCAAACTATAATATAGTTTCTAGTGGTTGAGTTGCTCAAAATGCTGCTAGGGCCTGGGGGAGAAGTAAAAACCTGATCCCCAGGAAGTGAAGGAACCCCTGAAAATAGGTCACAGTAATGTTTTTTACTATTTCCAAGCTGAAGAGCTTTGAAGAGCTCCTCATGGGCTTCTCCAGATCCTCCAGCAAGATCCCAGCAAGGAGGTAAAGCTTACTAGGGAAAGCCCACCCCCTTGCACCCGTATCCACACGATCCTGGTATCATACCCCTGCCTTCTCCCTGTCCCTACCCCTTAAAGTTCAAGAATACAGGCCTCTCATTCTGGAGCGTTGTGATGCCTCACTGTGAGAAGCACTGGTAGTACCTAAAATATTCCTATTTCCATAACTGAAATATCTCTGCCTTGCTCTATCACAAAGACCATCCTCACAATATATTCCATCCTCCTCCTTCGCCCAAATCCAACCACTGTACTTCCCCACAGATAAAATTCACTTATCTCAAAGAGAGCTAAACTTAAAACATTTCATTCCATTTGATGAAACATGTTCCAACATACTAAGCCAGCCTCTGAAAACAACAGCATGATTCAATATTTGTATCCAACAAGACAGAGATGTGTTAGATGCTAAGCTGTCAAAAAAATTCAAGTGCTTAGAAGAAGCACACGTAATCTTAAGCCTGCTTTCATATTTCAATTGCTTTGACCTTTAAACAATGAATGCTGGCAGAAACAGGAAGGTTTCACCTATGCTGCCACATCAGCAGTTCAAAGTTATTACAGTCATTTTTCAAAGGCATCTAAAGAAAAAAGAAAGGGAAGGCCTCTGTATTGTTCCTATGAGTAGGAGGCCCACAATATGGAAAAAATCTCAAGGAACTTAGAACCGAATTTTATACATGTCTACTCAGAAGTAAGACCCATTATAATCTATGGGTCTTACTTCCAAGGAAACTGTAAATAGATTCTGCAACCTTGCACGACATTAACTAAGGGCACAATCTTAACCATGTCTACTCAGAAGTAAGCCTCACCGTGCTCAGTGTGTCCCAGGAAAGAGTGTTTAGGATTGCAGACTTAGTGATTTTCAACTTTTTCATCTCATGGCACACCTTCAGTTGTTTTCACCATTAACAAGGTGAAATCCCCAAGTTCGCCTATTAGTAAATGTCCCTCCCCAAATTCCCATGGTACAGCTGAGGACTATCTGTGGCACACCAGTATGCCATGGCACAGCGGTTGAAAAATCACTGAACTAGCTCCATGGCACACCAGTATGCCATGGCACAATGGTTGAAAAATCACTGAACTAGCTACTAGTATCTGCAGTAACTGTGGCTTTGCTGCAACCCTGGGACATAATGGCAATAAAGTTGAAGAAGGATTTTGCACTACAATTGTAACAAAAATTAAGGGATTTCATTTTTAAAAGGCTATGTTTTTATTGCTAGTGATCTCTCTGCTAGACAAATTTCTCTACAAGTCAAAATTTACATAATTTGTTCATAACTTGTTAGTAAATTTATACATGCTGAACTCAGTCTTAGCTGACATAAGCTTTGCATCTCACATACTTACACCAAGTAACTTTTTGTGTTATGTCTTGGTCTCTAACACCATTTTTATTTCGCTTAATTTACCATCGCATTTTAAATTGATTTTCCATCATCACACAAAAATGTTGGTTGAAAACAACTGCATTCTTTGTGTATGAACTTGGGAACAGCATCCCAGAACACACACTTTCAGCCAAAGACTGTGTTCCAAGTTCCATTTTGAACTGGAAAACAAACCAAAGCTGGAACAGTGCTTTCTACAGTTCTGTCTCTATTTAAATATCAACTGCTATTTATTCTTGGATTTTTCTGCAGTTAATTGAATAATCCAGTTGAAGAAGTCAACAACCTCTTAAAAATACAACACCATTAATGCCACGAAAATGTATCCATAACTCCCTAAAAAAGCCATTTCTTCATTAGGTCAATTAGGACATTTCCACACAATCAGCCAAAACAAGGCCCAACAGAATGTTAGGTCCAAGTCAGTTAAGAAGCACAGTCTTGAGGAGAAAATACCCAAGGATGCTGGACAGAGATTGATACTAGATCCTACTGTCTCCAGTTACTATCATTATAATAACTGAAAATTCAACTTTATTAGCTGTATGGATCTCAAACTTCTGACAGCAACAGAAGTGTGTTTTTTTCTAATGTGGAAAAAGTAATTAGCTGCCTTTTCAGGAGATTATTCTGCTTACTATTGCTGTCTGCATGGAAGGAAATAAGACCAAACCTATTAACAAAAGCATGTATGCAATATGGAGACTTATCTCTGTACTTGTACTCTGGACATTTAACTACAGAGGTATCTTGGTTTATGAGCATAATTTGTTCCAGAAGCATGCTTGTAATTCAAAATGCTTATGTATCACAGCAAATTTTCCCATAAGAAATAATAAGAACTCAGACAATTCTGAGTTCCACAACCCCAAAAAATATTTATATAAAATGATTACATTACTGTAATCCAATACAAAATACAGAAAATTCAAAATATAAAACGAATTAGCCTGCACTAGGTCTCTCAGTCTGCCCCTTTACACAGGAGTAAGCTCCACTGACTATAATAGGGCTTATATTAGACAAGCAACGCTATGACTCTCAGGCTCCTTTCCATTCCCCCCCCCTTTCATAGGAGCGAGCCCCACTGATTGTAATAGGCTTACTTCAGAGAGACAAGCATAGGCTGATCTCTCAAAAGAGGCTTGGCTTAGCCAGTGATGACAGTGTGCTCAAACTGGCCATATCCCAGCCGGGACTATTTTTTTGTTTGTAATGCAAGACAAAATTCATTTGAAATGATTGCTTGTCTTGCAAAATGCTTTCAATCCAAAATGCAATCAATCTAAGGTTTTACTGTGAGATGGTAGATTATAATTCCTTACAAGCAGTTCTTCCACAGCACAGTTATTTTGGGGACAACTGGTTAATAGTTTGTTAGCAATAGTTTAGTTTAAGATTCAAAACTGAACTCTAAGCACTGAAATAAAAAGCACATGATTTTTAAATTCACCCATATATATACCGTATTCTTGCCTTATAAGAAGACGTGGTTTTTTCCCCCAAAAGCGGGGGGGGGGGGGGGGAGGGAATGTGGGTGCGTCTTATAGAGCGAATTGGCCAATCCTGGAGCACCTTCTGCAGCTGTCCCCCGCCTCCCCGGGCAGGGCAGGCCTATAGGAAGTCTAAGGCAAGCTGGGGAGGAGGGACAGAGGATTTCCCACAGGTTCCTCCCTCAAAAAAACAAATGGAGCCCAGAGGATCTCTGAGGATTAGCAGAGAGCATGGAGGCAGGCAGGCAGGAACAATGGAGCACTGGTGGGAAGGGGAGGAGGAAGCAGCCCAGGAGAGAGAAGTCCCTGCTACTGCAATCCTATGCATCTTTTCCAGGGATGGGAGAGGCGTGTTCCTGAGTAGCCATGCAAAGGATCTGTGACATCAAGCTGCAAGGCTATGCAAAGGATCTGGGCCATCGAGCAAGGCTATGTAAATGCAAAGACTGCATTGAACAAGGCTATGCAAAGACTATGCATCAAGCAAGGCTATACAAAGGATATGCATCTGCAAAGGCTATGCAGGGCTATGCATCAAGCTGCAAGGCTTGGCAAAGGATCTGGGCAAGGCAATCCTACGCACCCTTTCCAGGGGTAGGGGGCGGCTTCCTCCTGAGTACACATGCGCAGGATTTGGTCCCTAGTGCTGCAATCCTATGCATCTCTGCCTGCCTGGCTCCCTCCCCACTTACCTTCCTGCCTGGATCCCCCACTCCCAAAATAACACCCCCACCCTTCCCTACCTACCTGGATACCCCAACCTGCAAAAGAAACTCCTGCCCCCAAATTTACCTGCCTGGACCATTTGTAATGAGATTTGTGCAAAATGTTGATGTCTGGCCATGTGCAATGAGATTTGTGCAAAACTCACAAATCACTGACACTAGTGATGATGAGTTATTGGGGTTTCCAGAAAATTAGAAGAGTGCTTGAACTAAAGTCTTTCCTCATTTCTTAATGATAGTGATGATGGTTCTTAATACCAATGTTGACTTGACATGGTTGAAATATTATTCTGCTATATTTTATTAAATATATTAGTTTGAGAATTTGGTTCTCATTTGGTTGAGAATATTTTTTCTCGTTTTGCTCCTCTAAATTTTGGTGCATCTTATGGTTAGGTGTGTCTTATAAGCCAAAAAATACGATAAAACTGAAAAGTCACTGACTCGCTCTTCACTCACTCACTCATCAATGCCCAGCCAAAACCACTGGGCCAAGAAGCATGAAATTTGGGGAGCATGTTCCTTCCATGACAGAGGCACCCACTAAGAACCGGTTTTTGGAAATTCCAACCGGCAGAGGGTGAAATGGGGTGCAACGCATTTTGCTCCCTATACTTTATGTTAAAGAATCCCAGACTGATCCAAGCCCTACGCCATCAAAACCCACCAAAAATCGATGTTGAGAAATGTAACCCCTGAGGAATGGAAAAGAGGTGCAATGTGTTTTTTTCCCTATGCTTAACAGGGAAGATTGACTCATCAACATCCAGCCATTTTCGTGCCTGATTCCCTGGGAGGGAATCACATGGATATATGCATGGATGATGCACATGGGGGGATGATGTGTATTGGGGTGTTGTTGACGGAGGCCTGCTTTTTTTTGCGCAGTGGGGTATGATGCATGGGGGATGGTGTGCAAGGTATATTTTACTCCTGCAACACGGGCACATTTCACTAGTATTTGATAAAGATATTAATGCTTATGTGAACAAATCAATCCAATTATATCCTCCTGGATCATTTCAGGCTCTTTCGTTTAACTAGGATGATTTAAGTATATAAAATGGGAGTTAGCACATGCCTCTTGTTCCATAAGCAAGACAGCAGAAACCATGTTAACAGCAGAGAGGCAAATCCTGTCCTAAATTTGAAATGATTTATTGAAAACATTTTTTCCACCTTTCTAAGATACCTTGAACTGTTAAAGCAATTTCACTATCATGAACAAAGAAAGCAAAAGTGTCAGTCAAGCAACCCATACATTATACACAGAACTATCATACATCAAGTGCCACCTAATGCATTAGAGCAGGGGCCACATCATTTCTCTTGAGACACTGTGTCTAAAGAGTGTCCTGACATTATATTAGGGGGCCAGAAAACTAATCTACATTTCATATTTGAATACATTTTCATAAATTTACATGTAAGACTGTATTGGAGTGGATTACAAGGGCCAAATGGGGGGTCTTGCTGAGGGCCACACTAAGGCTTGCTGAAGGCTGCATCTGGCCCCGAGGCCAGGGTTTGGAGACACCCGTGTTGGAGACATTGGATCCCAAAACTAAGTCTTTACAGAGAAACATTCATCAAGATTGCACTGCTGAGAAGAGGGGGCTTTTAAAAAAACATAACTTACCAGCTGCTGGAGAGTAGAAAGCCCCACAGAGTCCTCTGCAGGATTCCCTGTTGCTTGTAGAATATAAAGTGATTGCAACCAACTTCCAGTTTTGCAAGAAGTGGGTTGTGACCACTTCTTTTACAAGATGTAAGCTCCTTGGATTCACCGGGAATTAGCAGCATGTAAATTAAGTTTGAAAAAGCTCCCTCTTCCTGTGTGGCACAGCAATTCTCAGGATCACATTGTTGTCTTCTCCCTGCCCTTACACCTTAAAGGAAAGGGGGAATTCTCCACCTGGTGGCTTGCAATCCACCAGTCTGAGAATCACTGCTTTAAACAAATACACCAATTGGTATCTAACATACAAAAATGCATGAAGCTTGACACATAAGCCTATGAAAGGCATTTTAAAACTGGGATACAAGAAAGGGAAACCATAGAAAAGGGAGGCATCCATCTGACCTCTGATAATGTTGGTAGCTAGACAAGGCCACAGCAGAAGACCATTAAAGCCAGACCAACTTGACAGAGTGTTTTTGTTCACATGATCTTAAAAGTTTAAAGTATCAATAAGGGGTTTAGGCCTCTTATATAAAAGCTATATTAACTTATTCCACAAAGTAATGCCTAGCAACTTCCATTAACACATTTTCTGCAAGATATGCTTTCAAAATACAGTGATGCCTTGTTTTACAAGCATAATTCGTTCTGGAAGTATGCTTATAATTCAGAACACTTATACAAAGCGGATTTTTCCACAGGAAATAATGGCAACTCAGACAATTGGTTCCACAACCAAAAATATTTATATAAAAATATTAACTGTACATTAAAATGATTGTAATGTAATACAAAACTAATGTAATACAAAACACTGTAATATACAGTAAAACATTGTACTAAAGAAAATACTGTACAGTCCTGAACTGTACCTTTGAAAACCTTCATGGCTCCATGTCTTCATGGAGACAAGAGAGATGACTTTCACTAAGGAAGTCACTGGTATCCATTGGCCCAATGGAATCTTTTCTTTTCATGCAACTTTAACATTCCCATGCTGCTGATGGGGAGCAACATTGGAACATTGATAAGACATAACTTCCACACTGCCACACACAGATCCCCCCACACACACCTGGTTCAGGCTGCTCCCCCAGGTCCCCCCATGAGTTCCCTGCCCATGGAAGCCTGTTCCAAATTTTCTCAGAAGTGCTCTTCTTACAAGACAGTGCTCTTAAGTCAAAATTTCTGAGAAAATTTTGCTCTTAATACAAAACGCTCTTAATTCAAGTCACTCTTAAATCAAGGTACCACTGTAATCTCACACTTTGTATGTTAAGTTTTAGCCTTCTCTCCCATAAATTCACCTTCTACTGAATGTGCAGTTAATTCACATTGAATGCATTCATATGCAGCACCTTAAGCTGTACATTCAATATGTTTATGAAACCACATTTTCAGAAGTAGAATGAAGCCATTTTTACTGGTATACAATGGAAAGAAGTGAAACTATGGCAGACTTACTTGGGATAAACTGGCTCATAGAGATACTTGTCTCTTGCTGATGAAAGATTAAAAAACAGGATGTAGCCACCTGTAGTCTGAAACAGATAAGATTTAAAAAATTAAAAATTACATGTTTAAATGTTTTTTCATGAACTTTAGCACTATTTCAAAGTACTGTTTTATTTAACATGATAAATATGATAGCTAGAGAAAATCAACAAATTTTTTTCAATTGTGAGGACTCCTAAGTAAATATGCAAAGTACTACAGTTATATTATACCACTAGCAAAATGTATCCGTGTTGCAGGAGTAAAATATGTGGTATGTGCCATACCTCTATTGCGCATCATCCTCCCATGCGCATCAAAATCCCATGAGTAACAACCCCCATGCACAACATGGGGGAGGGGAGTTGTTCAATCCCTAAACATGTCATATATTTCTAATTAGTTTGTATAAAAATGAAGACTCTGCTACTTTAAATATAACACACATTGTACATTTTCTCTGTGAAGTTGTAAGGACCTCTAATAAAAAATGTATTCTCAATATTAAGATACCGCATATATTCCCATTTTTCCTAATATAGACTTGTCCAGAAAATTACACATCCAAATTGGGAAGAAGCAGAGTATGCTGTTGATGATTGGATGGGACTGACTTCAGCTTGCTAGATGGTTAAAAGTACAAACTCTAGTAAGAAAATATATTTTAATAAAGTTGTTCCATTTTTCAAATTAACTAATTTAGCACTGGCTGAGAATGCTTGTCAAAGTGCCAGAGGAGAAAAATAAAAGGTTTCAGGTTTCTTTCCAGACATGGTTTCCTGTTTTTCAATTAAGGATTTAGTAGGAGGAAAGCCTACACTTGTTAGCCTATTTCACTAGTAGTTCTACCAGCAGCTCCCCTCAGTTTTAGAAAAAATCAGTTACAAATCTAAGATAAAAAACATTGTCATGAAAAGCAATGCACTGAATTACAATACGAAGTTTTTTATATTTTTAATTAATTTTAATGCTTATGAAACTTTAAAAAAAACAAAATTATATTATATATTCCCAGCTTCTCTGCTTTGCTAATTAGCAATCACATTAAGTATTTATGCTCACTGCTTATCTTAGGCAAGCAGAGTAAAGAAATACTGAAGTTACTTCCTGATGTTAACACACAAAAACCTTCTTAAATTCCATCCTTAATGAAAGTTGATAATGTTCCGTCCAACCTTCTGTCCACACTACTATAAAAACATCCAGAATGAATTTTAATCTAAATTTTATACTAGTAATCATAGATTAATCATGTGGCTTGAATGCTTACAAGAAACATTACTGCAAAAGTCAAATTTGCAAATTACGAACTTTGCAATGGGCAAAGACAGGCCCCCAAATTCTGCAAGACTTGTTCTGGAATAAAAGAAATCTTCAGAATCTAATGGGTGGCAAAGTACACTTGCCCATTTACTTGAGAAGGCTAGACTCTTAGTAGATGTGAGTATAACTGAAGTTTAAGAATGACTTCTATTCCTAGCAGAACGGTGCAATTATAACACTATCACACATGTGCAAAAGCATCAGAGGATGCACAAAAGTGTCAATGTAACCTTGCATAACTTATATGTCCATAACTATGGGAGTCACTATAGAATTATACTATATTTCTTTCTTTTCCTGTTTTTCTCTTTTAAAAATCAATAAAAAAATTTTTAAAAATCATTTCAGGTTTCCCAATATCTTTCAGGAATTCCAGGAACCAGTTTCAAGCCCAATAAGATGTTAATCACTTAAATACTATATAACTTTAAATTCCACAGTATCCTTCTCTATGCCAAGGCAATCTACCTCCAGAGTACTCTGGATTCTTTTCCTCCACTTTTTCTCTCCCCCTCCTCTCCTGGACACCTGGTAGAAAGGGCCTTCTTCACACTGGGCTTCATGAATCTGGCTTCCCCAGGAGGGATCTCCCCCCAAGGTGGTCCCCAAAAGGGATCTCCCCTGAAAGTGGTCCCTAGGAGCCACACCAACCCTTCTCTCAACACCAGCCTATAAGCCTCAGGAACAGAACCGGGGGTGAGGAGAGGGAATGCACTGAAACTTTGGGGCAAACTTTTATTCCCCCTTCCTCCTGCCTGGGTGGCGCCTTTCTGATTACTGGGGCAGAGACGATCCTGTCGCCATCCAGAGCCTTCTGGGGAGCTGTTTCACTCCACAGGCAGGGAGAAAATAAGAGGAAAACCAAAGAATGAGCAGCAAATCCTGGTGCGGAGAAAAGGAAAGTCTGTTTCCTCTTAGCCCGAGCCTCTTCTTCTGCTGCACCATCTTCCTCCTTTGGCTCTGCATAGAGACTGAGGGTTGACTTGCTCTACTGGGCTCTCCACAATGCCTGCTTCCAGCTCAATCCCTTGCCTTGTCCCTACTCCAACATCAGGCACAGTAGCGCAGTGTGGAGATCCGGCTCTGTCTAGCCTAGGGGTGTTGAACTCATTTATCACAGCCCTTTAGGCCTCTCGTACCACCTCCATTGAGCAGAGGGGGTGTTAAATTGCAGGCCATCACTTGTGGGTTAATATAAAATGGCTAGATGGGCCGGATTTGGCCCGCAAGCCTTGTGTTTGACACTTTAGATACTGTTAGCCTAAGATACTGTTTGCCTTATGCACATAATCATAAACCTTTATAGTTCATCGATTTCCCTAGAAATATCATCACTGTACCCATACTGAGAATTACCAACACTATTTTGAATCTCCACTGTATCTAGAAGCATCTCTTGACAGAACAGGAACATACTTTATTAGAATGTTTCACTAACTAAATGAAGTAAGAAAACAGTCAATCAGAAGTCACATTTCAGCTGTAGAAAAACAGTACTTCATTTACAGTACAGTACAGTAGGTAAAAAGCCAATATTCCTCCAAGTATTTTTGTGTATTTTGAAAGCAACCACCATCACAGGTTTCATTCCAATAGACAGAAATGTTCAAGCACCCTCTTTAATCCATAAGGAGGTGGACTACAACTAGCTTAAGATATTAGACCTAAGCACATTACTAGAAAGCATAAAAACCAACGTAAAATTTAAACCCATTTCCAAGAGTGAAATACAGTATTAGCAAAATAAATTAATAATTGAAGCTTGGTGTTGCTTTTTTGGACTGCCCATTCACATTATAACAGCAGTTCTCAATTCAGGGGTCTTGTACCTATGAGGTGTGTGAAGGAAGCCCAGGGTACATGAGGTGCTGTAAGAATTAAGAACACACTTTGCCTTGAGCAATTTGAAATTTTCCTTGAGTTGCATGCAGCACAAAAGATTGCCTTTTAGTACACATAAAATAAAGCTGCATTTTAGTAAAGGTTAAAAAACATCAAGATCATTTATGTTTCAACATTTGCTTAGCTACCAGAGGGATAAAGGCAATTTCATTTTGTAAACTGCAAATTTGTTAGGATATCCATGACCAAGTGACACCAGAAGTTCAACAGGCACTTTGCTATAAAAAACAGCAATATGGAATGTAACCTCAGGCAAAATGAACTTGGAAGATTACTAAAATACTTTTTTTTTGTTCTAAATAAAGCTAGCCTGGGAAGTGTCTGAAAGTCAAGTCTCTCAGCCAGTTTTTCTTTTTGTTTTCTAAAGACTTAAAATGAAGATATTACATGAATGTATAAAGAAGGTTGTGTTTTTGTGATTAATGTTAATTAAGGAAAACAAAAATGCATTCACTTTTGTACAGCTAAAAATACCACTCAATTTATTTGAAGCTACAGCTTTATGCAGGAAAGCAACAGAGAAAGAATCTAGATTACAACTCCGTTTCCTATTTTGTTATCATACAGCAGCAATTTAAAAAATACAAAATCAAAATTTTAAAGTATATTTAAGGATTGCTTAAGCCAGTGGTTCTTGAGCATTTCAGCCCACGAACCCACAGAAATAATGTCACAGCTGGAACAGGAAGTGTCATCACTGACGCCAGAGCTTCGCCATGTCTTCTTGAAAGCAAGTCCCACTGTGTTCAGTGAGACTTACCTCCCACCCAGGAAAGCAGCTTGAACGCAAAGATGAAGGCACTCAGTGTGATTCCAAGATGATGTCCAGCTTTTTGCAACCTCCCTAAAATGAAGTTGCGCCCCTCAGGGGGGCCTGACTCCCACTTTGAGAAACACTGGCTTAAGCATTCATTTTGAAATAACTACCTAAAATGAAGAAGTTATACAACTGCTTTGAACAGTAGTCTACATTGAAGCTTATATGAAAGTGGTTATTGATAATCTAGTTAGAGCAATACAGTCTGCAGAAACACTATAATCAAGTTGAGGCCAGTGCATACCTGAATTAACTGAAACAAAAAGCAATGTGAAGTTATTGCACATTCGCATTCAGCCAGATCTTCCAATACATATGCAGGCCTCCGTCAGTCTTGAAAGACTATGGTATTGTGCTTGGTGCTGCATATGCTGCATGCGAAGCACAAAAGCCTGGGTTGGATTGTTATGGAGGATAGGCTGTTACCCAAGCAGCAAATTCCCCCTCTCCACGCCACTGAATTAGTCCAATGGAAAGGCAGAGCCTATACGATTGGATCCAGCTGGCGTCATCCAGCTGGCATCGCAGAGCTGGGCTAAGGACAGGAGCTCACCCTGTCTTGTGGAGCCGACCTGGGTCTCGAACCCTGGTCTGCTTGTTAACAGGCACAGTGTCTTAACCACTTTATTTAGGCCTCTCATGAGGCAAACTACACAATAGATGTCCCTGCCAGAGACACACATGCATCACTTAACATCTTAAACAAGCATCTTTAAAAAGTACAGGAAAGAAGCTTCTCCATCAGATGTTTCTACATAACACTTAGGTTCTTGGTAACATCACAAGAACAAACATTTAAGTTTGAAATGCTTTTAATTCACATAGTGTGGTAGAAGCATATTAATATATGCCTAAAACAGGAAGGTGCTGTGCCTGCCCCTCAGAAGATCAGCAGGTCAGCAGTTTGAGACCTGAGTACTGCATGACAGAGTGAGCTTCTGTCCTTAGCCAAGCTCCTGCCAACCTAGCAGTTTGAAAGCATGCAAATGCAAGTAGATTAATAGGTATCACTTCAGTGGGAAGGTAACAGTGTTCAGTGCACCTCAACATATAGTCACATTGGCCACATGACCACGGAAGCGTCTTTGGACAATGCTGGCTCTTTGGCTTAGAGATGGAGATGAGTACCGCACCCTTGAGTCAGACACAACTAGCAGGGCAACCTGTGGGGGACACTTTTAAAACAGGGGTAGGCAATAGGTGCTGAACTTGGCACACAGAACGCAGCTTACTAGCATGCCAAGGTGCCCCTGGCATGTCACAGCCAGGAGTTCCTGCTGCTGCCACTGCCCCAATTGCCAGCAGGCAGCTGCCCGTCACCATTGCTGATGCCCAGAACAGCAACATCTCTTCCCCCCCCCCAATCAGAATGGAAGGTGCTGGACGCAGAGACCCTGTGCCCTCGGAAGCCTTCTGCATGAAAGAGGTGGGTGGCTTAGATGCAGACAGGCTGGGGGATCTGTGCTAAAGGGCCTAGTAAGGCTGGACAGTAATGCTGGTGCCTCCCTCAGCAGCCTCCCAGGGCCAGCAACAGAAGCAACAGGCCTGGAAGTATTGAGGCCAGGCAGGCAGATGATGCAGGCAGAGTGGCGGAGAGAGCCAACGTGCAATGTAGGGTTCTCCCTGCTGCCCCAGTAGCCGGAGCCCTGTATGGGGCTGGCTAAGTTCTGTAAACTTTAGAATCATGTTGGCATGTGGAATAACATTGTAACATTAGTTCAGCACTACAGTGCCAAAAGGTTGATGATCCATGGCTAAAGATACATAATCTTCTATATATATATAAAAGAGAAAAGTCACTGACTGACTCACTGACTGACTCATCACCGCCCTGCCAAAAACGCTGGGCCTAGAAGTGTAAAATTTGGGGTGGGTGTTCCTTTGTGACCGAGGGGTGCACTAAGAACTGGTTTTCGGAAATTCCAACCGGAAGGGGGTGAAAAGAGGCGCAACATGTTTTCCTTCCTATACTTTGCATTGGAGAATTGATATACTCATCAACATTCCGCCCCAACTGCTGGGCCTAGAAGCATGGAATTCTGGGAGGGATCCTTCTGTCACCTGAACACCCACCAAGAACGCATCTGGAGAAATTTAACCCTTCAGGGGCTGAAAAGGGGGCAATGTGTTTCTGTCCTATACTTAACATGGGAGACGGACCAACATCCAGCCAATTTGGTACTCGGTGCCTGGTGCACTGGGGGGATATTGTTTGGAGGGAGGGGTTGCACTGGGGAGGATGCTCCGCATGAGAGATGTTGTGCATGGGGGGGTTGATGCACATGGGGGAAGTTGCGTATGGGGAACTGATGCGCATGGGGGAAGTTGCATGTGGGGGACTGATGCGCATGGGAAAGTTGCGTGTGGGGGGAAGTTGCACGTGGGGGACTGATGCGCATGGGAAAGTTGCGTGTGGGGGACTGATGCGCATGGGAAAGTTGCACATGGGGGACTGATGCACATGGGGGACTGATGTGCTATGGGGGAAATGTTCATCCCGCAACGCGGGTACGCTTTTCGCTAGTTTATAAGAATATATGCCTAAAAGATACAGAATTTATACGAATAGGAATTCTTGATTTTATTGGCCTGTTACTGGCTTCAACTTTATTGGCCTCAATTTTTAAGACCAAGGTCAATGCAATGAAAGGAACATTCATGACTTTAAACAGAGTTAGAAAACAGCAGGCTATTGTTCATGCCAGCTGGTAGGACACTCAACTGGAGAGCATTGTCAGCTTTATTACCAGTACTACCTCCTAATGCAAAATATCACACAATTCAGACTCCAAATCTAAATAAGAATGCACTTATCTTTCAACCCTACAACTAAAATCTCTCACTACACAAAGCACTATTAGAACAATAATAGTGTCAAGCAATAAATTGCTTTACGATTAATATTGAAATCACTCAACACTTTTTTCCTTCTCTTTTCTTAATCTGAATCAGTTTTACAGTTGTGCTAAGTCTACTGGTAAACAAATGCACCACCACAGCTTTATACATAAAACCCTCTTTTCTTATAATCGAAAATAATTACTTTTTATCATAATTCACCTTTCTTCATACAGAACTGATTAAGATTACCCTGGTGTAGCTACCTCTCATCAAGCAACACCTGCTCAGTTAACAACATTCTCCCTTCACAATGCAATCATGCCTTACCCATCTGTTAAGACTCAACTGAAGGTTTCTTGACTAGAGATCAACTTACTCAAGTTGATCCTCATCTGCTCCCCTACTCAACATATGTATGAAAGTGTCTGGATACAAGACATATATACCTGTTTACAGCAAGAATTCAATTTTAATCAATAATAATTCTATTATCTTCCAGGTTTCATCTCTAGTATATGCTTGTGCAAATAGCCAGAAGCTATTTTGCCAAAATGTGTCTTCAATTTATGTCCAAAGGGTCACATTATATAAATACCTTATCAACCATTTCAAAAATGAATAGAAAAAATAGGCTCGCAATCATCATTGGCATCCTTCAGTCTCAAAAGACTATGGTATCATGCTCTGATTGGAGGCCCTGAAACAACATCGAGTGTGGCTAAAAAGGCCAATTCGAGAGTGGCAATCCCTTCCACACTGAGGACAAATAAATTCCGTCCCCTGCCCAGGTCCCAGGTTTCGCTGCTTTCGGGTCTGTCTCTTTGCTTCAGCCTGCCGAACAAGTGTCTCTTCCAGTTGGAGAAGGCCATGCTGGGTCTTTTGCCTCCACGCTGAACGATCGGAGGTCAAGGTTTCCCAGCTGTTGATGTCCATTCCCAAGGCCTTTAGATCCCTCCTGCAGATGTCTTTGTATCGCAGCTGTGGTCTCCCTCTAGGGAGCTTTCCCTGCACTAATTCTCCATATAGGAGATCTTTTGGAATCCGGCCATCAGCCATTCTCACGACATGCCCAAGCCAGCATAGACGTCGCTGTTTCAGAAGTGTGAACATGCTAGAGACTCCCGCACGTTCCAAGACTGCGTCATTTGAAACTTTGTCACGCCAGGTTATGTCAAGAATACGTTGGAGACAGCGCATATGGAAGGTGTTCAGCTTTCTCTCCTGCCATGCATAAAGGGTCCAAGACTCGCTGCAGTACAAGAGTGTGCTCAGGACGCAAGCTCTATAGACCTGGATCTTCATATGTTCCGTCAGCTTCTTATTAAGCCATACTTTCTTTGTAAGCTTGGAGAATGTGGTAGCTGCTTTACCAATACGTTTATTCAGCTCAGTCTCTAAGGAGAGAGTGTCAGAGATAGTTGAGCCAAGGTACACAAAGTCATGGACAACCTCCAGTTCATGTTCAGAGATTGTGATGCAGGGAGGTGGATCCACACCCTGACCCATGACTTGTGTTTTCCTTCAAGCTGATTGTTAGTCCAAAGTCTTGGCAGGCTTTGCTAAAACGGTCCATAAGTTGTTGAAGGTCTTCAGCAGAGTGAGCAGTAACAGCAGCATCGTTGGCGAAGAGGAACTCCCGCAAGCATTTCAGCTGGACATTGGACTTTGCTCTTAGTCTGGAAGGATTGTAGAGTTTTCCGTCTGATCTGGTCCGGAGATAGATTCCCTCTGTTGCATTTCCAAAAGCATGCTTCAGCATGACTGCAAAAAAGATCCCAAATAGAGTTGGTGCGAGGACGCAGCCCTGTTTCACTCCACTTCGGAGGTGAAAGGAGTCTGATGTTAGGCCATCAAAAACTACAGTGCCCTTCATGTCCTCGTGAAAGGACCTGATGATGTTGAGGAGCTTAGGTGGGCATCCAATCTTGGGGAGGATTTTAAAAAGGCCGTCCCTACTAACCAAATCAAAAGCCTTTGTGAGATCTATGAAGGCTACAAAGAGTGGCTGTCTTTGTTCTCTACATTTCTCTTGCAACTGTCGAAGGGAAAATACCATATCAGTGGTGGACCTGTTGGCTCGAAATCCACACTGTGATTCAGGATAGATCCTCTCTGCAAGCACCTGAAGCCTTTTCAGTATGACTCGGGCAAGCAGCTTCCCTACAACACTCAGAAGAGAGATGCCACGGTAGTTGTTGCAGTCACCCATCGCCTTTGTTCTTGTACAGTGTGACGATATTAGCGTCCTTCATGTCCTGTGGTACTCCACCTTCCCTCCAACAAAGGCAGAATATCTTGTACAGTTCAGTGGAAATGGTCCCTCTACAGCACCTCAGAACTTCAGCAGGGATTTATCTTTCCCGGGTGCCTTGCCAAAAGCAAGGGAATCCAGGGCTTCATTTAGTTCTTCTAAAGTTGGTTCACTGTCAAGCTCCTCCAAGACAGGCAGGCACTCAATGTTGTTTAATGCTTCTTCAGTTACTGCGTTTTCTCTGGAGTATAGCTCAGAGTAGTGCTGCACCCAGCGTGCCATCTGCTGTGCTCGGTCCTGGATGACCTCACCTGTAGCAGACTTAAGCGGGGCAGATTTCCTCACTGTTGGACCTAAGGCCTGCTTGATGCCATCATACATCCCCTTGATGTTGCCTGTGTCAGCTGCTACCTGGATCTGAGAGCAAAGCTGCAGTCAATAATTGTTAGCACATCTCCTGGCAATCTGTTGGACCTTGCTACGGGCGGCTCACAGGGCTTGAAGGTTGCGCTCACTAGAACAGGCTTTATATGCAGTTAGAGCTCTCCTCTTTTCCTCAAGGGCTGGTGCCAGCTCCTCCGAGTGGGCTTCAAACCAATCTGCTGTCTTTCTAACCTGCTTACCAAAAACTGATAAGGCGGTAGTATAAACAGCATTCTTGAAATGTTCCCATCGTTCAGAAGCGTTTGCCTCAGCTGGGCCTGGGAGAATTTCCTCAAGTGCTTGGTCAAATTCCAACACTTTTTCTAGGCTGCGGGTCTTGCTGATATTGATTCATGGTCTTCCTTCCTTCTTTGAGTGATGCAGCGTCTTTGCTTGTAGTTTTACTCTGCTGCACACCAAGGAGTGGTCAGTATCGCAATCAGCACTCTGATAGCTACGGGTGATCTTAATGCTAGGAAGGCTGGAGCGCCTGGTGAGGATCAAGTCAAGTTGATGCCAGTGCTTTGATCTTGGGTGTTGCCAAGACACTCTGTGTTGAGGTTTTGTGTTAAAGAATGTATTGCTAATGCAAAAATCATAACAGCAGCAAAACTCCAGCAGGCGTTGGCCATTTTCATTCATCTTCCCAATGCCAAAACGACCTAGACAAGCAGGCCAAGAACTATGGTCAGATCCAACTCTTGCATTAAAATCACCAAGAATAAACAATGGTTCTTTCTCAGGGATTTTCTTGATAGTGGCAGCCAGATCATCATAGAATTTGTCTTTGGATTCTGCTGAAGATGATAGTTTTGGTGCATATGCACTAATAAGAGTGACCAACCCTACTGATGACTGTAGCTGCAGAGACAGAATTCTTTCACTTCCTCCGGTAGGTGGAATAATGAGTCCAAGTAGGGTGTTTCTAACTGCAAACCCAACTCCATATTCCCTAGTCTCACTTGATGGCTTTCCCTGCCAGAAGAATGAGAAATTTCTCTCCTTAATAGATCCTAAGTCTGACAGCCTTGTCTCTTGAAGGGCAACTATGTCCATCTCCAGTCTGCTCAGTTCCATATCAATGACAGCTGTCTTACGTACGTCATCCAGTTCTCGTAAATTGTCAGAAAAGCCGGGGGTCATTGTCTGAACGTTCCAAGTGCCCAACTTAAGGGCTGAAGTTTTCTTATGTTTATTGCATGGTGCTCAGTTGCCGATCTGCTTGTCGGTTTTCACCCTAAACCCCACGCACCCAGTGAGGTTAACAGACCGTGGCGAGGCAGCATCTTACTGGCTGGGGACTGCCCAGCTTAAGGCGGGCGATAGCTGCCCAGTGAGGCACGATGACCTCTCCCACCGTCAGAAGTAGCCCCTGGTGTCAAGCTCTTCGCCAATCGAGCAACGACTTATAACCGGTAACTGCCACTTCCCGTGTTGTTTCCACGCTGTACACGAGGCTGGAGTTCCTCTCCAGAGCACGAAGGCCTGGGTAGGTTATTATGGGGGATAGGCTGTTACCCAAGCAGAGAATCCCCCCTCTCCACGCCGCTGAAATAGTCCAATGGAAAGGCAAAGCCGATACGATTGGTTCCAGCTGCGTCGCAGGAGTTATCAGTACATGACTGTAACACAGTCACGAACTGCTTTCGGGACTCCGGCTCCGGATTTTTCCTCGAGGTTTACTCCTGAAGCCTTTCCCATAAATGGGTATAGCCACAAGGCAGCAGAGGTTTAGTGGGAGTTTTCCTTCTCCTAGGCAGGTTCAACAAGGACTCACTCGTGTGATATGCAAGTCACAAGGTTCATCCTCACGTTACACTCAGTCTCATGCTCCACTACCACAGATAATACAGGGGGCCCCCTCCTGTACAGACAACCTGCAGGGTAGGACCCAGACTGGCCTTCCTCCTGCAAAAATACAAGCTGCAAACATTGGGGGCCCCACTCTAAAGAGAAGGAAAAAAGGGAAAAACAAAAACAACCAGCACCATGAATAACACAGAGCCCTTCCTCTGCCACTGAAAGGAAACTCTAGGCACAACATGGACTTCCCCCACTCAAAAGACAAAGAGAGAGAAAAAAAGAGAAAAACACCACCATGAATCCCAGAGCCCTTCCTCTGCCACTGAAAGGAAACTGTTCAGTTTCTGTTCAGTTTGGATTCAGTTCAGTTTCTGTTCAGTTTGTCACCTGGCATGACAAAGTCTCAAATGACGCAGTATTGGAACGTGCGGGAGTCTCTAGCACGTTCACACTTCTGAAACAGCAGCGTCTACGCTGGCTTGGGCATGTCGTGAGAATGGCTGATGGTCGGATTCCAAAAGATCTCTTATATGGAGAATTAGTGCAGGGAAAGCGCCCAAGAAGGAGACCACAGCTGCGATACAAGGACATCTGCAAGAGGGATCTAAAGGCCCTGGGAATGGACATCAACAGCTGGGAAACCTTGACCTCTGACCGTTCAGCGTGGAGGCAAAAGACACAGCAAGGCCTTCTCCAACTGGAAGAGACACTTGTTCGGCAGGCTGAAGCAAAGAGACAGACCCGAAAGCAGTGAAACATGGAGCCTAGGCAGGGGACGGAATTTATTTGTCCTCAGTGTGGAAGGGATTGCCACTCTCACATTGGCCTCTTTAGTCACACTAGATGTTGTTTCAGGACCTCCAATCACAGCACGATACCATAGTCTTTCAAGACTGAAGGATGCCAATACTTATACTATTTTTTATGAAAAAACAATGCATAGACTGCAAAATTTCACAGTTCTTGGCCAAAATCTCATGCTCACTTAAGCCATATTAAGCCAATATTAAAGTTAAATTATACAATACTATAACAATAAGCCATAATACAAAGCTAATATTCTCTCAATTAATCTAGACTTCTTTTAAAATCTGACTTTCATTGTCACATTGCATTTCTTTGACAATCATCATTCTACCACCAAACCAACTGTGCATGAACTTTCTATCCCACATTCTAAACAGAGCCTTTATACTCACAGAAACAGCGATCATAGTGCTGTCAGGCCTCCATTCAGCTTGATCATAGGGTCCAAATTGTGACACTGCTCTTGGCAATTCTCTGTAGCTTATAATTAACACACTGGGCTGAGGGGGGAAAAAGTAACAGTTACATATTTTTAAAGCGTATTAGAAATCACATTCCCCTATCTCTCTGACCCAAACAGTTGTTTTAAAATGTGTAGGTATTACAAAAAGTGTTTTAACATGGCAAAAATCATTCTAATTCTTCATTTTCAATATCTAGTTCAGTTATTTTCAACCAGTATGCCATGGCACACTGGTGTGCTGCAGATTGTCCTCAGGTGTGCCGTGGGAATTTTGGGATTGACATTCATTAATAGGAAAATTGGGGGATTTGAACAGTCTGATATGCTTTGTCAATGGTAAAAATAATCAATGGTTTGCCTTGACAATTTCAGTGCCTTGTTAAGTGTGCTGTGAGATGAAAAAGTTGAAAATCACTGATCTAGTTTGTCTAGATTTACTATTGTAGACTGATGGCCACAATGAGTATATTACAGACAAAATACAGCCCACGTTTTTTGAATGCATATTAAGTCCCTTTACAGCAAACAGTTGAGAGTCATGGCAAGGAGAGTGTCAAGTGCCTGAACATTTCATCCAAGATAAGATCTGATGCCTTGAAACAGTTTGCCAAACACTATAAAGGACTGGCTCCTTTAGAAGCAGAAATTGTAGCAATGCAACAGTTTCACATTGGAAAACATACCATATTTACTCAAATCTCATGCACATCTTTCTCAGCCTAATTTAATCTCCAAAATCAGGGTGCATATTAGATTTGAGTAAATATGGTATTTTGATTATAAGTATAATCAATTTAAATATTTAGTTTGAAAGTTAACTATATTGTAATAAAAAATGAAACAAATCCATAAAGTAATGCAATTGGGTAAAAATCATTAACATTAACCCATTGGCATGTTATTTTTATCAAACTACTAATTGCTGTATGCAGTAAAATTAAATTTTGCACCTACTTTGCAGCTGCACATTACAATCACCAATAAACTTTAAAAAAACTATTAAATCTTTTAAAATAAGGGTACACATTAGATTAGATAGCATATTAGAGTCAAGCAAATGCAGGTAACATAATCCCACCAGGATTAAAGGGAGATGCATGTTACACACCAGTGATGACAAACTTTTTGGACTTGGTCAAATAAATGGGAAAATGCCCAACTGACTCTGCTGGTATCTCACCCCCACTCCAAACAAAAAAAAGAAACAATTTTTTTAAAATACATTCAAATCCTATGCTACATACACATTATATAAAATTTGATAAATAATTACAAAATAAAATACAAGTTGTACAAACATAGTTTGGTGTTGGTGAAAATTCTGTGTCATTCAAAACTTTCTGAAGTGTCACCTTTGACATGTGTGATAGGTTTGCCGTCACTATTATATAGCAAGCTTGTATTTTAATTAGCTATTATTATTTTTCCATTTTCTTTGTAAACCGCTTTGTGAACTTCTTAGTTGAAAAGCGGTATATAAATACTGTAGACGTATACGTAGACGTATGGAAAGCCAACCTTGCAGAAAAGGAACAATATGCATTCCTAGGCCCATCACTTTATTTTTCCATTGCATGTTTTCTTCAATCTATGGATTGTGACCCCAATTTCAATCATCAAAAGAGCCAAAGCTTGGTATGTGCTATTTACCCTAAAGCTATTTCAAGTTTATTACCAGGTTAGGGAGGGAGGTAGAAAAAACACAATCTTGTGCCCAAAGAGGATGTCAACCTGACCTCAACTTCTCTCTCTCTCTCTCTCTCTCTCTTGATGCTGGCAGCAGTAGCCAAATCAATTCAGTTAGCTGCAGTTCATTTTTCCTTTCACTTTATCTAGTGGAAGTAGCCCCCTTGAGCTCTGTCATCACTCTTGATTCACCAAATGTTTTTCAATATAGACCACTCTGTCCTTGAGTAGATGGGTGGACTAGACATTAACATTTTATTTATCAAAAGTTCATATATTTGCCTTACGCTAAATAAATTGATAAACCAAGCAGTTAGCATGCCAGAGATTGGGCTATTTTTAATTACATTGCATTTTTCTGGTATTCATATCCCATACCTCACTTTTCTCCTAGAAATTCTATAGTGGACGCATAAAAAAATCTGGTTACGGATGCCCACTGGAATTTGCTCCCATCTTTTTCTTTCTTAAATGCTTATGTTATCTGTCTTACTTCAGGAAAGAAGGAATAAGCTAGTAATTCAACTACATGAAACAGAGGAATCCCATTGATATAACTGATTATATATACACCAAGTCTGAAACTTTCAGATTAACATTATAGATTCCACACAAAGACTTGCTTTATCCTGACAAGTCAAGGGAGTTAAGATGAAGCAAATATTGGAAGTCAGTGACTCAAGCAAACTATCCAGTCCTTATCTACTTTGTGACCCTGCAAACTGATAATATGCTGATCTCTGACATAAATACTAGTACAGAGCACTGCCACTTCTCAAGCTTTATAGTTATCTACTGCCACAATACTCTTGGCTAATTTTATAATGAACCTCTGCAAGTTAGTTACATATTGTCGTAATTTAGGTTAATGTAAAATAAACCAGACAATTTAAAAGGCTCATTAACTACTGAACACTTGAGAAAACATTTCGTATTGTATTTTATTGACAATTATTATTTAGGTTTCAAAGGAAGTTACCTTATGCTAAACCCATCTAGTTCAGTGCTTCTCAATGTTTGTCCTTGACCATATCACTTCACATGGTCTACCTACTGAAAATACCAATGGAAGTAACTGGAAATATTACTTCTGGGAAGTCAAATGTGATATGACAAATGCCAGCAAGAGACTCGGGGTAGATAGGAGGACTTTTCAAGTGTGCGAGACCATGTTTTGGAGCTCTGCCTATGAAGCTTCTTGCCACTGTTATTATCCTGACTGCTGATCTCACTGCTGGGCAGCAAGTATCCAGGGGTCCGACAAGTACTACTAGACATTAATTCAAGTACCACTGCTAGTACTCAGATGGTTGAGCAAACAACGATCTAGTTCAGTATTGTATACGCTGACCAGAAACAGCTTACAGAGTTTCAGACAGGTTTTCTGCTGCTCTATGTGGAGATGCCAGGGACTGAATCTGGAGTCTTCTGCATGCAAATCTTGTGAACTATCACCGAATTCTTTTAAAAATCACTTAAATTTATTGATGCAATCTGCTACCTGTTGTTGTTCTTCTGTATAATGAGAACAATGGCAAATTTTAAGCACAACAATGTGGTTTCTAAAATACAATGAAGGTAAGCCAGGAGAAGTAGAAACAATTGAATATGTTGAGCAGAATAAAAGTTCTAAACAAAGGCACGTCAAGGAACAGAAAAAGCTTTCAAAAAACCAAATTAAAGTATAATATCAGCAACAAAAATATAATAATTACTCCAACATGATTCTTGGTTTTGCCCTTCCCTCATCACCATTTCATGCCACCTTTCAGCAACTGTTTTCCAGATAGAAGCTCTTATTAAGAACCTTTAAGGGAGTGGGACTGAGCAGCTGGAAATTGCTCACCACATAACAGTCCTGTACCTTTTGCCCTAAAAGATGTATTTCAAATGAAGAAAATGGCTAGCTATATCCCTTTTCAGAAATAGATGAAGCCTTCTTTTGTCACAATTTTTCTGTAAGACTCTATCTGCTCCAGGTTTTTTTTTAAAAACCAAGTTTTTGCTTCAGATCTGGCTGCACTATTAAAAAACTGCACATATCTACCTTCCATCATCATTACCTTCTGCTCATATTGCAATCACTCTCAAGAAAGCTTGTTCATCCTGTCACTTACTAAGGCTTTGTGTTACAATTATTAAATCCTATTGATTTCTAAATACTGTACAGTAAATACTATACCAGTGGTTATCAAAGTGGGGGTCAGAATCCCCTTGGGGGTTGCTTTCACTTCAGGGGTTGTGAAAAACTGGGTGCCCCCATCTTGGAATCTGACACTGGGTCCTGGCATCTTGGACTGGGCACTCAGGCTGCAATCCACTTTCCTGGGAATAAATCTCATTGAACATAATGGGGCTTACTGCCAAGTAGACATCAAGGGGCTCTTTCATCACAGTGGTATCACTTCTTAAATATTTCTTTAGCCAGCCATTTAAAATGACACTGAATAAAATTATGGAAGAAAGGTTCACCATAAGTTACAAGCAATGATTACTGTATGCAACCTTCAGATTTTCTAAGTAGCCTATCTTGGAATGCCAAGTGCAAGGGAATGGCAACAGGTATTTTTTTTGCCTTGTATGCTGCCCAGAGAAATGTGACAGGACACTATGAGTTACAGGAAGCTGGGATAGGCTCTTGGTCTGATCCAGAAGGACTCTGCTTTTATTGTAAAACTCATGTAATTTGATCATTAAAACACAGAGACCTGTCAAGTCTTGCACTTTCTGACCTGACAAATATTTGTTAGATGTATTCTAAAAGTGTGAGGCATGTTATTCCACTGAAGAGCCACCAAAGAACATTGATGTTAGCACACTTTAAAAATATACTTATACACTTACATTAACATTCCCGTAACAGGGACATTTCAACAGTTGCACAGAGCAATCCTATAAGACACCATTTAACCACAACAACTCACATAATTTGATGACAAGGTTTTCATCCCTATATCCAACTGGTGCACTTCCTATAAGCTGGTCTCTTCCAGCCCAGCCACACTCACCAGCATTGCCACTCTGGTGTTTTATGCTACAAAAAAGCTGTATGTAACTGATGAAACTATATGCATCTCCCTGAAATGCACACTGAGAGCTATCTCAGTGCAGGGTTCCCCCTCTTTCTGACAGTTTGTTTTCTGATGGTTCCACTCTTTCAATTTCAATTATACCCAAAACTCATACAAAACCCATGCTCCAATCAAAACGCATACAAAACCCATGCTCCGATCTTCCAACCTCACTCTGCTGTTGTAAGGGTATAATTATTTTCCCTGATGTTGATTTCCATGTAACATGCTGATCAAACTGTTTTTGGCATTTCTGTATGATTTTCTTCAGTAAATAACTATCATTCAAATACATAAGATACTCATTTCCCATACATGCCTTTGTTCATTTTACCATAATTTGTTATGTATTTTGGCTAAGTGTTAATAAAAGTGTTATTTAGGCTTTTGGAAGTGATATTTATGTCTTTTTTGGTGGCCATTTTGCATTTGCATGCTTTTCAGACTTTTTTCAAGGCTGGATGCCACATTTCAACCATTTTTACTTTCAGACAGTGCTCCAGTCCCTAACCTGTCCAATAAGTGGGGGATGCTTGTGGTTCCAATCTTTGCATGTCTACTCAATGCGATGGCTAAAGAAGCTTTTGAGATTTTTTTTTTTAAAAGCTTGCTTCCACTTCCAAGCACAGAATGCCATCATATCTGCATCATCATTAACCATTGTTTGCTGCAGCCCTCCAGAAAAGCAAGGCTTCCCCAGCTGGTTAACTCTCCATTTTCCATTCTATGAATGCTACAGTGAAGTTTATACATTATTAATGGCTGGAAAGTTTCTGAGCTACCCAATACAGAACTAATAGCTGCTGAAGCACTGTAGGAAACATAACAACTGTCTAGTACTTAATCTTATATGCAATCATATTCTCAAGTGCTCAATGAAAAATAATTCAAGTTCACACAAGACTTTATGAAATAGTACCCCACCCTAAAACTTAGTCTTCCACACCCTAAAAGCCAAGAACTCTGAGAGGTACACCAAACCTCTTCACTCTGGCTATTAAGTATCTCCTGCTACTGCCACTAGAGTTTTCAAACTAGATATCCTAGGTTGGAACAGTGAACATCAATAATACAACACTTTGTTCTATCACTGAGCCATAAATCCTCTCCATACCACTACACAAGACTTCCATAAACCAAAGAAAAAACACAATTATTTTCTTGACAATTATGGTTGAATGAATTTAGGAAATTTTGGCAGTACTGAATTTAAAAAATGGCATCAGTTTTGCTGAACTGGCTCCAGTTTTAGTGAGGGATGGTCACTAAGCATAGTTATATGCTGACTCAAAACCCTTTCTCATGGGGAAGTCAACACCATGGCTTCCTGTCAAGGAAGCCGTTTGAATCAGCATAATAGCTATGCCATGCCCCCAAACTAGAGCCATTAAGGCAAAACCGATACCATTTTTGTATTCAGCGCCCCAAATAACCCAAGAATATTGTTTCCAATTTTCATCAAGAGCTTATACCAGCTATGATTTTTCTGAATATAGACCACTCTGTCCTTGAATGGCTGGGTGGACTAGACATTAACATCTGATTTACCATAACTCAATGTATTTGCCATATGCTAAATAAATAAACCCGAGAATAGGTCTAAATTTTAGGACCTGCATAGCCCTGTGTTATATACTGAAAAATTCTTCCAAATAACTTAAGATATTTGGAATATGATTCTCCTCTTGCTTATTTTATCCTCACAACACTCCTGTGTGGTAGATTTGGCGGAGACATGCTGATTGGCTCAGATCACCCAAAAAGCTTCATGTCTGCATGGGAATTTTGAGCTCTTGTCTCTCTTGGTCTAGCACAATACATCATATGAGCATTATATATATGCACAGCATAAACACACAGATACATGATACTGCATTGTGTTGCGAGACATAACAAGCTAAGCTCAGCTACTAACTAGTAGTATCCATTAGTATCCTAGCACATACATGACACTGAGGAGATTCCTTTATGTAATGGCTTAATGAAGCCAATTTTCTACTTGGAAAACAAAGGAAATATCTGATGCCAATACTAAAAATAGTTCTAAATTTTTTTGGTCACTTAATCCACTGAAAATTGCTATTATGCAGTTAATCTTTCACAGAGTTTGAGGAACATCAAAATATGGCCATAAACTGTTTCACAAAACGAAATTCCTTTCTGTTTGTGACCACTGTCTATGGACATTTCCTGAAAAAGAAGCATATTTTTATGGGGGTTTTCTAGGTGAAAATCCCTTTTTATACAGAAAAATTTGTGTGTAAACACACATACGGTACATATTGATAACCCAGCTTTGTTTTATTTCAGGGATTTATACCTGCCTTTCCCATGCCTAAGACAGTTTACAATTCTTTCATTCTTTTGTCCTCACAACAATCCTAAGAGGTAGGCAAGGTTGAAAGTCAGTTACTTAGTTATTTACGAGCCAAGATCAAACAGCATAAACATCAAATACAAAAACATATGACATTTTGTCAATAGTATACATAAAATCAGTAACTGTAAAATGTGGCCATTACAATAGGTCCCAAGTCATTTAAAGTTTATAGTTAGACTCCTTTGTTATCAAAACTTTAGGAATTTTCATTGCAGCTGCTAAAAAGCTGGCACAAGATTTAGACAAAAAGTCATTTGTACCAGCCAATAACCATCTGACTAGTTCGCTGTCCCCTGAAGGGTGAAAAGACCGAATTAAAGGTCGAATAAAGTTTTCACGACAAGGTTGAAAGTGAGTGACTGGCCCAATATCATTCAGGAAGCCTCATGGCTCAAGGAGGTTTTGAACCTCCAACCCCTGTCCAACTCCCTAAACACTACAGCGTCCTGGCCAGTTCATAATCACAACACATCATATTACTTTGGTATAAGAATACAGCAATTATGTTAACCAATCAGGTCAAAACCTGATTGAGTATTCCACTTCCAGTAATGGTTGGTCATATACATTTCAAAGCTCCACAGCAAAGCATAACTTTTGCCTATCCCTAGCATTTGGTAATCTGATGTACACTGCATCAGAACCGAGGTTACACATAGCTATCATGACTAATAGTCACTGACAGATCAATAGTCCATAAACACATTTTATTTAAAGCAATTTAAACTGATGACTATTAAGACATCTTGTGGTCTAAGTTATATACCCTATGAAGAAATGCTTCTTCTATCAGTCCTGAACCTATCATTAACTATATTTGATGACCCCAAATTCTAGCATTATGCCCAGAAGAAAAATATTTCTTACTATTATGGAAGATCCAGATCCAAATCTCTGCTCATCCACGAAGCGTCCTGAGCAACCTGACCCTGGGCCATTCTCTATCACCCTTACCTAATTCAAAGGATTGTTGTGAGAACAAAGGGAAGGGTTATATACATTATCCTGAACTCCTTGGAAAAAAATTAGAGGTATAAAAATGTGAAAATTTAAAAATAAATCTCTTATGTTCCACCCTGGCTCTCACAATCACAAATACAGTATTTTGAAGCCAACATTCTTAAGGCTGACAAGCAAGTGCTCAGCACTGCTGGCTACGTTATAAGAAGCCTGGATCAACTAAAGTAGAAGCAAAACAGTTTATAACTTCTTACTCTAGTTCCTATGAATTTCAGCTTCCTTTGTTGCCCTTTTAAAAGGAAATGCTTCTCTAATCCAGTTTTGATTTAACAGTGGTTATGGCTGAACATGTAACCAGCCCTCTGATGCCAAGTATTTATAATTGTGAGAGTCAGGATGAAGCATAAGCAAGATTTAAAATTAATTTCACGTTTTTATACCACTATTCTTCCAACGAGCTCCAAGTAGAAGTACACATCGAGCTCCGAGTAGAGGTACATGTGGTTCTCTTCTTTTGTTCTCACAACAACCCTTTGTGATAGGTAGAGTAACAGTTAATAGCCCAGGGTTACTTAGGAAACTTTAATGGCTGAAATCGTATATATTATATATATATTCTCCATATAAGCAAAACAGAACTGTCAAAGCAGTGAAAGAAAAATCAGCAGCAGCAGACTG
The DNA here is from genome assembly GCA_030015325.1 of Cryptoblepharus egeriae. NCBI lineage: Eukaryota > Metazoa > Chordata > Lepidosauria > Squamata > Scincidae > Cryptoblepharus > Cryptoblepharus egeriae. The sequence continues at coordinate 168,754,190 of JAREYC010000002.1, forward strand.
ATGGGATACTTGAATAAAACTGCTAATTTGGCATAGAGGGATGCAGGGGAATGCATTTTTTTCAAATTTATGAAATCTCAACAGTTTTATTTAAGCTTGAATAGCAGATGGTAAAGCTGACAGCAAAACCTGCAAAGAATTTGTGGTTGAAAGGCACAAAATTGAGACAATTTAAACAAAAGATTAATCCCTTTCATGAATGCTTCTTGGCTCTTCCATGTATTTCCCAAGAATTCAGATATCCACAAATCATTGTACAGGATTAGGAATGTGGAATTACAGATTTATGCATAGAAATATTTATTTCCAGTGAGTAAGGCTGGTAAAACATAAGCTATAATCCTAACATAATGGGCTCACTTCTGAGTAAAAGAAACAAGGTTTTCCAACACAGTGTGGAAACTTCAAGGTGTACAGCCTAAATTACTGTCTTTCATCAATTTCACAGACAGTAACAGAGTATCCATAGAGAACTATAGTACTTTAAATTTAAAATGTAGATGCAATTATGTACGTAGATACAAAAAAAAGTGTAGATGCATAATTATATTGTAATTTTGACATCCAGAGATGGGGGATTAGAGAAATCTACTACACTATTTTGAAATGTTTTGTGAACAGAAAGTTGTAAATATTGATTTGTATTTCCAAGCTGGATACAAGGATAGCAGAAGACACTATTGGTAATGCATCAGACAAACCAGCAGCTTAGATCAAAGAGAAAGTGGGAAGGAGTAAATTTTAGTTTTTAAAAAACTTGACAAAACTCCTGCAAAGATTCTATCTTTTTAAGTGGTGTTGTTTTAAACCCAGTCATCTTATATTCCCAGCTCTACTTAACTCAAAGGAACTATATTCCCAAACCAATCAGTTAAAAAGTAAAGTAATGAGGCTACAAGAAACTTTAGCAAACACCACTAATTTCAGAAAGACTCCCCAGACATTTATCCTCAAGAACTGTGCACAAAGGTGTGCAGGCACCACTTTTTAGACACTTCTCTTCTCCTGTGCACTGTTCTGCTAGAGTACTGCTCTCCCCAAAATCCAGTACAACACCACTGTGAGGTAGTCCAATTACTCTCAAATTCGCTGGTTAAGAACAAAGGGTGAAAGAGACAGGCTTGAGACAAGCCAACACTGAGGACTGGGTGAGAGACTCTTAAGTATTGGTGGGTGGCTATAGATAAATGGACTCTTTCCATTGCTGGTGGGAGTAGGAGGAGAGACTTTTCCCATCTCTAGTAGGGGTTAGCAGGAGGGAGTAGATCTGAAGAGAAAACAGAGTAAACACTTCCACTCAGCTAGGTGGGAGTTAATGGATGGTCTTGTCTCATCTCTGGTGGGGATGTGTAGGTGCAAGCAGAGGGGGATGGAGACTCTTCCCAGGTATGATGAGGATAAGCAGGGGTCCCAACTCTGGTGAGGATTGGAGGGGGTAAGCTGGGGGAGGGTCTCTTCCCACCTCCGCTAGGGGAAAGCCGGGCATTCTTCCTCTGGAGTGAGGTAAACAGTGTCCCCTCCTGCATGTTGTTGGAATGTGTGGGGGTATGTATGAGGAGGTCTTGTCCCACGTTGGGTGTGTGTGAGAATGTGTGGGGAAGATCCTTCCATGGTGGGAGTGAGTGGGGGGGTCCCATCTTTGGTGCATGTGTCTCTGCTTGAAAGGGAAAAAGCTGGGGGAGTCTGTTGTGGGTTGAGCTGTGAGAGAGAGGGTGCCACCTCTTGTGGGGGGTAGGTAGGGGGTCCCACATCATGTGAGAGTAAGTGGAAGATTCTCTTCCCACTTCCTCTAGGGGTAAACAGGTCTCTCTTGTGGTGTGGGTAAGCAGTAGGGGTCCCATCTCTGGTGGGGGTGGGTGGGAGTAAGCTGGTGGAGGGGTCTCTTTGATCTCTGGAGAGGGTGAATTGGGAGTCCCACCTCTGGTGGGGATTGGTTGGGGATCTCTTCCCTCCTCTTCTATGGGTAAGCAGGGTGGGGGTAAGCGGGGAGAGGTCGCTTCTCACTTCTTGCTTCTCACCCTGGGGGGGAAAGATGGGGGACTGCTGAAGGCTGAAGTGTGGGGGGTCTCCCTCTCATGGGGGGAGCAGTGGGTCCTGTGGGGCTGGGCTGGGGGGTCCTGTGGAAGGGGGTGGGGGTCCTGGGGGGTCCTCTGGAGGGGGTGGGGGTCCTGTGGGCTGGGCTGGGACCTGTGGGGAATCCTCTGGAGCTGGGCTGTGGGGTCCCGTGGGGTCCTCTGGAGGGGGTGGGGAGTCCTGTGGGGCGGGGCTGGGGGTCCTGTGAGGGGGTCCTGTGGGGTGCTGCCCCCTCCCTGCCCTCCTTCCCCCTCTCACCCTGTGGTGCCAGACGCTGAGCCGGGACGGTGCGAGGACGGCGAAGAGAGTCCTGTGGGGGTCCGCCTGGATCCTCAGCGGGGGCTCCGGAGCCTTGAGGGGGCAGAGCAGCCTCTTGGGCCACCCGCTCAGGAAATACATGTCTGGGGTGTGGGGGTCCTCCGGTCGAGGGTGGCGGCGGAGGGAGGCTCAGCGTGCGGGGACCCCTCGGTGGCGCCGGGGAGGAGCGTCGGAGGCGGCCATGGTCTCCTCCGCCGACGTTCGGAGGGAGAGGGAGGGGGCGGGTCTCCCTCTCCCGAGGGGCGGTTACAGGCGCGCGCCTCTCACTGCGCCCCCTCCCCCTCCTGCCTTCTCGCTCTGCTCCTCTAGCCTCGCTCTGCTAGACCCCCAAACAGCGGTCTGCGTGCGCGTACACGGGTCTGACGGGAGCGAGCGCGCAAGGAGGCGGAGGAGGAGCGGCATCACCCACACTAGGACGGGGAGGGGGCAGAAGGAGGCGGAACAGGAGGCGCACAAGGCTCCGCCATTGGCCCAGCGGCCCAAGGGGAATCCGGAAGTGACGTCACGAGGGCGGGCGCTACCAAAACAAGCTGGATTGGGGGGATGCAGAGAAAGAGACACGCGGCGCCTGGTTTCCTGTTTGTGTGGACTAGTCCATGTCGCTGGGAGGGGGGAAGGGGATGTCTCAGGCAAGGGGGCGGAGAGAGGCAGGGCCGGCTTTGGGCTCAGGGGGTGGCAGGCGGAACTGGAGCCTCTCCTTAAACAGCCTGGGGTTAGCCTGAGGAACTCCTTGCCACAAGACGTGGGATGGCATCTGGTGTGGACACCTATCTGTGGAACTCCTTGCCACAGGATGTAACGATGGCACCTGTCATGGATGCTTTTAAACTGTGGAACTCCCTGCCAGAGCATGACATGTCTGGAATGTCTGTGTTTTTAGATTTTATTATTCTAAATTAATAAAGTAATTAATTAATTAATTACTTAAACGTCATTAAGTAATTAATTATGACATGCTCTGGCAGGGAGTTCCACAGTAATTAACTTATCAGATTTATTAGTAATTAATAAACAATAATTAATTCCACAGTAATTAATTAATTAGATTTGTACTCCAACTTTCTCTCCGGAGGGCACCCAAGGCAGCCAACAATCAATAGAAAACATAATAGGATACAGTTAAAAACAAATTACATTTAAAACTATAAAATAAAACTGTATTAAATTCAGTCAGTCATTTAAAATAAACAATATCAAAGGTGGCTGTATCCACCTGTCGGTGGCGATGGAATCTGTCCTGGATGTTTTTAACCTGTGGAACTCCTTGCCTCTTTATGGTCACAGAAGAGAGAGAGAGAGAAAGAGAAACATTCAAGATGGCTGCCACAAAGTTTTTGTGGGGTTATGACCCCCACTTTGAAAATCCCTGTCCTTGAGCATGTTTCTCAACCAGTGAAGTGCCTGGTGGTTCTCTGAGGCCCCCTGGACAGATACCAGGAACATGACACAACAAGCAGCAGTAGGAGGGTCCGCTCAGCAGGCAGAGAGCCAAGCGGCTCTCTTCATCCCTTCCCCCCCTTCAAAGAGGCCGTCTCTCCAACCTGAGCCTCTGACAGATATTTATCCTGTCACTTTTAGCCTCCCAATTCATAAGCAACTGCTGATGACACCACTTCCTGCGGTACTTCAAATAGGCGGACTAAGTGAAATGGAGGACACAGTCCAGAAGGACTAGAAATATTCAAAATGGTTGACCAACTGCCACACCACTCTTTGGTGAGGCACAAATCACTGAGGGCACTGCTGTGTTGTTTCAGTGAGAGCTTCTTTGACAGCCATGGTTGTTGACAATACACAGAGTCTGGAGTTTCAGAGGGCACAATCTTATGCATGTCTGCTCAGGAGTAAGTCCTAGTGTGATCAGTGGGGATTACTCCTGGGAAGGTTTACATATGTTGTAATCCTAAAGACACTTTCCTGAGAGTGAGAATCATTGAACACAATGGGGCTTATGGTTTGAGTAGACATGGTTAGGATTGTCCTCGTAGGTTTGCACCCTAAGGCTATAATCCTAAACTTCAATTAGGCCGGCCTATTTATTTATTTATTTTAAAAATTTATACCCCGCCTTTCCCGGGTAAATTAGCCCAACTCAAGACGGCTGCCATAAAACATAATTTAAAACATAAATAGAACCATAGAACAATTTAATAAAAACAATTAAAACACACAGCTAAAAACAACATAGATTAAAAACAATAAAACAAGAGCCCCCCTAACCTCTGCCCCCTAAAAAGTTTTATTAAAATAAAAGGTTTTAAAGCTCCGCCTGAAGCTCTGTATTGAGGGAGCTTTCCTCAGTTCTAAGGGGAGGGAGTTCCAAAGCTGGGGTGCCACCACCAAGAAGGCCCTATCTCTGGCTGCCACACCTCTCACATCTCTTAGTGGCAGCACAGTCAGTAGGGCCCCCTCAGATGACCTTAGGTGACTGATTGGCTTGTACAGAAGAAGGCGGTCCCTCAGGTACCCTGGGCCCGAGCCATTTAGGGCTTTAAAGGTCAGGACCAGCACTTTGATTTCAGCCCGGAAACGAATGGGCAGCCAGTCGAACCGACAAGTCCCAGCAACCACATGGACCGCCACATTCTGAACTAGTTGAAGCTTCCGGACCGTCTTCAGAGGCAGCCCCATGTAGAGCACGTTACAATAATCCAGTCTCAATGTCACTAGGGCATGGGTCACTGTGGCCAGATCCGAGTGACTCAGGTATGGTTGCAGCTGGTAAATCAGCCGAAGCTGAGGAAAGGCTCCCCTGGCCACAGCCACCACCTGGGACTCCAGGAGCAGCTGTGAATCCAGGAGATTCTAAGCTCTGGCATAAGTCCTGTGCTGACCTGGGGCTGTCATAAAAGTGCCATAAGACACTTCTGCACCACTCCTAAATAAGGGTTACACCAGTGCACGGCCATGTGCTTGCCTCCCTACGTCACCATGGGAAGACCAATGACCAATGAATAGGAAGACCAATGGAAAGACCAATCCTAGGTTAGGATTGCACCCTAATTGTGTTGTGTCACCATGTTCATGCCTGGTGAACAGATCACCTTTCTTGAAAGCAAGACCAACTTTCAAAGATACAGACAACCTTACATTTGGAATAGTAGTACTTGCTCTAACACTTTATTCTTTCACCATTTTCATTTGTAAACATCACAAAATCTACCTGTAGTAACAAGCTAGTCCACACATTTATTTTGTTTTTGAATGAAGGTTAACACATGAACATTTTGCTGTGATGGCTGTAAAACGTTAGGGGGAGCTACAGAACATGATATTGTAAAAGAAATACACGGTTGAAAGTTGCTACTTTAATCAGAAATCCTGATTTTTACATCCTAACTATGCTGGATTAGTGCCTAAACCACAGCACAATTTGAGTAGTACTGGCATGAAGGTCTCCACTGAAACCACACCCAGGAATAGTGCCAGCCAGGTCAGGCTCAAGAGGGAGGCAGGATCAGTGAAAGCCTCTTTCACCATGCCCTCCCCCTTTTTCCAGCCCTCCCAGCATTGCTGGGTTTGCACCGGCTAAATAGTTGGCACAGATTTGAGCAGCCCCATAGGGCAGGCTGAAATATGTTCTCTTACCCCCAAAAAGACATCCAGTCACCTCCCAACTTTTTGTGGATGCAGCGCAGGCCATGTGGTCTGAATCTGCTGTCACGGATTAGGGTTGTGCTGGAATTAAGTACACTTTCTTCATGGGGTTAGAAAAAATCACTCTAAGGGCACAATCCAGAAGTGCACTTGGGTTACCCTATCTATCACTGGGCTGACCCAACTGCAAGATGGGCCACCCTAGTTATTCTGGAAAAGGCTTGGGGCAGCCTAAGGCAACATAGGGTGCCCCAAGACAGGTAGACCTGGGATGCCCTAACTGGGGCAGCCTAGGCAACTCAGGAGAGGCATGTTAAGGGCATGTTTAACATTGCCTAGGACAGAGCAGTTACTCTGTCTCCTGAGCCTGTTTCCAGGGCAGAAATGCCCTCTTCCAGCTCCTCAGAGTTAAACCTCCTCAGGAGCAGGTATAGTAATGAGTAGACCCATAGGGGTCCATGATATGGCACTTCAGGATATGGCACAACTACAGCAGCCCATTAACCTGGGGATACAGCAGGCCACTCCAACAAGTCCCTTGTATTCACTGTAGACGGTACTGGCATCTCATGAGGGACTCCTTAGAAGGCAGGCACCACAGCTGTTCCTTGTTCAGTGTGATCTGTGGGGGGTCTCCTCAGGAGCAAACCCTCCCCAGGTGTCACTCAGCATGCTCTGGAGCAGTTAGGGCAGCCCAGGCTTCCTGACTCTCAGAATGCAGCATAAATTTCTACTCTGGATTCTGAATAGTTGGGACAGCCCAGCTAGGGCATTCCTCACTGTCCTAACTCTGGGTTGTAACCTAAGATATTTGGCTATTTTGCAGAAAACGTTTGGGATTTTGTCCAAGTAAGCAACAGGATTGCAAGTTGGGGGTGGAAAATATGCTGATCTAGGCAATTATGGTTGTTATAAGATTAATTATTTGCTGTTTTCCTCAAAAGTGCCTTCAGTCTAGTTCCCTTTTAAAACAGAAAGGGACTTTTTTTAAAAGGACATTGAATAGGGTATGTGCAGAAAAACACACATTCAGGCTGCAATCCTGAAGGCACTTTCCTGAGAGTAAGACCCATTGAACACAATGGGCCTTCCTTTTGAGGAGACAGGATTAGGATTGTGCTCTAAGGCTGCAATCCTAACCACACTTTCCTGGGCCTTAATACTATTGAACACAATAGGACTTACTTCTGAGTAGGCATGCTTAGGCTTGTACTGTAAGGCTGCATTCTTAAAAGACACTTTCCTGTGAGTAAGACCCATTGAATACAGTTGGGCTTACTTTTGAGTAGACATGGTTGGGATTGTGCTCTTAGGTTTCAATCCTATGCACACAATGGGATTTACTTCTAAGTAGACATGCATAGGCTGGGCCTTTAAGCTGAACCTATAAAGAAGTTTCCCAGGTGTGTAAGGGTGATCCCATCCAGCTCTGGATTATATTAGCAGCAGAATGTCTCAATTTATTCAAGGAAAATAAGGCCTGTAAGGTTGGTATTAGTAATCCATGTACAGTTTTTGAGAGCTGTTCCCTCTTTTTTCCTAGGACACATCCTGGATTTTAGTCTTGTGCCCAGAAAAAACTTTAATGTCCTCCTTAAGCGGAAGCGTGTATATTTCTTGTAATTAATAAATTATATGTAATAATTTATATGTTAGAGTTTTCAATTTAATAAGTAATACTGTGTTTAAATCAAGCATATGAAAGCAAGGTATGTCTGTGTTTTTATATTTTATTTTGTCATGTCCTAAATTTATCTTGGGTGTCCTACAAGTTGGGTTGGTCTTTGTTCTCTATGTTTCTAGTGTCTCCATTAATATCTCCATTACAATAAGATGGGCCAGATTAATTAAACATGGCCACTTTGTCTCAATTGTGTGAAAAAACTGCAGTGTGCAAATGTATTGCTATATTTTTCTTCAGTGAATAAAATGCTTCAGAGAGAGAGAGAGAGAGGGAGAGAGAGAGAGAACTTTTATTTATATGCTCACCTGGTTGTGGAAGTACTAGGTAACCCTATGTGTTTCCTCGGGTATTTCCAAACTTGACAAATTTCCAGCAATTCACCAACATATCTTTCTGTGGTGGTGTGAGGAGGTCAGCATATGCTTGTGCACTGGCCTAACTCCCCCAGGAGTGGCACAGAAGATCCTCACAACACTTTTGTGAAACCCCTAGGTTACCCCTAGGAAGAAATGGTAAATGGAAGAAGATTTAAGCACTATCTGCTCACAGTGCTGTCCTAATTGCCAGTTAGGCCTGCACAAGTCCCTTTCTAGCCTAGGATGTCATAAAAGTGTCATACCGTACTTCTGCGCCACTCCTGGGGAGGGGGTTAGACCCAGTCCACAGGCATGTGTTTGTCTCCTCATGCTACCATGTGGGAAGAGTTGTGCCATAAGATGTGCTGACCTAAATTGGATAGGATTGTGTCCTCAGTCTCTGTTGTAACGAGACTACAAGTGGAACCTCGCTTGATTGAATGGTGCAGAAGAAGAAAAATCCCCATAGAAATTAAGATGGCAGAGAGAAACTTTCTCCCTGACATTAGCTTTCTATGCAGATTGCAGAATTATTTTTGCTTATTTTTAAAGGAAGAGTATAGATTCACTGATGTGAATTCTAGCTTGCTGCCTGAAGTTATACAGTTCAGACAGGTTTACCAACCTACATGAAATCTAACAGTCAACCAAATTTTGCCATTTAAAAATCTTATTTGACTGGCTGCATTTATCAATTTTTCAAAATCAGAAAAAGCTTCCCTCGGATGCAGTGAAGTGGCAGCTTGTGTGCAGTTAGATGAAGCAGAAAGTACAGAAGCTTATCTGACCTAAACACATGTGTATCGTATGGTCAGGAGGTTACAGATGAAGCTATCTGTACACACTTAGATGAGCACAACTGAAGCAGAAACAGCTGGAACAGAGACTTCCACTTGCTGAAATCTGAGAGCTGGCTTCACTTTGCTTTCTGAACAGCAGCATCCACTTTTTGATGGTGTTAAGATTCAAAACAAGCTCAGGAGACTGATAATCCTACTCTGCTCTGATGTTGTCTTTCTTGAGCCGAGCTACATGAACTCTCAGTCTGACTAGATACCCCTGGGGTTGCCAGATCGCATCCCAGACCCAGTTGCTATAAAAAACACAGAACAAGATCAATGGAGGCTGGTAGTTGTGATTTTTTTCCCCTTTTGAATTTTGGCAATAGTGCAGACAACACAACAGTCACTGATGAGTGACTTTGAAGCAATTTCAGAAAGATGCAAACTTCGTGGGCCTCAGCCACAATATGGGAAGTGCCAGTACATAGGAAAATCCCTTGGGGAAGGGCTATAATTATCTGCTTTGTATGCAGAAGGTCCCTGTTTCAAGTTCTAGCATCTCCAGCTAGCTAGAGCAGATTAAAATCCCTTACTGAAATGTGGTGCTGCCAATCTGTTGAAAATACTGAGTTAGATCACCAAGTAGTCTGAGTATAATCAGTATAATTCTTTGAATATCCTCTACAAAAGATATCAACTAGTATAGGGAGTTGATCATGTACATGATCATGTACTAGCATAGGGAGCTGATCACTGGCAATTCTGTACAAAGCAAGCTACACAAACATTTGTCCATATAAAACAGGCCTATGCATCTTGCAACCCTATAAGAAAAGTGGACACAGCCTGCTGGGAGTTCATTTGTTTGATACTTGTTCTTTCATAAACTGAAAAAGAAAGTTTTTTTAATGGCATATACTGGGGCTTTTTAAATGACTTGAACATCCACAATTAACATGGCTTATATTAGCAACCTGATGGGCAGACAAATCCTAACTCAGCCAGAACATGTTGCCTGGCTGGCATATGGTGTATCCAGAACAGAGTTGGCACCACCTGTGACACAATTCACAGACAAGGCAAGCTGGCTGACCTGGGAACAAAGTTTGGACGGTGCCCTAATTAAAGGCACAGTTGGGATTGTATCTTACAGTACACATGTTTTCTAAGTAAGTAATTTGCCAACTGCATGCACCTATAAATGTATATAGGATTAGGATTATAGTATAAGTTTGTAATCATGTGGCACACTTAGAACACAATCCTAACCAGGTCTACTCAAAAGTAATCCCCATTGTGTTCAATGGGTCTTGCTTCCAGGAAAATGTCTTTAGGATTGTAGCCTTGCCTGAGGACCCATTGGGACTTCTGAGCCAAAATGCACAGGATTGCATGAACAGAACATTAAACTGACAGCATGGTTGTTTTAGTGCTTTAATTTGTGAAGTGTGATTATGACAACCTGATGAATAAAAAAATGAAAATTCTTTCATAGGATTGTTTGTATCCAGATTCTCAATCCTCCAATACGATGTTGCCTCAGACTTAGTAGTTTCAAGAAAGTATGCTCAGTGATGGAGATCCAAGCTACGCATGACATGCGAGGACTATCAGTGATTTCCGACCTTCAAATCTTCATAGAAATAAGTGTTCAATCCTTTTTCCTGCATCATAATCCTGACCACAGCTCCTTTGTTTCCTTGGGAAGAGGGAAATATAGTTTTCCCACACAAGGCAGAGATTGGAGGGGAGACACGTTTGTGACTGAGTCCAAAAGTTCCTTTTCTCTGATTGATGGAGTAATCTTCAGGAGGGAAAGTAGCTTCCATCAGAGGTAAAGGACCTTTAAAACTGACCCATTACAGTCTTCACATCTGAAACAAGATTTGAAACAGGGAAACTTCTGTCTTGCATCACATAGACAAAGGCCATGATTCTGTGCATGTAGTTTCCTGTAAGTCCCTGCAAACACAGGGAACATCTGACTGACTATGGATTGGACTGGGTTTTGTCAGCTGCTACATTGCAACAGCTTACAAACAAAAAGGAAGCTTGAGTTATTCTCCTGGCATTAAAAAAATGTTAGGTAAGAATGCTATCTAGGCAATAACATTAAGCTGACATAGATGTCAATTGCTATACACTCAGATTTCCAGGAACTGAAAACTGGGACATACCATTATAGAACATACAGCCTGTACTTGGATAACCCCCTTAAACAGCTGATCAGGAACAACTTTTTTTCTGTTTGTAATTCAAAATATTGCTGAAAAGCACAGAGAACAGATGAATGTTATCTTAATAACCAAAACCAGAAGCATCAACATTATTCCACTTCTCAAAAGCTGGTACTTCCTTAAATATTTCTAAACTACAGAAAGTGTAAAACTGCAAAAAACCAGATTACAATGGCCACATCCATTCAGGCTCTTCATTTAAAAGTTCACTGCATTTACATCCTTGCTTTCATAAGATCCAGATGTCTTTCTAAGAAAAGAAGAAAAAATAGGAATCTTAAGAAAACTAGTATTTTGTGTTTTGTTTTAAATGATTTATCTCCGGGGAATAATAGGACATGCAAGAGTCATTGCCCCTCCTTCAGGTTTAAAGCACTGTGCACTTCATTACAGACACAAATTACACTTGAGAATTTAGAAATGAACACACAGAATTCTGGTTTTTCAAATTAAAGGCCTGCTGGTAATTTCCAGAGCCACATCTGTAGCTCTCAAAGTTGATATACAGGAAACACAGAAAAAGCCTGCTTAAAAAGTGAAGAAAGTTTAGAAATTATTGCCTTTCACATGCTTGGTCACATGCTTGGTCACATTGATTTTGCATAAATTTGCCTTTTCTCTTTTTGCAAGTAGCCATCAAGCATCTGGACTGGATGATGACGGCTGAGAATGAAAACAACGCTGCAAATTTCAGAAGCAACAAAAAGGATGTGCATCTGAATACAGCTGGTAGCTGGAGTATTTAATGCAGCAATGTTTCCATATAAATGTTACCTTAAGTTTAACTTGGAAACAGTTTTGGTGACAAGTAAGCTCCTAGATAGATAAATGAAGTTGTAGAGAGGCATTCTATAACCAGTCACTTCAGATCATCAGAATAACTAGGGCTATTTCATACATTTCTACTACAAAGGACCCTTTATATTCATAGTGGGGAAGGACTATATTTCTATCATTAGAAGTAATTTGCATGTTAGGACAATTTCCGTGACCATTCTGTGAATGTGACAATTTCTGTGACCATTTCAACTGCGTTGTAGAGCTGGGCTAAGGACAGGAGCTCACCCTGTCTTGTGGGGACACGGGTCTCGAACCCATGCCTTCTGGTTAACAGGCACAGTGTATTAACCACTTGCACCACCCACAGCCCTGTCAAACAGCCTTCAAAAGCACCTCAGTATTGGCTGGCCATTTTTTTTACTTGACAAATTACTAGCTAATAGAACAGATATCTTATTTCATGTTTTTCACTGGACCAGTTGTTTTCATGAAGATTAATGAGATCCAAAGATTCCACACGAATGTTTAGAATGGAAAAAGTCACTAACTCTGGGAAAAGTCACTGTTCTGCTAAGCTGCTATACTTGGTAGCCAAGGTGAAGTGGTATATCTCGGTGTCCAAAATTTATCTCCCCTTCTTGTGCACCACACTTCAGGTCATACACATTCCAACCACCATGGCTTTGCCTGTCCAACCTGTTTTGAAAAGGAGGCCAGGCAGCAAAACAGCAGTCCCCAAACACCTACCACGTCATTCCACTCCCCATTGCTCTACCTTCTTCCTACCCAAGTGCTTCATAAATACTGACCAACATCAACTCAGTGATAAAAAAATGAGAATGTTGAGAGTATTTGAGGAAGTGCATTATGAAAAGATATCTGGGTAAAGAAGCAGAGAAGAAACGATTTCTTCTAAGTATATACATGATAGCTAAGCTGGATGCAGTGTGGCAGGGTCATCATGTATGTGTTTGCATTGTGCACATAAAGTAGGTAACAATGTAGGGAGAGAAGAATAATGAATCAACCTCTTCTCCAGCATAGTCTATTCCTCCAACATAGTCCTGTTCACTTCAGTTTTAAATACTATAACCACTTTTCATGTGATTGGGGCAGACTTGTAAAGAAATCAGCATCTCCTACTATCACATCAAGTCTGACCCTGAGGCTCATTTGCAAACAAAATATCTCTTTATGCATCATCAGCATTTATTTCCCGATATAGATGTTGTTCTAAGAAAAATTAACTAGGAAGGACGAAGCATGTCACTTGTGATTTAGCTCTGAATTACTCACTGCTTCTTTGGTAACAAACATCAGTGTTGTCTTCTGCTGAACAATGAAATTTTTTTTAAAAGACACATGCAGGTATAACCTAATGATCAGTGTTTTATTATCAGTGATTTTGTCTCAACATAAATGACTTTGGCTGCAATCCTAAAGACACTTTCCTGGGAGTAAGGCCCATTGAACACAATGGGGCTTACTTTTGAGTAGACATGGTTAGGATTGTGCTCTTTGTCTCTTTAAATTAAAAGATAAGTATCCCTTAAATAGCAGTTAAAGGCTTAAAAGCAGCCTGCTTCCCATGATAACATGGCAGTTATCATGGTTGTTACCATGATAACTGCTTCCCATGATAACATGGCAGTTGTCAATTAAGCTTTCTTGAGGAAGATTTCATAAAGGGTTCAGTTTGGTTTCCGGTTTCAGCTGGGAGGGAGATCTCTCCTTTCCCCATGTGATTATCATATCAATACAAAATGATAATCACTTTGAATTGCTTTGTAAGGGGAAGCCTCTACCTCTGAGCTGAAACTAAGCTGGGGAAGGGGAAAGTGATTCATTGCCTGCCTTGTTACCTACTGGTAATTGCTTTAGTATAATGCGAAAATGGGTAGCCATGGAAGTTCCTGGAACCAAACAATATGGAAGGCAAGGCTCAGCCTGTATTTGATCCATTATTTTCAGTAACATTAAGGCTGCAATCCTAATCCCCAAATTAGGCCAGCATAAGTCCCTGGACAAGTTCCACACTGTCCTGGGGATATTACAAAAGTGCCACTTCTGCACCACAGAGAGAAAAAGAAGGTTGCGTCCAGTCAGATGTCAAACATCTCTTTCATGTACTATGCAGACTTACCCCCAAATCCAGAGTAACGATGGGAGCATGTAAGAGACTTTACGTGCACCCAGAGTTACCGCACCACTTAATGAAAACCTATGGGAAATTCTTATTGGAATCCAGAGTAAGTTGTTTTTACACTACAGCAAGGACTCTCTGTAGTTACTCTGGATTTTGCCCTTAGCCCCCTACAAAGAGAAGGTTGCAGAAGAGTATCAAAATTGAGTATCAGCATTTAAGTATCAAATGACTGCTGGCTGGAAAAACTAGGAGAAGCAGAACCAATGCTAGAATCTTACCTTTCTCGGTGCACAGACTTTTGGCTGATTTGATCCTTGTGTTTATAGATGAATGCTGTTAGAACAAATGATACTAGCAAGCAGATTGGGAGGATAAATGAAAAAGGAGATGGTTTTTCAGTAGTTGATGTATGCACTGGATCTATAAACAAGAAAATCCCATTTATTATTTTTAACATATGCATGGATGTACTCTCAAGTAATGCCAAATTGAATCAATTTGGGATAAAAGCCTATTTTCATATGTCTTACTATTGTGGATCCGTTCTTTCACTGATAGTGAACATTCGCTATCAAAGGTTGTCTTTCTCTACAGATGATTGAGTGTGTGAAGAAGCCCCCGTGCATTGATAATTAACTCACCCTTCCAAATAGTACGAGCTGAATATGGCATTTTAGAGATCAGCGAATGCAACAATCTGTACATGCTATCTACTCTTCACACTATTACTCCATACCCCTTTGTGCAGCTCCAAACCAGTAGCACTTCTCAGTGTTGACAACCATCAAGACCTTTCCTCTATGTACAAGAATGCTTTTTTGTTGACTGAACTTAGGCTGCAATCCTAGACACTTTCCTGGGAGTAAGACCCATTGAACACAATGGGACTTACTTTTGAGTAGACATGGTTATGATTGTGCTCTTAGAGGCTCTTAGTGGTGATTCCCTAGCCAAAGGCTATCCTCCTTCTGCTATCCTTCCTATTCCTTCCACTATTCCTTCCGCTATCCTGGGTTCTTGACCTGCTTCACCTATGACTTACTCCCATTCTTATTTCCAATTGTTGATCTCTCTCCCCCATATACCTCAGTCTGTTTTTAGGGTTTGGACAATGTTGTAATTCTGTTTTTAGGGTTTGGGCAATGTTGTAATTCTGGCCAAATGGACTTTTCCATTCCTTACAAAGCCGTCTTAGAAAACACTCCATTTCTGACCTTTTAATTTAATGAGTCTTTAGAATGTTTGTGAACATTTTAGGGCATCCAAGTAGCTTAGCAATCACATCAATATCCCTTAACACAGTACAGAATATATTCCATATGCATGCAGATGTATGACCCAAGTACTGTAATTCCACAAACATAATATCCATGAAGCCACACACCTAATAAAAACACTGTTGTTTGAGCTGAAGTGTTTTCATTCCATTTCTGATTCCAGAATACACAGCTGTAGTTTCCAACAACACTTGGCCTCAATTTCAGGATAGTGGTGATGTTGAAAAGTCCATCCTCAGTCAGTTCATATGTAGTGTTTGCAGACATAGTAACATTAGGATTCTTTTCATTGTACCAAAATACTTCTGCCAGAGGGTATCCTTCTGACTGACAAGTTAAGATCAGGTCATCATCTTCTACTATTTCCTGGAGGTTTATTCTCCTGTAGGGTGCTGCATAAAAAGAAGCAGGGTTCAATAATCATTTTGATAAGTCTGCATTATGTTGGCATAATTATTTATTTTCTCTTCTTTGGGGCTTATGCATATAACCATTATGCAGAGTATTATGCATTGACTTTTTTCATGCAGAGACTTATCTTCAATATGTACATATCCAAGGCCCCCTGGCTTAAAGGTTCTTCAGGATATGGAGAGCTAAATTGACAACATTAGGCTGAACTGTCAAGAGATGTTGGACAGATTTATGTTGGCCAGATTTATGGAAGAAACGATGTTTGGACAGATTTATGGAAGAAAATTTCATCATAGGTTGCAAGTCATGATGACAATATGCAGCCTCCATATTTTAGAGATAGCCTACATCTGAATGTCAGATACAAAGCAGTGGTATACAGGCATCCTCAACAGTGATGGGATTCAAAGAAATAAACAACCGATACTATGCCCATCTGGCAGCCACTTTTAAATGGCTATTTTGAAACTTTATATGTCCTATCTCTCATTAACAACCGGTTCTATAGAGTAGGCGCGAACCTCAAGGTATTTAGTGGGCCTATGAGATACACAGTTAGATGATCTTTTGGCCTGATCCAGCAAGGTTCTCCTTATGAACTTATACTTAAAAAAGCCCTTTTCATGGATCTGCTTGAGGTGATATTCACAATCAAAAAGAAAAAATGTTCCAGTAGTTACCTTTTGTACTTTGTATAACATAGGACAGCAGAATGCAATACATGTACATACATTAAAAGGGAAAGGGCACTGCCCTCAAACATAAAGCAGATCAATTGTATCTCTGGCCTAAATTATGTATCAACCTACATTAAAAAAAATAGTTTTATGAACTCCTAAAATGCTAAACATGGAACAACAAGCAAAATTAATATATTTTTATATTAATATATATGCATTATTAATATAGGCAAAATTAATATATATGCATCATTTTAAACATGAAAAACAAACTAACCGACAATTTCCAAAGTAATATACTTGTAATCATTCCCTCCATAGTCAATGACACACATGTAAGTTCCTGCATCCCTGGGCTTTACTTTGGTGAGATGAATTACAGAATGTCCCATTTGTAATTCCTCCTGCAGCAGCCTTGCTCTCCCCCTATATTCTTTGTTTTGCAGCGTGAGGTCTTCTTGCCCTCTGTGGAGCCTGTAAACCTCTTTTGCCTCTTGTGAATCTGAGCTCATTCTTCTCCATAAGATACTTAAGTGGATCAAATTTAACTGGGAATCTACTGGAAAGCAGCATCCCATTTTCACATCACTCCCATATTCGGCATCATAATGTAGCTGAAGAACTTCAACTGTGAATAGAGCTGAGACAGAAAATACTGTTGTGAGTATCCAGACTATCATTTGGTAGCATTAAAAGGATTCCTGAAACACAGCGCAGAGGTCATGATGGTCTTTTGAAAGAGTTGTTTTCAAATAGTTCATGAGTACTTGGTCCTCTTATTTTTAAAAGAAAATGTTTACCCACAACATGCTAATTTCATGCCATGCGTATTCAGGAACAACATACCAGATGTATTACATATCACTTGGTGGTGGAATACTGTAGGAAGCTCTTTTTTCAATAGGTAATGGCCAATATCCATCTATCATTCCACCATCACTTATCGTTCCTGAATGCATACAACATGAATTCAGATTTTGGACAATTTGTATCAGACCAATTTTCATTAGATACGTCAGGAAGGAGAAAGCCATTTGTTTTTTTAAAGAACACATGTATATTTCCAAATACAAAGATCTTCAATTAGATCAATACAACAGAGAAAATGCATTTATCTCCAAAGCTCTTTTGGCTTGATTTGTCCCTAAAACAAGACATAAATTAGACTGTCCGTAATTTATATCTGCCTGCTCTTTAGTGCATGAACCCACAATCAATAGTGCTTGAACACCAATCACAGTGCAATCCTTGCCCAGGTTGGGCTGGCACAAGTTCTGAGCTACCCAGAGGTAGCTTTTGGGGTTAGACCAGTGCAGAGAAGTGCGCCAGCTTCCCCATGCCATCATGGGAATAGGGAGATGAGTGAGTTGTGCTGACTTAAACTGAATAGGATTGTGCCCCTTATTCAGGCGTTACTAGAGAACAAGAGCACAGTCCCCTCAGAACATTGCCTATGTACACCACATTTCAAGGAACACTGCAGGATGAAGTGGGCTAGTGCTTGCTTTCTGCTCACACAAATCATTGCGCTGATTGGGACAGCAGGCTGGAGGGGAGAAACATCCAGATACGCAGTGGAGCAACTTTTGTCACCTGTCACTCCAACCAGCCTCTTCTGCCAGCCTCATGGCTGGGCTGGTCCTGGCTGTGAGCAGTTCATGCACAGTAGTTTTAAAGGTCTGGGACTAATCCTTAAACTGGAAAATACAACTCTGTGGGGATCCTACTGATGGCCGTTCACAAAAAAAAAATGCTCACCTGTCATTACATGAAACTGGATATTCAGCAACACAATTCGCAGGAACAGCAACATTTTCTTGAAAAAGATCAGAGACTGTTAACCACACAAATATTTTCAGGTTGACATAGGCCAAGGTGCTTCACAATGCCCTTATCAGTATAAGCTCACTTGTTTGCAAATAAATAGATTTTCTCAAGAAAATCTTGAGGATCAAGTGGAGGATCAAGTATTGGGAACAACTTTCTCCCCAAAGTGACACCAGGATGGTCTTATCAAGCAGGCTAATGTGCAGAATGCAACAGCCAGTTTGCTAACTGTTAGCAAACTGTTAAAGCCCAGGATTAAAAGAGCCTCACTAGCCTAAACATCTTCCCTTCTTAAATTCCAATGTGAAAGGCAAACCAGGCACTTGAGACTATGGGCTATGTGGAGTAACTATGTGGAGTCCTTGCTCCGGTGTAAGAACAATTTGCTCTGGATTGCAATATGAATTTCCCATAGGTTTTCACTACGTAGTGCAGCAACTATGGGTACACATAAAGTCTCTTACGTGCTCCCGTAGTTACTCTGGATTGTAGGGCATGAGGCTATAATACTTTCCTGGGAGTAAACCTCACTGAACTCAGTGGAACTTACTATTGAATAGACATGCATAG
Organism: Cryptoblepharus egeriae; assembly: GCA_030015325.1. Lineage (NCBI taxonomy): Eukaryota > Metazoa > Chordata > Lepidosauria > Squamata > Scincidae > Cryptoblepharus > Cryptoblepharus egeriae. The sequence continues at coordinate 168,772,931 of JAREYC010000002.1, forward strand.
GATTGGGCTGTGAAACCCCAATCTTGTGCATAGTCTGCTCAGATGAAAATCCTATTCAATGGGACTTACTCCTAGGTAGGAGTGGTATTGGTAGGAAGGGTGATCAGAATGATGTGGGGAGGATTTGGAGGGGAACCCACCCTCATTTTACACAGGACACCCCATGCCTTTCACTCAGTCCTGTATAAGACCCCAGGCAGAAACAGCACATCCAGCTGACATTCTCCTTGTTCCTTCTCCAAGCCAGCGAAGTACAGGGTGACCAAATGTCATAATGGCAAAAGAGGACAAGCCCCACCTCCAAAAGGTAGGACATTCAAGAAAAATGTAAGACATTATCAAATATAACTTAAAACATGTATATATATATTTTTTATGCAGTTAATTGAAATACAATCTTACTTATTATTAAATTTAAAATAATTACTTTGAATTTATGAATTACAAGGCTACTTGCTACCTGTTCACAAGGAAAAGGAGGACAAAGGTTTTTTCCAGGACACAAGAGGACATGTCACCCAACAAGAAGAGGAATATGGTCACCCTTGTTTGGAAAATACAGAGTGAAAGAGGAGCCCTGCCTGGACTTACTTGCTGGGAGCCCTGAGAGTCTCCCAGAGCAAGGAGGTTTCATGAGTGATGCTCCTTCATGCTCAGCTTCTGCTCTTGTGGCAAACAATGAGCTTCAGAGTCTGGAGATTCCTGGGGAAATCACAGGCTGTTGTTTCTCTTTCATTTCTAGTTCCCTCAAATTGAAGACACAGAGAGGCAAACCCATGCATCTTGAGTAAGATTATCATGTAATAGGAAGATTGGGAGATTAATCCAGAGAGGACCCAGGAGACGCTTATGCAAGCAAGAGATTTTATTTGGAGCTCCAGATCCCAGTCGGACAAAGATTCGTCCTACAAAAAGACTGAGATCTCTTGTACATTTTGCATACACTTCTTATACCCCTTCAGTCACGTATACATTCTTTACAAAAAGGGATTATTTCTTTGTGACAGAGATATTCTCACAGGTGTACAAGAGATCCTACTTTAGAGTTTCCTGTTATACACAAAGAGGTGAGATTAGGGAGATACAATTACAATGGAAAACATCACAACTGTCATACGAAGTTAAGCACACATGGGTTTAACATTTACTTGATCCATTTGGGCTTCTGTTAATACAAAAAGAAGAAATTAAAATTTTATTTTAATTTCATAATCTTTGGGTTTAAGACAAGTTTTTCCGTCTTGCCTAACAATTAATATTCCTAAGTCATTGTTTTCCCTTCCTTCCATCTAGTTGTTCTTATTCCTTTTCCCACTTAGCGTTTCTTTATTATTGCCACAGGGTCAGGTGAAGACAAAGAGAATTTCCTGTCTTAGCTTGGCTAGCTTTTACAAGCCTTAAGTGGCTAATTACTGATAACTATCAAACTCCTGGGAAAGGAGAAGGGGCATTGTGATGTTATCATCTCCTCTCGGGGGAGCCTGTGAATGTTGATTGGAAGCTTCTGTCTGGGAATGTGTGTCTGCAAACTGCCTGGGTTTACAGTATGATTTCAGAGGTATCAAATAATTTCTAATAAATTCTAATAAATTCCAATAAATTCTAATAAAATTCTGACAGCTGATTTTGTTTACTATAATCAAAGCACTGCAAAAATTAACAAGAGTTCTATATGACTCCTCTGAAGGTTGTGGAGAATGACAGGGCTAAGGTCCTGTGGGACTTCCATATCCAGACAAGAAGATACTGGCTAACTAGCCAAACACTGTGGTGGTAGATAAGGCCCAGAAGACAGCCCTGGTGATAGATGTAGCGATACCAAACGACAGCAACATCAGGAAAAAAGAGCATGAAAAGGTGGAAAAGTATCAGGGTTTGAAGGAGGAATTAGAAAGGTTGTGGCAAGTGAAGGTGAATGTGATCCCAATAGTGACTGGAGCATTAGGGGCTGTGACACCCAAGCTGGAAAAATGGCTCCAACAGATTCCAGGAAGGACATAAGAACACTCAATCCAGAAAAGCGCATTGCTAGAAACAGCTAAGATACTGCGCAGAACCCTCAAACTCCCAGGCCTCTGGTAGAGGACCCGAGATTGAGGATAACATACATTCACCACCCATGGAGGGTGAGAAAACAATTTTTAATTTATATATATTTATTTTGTCATGTCCTTCATTTTTCTTGTGTGTCCTACACTTCGGGGGGGGGGGGGCCTTGTCCTCTTTTGAGGTTATGACATGTGGTCACTCTGGCCTCCTAGTCACCCCACATCTGCAGCAAGGGATGATGATCTATTGGAGTGGAGGCAGGACGATATCAGCCTTTGGGCATATTTATCACTGGATGGCAGCTTTCGATAATACCCTCTTACCTATTTCTGTCTCCAAAATGTACGCTCTGAAAAGTTTCCTTTCCTACCTTCCAGTCAACGTACCTCACAGAGTTGTTGTGAAGATTTAAACAGGATGCAAACCTTATATACCACTTTGAACTCCTTGGGAGAACAGTGGAATAAAACTGAAATACAGTATAGGGATTTAAAATAAAAGAAATAGTCCTGTTTATGTGCCTGTCACTTCTTAAAGTGTTTCTAATGGTGGGCTTTAAGAGATGTGTTATTTATATATTGAGAGAAAGACAGGGTGCAATCCTTGCCAATTTAGGCCAGCACAACTCACCCGTCTCCCCAGTGCCAGATTTACATATAAGCTAAACAAGCTATAGCTTAGGGCTCCAATGTCAAAGGGCCCCCCAAAAACATTTAAAGGGAAAAAAACTGGATGTACATTTCCAAAATATAAGCTAAAAAACAAATAAAATAAAACCTACATACAGCAACAGTGTTTTGTGTTGTGTAGGCTCCTATTCGGTCCATAAGTTACCATATAGCATATATTCAACACAAAAAACAGTGACAGTTTGTTGTTGACAACAGACAAAGGACAGCTGGACATATAAAGGGCCTCATTACCCTCAATAACTTAGCTTAGGGCCTCATCAAACCTAAATCCAGCCCTGCGTCTCCCTGTTCCTCAGGGGAATGTTAGCAGCACATGTCTATGCGCTGGCCTCGTCTCTCCTTCCCAGAAGTGGCACAGAAGTGGCTTAGAGCACTTTTGCAACACCCCAGTCCAGCATGGGACTTGTGCAGGATTTAAGCTGGCCTCACTGGGGATTAGGATTGCAACCTAACTCAGTTAAGACTAGAAACAAAATCTCAGTTTCATCCCAAAAGAATTTACCAGCTATTTTCTCATGCATCAAATTCCTTAGATTTATTGCAGTTGCTTTCACTTCAATATGATGTATATTTTTCACTTTCACTTTCTAGGTGCTGGGAAAAGATGAGATGCAATTGGGAAGAACTTTACACTGTTGGGTGTGAACAGGATGTGAATAAAACCTGGATATACCTGAGTTTATTTTATTTATTTTATTTTAAAAATTTGTATCCCGCCTTTCTCAGGCTGTCTAGCCCGACTCAAGGCGGCAGAAACATAAAACACAATTAAAAACATAAATAATTAAATACAGTAAAAACATATAGGCTAAAAGATACTGTAAAAACAATATAAAACCAAAGGCCGCCCCCAACCTCTGTCCTGTTAAAAAGCCCCTTTGAAATAAAAGGTTTTTAGGCTCCACCTAAATTTAGGTAATTTTAGTTACCTAAATTGCAAAGGGAGATTTTCTAGTTCTTCTATTAAAGCAACACCAAGCGAAAAATTCATTTGATAAAGCGTGGGTCAAGCTTTAGTGGAGATGTGAACAAAGATGACAAAGAAATCTAATAGAGAAAGGGGCTCTAAATAGAAAAAAAGTTTTGAGTGCCAGCATCAGAGAAGACTGGGAACACCACCCATACTGGGTGATGCAAACCATAGTGACGCCACTGCATTGAAGGTCACAGAAAAGACCAGCTACCCCTAACATATTTTACCTATTTTCAGCCTAATACTATGAGCCTGGTGTAATGCAGTTCTAGTGCCTCAGCATACTATATGGTGGTGGTCCCTATAGAGCAGACCTCTAGGACTCCCTTCCACACACACAGGATATAGTGACAAGGCTGCATCAGCAGGACTGAGATGGGTAAGGAGGTAGGATTGGGCTGAGACACCTGTAATTACGAAGATCAGAAGATGAATCCTTCCTTTCTCTTTTGGATTAGGGCAAGGGAAATTCCAGATCACCTCAATGAAGAACTGATGTCCAGATGAGAGGGATCTTAACTTGTCATGGGAATAGCATGTATGATTAACAGAAGTAGGACAGACTAGGACTACATTTGTTACCCAAGCAGAAGTAGCATGGACTGAAAGCAAAAATACCTTGTAAAAATAGCATAAGTGAAGGGTCAATTCTGTCTTAACACTATGCTTATTGTGTGAATTCTTTGCCCTTTCTTGCCCCTTCTTCCTTTTTGTCATCTACCCTAATCATTTTGCCTGTGCCTGCAAAACACTTTTCATTCTGTGTGTCCGTGTCCACATTTGCCACCACTTGCTCAATGGAACGGGCAGATCAATAACAGTCAGCCTTGAGTGATGCTGTTGAAAAATTTGACCAATTAGCCTTAGGAAGATAGGCAAGGAATCGGATCTTAGACCTGCCTTAAGAAGAATTTGAAACATGCTTTTAAGTTGGCATTTGGACTGATGCTTGAACACACCAAAACATCTGGAATCTTTAATGACTGTTCTCCATAACAAAGCCCTTCTGAAATTAATCTGACAAATCCATTTCATTAATTTCAGTGACCCTTAGACATGATTACCTTGCCTTGGATATAATCAGTGGTATTGGAGTGTGAAAAAGACAGACGGCTATTTTGTCCCATCACAGGCTGCCTGATTGGAGTCACAGCCCATGGGCAAAATGAATCCAACAAAAATCAAGAGCATTACTGCAACTGCCAAAGTGAGAGCCAAAGGATACTTTCTCCAGTAAGATAGGCCTGCCAGTCCTATGGTCCATCGAGGACTGCCATCACAATACCAGGTTTTGTGCCAGTGTGAATTGCAGTTGGATAATGTGCTTTCCCAGCATCAAGGCAAATGTGCCTTTAATAGAACAAACTAACAGAATGACACCACAGAGCCCCAGGAAACCCCATGACTCAGAAAGATGTTCAGTGGTGACATCCCCATTAGTCAATGAATGACACTAACATGAAGTGGCAATAAGGGATGATGTCTTATAAGTCATCCCCCTACTGCCCTAAGGAAACACCGAAAAGAAACCTTCTGAGAAAGACCCTCAGATCCTTCCATATTCCAGGCCTCCTTAGCCCAGTGATTTTAGGAAGCTTGCACATGGGAAAACTGTGGTTTGTGCTGGGTTTTAAGAAAAGGGTAAGTGTCACATTTGTAGTCCCAACATATCCAGACAATGTTTATAACACTGTGCACACCAAAGGTTTTCAACCATTTCAGCCTGGGACCCCCTTCTGAGAACGATAAATCTTTCCACAACCCCTTGGATGTGATATCATGGCTGAAAGTGTCATTAAAGATTCCCAGGGCCAGATTCCAAGATGGCTGCACCCAGATTTTCGTGACCCCCCCCTGAAATGAAACTGCGACCCTCCCCAGGTGGTCCCAACCCCTACTTTGAAGACCACTGCTGTACTCAATGCATTTGTATTGATAAATGTATGTTGGCAGAAAGGTATTAGGGTGAGGGGAAGGGAACCAAGTGGAAAAGGAGGAATTGATGCTACTGTACCACCACAAGGTACATTATTGATCCACCTTGTGATTTACTTGAAAAGCTGGCAGCAAAACTTGTGAGCATAAAATGGAAGCTACATGGAAGTATAACTCAGGCTGCAATCCTAAAGACACTTTCCTGGGAGTAAGACCCATTGAACACAATGAGGCTTATTTTTTAGTAGACATGGCTAGGATTGTGCTCTCAGTGTGTTAGTTGTTGCTTTGGGACAATGTGTGTTATTGTTCTGCACGTGACAGGAGAAAAAAAATCCAATTTCATACTTATATGTGACAGAGGATGTGGTAAATATGTTTCAAATTGAATCCACACTCAATCAGCGTGAACTCAGGCACTTCAGTTGAACTGAAGAGTTTTGTAATAATGTTAGTAAGTTTTGCAGTAATGTTTTTCAGTAATATTAATATACTAGCGAAATGTGCCCACATTGTGGGAGTAAAATATCTCCCATGTCCCAGCCACCCTGTGTCCCATCCCCCCTTGTAGCTACACCCCATGCACATCATCTCCCATGTGCATCATCCCCCCATGCACAACATCCCCATGCGCATCAACCCTCATATGTGTCAAACTCTCATGTGCAACAACCTCCCATGCACAACATCCTCTCATGTGCATTAACACTGAATATGCAAGCACAACAACCCCCATATGCTTCAAACCCCATGCTCATCAAACCCCATGCGCATAATCCCTCCATGCTCATCAAGTTCATCAAGCTCCCATGTGCATCAAACCCCCATGCGCATCAACCGCCCATGTGCACCATCCCCCATGCACATCATCCTCCAATGTACACCATCCTTCCCAGTGCTTTAGGCACTGGGCACCAGATTAGCACTGACACCAAAGTCAGTCAGTCAGACTTTTTAGTTTTGTCAGACTTTTTAGTTTTGTATATATAGACTAGTGAAAACATACCTGTGTTGTGGGAGTAAAATTCCCCCCTTATGCCATTTCCCCCACTGAGCACTATCAACCCCTATGCGCATTTCTGAAAACCGGTTTCTTAGTGGGTGCCTTCATCATAGAAGAAACACCCACCCCAAATTTCACGCTTCTAGGCCCAGCGGTTTTGGGTGGCCGTTGATGAGTGAGTGAGTGATTTTCAGTTTTATATACTGTATATAGATTAACATCCTCCTTCAGTCATGGGTGACCTTGGGCCAGTCACTCACTGTCAGCCTCAACTACCTCATAGGGTTGTAGTGAGGACAAAAGGATAAAAGCTTTGTAAGCAGCCTCGGGTATTTGCTTTGGCATGGGAAAGGCAGCGTATATATAAATAAATAAACAAACAAACAAAGAAATACTATGACCCTCGGTTGGACTTTCAATTACCATACTTTCTTGGGATTAAGACCCATTGAACACAGTGGGACTTACTTTTGAGTAGACATGGTTAGGATTGTGCGCTTAATTTCAGTCATCATAATTGAAAAACCCACATAAAGCTACACAGCTACACGAACAATTACTCAGAGATTAGGGCTTTTGCTCATCATTATGACATATTCTGAAAGAGTGCAACACTTCTTTTCCTCACTTTCATGTTCAGCAAAAACCCTTTGGGGCAGAACCGGGACAGGCCAGGGACTTGCCAGAAAAGGAAATAAGTAGGATTCCAGACTGACACAATAGCGCTTCACAAATTCACAAGGTATTGTTTCCCCAACATGAACCCAGTGGTGGAGTAATAATTTCTGAAGATTTTACATATTATTCAAATCTATGGATGCTGAGCACATGGGTAAGGAGGACTCAAGGTATAGGAGATCTGGCATTTGCTGCACCTGAATGAACACAGATGAGTAAATAGATGAGAAGGATGAACACAGGAATATATGAGACTAGTTCACTTGTTGCCTTAGATTGACCTTGAAAATTCTCTGCAGCTGAGAAGGTTGTGGCTCAGGGTAATGTAAGCTGGGCCTACCTTGTTTGTGAAATGCAGAGAATAAGCCAAGCACAAATTTATAGCAGAAGCATACTTTAATATTTATTTTAAAAATTTGTAGCCCGCCTTTCTCGGGTCGTAGACCGACTCAAGGCGGCTCACATTAAAACATAATTAAAAACATAAATAGAAGATTTAATTAAAAACAATTAAAACATATAAGCTAAAAACATATAAGCTAAAATAGTGAACAGACCATGTCCCCCACAGTTTACCCCATCTCCTACAAGCAGGAGAGCAATCCTTAAATTCCCACACTGGCACATGCATGTTTACTCAGCAGTAGGGATGGGCACTCGAGTTCTGACAATTCATCTTGTGGGAACTTGAGTTACGTAAACTACCAACTTGGGCACTGACTCACCACTCAGGACTCTTACTAAAAAACAGTGATGACTCATACAGATTTGAGACACCCAGAGTGCAATCCTAAGCCTATCTACTCAGAAGTAAGTCCCATTATATTAAATGGGGTTTACTCCCAGAAAAGTGTGTTTAGGATTGGAGCCATAGGGCACAATCCAGAGTAACTACGGGAGGTCCTTGCTTCGGTGTAAGAACAATTTACTCTGGATTCCAATATGAATTTCTCATAGGTTTTCACTAGGTGGTGCAGTAACTACGGGTGCACGTAATGTCTCTTACATGCTCCCGTAGTTACTCTAGATTGCAGGGATAGTCTCCACATTTTGGTCCCAAGACTCAGCTTTGTATGTGTGTGAGTGTGTGCTTGCTTACTTCTTTGCCATTTCTGTGTTGCACCCCAAAATCTGCCTACTTCTATTCTGCTAGATACCAGCATCCAAACAAGCAGCAGACTTGGTGGGAAGAGAGTTTCTAGCCTTAAAAGTTACCTAATTTTGGCTGGATTTTGCTGCTTTTAATAAATTTCTCTGTAAAGACAAAACTGAAATCAGATCATTTCCTGCTGCATGATGATAAAATCCTGGAAGTTACTCTGGGGATTGCATAGGGTATCAACATTTACAGGCACTGTCAGTCAGAAACAGAAAGAAAAAAGTACAATGCTGAATTGCACTTCTCCTGAAAACCACTATCTGCTTACTAAAAGTTCAAGAGAAGCTTGCAGCCACAGGATTGGCTGGATCAAGTCCACAATACATGTGGTGCTCAGCCAGAATTGGCATGGTCTTGTCAGGATCCAGTCTCTTGACTTAGGAATCCCAAAGCCCTTTGTTCTCTCCTTTCCTGCCTGCATCTATTCTGCTGAAAGAATAACCTCCCTTCTCATGAGGTGGCCAATATCGGAGCTGCACCTTCAGTGTCTGTCCTTCCAAAGAACAGTCAGGGGTGATTGAAAAGTAGGGTTGTTGAAAAGTAGCTACTAAGTAAATAAATTGATAAGTGTATAAGCTAATAAGTAAATAAGACACACTTATAAGTAAATAAATGTGCACACAAACATCTCAGGTAGCCACGTCAGTCCTTTTAAAGGTCAGGTCCCCCTGCAGGTTAACTGCCAGTCATTTCCGACTATAGGGTATAGTGCTCATCCCCATTTACAAGCCTTTAGAGCAGCGTTTCTCAAAGTTGGGGTCGGGACCCCTTTCGGGGTCGCCTAGAGGTTTCCTGGGGGTCACCTAAAGACCCCTGGTGCAGGGGGCTAGGTCAGGCTTGCCAGACCTCCAGCTGTAGCTGCACACACACTGGGGCTGACTGACAGCCTCAGGGCCCAATCCTATGCATGCCTACTCTGAAATAAATCCCATTATAGTCAAGGGGCCTTGTGGATAGGATTGCAACCTCAGGGCCCAATCCTATGCCCAATCCTCTGAAATAAATCCCACTGTGTTCAATGTGTGCACAGAACACACATTTCATTTGTAACAATGAAAATACATCCTGCATATTGGATATTTACATTACAATTCATAACAGTAGCAAAATTACAGTTATAAAGTCGCAACAAAAATAATTTTATGGTTGGGGGTCCCCACAACATGAGGAACTTATAAAGGGGTCACGGTGTTAGGAAGATTGAGAACCACTGCTTTAGAGCCAGCATTGTCCAAAGACACTTCTGTGGTCATGGGGCCAGCATGACTGTACACTGAGGCGCATGGAACAGTATCCTTGTTACCTTTCCCACCAAGGTGGTACCTATTTATCTAGTTGCATTTACATTCTTGCGAACTGCTAGGTTGGCAGGAGCTGGGCTAAGGACAGGAGCTCACCCCATCTTGTGGGGACTGGGTCTCGAACCCTGGCCTTCTGGTTAACAGGAACAGTGTCTTAACCACTTGTGCCACCACAGCCCAAACCAGTCCTTTTAAAAATCAAAGGAGGGTGATATTTTTATTTGATCCAGCTAAAACATTGCAGTGCGATCAGAAAGCTTGCAAGTTTTCCAAAATTCTTATTACACTGGGATGTTAAGAAAATCCAGGTCAAGTGATAGGTACTATAGAGGTGCACCAGAGGAGGTACTATACTCAACCAGAGCTAAGCCAGCAAAGGCAGAGTGTGGCGGGCATCTATGAGATACAGGAAGATGGACTACATGGGCCTTTGGCCTGATCCAGTGGGACTCTTCTTATGTTCTTAGGAGTCAGCCGCACAAAAGGACAATCTGTGAGGTATGAACAGTTTTTGTACCTTAATCTGGCAAAAGTTAAATCAACACTATGAACTCTTATTTCTGGAGGAAAGATGCATAACATTGGGCCTTAGAAGTGAAATAGTGCCACCTAGTGAGCAATATGCATCACGTCAACTGTACTGTAGTTCCTACAGAGCAAATGGCTATACAGCAGGGGTGTCTGTTAGCTTCCCTGGGCCGCACTGGAAGACGACGAGTTGGTTTGGGCTGCACATAAACACTAACAATAGCTGATCATTCAAAAAACCATAGAAAACATAATTAACAAACTAACTTGTAGTCGAAGTTAGTGAGATGTCTGACATAGTTTCTGAGCCACCAGTGCACCCCAGATCCCCAGGTTGCTCCAGAGCCCATTCCAACAAGGTTAAATGGGGGCTTTACTCCCAGGAAAGTGTGGCTAGGAGGGCAGCCTAAGGGCAGGTCCCCTCCAGTCGCAGGGAAATCCCCAGATTCCCAGGATGCTCTAGAACCCTGCGGAGGAGGAGTTCCTGGCCCGTCTCAAAGTGCTCTGGAAAGTCACACGCCATTTAAAGATGATAGCGCCCATGGGGCTGTTCAACACACAGCCCACTGTTTACTGGGCCGCATTCGCAGTCAAACTGGGCCACATGCAGCCCACAGACCGTGTGTTGGACAAGTCTGCTATACAGTATAACTATATAACCCCACAAAATAAGAGTGTATAGGGATGTTGTGTTAAGACACAATTTGGCTGCAATCCTGCACACACTTATCTGGGAGTAAGTCCCACTGATTCCAATACAGGGTTACCATATGTCCTCTTCTTCCAGGATATGTCCTCTTTTTAAGCCTTCTGTCCTGGGGGAAAAAAATCTTCATCAGCACATAGCCTTCTTTAATGAATAAATTATATGTAATAAATTACATATTACCTTAATTACATATTACATGACTACATTAATAAATTATATATAATCATTCTAAATTTAATAATAAGCAATATAATGTTTAATTCAACCACATGAAAGCAATACATATAAGTGTTTTTAGCTGTAATTTTGTCATGTCCTACATTTTTCTTGGATGCCCTACATTTTTTCGTGGGGCATTGTCCTCTTTTTTTCCTGTTATGACCTACGGTCACCCAGCTACAGTAAGGCTTCTGAGTAGACATGCCTAAAAGTGGGCTCTTTCAAGGTTCCTAGACTCCAAACACTAAGCAACTAATGCTTTTTGCTTCCCCGTTAAAAACAGATGAAGAGCCTTCACTGGATCAGGCCATCTAGTCCAGCTTTCTGTATTGCACAGCAGCCTACCAGATGTTTCAGGGAGCACAACACATATAACAGCAGCATCCAGGTGCCCTCCCGTTTTTGCATTTTGAGGATTCCCTACATCTATATCTATCTGTGCACACACACATACACGTCCTCGTGGCTTGTAACCTATAACAGTCCTTTCCTCTAGGAATTTGTCCAATCCCTTCTTCAAGGTATTAAGGCTAGATGCTATCACCACATCCCGTGGCAGGGAGTTCCACAGACCAACTACATGCTGGGTAAATAAATATTTTCTTTATCCGTCCGGACCCTCTCAACATTAAATTTTAATGGACGTCCCCTAGTTCTGATGTCTTGTACATGAAAGGGGAAAGAGAATCTCTCTACCCACTCCATCCATCCCTGGCATAATTTTGTACATCTCAATCATGTCCCCCCTCAGGTGCCTCTTTTCTAGACTGAAGTGCCCCAATCGCTATAGCCTTTCCTCATATGGAAGGTGTCCCAGCCCATCAATCATTTTAGTTGCTCTCCATTGAACCTTCTCCATTTCCACTATAGCCTTTTTGAGAAGTGGCGACCAGAACTGGACACAGTACTCCAAACATGGCCTCCATCAAATTTGTACAATGACATTATGCTTTTTGTCATTTTATTCTCAATCTGTTTTCTAATGACAAGCATGGAATTTCACTGCAGAAGAATTTCACTTCTTCAGTGCTGCCACACATTGGGTTGACACTTTAATGAGCTATGCATTAGCATCCCTAGATCTCAGGTAGCTCAGAGCCCATTAACCTATATGTAAAGTTAGGATTCTTTGCCCCAATGTGCATAACTTTACATTTACTCACAATAAGGCTGCAATCCTAAAGACACTTTCTTGGGAGTAAGACCCATTGAACACAATGAGACTTTCTTTTGAGTAGACATGGTTAGGCTTGTGCTCCAAACTGCATCTACCATTTTGTTTCAGTATGGAAAGATCCTTCTGGAGTTCTTCACAGTCTCTTCTGATCTTCACCACTTGGAATAATTTGGTGTCATCTGTGAACATGGCCACTTTGCTGCTTAATCCATCTCTAGGTCATTTAGGAACAGGTTGTAACACTCCATCCTCCTAGGCTCTCTTCAGCTGCTGTAGGATCAGGGTCACCATATATCACAACTTACAAAAAAGGACTAAGCCACCTCCTCCCACCAAATGTAGGACAAACAAGAAAAATGCAGGACATAACAAAACAAAAAATAAAAAATACACATGCATATTGCTTTATTGTGGTTAAATTTATAATGTGGTTATAATTATATTAATATAATGTGGTGAATTAATTATACAATATTAAAACTATTATATATAACTTATTGTGTACAGTATACTTTGGGTGCATTCCTAACCTAGGCTGGCACAACTCATTGGTCTTCCCATTTCCGTGGGTGGTGGGAGGCAAGTGTATGCCTGACTCTCCTCCCAAAAGTGGCACAGTTGTGTCTTATGTTGTGACTCGCAGTTGTGACTCTCCCTACAAGACTAACCCTACAATTCAGAACAGGAGCATGTAAGAGAAAATAGTTACTGCACCACCTAGTGAAAACCAATGGGAAATTCATATTGCAATCCAGAGTAAATTGTTGTTACACTGGAGCAAGAACTCCTCCCTGTGGTTACTCTGGATTGCACCCTTAGGCTGCAATCCTAAAGACACTTTCCTGAGAGTAAGACCCATTGAACACAATGGGGCTTACTTTTGAGTAGACATGGTTAGGCTTGTGCTCTTTTGCTGGGGCTTATGCCAGCCTAACAGGGGATTAGGATTGCAACCTTTGTTAATTACAAGAAGGCTACATGTTGTCTGCTCAGAAGGGAAAGGGAGACAATGAAGGTTCTTTCCAGGACACAAGGCTGAAAAAGAGGAGATGTTCTGGAAAAAGAGGACAGATCAGGCTCAGCTGAGACCAGTTCTTTGGGAGTGAGTCTGTGCTGATCTATGCTGCATTGGCCACTGACAGCTTTCCCCAGCTGGGCTCAGCACGTGCTGGGTCTGGGAAGAGCTGGAGTGGATTCCAAGCCCTGACCTGGAAGAGCTCAGGCTGCAGGGAGGAGCCGGAAACAGGTCACAGAAGAGATCAAGGTTGTATGTGGGTGGATCACTGGACTGTCAGGGCTTGTGGTAGGAGGTGAGTGGTTGCAGCAGGGGGGTTGCTTTGCAAGGTGCAGGGAAGAAGCAATGGACAATGGGTGTGGTGCATGCATGCATGCAATGTGTTTATTAAAATGTTTATTAAAACACATTGCATGCATGCATGCACCACGCCCATTGTCCTTTGCAGACTCTAGGGCTGCACTGCCTGCTTGGTAAGGATTCACAGCCCTATCCCATCCACACTTTCCTGGGAGTAAATTCAATTGATTCTGATGGGACTTGCTTCTGAGTAGACATGCATCAGGTTGGGCTCTAAGGCTGCAATCCTATCTACACTTTCCTAGGACTAAGCTCAATAGATTCTGATGGGACTTTCTTCTGAGTAGACATGCGTCAGGTTGGGCTCTGATATAGGCACCCAAGCAGGGTCATGTTATACATTGTGGTACAAAGGTACAGTAACATTCAGGATCTTCTTGTCATCTTTCATTGCACATTAGAGTCATCCACATCCTTGCACATCGCAACATAGTTTCTTACTCTTCTTGTATGCACATGTAGATTTAGGGGGCAATCCTAACCATTTTAGGCCAGACTAACTAACCTGGCATATCTTCCCGTGAGGGTGTGGGGATGTCCGTGTATGCCTGTGCAGTGGTCTAACCCCCCAAGAGTGCAGCAGAAATGCCTTATAACACTTTTGAGACACCCCAAGGTCAGCAAGGACTTACGTTGGAGCTTATTCTGGCCTTATTGGAGGTTAGAATTGCAGCCTAAGAGCAGAATCCTAACTATATTTACTCCCAGAAAAATGTCTTTAGGATTGGAGCCTATGGCTGCAATCCTAAAGACACTTTTCTGGGAGTAAGACCCATTGAACACAATGGGACTTACTTTTGAGTAGTCATGGTTAGGTTTGCACCCAAAGTCTCATAACAGCTGAAAAATCCCGGGGGTATGTTTCTAAGTGTTCGTTCTACAATTTGTTTTTTCCTTTTTAGGTTCAAAATGGGATTCATTTTTTCAAAATCTATGAATGAAAACTTAAAGACTCAGCAAGAGTTCATGGTTATGAATTCACGGCTTCAGGTAGGCATTTTCTCCTTATGGAGAAAAAAAATATTTTCAAACTTGATAAAGAGAGGAGCTGCTTGATGAGCATTTGAAATGTTCTGAGGCTGGGTAAGGTTTTTTATAATTCTTCTTAAAGGACTGAGACCAGCTTGGCACTCCTGACTGGAGGCTGTGGTTTGGCAATGGTAGTTTGCCTGCCTGAGCCTACCACTCTTTTTCCTGCCCACGCCGCCAACAGCACTGGTGAAGATGCTGGATGAGTTCCTTTCTGGGATAACATATTGAAGACATATACAATGTTATCCATGAGTGGCAAAATATTTTGAGAGCATATGCCCATACTGGCAATAATAATCTACAATTCTTGTGTTCTTATGGTAATTTGATTACCATTTATTATATTTTACAAACTTTTTTATAGAAAAGGAAACATAATGCTCCTTGAAAGGATTTGTATTTTAATGTTGGCATGCCCCCAACATGGCCTTTTACTTGGCAAAAGTGTGATTTACCTGCCCGATTGCTTCTGTTTGAAATGGAAGTGGAGCAGTTCCCACCTGCTGTGCTGCAAACAGCCCAGGCAAGCTATTGGTCACACTTCTTGTAAGTGTACCTGGTGGTGTTCAGGGGGTAAATTGAATGGGAGGGTTAGAGTGGACAAAAGGAAAAATTGTTTACCTAGCATGTAATTAAACTGTGGAACTTCTTGATGTAATAATGGTACCCATCCTAGATGTCTTTAAAGGGGGATTGGACAAATTTTTGGAGGAAAAGTCACAACTTGCAAGCCATAATGATCATATGCAAGCCTGTGTCTGAATGCCAGATGCAAGGGAGTGGCAACAAGATACAGGCATCATTTTTGAGTGCTCCCTGAGATCTGGTGGGCTACTGTGAGATACACAAAGCTGGATCAGATGGGCCTTTGGGCTAATGATCCATCAGGACTCTCCATAAGTTCTTGGAATATGGTGGTCTTCCCTACCTTTTTATTTTTTGCAGCACTGAATGAAGAAGGTGGGTAAAAGTCCTTACTGCCTCACTGTGCGCTGTCCTTATGTTGGATTTTAAGTTCAGACATCCTTTTAAACCCCATGCAAGAATGGAGCACAAAGAGGAAGCGGATTATCCAATTCCTCCTTATATTTAAGGAATGGCACTGCATTTCATGTGCCATCAACATTTTATTGCATGCTAGACATACACACTCTCTGCTGTAATTCCTTGTTCTTTACTCATACATTTTTGCAGGACATGAAACGCTTTTAGGGCAGAAAGAGTCCGGTTTGCACCTCACTAGAATTTTGCCAGTTTCCCTTTCCTGAGCTGCCTGCCACATTGTAAATATATGTGCACCATGTTTATCCAAGGATACAGACTTGTGGATTTTTTTTTTCAAAGCCAGTGGCACTAAGGTTGCTGGAGCTCTATGATTGGGCTATAAAGTTCCTGAATTGCTGGGATTTTAAAAAGTGAATTGGAATCTCAGTTGCGAACTTTACTTGTGTAGCAGTGGCTTTGGATCATTAGAATCACATCATGGAGGTAGAAGGTATTTAATCCTTAACCTCTGTCCTAATTTTCTAATGAAATTGCATCCTCATAGCAGCTGTTTAACTCTTGAAGTGCACAATAAAGTGTGGAGGTGATTTGCAAGATGGTCCTGATCTTAGCCAGTGCTGCTCACAAGTAACACTTCAACTTGTTGATGAAATCCTGTGGTTGATAGAACATAGAGCTTGCCTAGGCAAGTTTACCAACTAGTCATGTTTGTCCAACTGTGATGAGTTACTATAGAGGTTTCCACAAAGAAATAATATTTTATATAATTAGAGTAAGGAAAATTAAACAAAGGACCTTGATGCTCTACTACAGCTAAGTAATAATAACTTCCCTAAGTAGGTGTATGTATTTTCTAATTAAATAATAAAATATGTGATCTATTTTAGAAAAAAAATGAGGTCCTACATTGAACAATTTCCTTAGTGAGATAATGAGTCCTTTGGTTTTGACCATGCAGAAGTATATTTAATTGGCTTTTTGCAATGCTATTTAGGCAAAACATCTGACTATAATATTGTATGTCTGGAATTATTCCACTATCATCATGATGAAAACACTATCCAGATTATCTTGTGGGTATGTACAAGTCCTGGAGTAAACAACCTTGTCAGGAGTTTGTTATTTTGATGGGTGTGTGGAGGAGAAGGAGGAGCAGATGCCAAAAAAGAAAATAAGGTGGCTGAACAGAATAACTCTGCCTTCTGAGGAATACCATCTTTTTCAGTACACTGCCCAAAGAGACTGGTTTCACTGGGCACTTCCTTCCAAGAAAGCAGAGCAACAAAGATCATAGCTGAAATGGGAAAAACATGTTTCTGCATCTACCATTAGCCTATACTTAAAAGAAGCCCCAGTTCACACCTTACTCCATCATCACTGATTTCCTTGTTGAAACCCTATAGATTTTACATTGAGATCTACTCACAACTTTGAGTGGATGCTTCTTTATGCAACCTGCCTGCCCCATTTCATGTTTGACCCAATTTTTCATGATGATCCAGTTTTAACACTCATGATAATTTAATAATGATCCAATTTTCAAATGGATCAAAGTCTCTGTGTGTGAATTTTTAGTTACCGCTCAAACAACAATAATAGTGGAGACTAGAAATTCACACACACAAACTTTGATCCATTTGAAAAATTCATCATGTCATGAAGATTGTTTCTATTTCCCATCCATGTAGATCCCTCACTTTGAAATCAGTATTTGGGATCTGGGTTTAATCCATAACAAGTAAGTTAAGGAAGAAGGAAGCTGACATTTCCTCTTATCTCTTGTTAAGCAGATATAGGATTGAAGAACTGATAGAAGTGGCTTGGGGTTGGGTTGGCAGGTGCTGAGGACTATGCATTGGTCTGATTTGCTGTTCCACACATATCCCAATATGGCTTAATGGAAAGTTGACCCAGATTATTCTTACAGTTCAGAGAATCCTTAAGCAAGATTCTTGGAAAGAAATAGAGATGGGGAGTTTAAATTTATAATAGCAATCTAATACATCTGGGTATAAACTATTAAATTAGATTCCTGAATGCCATTTTGTGCTGTTTCGTTTTATATGTTAACTTTTTTGTGTACCTTTTGATTTCCAAGGAACTTGATTTTTTTTAACGCTTGAAGCTTCTTTTTGGGATTATAGTTGAAAATGTAGTTAACGTTACTACAAGTAGAGCAGAAGAGAAGTGCTTAGAGATTGCTTCCTGGCTATCTGAGCTCTGTTCTAATAATTAGATTGGTTTCACACATAGCTGCCAACTTCATTTGAAATTAGACAGTGACATTGTGATAACTTCTAAGGGTTGAGAATAATGCGTTTGACATGAGGCTGTGAAATCTAAAGTTTAAGGAAGTGGAATATTACCTTTTCTGTCAGCAGCATCTCATCACTGTTTAAATAAAAATTAAAGACTTCAGGACCAGCTTCAATAAAACCACATACTTGGATCGTGCTAATAATAACCTTTTCATAACCTTTATTGGCATACAAATAAATAAATGAATAGATAAATAACAAATCAAACAGGTGTCAAGCGAGCAGACAAATCATATAATACAAAAAGTAACTGGTCCAATAGAATAAGGTATGGCAAGGAAAGAAGATAAGAAATAGGGAAATGATACATTTCTGTTAGGCACCAGGCATCCCTATTGGCACCACTTATAATTGGGCATCATCAGGCACAACTGCACATGCACAAAGGGGGCAACAAAGTGTTGGGCATCGTGAAACATCAGTAGGCAGACTGGCATCCCTGGTGGACATCAGGCATCATCAAGTAGTAAGCACCTGCCACACCATTATGTAGAAAGCAATAGACATTGGTGGGCACCACTAAACAGCTGGAACCATCTGGCCTCAGGACCTCTGGACACCACTGAGCAACCCCATCGAACACCAGGCATCCCCGCAGGGCAAAACAAAAAGCAGTAAACACAGGGCACAACTGTGTTGAGGAGCTGAGGAGGGATATAAGGGGTTGGAAGGGGAAGGGATGACCAGGTAGTCAATAATAAGAGTCCTCAGCTTCAGTACTAAGGGAAAAGTCAGGGAGAACACAACCATTCTTAAAAGGAGCCCGAGTCTTGGGAAAATTGTCCGACAACTAGGAGGAGATGACCGGATTACAACTTCTAGGAAGGGAAGGTGGGGGAATTTCCGAGGGGGAGTCAGACCAGTTGTCCACCGTTCTAATAAAATCCAAGGATAAAGAGGGTACAGGCTGGGTCTGTACATCCAAAAGCACCACATTGGACACCACATTGGGAATTTTTGTCTATTACACTGAAAGATGATAAAAGGAACCCAGAGGGGCAAGAAGGTGGGTACAGGTTAGATAAATTTCCTTCAGAGTGGGCAGAGTTATTGCATGGAAGGATAAGTGGTGGGAGGCATTTGGAATCCTCAGGGGGCCCCCTTAGGGTCATTAAAATCATCTCAGGCAACTTGGGAGACAAGGGTTGAAGAATTAAAAGATCATTCTTGGGAATATTGGATGGCGACTGAGCAATGGGAGCAATATCCATCTTATCAGGCTGTGACTGTGTGCTCCCTTTCAGCGGCTTCTGCAGAAAATTCCCTTCAGTAATCAGGTTTGTAGAGTTGACTTTCAGGGCTCTTTCAGAATCAGGAAGCTTAGGAGGGGTGATTTTGGTGATAGCTTGGTTCCGGAAATACCGATGAACCGTGATGTCCACATTCTGCAGCAGATTTGGAGAGCTAAACACAAGGCTTGGAATAAATGGTGAATGAAATTCTAGAAGGAGGCGTAGCTGTCTTCTGGGTGGAGATATAGGAGTAATCCTGAGAAGGTCAATTACAGAGGTAGGAACACGGAGCAAAAAAGCTAAATGCTGTTTTGCCAGAAAGATCTTGGACCAATTGGGATGTCTCCTTGTGTGAAGGTCAAATGATAATACTGCAAAATGGCCTTCATATTTTAATGAAGGGAAGGTTTCTCTGGAACATCCGTGGGAAGTTTTAAAGAGGACGCTGTTGTAGAGGTGACATAATTCGGGTTTAGAACTGTCTTTGAGAGAGTGGTAGCAGTCAGGTTAAAAAGTTCAGTAACTAGAAGGTGCTGCTCCTTTAAAAGTTTGAGCATCTGTGAAATCGAGTCAAAAATAGAAGGAACTGACAGAACGGATGACAGGAGGCACTTCTTATAAGCTTTGGCGGATTCACTATTCACCCCACAATCCAGATGAAGAGTCTTCGCATCTGAGGTGGGCAGAGTGCAGTTCAGCAGAGACTGGCTTCCTTCCAAAGGTGGAGATAGGGCCTGAGAAGTGGCCTTGGAGGAAATATGCCCAGGGGGTACTTTGTCCGACGGAGGGTCTTGAGAGAATAAATAATCCACAATTTTGGACTGTTTAAACAAAGGAAGCAAAGCCTCTACATCTGGGCTGGAGAAAGTTATTTTGCGTCTCATTTGAGCTGATTAGCAACACGGTGTGAGAAGGTAAAACAGCCTGAGATATTAACGGAGCAGCAGAAAAGCTAGGTGGAGGAGGCCGAGCAGTCCAACAGGCCAGAGAGGGCTTGCATAATTAAACTCTCAAAACAAAGTGTTATAAGGGCCAAAAGTGAGATAAGGAGACAGGGAGGGAATTCCACAAGGGCAAGCGAGCAAAAATAGGTCTTAAAACATCTTAAAACAAAACAAAACGGGAGATAAGAGGGCCGAGAAAACTCCATCGCTGCTCCCAGCCAACCGGAAGTCTGGTGCTAATAATTATAATTTAGCATCATCTGCATATATGGTGTCTTACAAGTAATGAGAAGATAGTTCAGTCTCTCAATGGGATCACGGTCTAAAACTGAAATAAGGGAAATAACCAGTGGATGCAGAGATAAACTAGAGAAGAATATGCAGTTATTTCATGCAGGTGTAACTCAGCCTATATATAGTATAGTCTGTGGAATAAATGCCACGATTCAGCAGCACCAGTGTTGACTGGCTCCCAAGGTGAGTTTCAGTCTTGGGAGGCTTCCTGGGCATAAGGGATTTTTTTTCCCTTGCATGGGGAACTTCCCCTGTGGGCTTCTATCGCTGGCACTAGCCTGCATTGACCCATGAAGGGGCTTGGGAAAGGGGCCAGGATTTGGTGATTTGGTGTGTGCTGCCACTGTTGAAGCCACCCCTCAATCACCCTTCTCTCTATCTCATTCCCTTCCCCTGGCAACATGCACCAACAAAAACCACTTTGCTGTAAAGCAGCCTCTACTGGCAAAACATGCATTACTGCATTCCAATGCTCAACTTGCATAGGATTGGGCCATAAGTCTTATGGGTCAAGTATGATTGGTTCTCCTAACCATAAAAATCCTTTGCCATTGTCAGTGTATCCACTATTCTGAATTCTAGTATGTACCAGTTGCTACCAAATGCCATGTCTAAACTATTTCATTTGACACTAAATTGTTTTCTGTCATAGTTGACCTTTTGCTGTTCCTTCACCTTATGAGATTGTGCTGATCTTGTACTAGATTGAACTCTTTCTGTTGGTCTTACTAATCCGTTTTTATTTCTTATAATTTTATTAATATTTTAAATATCTCATTCATAGTTTCTTACTATTATTAGATGATTTTTTTTCTTTCAGTTTAAAGACATGGTCCTTGATGCTCAGATCTGCTAATTAAAAAATGTCAGTATGAATGCATGAATGTGATGAGGATGGCATAGGCTGAACCACTTTCTGATCTTCTTCCCATGTCAATGGATATTTTGGTCCTCTCATGTCCAGATAATTGGCATGTATGCCCTGGCTGCCTACAATCAAATCTGTCATGAAACAAATTTGCTTCCAAATATGCATCAAACCTGTTTGCCATGATGTTGCAATTTCAGATGTGATGGCAATAATTTCTAATACTGTAAAGGGGACTGTCAAATATGTACTGTACATATTTATCAACTTGAAGTTGGTAGTCACCATGTTTATGAAAATTGTGTGCAAATTTTGTTAACTAGATGTATTGTTAGCCAAAGTCTTCCGGCTTGTGGCATATTTTAACATGCTGCTCACAGTATTTAATAACTTGTTCTTTAAAGGGTTTTTTTTTTTAAATTTGTGCACTTGTTGGCTTGAATTGACTTTTTCTTCAGTCTTGTGAAAGAAAGTTTTTTAGGGTCCTCCCCCTTTACTCCAAAAGAGCAAAGAACATAATGTATTATGTTCCTTATTATTCTCCCCATAGCAAGTGCTGTGGCATAAAATGAGTCTATCAATATGTCGGTGGTGTTGTGCAGGATGCACCAGGTAACATGCATGGGGAGGGGGATGATTTAAAAAATCTTGGTATTTTCAAATAACATCATGTTATATATCACTCAATGTGTAATTTCATGCTGAATGCAATAAAACAGTGTTGAACTATCTCTATTCTACCAAACATTATAGCCAAAAAATCAGTCTGGTGGAGCAATGGTACATTACTACACCCACCACCTGGGATGTTGCTCTGCCCTCTGCATGGGAGGAGGTAACACCTGGCCTCCTGCACGTAGTAATGAAAAACCTAGCGGTGCCACTGTATAATATATGCATGTTATTGTGAAAATAGAAACCACTGTATCTTCACTTAGAATGCATGAGCTCCTAGTCAAGGTCAGTTGACATACTATGGACTAATGCTACTCAAATGGGGATCATGACCCCCCTCTGTTCATGTAAAGATACCCATTCCTTTTAGGCATGGGGAGAACCACCAGTGCAATTGTCAAGATTACTTCCCTGCAGGGGATGTGTGTGTTTGCTGGTCTAGGGATCCCTGGGGAGGTCTGCAGATTGCTTGGGAGAGTTCCCCATGGCTGGAAATAAGTGAATGTTTCTGGTGTGATTCACACTAAAGTCTGAGTTCTTGAACTGGCAAACTTCAGATGTTACCTTTGAGTAATGCAGCTCTACCATGTAGACCAGATCTTCTTTAAAGGATCAAATGTTGTTTTATGTTGAGGAGGTTCCTGTGACTCCCCCCTCCAACTACACCACATTCCCTTTGATATGGCTGCATTGACATCCGAGGTTTGGATAGATTTAGGCCTTCAAAGGGTCAAATGACTTCTAATAGGGTACTAACATGACTTTACTCTGAGAGAAAACAAGCGTCATTTATTTCACATTTTAAAAATACTGCTCTTCTTCCAAGGTGTTCAGGGTATTGGATATGGTCTCTTCCCACCTTTTATCCTCACAACAACCCTGTGAGGTAGATAGGGTTGAGAGATAGTGATTGGCCCAAGGTCACTCAGGTAAACTTCTCTAGAGAGGATACTTCATAGCTGGACACCACTACCAAGAAGACTCTTTCTCCTATTTCTACCTGATGCAGGGGGCCTTTGACAAATGTGAAAAACGGTGTTGAGGCCCTAAACATTTGAGACTTTTAGAACTACCACCTTAATTCTCCTAAACATTTTTCCCAGTAAGGCTTACACATGGCTTGTTTGTTTTCGCATAGAAAAAAATGTGTTATCAAATACTGAAATATGTACGGTATATGGTGTACATAAATAATCCTAATATGGACATTTTCATTATGACTTGCAGCATTGTTTTGCTATTGCTTAACTTGCATGGACAAAAACTAACTTTATAATTTGATTTAATGTTAAAACATAATATTACAGAACCAGAGAGCTTGTGCTGGAAAAATGCATTAAAAGTACCAAGTATAGACAGAGGTTTCAAATACTTCCAAACTAATTTTTTTTTCTTGGTTTCAGGCAAAAACATAGTATAATTGCTTTGGCTTTGTTAACAAGCTTATTCTAAATAACAATATAAAGAAAGTCTCAGGTGATTTTTCTTCCTTACAGTTCAGATGTTTGGTTTTTCAAAACTCAAGTTTCAGTATGTTGCCCTCATCTCCTGAGATAACTACAATATTACAATAATAATTATTAAGAGGGATAAAGTAGATGACAGCTGTTTTTTATTTGATTTATTTTTATTAGATGACAGCTGTATTTATATACTGCTTTTCAACTTAAGTTCTCAAAATGGTTTATAAAGAAAATAAATAACTAATGACTAAAAGGCAGGCAGCATGAAGAAAGTGCCTCCAAAACGGAGGGAATCTCTTCAGGAAAGAGACCACTAAAAGGACAAGCACTTGGCAAATGACAATGAAGTGTGAACACTTCTTTTGGGGAAAGATTATAATGGAGGTGGTTTCTACACACTGGCATTCCTGGAGAGTGAATAAATTATTCTAATTAAATTATTCCACAACTTGCAGACACCGTCACCACATGGTACGAACGCTGAAGAAGTTTGCTTTTTTGGTACATATTAAATGCAAATATGTTAAGTAAAGGATAACCTGTCATTTGAGTAAGGATGCATAAAGCTAAATTACACATGGGCAGTAGTTTACACACAAGCACATTGCATGTATGCAGAGGTAATAGGGCTGCAGCTGGATCTTGATCCTATGCAAGTGTTGTTTGTGTAAATCAATATTTTCAGTTGCTTGGTGTATACTGGGCAACAAAATTTCCATAATGATATGTGAGTTATGTAAGGGCACAATCCAGAGCAACTACGGGGAGTCCTTGCTCCGGTGTAAGAACAATTTGCTCTGGATTGCAATATGAATTTCCCATAGGTTTTCATTAGGTGGTACAGTAACTGCGGGCACACATAATGTCTCTTACGTGCTCCCGTAGTTGCTCTGGATTGTAGGGCCAGATCCATTTCACGGTATACCAAATGAAGTTACGTCTAGTGATTTTTCTCAGATAGACGGTTCGAGTTATGCCTAGTGATTTTTGTGGGATGATAGGAGAGATTCAGCTTTTTCTAACATTAAGGCTGCAATCCTAAACACTCTTTCCTGAGAGTAAGTCCTATAGAACAGAATGGGATTTACTTCTGAGTAGACAGGCTTAGAATTGCATCCTAAATGTAGGTAAGATTAAAGTGGAGAAGAATTTTTAGTTCAAACAGCTTTTGGGGGCTGGGAGGGAGACACCTGAAAAGTACATACCTTCCATAGCATTATGTAGGAGCTACAGAGAAATTTTGTTATAGATAAGCTGTTCAGACTTAACCAATGAAACATTGTATTTTCTCTCTGCATTCAGCTGGAAAGGCAGCTCCTGATGCAAAATCAGATGCGAGAGAGGCAGATGGCTATGCAGATTGCTTGGACAAGAGAATTTCTCAAATATTTTGGAGTCTTTTATGGACTTACAGCTGTAGGTCTAACAGTTGGGTATGCATTTTTTCCACCTATATGACTTAAGATGGATCGTTGTTTTCTTCCTTTTATCTTTCCAGTTTTGTTTTGATAAATGCTCCATGAATTTGCTCATTAGATGTGCAGAACATGTGTTGTATTTAATATAGAGAAGGTGTTTGTAATTTAAGACAGTGAAACTAATAATAAGCTGTTTTGAAGTTCATAGAGCAGGCAATCTCTTGTTATTCTGTGCAAATAATGACTTTTAAATGATGATTTTCACATCAATGTGCGCTCAACCACATATGACATATTGTCTCAGATGACACTGAACATGACATGCTAGATTAGGGAGGAACAGATTCAAGAAGATTGTGTTCTGCTAATAGTTTTGCATTTATGCAGTATAATGAACATACTCTCAGAAAAAAATATAACCTTCAGGGAAACATGTCCAGAACTTTTCCAACTTAATGAAGAATTATTACACATCTATATATATAAAATTGAAAAGTCACTGACTGATCCACTCACTCACTCATCAACGGCTGATCCACTCACTCACTCATCAATGGCCAGCCAAAACCACTGGGCCTAGAAGTGTGAAATTTGGGGAGGGTGTTCCTTCTGAGATGGAGGCACCCACTAAGAACGAATTTTTGGAAATTCCCATCGGAAGCAGGCGAAAAGGGGTGCAACATGTTTTACTACCTATTCTTTACTTTGAGAATCCCTAACTGAGGGATGCTCTTTCCCAGCCCCCGGACCTAGAAGCATGAAATTTGGGCAGGGTGTTCCTTCTGTGACATGTGGAACCGATGTGGAAAAATTTAATGCTTAAGGGGCTGAAAAGGGGTGCAGCATGTTTTTGTTCTATACTTAACATTGAAGACTGATCAACATCATGATGCACATGGGGATGGTGCATTGGGGAGATGGTGCACATGGGGGATTGGTGCACATGGGGGGTTGGTGCACATAGGGGGGTTGATGTGCATATGGGAGTTGATGCACATGGGAGGGTGATGCGCATGGGAGGGTAATGTGCATGGGGTTTTCGCACATGGGTGATGTGCATAGGGTTGGTGCACATGGGAGGGGGATGTGCACATGAGTGTGGTATGCATGGGGGTTGATGTGCATGTGAGGTTGGTATGCATGGGGGGTTGATGCACATGGGAGGGTGATGTGTATGAGGGGTTGATGTGCATGTGGGGTTGGTGTGCATCAGGTGGTTGGTGCGCATGAGGGATTGATACTCATGGGAGGGTGATGCACAGGTGGGGATTTTGTGCATGGGTGGTTGATGAGCATGGGGGGATTGGTGCTCATGGGAAGGTGATACCAGGGTGACCATATGATCAGAAATTTTTGGATTTGTCCAGAAATGCAGATTGCATTTTTTTTTAGTCTCCTGCCTGGTTGTCCTCCGAAAGGGCTTCATTGTCCTCCATTCTGGTTTTATTTTGGAACTTTGCCATAGGGTGCAGTACCCTATCATATCATATGTACTTGGAGTCATATTGAAGAGCAGAATCCAATGCAAAAATCAATTTTGAAATATCTCCTTCATATCAAAAGTTATGGCCAAAAAATGAAAAATAAAAAATATGTGAAAGTGCCTAATATTGCAGCTTTACTCGGGAGTAGGCAAACATGTCATTGTCCATCAGAAAGGTCAGGCTGAGATGAATCCAAGACCTTGTCCTCTTTTTGAGATTAGGGCATCTGGTCACCCTGGGTGATGTGCATGGTGGGGTTGGTGTTCATGGGAGGGTGATGTGCAAGAGCACTTGGTGTGCTTTGGGGGTGGGTGTGCATGTGGAGGTTGATGCACATGGGATGGTGATGCTCATGGGGGGTTGGTGAGCATGGGGAGGTTGGTGCACATGGGGGTTTGGTGCGCATGGGGGATGTTCTGCAAGGGGGGTTGATGCGCGTGGGGGATGTTGCTGCGCATTGGGGGTTGATGCGCAGTGGGAGATGTTGTGCAGTGTGGTATGCTTATGTGGGGGTGTATTAGTCGTGCAACATGGGTACATTTTACTAGTGTAATATAAATTGACAGTGGAGAAGTTCCCAAGTTTGATAGCATAACTGCAGTTCTTCTATTTCAGTAATCAAGAACACTTGTAGTTTATATCTTATCGTTAACACAATGATAATCAAACAGCTATGTTCTCATTTCATTGTACACTGAAGACCCATTAATTTTGTTTGGCCTGGTATGTTTAAATTGTTTTGATGCTTCGGTTATTATTTTTTCTATGTTGTTTTTATGCTGTAATGTATTTTTCTTTTTTTATTTTACACTTTTATTATTGTAAGCTGACTCAGATCTTGTGAGAATGAGATAGAAATCTTACTGTTATGTATGAGAATGAGATAGAAATCTTACTGTATACTAAGGGCATAAAACTTGTTATCCATCTCACTTGCTCACTTAAGTAAAACTAAGCCCTGAACTAAAAACTTAAGAACATCTTGGTTTGGGTTAAAAATATATGTTTTAATATATGGCCTCTTTATACCCAAAATCTTAATGTTGGCATAAGATATGAAATGCATTATTTGTATGAGGTTTTATAATGCTATTTTTTTTAAACAGGGCAATAAAAAAGAAGAAGCCTGGGCTCTTCATGCCAATAGTTCCTTTAAGTTTTATATTTGTCTACAACTATGACATGGGTTATGGATCACTACTACAAAGAATGAAAGGCAAGTATTTGTATATCTTGAAAATAATATATCTGTACTTTGTTATCTGTAATGCGAATGTGTGTGTGTGTTTAATAGTGTACAAGTTTGTATTTTCCTTTAAGGTGAAGCAGAGAACATAATTGACACAGAATATGCTGTGCTTGAAATGCCAAAAGGACCCCTCACGTTTGAAAGCCTTGAAAAAGCCAGAAGAGCACAGAGCAAGTTTTTCGTTGAGAAATAGCTTTTGTCAGAGGAAATACTTCAAAGAAATCTATTTGTAATCATGTTGCTGACTAAAATTCTCTGATCTGAGTAAATGCAGAAGATTTTTAAAAAGTTAAGATCTCTCAGATCAGGTGTTTGGGAGGAAATGGGATTCCAAAATTTTGTTCATTGCTCCCCCAGTTGAAAAGCTGATGGGCCAAATGTTAACTTTTTGATAGCAATCGGCATGCACTGTCTCAGCTGCTGGAGCAGAGAAAGAAAGTGTCTCCCTGGATCAGTTTTTTTAAAATATATGAGTATTGTAATACAATGTTCTTTATAAAATAAAACTATTAAATGAAATTTAATAATAATTTACTTGGTTTTCCTTCATCATTTTTGTTGTTGGGGAGAGTGCACATTGTGTGGGTAAAATGGTCTTCAGACAATCCAGTATGATCCTGATTTATTGTGGGCACTTAAAGAACATTTCTCTGGTTCTGACATCATGGAGAAATTAATTTTAAGAAACCAGGTCATCTGCATCTAAAAAGGGTGTATGTATACTTACACAATTATTGATTATCATCTGAACCAAACCAATGCCATACATTTCTAGTCTAGATGCATCTTGCTAGTCTTTAGTACACTGGTTCTCAAGCTGCAGGGATTGGGACCCCTTTGGGGAGTTCCAACTCATGACTTCAAGCTTGTCACCACCATCCTGGAAGGAGGCACTCAGGCTGCAATACATACTTTCTGGGGAGTAAGTCTCATTGATCAAAATGGGACTTACTTCCAAGTAGATATGGAGGAGCTCTGGCATAAGTGATGTCACTTTCTGTTTGACTCTTTTTTGCCAGGACATCATGACAGGGGTGATGACACAACTTCTGAGGGGACCCTGGACAAATGGTAATTCTCAGAAGGGGATCCCTTGCTGAAATGCTTGAGAACCACTGCTGTAGATGAATGCACCCTAGGAGGACTGAAGAATTCTAGAAAGTATTCTCTTGAGACAGATGATGTCTAGTGAAAATCCCGGTAGTTGTCCCTCATTGATCTATGATAGATTTGTGGGGTTGAATGCATTCTTACTGCTCCTTTATCCTTCTGTGATTTGGGAAGAAAAGAGTTAAGAAAAAACTCAGTTACGTTTTCCTGTGTATGACTCTATGAAAATTCTGGAGATAATTCTACAGGTCTTGTTATATGTGGATTTTTTATTCATGGATTTGATTCAACACAAATGGTCAGTTTTAAAAACTGATTTTCTACAGGTAAGCAATCATTCCATTTTTTCAGTACCAAAATCAAACCCCTGCAGGTATTGGGGCATTACGTTATTCCATAAGGTGAAATAGAAAAGCAAGAAACCTAGAAGAGGGTCTTTAAATCTATTTTCCATTGTTTTCTTTATTTATTAGTGAAAACATATCTGCATTGCGGGAGTAAAATTCCCCCTGTGCACTATCACCTCACTATGACAACCCCCATGCGCACCATTCCCCCATGCGCAATATCCCCTCATGCGCATTAACTCCCCATGCGCATCAACCCCCCATGCGCAACTTCCACCCATGTGCATCAACCCCCAATTGCAACATCTCCCCATATGCATTGTCCCCCATGAGCATCAACCCCCCCATGCACACCTTTCTTCCCAGTGCATCAGGCACCAAATTGGCTGGATGTTGATCAGTCTTCAATGTTAAGTTTAGGACAAAAACATGTTACACCCCTTTCCACCCCCTAAGGGTTAAATTTCTCAACATCCATTCTTGATGGGTGATCATGTCACAGAAGGATCACCCTCCTCGAATTTCATGTTTCTGGGTTCAGTGGTTGTGGCAGAGCGGTGATTAGTCAGGGATTCTTCAATGTAAAGTATAGGGAGTAAAACATGTTGCTCCCCTTTTCATCCCCTTCTGGTTGGAATTTCCAAAAACAGGTTCTTAGTGCACCCCTCCGTCACGGAAGGAACACCCACCCCAGATTCCATGATTCTAGGTCCAGGGGTTTTGGCAGGTCGTTGGTGAGTCAGTGAATAAGTGAGCCAGTGAGTGAATCAGTCAGCGACTCTTTGGTTTTTAATATACAATGGTACCTTGCAAAACGAGTGCCCTGTAAGACTAAATGCATTGAAAGACGAACTATAATTTCTATGGGATTATGCCTTGTAAGACAAAAGTGCTTTGTAAAACCAATGCCCATTGGCTGGGCTCCAGTGGCTGAGGTGGGTCTTCTCCTGCCTGCAGTACCAGTGACCAGCCAGCAGAGGGACGCACAGGCAGCAGCGTCCTCTGAGCCTCCCCAGCCAGCATGTGGCTTCAAGCCAGCCAGCTAAGCCCTTGCAGCAGACACCATCAAGACAGAGAGAAACCCCCTCCATGACCCCCCTCAAAAGAAACCCCTTTCCCCATGGGAGCCCCCCTGCCTGGACCCCACTATGGCTATCCCTCTTCCCCCATCTTTCCTGCCTGGACCCCACCTCACCCCACTTTTGCATTCAGGCAGAAGCCTTTGCTGCTCCTGCTGCTGCAAACTTGGAAAGAGTCAGGCTGGCATCCTACACACTTTCCTATGAGTAAGCTCCAGTGGATACAATGGGAGTTGATTCTGTGTAGACAGCATAGTTTCTTGCCCCTCATGCATCAAGGCAGAAACCACCACACTTTCCTGTGAGTAAGCCCCAGTGGATTCAATGGGGTTTGATTCTGAGTAGATAGCATAGGATCTTGCCCCTTTTCAATCCAGGCAGAACCTATTGCTCCTGATGCTGCTGCTGCAAACTTGGAAAGAGTCAGGTTGCATCCTACACACTTTCCACATGAGTAAGTCCCAGTGGATACAATGGGACTTGATTCTGAGTAGACAGCATAGGATCTTGCTCCTTTTGCATTCAGGCAGAAGACTTTGCTGCTGGTCCTGCTGCAAACTGCCTATCTGGTTTGCATAGGTGGATCTCTCTCTCTCTCTCTCTCTCTCTCTCACACACACACACACACACACACACACAGAGGTTCCTTGTTAAAGATGCTCAAAAAGACCAGTAACTTTTAGTGAAAATTAATCTTCCTTGGCCATAAAGGGTTTTCTTTTCTGTTTTACTATACAGTATATTACAGTGTTCTATTACAGTAATTGTGTTATGTGTTATAGTGTTTTGAATTTGATTACTATGTTTTGTCATCGTTTTTACATACCGTTAATATTTTTATATGAATATTTTTGGGTTGGGGATCCAATCATCTGAGTTCCCATTATTTCCTATGGGAAAATCCACTTTGTAAGAAGAATGCTTTGTAAAACAAACATGCTTCTGGAACAATTTAAGTTTCTCTTACAAGGCACCACTGTATATAAATTTATTTATCCCACCTTATCCCAGGCAACAGAATCAAGCAGAGGCAATTTGCAGTTGACTAAAGTGGCACTGTTTCTATAGAAGAGCCCCTGGGGAACACTGGCAAAGAAGGGTGATCTTTTTATAACTTGGAGAGGTAGTTCACTGGGAGGAGAATGCTAAAGAGTATGGAAATGAGACTATTTGACTAAAAAGCAAGTGGATTCCTTAAGCAAAATGTTTAGCCATGTGTTGGGGGAAGGACCCAAGAGTAGGCAGATATACTGAGGGGTATAGCATCTAGTGGTCAGCATACACTCAAGGCTTTTTGTTTTATCTTCTCTGGACCAGAAACAAAACAGAGAAGAACCTTGGTAATTTATAACCACTGCCACCACCCCAAAATAGAGACAAGGTGAAGGGAAGAGATTCCTCCCAAGAGACTATTGAATCCATTGGCTTCTTTTTGAAAGTCAAACTTATAATAGTGTCGGCAAGCTGAAGAGATGCTAGTAAATATGAACTACATTTTAAAGCAGTCAAAATGAAACTATAGTAGTTTAATTTTTTGTTTACTAGCAATTTTTTGTTTACTACTTACTACAAGTAGGGACAAGAAGATTGAAAACATACATGCAGAGTCATGGACTGTCCCTAAATGCAAAGAAGACAATAGGCCTTCCTGTTGTCAAAGACCTAAAGAGGAAATGCTTAGCTCTTGCTCTGTATTCTTACACACTGGCAATGACTCCATCAAGCCTGCTGGATCAATGGACAAGATCTGTTACATGGGCCTTGACTTCACACGGAAGGGGAAAGTCACCCCTAAACATACAGCCAGGCTAGAATCCATGCTCCTAGAACTCAGGAAGGTACCCTTGAAGCTGTACCAGTGGCTGGATTTACTCAAAATGTTCCTCAGCCTAAAATTCACCCATGAACTTGTCCTAGGCAACACGCACCGAAACACCTTAAAGAAACTTGACGTGCTGACACGCTCTGTGGTCAAGAACTAAATGCACCTGCCCAAGGTTTTCTACATGCTTCAATTAAAGATGGCGGCACTGGCATCCCATTCTTTGGAACAACAATCTCCCTACTCCAAAAAGCTTGCTACAGCAAGATCCTCACTAGCTCCAATGAGATATTCGAGGTGACTCGGCAGCAGAAAGTTTTTGCAAAGATCAAGCATCTGCTTGAGCTGCCCTGCTGACTCAACTCCACCATGATCACTAATAAGTCTGAGGCGAGACAGGCCAGGCATGATAGCCTGCTCAACTCAGTCAATGGAAAGGACCTTGACACCAGGGCAATTGCTCCATCCAGCCACCACTGGCTGAAGCTGCCATCCATTGTTTTCCCATCTCAATCTCTGGGAAATTCAACTTTGCAGAGGTGTTCTCCCGACAAGGGCTCAAAGTGCGAGAGGACGGGGCCACATTATCAGACATGAGTTGCCATGGAGCCTACAGGAAAACAGTCATTAAACCATAACCTGCAGCTCTGTGAGCTTACTCACAATGCATGTTGTGCATGCCATAACCGAGTGGTCCAAAGGCTGGATCAGCTACTCCGGAGACAATAGCTGCAGTCCTGGGTTGAGCCTATCATTCCCTCTGGCACATCCTTTACATCTGGCACATTCCATTCTGGCACATCCTAGTCATCTCCTAGTCGACTACTTGTTATGGATGTTTCCATCGTGTCCAGTTCCCAGCTCCTTGAGACCTAGGACCTCAAAATTCAGAAATATGGGTTTCCAACCAACACCGAAGCCCTCCTGAAATGGCACAGTTCTTCAACCCAAGTCCAGCACCTGCTGCTCATCTTCTCCAGTTGTGGTCTTCCGTTCGCACCATCTGGACGAGACCTTTGTATGCTTGGACTTACCACCACCTTTCTGACCTTTGTTTACTGACTATTGCTGGGTCGTTGAAATGCTTTGACCTTTATAAACAAGGAACTACTGGGACATTTTGACCACAGCTTTTCTTTGGGACATTCAGTGTTTATGACCTGCATGACCTGTGGTGACCCCCGACGTGGTGACATCATTAGCGCTTATCTGCGCCTCAGAACAAGGACTCTGTGCACATGATGGGATTACTCTGGCTTGTGTACGCTATATGTATACTATGTATATGTATATGTAGTTTTTGGATTTATCTATCTGATGTATGCTGTGTGCTCACTCAGCTGGATTGCCCTAACTTGTATACGGTATTTGGATTTATGCATATACCTGATGTATGCCACATATGCCTTGATTCTGACAATAAATGTTATCATAGCACTTGCTGAAATTGCTGATTTGGTAACCTTTTTTAATGACCAGCAGATTGAGCTGGGATGCTACTCAAGAACAAAGCCCCTTCCATGTTTCCTGCTCTAAAGTGAATAAGTTTGCAAGATGGCTAGGAGTGAAAAAATTCTACAAAGCAGATTTCCTTTCATGTCTAATTTTACAGTTCCTAGTCCTAGTTGTTTATGTTGTCCAATGAAACCTTGGTCCTTATACTTACTAGAGAGTGGGTGGTTATCTGTTCTGTCCAAACACTAAAGTTCTTGCCAATCATTTTCAGAAAACACAAGAGTTCCCTGTGCTTGGGCTTAAAAAATTTAGGTTTGATGGAAATAGAAACTCTCTATCCAGTGCCTTTTACTCTAACCACCTAATGAACAGGCAGGTTTATTATTCTATATAGAATAGCAATCCCAGACAAGAAGGACTTAACCAACATCCAGCACATGGAAGGTGTGTTAAAATAACACAGACACCAGGAGTCTGGTCTGGAGAATTCTGAGGGGACTCTTTCCCCCAGCCTCCTTTTATTGTATCTTCTATTATGTACATAAAACTCTGATTGAATAATAATGTTTGGCTTTTCCACGCCTAGTTATAGTGATTAATTACCTCGTTATTCATTTCAGTGTTTATGGTATATGCACTCCTGTCCAAGTGTTTATGCTTTGTTTGGTATGGAATGTGTGCTCCTGTCCAAATACAGCTTATCTTTCGAGGTGTGCCTCAGAGAGAGTGGAGCTTTCTCCAGCTGGGTTGGACCAAAGGTCAGCACATCTCATACCTACATCTCCTCTTTTTTATTTTGTTTAATGAAGATGTATGCTAAGGAGATTTTTGTAAGGCACGTAATTGGGCACGTTGTAAGTACATCACTTGAGGAGATCTTAGGTTAATTGCATTTTTTCCCATTTGAATTAATGATGGGACACACTGAAGGAAACAACAAGCAATGCATATTCCTACTATGATTAAGCCATATACAAATAATTGCTTAAGCCAATGACGATCAGGGAGCCAGCTCGTGAGCCACTCCCATAGTCCAGACATTCCCGTGTCTTGCTTTATTTGCTGTGTGAGAGTTTGGAGTTCTTGCAACTGTTTTTCAATAGGCTGTTTGTTATCAGACAAATAGAAACAACACATATTTTTTACTGCAGTACAGCCATGGTTACTTTTGAAAAGCAAAAAATCA
Organism: Cryptoblepharus egeriae; assembly: GCA_030015325.1. Classification (NCBI taxonomy): domain Eukaryota; kingdom Metazoa; phylum Chordata; class Lepidosauria; order Squamata; family Scincidae; genus Cryptoblepharus; species Cryptoblepharus egeriae. The sequence continues at coordinate 168,807,710 of JAREYC010000002.1, forward strand.
ATGGCTGCCCTATTGTCCAGTATCACTTCACGCAGCTCGTGCTTTTCAGCATTAAGCAGGGCGATGGCCTGTGAGGTGGCATTGATGGCTTTAGCCGCATAGCAAGCTAAATGACTTAACTGGCGCGTGTTATGCACAGTAAGACTAGGGACCCCTACAAGGGACACAGCTAGGGCAACATACTCTGCCTTACTTAAGAGGCTTTCTTGGGAGTCACACGTGGAATCTAGGGTGACACTCCTTTTTGTTTTGCTTACATGCGATCTTGGGGGCAGAACTACAGCCAATCGGCTGAGACAACAAATGGAGCCATCAGCGATGTTTGCCGGAATAAAATTGTAGGTTCTTTCCCCACAGGAGAAGAACCACCCTACAGGGAGCTGCACAACCTTGTAAATATAGGATATGTTTTGATAAGTAGTACAATTCAAAGGGGCCCCCGGTGGGTGATAGCATTTTCTTAAATTTGTGCAATTTCTAAACTGACCACATGTGGCATTAAAAGAAGCTACGTGAGGAGTGTGGATTACCATGGCATCTATGGGGGGGCGCCTATATTTTTTTCCCCATTGCAGGTATCCCTCATACCCTTGATGAAAATAGGCGGACCTTAGAGTGCAATTGGTGCAGTGGTTTGAAAAGCTACTATAAAACCAGGTGTCAATAGAATCAGGCTGCCAGCACACAGGAATAAGGCATGTCCCTAATAAATTTCCTGCTTCCAATTCAGAAGACAAGCAAAACTGAGTTACATTGGAAATGTGAGCTAGCCACTCCCAAAGATTGAAGGATACTCGTTGCTCCCATAAGGGGCTCTCAGGGCTAGCTGCTGTGGCTGGGGAAAAAAGACACATTATAAGCAATATCAACAAGGAGTTTTCTGTGATTTGTGCTATCATCGCCAGCAGCAACTTCTCAGAGGTCTCCACTTCGTTTTGAGCTAGCAGGTTCCTCTGGGCCGCACTGGTCAGGGCTTTCAGGTCTCCCCAAGTGATCGGGTGTGCTGGGTGGGGGCGTTTGCGGCGTGTCCTCTTGGGAGTTGGCTCCTGAAGGTCAAGGGACATCTGGAAACTTGGCAGAGGGTTCTGCAGTCCTTTGTGCCACGACATGCCCTGCTGGTCTCACGGGCCGGGACCCACACCGTTCCTGCAGGAGACAAAATGGCAGTGTGTCCCCTCCCCCAACTCACCAGGGGGACGGGCCCATGACAAGCAGGGTCTGGAAGTTCCCTGTAATAAACAAAGGGCCAGGGAAGGGGGGTAGGCTGGCCAAAGTGTCTCTGGTATGGTGTGTATCTTTCCCCATTTAAGGTTAAAAAATTTAAGGTGTATAAGAGAATGTGAAGGGTGTTATTGATATAATTGATAGAAGGGCCTATACTGTGGTCCCATGGGGGGCAGACTCCCCTTTCTTATTTTGTTTATTGAGCAAGGTTTTTATGGACCAGTGTGTGCGTTCAACAATAGCCTGCCCACAGGAATTATAGAGTATTCCATGTTTAAGTTTGATGTTCCATTGAAGGCAAAATTGCTGGAACAACTGTGAAGTGTAACAAGAACTGTTATCCATTTTGACAGCTGAAGGTCGGCCCATAACAGAAATGGCATGTAACGTGTGTAATGACGTGTGCAGATGTTTCTTTCTTTTGTGCTGTAGCCCAAATGAAGCCAGAATAGATATCTATAGTGACGTGTAAATATGATTGGGGACGGAACTGGGGGATATGAGTTATGGCTTTTTGCCACAAGTGATTTGCAGATGTGCCACGAGGATTGACAGTGAATGGATAAGATAAGGGGGCTTGATTACAATGTGGACAGGCATGGACAATGGCTTGGGCTTGAGAGTAAGGTAGGGAAAATGATTTTGCCAGGACTTTTGGGGATTGATGAAAAAAGGCACGACTTTGAACTGGGTCTGAAAAAAGGGTACAACAGTGGGTGTCTTCAGGAAGAGAGCGAAGGGCTTGATCTGCTTTATTATTACCCTCTGTAAGTACACCAGGTAAGGGAGTGTGACTTCTAATATGTGCAGCAAAATAAGGCATTGTGCTACAGCTTAAAAGAAGTTGCAGAGAGAGGAATAATGCTAACAAATTGTTATATAATTGGGTGGTTACACATGCTTGAGATTATCTGACAGATTATATACATACTAACTGTTGACTATTAGGTTGAAAGGTTCACTAGGGAAATGTTGGAATGCAAGAATGACTGCTGCAAGCTCAGATCTTTGAGATGAAGATTGAGCCTGAGTAAACAGTGTCTGCCAGGAGCCTCCATGTTGCCAGGTTAACACCCCGTGGTGGGGGGAGCCATCAGTGTAAAGTGTGATAGCCATGGGTATTGGTGTGTTTTTTCTGGTGGGAGAAAGATGGACTGGAGTTTGTGATACTACAGTAAAGTGGGGGTCCTTGGGAGGATTAAATTTGATTTGGCCAACATAATCTAACTGGCCATTTGATAGTCAGTAGAAAATTCCCACAAATGCAAATCTTGGGCCTTAGACTAATATTTTGAACATCGTGGCTAATGAGCTTAAGGGATTGTCCCTTTCCTTTTACAATCGGTGCAATGATTGCTTCAATGTATGTCAATACATTTTTTGCAGTGTTGGCAGATAGATAAAGCCATTCTATGATATACATGCTCCACAGATCTCAGGGAGAGCAGAGTACTCCAGTGGGAGTCTGGAGGGAAGGAAGAATTACCAACTCAAGCTGCAGGTCACTACAGGTCATCTACAAAGCACTTCCTCATCAACATTTGCAACTGCTTAAATTTTTTTCTGGCATTAGGAGTTATAAGAATTTGGTCTGAGGGATGTTTGCCCTGCCGTAACAAATCAAACAGAGGTAGGTTAATGCCTGGTTGACAAACTGCTGACAAAGTGATGGACTATTGAACATCCCTTGTGGAAGAACTAGCCAATGAAAATGTGTGGCAGGCTGCTGATTGTTTAGTTGAGGGACGGAGAAGGTGAACCTCTTACAATCCTTTGGTTGCAATGGGATGCTGAAGAAACAATCTCTTAAATCGATAATGTACATTTGATAGATATGAGGGATGAGATTAGGGTTTGGCAAGCCAAATTGTAAAGGTCCCATAGGCTGGATTCGTTTATTGACGTCCCGGAGGTCATGTAACAATCTCCATTTTCCTCTGGATTTCTTTTTAACATATTCCGGTGTATTTGGTGTACCGGTGTATTCCGGTGTACCGGTTTAAATAGCGGTGTATTCCATGGACTGGAAGAGGGGGCTATGTGCCCCGCCTGGAGCTGATCCTTAACTAATTGTTCTAGGGCCAGAAGCTTTTCCTTGGGTAGAGGTCATTGTTCTACCCAGACGGGCAGCCCAGGGAGCCAGGTAAGAGGGAGGGCATCATCAGTCATTCAATCATGGACAGATGTACTGTAGCCCCAAACTACTCAAGGATGTCACACCCCCAAATATTGAGGGGTATGTCCAGTACCAAGGAACTGATAAACAGTGTTTTGGGATGGTCCTACCTGCAACCAGGTAGCTCTTTGCTTGGAGCTTTCCTTGCCCCCTACTCCCCACATAGTCCCTGCTGCCTCAGTCTTCCACCCTGGGGGCCACTGCCTGGGGAATATAATGGTAAGATCAACGCCTGTTTCGAATAGTCCCTTAAAGGGAAGATGATTGAGTGTTAATTTTAGCCAGGGTTTTTGTTTAGAAAGTGTTTTTACACAGGCTATTATTTGAGGGTCGCAAGTATATTCAACCTCCAAGGTGGAACTGAAGCCACAGTCTCCACGTCAAATGGGTTCGGACCCCACAATTATATATGGAAGCAATACAAGCTGAGCTACGGATTGCCATTTAGCAATGGTTTGGGGAAATTATGCACACATGTGCATTAATTACTCCTGTATAATCAGTCAATTACCCCGGGGACCACAAAGATGCCCTTTTTATTGGTTTAGGATTGGAGGAGTACTACCATGTTTCCCCAAAAATAAGACCTACCCTGATAAGACCTACCCAGACTTTTGCTGTGGAGTCTAAAATACACCCTCCCCCAAAAATAAGACCTAATAAAGCCCGATTGGTCTCAGGAGGAGTCTAAAATCCCCATTGCTGAGGAGTCTACTCAGAAGTAAGCCCAATTACTTACTCCCAGGAAAGGATCCTTGAATTGCAAAGCCTGATTCTTGCATTGCTGCTGCTCCTTGTAATTGTGCTGCCTCCTTATCAGAGCAGCAGTCTGCTTATCAATCTTCTCCCCTCTGTTCAGAGCGGTCTTCCAGCCCCTGCAGAGAGCGGAGGCTGTGTTGTGGTTGTGCTCCCTCCATCAGGAGCAGTCCACTGAGGAATCTGCTAAGGAGTCTACTCAGAAGTAAGCCCAATTAGCGTCAATGGGACTTACTCCCAGGATAGGTGGATAGGATCCTTGCATTGCAATGCATTCATTGCATTGCAAAGCTTGCAATTTTGCAATTTGCAAAAGCTTGCAGTTCATTGCATTGCATTGCAATGCATTGCAAAGCTTGCTTCTTGCATTGCTACTGCTCCTTCTGGATGTGCTGCCTCCTTATTAGGAACAGTCTGCTCAGGGGTCTACTCAGAAGTAAGCCCAATTGGCATCAGTGGGGCTTACTCCCAGGAAAGGTGAAAACCCAACCTCAAAGCCCAACCCCATGCAAATCTACTCAGTAGTAAGCCCTATTAGCATCAATGGGGCTTACTCCCATGAAAGGTGGATAGGATTGGAGCCTCAAAGCCCAAACCCATGCAAGTCTACTCAGAAGTAAGCCCCATTATTGTCAGTGGGGTTTACTCCCAGGAAAGTGTGGATGGGATAGCAGTCTCAAAGCCCAACCCTTCTGTGCAGACACACACAGATTAGGGAACTTTCAGCCAGACTTTCCTGGGAGTAAGCCCTTTGAGTGTGGTAGGGATGAATGGGACTTACTACTGTGCCCAGGATTTGTCTAGATTTTTAGCCTCCTGTCCAGGTGTCCTACATTTTTTGCTTCATTGTCCTACATTTTACTGTCAATGTTAATTAAAATAAGGCCTCCCTGAAAATAAGACCTATGGTGTTTTTTGACCAAAAAAATAATAATAAGACAGTGTCTTATTACTGTGGAAACACGATAATCCAAGCACCCCTTCAGGAAAGGGTCCTGAAAGCTGTGTTTTTAATAGCTGAACCTCCCCGGCTAGGTGAAAAATAGCATCTTCTTGATTTATTAAATCTATCCCGGCGCTGCCTTGGGTGGCAGCCTTTCCTAGTTGGGAGAGTGAGTACTTAGGGACTCCTGTTTTTACCAGGGCCGAGGTGCGCCCGATTGCTGGTTTCCCGAGCACTCAGAGCAGCACTCGCAGCAGCACTGAGAGCAACACTCACAGCAGCAGCACTCAGAGCAGCACAGAGCAGATGCACCAGCAGAACAGCACTGATTGGCCCAGTGATGCCCTTTTAAGCACTTGGGACATTTTTTATTTGGTTTTCCCTGTTGCTGGTGTTTGGACCAATAATTTCCCATAAGATGTCCCACCTTCTTGCAACTGAAACATTTTTTGTCATTTTGTCCTCCTTGAATGGCAGCAGCCAGGAGGGAAGCGTGTGTTTCTGTGCCCACATTCTGGCATAGTTTTAGCATATCAGCCAGCGTGGTACCTGCCTTAGTGTAATGTGGCTTAAGAATGTGTTTACAATCCTGGTTAGCATTCTCAAATGCCAGCTGTTTTAGGAGAGCAGTCCCAGCATCAGTGTTATCAATTTGGCACTCTACAGCCTTTCCTAGCCTATCAACAAAAGATATGAATGGCTCGGAAGCCCCTTGCCTTATGGTGGAGAAGGACTTAGTAGGATTTTTCAGGTCAGGGATCTTTCTCCATGCTTTGCGCGCTATCTCAGCTGCCTGTGCATAGGCTTGGTGGTCAGCATACCGGGCTTGGAGTTGTGGGGTATTGTACGCCCCCTCTCCAGCTAACATTTCTGCAGTTATAGGAATATTGTTATGAAGATTTTCAATGCCTTTTTGAAGGCACAAATCTTGATATTCTTGCCTCCATATTGTATATTGAGCAGGGGTTACTAGGGTCTTTACTAACACCTGCCAGTCCCAAGGAACCATCTCGTACCCCTCTATCCCTTCCAGGAGGGCAGTGAAGTAGGAACTAGAGGGACCATACTTTGTGAGGGCCTTTTTTAACTCCTTAAACATGGTGAAGGGGAGGTGCTGATGCTGGGTGGCCGCGTCCTGTGTCCTGACAATTGGATAGAGCCCCACTGTTGCGAAGGTGGCAAGCTCTGCCTCCTCTAAATCTCCTGCCTCCAAGGCCTGCCAGGCAACCCGCTGCATGGAGGTGCATCCTGGCTCAAGCACTTGCAGAGGCAGCAGGGCAGGGGGATCCTTCTTGGGTTGGGCAATCTTGGGCGGAGCTCCAGAATCATATGTGGGTGGCAACAGGGGGGCTGTCGGAACTGTTGCTGCCTCTGGGTCTAGCAATGGGTTAGCCATTTTTTGAATTGCATCTCTGCAGAGGTGCCAAATATGAAGCACATGCACTGGGGCTCTGGGCTCTGCATGAAGCTGAAAGCCGATCTTTTGCCAGTGCTGGAGGTTCAGCGTGCCCCGTTGGGGATACCAAGGGCACGAGGAATCAATTTCTAAAATTAGATGAACAAGCTGGGTCTTCCCAACTTGATGGCTGGACTGTTTCAGCAAGAATTGCAACTCTTTAACATGCCGCTTCTGAGCAGGAGACAGGGAGTTCCCCATGTCTGCTAAATTCAATTTGTTACTCACCCACTTTGTTACTCTAAGGAGGATGAGGAGATGCGTCTCGAAGCCTGTGCCAGGCGATGGGTGAGTGATGGAGGGGGGTCTTTGTGCCCCACGTTGTGACGCCAGATGTAGAAATGACACGGACACCAGGAGTCTGGTCTGGAGAATTCTGAGAGCATTTTTTCCCCCAGCCTCTTTTTATTGTATCTTCTATTACGTACATACAACTCAGATTGATTGTTTGGCTTTTCCGTGCCTGGTTATAGTGATTAATTACCTCATTATTCACTTCAGTGTTTATGGTATGTGCACCACTGTCCAAGTGTTTATGCTTTGTTTGGTATGGAATGTGTGCTCCTGTCCAAATACAGCTTATCTTTTGAGGTGTATCTCAGAGAGAGAGAAAGTGGAGCTTTCTCCAGCTGGGATGGACCAAAGGCCAGCACATCTCATAGCTACAAAGGTGACATTACCTCCCCTTCCTTCCCTTCATTTGAAGCAAAGATGTTAGGAATTAGCGAAGAGAAATGCTCTCTGTCCAATAACCCTCAAGGAACCTGGATGTCATGACTTAACAAAAAGTCTCTGGCTCTGTACACAGTAAGGCAATGATCCCTACATTCCAGAGTAACTATGGAAAGACCTAGATGGCCTACTAGGTCCCTTCCAACTCTATGATTCTATAAGAGGCACTTACTCTGGATTGCTCTATGCATTCCCATAGGCACTTACTCTGGATTGCTCTATGAATTCCAATATGCATTCCCATAGGTGGCACTGTAACTACGTCGGTGTAAAACGTCCCATAGTTCCTCTGATTGTAGCTGATATCCCTTTCCCACAAAAGCTGCTCCTTTTCATTAGTGACTCTTTCTGGACTGGCAGTGATTGTGGAGCTGGTGCGACTGACTGAACTGATAAGCATTTCTTTAGACCAGTAGCAAGATATATAGTAGCTGAGAGTAGAAGCAACTCAGGCATTTTTCTCGTGTGTATTGCTAACTTCTGAATGCTTTGTTTTGCTTCCAGACCAGATTGCTGTAAGTGATTGCTTTTGGAGGTGCCTGTTATTTGTTTAAATAAAACTTGTCAACTTTGAAGTGGCATGTGTGTAAGATGTGGAGAATAAGCATATGTCACTGAAGATTATCCAACTTCTCCAAGCATCATACAATGGCTCAACCAGCAGCATGGCATCTGAAATGAGCTATCCCAGGAATTTCCTATTCAAACTGGAGTCCGCCAGGAGGATGTCACCTCTCCTTTGCTCTTTAGTATCCTGATTGACTCCATTATGAGGAAAATATTCTATGGCAGACGCAGGGAACAGTACAACGTAAACAACTTCCTGACCAACCTGATGTTTGCAGACAACAGTGCCATGTTCACTGACACAGAGGCCATCAACATCCTTTACCATATCACACACATTGCCCAATCCTACAGCCTAAGAATCAATGCATACAAGACCAAAGTTATCACCACAGATGGATCACAGACCATTGTTCACCTGAATGGAGTCCAAATTGAAAAGCTCCAAAAATTCAAATATCTGGGGTTGCTGGTGCAGGGAGGGTTGCAGTGGCTCAGTGGTTAGAATGCTGGAGTAGAACACTGCTTGACCGGAATTTCACTCAGCAGGCCAGCAGTTCAAGCCCTGAGTACTGCCAGATGGGGTGAGCTCCCATCCTTCACCCAGCTCCTGCCAACCTAGCAGTTTGAAAGCATGTAAATGCAAGTAGATAAATATGGACCACTTCGGGTGGGAAAGGCAATGTCCTGGTGACAGGCCAGGTATCCAATCCATAACAAGCAGATATTGTCTCATATGGTACAAACACTGAAGAAGTTGCCTTTTTGGGGTTGCTGGTGCAGGAGAAGAAGGTGGCATTTACCGCTGAAATCAACAGCAAGATTGGCAATAGCATTGTTCGCCTCACTCAAATGGTGCCTTTGGAAGAAGGCATACATTTCCACCAACACCAAAATTTGCCTCTTCTGAACACTAATCATGCCAATTCTCATCTATAGGTCAGAAACAGATTCTGCTCAAATCAAGTAAGAACAACCTTGAGGCTTTCCAAATGTGATCCCTGAGACTGATCCCGAGTGTCTCCGTTTGTGATCGCTACCATAACAAGACACTATAGGAAAGGTGTGACTGTCAAAATGCAGATTGAGATGGTTTGGCCACACCTGCAGAATGAACACCTATCAGCTGCCACATAAGGTCCTCTGGCGAGACTGACAGACACAGGAGTTCAACGATTCGAATCGAAAAAGACATAGCTCAAACTGGTGGAGCAAGACCTAAAAAACCAGTGATTGACCATGGAGAAGGCTAAACACATCACCATCAGTCACCAAGTTTTGTGGTGTGTATGTGTGTCTATTTCAATCATTTTCACTTTTCATCACAGCTTCAAAACATCAGATAAGCAGGGGACACTTGTATTCAGAAGGAATGCAAACTTAAAGATATAGAAAATCATTGCTTAAGAGAATTAAGGCAAAATCCAGAGCAGTTACAGGTCCACGCAATTACATCACCCTTTAGTGTTATCTTATGGAAAGTCAATTGCTCCAGAGCAAAGGGCTTAATTTGACTTTAGGATATGGGCCTTAGATTTGAATTTTTGCATTTTCTGGCACAGGACATCCACATGGGTAACTTAGTGTATGTGCCATAACCAGATAGTGTATGTGCTATAACCAGATTGCAATAGATGGGGTTTAGAATATACTTGAACATCTTGCCCAGCTTATTTGTAGCCAGTTAAAAATCTTTAGAATCCAAGGAGGGTATTGTAGATGTTATCTCACAGATGTTATCTCTCAAGGGAGCTGGGACCAACCCTTCTTGTAATGAATGTTTGTTATCTCTATCTTTGTTATCTTCTGCAAGAGATTAAAAGCCAAGAAAAAGGGCAAAGGTGAAGGAAATGCCTGAAATACTCCATCTCCAATCATCCTGTCTAGTTTGATCCCACCAAACAGGACTAAATGGTACAGTAGACTTGTATCCAAGTCAAGATTATGAATGATTTTATCTTCAAAATGTTTAAACTTTGCCTTGCAATTGCTAGGGTGACTGTCATCCAAAAGACAGAATGACATGAGAGAATGACGATATAGACCTTGTGTGTTATCTCTGAACATACCTCCATCTCATAGCTGTTTAACAGTTTGGCTGTACCCTTGCAAGAAAGAATGGCTTCCTTGCAGAAAACTTGCTCCATATAGAGGGCAGAAGTTAGCATTCATGGTGCTGCTGAGAACAGGAAGTGAAATCATTGAGCAGATATTGGCCAAAAATAAGCACTTTGTTCTCATATAGAAACTCATTAGCTGCAAAAGGCAGAAGAGAAAATACCTGGTTGCAAGCTGTTTAGGGCTTTAAATACTGAAAACAGAACTTTGAAATGTTCATGGAAGTGAACTAGGAGGCAGTGTTGCTGATTTTATGTACAAACATACCTGTCTTGCTTTTCAGTTCCTGCATTTTTATTTAAATAAATAAAAAACTAAAATATGCTATATACAGTACAATTTATTAAGGGGATGCATTTATGGGAGTCTGGCTTTGCCATTAATATTCAAGAGGATGGAAGCTGGATTCAGAAGAGTGGCTAGCTGATTGTATATAGAGAAACAAGTCCAGAGAAGTTGCTGCATCAGACATTTGCTACGGCACAAGGAAGGAAGGAATAGAATGGACTACAAAGGCATGACAAAGTAGCTACAACAATATACTAGCACATATAAGGGTCTCTAACTACAATTAGTTCTGCTTTTTGGTAGGATAGCCACATTGTCTAATACTGTCTAATACTGTAGTCAGGGGCTAGACAAAAGAATTATCAGAAATTTAAATTTCAAATTTGAATAAATGTACATAAATGAATAAGTTCATAAACAGTTTCCAGTACACAAAGAGAGGGTGATCTTCAGATCAGTTCATAAGCGCTCAAAACATACAGAGAGCCTCCAAGGCCTCTGTCAGTCTTGAAAGACTATGGTATCGTGCTTGGCGCTGCATACGCTGCATGTGAAGCACGAAAGCCTGGGTTGGATTGTTATGGAGAATAGGCTGTTACCCAAGCAGCAAATCCCCCCCTTTCCATGCCACTGAATTAGTTCAATGGAAAGGCAGGGCCAATACGATTGGATACAGCTGGCGTCGCAGAGCTGGGCTAAGGACAGGAGCTCACCCTGTCTTGTGGGGCCAACCTGGGAATCGAACCCTGGCCTGCTGGTTAACAGGCACAGTGTCTTAGCCACTTGTGCCACCCACAGCCCACATACTAAAACAACTATAAAGAATACAAATTATCTGCAGCCAAAAACAGGTGAGACCACAAAAAAGCTGTTGAAAATGAAGATGCCAAAATATTATAGGATTTCTGACTACAGACAGACAAACATCAATCACACAATACACCAGACATATCTGTAGTTGAGAAGAACAAAAAACAAGTCAAATAACTGATATAGTAATATAACAAAAGAACTGGAGAAAAAATAAAATACTAAGATTAACTGTTCTGTACAGCAGTGTCTGAACCAAAGTAACACCATCTTAGAAGCTGTATCTCTGTAAAGTGGAATGCTGGGGGAGTGCCGGCAGGCCTGTGAAACTGTGAAAGAATGTGAAGTGTTATTGAAGTGTTATTGAAAATGTGAAGCCTCAAAAGGAGAGGGAGATCAAAGATTATGCTGGATCCTCTTCAAGATGTGGCAACAGTTTTCAAGGCCGCAATTAACAACTGGAACCATCTGGTCTTTGTATCACCTGTGACAAAGAGATTGAGTTTAGTTGGAATCATCTTCAGCAGGGGGCAGACTTTGTGTTGGGTGGGACAGAACTTTCTAGCATCCCAATTGGATCTGATTTTGATTGACAGCTAAGGTCTACAAAAGGCCTATATAGTTGGGACCTTGATGCTGACTAGCTGCTGGCTGTTTTTGTTTTGTTACTGAACAATACCCTGAATGGAGAAGAGGCCATCCCGTTGCCAGGAACTTGGACTATTTCTTGAGTGCTTCAAACTTTACTCATAAGATAAAGAGTGTGTTACATCTGTGATATGTGCTTATTAATCAGGGACTAAGTTTAGGACAGGAGGTAGATTTTTCCTATTTTCATCCCTGGAACTCATTGATGCCTTAACTATTTTATGTTTATGACTTTATTTTAATAAACTGACCTTTACTAGAGTAGATTGTGGTTTATTGCTATAGTGGTAAAGCTCAATGTTTGAACCCTAAGGGACCTGGAATTTCACTAGTGGATCCTGTACTCCTAGTGGTATTCAAGTGACCTAGGTGGAAGCCAGTAATTCCCTTTTAAATTTCTTCTGAGTGTAGGCAGAGGGCAGGAGAGTCTGCCAAAAGCCCCATTGAGGTAAATGGTACACTGTCCTCATTGGTCTGAGAAGCAGTGATCTTACTGCCATAGCAATAGACAAATAGAACGTTAACAAATATAAATTGTAAGGTTGTGTAAGAAGATCAAAATTATCCTAGTGCACGTAGTGCTATTCCAAAACACTCTGAGGAGCGTCAGAACAGCATGGGACCAAAGAAATTACCATCCACCAACTGCAATAACCAGGTGTTTGGGGATACCTTACAATGATATTTGTAACATCAAAATAGGATACAACTAGGCATCCCAGATCCCTGGCAAGGATTTGATGTCTGGATAAAATCAGTCTACCTATTGGGCAAACATCTAATGATGATGATACCACAGATGATAAAGATCATAGCTACACAGTGACACAACCTCTCCTATGAGGTGGTCTCAGGGTGACCATATGCCATAATCTAAAAAAGAGGACAAGATGTAAGACACCCAAGAGAAATGTAGAACATAACAATGTAAAAGTGAAAAGTATTCATATATTGCTCACTTTTGCGATTATGACATGTAGTTACCTTGCCCAGGCCAGCTCAGATCTTGTGCCACTCTATTCAAGGGTTAGGATTGCACTGTCGATGGATGAATTTTTCTGTTCTCATGAAGCTTGAGCATTTGTCCTTTTGGAACGTGCTTTCACGTTGCTAATTTAAACTCTTATTTTCTTAATATTCAATTTAAAACTATTACATATACTACAATATAATTACATATAATTTAGGTTTTTGGAAATTCCAACCAGAAGGGGGTGAAAAGGGGCACAACGTGTTTTCCTCCCTATACTTTGCATTGGAGAATTGATGACTCAACATTCCGCCCCAACCCCCAGACCCAGAAGCATGAAATTCGGGGAGGGAGTTCCTTCTGTGACATGAACACCCACCAAGAACCAATGTTGAGAAATTTAACCCTATAGGGGCAGAAAACATGTTTTTCTTGAGGGGCCGCAACATGTTTTTGTCCTATACTTAACATTGAAGACTGATCAACATCCAGCTGATGCACTGGGTGTACAGGGTGTGATGGGTTGCATGGGAGGATGGTGCACTTGGGGGGATGGTGTGCATGAGGATGACAGCACGCATGGGGGTTGATGTGCACTGGGTGGGATGGCGTGTGGGGGGAATTTTACTCCCTCAATGTGGGTATGTTTTCTCTATTTACATAATAACATATAAGTAATTACGTAAAATATTATGAGCAGAATCCCAGCCATGTCTATTCGCTGCATTGTGTTCAATGGGTCTTACTCCCAAGAAAATGTTTTGAATTGCAGCCATGATGTTTATTATATGTAATTTATGTCTTTTTAGTGGCCTCTTTGCATTTGCAAGCTGAAAAAGACCAGGTTCCACTTGTCATTGGTTTTCACTTTTGTTCTCTGCTCTGGTCCCTAACTGTCCAATAAGGGGGGGGATGCCTGTATTATATGTAACATATGTTATATAGGCTGCAATCCTAAAGACACTTTCTTGGGAGGAAGACCCACTGAACGCAATGCAGCTTATTTTTAAGTAGACATGGTTAGGATTGTGCTCATTACTATATTTATTATATTTATTAATATAATTTATTAATTCCAAGAAGGCTACATGCTGCCCGCTCACAAGGAAAAGGAGGACAATGAAGTTTTTTTCCAGGATCCTATAGTTTTATATCAACTTGTAGTTTTATATCAACTATATCCTATTCAACTTTTTAGTTGAAAAGCGGTATATAAATACTGTAGATAGATTTAAGTAGTTTATCATCCTGTAGGATTATAGTACACAAGGCTAAAATGTCTTTGAGGAGAAGAGGACATGTGGTGACCCTGGTGGTCCACCAGGCTGGAACAGTGTAAAAGGGGCTGTTGTGTGGTGGGGGAAGCAAGACCAAAGCAGTCCCTTTGTCTTTTTTTTTCCCCACTTCAGAGTATGGATTACGGAGGTATTAGAGTCGTTTCCTTCCTCTTCAGCGGGTGACCATCTGGCACCGGCTTCTTCTTGCGTGTCCGACGAAATGAAAGGGAGAGGCAGATGGGCGAGAAGCCAGAGAAAGGAAATGAGGAGCAGGAAGGTGGTCGGGGGAGGCTGACACGAGGAGGAGGAGGAGGAGGCGCACAGGTCGGGCAGCGAGTGAGTCAGAGGCTGCTGAGGGGCTCTATATAAGCGGGACACGCGACGGTTGAAGCTGGCACGCGCCACGGCTAACGGTCTCCCAACGGTCCCCACCAGCGCTTCGTGACTTGAGGCGAGGGAGTGTCATGGGCGCCAAGAAGCTGCTGCTGTTCCTGGCGACAGTGCTGTTGGCGGCTGAGGGGGACCGTCGGGGACAAGGCGTCGCCAGCGCTACCCGCGAACACGGGGTGAAACTGTGCGGCCGCGAGTTCATCCGCGCCGTCGTCTTCACCTGTGGAGGGTCCCGCTGGAAGAGGTCCTCCTCGAGCCCGGGGGAGCAGCAGCACGCGCTCCCTTCTAGCCCGCAAGCCGGTGAGTGACTGACGGTTGGGTGACGGTTGGTGGGCGGGGCCGCTCGCTCTCTCCCTCAGGCGCGCGCTCTGGCGGGAGATTCTAGCCACACCCAAATAACCGTCACCCGTGAGGGGGGAGTCTGACGTTACAGCCCTGTCCGCACTTCCCTGGGAGTCCGTACCAGTGACTGTAATGGCCAAGGAGACCATCTGTCCTCCTTTTCCAGGACATATCCTTTTTTGAAAGCCATGTGTCCTGGAAAACAATCTCCTTTTCATTGGGAGCAGGCAGCCTCCTTGTCGCTATATGCAATAAACTATATGTAATAAGTTTTAGATTTAATAATAAGTAACATACAGCACAATCCTAACCATGTCTGCTCAAAAGTAAGCCCCACTGTGTTCAATGAGTCTTACTCTTAGGAAAGTGTCTTTAGGATTGCAGACTATATGTAATAGTTACATTGAGTAATATGACATATAGAGCTCAATACTAACCCTGTCTACTCAAAAGTAAGCCCCATTGTGTTCAATAAATCTTACTCCCAGGAAAGTGTGTTTAGGATTGCAGCGTAAGAGTGCAATCCCAAGCATGCCTCCTGAGAAGTTAATCCCATGGTGTTCAATAGTACTTTCCAGGAAAGATTGCAGCCGTAGTGTGTAAAAATTAAAAATAACCACATGAAAGCAATCCATATGAGTGTTTTTTTTTGCTGTTATTTTGTAATATCCTACCTTTTTCTTGGGTGTCCTACATTTAGGTCCTCCTTTTTTGGTTGTGACATATGGTCACCGTAATAATGGGACCTTCTTTGTAGAATGCCTAGGATTAGGCTGTTTGTCAGTGTGTCTCAACCAGTGGTACAGGGTACGACCAGTGGTATTTGAGGTGTATGCTTTTCCACAATTGAAAAAGCCCTCCTCTCCACCCTGAGCTTCTTGCTGGTGTTTTTTGTCATCATCAGTTATTTCCAGTGGTGCTTCCAACAGGTGGACTGTATGAAGTGGTAAGGTCACCTCCCCTCAGTCAATAGTACAGCGAGTCCTTCATTTTACAGACCTTAAATTTAAGAGACTTTGGATACCACAAGGATTTTTTTTCTTCATTAAAAACTAGTCAAATCTGTTTTGCGCATGTGCATCTCAGTTAACTTCAATGGACTATCATCATGAAGGAACCCCTCATTAGTCTGTTAAATTATAAGCAGGCCTCCGTCAGTCTTGAAAGATTATGGTATCGTGCTCTGCACTGCATATGCTGCACGTGAAGCACGAAAGCCTGGGTTAGATTGTTATAGAGGATAGGCTGTTACCCAAGCAGCAAATCCCCCCTCTCCACGCCACTGAATGAGTCCAATGGAAAGGCAATACAATTGGATCCAGCTGCGTTGCAGAGCTGGGCTAAGGACAGGAGCTCACCCTGTCTTGTGGGGCCAACCGGGTCTTGAACCCTGGCCTGCTGGTTAACAGACACAGTGTCTTAGCCGCTTGCGCCACCCACAGCCCTTCTGTTAAATTGCGGGTTCACTAAATTACAAGAGGACACACACATGCACGAGCACACACACACATTTCAATTTAAATGATTATAGCACCCTGGAAATACAGGATTTGTCTGCCAACTACAGTTCAAAACCACTTTTCCCCTGCCAAAGTATATACCGTAGGCATTCTTAGTAATACTAAGAAAAACTGTCAATGAAGCATCTTAAGTGACATTTGCATTAGATAATTTTCTGTGATTTCCTTAACAGAGTTTCCTCAGATGAATAGTGACACAGAATTGGAAAATATGAAGTTGCACTCAGTCTTGGAACTTGAATTGGACCAACTAAGAAGCGTCAGCCAATCAACTGGACAACTTTCTTTGAATGATTTGTTTAATTTATATGATGACTATAATGAGTTTATACCTACTTTTGATAATTTAAGTGAATACATCCACCAATTAGAAAATGTTGCCCACAAAAAAGGAGGTGGGCCTCTGGTCAAATATGAGTCCAATTCTATAGGGTCCAATGACTTCCCTTGGATAAGGCATCATCGAAGAAAACGTAACTTTTCTTTGGGGGTGGCTGGAATGTGTTGTAAGTGGGGATGTACCAGAACTGAGATTAGTGTATTATGTTAAGTATGTAACATATTTTACAATATATTCACAACTTCTAACACATTCTAGTGGCTACAATCTTAAAAGCACTTTCCGGGGAATTAGCCCCATTGAAATCAATGGAACTTACTTCTGTGTAGACACTAATAGGATTGCACTGTATATAAAATAAGAAAATTACATTTTATTTACTCTGGGGAATGAAGCTGTTTTGATAGCTTAGGCTCCAGATTACATATTGCACTTAAAAACAAAAGGACATTTTCAGATCTGTGTGGTAGGAAATTCATTATTTCAGTGTGTTACTAAGACCTCAATTTATATTTCATATTTACAAAACTGGTGTTTAAACAATGGTGTTTCGCCATCCTTTTTGTCCTAAAAATAAAGACACAATTGTTGCCATGAATTTATATCCATAGTTATTTTGAACTCATGGGTCTAGCATTTGACCAGTGACCACTGCTTCAGCCATGGCAGATGTCACAAAAGCATTTTAAATAACTCTGCAGCACTCCATGAGTAAGTAGCATCAGCGGGAAGGCCTGTCCCATCCCACAAATGCTGGAACCCAATGAAGGGGGTAAACTTTAACCAGGTAACCCAAGGGAATGATCGGGATCAGGTGTAACAGGGTGGGTGAGGGCAGAGAAGGGGCAGATCAGACCAGGAGGCGGTGGGATTGGCATTCCGAGCACATGAAGAATCCTAGTCACCATTTTGGGATTGAAAGCCTAACCTTTGCAGACTTGTGCTGGCTATTTGGCAGGCACAGACCCACGCAGCCACACTGAACAGACATCACACGTTTCTTCCCATAACATGTTTCTTCCCGGCACTAGATACATTGTATTGCATTGACATCCATCAGTCTGAAAAGACTGGTATTGTGCTCTGAGTGTCCAGAGCACAATGGCCTGGGTAGATTAATATGGAGGATAGGCTGTTACCCAAGCAGCAATTCCCCCCTCTCTACGCCTCCACGCCACTGAATTAGTCCAATGGAACGGCAGAGCCAATACAACTGGTTCCAGCTGCTCAGGTGCTGGTTAGGACTGAGATATCTGCAACTTTAACATTGTATTAAATATTATTAATACTACATGTATTTGATTTTAAAAGTGTCATATACTTGTTCATAACACAGAAGTTATGCATGCTATTGCTAGAATGATCATAAGTCTATGAGACTGTCAAGGCAGAAGATGGGTGGGTCATGAATAAATACATAATTTTGAAGAAAAGTTACAGTCCCTACAATCCAGAGTAACTATGGGAGCACGTAAGATACCCGTAGTTACTGCACCACCTTGTGAAAACCTATGGGAAATTCATATTGCAATCCAGAGCAAATTGTTCTTACACTGGAGCAAGGACTCCCCGTAGTCTCTCTGGATTGTGCCCAGTAAATTTTTTTTTAAAAAGAGCTTAAAATACAGAATACTATTTTAGGATACTTTTTTGATACTACACTATCAGGATGACCAGATGTCATAATGGCAAAAGAGGACAAGTTTTCAATGTAGGACACCCAAGAAAAATGTAAGACATGACAAAATAAAAGCTAAAATCATGCATGTGTATTGTTTTCCGGAGGTTAAACAATATATTACTTATCGCTGAATTTAAAACTTACATATATAGTAACTTATTAGTTACAAGAAGGCCATATGGTGCCTGCTCTCAAGGAAAAGGAGGACAATAAAGATTTTTTCCCCAGGACAAAAGGCTAAAAAAGAGGTAAAGACCTGGGAAAAAAGACATATGGTCAGCCTGTATATCAGTGATTTTCAACCAGTGTGCCATGGATAGTCCTCAGGTGTGCTGCGGGAATTTGGGAGGGGTATTTATTAATAGGAAAACTTGAGATTTGAACAGCATGGTGTGCCTTGTCAATTGTAAAAACAACTGATGGTGTGCCATGAGATGAAAAAGGTTGAAAATCATTGATGTATATAATACTTTGACCTACTTGTCAGATATAAGCTCTCTGCAAAACTTAACTACAGTAACCCTACAATCCAGAGTAATTACAGGAAGATGTAAGCGGCACTTACTCTGGATTGCTCTATGCATTTCCCATAGGTGGCACCGTAACTGTGTCGGTGTAAAAGGTCCAGTAATTACTCTGGATTGTAGCCTAATATTCATTTACTGTCACCTGGCTGTATTATGAAAACTCAGATGCCTGAAGTGAACAATAAAAACTCTGATTTCCCATCAACTATGATTAGAGCCTAGACTACTAAATATTCAGTGGTTACATGTAATAAGGCTTTGCACAGAGATATACAGGAGAGACCTTGGTATTCTCTGATTAGACTCACCCCTGATCTATCAATCTATTTACCTACATACCTACCTACCCACAGTACCTACCTATCTACAGTATATACAGCTTTTCACCTAAATGTTCACAAAGCGGTTTACAAAGAAATGAAAAAAAATTAATGGCTAATGGGTCCCTGTCCCAAAAGGGCTCACAATCTATAATGCAAAAGAATACCAGCAGAAGCTACCAGTTACTCTGCCCCTGCTAAATAAAAGAGGAACACCCACTTGAAAGAGTGTCTCTTGCCCAGTTGGCAGGTGTTAGATCCACCTGCTGGGTTTGAAGTTAGATCTACCTTAACTGCCTTGTAACAAGAAGAAAAACCAAAATCCAATTTCCTACCTTACAGCTTTTAAATAATTTCCATTTTCATTCCATTAGATTCCATTAGTCACCCCATCTAATGGCTGAATTTGGTACTCATGCATTCTGGAGTGACAATAAAGGAGCAAAAAATCTGAAAGTGGGAGCTATTTTTCCATTGATTTGTTATCCACTGATTTTTTTTAATCCACTGGGGGTTCTAGAATGGAACCCCTATGGATAACAGGGCATGAACTATATAGCAGCCTTTTTAGGACTAAACTTTTTTAGAGCTAAAATATTTATTCTAAGGCCATAATTAAAACGCAAGCTTGAAACTGGAAGAGTAACTCTTATTCCAGAATGCAGAAGGAGCAAGATACAGACCAGAATAGCAGAGGTACCAATATTTTCATTTGCCATATCACTTTCTACAAACTGGTGAAGAGCAGAAAGCATTTTATAGAGGCATAGTGTATCTAAAGTTAAAAATATCCTGATAATTAAAACATTAGGATAATAGGATTTTAAAATTAGCAGCAAATTTTTTTAAAAAAATTGTTTACATAGCACTGAACTAAAAGCATAACTGCTGCATGAGTCTAGGACAAGTGGGTTGTAAATGGGAATGTACCAAACTAACATTAGTACAGTGTGTTGCCAATGGCATTGATTATATCTTTCCATTTGTTTTAATGTGAACTGAATGTCATGAAAGGTTGGTATGCAACAGGTCGTTAAACATTTAGATAGTGTGCAAATCTATTATTTTATTTTCCAAGGGTCCCATGCCTGCCTTTCTTTTGGACCGGCACTGATATACATATTGCAAACAGGGTTTACCAATACCCAGGAGCAGATCCTGCCATCTCATCCATTTATAGGCAATCAAAAACATCCAAACTTGTGTTGAATTTTTATAGCTGAAGATAGCTATGTTTGCCAATCCTAAAACACTGAGGTTGAAATCCCAACCTAGGCTGGTACAATTAATCGGTCTTTCTGTTCCTGTGGTGATATAGGGAGAAAAGCACATAACTGTGCATATCACTCTCTTCCATATAACTCAACTGTGCATTTCACTTTCCTGTATTGGCCTGCCTTGCCAGTTCCCAACACTGAAGATGGAATCCTATATAATTAACATCAGGTACAGATTTCAAAGGTTTAGAAGGGTTCTGTGTAGGAAGTCAGCAGAAAAAGTTATTTAAAAGGCACAAGTGGTTCTTCCAGATGCAGAACCTTTCCCTTCCTATAGTCAGGACAATCTGGTGGGTACCACTGCATAAGTGAGAAAGGGATGAATCTTCAGACATAGAAAACAAGGAGAAGGAGTCACAAGTCCTAGACCAGTAGATGTGGATCAGATCTGAATCTAATCCCCAAATCCAGAGCAACTACGGGAGCACGTAAGAAACTTTGAGAGCATCCGTAGTTACCGTGCCACCTAGTGAAAACCTATGGGAAATTCATATTGCAATCCAGAGTAAGTTGTTCTTACACTGGAGGAAGGACTCCCCGTAGTTACTCTAGATTTTGCCCATAGTCTCAAAAGTTATATCTGCTGTGATCCTAAAAATTCAAGCTTGTGGTTCTGTCTCTGTAAATCTTACACTGTACGCTTACTAAGGGCAGAGATTTTCTTTGAGTATCATTGTCTCAGCATGTGCTTCTTTGCACTGTGCCATTTCTTTCTTTAGCTCTATGGACAAATTGGGCGGTTGCACACATAACTAACTCCCATATGTTCTTACTTTTGAGAGTCAATTTCTAGTCCCTAAGTTAAAGAAGCTTGCCGACTTAACAATTCACAGAGAGATTATTCTTGTTGTCATTACCTTCACTTTTCCTATGACCTCATTTCTGCTGTTAGGAAACTACAGTCCAGCTGAAGAGGCAGGATTCCATTATGATGGTGACGTGTTTTTGATCTGAAAAGCATCTTACTACTTAACCTTCCCCCCCGCCAGTATTTGCCCATGGAAAATCACCCATTCCCCAGTTACTCTATACTGTACCTCCAAAGCAGCTATTTGCAACTGGAAATTGGAGGGGGGGGGGGTTTGCAGAGAGCAGGCCCATCCAGGTGTGCACCTGGATTAGAAATTATCAAGGCAAGTGTTTGTGACCTGCTTTATCCCTGGAAACAAACAAACAAGGAGTGTGTACTTACAGCCTCACCCAAAGTGCATGCTAAGAAATGTGGATTATTTAGTGAAGATGTTGAATTCACAATCAGGGATGAAAGGCTGACTGAGGTGGTAGAAGTTAGAATCTATAGGTGCAATCCTAAATACGTCTACTCAGAAGTAAGACCTATTATGTTTAATATTACTTACTCCAAGGAAAGTGTGGTTCGGTCTGCAGTATGTGTCAATTTTTCTGAACTAAAGCAAAGCACCCCAGATCACATCTGTGTGTGTTAAGAATGAAGTGTCAGAGATCTTTCCAACTGCCTCATCACTCACCAGTAAGTGATGCTCCATATGAATAGAGGGTTGCATCACTTAGAATACTGCTGCCACACAATTTTGTTTTGTTTCTTCCCACAACCTGTTCCACAACCATAGGTCCATGTGGAGGTATCCTCTGACCGCTCACTTCTAACAGCAGCATGACCAAGGACAGCAGCAGGACTAGCTTCAGCTCCGTATTTGAGGAGTGGTTTCTCACACTCCTCAAATACGGTGTTCCTATTACTGGGCCTTGAGCTCAGCATTGAGGGCTTGTTGACCACCTTGCTCCACACCCTCTTCCCTTGGCAAACCGCCTTTCCTTTTTTCATAGTTTGCAGTGCTCCATCAGTCTATGGGAAGCCTGCCTACTTGTGAGTAAAGCTGTGATACAGGGCACTTTAACTTTCCATAGAGCCCAATGCATATTTTTTATTTTTAGATTTTTTAGGCAATAATGAACATCCAGCATAAATGTAGAGTAAAAATTTAAAAGATAAAGTCTGTAGTTACTTGGTGCATTAAGCATAAAGAAGTCATGTGCTGCTTTAAGTCACAGTCCAAACCAAAGTTAGCCATGTTTTGATGCAGATTTGCAAGATCAGTATTGACTGTAGACAAGATTTACAATCATCCTTTGCTAAACCCATTTCCTCCAAATTCTAAGATTCTCACTAATGATTCAAGACCAAGAGGATTTAAATTTTTGTCTCCACTGATCTGCACATGAAACACTCTAGCAGTGTTGCAATAAATCCACCATCAGTAATTCAAACCATGCACTCCTAATTCAAACAGAATGCAGAAGCAATATCTTGTGCAGTGCAGCCTTCATAGCAACACCTTATTGTCATCTCGAGTTCAAAGCTACGTCTTCTTCTGAGTTCTGCCTGTAAAAAATCTGAATGCCTGGGTTTAGCCTGCTCTTTCTGACCTATGCTTTCCCACCCTTTTCCTTTGGTACTTGCCACAGTAACTTTATTATATAACTTTAAGAAATCTTTCCAGGATGGTTCTGTGTCAGATACATGGTCATGCTGAACCTGCTTCATTTTAGTGTCATTCTCTAGGTCTGCACTCTTCCAGGCAGGATCTTCTTTGACTTCTGGACTATTTCTTTTGTCATCCTTATGGTATTTATAGATATCTGTCTGTGGTGGTTCTTTACCTAGTGGGCCATCACCCTGGGGCTGCTTCAGTTCAGGATCTGAGGTTGATTGCTGCTTCACATGCTCTTGGACTTTGTGATGGGTTTGAATTGACTCTGTTGAAGCAGAACAAGAAAACAAAACAAAATGGTTATTATCTAGGCCATTTAATTATTATTAAACTGGAGCGTTATTATTAAACTGGATCTACAATTCACATTATCTTTGGCAGACCTGGAATGTTGAAACTTGGGTCGCTTGGCATGTACACTGTGGCTAAGTGCTATTTGTCAAGACTGTCCATTGCAGGGAAAGGGAAAGATCCATTATCAGGACCATAGGATAATCTTTTCAACCTTTCCCCATACTAGTATTTGCCTATGGAAAATCACCTGTTCCCGAGTTACTCTATACAGGTATCCCCTGCTATCTGTTGGTTTGTTCTCTGTTGATCTGCTCTTTCAATGCCTTTCAATTATACCTGGAACTCATTCATTCAACATCTGTTCTTTCAACAGGGTAACAATATAGAATGGAGGACAGAGTACCTCTGTCTTTAATTATTGCAGAGAAGAGGGAATTGAGGCAACGTAGAAGGGTTTAAAAAGCAGCACCTGCCTCAATTCCCTCTTCTATGCAATGCTTAAAGGTAGAGACACTCTGTTCTTCACTCTATATGGTCACCCTGTCTTTCAACCTCTGTCAACTGTTCTAAATGCTAAAATTGCCATCTCCTATGTTGATTTGCCCTTGAAATGGTGATTCAGACTGTTTTGGTATGAGTGTGTATGAGGGAGCAAGAGAGAGCATATATGGGCATTTTAGCTTCTGGTCTATTCCCATTCCCAAAGGAGTTAATGAAAATCCATTTGCAGAAATTTCCAAGGTAAAAGTATTTGCAAGATAAAGGGTGCAATCCTAATCTTCCCATTCCGTGGTGATGTATGGAGGCATGTGGTGATATATGGAGGTAAGCGCATGTTTGTCAACTGGCCTAACCCCCACCCAGGAGTGGTGCAGAAGTGTCTTTTGTCTTCCGGCAACCTGTCACATAAATAAGCGATGCCTGATCTTCCAAAGCAGCTATTTGCAGCTGGAAATTGGGGATCAGCAGAGAACAGATTCACCTAGGCATGACCAGGGATAGAAGTTACTAAGGTAAGTGTTCATGTCCTGTTTCTTCCCTGGGAACAAGCAAGCAAACATAACTACAGTCTCACCCAAAGTGCATGCAAAGAAATACTTAATGTGGATTACAGTAATTGAGGCAGATTACCCCACAATCAGGCATGAAAGCCTTACTTAAAGTGGTAGGAATTAGAAACCATGTCAATTTTTATGAAGAAAAGTACCCAGGATCACATCAGTGTGTGTTAAGAATGAAGTGGCAGGGACCTTTCCGACCGTCTTATCACTCACCAGGAAGTGGTGAATCCATTGCCTCCCTCTTCCAGCGGGCTCCTCCACATGAGTAGAGGATAGCATCTCTGAGAGTATTGCCACCACAAAATTTAGTTTTGTTTCTTCCCACAACCTGTGCCCTATCCATGCCTCCATATGGCGGTTGACTGCTCACTTCTAACAGCAGCATGACCGAGGACAGCAACAGGACTAGTTTCAGCTCCATCTTGGTTCCTGACACTGCTCATATAGTGTGTTCCTATTAATGGACCTCAAGCTCAGCATCAAGTGCTTTTTGCCCACCTTGTCCCATACCCTCTTCCCTTGGCAGATGACCTTCCCTTCTTTTATAGTGCGTAGTGCTCCATCATCTTATGATCTGGGCAGCTCACTTGTTCCTTTCCTTTCCACCCACTTTCCTTTTCTAAAGCATTAGGCTATCTATTGACCCATTTCTGCCCACAGATGTACACATTTGGTCCTTGCTGCATATAGGCAACATTGGGCAGAAATGGCCTTTAATAAACTGTCTTCAATATTCAGTGCATTACACTCAAAGGGTAGAACAGGAACCTAACAGTGCAATCCTAAGCATCCTACTAAGAAGTCTCATTGTTTTCAATAGTACTTCCTCTCAGGAAATTATGGTTAGGATTGCAGCCTTAGTAAAATATCCCTCCCTTTTCCATAACGCTAGACTAAAATAGGAGAAATGGAAAGATGTCATCACATTTCTGAATATGTGTGGTTGCTCATCTGATAAATCCCTTGGACAGAATGATTGATCAGTTAAAAGGATCATTCTATGGTTCTGATAATGGATCTTTCCCTTTCCCTGCAACTTTCTCTCTCTGTGTGTGTTTTAAATTAAATAGAGGCTCCCAGTATAGTATTAAGGTCTTAACCCGATGCTTTCACTGTAGCAAATGTTTTTTAGTCTTAATTTTTCTTAGATCAGTGCAACAGTCACTAGTAGTACAGATCAAATACCATTGCAGTAGTGCTACTGAACTTAGTTACAATTCAACCAAATTTACATTGAACCCCACTGGGAAATGCAATCAGTTCAGTTTGCAATCGTCATGGAACAATTATGTTTGTGAACCAAGGTACCATAGTATTGGCAAAGTTCTCTTTTGCCCCCCTTTCCCAAACCACAAGGATTGTGATACTATCTGGCCTCCAAATGTACATATGCCTCACCATCATGGGTTGAAACAACAGTTGATCAGTCTGGACACTAGAAAAGGACCAATGTCCGAGAGGGGACTCACTTGGGCAGGCCAAATGACCGAAACTCATTTGGACGGAGAAAGAGAAGCATATTCAGACACTGAGGAAAAGGGAAGAAGGCCTCTAGTTTCACTTGTCTCAAGGATGTGAATATAGAGGAGAAGGTTAGCCCTTTATTGATCCTTCTTCTCTGGGGTCTTTTTGAGAGGGTACTGTACCTGTGATGAGTACCAGCACCTCTGTGGCCCCCCAAGTAGACATGTCTATGATTACAAATAGCATCTTCATGATGAGTACCCCCACCTTTATTTCGAGAAAAAAGCACTGCTTCTTCCGCCTTTGGTTCTTGCTGCAGTGAAAGATACATTTCCTATTGCTTTTTGCTTCAGTAGTTAGATTTGCCACACAGTTGAAAACTGTGGCGATGTTATTCACCATGCCTGCATGTGAAGATGCAGAGAAGATAAAAATCCCCTTTACCACATTACCATAACAGTCATGAATGCAAAATGGCAATGGAAGCCTTTTCCTCTTTGAAACAATGTGGAGGTTATGTGTTCAGGAACAGAACCATGCTGGATGCAACTTCTCAACCTTCCAGCCACTCCCTTTCACAGGTTCATAAAACCACTACTCAAAAAAATGAAACAGTTATGGACATTATGCAATGATGCCCAGAATTTGATCCCCAGTTGTTCACGTCTGTCTGCCTCTGAGACATTCCTCAGATCAGTGACTGTACAGAAATGGAAACAAAAATGGAAACAGAACATCTTCATATTTGCCCTCTTCTGGCAATGGTTTTTTTGTGTTGACCTCCTACTTAGCCATTTTGTAGTTTGGGTCCATAACGTTCTCCACATCAAAGACAGTTGTACCCCTTGATTTAATGCTTTAGAAAAGGAAAAGAGGAGAAGATCTAAAGGAACAAAGTAAATAGTAGAAACTGTACGTGCAAGGTGTTCAGATCATGAAGTAATGAGACTCTGGACAGTATAAAGGATAGAAGGGAAGGAAGTTCAACTGCCAAGAAAAGAGAGTGTGGCAAAGTTGTCAGACAGCCCTTGATGCTGAGCGCAGGACCCAGTAATAGGAACTGAGGGATTGTGAGTGCTCAAGATGGAGCTGAAGTTGATCCTATTGCTGCTGCCAGCTGCACTGCTGGTAGAACTGACCATTCAGGAAGACCAAACAGCTGGAGCACCAAAGGCACGAACAAGCAGAGTGATATGTGGTAAAGAGTTTGTACGAGTAGTTGTAGCTACATGTGGAGGATCCAAGTGGAAGAGAGAAGCAATGGATCCAGCAGTTCCTGGTGAGTGATTAGGCAACTGCTAAAGCCTCTGCCATTTCATAATATACAATGATGTGGTTTTTGTGCACTCTGCTTTAATTCAGAAGAACCCGCCTGGATTCAAATGCTCTTATAGTGGGCTGGGGTGACAACATGGAGGGATGCGAGCAGCGGTGGGCTCCAGCAGATTCGCCCCTACTCTATAGAACCGGTTGTTATCAAGAGGACAAGAACCGGTTGTTAACAAGAGGACGTCTAAAGTTTAAAAACAGCCATTTAAAAGTGGCTGCCAGATGGGCAGAGAACCGGTTGTTAATTTCTTTGAATCCCATCCCTGGATGTGAGATAGTTAATCTCTGTTAAGTAATTCTAAGCACTTATGGATATACTTCCAGTGGTGAAATAGGACACTTGTGTTTGGATCTGGGAGACTGTTGGAACACTATTTTTGTAGTAACTTCAAAACTGTAACACTCTAACCGTAAAAAATATTCCTACAAATTTGAATTCATCAATAAATGGGACAGCCAGATCATGGACTATAGTTAGTCATTGTGTAGAAATGTCATCTTGGGTTCATGAGATCCTAACTTTCAGTTCTCATGCACATTGGATGCTAAGGGGGCTTATGCTGCATCATGAGATACAGCCAGGAAATGGTTTTCTGGCATGATGCCTCCTTATGGCAAGAGAATGTTCCCTCCCCTCTGGGTTGCATTGCACCTCATCAATGCTGGAAAGTTAGATAGGATTGGACCCCAAGTTTGCCAAAGATGGTGATGAATGCGTGATGTTCCAGTTTAATCATTTTGTTTGTCTTCTGCTCTGTGTTAACAGAGTTGGTTCAAACTGAAGTCCTAGAGAGTGATAAGTTGCAATCAAACTCGGCTCCTGAACTGAAGCAACCACAGGGCGATGGTCCTGTAGATGGAGACCCATCATGGTCAGATTTCTTGAAATACTATTTGGATGACCAAAGAAAGATTCCTGAAGATGATGAAGACCTGGAGAATGACCCTAGAGTAAAGGAGTATCTGCGTGACCACCCATCTGATAGCGAGCCATCCTGGGGTGACTTCTTAGATTTATATGGTGATGACCTGTTAGATATTGCAGGTGGTGCAGATGATGCGAGTAGGGATGCTAACTCCACTGGATCAGCTGCTCCCCAAGTCAAAGTAAAAAGAAAACGTAACAGTAATCCAGAATTACATGTAAAATGCTGTGTAGAAGGATGCACCTTAGACGAAATTGCATATGGTTTCTGTTGATAGAATTATATTGCTTCACTTATTGTAGAAATACTGAAATGAATACAATGCTGATCGAGTATTCATTATACAGAGTGGAGAAAAAAATACTTTCAATCTTCTTGGTTTTGATTGCTATAAGGATCTTAGAATCTGGGTGAAATGGGTTTAGCAAAGGATTTAAATTCCCCCCTCCAAATCTTTTCTCATTTGCAGTTAGTTCTGATCCATTGATCTTATGAATGTGAATCGAAATGTGGCTAGCTTTGTTTGGATGGTAACTTAAAGCAGTACAGTTTCCTTTCTGCTTTTTGTACCATGTACCCATTGCCTAACCATTTGGGGTTTGTCTCTCAACATATGAAATGTTTTCTTGGGAACCTCCTTACACTTTCCCTTCAGTGTTGACTCTCATTAAAGACTACAAAATGCAGAACAAAAATGTGTGTTTGTCATTATACGTATTGTTTCTGGGGCTGTAGATGTCTCAGCTGATTAAGAAACCATTCCTTTCATCAGAGAGGCCAGGGTTTGAGACCGAGGTGCTGCAAGATGGAGTGAGCTCCCATCCTTAGCCCAGCTCCTGCCAGTCTAGCAGTTTGAAAGCATGCAAATGCAAGTAGAAAAATAGATCCCACCTTGGTGGGAAGGTAAAAAAGCGTTCCATGCCATCATGCTGGCCATGGGATCACGGAGATGTCTTCAGACAGCGCTGGCTCTTGGCTTTAAATTGGGGATGAGCAACCTGCCGGGGACATATTGTTCCTACATTTTTCTGCTTTAAGTGTTTTACGTATAACCCAGGCCTAGAAAGAGTACATCCCAATTGCATGTGAAATCAATAAAATGGCTTGAGAGTGTTTTTTCCAACTTTAGTGAGGGTTTAAAGTGATGCATTTCAAAGCAGAGTAGTGAATATTTTGCCTATACAAAACAACAGGACACTTAGGGTGCAAACCTAATTTAGGCCAGCACAACTCTCCCTTCTCCCCTTTCCTGCAGTAGCATGTTGGTGCACTGGCCTAATTCCCACCCAGGAGTGTTGCAGAAATGCCTTAACCCTTTTCTGACACTTGCAGGCCACCTGTTCTAAAAAAACAGAAGAGAAAAATCCATGTCAAAGGGATATTATAACTTCAAAACTTTGCCACAATTCCAGTCCTATTATCTCTCCTCCATTATTTTAATTATAAATGAACTTCTATTTAATTTTGGTTGATGATTTTTCTCTATTTAAATAAAGTTTGGTGTTCCAATTAGAAGTGCATCGGGGGTGGATCCTTGACTCCCTCATTCCAGCCATGACATAGATCCATTCCCACCTTCCACTACATTGGCTAACAAACCAGAAACAGGAAAAAGCAAAAAACAAACCAAAAACCCCTTTTTAGATTTTATCTAATTTGATCCTAAATATGCTTTGCTCCACCTGTCCTATATTAATCTCCAGATGCCTTTTACATTTCATATAGTTGGGGTAAAAAATCTATGAAATTTTATCACTATGTACATTTAAAAAATTGTTATAAATATTTACATATTTTCCAATCAAAAAAACCTTAGCATGATTTATAAAAAAAATGCCATAAAAAGATGGTTGTGTCTCCCCAAAGTTTAAAATGCTAACTTCTCTCAGAAGAGAGAGATTCTCCTTGGTGAACAGGGACAACTGCTCTGTCAGGGCTGTAACAAGGGTGTGCAACTACTCCTTGTAGTTTTTACACTTGTAGTGAACTACCCAAAAAAGTAATTCACAAAGCCTGCTCTCCCCAGGCTAAATATAACATGCCAGAAGTCTAGTTCTAAGTAGCGCAGTATCAATTCCAATGTGTGATGGATGCCCTTTTTGGTTCTTGACATTTTTTCATTCAACATTTCTAATTTCCTAGGAGCATACCTGTTAGTTAGACAGCCTGATCATGCTGTGATATATTCCTGCAGCAGTCTTTATCCTCTTTAATGTCTGGCATAGCCAAATCTCTAATGAAGATTGGCATGGGCCTACTGGGCTGGTAGTGCCCCCGACCTGCTGGTGTTGGATAGGTAGAATGATAGAATGATGGCTCTTCCATTGGAGAGGTTGGATAGGACATCATGGTAGAATGAAGTCTCTTCATGGAGGTACATGACAGTTAGGAGAAAAAGGGGCAGGAGATGGAGCTATACAACTGTTTCCAGTGTCTCTCAGATCCCATCATGCTGGCAGAAGTTCCTCTTGCTAGCATGCCTACACCGGATCCTGGGAGGCCTGCAATAATTCCCCTTACTTCCATGCCTACAGATTCCCCTCAAAGACCCCAATGGCTGCCAAAACCAGTAAGTGTGGGGGAATCTCAACACAAAAAGAGAACACAGAGGAGGGTGGTGGTGATTGGAGATTCTCTCCTGAGGGGCATGGAACCTGTATGCTGACCAGACCTATTTTCCCAGGAGGTGTGCTGCCTCCCTGGTCCCAGGATATGGGATACCATGGTGAGGATACCGTGAATGATCACACCTGCTGATCATCACCCGTGCTGACTAATCCATGTAGGAATGAATGATACTGCTTGGCAAACTTTCCAAAAGATAGTTGGGGACTATGAAGCTCTGGGGAGGAAGATTAAGGATCTGGGGAATATCCAAATGGCATTCTCATTCATCCTCCCAGTAATCAGCAAATGTCCTCAGAGAGATGGCAAAATTTTCCAGGTCAATAGCTGGCTTCAAAAATGGTGTCATTGAGAAGGATTTGGATTCTGGGATCATAGGTTGAGCTTCCTCGAGGAGGGACTCCTCTCCTCGAGGAGGGACTCCTAGCAGAGGATGGACTACATCTTATGGGTTGGGGAAGAGTGTCTTCAGATGGGAGACAGCCAACCTGATCAGTAGGGCTTTAAACAAAATAAGAAGGAGGTGGCTTTAGGGGAAAGCGATCACGAGCTGCTGGAATTTAGAATATTGTGGGAAATAAAAAGAGTGCACATTGAAACCTCTATATTGGATTTCAGGAAGGCCGATTTCAACAGGTTTAGAGGAGTCATAGGTGGGATCCCATGGGTTCAGTGATGGGCTTCAAAGAAATTAACAACCGGTTCTCTGCCCATCTGGCAGCCACTTTTAAATGGCTATTTTTAAACTTTCTATGTCCTAACTCTCGTTAACAACTGGTTCTATAGAGTAGGTGCGAACCTGCTGGAGCCCACCACTGCATGGGTTGATGAACTAACAGGAAAAGGGGCCCAAGATGGGTGGGAGCTCCTTAAGAGGCAGCTTCTACAAGCACAGTCAGAAACAATTCCTATGAAAAAGAAAGGTGGGGGGGGGGGAACCTGAAAAAACCAGGTTGGTACCACAAGCAACTTGGGGATCAGCTGAAGTTAAAGAAAGTGAAGTACAGTGATGCCTCGCATAACAAATTTAATTCGTTCTGGAGGCATGTTTGTTACGTGAAACGTTCTTTATGTGAAGCAGATTTTCCCATAGGAAATAATGGAAACTCAGACGATTGGTTCCACAACCCCCAAAATATTCATATAAAAATATTAACTGGATGTAAAAATGATGACAGAACACTGGGATTGAATTCAAAACATGCATTCAATGTGCATGATCTTATGAAGTCTACTTAGGCTGCAGTCCTAAAGACACTTTCCTGGGAGTAAGACCCATTTAACACAATGGGGCTTACTTCTAGGTAGACATGGTTAGGAGGCTGCAATCAAAGACACCTTCAAAGTGTCTCCCCACTTTCTCTTTCTCTCCATCCTGAGAAACCAGGAAAAGGCGGAGCTGCTCAACTCCTACTTGGTGTCAGTCAACTCCTGGAAGGAGGGCTGTGCAAATGGGGGTGCGGGATCATTGGCTGATGCGGGGACGTGCTTGCATCCCCTAAGAGGTAATGAAAACATGGATGATGCAGAACAGCAGATTATGATTGACAGAGAAATAGTTTGGAACCACTTAACTGGCCTAAATGAATTCAAGTCATTTGGACCGGATGAACTGCATCCTCAAGTTCTTAAGGAACTCGCAGATGTCCTTGCAGAGCCTCTGTCGATCATCTCTGAGAAATCCTTGAGGAGTGGAGAACTGCCACTGGACTGGAAGAAGGCAAATGTAGTCCCAATCTTCAAGAAGGGGAAAAAAGAAGACCCGGGAAATTATAAATCAGTCAGTTTGACTTCAATCCCGGGCAAGATATTAGAACAAATCATAAAAAACACAATTTGTGCACATCTAGACAAGTGCTCGGTGATCAGAACAACCCAGCATGGATTTAGCAAGAATAAATCTTGCCAGACAAATCTGATCTCCTTTTTTGATCAGGTTACGAGCTTACTGGACAGTGGCAATGCTGTGGATGTCATTTATCTTGACTCCAGCAAAGCATTTGACAAGGTCCCACATGACATCTTATTTGGGAAGTTGGAAAAATATGGGCTAGACAAGGCAGTCGCTAGGTGGATCCGCAACTGGCTGGATGGCCGCATTCAAAGGGTTTTAGTAAATGGTTCTGCGTCAACCTGGAGGTCGGTTTCAAGTGGGGTGCCCCAGGGCTCTCTCTTGGGCCCAGTCCTCTTTAACATTTTCATCAGTGACTTGGAGGAAGGGATACGGTGGAGCCTGATCAAATTTGTGAATGACACCAACCTGGGAGGAGTAGCAAACACAACAGAAGACAGGAGAAACCTCCAGGAGGATCTGGATAAACTAGAATCCTGGGCTGTAACAAACAGAATGAATTTCAACAGGGAGAAGTACAAGATTCTGCACTTAGGAACTAAAAACCAAAAACAGATGTATAAAAGGGGGATACTTGGCTTGGCAGCACAACATGTGGGCGGGATCTTGGAGTCACCATGGATCACAAGCTGAACATGAGTCAGCAGTGTGATGTGTCTGCAAAGAAGGCAAATGCCATTTTAGGTTGCATTAAGAGGGCTGTAGCTTCCAAGTCGTGGGAAGTTCTAGTTCCTCTTTATTCAGCATTGGTCAGACCTCACCTTGAGTACTGTGTTCAGTTCTGGGCACCTCACTTGAAGAAAGATGCAGCCAAACTGGAGCAAGTCCAGAGGAGAGCAACAAGAAGGATCAGTGGGAAGGAAGGGAAGCCCTACCAGGAAAGGTTGGGGGAACTTGGGATGTTCAGCCTGGAGAAGAGGAGGCTGAGGGGAGACATGATTGCCCTCTTCAGATACCTGAAGGGCTGTCATAGGGAGGAAGGGGCTCATTTGTTCATAGCTGCCTCTGAAAACAGAATTGGAGATCTTCAAGCAGAGGCTTGACAAGCACCTGTTGGGGATGCTCTAGGAGAACTTCCTGCTGCAGGAATCACCTACTAGGTCCCTTCCAACTCTAGGATTCCATATTTCTATGATTCTAGGTATGCCCAGTGTTGACTGGTTGTGCTCAATGGTGCCTGGTAAGGATGCTTGGTGCCCACTGCCGCCTGGTGCCCACTGGTGCCTGCAGCATGTGCTTGTATATAATGCACCAAAAATTAATAAGAATTACCAAGAAATGGACAAACTGCTGTGCTAAGAGCCAGTAAAATATACACACAACTGGCAGTTTGAAAGTTTCTCCCCACAGTAGTTGCCTCATCTTGATGATGGAGAAGAGTGATTAGGTGAATCTAGGGACAAAGTAGGTATTTCATATTCACCACCTTTCTTGCTCCTTTTTGCTCTTCCTGGGTTTACAGAAAAGGATAAACCCAGCCTTTGATAAAAACCCTAGAAGTAAATGTGAATCTACAATGGGTGGGATGTCGGCCAGAGCATGCCGACATCCCATCCAGAGTGAGATCAAAGCCCTCCTCCTTGGTCTATGTAACACTGAAGCCAAATGTAGCTTCTCCCCAGGTGTAGGAGTGGGATGCAAAAGGGAATGTTCTGAACCTAATGCTGGATTTTGACATTAAGATTGTATCTATTTGTTTTCATCTCCAAATGTCACTGTATTGCTTGACTGAATAACAATGAATTGGAATGTAAGAGAAATATCTGCTTAAGTTCCTGCCCAAATCATTCTTCTCATCTCTGACGCCAGATAAATACCCAAGAAGGTAGTACAAAAGGCTTTCTGCGGCTTCCAGGACTGGCTCAGATCAAACAGGACCTGAGGGGTTACAGAACCCTCCAGGTATGTTCGCTTGGAACAGCATACCTGTGATTACAGGAAAGGACTAGTAATTTTATTTATTATTACTTATGAAAGCTTCTGAAGAACATTCTGTTAAATGCAGAGTTCAGGAGGACTTGTGGGGAAGGTTATGCTTTTTATCCCAATCCAAAGGAAAAAAACAAGTGTTTTGTGATGGAAATATGTTAGAAAGCTCTTTTGACTCCAACATATCCAGTGATCCTAATTCTCGGCACACAGTGACCATGCTTGCTGTGGTTCATTATGTTTCCCATATTTATTTTTACGTGTTGGAAGACCTTTGTTGCATACAGAAACATGAACAGTATTTTAGTCTCTAGTCTCTAAACTCTAGTCTCTAAACTCACATGATATCCAACTGATTATAATGAGTTTTTCAATTGATGATTTTGCAACATTTCTGCATTATTCAGAATCTTGTACTACACATTAAAAATAATGAAAAACATCAAAGTACCTGCCCATTTGGGAACCTGGAGACTGTGACGAAAGCTGGATCAGACCCCTCAACCTCTGCCATGAGGGTATGGGTTTGTGTAGATTTATGTAGGCAATCTCAAAATGCCAAATGCATGTGTCAGCACCTGGATGCAGGTGTCTTGTGCACTTTGAGGAATCTGTTGGGCCACTGTGAGACATAGGAAGCTGGACTAGATTGGCCTTTGGCCTGAATCAGTGGAGGCTCTTCTTATGTTCAGTGGGAAATAATGTGCCCAGCAATGGAATAGCTGAGAAAGTAACCGTTGAGGAGAACCATTGGAATAAAAATGGTTGAGAGGAACTGCTGAGGAAAGGGAATGGGAGAAGGGCAGTTGGGTGGAAGTACGTAGTTTGGGACACAAGTACCCTGCCCCAGCCAGATGAGGAAGACCTCAGGTGCACCTGAAAGGGAATTTTCCCAACCTGCTAAGCAGCAGATAGTTAGAACCTGTTAAATAATGAAGACTGCAATCCTAATCTCCAGTTAGGCTGGCCTAAGCCGTGGTACAAGTCCTGTGCTGACCTGGGGGTGTCATCAAAGTGCTGTGAGATTCTTCTCTGCCACTCCTTGGGGAGGATTAGGCCAGTGCACAGATATGCACATGCCTCCCTACATCATCACGTGAATGGGAAGACCAAAGAGTTGTGGCAGTCTAGGTTAGGATTGGACCCAAGTTACTTACCTTTTCTTAACTCATAAGTCATGAGTGTTCTGTCCAACAAGCATCATGACTGATGGAAGTCTGTTCAACATCCCCCTTTCCCACTTGGTCTGGAGCTAGTGCAGAAACCATAGCACCAAATAGTTTGCAATATCTGGTTAATAAGTTCATGTAGGCACAAAAACAAACTGCTGAAGATCCCTGCGTGAACAACTGTGAAACTTGCAGTGAACTGCAAAGTTTACCTTATAATCTCTTGCACTCGTATAAGTCGGAGCTCTTACTTGTTAGGTAAGACACAAGCAGGGCTGCTGGAGTTAAGTATTGGAATTTATACATATACACAAGCCATAGACATTTTCTTCACCAAAGCAGCATTTAGCACAAGGATGTATCAAAGAATGGCACCCACATTGTCTGCAAGCTGCTGGCTCCTGATGGGATTGGCAATCTTGTCCCACTAACTGAACCATGTACAAACTCCCATGGATGACAGTATTAATACTCCCCTACCAAACATTTTGCTTCAGAAATGTATTATGTTGAGGTTCAGGATGCCTTACCTAAACTACCCTTCCCCTTGTTATCCTAGCTATTTCACCCTATTGCTATTAAGTCTATTGCTAAGAAGAGAAACTAACCCCGATTTGCCAACTTTCTCATTACCTCTAAGAATAGGAATTTACAGACAACCAAAACGTTTGATCTATGTTGCATTATGTCAATATCCTCTACACTCAAACTTACAACAAAAAGGTGCATAAAATACCAACAGTGCTTGCATAAGTAATGTTCTGTAGCATGTTCTGTGGTGGACTCCAGCAGGTTCGCACCTACTCTACAGAACTGGTTGTTAATGAGAGATAGGACATATAAAGTTTAAAAATAGCCATTTAAAAGTGGCTGCCAGATGAGCATAGAACCGGTTGTTAATTTCTTTGAATCCCATCACTGACTACCACATATAATAGCTAGATCAGTGGTTCCCAAAGTGGGAGGCTGGGACCACCCCTGGAGGGTAATAATTTCATTTCAGGAGAAGGCTGACTGTCACCATCTTTGAATGGAGCAATAAGGATGCTTTCCTGGAGTCTCACCAAACACAATGGACTTATTTCTGAGTAGACATGGAGTTCTGCCACCACAGTGATGTCACTTGCAGCTATGACATCACTTCTGGGGGTGTGTGTGTGTGACTCAGACATTGTCATTCTCAGAAGGGGGTCCCAGGCTGAAATGACTGAAAACCACTGAGCTAGATCATTCAATCTTTGACACTTGTTACTTGGTACTGAAACTTCTTTCTTGGATACCAAACTTGTCAACCAATTCCACCCCCCCCCCCACCAGATGGATTCTGCATCCCCTTGTTTATCCCATCAGCACACATGAGCAATTAATTTCCTACTTTTTTTTCAAGAGCCAACTTGTTCAACCAACTTTATTGCTAGCAATAGTATGGCTGGCTTAGGTCAAGCATGAATTATTGCAAATGTATGAGCAAAAAGACAACGCCATTATCCAAGTTTTGAAAATATTTAATACTCTTGAAACATGTAGTTAACAGCAATATACAGAAGCAGGTGCTCAAGAACTGTGGAAGTGTCTCTTTGATAAGTGCGATTTGTACAAATTTAAGATAATTTGTTAAATTTACTGTTTTTTAGGCCAAAGATTTAGGTAACCATGTCCTATTCTGCTTATCTCATGACTACTGCACCTCTCTGGAATATATTAAAAGCAAGAAAAGTTGAAATGTTACACACTGATATTTAATGGACCACAGACCAGTACATGTAGTTGGAAATTTTAAAAAAAGTCTCCGAAGATTCTTACAATACACAATCCACTTATATAAAAATGATAGTTTAAATGGCTTAAAAATCCCTAGAAAGCAGTAGTTGTGATAAAAGTTTCATTTTTATCTATAGCAGCAGTCCTGTATGTGTAGCATTTCTTCCACAGCAAATTACAGCAATTTTTGGTATCATGATAAACAAAACATGGTCATAAAGTAAATTACAATTAAGGGAAATGAAAAGAAGGGTTAACTGCTTCTGGTAATAGGCAGATTGCATAATGTAATGTTAAGCAAAATATGTACAGAGTCACCATCACTAATACAGTATCAGTGCACTCCTAAGCATGTCTACTCAGAAGTAAGTCCCACTGTGTTCAATAGTACTTACTCCCATGAAAATATGGTTAGGATTGCAGCCTATATCTCTGAAGGTGCAATTGTAAACAATTTTCCAGCTTCAGGGTAAGGATAATGCAACTCCAAGGTAAGGGAACAAACACTGCCTTACCTGGAGGAGGTCTCCAGGACTCCCCCCAACTTCAGGATGTAGCACATGCCCCCTGGCACAGTTATGCCAGTGCTGGGAAGTTGGTTCGGATTGCACCCTAAAGGGTGTTATTTCAAAACAAAAGAGCACTATAGTGGGCTTTGTTATTACTGTATTTTGTGAGGGCAAAAAACACTGAATGGTTCTAATTAAGAATCACAAAATCACAGTCTTAAAAAGTTCTGACATTCACAGTGCAGAGCACAATGGGAGATGCAAGCTTCTGGGAGATGAAACTGCACCAGGATTTTGAGCCCCTTCCTCAACCCAGAGGAATCTCTTGTGCTTGTCTAAAAGATGCTCTTGAAGACCAGATCTCAAAAGCTTTGCTGCAGCCAGAAGAAACCTTTGGGAAAATCTCTGTGCGCACGTGGAAGTGTTTTTGGTGGACACGTAGGACCAACTGTCAAGCAACCAGTGCCCTCATAAGTTAGAAGGAACCAATGTGATTCTCTTGTCATCCTTTTCATAAATTCCCATGCTCTGAAAAAGGCACATAGAAACCTATAACAGCTGCCTCACTGGATTGACGGACTGTGACCTACATACCTCTAAAAAGGCATGAATCCTAAAACTTATAAGTTCTTCTGTGAAACGGTATTTGTCCGCTTCCTTCTTCCCTCTGCAGTCTTGCCCGGTAAAATTGCTCTTAAGGATTGGGGACCATCTAGAATGGCAGAGTTGACACAAGTCAATCCCCAATTCTCACACAACATAAGCATCTTCCACTTTGATTCTCCTGAATAGCCTAAATTTTCAGTGACAAAAGTACCTTTGCTCTGCTTCTGAAATCTCTTAACCTATGCAGACCAAATTTCCATTTATAACTGTGAACAACTTATCCCTGCCTGACATTGAACATGCACTTGCAAAGAACTTCCTAATTAGCTAATGACAGAATAAGTAAAAACCTTCTTCATAAAATCTGTAAAGTCAGAATATCCAAACCTGTTTGCTTGTGGTTTAGCACAAGGTTGTGGAAATCACAATATAAAATCGGTCATATTATCCTAGCACAAAGAAAGGTATTTTTATTCACTTACAAGGGAAAAAAACAGCACTATGGAAGATCTCTTCATTGCATTCACAAAATTCCCTGAGTTTTTTTTTTCTTACATAGAACACAAAATCTTTGATCAGATAGAAGATGCATTTCCATTATGATCACACTGCTGCATTTGTTTACGGGATACCTCAATGTTACTTTAAACCTTATGCTACAATAATTTAGGATAATAGGGAACCTAAATGAAACCCATATATTTTATGACTCTACAAAAGCAAAGACATTTCCTGTACAACAGGTTTTTAAATCAACTTTAAAGCAATGTACAAATGTGCAACATATCTGACCAAAACAGTTTAAAAAATATACAATGTAAAATTGCCTCTTATAATGCAATTTTTTTTCTTCAGCAGTTTTATAACCAACTTTTAAATTTATAAAATGCAACTATGTGCAATTTCAACCCCGGGTTCTAACCCCATCCCAGTTGTTTGGTACAACTCCCTTCTTTTGGCACAAAAGAAAAAGAAAATGAAAGTCTACAGAGATTGATAGGATGATTCTTGCCATGTAGGGGCTCCCTATTTTCCCCTGCCAGCAGAACTGCTCTCTGCACGCACATTAGTTCCCCAGTGTTCATGCAAAGCAAGCATGTTCTGCTTGTAAGAGAGAAGTTCCTGCTTGCATAAAAGGAGAGATTCTCATATAAATCTGAGCCAGAAGGCTGGTTTTGGTGAATATCCAAACCTACAGTGGCATATTAGTATCCAAACCTAACATTCTTTAGACCGGTGCTCACTTGCAACATTTCAAGGTATTCATCCTATACAAGACTGACCCTACTGCACTCCTTTTCCAGGCTTGAGGTAGGCAGGAAATTATGACAACATGCAAACTAGGCCGCATTATGTCAAACACTAAAGGGCATTTCAAGCCTCTGTCATTAAATTTCCAGAGCAGAGAGCAAATGTCTTTCATAAAAATTTACTCTTGGTTTTCAGAAGAAAAACCATCAAATACAAAAGTTGCCTAAGAGGATATTGCCATCTCTCTAAAGCAGGGCTTGGTGGAAAAGTGCCAAAAACAGAGAAATAGTCAGAGCTACTAAACTATGATGGCCCATATGGAAATTGACAGCCAAATAATTAGAGTTGCTGCGATCGCTCACTGCTCTTGGAGACCAATCGACAAACATCCATTTATATGCCCACACCTGGTATGTTAGGATTAGCAGTGTCTTTCCATTTATTTTACAAGTTGGCCTACAAGGAAGCAAGCAAACCAAGTCATTATCCAATAACCTATGCATTGTGTGAACAGATGGGCTACTTTTACTCTCATCTCAGGAGCATGCTCTCTATTTTTAGATGAACAGATCAGTCTTTTAAAAATTAAAGATGTCAGAAAGGTAAACTGCAGCATCTGGTAGGGTTGGCAAGGCCAATGAAGTTTAGCATTTTGGAACGTATCAAGCTATAACATCATCTATGAAATGATTTCAAATAGTTGAACTTTTAGGCAACAGGAATACATACAGCTCAACATGTAGGGCACACACATGTAGGAAAATAGACAAATACTTGTTCATTTAAAAATGTAATTTTTCAGCAGATGTTTTAAAAATATATACTCATTTGTTCCCTTTCCTTCAAAAATATTTACAGTACATCACACCACCTTAACATACATTTTAGCTTCTATTGCTGGCCAGTGATTGGCTCAGACAGGCACATAGATAGTTGTTCAATGAAATATCAATAACCCCAGACACTTGACTTACTCTACAGTGAAGCTATTACATCTTAACAATGTAAAAACTACTAAACCAGCCCTTGTGCAACACATGAAACAGGACGCTACTATTCATTTAGGACAGGAAGGGAAGGCCAAACACATATTCTGAGGGGTTTGTGATGCTGCAGTTAACTGCAGCTCAAACGTTGCTTTGCCCCTGGATCCTCCATTCCATAGGGCTGTCCCATTTTAAGCTAACTTAGCAGTGGGCCCTTCCACAACATTAAGTCCACTTCCCTAGCACAGTCAGTGCAATTTTCTCCTCTTGCAACAAAATGGTTGGGGTTTTATTCTTCTACCCTGTCCTTAACATTGTCTTTTTAAATTGTTTATCTATGAACTGCATAATGGCACAGAACTAAAAAAAATGCATGTTCATGCTAAATAAAAATCTCATGAACTAGGTAAAAGATAGCCTTATTAGGTACATGATCACCAATTCTGGCAGACAAAATGAACAAACATGAATGGACAAAAACAAGGAGAGCTCAAGAAGAATCCACCTGGACTAGGGGAACCTGAACACCCATCTCCATTATTAAATTTAAGTGCAAACATCTGCCACTCTTCAGAAGAGTGAGACTTGAAACATGGAATCTTCCAGCAGCTGTACCAACACAGAGCCTCAGACGTTTCTAAATTCGTCATGTTGGTTGCTGCCTAAATAATATTAAACTCATCAATGACCCCAGGAAAAGAAATCATGCAGACAAGTTCTTAACCCAGTTTTCTTCTTTTTCTGTAAGACATCTGTGCTTGATGTTCCTTTTTTATAATTGCCTTAGATGGCAAATCAAGGTGACACTGAAGAAGCACGCAGCTTTTCATTGGTGTAACTTTGTAGTGTTCCCAATGCAGAAATGAAGAATTCTAAACCACTAAGTACAAGTTCTGATGGGTCTATCTTTATGTGATCTCTGTTCCCAGACAAAGATGACTCTTTATGGTGTTATGGGGAGGCATAGAACCTGTAACCACCCCAGGAACATAAAGACATTTGTCATGTGTGCTGACATGTCCTTTTTGGCTCAATTTCAGCACCTTCATCCACCCATGCTCTCCCTTATGAGATCCACTCGCAGAGCAAGATCCCTAAAGGAGGGTCGCAGGCTTGCATTGTTGTTCCAGCACTCTGTCATAATGGCATAAACCTTGGCAAAAGAGAGGAAACATTTTTAGGAGGGGAGCAGAAATATTATGTGTTAATGCTAACACCAGATAGTACCACTTTTTCATCATATATAAAGCTTTTTCTGGACGGTCTATATTCTCTCCTATATAATCCCCCCATACCTAGGCCTGCTCTTTCACTTCCGATTAAATTGGTCAGCCCATAGGAACCTGGCTATCTCTATCTCCCACCATCATCTAAAAGCGATAGCTCGTTTCCATTATAATAAGGGCAACCAGTTTGTACGCGCAGCCCTGCAGATCTTTAGGGCCAAGATTATTACCCAGCTATTATATGGTGCCCCCCATGTGGATTACTGCAGCAGATAAATCCCTGGATCAAGTGGCAGCTGTCTTTTTCAGGAGGATACTTGGCGTGCCCAACCTTATTCGTCTCACAACTCTAGTTTTAGAGTTGGGAATTCACCTCCCTACTACAATAGCATAATCCATAACATTTAAATTCTGGCTTCGGCTTCACTTAAACCTCCCGTCTGACTCTCTCTTGAATGACTTGTTAAGAGTTTCCTTTTTCTCTACCTGGTTCCTAAAAATCAACTCCAAACTTGATTCTCTAGGTTCTCCATTAGAATCACTTGCAGATCCTGATTTTGGCAAAGCCTTTAAGTTAATTCAAAATAGACTCTGGGAAACTGAATTTACTACTCTCTTCGTCAGCTTAAATCCAGTATGTTCCCCCCTGTCTTTTGGTCATTGCCCAGCACAAGGTCAGCTCCCTAAATATTTTTACACTCTGAAAAATCCCCCTCTTAGAAGAGCATTTATGTTCGTGCGCCTTAACATCTTTCCCTCCTCACTTCATCGTGGCAGGTTTTCCCGCACCCCCCAGAATCTAAGACTGTGTCCTTTCTGCCTACTTGAATCAGACACTCTAGAGCATATCCTGATCCGATGTCCAACACATTGCTCACTCCGTAGTCAGTATTTGGACCCCATCTTGCAGCGCCCTCCCAGCCCATTCATTGACCCCACTTTTGTTTTACTGAGTGATAATTCGTCTGAAATCACTATTGCTGTTGCCAGTTTTTTAAATCAAATCATTAAATTATCTCTCCTCTCTTAGTTCCCCTCCCTTCTTACTCCCGTTTCTTCCTTTGAATTAACTTCCCTATTCCCCTTCTCCACATCCTTTTCCCAACCCCTTTCTCATGATATTGTCCTTTTTGTTTTCTTGTTGTTCTTATCCTGTTGTAACTTGTAATGCCAATAAAGGTATTCGTAATCGTAATCGTATAATCCCCCCCCATCATCTGTAAATTACACAATTTATTTTTAGATGTATTTTCAATGTGGTTAGCTGCCTTGAACTCTAGAAAAAAGGGATACATTTTAATAAATAAATAGTAGTCGTAGTACTACTACTAATAAATAATAAATAAATAAAATAAAACTATTATAAATAAAAATAAATAAATAAAACTATTTTAATAAATAAAACTCAAATGTTTTTGGCACTCCAATACAATTATTGAAGAAAACAGAACCTAGCTAGTATTAGCCATCAGATGTCTAGGCAAAGGAGGGCAAAAAAATTGTGATACAATAGTCTCTACCACAGAAGCAATTCATAGATACACCCCAGGACAAAAACAGAAGGACAATAATACCTCATCAGGGCATCCATCAGGTCTTAGCAGTCTTCCATTATTCTTCAAAAGCTCTATCAAGTGGAACACAATCATCTGGTTTTGTTTATCATTACCAATCATGCGCATGAATTCCTGAAATAGAAACCTCAAGTTGAATGTCTGCAAAATTAATAACATTATATATAATTAAATGTTCACAAGAATGTTTTGCGTAGAATATTTGGATGACTACAGTACTATAACCCACAACAGTTGATCCTTCACACCTGACCAACATCACTCTTGCAAACAGAAGGAAACAAAAACCTGTGTCATTTTGAGGACTGTACCAAAATACTGTACATACAGGCCTCAGACTATGAAACACAAACAAAATCCTCCAGTTTTTTTCCTTGTGAAAGCTAAATAAAACAAAACAAAAAATAACTGCATGCTTATTAAAAAAGTATTGTTCCATTATAACAGTGAGCTAAGCTTAAACAGTAAATTTTGAGAATGGTTTAATGGCTTAATACAGGTTTCCCCAGTATCCATAGCTTCAGTTTCCATGGATTCAGTTATCCAAGGATCTATTTCCCACATCCCTTGTCCGCCATTAACGTTATTTAGGTGCTTACTGGGGAAAACTGTCTCTTTTACAGGATGCGACAAGCATGAAAGAGCATCCAGCACCATCATGTGGAGTCTAGGTGTGCAGCTATCACATTGCATTGCAAAGCACCTCAAAAACAGAACTGCCATGATTGTGCCAATTATGAAAACTACATGTATAAACCCATGTGGAAATGACACTTCATATAAACTGCAAAGATATGTAATCCTGGAGGGATCAGAAGCTCTATATTCAATGAGGGGTGTCAAGAATCTTAACTAGATTATAATGCAAGGACTAAAAAGGTAACATTGTCAGAGGGCTTAGTCCTTGCTACAATTCTTCCTTTAGAACAGGTGTGTCCAACCTTTCAACTTCAGGGCTCCAGGACCTTTAACAATTGTATAGAATAGGAAATTTCAGCAGGTGTAGCTTCTGATCTGTGAGATCAGAAGCTGCACCTGCTGGAATTCCCTCCTTTACGCAATTGTGAAAGGTCCAAGA
The DNA here is from genome assembly GCA_030015325.1 of Cryptoblepharus egeriae. Classification (NCBI taxonomy): domain Eukaryota; kingdom Metazoa; phylum Chordata; class Lepidosauria; order Squamata; family Scincidae; genus Cryptoblepharus; species Cryptoblepharus egeriae. The sequence continues at coordinate 168,852,183 of JAREYC010000002.1, forward strand.
GCCCTGAAGTTGAAAGGTTGGACATGCCTGCTTTAGAACATACCACACGCAGTGACAAAAATCAAATCAAGAGGCCATTCAGACAGCTTCTATAAATTACTATATTTGGTGTTATGGTGCTGATTGTCTGTGTATTTATCCCACTCTATTCATAAATTCTTGGATAATAAGTTACCTTAAGGCAAAATCCAGAGTTACTACAGGGAGTCCTTGCTCCTGTGTAAGAACAACTTACTCTGGATTCCAATATGAATTTCCCATAGGTTTTCACCAGGTGGTGCAGTAACTATGGGTGCTCGTAAAGTCTTTTACGTACTCCTGTAGTTACTCTGGATTTCGGGATTAATCTTAGAAAGCAACTGAAAACCATAGATATAAACATTTCCAAAACTACATTAAAAGTAGAGGGAAGAAGCTTTCCATCAACCCTTCCATCAACCTTCCTCAAGCTTTCCATCTACTTCCCTACATAAAACTGCAGTCCTGCACAGACACAAACTTGTCTGCAAACAGTGGAATCACACTGGCAGTTTGGATTCTTGTTCTGGATAAACAGTAACCAAGCACTTAGGGTGCAATCCTGAGTAACTACGGGGAGTCTTTGCTCTGGTGTAAGAACAATTTGCTCTGGATTGCAATATGAATTTCCCATAGGTTTTCACTAGGTGGTGCAGTAACTACGGGTGCACGTAAAGCCTCTTACGTGCTCCCGTAGTTACTCTGGATTGTAGGGTTAGAATGATCCATTACTGTACTGTGAAGGTACACAATATATACTAACCGCTGGGGGGCTTTTATTCTTATCTATGTATGTGAAAAGTTCATACAGGACCACACCAAAGCTCCACATGTCAGAGGCCACAGAAAACTTGTTGTCCATCAATGATTCTGGGGCATACCTGTAGCATATGATGGGGAAGAGGATGAATCAAAAGTCAATACAAGGGGTTATGATGTGACTCATTTCTTAATTCAGTTATAGACTTTTAAACTGCCTATATGGTTTATTCAAAGGACCAAGGTTGTATTGGGTCCCCCTCCCCCCTTATTTACACTTTTGGGCTTAAGCAGAAAAAAGAAACGTACCAAAATATTGGACTCTCTCCTGGTTCCTTCACTTTGTAGTATTCTTTGTCCTGCGGCAAGACTTTAGTTAAACCAAAGTCTCCAATTTTAACTCTGTTTTCATTCTCCACCAAGATGTTTCGTGTTGCTAGATCTCTGTGAACATACCTTTTTGTGCCAAGATATTCCATACCCTGTATGTAAACAACACAACATTTAAGTTAAACAACATGATGTGTTAGTGCTTATAAGAGAAAGATGGAAAAGAACTACAAGTTACTTAACCATCATTACATTCCTTAAAATGTAAATTTTAAGTTTGGTACTTGGGGTTTAGATCTCTAAAAATTATAGGTTCATGGTATTTCAGAGACAATTTTTCATCTCAGCACCTAATGGTTCTTTTATGGATATCAAAAGTGGCTAAGACACTGTGCCTGTTAACCAGCAGGCCAGGGTTCGAGACCCGGGTCGGCCCCACAAGACAGGGTGAGCTCCTGTCCTTAGCCCAGTTGCTTATTACACTGCCAGAAGAGAATGAAATATGCAAGAGCTTGTCAGCCAAGAGTAATTCTGAAACTGGCCATATCTACTAAACTACCACTAGATGTCATGTTTGTGCCTTTTGCTAACAGGCTAAGATTATCATACAGTACAGTGGTGCTCTTAATCTTATTTCTTGTATCCTGATTGCAGCCAAAGTTCGTTAATTTTCATTTCTACTTATAATTTTCATTCTGGTTTTTTTTTACAGTTCTTGTTTATATTTATCATTCTTAAATTAGCAAAAGGGATAAAATCTTTTAAAAAAACAAATAGGCACATCTGTTACATTCTGGTGGATAACAGGAAAGGGCAGAGGGAGGACTAAGATTATTTATATAATTAGGCAATGTGCATGACACCTTAGAAAAGATGACAGGCTCCTGTCCAGGAGGCTTGCAGTTTAGAAAGAGACAATAGGGTGTGGATGATGGAAAGGGCAAGAGCAATGCCAAGGAAAATTGGGGAAGTACTTGTGATTACTTCATGTACTTGGACTTAGTTGCAAATCAAATAAGATTAGAGGGTAGTGCCAAAGGCTACACTGAAAATGTTAGTTTGAAGAGAGCTTTGAGATAAAAGAGGCAAGAGGAAGGACCTTGGAAGGCGCCCCAGGCATAAAAAGCAAGAGGAAAACCCATTTTTCTTTTCAACTTTTCTAACCGTGTCTTCCTTGATGGTTCATTTCAGACAGGGCCATGAGACATGCGGTCAGGGAGTAGCTGGGATTCCCTGCCAATAGGACAAATGGAGATTTGCCCAGTCACAGCAAGCAACTTGCTGCTGGTATTACCACCATGCTCACTATCCAAGGGAAAACCTTCTCACTTTTCAAAACATGAGCTGTCCATCATGTCACTTAGAATAAAGATTATTGCCAGGAGGCAGCTATATGTATCCAGTCATCTCAATAGTGACTTGCCCCCCAGAAATGCCCATAAGGTTAGTGAAGACATCTTGCCCTTCCCCATAAATCAACTGCCTGCTCTTCCCCAAATATACTGTGAATAAAAACTAATCAGTGTCACTGGCTTTTCTGTCCACCTTCTGAACTTAGAAGTGGAAAGAAGAGGAGGTGCTACAATGGTAGTGGAACCTTTACCACACCCACCATTCAGGTTGTTGCTTCGCTCACTGCATGGGGGTGACACGCTGGCCTCCTGCACCGGGTGACGCAGTGACACGCTGGCCTCCCCCAGTGGGTGACGAAAACCCTAGTGATACCCCTGTTTCCATGCATTTAAAAACTAAGCTTTCTCATGAGTTCCTGAAATGATCAACTAATTTGATACAAATTAACAGAATACTTATTGAGTAGAACATGCCTATGTTAGATATGATCATAAGAACATACAAACATAAGAAGAGCTTCCTCTGGATCAGGCCAAAGGCCCATCTAGTTCAGCTTCTTGCATCTCACAGTGGCCCACCAGTTGCCTCAGGGAGCACATATGATACCTACATCCTGGTGCTCCCTTGCATTTGGCATTTTGAAGTTGCCTGCATCTACATCTATCTATGCACATATGATGGTCCTTTCCTCTAGGAATTTGACCAAACTCTTCTTAAAGGCACTGATTCTAGATTCTAGAGGCTACTAGTACTGATTCACTCACTGATTGGCAAATAGGCTTTAGCACCTACCATTTAGTGAGAAAAACTGTGACAATACACCAATAGCATAAACAACAACAATGGAATTTATTACCTTGCATATCTGAGTCGCATACTGCAGAAGTTTCTTATGATCTAGTCTGTCTTTGTGTTTTTGGATATAATCCCGTAAACTCCCATAAGGTAAATATTCCATTATCAACTTCAGGTTTCTCCGGCCTTTCCACATATATTAAAAAACACATATATTTAAAAATTATGATTGGCAGGAATTTCAGCACACTGAAAAACATCCTATAAAAGCTAAAATGGACATAAGAGTACAGATCGTGTGTGTCACACAATATGCAGAACATTCCACTGCTGAGTTTTGACAAATGCCAAATGTATCTGTTTTTCTTAGGGTGAAATCCAGAGTAACTATGGGGAGTCCTTGCTCCGGATTAAGAACAATTTACTCTGGATTGCAATATGGATTTCCCATAGGTTTTCATTAGGTGGTGCAGTAACTACGGGTGCATGTAATGCATGTACGGGTGCACGTAATGTCTCTTACGTGCTCACGTAGTTACTCTGGATTGAAGGGCTTGTAGCACACACATTCCTTCTATTAAGTCAAATGATTAACTTCAAAAGGAAGTCACAATTGCTGGGTGCTAAGCAGAATTTGGACAATGTATCTAGCATTTGCACAGTGGGTTCAAAGCCACAGTATAGAGCCCCAGCATACACCTCTTCAGGAGGCCAAAATGTGGCAAATGTGGCAGTAGCACTGGTAAGCAATTTCAGCTATAAACTGATACAAGCTCCCACTGTCAATCAATGGAATTAATTGTCATAGGACAATATCACAAAGGGCTCTACATACAAATTATTTCTGTAACTAATCATGAGTATTATTCTGCTAAGACAGGGCTGCGCAAACCATGTCCCAGGGCTGTAACTGGCACTCACGTCAATCTGTCCATCCAAGTGAGTGGACCTTTTAGTTCTGCTTGGGCGCCATGCAATGTTCTCCTTCAGAGGACAGGGACTTTCAAGGCAGTCTTATCTGCCTGGATGTCCTTTCACATGGCCTTCTGGGACATTAGGCTGACAAAACGACTGCCCCGTGTCCCACTCCTCTGAAAGAAGAGGATGTCATACGGCACTTGGATGCAGTCTGGATGGGGACTGCCTTCTGGGCGCACAGTGGATGCAAGTTTCAGCAATGCTGTTCTAAAGTATGCAAAGATGGAATTGCCATAATTTGATTTGCTATTATTTAAATTTGATTTTGAATTATTTTATGGAATTTTTAGTGATTTCCAGTGCAATCCTAAGTGTGTCTACTCAGAAATAAGTTTTATTGTATTCAAAGGGGCCTACTCCCAGGAAAATGTATTTAGGATTGCAGACTTATTATGTTAATGCTTTTTTAATTCAAAAAAAATTTTAATTGCAAAAAAAAATTTGATTGCAAAAAACAAAGGGTAGGCTAGAGGGTAGGATTAGAAGATGCAGAGGGTAGATTTGAATACCGTATATACTCAAGTATAAGCTGACCCGAGTATAAGCCGAGGCACCTAATTTTACCAGAAAAACTGGGAAAACTTATTGACTCGATATAAGCCTAGGGTGCGAAATGCAGCAGGTACTGGTACTGGTCCTTTTCCTTGTAGCCTTCTTGGAACTAATAGGCTGCAATCCTTATCACACTTTCCTGGGAGTAAGCCTCATTGAACTTAGTGGGCTTACTTCAGAGTAGACATGCATAGGACAGGGTGACCAGATGCCAAACCCAAAATTCCTGAACCCCAAGGCCAAAATTCCTACCCGCTTAATAAATTGCCAAAGAATGTATTTTTTATAGTTTTTGTTTTTTCGGCAATAACTTTTGATAGGAAGGAGATATCTCAAAACTGACTTTTTGCATTGGATTCTGCTCTTCAATATGAATCCAAGGGTATATGACAAGATGGGGTTTGATCCCACCACTTTTCAGTTCACCCGAGGAGAAGCCGAGGGGGGTTTTGGGGCCCAAAAAACTCAGCTTATACTCGAGTATATACGGTATTTGTTTTTAAGAGTATAACATTTTGCTTGTAGCACCACTCAACAGCTTCCAAAGAATTCTGAACAATCTCAGTCCATGAAGTGCATCTTTCTAAGCATGCCTAAACATGTGCAAGGTGAAAGATGTTTTGTCTGGTATCAGAGCCAGCAAGCTTTATGCAACCATCTGTTAAGTGAAGGTAGTTAATCATGGTCTATTCATCTAAAGAGAAAGAATGAATCAAAATATCTCCTGCTGAACAGCAGGTAATGCTAGGAGAACAACAGTCGGCCATTCAAATTCTACATATACCCCAAGCAAACTGATTGGAAGTGTCAAGAGAAATGGGACAGAGAGCTCATTATCATTTTTCTTCTGGGCTTAAATTATTTAAATTGGAATACTGAGCAAGAAGGGGAAAATGAAGCTATAAAGCAACTTAGTTCTGTTTTATGGAACTGAACTCCTCTTACATTTTCAAAGTCTATAGCCGGGGCAGTGCTGACAAGTACCACCAAAATGCAGCTTAAACTTTCCTTTATTTAAGCAGAAATTTTAAGATGTTTTTAAAAAGTAACTTAACTAATTTTCCTTTATCTTGGACAGCAACACAATTCAAATACAGTAATGGAATTTAGCATAAGATTAAATTAGTGAAATTGTATTCAGTAGTCATGGAATGGGTTGTGGGTGGCACAAGTGGTTAAGACACTGTGCCTGTTAACCAGCAGGCTAGGGCTCGAGACCCAGGTTGGCCCCACAAGACAGGGTGAGTTCCTGTCCTTAGCCCAGCTCTGCGACGCCAGCTGGATCAAATCGTATTGGCTCTTCCTTTCCACTGGACTAATTCAGCGGCGTGGAGAGGGGGGATTTGCTGCTTGGGTACCAGTCTATCCTCCATAACAATCCAGGCTTTCGTGCTTCACATGCAGCGTATGCAGCGCCAAGCACGATACCATAGTCTTTCAAGACTGACAGAGGCCTACTTTTTAAGTCTTGGAATCCATGGGAGATCTGTTCCCCGCCCCCTTGCAGATACAAAAACTACAGAAATGAAGGTCCATGTTAAAACATTTTTAAAAGTTTTTAAAGAATGTTAAAACATTCCTTACCTTTAAAACACTGGTTGCAGGTCAGTCTTTGGTTCTCCCCCAAAGCCACTTCTGGGTCTTACCAAAGTCCGCCAACCCCCTCTCTTGATTCTGGCACTCCACATAATCAATCATGGAAAGGTTTCCCTAAACCTTTCCACAATGCATACTGGTATAAATCAGAGCCAAGGGAGGGGATTGCAGGGCTTAGCATGACCCAGAAGTGGCTTTTGGGAGTTCGACAGACCCTTCCCTACCATCAGTGGATGGGCAAATATATGAATGTCAAGGGATCACTGTATACTGCTTGTAAATAAAAGCTAAGTTCGATAACATGGTATTAAAATGACTTCCCCATTACGTTCTGTATCCATTATAATCAATTCACTCAACTAAACTTCTATATCAGAATAAGAAGTAATGAAATGCGAATATAAAACTGCTTCTAATTAAAGGGGTTCCATTCTGAAATCTGGACTTATTAGTTTACACTTATTTGACATTTGTCAAATTATGATGATGCTGGTATGCTTTTAGCTTATTAACTATGAACAGCTAAATGAATAATGTACCAGGACTGTAGCACACTCCTTTGTACTTGACAATGTTGTCATGTTGCAAGGATTTGAGGATTTCAATTTCTCTTTCAAAATCTCGCAGATATTCTTCTGTGCTGTGTTGCAACTTTTTCACAGCCACCACCTCCCCTGTATTGTCCTGCAGCGGGTCATACCGGCACATCTCCACACTGCCAAAGTTACCCTGTGAGATAAATGAATAGAAAATGCTCTATAAAGAAAAACCATAATATCTACACAATATATATTGCTTCCTCAGGCCTGCATAAGCCTTGCAATGTGCCAACAACTGTTCAAAAGAACCATTCTGGAAAGACTAGCAGGAGCAATTTTTGAAAATACTGTACATAACTTATATGGATTACACTGGATGATACAAATTGTTCCAGTTTACAGGGCTTCAACAAAGAACTGCTTTTAAAGATGTTGCATATCCTTGTAATGTGGAAAGCCCATCCTTCCTACCTTGCCAAGTTGCTGTATGAATTTGAGGTGTCTTTCTTCAAACTGTGTTGGATCCCTGCCTTCAAAAGCCACAGAAAATCCAAAAGCCCAAGGTCTCATATTTGGCAACATGTCATTTTCTGTCAATAGTTCATAATCTTGGTTAAACACAAAAGAACAAATCAATTACTATCAACCAGGATTTCCACAAATTCCAAAGAGAAATAGTTGACAGAAGATAACAAAATCTGCGTCTTCCACAAAAGAAAAATATGGACAAGTTACAATAGTGAGCTGATTAACAGAAGAAGCCCATACTGAATTTCAAAACTGGCCTCTCTAGGCTGTTTCAGACATTAAATAACATTCTTACACAAAAAAATTATTTATTGGATTTGTACCCTGCTTTTCTCCCAAAAGGGAATCCAAGGCGGCTAACAATATTTAAAGTACATAATAAAAAATACATATTAAATGCAACAAATGCAATAAAAAGGCAATATAAAATACCACATTTTGTTACTGTGGAATAAAAACACTAATTCAGAAAAAAAGCCATTATGAGGCCTCAAAGACTTTCATAAATTAAAAAAGTCTTCAGGCTCCACTGGAAAATTCATAAAGAGGAAATTATCCTTAGCTCAAACAGGAAGAAATTCCATAAGGCAGGCACCACAACGAGAACGCTCTGTTTCTGGCCACCCTCCTCCTAACTTCTCTTAACCCTATGTCAGTGGCACAACCATACGGCTGACCTCACAGAACAGACTGGACTGTAAGAAAGCAGGCAGTTTTTTCAAATACAGTGATCTCAAGCCATTCAGGGCTTTAAAGGTCAAAAACAGCACCTTGAATCAGGCTCTGAAATGAACTGATAGTCAGTGCAGGCACCGGACCAGCAGCATGACTGCCAATCTCATCCAACTACATAAACTGCTGCATTTTGTACTAGCTGTAGCTTCCAGACCGTCTTTGGGGTAGCCCCATGTAGAGTGTGTTACAATAGTCTAATTTTGGTGGCACCTTAGACAGGAACTTAGACAGGTACAGTCATAGCTGGGCAAGGGAACTCCTGGCCATAGCCAACATTGGCGTCCAGGAGCAGGACATGCTTTAACAGCAGACTGAAAAAACAGATTGTCTCCTTTTAACATTTACATACCTGGAGTGAATAAGCTATTAAGATCACGTATGATTGCTCTGAAAGAAGGCCTGTAGTCTGGTTCATAATCCATACAATGGTTTATAAGATTTGCTAGTTCTGTCCAGTTAGGAGCTGGAAGCTGATGCCTGTCTTCATAAAACTGTAGCTTCTAGAATTAAATAAACTGTAGTAATTATGGCAAAATAATTTTAGTACAATTCCAAGCAACTTTGGAACAAGTGTGATACTTTAAAGATCATAGAGAACTTGTGTTTCTGATGGAGAGTGTGCAAGCAAGCAATAATTAGTTCTCAGCTGTTACACATTTAGTTAAGAAGTTATTAGTTTCTCAGTGAAGGCCATTCTCAAGTCATTATCATTAACGGTATTTACGTATATAACACTTTTCAACAAGAAGTTCACATCTACATGACAGTTCTTCAGCCATTTGGTAATACACATGGGTTCCAGGGCTAAGCTGGTATTTACCACACAGAGAGCCTATTCATTCATTTTCCAAAGATCATTATTTCCAGAACACTAACTGTACAAAGACAAAAAAAAAGTCAGCCAAAATACTGGCAACAAACAACTCGCTTCATGACACTGGCTGCCCCATGAAACAAGATGAGATTCTCTGTGTCACCTAGAACACGTACAACAGGCCTGAGATGTTCCAGTTACATCAGTGGGATGAATATAAGTTATTTTTAAGTGTTTAAGAATCAAGATATTGTGGCACTCCAATGTCTTCTCAAGGAAAATGAATTATTGTAAAGCAATCTGAAAACAGATACTGATTTACAGGAGATACACTGTGTGTGTTTTTAAATTTAATAAAAATGAGTCAGGACTTGGATACCAAGTGAAATCCAATACATTGAAGGCTAAAGTCCAAACCAAGGTAGTCGTTCCAATAATGGACTCTGATGATACACTAACGTCAACACAGCCCTGTGTAGGAGGATTTAAGAGTTCAGGTTTTATTAAGAATGCCAAAATAGCAGCATCCATGGTTATAAAGGAAACAAGATCTAAACACTTGTTGCCAACCTTTCCATTATTTAAGTCACATGACACAAGTACATTTTTTTCTTAAGTTCTCTTCATTTTTTCCAAGCTCTTTGCAGGAACTGAAGATTAGGTCTTAAAGCGTTATAGCAAGAAGTGTTTCTGTATCTTTTCACAGGTCTATTGTGTCCCTCTTGTAATACTCTGAAAGATTGAGTACATTTTAAGCCTGGGGACAGAGATGTAAATTTTTGTCTGTCATAACATGCCTGGTACATGCTCTAGAAACAATGCATGCTTTGAATGACAAAAGGTTATGTGTTCAGGTTATGCTCACAGTATTATGTTTTAACATGCACTTTTTAACAATTCTGATATACAAATAATGTTCCAGTGTTAAAGGAATTATCACAGGTAAACTGCAGAGAAAAGAATGGGAACTTCCCTTTGCTGCAATGAGTTTGAAGAGTAGGAAAGAATAGCATACATTCCAAGAACTCTTTCCAGAATATTTAGTTTTGGTTATGGTAGATTCAATCGAAGAAGCTATCTCTGGGTGGTTAAGTGGAAGTTAATGCAATCTCTTGCAAATATAAAAAGACAACAATGCTTAACTCCATATAGCCCTTACTCTCTGAGAATCCAGTGCACTAAGAGGCTTTTCTCCTCCACTGCAGATTTCCCAAAGAGTAGTTCCAAAACTCCATTTGTCGATTTCCAAATTCAGTTTCTTGGGATTTTCAATGCACTCTGGTGGAACCCAAGGGATTCTCTCAAGAAGAACTAGATAAAAAAAGAGATTGTTAATTACTGGGAAGCCTACAGTATCCTGAAATGATCAAAAACACGAGGACTGGTAGTGCAGGGGCCTCCACATATTCCACCTAGCACCTCCCCTCACCTCCTTCACTGAGTCTTGTTGTATGCATCCACTTACAGCTTCTGCCCGGCTCAGAAAGATTCATAGACTGTGAAAAGTGATTTAATTTCTTGATAAAAAAGGGGTGACTGGTTTTTTGAAAAACCAGAACTGATTTTTTAAATGCCTTATAAGACATTTCAAAAATCACTCACAGTTTTTAAAGAAATCAATTCACGTTTCTCAATCTATGAGTCATTCTGAGCCCAGCAGATGTCATGGACTGGAACGTGAAGCTTCTGTGCAGCTCAGAAGAACCTCTGGAGATAAGAGCATAACTTCCCTGGCCTTCAGAGGGTGGGGAGGCATTCCCTCTTGTTCTATTTCAGCTATCTCCAGAAGGTTCTGGAACAGAACCCTGTGGGATACGTAAACATGCCTGTACTGCAATTTAAACGTGTGCATATATAGATTTTAAATAGGCATACCACTAAACATTGCTTTTCAGTTCTCTTCCATTCTGCAATGTTCTGAATTAGACTCCACTAATTACACACAAAAATAATCTGCTCACAGCAGAATGCATGCAATACATGCATGTCGTAGACCACTGGATTCTAGTGACAGCAGATATGTTATGGTTGTTGAAGTATTTTGGATTTTACTATTTTCTTTTAGAAGAAACATCTATGAACCTCTTCCTCTTCTAAAAAGATATAGCAATCAAAATTGAAGAGATTTAATTTTTCTGTGATTAAACAGATTATTTTTAAAATAATCTGCCAAGGAACCTTTGTGTCTACAAGAGGGACAAATACATTTGACTAAGGATAGCATTATTTTCAATTTAAGTTCAGTAAAAGTGCTTACTATAAGAATTAGTAGTCATACATACATCTGATTGTGTTTATGTGGTGCTGATCTCAAGGCAAGCCTAGAAGTCCAAGGGCTGTACTTGGACCACAAAACTGACATTTTGAAGTGCCTGACAAAAGTTGCTCTCTCATCTTTGCTACTAACAATTCAAAATGATTTAAACTGGCAGGTGTCAAACCTGGGCCTCTGGGCTGGATCCAGCACATGGAAAATGTCTTCCTGTGCTGTCAGCACTTACCATTTTGTCTATAGCTTCTTATCTTTTGAGCCAATCTGTTCAGGAACTCATGCCAGGCAGTCAAGTGGGGCACTAAGCTGCAGAAGTGGCTGCCCAGTGTAAATTTCTGAGCAAATTAGCTCAAAAGATAAGCTAGAGGAACAGTAACCCCCCAGGAGCATGGGGAGGATTTTCTCCAGATGAAGTGGTCTATGACTTGGAGACTGCTGCTTTAAATGTACATACTATAGTTTTATAAGTACCTGTTTGAGTCTCCATTGAAATTTTCATTATTTAAAGCTATTAAGGCACTGCAAGAGGTCACATTTAGATTTACATGAAGCCACATGTTCTCTCTTGTACTTAAAAAGAAGTATTAAAAATGGGACAGACATGTTTGTGGCATAAAAAGACATAGGGTGCAATCCTAACCAATTTAGGCCAGCCTAACTCACCTGGCATATCTTCCTGTGGTGTGGTGGGTAGGTCAGCATATGCCTGCGCACTAGTCTAAACCCCCCAGGAGTAGAGAAGACATGTCTTACAGCACTTTTGTGACACCCTCAGGTCAGCATAAGACTTACACTAGGGCTTAGGCAGGCCTAACTGGATATTAGGATTGCAGCCTAAGACTTTGCTTTAAATATCAAAATAATTCATGAAAAGTTAAGGACTTCTGAAAAAGGAATGGTGAAATACAGTGGAATAAAATATATCAATGCAATACACTTATCAGTGCAAGGAGAAAAAGATAACCAACACTGACATTTTCAAGGCAGCAAACACATTGCTGAAATGGATGAGTCAGAGACTTACTGTCTTTTGGCAAAACTGTAATGCTGATACCAGGATCACTAAGCTTGATAAAAGGAAGGTTCCGAGATTTCCTATCTTCTTCTCTGACAAGCAAGATATTTTTTGCACACACATTTCCATGAACAAGGTTTTTATCCTCCTAACAAAGACAAAAAGTTTTTTGCCAATACAAATCATTAACCTTTCACTGCATTTCAAACAAACATTTATTTCTTATCGTAAGATCATAAAAAATGAAGTTACATTTTATATTTATGTAACAAAAGTTATATTTTATATAACAGTAAAGCAAGTTTTAACCTTTTTCAGTGGAAACTGATTTTAAAGCAAGTGTGCTCAGGAATGCAGTCTAAAGACTCAGATAAATGAAATAAAGTTTTGCTGGACTCCAGGATGCAAATGCAGGGAGTTTATTCAAAAGTTTCAATACCCAGAAGAGCTCTTTAGATTACTTGGTACTGTCCATACAGTACTGTGCACAATAAAAATTACTGAGGTCACAGAAGCAGAAGGACAAGGTCCCTTCCCACAGTCCCTTATCTACATTGAAATCACAAACTACAGCGCCTAAATTGTGAGTTAATATCATCGAGAATATTTTCCCTTACATAGTAATTAAAAGATATGCACTAATTAAGTATAGCAGTCATTCCTTGAGTGTTCAGAATTGAGCCTAAAGCAAGGTGTTAATAACAACAAGTGACTCAATACCAGTTTAATACGTATTCATTAAAGGGTTCTGTCTTGACTGTCCACAGTTTCATATCCAGTAAGATAGGATTATACCACAAATCTTACTGAACACAATGGGCTTACTTCTGAGTAAAACAAAGAACACCTCTTCTTTTCAAACCACTTACCACTCATTAATAGGGCTAATTACACTGAAAAAACTAATTTTAAAAAGGAGGATTCCTAAAAGGAGAATTCCTAAATATTCCTAAAATATTTCAGTAAAGATAAACCTTTCTTTCTCACTGACCTGTCTTTACCCTCTCCCCACTCGAATAGCAATGTATATAAATGCAAATATGTAGTATGCCAAAAAGTGAATACTACAATTCCCAGATACGTGGTGGGGGCACCCATTTTTTGCGGGCACACCTCCACTGCCCCTTTGTATGCCACCTCTCTCTAGAGAAAGGATAACCCACAGTAGACTGTGGACCCTGTTCGACTGCTATGAAAACAGGACTGCTGCTATTAAAAAGTTTCACCCTCCTTTAAATAAATCTGCATTATTTCTTTTCTCCCAACAAGGAACAAGGAACAGCAATATTCATAGAATTTCAGCTAAAATACTAAATTGAAAAGAGTCTTATTTGATGCTGATGGAAACAGTTTGGATTTGACATGCATAAGTGATGAAGCATCCATGAACAAGCATAAGGAATCCATACCAATTTCAATAATAAGAAAGCCCAGAAAAACAGACCTTTGGGATTAGATCAGCAAAAAGACAAGCTACTTACCAGAAAATGCATGGCCATTGCCAACTGTTTGGCAACTTCTAGTTTCCACAAGATATTTATAGAATTCTTATTCTTCTTCAGATAGGTATCCAATGACCCAAACTTTACAAACTCCTGTACCAGAATATCTAATTTGAAATATTAGGCTATAATTAATAACCACATTAAATAACTACATAATAACCACATTAAATTCCAAGTCAAACAATTTCATAGTTCTTGCCTTTCAACTAAGGGCTAAATCCTATTCAACTTTCCAGGAGCAGTGCAGCCATGGCTTCAATGCCACCATGGGCATACAGGGAACATTTCCTTACCTTGAAGAGGTCTCCATGACTTTCCCAAGAATGTAGAGTGTGCCAGGTTGGCCAAGATGCATTAAAGCTGGAAAGTTGGATAGGACTGGGACCTAAAACGAAGGGCGTGTATACTCCAAACCATCCTTATGGCATGTAATTCAAGTGTATGTCACATTTGAAAAATTATTTTTCCCCCCTGTAAATTAGTGCTTTTTTGCATAGCACAGAAAATGCTTAACTGTTTTTGGAAATCTGACTACAGAGTACAGAAATAGGTTCTCAATTTCTATTGTTTGTAACCAAGTGTTAAAGTTAGTATTAACATTTTTACAACTGTCCACAGAATACAAGCACATAATTATAACGTGGAACAAATATTTCAATATACAGCCTTCCATAGTACACTGAATGCATTTAATGAATATAATATAGTGGTTCTTGAGCATTTCAGCCTGGGACCCCTCCTGGGGAGAGTCATACCAGTGCACAGACATGCATTTGCTTCCCTACATCACTACAGGAACAGGAATAAGTTGTGCTGGCCTAGGTTAGGTCTGCACCCTTGCGCTCAGGAAAGGAGCCTAAGGCTGCAATCCTAAAGACACTTTCCTAGGAGTAAGGCCCATTGAACACAATGAGACTTACTTTTGAGTAGACCTGGTTAGGATTGTGCTCTAAATGCTGATTCCAAGATGGCAGAGCCTATAACCAGATTCCAAGATAGTGGCGCCCAACTTTTTGCAACCCTCCTAAAATGAACTCACAACTCCCCAAGGAGGTCCTGACCCCTACTTTGAGAACGACTGCGTACTAATGCATTCCTATAGTTTTATTTCAAATCAATTCTTAGTTATTTAAAATCACAAAATATTTTCAAGGTTTTTTAAATTGAAACTAATATTGAAGTATATTGGGTTCAAGAATTACAGAAGTGCTTCTTTTTCTGGTAGTTAAAGACAGTCATCAAAATCTCTTGATCACTGACTGGTTGGCAACTAGACAGATAGGTGAGCCAGCAAAACGTCTATAACTGTAATGCTTATGATGCCCCTCTCTCTTAGGAAGCTTGTAGTTTTATTTTTTAAAGTTTAGGAAGCTAGATCAAAAAAGGCTGACAAGTGTAAAAAGGCTCATCTTAGCCACTATAAGAAGGCATACGTGACCAGAGGGGTAAATGGCAATTAATTCATAGAATCAACTTACAGGATTCCTCATTAAACATTAGAAGTTTTGTTTGAATCAGCATAGTGAAAAAACTACACATCAAGTCATCAGTTCTATCATCATTTAAACTTGCCTATAGAAAATAAAGATGCTTTGGGTTCTTTGAACTGAAATGAAGTGTATGGGAGACTAAAATGTTGCAATGCTCTCTCAAAAAGGTGAGTACCCAGAAAATTTTCAAATCATCAAAATACTTAATCAAAGCATTCTTAGGTCACAATTTTTTAAGATCACAGTTTTTTTTAATATAAGGGGAAATGGGAAGGGAAATCATCATGTTAGTCATGAAAAAATTACCTGAAACTCACCACCTGCCTATATACCTGGCAACTTAGAGAAAACAGGTGATAGAAGTACTATTACTTGTGTGAACTAAAATGAGAGAAGCGGTTCAGAAGGTGAACAAATTCAGCAGTCTGTAGAAGAACATACTAATTCAGAGTGTGTGTATCTCTCCCTCTCTCTCTCTGTTGGCCTTCAATACTTGTTTGACTTTACCAGACAGCACGTTTCCAATCATTATATATATATATATTTCAGAATAGGAATTTAGAAAGTTAAGAAAAGAACTCTAATAAGTGCACTTGAAACATTAACAGGTTGTACTCACTCTCCTCTCCATGGACACAGACTCCATAATTTAAAACCAAGTGCTTGTAAGCAAGCTGACTCATCATGCTTGCTGCTTCAAAAAAAGACTACAAAAAAAAAAAGAACAATCAGTGTGGAAAATTTCAATGGGCAGTTTCTGGAATTAAATTTTATTCAAAACAATCCATATTGACACATGACTTCATTTCTAACCTTGGCTAACAATAATGCATAATTAATTATGTTTCATTATTCTCTTCAGGCCTGCTCTGTTCCCAATCCACAATCACTCCAACAACCACTTACTAGGACTAAGAAAATCCCTGACCAAAATGATCTTTGTACTTTTTCAAATAAATGCTGTCACCGTTACACCAAACATTTTACCTTTCCTATTTTTCTTTTGCTGGTGCCATTTTCCACCTCAGGCTCTAGTCTAGACACATTCAAGCTTATATCCCAACATGTCAGAACTGAGAGTCCCAAAATTAATGCTGAACATATGTGTCACTACACATAGCCCCACATACAATTATTAAGCATACTGTCCAAGTAGTACAGCAAGCCACACACATACCTCAGAGTAGTTCCTGTGCACTTTATCCAGAACCTTCAGCAGGACTTCATTCTGATGTACTTTACCATAGTCACCCACATCTTTCCTCACACCTTTGAAAATCTTAGTGAAAGTACCCTGGCCAAGGCTTTCATTCTAAAATAATAAAGAAAATGGGAGTAGGGAGAGAAAACCATCAACTGTAAAACATTTAAGTATTTGTAAAACTATAAAGTTTAAATTAAAAACCCAAACCTCTGAATTTTGTACAAGGATTCTGACTGCCAAATGAGAACAACTACTAGATTATAAAATTTTAGTCTAGTAACTGCCTAAACAGCAGAGCCAAGCAGGTTTGCACTTGCCATGCGGAAACCTTACAACTTGATCCTACTCATGTTTGTATAGACACAAGTTCAAGTGAGTTTAGTGTGGCTTCCCTTCCATGCAACTGCATAAATCAGAGCCACATGTGCTAACTTTTCCTGTCTTGCACTCTTCTTGAAAAGTGGATGTACAAATCATTCCTTCCCCATCCCCAAACCAAATCGCCACTCACAGAAACAATTCCTGCTTGCTTTCACAGAAATCACAACCTTGAAAACAAAACCTCTTTACGAACACAACTGCAATTTGAGGACTAAGATAGATGAAAGCCACTTGGAATATCCATTAGGGAAATAAAGTAGGATATAAAATAAAGCAAGCAAAATTAAATAAATGGAGATGGGATGCTCAAGATTCTCATTTTCCCTTCTAAATAGAGCATGAGGCATAACAGGAAAAGCATGGGAACAAGCATCATTAAACTCAAAAGGATTTGGGTCAGGCTCTCATTGGGCCTCCCTTGCACATGTCATGCCAGCTGTCTCTGCGCTCTCCTTTTACAATGCACATGCTTTGGTGGTGAGGCTTGACCTTCAAGAGACCAATACAATATAAGATCAAGAACAAGCCACAAAGAGAGCACCCAGACCTGTGGCACAGAAGCATGCCACTGAAAGCTTCCCCCAGTCACAAAAGGAATTGTTAGTGACAGTACATCTCTATATCAAAGATCAGGATGCTGCCCAGTCAGTTTTTTTTCTTTAGTTATAAATAAAGGGTATAAAGTCTGAAAAAGGCAACTGAAATGAACACAAATTATTATGACATCAAACTTCAACTTCCATATTTGACTTAAAGTACATTATATAAAACAAATGCAACACTAAGTGAATTCTATTATATGGAAACTAAATTATGGCTACAATCCTAAAGACACCTGGGAATAAGACCCATTGAACACAATGGGACATAGTTTCGAGAAAGCATGGTTAGGATTGTGCTCTTCATTTCATTAAAAGTGCACTTGCACTGTATGTTTCACATTTACCAGATGCATCTTTTTTAAGATCTTACGTGCATGAGTGATTTTTAGTGACTGGTGTCAGGCAAAACACCCCACAGCTTTTAAAGAAACCGAATTAAAATTCCAAGATGCTGCAATTTGATCAGAAAGTCATACTGACAAGGACATAAACCTTAAAAACCTACAAAGATCAAATCTTCATTCCGGATTTTGTGAAAGACCATCTGGTTGACATTATTATGCCTCTGCAAAGTGGGTGATGTCATTACATCAGAGACTCCATTACTCCTGAAGATTAAGAGGTTGGATTTATCTGTGAGAAGAAGTGAACATAGTGTTGGTTTACAAGGGTACATGCTTTACTTTCCAATACCTAGCCTAGAACCAGGGGTTCCAATTCCCATTTGGGCATGAAGCACCCTAGGTAATCTGGGAGTTAATCTCTCAGCCTAATCAATCTCTCAGAAACAAAAGATAAAATAAACATCAATGCTAATTACTGCTGCTGCATGGCCAGACATTTCTGCATCTGTCAAGGAGTATGGCCCACATAGTCATAGCATATTACTATGTACTTTGATTCAGCTTGACCCTGTGGGTTGTATTGTATAATGGCTCAAGGATCAGTTCATTTAATTTTAATAAATGACCTGATCCTTGAGCCATTCTCTTTTCTAAGAAAGGTCATCTGAAAAGAACTGAAAAAATCCAGCTTAACCTATAAGAATGTCTGAATATTGTACCTTTTGGCTTTGGAGGACAGCATCTGGTAAATTGGAAAATTATACTGTCGGAGTGAACAGTATTTGTCCGGTAACAATTCAACAAATCCACAAGACTTGTAAAACTTCTTCTAGTTCCAGTGAGATTATATTCTCCATTTTCATTTTTTGTTATCAAGCAGTGCTTGTAATCAGCAACATTGTTCTGCTGCAGGATAGGAAGGAAAAAAAGTGTTATTTTAAAAATTAATATTTGAGTTTGTACCCTGTTAATTTAAATCAAGAACAGCTACCAGAATCCCATATTCTCACCATTACTAATGACAGACAGATCAAACTGTCATGACATATAACTGAATGATTTGATAAACAGGTTATCAAGCATAAGATCCTGAGCAATTTGTGGCATTCTAACATCATTACAAAAATTAACTTCTGTTTGTACTGTTTCTGTTAAATGTTTAAAAGCAGATATTTTACCAGAACTGCAGGAATAATTCATCCTAACATCCACTTGGGATGTAATTGATAGTTTAACACTGAATTCAAGTGAAAACGACAGTTTTGAGGAAAAAATTGCAGACACGACTCTGATGTTTCTGCTTGATAGTTGGCTTTCCATGTCATCAGAGGCAGGCTTCACTAGTACTATAGTAGTAGAATGACAGACTAATCCTACAATCTACAGGAGCATGTCACATTGTAGACTAACCCTACAGTCTAACTACAGGACCACGTAAGAGACATTACGTGCACCCATAGTTATAGCACAACCTAGTGAAAACCTATGGGAAATTCATACTGCAGTCCAGAGTAAATTGTCCTTATACCGGTGCAAGGACTCCCTGTAGTTACTCTGGATTGCGCCCTAACTGGTTGGTGAAAACCTGTGGGAAATTCATATTGCATTTCAGAGTACATTGTTCTTAAAAGCAGGCCTCCGTCAGTCTTGAAAGACTATAGTATCGTGCTTGGCGCTGCATACGAAGCACAAAAGCCTGGGTTGGATTGTTATGGAGGATAGGCTGTTACCCAAGCAGCAAATCCCCCCTCTCCACACCACTGAATTAGTCCAATGGAAAGGCAGAGCCAATACGATTGGATCCAGCTGGCGTCGCAGAGCTGGGCTAAGGACAGGAGCTCACCCTGTCTTGTGGGGCCGACCCGGGAATCGAACCCTGGCCTGCTGGTTAACAGGCACAGCGTCTTTACCGCTTGCGCCACCCACAGCCTACACATTGTTCTTACACTGGAACAAAAACTCCCCATAGTTACTCTGGATTGCGTCCTAACTGGTCAGACTGGTCAGGCTAACAAAGCTTTGGGTTCTAGCAGTTAATTCTTTTTCAACTCCTGACATTAACAGTCAGAAAGTACTGTTTTATTGTTGTTTTTATATAGTTTACATCCTTTCCTATATTATTGTTCTAAAAAAACCTTAAATTTTTATTGTTAAATTCTGAGCCACTTTAAGCTCCTGGGAAAGCTGTATGTAAATCTTTTAAATAAAAACAGTATTATAATTCCAGTTCCACTACTAGAAATATCTGACAAATTAAACAACTAAACATTTAATCCTGTGATGGTAGGGGCAGTCATAATAGCCTCCTCAAGGTTAGGGGGTGTTTTCCCCTGCCTCAGAGCTGCACTATGTCCTCATTGGAGCTAGAAAGTCAGATAGGGTTGGACCTTAGAGTGTTTACTATTCTATTCCATTTTGTAAATTCTGCTCAGCATCCACTGTTAAGCCAGTCCAGTTTCAACTGAGTAATGTTTTACTTTACTAATTGCAAATACTGTGAATTTGTTTTAAACATAAATCTGTGAAAACTGAAGTTCAGTTTTATACTGCAAGTAAAATGATTACACTTTTTATTATATTTCTGAACCTAAAACCACCATCCAAAATAGTGACTTAACAGACCACCACATCAGAGACATTCCAAATCTCCTCTTTTTAAATCACAGTCAAGGAGCTGTTTGATCTTCAGTACTAACCTGCACAGCAAAAGTAAGAAAATATTTCTTAAACTCTTTTGGACTGCAACGAAGAACATAATGGCCAGTCTGATTTCCAGTTTTCTTCAGTTTATTGATCGCAAAATCCATGCTGTTTTTTAAAAAATAAAAAGGAAGTAAAAAGATGATTGTAAAAGCTACCAAGCTCTGAGTCACAACTAAGGACAGATTAACATATTTTAATCCCCAATAAAAAGTTACTCAAGCTTAACCTGCATTGTGACTCCACTTCTAAGCAATAGTTTGTAAACCAATTATCTATCTAACTTACAGATCACAGAATCTTCTGTGGCCCAATTCTGTGGCCAACTTCAATAGATAAAACACCACAAAGCTTATATTGAGAATGCAGAGAATAAAAGGAAAGTGTTGATTTGCCACATATTTGTTCTTGGAAAGAGGCCGGTTTCTACTTTTGGAAAAATGTTTGCCCCGGTGGAAGGCTGGAATATATTTGTCAGGGGTAGATCTTGCTGTGCTTCCATACTAAATCTGGAAGAGCAGAAAGTCCCCAACCACAACTTGCCTAACAAATAGCTGGGATCAATATGGCAGCTGTTCATTGTGTCATGAACACAATGACAAATAGCAACATTCTTGTAAAACTATGCCTCTTTCCCACAAGAATCCATAAAGATGTCCAAAGACAAAAATGCTTAATTACATGGGTAGACTGCCCTTTAACCTCCAAGAAGGCAAGACAGCAGGTTCCGACTTTCGAAAAAATAAAATTAGTATAATCAC
Source organism: Cryptoblepharus egeriae (assembly GCA_030015325.1). Classification (NCBI taxonomy): domain Eukaryota; kingdom Metazoa; phylum Chordata; class Lepidosauria; order Squamata; family Scincidae; genus Cryptoblepharus; species Cryptoblepharus egeriae. The sequence goes on from JAREYC010000002.1 coordinate 168,873,454, forward strand.
AGACTGTGTTTGCCTTAACACAATGTCCGCATTTTCTGGAGTATCCTTTTAAACACAACCACTCCAGAGCAGAGGTTACTTTTAGAATAGCAAGGTCTGGATACATGGAAACCCCCTATGTGTTGCTCCCTTACATGTACAGGTTTCTGTGAGAATTAGATCACATAAATCAGAGGTCATACTAGAAGAACCATCTTGTTCATGGAGACATTGGTTTCTGGACTGCAAAACATGTGATACTAAACATTCCACATGCTGCTTCAGCTCTCATCTTCATTCAGAACAGTTCCTGTTAAATGCATTAAGACTAACCAAAATACTCTGGTATAAGGTGGAGGAGGAGGTTGTGAAACCCTCCCTTTGTGAAGATGGTATGTAATAGTATTTGCATTTTGAGTTGTGTCCAGGTAATGTGGTACAACATTCCCATCTTCAGCAAGCACATTGGACAGGCTTAGTGTCTGAACAGCAAGCAACCATCTTGCCATCACTTAAATCTATCATCACTCCTGTCGCTGCTTCTTTCAGGCTTCCCCTTTCAAGATGTTTTTGATGAGATTTCAATCAGGGTGCCAGATCTTTCCAAATCACAGAGGTTTGAGGAGGAGGAATGATCCAGTCAGGGCACAATCCTAACCAATTAAAACCAGCACAACTCACCCATCTCTCCGTCCATTCCCATGGTGGCCTGGGGATGCCTATGCAATCTGTGCAGTCACCTAATCCCCTTCTCAGAGTGACACAGAAGAGCCTTATGGCATTTTTGTGACACCCCCAAATCAGTACAAGACGAACCAGGACTAATTGCATTATTACTGTCTGAAAGTTTATTTCTCTTGATAGGAAATGGAGGAGGGAGAGCCCTTCCCTGATGAATCAAGCATCAACCTCTTCAGACTACAGAGACTGCACACAACTGCCTTGAGAAGAATCTCCTATAATGTATAGGAAATAGTCTTTATATTCTTTAACCCAAGAAGCACAATACAGTACTTACTTCTTCAGGGCAGACAACAGTGCTAACATAATCTATACAGCCTGAAATAACTTTTCCATAAATACTTGGTGGGTAGGGGAGGGGAATGAACAAGAATATTTGTAACAAAAGCAATTTCCTTTCCTGGCAATTTTTAGTGTTATCCCACTGGTATCTGAATTACCTTCTCTTTTTTCACAACTTAAATTCAGCTTCTGAGAGATCCTGCAGTGAGCACATTAAATCCAAAGCTTATGACATCATATACCACCACTGTGGTCAAGATTAGGAGATCACAAATTGATAATACAGCCGAGAACACATTTTGGTGGCTTAAAAGTTAGACTTATTCTGTGGGTGGCGCAAGTGGCTAAGATGCTATGCCTGTTAACCAGCAGGCCAGGGTTCGAGACCCGGGTTGGCCCCACAAGACATGGGTGAGCTCCTGTCCTTAGCCCAGCTCTGCAATGCCAGCTGGATCTAATCGTATCGGCTCTGCCTTTCCATTGGACTAATTCAGTGGCGTGGAGAGGGGGATTTGCTGCTTGGGTAACAGCCTATCCTCCATAATAATCTAACCCAGGCTTTCGTGCTTCGCATGCACTTATGCAGCGCTGAGCACGATACTATAGTCTTTCAAGACTGACAGAGACCTGCTTTTATTCTTGGAAATACTTGAGGTGCCAATTCAAAAACTGACCCTATTAGAACTAACTTTGGAGATCTGGTATAGCTAAATTATATGCTGATTCAATAGGTCGTCTGTATATCAACATTGAATGTGGCTATGCTGTACCACAAAATCAACAGCTGACAGGGCAAAACTGATGACATGATTTTTCCAATTCAGGAACTCAAATGCTGTATATCAAAAAATATGATGAACTTCCAAGTACCAGAACAAAAAGCACAAGCAATCAAGACACTGTGATATCAAAAATAGAGACACAAAGGGATTATATATTAACATGTTCTTTCCAAGACACCATGATTATTGAGTTAAACCTTCTCTTACACCATTTCACCTCTATTTCCCCTCCACCAAGTGCATTATGCTCACTCATCACCCATCATTTTCATTACTAATCTCTGTTCTAATCATAACACTGCCTCAGCTGACCCTCCATGACAAATGGGAAGGCAAGTTCTGTATATCAAAATCCATCAACCCTGATCAGTTTTCATCAAAGTCTAGTTGTTGCATGCACAATCCAGTAACTCTTGGGGATATGCACAACCAATCAATCAACATGAAGTGAATATAGCACATATGCAGGTCCACTTCTATGCTGTGAACTTAGAAAATTGTTTCTTCAATATTGTTTTCCCTGAGAGATAAGCATAAATGGCTCATCAAAAAAGAGCGTTTTTTTCAGCAATGCAAGAAGGAAAACTGTTTTAAATTTTGGCAAGTCAGGACAAAGTGCCACTTACGAAATTGGCCCATGGCAATTGCTTTGGATATTTTCAAGCACTGAAGGAGGCACTACTTCTTTACAGAGGTAATGATGAGCATCTGCAGTTAATCTATAATAGCCATCTATCAGTGATACAAACGAAAGAGCATCTCTTAATGAATGAAATTCAGCTTCCTACAAAGACAAAAGAGAAACAAGATAATGAGAAAGATATTGTATTTTTATTAAAATATTCAAGAAATTGCTCTAGTTGAATATGCATCCAATTACTGACCACCATGCAATTACTTACTGACCACCATCCAATTACTGAACAATTATTAACCAATAAAATTTCATAGCAATAAATTGAAAAGTTGTCTGAAAAGGATTCAGCTCTATTCTATTCCATTTCAAAAAGATGTTAGGCAGTGGAATGGAAGTTATTTGTGAAAGATTAAGGACGTAATCCTGAGAAATTTAGGCTAGCCTAATTCACATTATCTTTCCATGGTGGTGTGGGGAGGTCAGCATATGCCTGTTCATTGGCCTAATCTTCCCCTCAGGAGTGGGGCAGAAGGGTCTTACTGCATTTTGGTGACAGCCCCAGGACAGGCTGGTCTAACTGGAGTAGTACAGCTGAAGAATTCCACGGATAAATAAGACAACCGAAAATAAACCGTGAAAGCACAAGGGCCAAGCCAGTTTGTAAAAACAACCACAAAATAATTTACATTTATTCCTTAAGGAAGAAAAAGTACTACTTCTTAAAGTGCTTAAAACAAATTTTACATATAATTTTACAAATTATACAAATTTTACATATAATTAGTTTTAAGTCTTTAATCCTTTAAAAGGCTCAAAGTGAGTTGAAATGAATCCAGCTATTCCACTTCATACAGTGTCGACTTTAGCTCTGTGTTTCACCTATGTGGCTTTCTCAAAAGTGGGAAACAGTAAACATCTGGAATATTTATACAAAACAATCAGTATAAGATTCAATATTTCACAAATGAAAATAGAAATGAGACCATTATACATACTCACAGCCTTATAATCTTTCCATAGCACATAAATAGGCTTCCAGGCACAGCCTTGATAGTTAGGCTGGCAACAAACCCTTTACAACAGTTGATATTTAACCATCAGTAAGGAGCACCAACTTAACCATCAGTAATTAGGTGGCACCAACTTAAAGGAACAGTGACTAAATTTATACACATCACAGGTTCAATGCACAACAAAAAAAAATTTTGTATACATCATATTCAAAAAGACTATATTTTATATCAGCTAAACATAAATACAATAAATAATAACGAAGTACAAAAAATATATAATTTTATACAGAAAATATATAATAACTAAAGTATATATGTTGATAGTTGTTATTTTATCTCACAGAAAACAAGAAAAATCATTGCATGTGTTTAGTTCCCGGGGCTCCATCGGCCATAGTTTATGAACTACCACAAACCAACACGCACCAACACAAACATTTGAAGTATTTGCGATATAAATTACAAAGTAATTTTCATGTTCCAATCTTCTTCTATATTGTAATTGGACTCTTACATGCAAGACATGTGGTTTATTGTTCACACCCTTGCATGTTTCTCTAAATTATACAGTTGTAATTATAAAATATTCTTTATTTAACTGAGATTAGAGTCTTGTGCACTTGAAGAAGCTATAAATCCCTTTCCCTTGCTTGCTCATACAGACAAGGGACATATATGAGCTTGAGGAACAGATGAAAGGATCTAATCACATCCAAACAGCTGCATGAAGCCTCTGTCTTGTATCCAAAGCTTCAGGAGCTAAGGGCCAATTCCGATACCATTCTCCAGTCAAAAACTATGCAAGATCCAAATAAGCAAGTTCTGTAAATGGAACAAGACTGCATTTGCAGAAGCTAGTAGAAAAATGCAATAGATAGGAAAGTTTTTTCCTTGCTATATTTAAACCCCTGCATGTTGATCAAGGGGTCACTATAAAATAACACAATAGGTACAAAAAAGTGACTTTAAAAAATAACAAATCTCAAAAATTAACAGTAAGACACCTTTTCTTTATAAGCCCCAAAAGGCTGGCAAAATAGAAATTCATTCACTAATCCATTGTGTCCGTTTAAAAATCCTGAAAATATTTCTATAGGAAAAGAATGTATTTGAATACCTTGGCCTAGGCTGAAGAATAGCCTGAAGGGCAACCATTTAAACTTCTTTTACAAAATTATTTAGAAGGAAAAAGGGAAGTTTTAACTCTATCCCTGGCTGTTAATGGAGACATGGGAAGAAAAAAATAAACAAACCAAAGGGGGATATAAAGCCTATTCCTTAACCTTCAGGAGTTCCTTAACCTAAACAAACCTGCTTTAGATCTTCATTCTACTTTCTTTATATCTTTCTCTGCCCTATTCCTTATATCTTTCCCTGCCTTGCCCACACCTATCACTGCCCACGCCTGCCTTGCCCACACCTGCCATTGCTCTGTCTGATTGTACATGCATTTGGATATAGCACCTGAAAGGAACTGCTATATCTTTATTATGCAGGGAGAAGAGAGGTATGCAAAATGAGCCTAGGATCCTATATGAACCTAAGACTCATCATCCTACTAAGCTGGGCAGTTTTTGGTACACTGGAATATATTTACAGAGTCATTAACTACAGAACTAATCATGTTTTGCAACCTCAGTTAAAGCAAGCTTGCTTTAAACTTTCCTCAAGTTTAATTATTCACAAAATAAGTCTCAAAGGACAAATAAGATCACATACTCCATTTTATTCTCATATGCGCTGAGGAAAATTAAGCAAAAAAGTTCATGCATTTCTTAATATCACAAAATGTGTCTTTGTCAGAGCAATGCAAATTTAGGTTGGTCAGTTATTATTAATATTCATAAAACAATGAGTCACTGTACCAGATTCTTGCTGTCCTGCTTGTGAATGGTTACAATTCTACTCTCGCTTGAACCTTCTTGGCTTGCTTGTTTAATACTAACATCAATGATTTCAGGGAAATCACAGTAAGTCTGTAAGGCCTGCAAAAAAGATGTTGATGAATTAAGAAAATGTTTAATTAATAATTAGCACTACTGTCACAATTTTGTCGCAGTAACTAACTAAAAGGATGATATTTTATATACTTTTTTCAACAATAAAATTCACAAAGCGGGTTTACATAGAAAATAAAATAAATGGCTGCCTTTCCTGAAAGGGGCTCACAATCTTTAAAAAAAATGCAAAAAGCAGCACACAGCCATTAAAAAACACAGGTCTTAGGTTAAGAAGGATAGTCATTCTCCCTTCCTTAGCATATTATTTCTTTGCTTATTTATAGTGGCACCTTGGTTTACAAGTGAGTTGGAATAAGATTAAAAGTTTTGATGTTTTGGATTAAACATTATCCAATTGGATTATAAGATGTTTTGGATTAAAAGCAAAATTTTCTCAGATTTTGACTTGGTTTAAGAGCACCGTCTTGCAATAACAGCACTTCTGAAGAAGTTTGGAACAGGCTTCCTTGTTCCCTGCTTCCTTTGGAACAGGGAACTCAAGGAGGGGATCTGGGGAGAGCAGCCTGCGCCAGGTCTGTGTGGAATCTGTTGGCAGTGTGGAAAGTGCGTGGGTGATCTGTGTGTGGCAGTGTGAAAGGTGTGCCTTAATGCAACAAAGCTGCTCCCCATCAGCAGTATGGGAATGTTAAAGCTGTATGAAAAGACAAAGATTCAATTGAGGCCATGGATAGCAGTGACTCCATTAGTGATAGTGAAAGTCATCCTACTAAATTCCTTCTCTCTCTTGTCTTCCTCACACCAGCCACGAAGGTTTTCAAAGGTACAGTATAGTTCACTACTGTGCAGTATTTTCATTATTACAGTGTTTTGTGTTATGTTTATAATCATTTTTACATACAGTGAATATTTTTATATACTATAAATGTTTTTGGACTATGGAACCAATAATGTCCATTATTTCCTATGGGAAAATCCTATAAAGCAGCTGAAAATTTGAATTTTCATCCTTGACAACAAAATTTATGGTTAAAGCTCTGGGGGGATTATTCTCAGCAGTAACAGATTCGGTTTAAATTGTGGAAAGATTGAAGGAAACCAGTGCCAGCCACCATAATGCAAAATCTTCTTTGCCTATTATACTCTACAGCACAAGCCTGCCAATTATCTGTGAGAAAATCTTTATCCATCAACTGTGAATCATTGTTTATCAAGTTTCCACTTTCCTACAAAGAGAATGTGAAACAGAAAATGTCAGTTCTTTTCTTCTCAATCATATCTGTTGCTATGTGGAATACTTGTGAAATAATCTGGTGATCTTAAAAGCATAAACTGCAGTCCCACCGATTTACCTGCCACCAATAATAAACCCAGCTGAAAACAATGGAAGTTACACAAAATACACAGAGGACTACATGTCTATTAAGGTCCAACTGGTGTATAGAGAATACCATACGTAAGTGAATCTACATGGCCATAAGAGAACTGCGTGTGCTTCAAGGCCTTTAATGCATGAACAAGCCCCTCCGCCATTGCTGATTTTCTCCATGAATATTTCGTTGCTGTGTAGCTTCCAATTTCTGAGCAATCTGAAATTCTAATTAGCCAGCATAAATTCCTATGACACAACCAAATAACTTCTGCATTTAATGGTTTTAGAAGGCTTTTTGCTACAAATAAATATGAAATACTGTGACTAGAGATTACCTGTTCTGCCAGTGTTTCACTGTCTTTATGTTTCCCCCTGGAACACTGAATGCCACTATTTCCGGCTATTATAATGGTTGCAAAACTCTCTTCCCCTGAAGGCCCTCTGCCAGGTTCTTTTACTTCAAACACTTCTGAGTAGAAGGCAGATTGGAGAGTTTCCAAATTTATGAGATACTTCAGTTTCAAGTTTCTGGCAGTTGCTTTGCACTGTCCAAACTGCTGAATAAATTTGCGGAACCTGTATCTTATTCTCTTTCGTGTCAGAATGTGATAGTCTTGAATTTTTTCTTTGATACATTTGGGCAAAAACATTTTGTAACTGTGAATACAAAGTACATGAAGTGAGTGACAAGTATAAAACAATCCAAACATGATCTAAAACACAGCCAAGTGTTCCTAAATCCCGGTATCATGTAATTTACAAGAGTTGGACCAAAAATCAAATGAAAGGTAATGATTTGAATAATTAGCCCTTGCATCAACAAATTAGATTTTTTTTCTGTAACCATAAAAGCAAGGAACTGCCTTAACAGGAAAAGATGGCCTGAGATTTTCACAGTATCATCTGCACACAACCACCTCAGGAGTGTCATAAGTGGATCACAGTGCGGAAACAAAGCACAGTGCAATTCCCTTAAGTTTGCTAATGTCTTGCGTGAGTACAGGATAGTATGCTGGACTTCAACAATGGAGATCAGAGTTCCAGTGAGTCATGTAGCTTGCTGGATGAACTTGGGCCAGTCATTCTCTTTCATCCTAATCTACTTCACATACACAAATAAAGATAGGGATGCCACCTAAATCCATTTAGAGCAATGGCAGGATAAACATAAAATGGGCAGCCTAATCCTAAGGAACTATTCCACTTGCCCAGCAGGCTGTGCCAGCCTAAAGTGTTACAAAACATGCCAAAAGATCCCCAGCAGGAAGACCTATGCCATCCTTGTAACTGAGCCCCTGGCTACCAGTAGAGGTTAAATAAAGCACAAAGCAGCACAAGGACTAGGACAGGGTGGTAAGAGGTGTGGCAGAGGTGGGGCATTTTGGGTGGGTGGGGGCAGAATGGGCTGAATTAGACCTGGCTAGAAAGAGACAGGACTGACACAGGAGGCCTCCACCATATTCTATCCTCTCTCCAGGACCTGGAATCCCTACAAGAAACTGCCCAGATCTGCATAAGCTAAATAGCTGGCTCTGATCAGAGTAGCCCTAGTGGTCAGGCTGAGGCATTATTCAGGACTAGCACTGAAGGAGTGGTTTGGGCTGGTGATGAGTAAGGGATTCTTTAATGTTAAGTATAGGGATGAATATACATTGCACACCTTTTCACCACCTTCTGGTTTGAATTTCTCAAAATCAGTTCTTAGTGAGTGCCTACATCATGGAAGGAATACCCTTCCCAAATTTCACGCTTCTAGGTTTGGCGGTTTTGGCTGGGTATGGATGAGTCAGTGAATCAGTCAGTGACTTCAATTTTATATAGATAGAAGAGGAAAAATACCTCCTTACCCCAAGGAGACCTACAGTCTGTTCCTGCATATGGCAGAGGCTTTACAGCCCTGCTGTGCCAATGTTAGGATAGTTTGAAGAAAAGCATGGACAGAAACATCTGAATTACCTGTTAACCTGGAGTTGCCTCATGAGAAACAGCTGGCATTTGCTAGCATCACCGTATCCTGACATCCTATTACAAGATTTTTTTGGGGGGGGTTGGGGGGGGGGCTTGTGTTAGCAGCAGCCTCCTCCTCCCTTTGATACCAAAATCTATACAACTGTTAGTCATGTATATAAGAAAGGAAATATACTTTTAAATTCTAGGTTACCTTGGAGTGCTGATACAAAATAATTACCTGACAGAATTGTAGATAGCTAATGGAGTTTGGTCCTTTTCTTTGGCCATTCGCATCATATCAAGAACAGCCATGCCAAGACATTCTTCTTGTGTTTCATGAGTAACAGGCATCTTTACCCAGCCATGAACAAAGTCTTCCCGCCACTGCAAAACAAGATGGAAAGTCAGGATCACTTCATGCTATCTTTTTCACCAAAATGATCAAACAGGAATATTCTTCTGCTGAAATCAAGTCACAACTTGTGCTGCGCAAGGGATTTTTGGGACTTCAAGAATTAAGCCTGGTATTTTAATGCCTCAACTTTTTGGCACTGCCAGCAAAACACCTACTGATTCAAAGAAACAGTCAAAAAGGGACTGGGAAAGAACATTTAGAGGTGCTCTCAAAAAAATAGGTAAGGATCTGATGTATAACCATTGTTCATCAATGGATGGGATAGTAGAACGAAAAAAAGATTAGTACTTTCCTACATTGCCAGCACAGAAGAGTCATAGTCTATTCTATTTCATTCTATTAAAAACATAATACTTAACATTGGCTACAATCCAGAGTAACCACGGGACCTTTTACACCGATGTAGTTACGGTGCCAGCTATGGGAAATGCATAGAGCAATCCAGAGTAAGTGCCTCTTACGTTTTCCCATAGTTACTCTGGATTGTAAGGATTGTTGCCTAATTTTAAGATCAAACAGGACACTCAGCTTTGAGCACCTCACAGAAAATAGAAAACCACCTTATAAGAGGTTAGATTGACACATTATTAACAGCTACAACCAGTGGTTCCCAAACCTTCTACCCCCAGGACCTACTTTTTAAAACAATACTCTAATCTAATAGGACCCACCTGAAACTTTTAACAAACTTTTAAAAAAGATCTAGAAAAAAATACTAATTTATAAGTAATAATAACCAGGAAAAGACACGCAAAGATGATGATGTTTTAATTGTTTGATTTTATGAAGTGTATTTTACTGGTGTTTAAATTGATTTTATGTCATTGTGTTTTGAGTTGCTTTGTATCTCCAGGAGTAAGGTGAGACAAATAAACATTTGAAACAAATACAAATAAATAAATAAACATATAAAATAAATTAAATTGAAATAAAATAAAATGAAATAAAATGAAACAAATAAAAATTTTAATTCCCTATTTTGACACGTTTGTAATCTGCAGGAGTTCAGCTATCAGAATGCAGGAGCTAAACCCTTCGCATGGTAATTAACAGCTGCAGTATTTTTAAATTGCTTCAGAGCTTGAAGCCATTAGTTATCTGATCTTTCCATCACCAAAAATCAGGTTGTGTCACCCCTGTGGGTACTGGGCTGGACTGAACTTGGGCCACTATCATATGGAGGGCAAAACCTATTTGGATCTCAGACACCAATGTGCCAGCACATTAACAGAATTCACTGTTCCTTGCAACCTGACAGTCCTCCACACATTCCATTCATCATAATGGCTTTATGATATGTTTTTCTACTAATGTTCTCATTTCTGTTAGATCCCACCCACGCACCACATCCTCACAGCTGTGCACTGAGGACTAGATCTACTTTGGAAAGAGGGGAAAAAACACAGAAAATCCTAGTATAGACCTATTCTTATTGTAAAACTAACTCATTGCTTACGTGAGGAAATTCTATAAGGGAAAACCACTTAAGACATTATTTTTCATCAGTCGTTTTCCACAATCCAATCGTTTCCATCTATATGTCTATCTCAACTTTTATTTCCTTGGGTAGTTATATCCCTAAATTTGTTCATTTGATAGTATTACTATCATGTGGTATCTATTACTCCAAGTAAATTATCCTTGACTTAAAAGAAAAAAGAGGGTAAAGGAACAGATACAGATCCAAATAATAAGTATAAAAATTTTACCTGAGCAAACAAATAAGACATAACAATATCATCAAGAACAGGACTCTCTGCACCCCGAGAAACACCATAACGATATGCTCTCATATTGCTGTTACAATACCAGAGAGGGAAATAAAACCTGTTAAGAAACATGATGGCTTGCGTTAGCGTTTTTACAGCCAAGAACAAACCCCCTAGAATTAATAGCAAAATTAATTCTCCATAATTTGTGACTCTAACTGGGCTTTTACTTGATAAAAATCCTACTAAGAACCCCTCCTGGTTAAGTGACTGCCTCAATATTGCCAAAATACATGAAACATTTATCAGAATGACAAAAACTTGTGATGTTACAATGCTTAAACACATGCAAGTCCTTCCCTCCCTTCCACAACAAATGCAAAGTTTTCTCTATGGAAGGTCCAACTCCTGGCTATTTTAACCTGTATCATGGTTATGTGGTGGGTATGTGCATCACGCTCCTAAACTCTCAATTTTTTTCAGAGAGTCTTCTAATTTTAACACTAATTTAGAAATTAGACAGCATGGTTTAACTAGGTGAGCTCTATGGTATGTCTACTCCTAAATGAGGTATATTTGACCACAACTCTTGCAGACTAGGGAACAAATCCCTTCACTCATATCACTGCTATCTGCTGATACTATCATGATGAATGTAACTTGGCATTCACAGATATAACCACTGACAAAAATAACCACTTCATGCTGGCAACAAGTCTTGGATCATGACACATTGGCCCAAAATTTTACGCGATGGTCCACTGGCATTTCCTTTTTAGCCTAATAACAACTGCACAAAGCTATCTGTCCGTGTTTTACCTTTTGCAAATCACAGCTAGTAGGGATATATCCAAAACAGGTATACTCACTAGATTAAGAAAGATACCAGTGGTACCTTGTAAGACAAATGCCCTGTAAGATGAAAGTGCTTTGTAAGATGAATGCCCATTGGCTGGGCTCCCTCTTCTCCTACTTGCAGTACCCCCACCTGTCCAGCAGAAGGACATACAGGCAGCAATGTCCTCTGAATCTCCCTAGCCAGCATGTCTGAGTCTGGAGCCTGCATGTCTGAGCCTCCCCACCCAGCCTCCTGCAGTCTCCCGTAGGCATCCAGCTGAGCCCCTGCAGCAGCCACCATCAGGAAGGAGGGACACCCCCTCCTGGATCCCACTCTGGACCCCCCTCAAAAGAAACCCCTTCCCCCCAAGGAAGCCCCCCCAATCTGGACCCCCACCACAACTACCCCTCTTCCCCCCACACCTTCTCTGCCTGGACTCTACAAACTTTCCTGCGAGTAAGCCCCAGCGGATACAATGGTACTTCATTCTGAGAAGCAGTAGAGAATCATCATCCACACTTTCCAGTGAGTAAGCCTCAGTGGATACAATGGGACTTGGGTCTGAGTACACAGCATAGGATTTGCATCAGGCAGAAGCCTTTGGTGCTGATCCTACATCCTACACACTTTCCTGTAAGTAGGCTCCAGTGGATACGATGGGACTTGGTTCTAAGTAAACAGCATAGGATTTGCATCAGGCAGAAGCCTTTGTTGCTGCTCTTGCATCCTACACACTTTGAGTAAGCCCCAGTACATAAAATGGGACTTGATTCTGAGTAGACAGCACAGGATCTTGCCCCCTTTGCATCTTGCAGAAGCCTTTGGTGCTGCTCCTGCTGCAAACCTGGTGCTGCTCCTGCTGCAAACCGTCCGACGGACGGACGGACGGACACACACACACACAGGTTCCTTGTTAAAGTTGCTCAAAGACACCAGTGACTCTTTTAGTGAAAATTACCCTACAATCCAGAGTAACTACAGAAGCATGTAAGAGACATTTATATCGACATAGTTATGGCACCACCTAGTGAAAACCTACAGGAAATTCATATTGCGATCCAGTGTAAATTATTCTTACATTGGAGCAAGGACTCCCTGTAGTTACTCTGGATTGCTCCCACAGTCATCTTGGCCTTAAAGGTTTTTCTTTTCTGTTTTGCTGTACAGTATTTTATAGTGTTTTATAACTTCATTGTGTTCTGTATTACATTGTAGTGTTTTGAATGTGATTAAAGTGTTTTGTCATCATTTTTACATGCAGTTAATATTTTCATATGATTATTTTTGGGTTGTGGAACCAATTGTATGAGTTTTCATTATTTCCTATTGGGAAAATCCGCTTTGTAAGAACAACGCTTTGTAAGACAAACATGCTTCTGGAACGAATTAAATTTGTCTTACAAGGCACCACTGTACCTTGGTTTTGCAAGGGACTGGCTTTGCAAGGATGAAAATCCCAACACTTACTTTCAGTCAACTCACTGACAATGAGATGTTTAATTTGGGAGTAATGAGTCAACAGCAAAATACTGTACATAAAACAAAAAATTTCACATACTGGAGTCCATATACTGAAATCTTTTCTCCCCAAAAATGTTTATGTTTTAAACACACTGTGGTTTCTTCTTTTTGCCTTTTTATGCTTCTCTCTAATTTTATTTTTATAGCCTCATTCATGGACATGGCACTTTACCCAAGAGTGAGAAAACAGCCTACTGATAGACATAATTCCTCTATACGTCATGTATGACTAATTCCTATTCCTCTATATGTCAAAAGCAGTGAGCTGACTGAATGTTCCAGCCTTTCAGGCTGAAAATGTGATGCAGGGGACAGCTTGCAAATCCACAATTTATGTGCAAATATAAATATTTACAGTTTATATTACAAAAATCCAGCTTCTAAAGCATGAAGTGATAGGATTTGTACTGTTGATATAGAAAAATCCTGAACTCAGTCCTCAACATCTCCAGCTAAATTTCAGATTAACAGAGTATGGTCTCATCATGTGACACTGAAAAGTCTCTAGTAGTCAGAGAGAAGAGTAATCAGTTAAATAAACTTACTATATATATGCATGTATGCATGTCCATGCAGTTATTTGCATTAAAGAATATTGGAGGCTCGATTCATACAGCCCTTTAAAGATGATATTGGCTGAGCAGGGTAAGTCTCTTTCTTGCACCTTTTAAAAACCTGTTTGCACCTGTTGTATAAGCTTTCAGAGCAAACCCACACATGGATAAAATTGACCATGTGGAAAGCAGGATGAGTCATACCTGACACAGTGTTCAGACACAACTGCAAACATCTTCAGTCCCATAATTCCTAAGCTTATACAATGTCACTGTTTCATTTATTTTTTGAGCAAACATGTTTAGGATTGGCACTGTAATTGCACTCCTAAGCCAAGAAGATTCTAAGAGCTAAAAATTCTGTGCAGGTACACTAAGAAGTATGTCCCATTACCATTAATAGGGCTTACTAAGTGTGGCTAGATTTACAGCCTAAGTCTGAGAAAACTGCTTCTTTGGGAACAGTCTACTAGAATCAATGGGACTCCTCAATAACTTCTTCTAAGATTAAGCAACTCAAAGACAATACTAACAGTGCAATCCTAAGCATGTCTACTCAGAAGTAAGTCCCATTGTGTTCAATAGTACTTACTTCCAGGAGAGTGTGGTTAGGATTGCAGTCTAAGAAATTCACCAGTAGTTATGCAATATCTCCTCTGTCTCTAGCATTAGGAGTTCAGTGAATATCACTATTTCACATGCATGTTTCACCCTGTGGTGCCATTAAAAGTTGTCAAGAACTTCCCACAAGTACAGAGCCATTCAGAGACATCCACATTCTGTGTATATTTGCTATAAACTTCTGGAATATAAAACCTTCTGGTCAGGGCCATAGCCAAGATTGTAGAAGTAGTGGGGGGGGGGGGGGGGGGAGGTGACAAATTTTTTGGGTTGTGGGGGTGGGATGGCAATTTTGCCAAGTATCAATACTGGTTTATATCTATCCAACAATAATTTGCATAGAATAAATGCATCTCTGTATATACTATGTACTTGTTTTATCTTTTCATTTCGCACACCAACACAATGCATGGGCCTATATTCTGACAAGAGTACAAAAGACAAGAAAAGGCCCCATATCCCATGTGGTCCCCTCTATGTTAGGATCCTTCCCCACCACCACCACACCCCTAACATAATGTCCTGCATTAAAAGAACTCTAAAAGACAAGGGAAGACCCCAGATGGTCCCATGTGTTCCTCAATATGTAAGGATTCCCCTGCCTCTCCAAGCAACCATTAAATTTAAAAATATATCTGAAAGCATAAACCCACCCAGGGTTTCTCCAAAGAGAAACATTCCTCCCAATCCCACTCCACCCCTAACATCAATAGCTTTGTAATAATTGATTTTCATGATCCAGAATAGAGTATATTCTAACTCACACTAACTGATGCCAGAAAATCAGAGGTGAACATCAGGATGTAGGACCCTGATGTGGGCTGGGCATGATCTTCCTTGCCCCTCCTTGAAAGTCAGAGCCAGCAGGCTTAGTTCTCCCCCTTGTAATGAAAAAGGGGATTGCTGATGGCCCCTTGACAATCCTTGAACTAACCTGATTGGACCAGACAACCTGTAGGGAGGATCAAAACCCAAAATAGAAGGTATCCATTGGAAGGATAAGAGGCTGAAAAAACCAGGACAGTTCTGTGAAAAATGCTAGGAGGGTCAGGCTGCTGGCTCAGACGGCCATACTGCCCCCCTTGCTGTGGCCTGCTTCCAATATATAACCTTCTGGTATAAAACCTCCTGTGTAAATTTGCTAAAATACTCCATGGGATAAGGTTAGCTATAAAAGAAGAATGAATTCTGTATAATAACACTATTATCCTTCTTTATGAAAACCTAAATTGACTTAAAGTTACTAAAGTATATTCCACTCTTTCCCCTTCTTTTTTTAGACAGAATGCAAAAACTTTTAGCTCGCTGCCAAGAATCTTTTTAGTCCCTAACAGCTGAAACCTGCCCAGAAAGAAATTGATATTAGCCTGGTCATTAAAGACTTGAGTCCCAGCCATCAAGGGGTCAGCCTTCACCTGAGTGGCTAGAGAAAACTAAGCTTCTAGGGGAGATGCTGTACCCTTTTCAAGATTGAAGTCACTGGCTGTTAAGAAAGATACCCAGGAAAAGTTGTATCACTTCCCCCTTCCTTTATCTGACAGAGAGGTCTGGAAGGCTACGCCCTCTGCCAGTCTTGGTACATAGGAAAAAAGAATCCACATTTTATTTATTAAGTGTCTCTGCAAAGGAGGGGCAGAGTTGGTGTAGTGAAAGAAGATGGACCCAAAGCTTTGGAACTCATGCATAAGCCCCTTTGTTTCTTGCTGCAGCTTGTTGGGCTTGGCAACAACTCCTACACCCTTTCCTATGGACCCTTTCCTATTGGACTGTGCCCTATACTGGACATTCAACTGTATATGCAGCCCTCCTCACCACCAAAGGGGAAAGACTGAAGAAAAGCAGACCTCCATCTGAGAATGGCCCTTCTTTGTCCTCAAGAATGGGCCAGGAAAGGCATGAGAAGCACTGTTAGCCACTCTATGGAGAAAACTCCCAAGGCGTAACCACAAGGCATTCCATCCCCCACAGCTTTAACTATGATGGGGAAGGGACATAGAAGAAGAAGAAAAACATACCCAGAGAATTTCTGCTGTTATTACTAGAGCACAAAAGAAGCTGAACATAGGCCATGTTCTCTGCTGGCCAGCAGGAGAGATCTGGAGATCAGAGGGACCCCCTTGCTGCAGTGTTCTTCAATCATGTGATCCTGCCTAGCAAGGCTTTCCACATACAAAGCCTGAAACAATCCAAAACCATTGAATACATGAAAATTAACATTACCTTATTCGGTAGAGTACGGTGAGACTAGTTGTTCCCTCTACTTGGAAGGTGTGGTTTGGAGGATACCAGTATCGATCTGTCTGATTCATTAGTGCAAACATGTTAGAGTAGACTGGCAAGATACCTGGGAAAGCAACAGGATGTTTCACTAAGAAGTTCTTTATCACATAAAATGTTATACTTATTTTTAAAAGGCTCTACTACAATGTTATATTTACTCAGCCTCAATGTGAAACAAAGCATTGGAGTGGGGGGACGACAAAATGTAGATCATCAAAATTATGGCTAGACTCTGGGACAAACTAGGAACAATTAAAGTACATTGTGTAAGAAAAAAGAATTAGAGAGGCTACTGGAGTCACATATCAAGAGTAAGATTGTAATATGGGGGAAGAATAATTCAGTGTTTTCCCCCATCAGTTTTTCAAAGCAAATTCCATCCACAGGGATACACACATATGGAAACCGACACTATACCTACAGTATATTCTTCCATGGTTGATAATAGAGGGGAGACACATCAAAGGCAGAACCACAGCTTCTTTACCCAAGCCACCAAGACAGAAAAGCTCTCCCACTTGCCAAGGTTCAACCTTGGAATGCTGAACTTACCAACACCACTTTCAGCCCCAATTTCTGGTCTTCAAGCAATGCTGCCAACTACAGAAGTAGCTCCACAGAGAAACTTTCAGCTTTGATTTAGGAATAGGAGCACTTCTGTATGTAAGTTTCACGAGGACAAAGTTGAAGTTTGCATTCCTGTATGTATTTACATTTCTTTTACAACTACAGGCGAACTCAATTTTCTGACTGTTCTGCTCTTTTCAATTATACCCAGGACTCATTCATTAAACCCATACTTCACTCTTTCAACCTCTCCCTGTTGGTCTAAAGACTAAAATTGTCTTCCCTAATGTTGATTTGCATGTGACAAACTGAATTTTTATCAATGTTTTTAAACAAACTGTTTTTTGCTTGTGACATGGTGATCAAACTGCATTTCTTTATGACTTTCTTCAGTAAATAACCAGCATTCAAATACATGATTCATTGCCCACACATGCCTTTGTTCATTTTACTATAATTTTAAATGTTGACTATGGGAAAAATCCATAGCAGTTACGGGTCCACGCAGTTATATCACCCTCTAGTGTTATCTTATGGAGAGTCATCTTAACTGCTCCAGAGCAAGGGGCTTAATTTCACTTTAGGATATAGGTCTATGTGTTTTAAAATATGTGTTATTTAGGATAAGTGATATTATGTCTTTTTTGGTGACTAATTTGAATTTGCAAGCCAAAAAAGACTGGATTCCACTTTTCAACAGTTTTCATTTTTGGTTGATGCTCAGGTCCCTAACCCATCCAGTAAGTGGGGGGTGCCTGTATTTGAGAAATATTAAAGAATATACACAAATAGAAAATAAGCATATAAACTCTTTTGCGAAATACTTTGTTAAGTGTATAACATCAAGCAATTATAAACAGCTTCTTTGATCAGGAATATTTCCCCAGGGTGTAAAGGCCATTTCATACAAATCAGGTTTTCCAAAACATAAATCACTACAGTGCTATATAATGTCATAAGAAAATATGGTAATTTATTCTACTCAGAGAAAGCCAGCATAATTTCTATTGTTACAGGTGCATTTTTCCAGCCAATGCAAATCCAATAGCAGCTGTAGCTAGAGGTGTCTGAAAATGTTACTTAACTTACCAAGAAGTAAGCCCATTATGTTCAGTAAGATGTAGGCTGAAATCCTAAGTTATTCACCAGAAACAAGCACTCCTAGCTTTACTAAAGTACTCCATGCAAGTCGAGAGGGCAAGGAGAGAGCATGACTATTTACAGTTAACCTGACTGCACAAGTAACAGTGTCCACTGAGGCTCAGGATGGTTTTAAGAGACTTTCCCTACAATCCAGAGTAACTAAAGGAAGACATAAGAGGCATTTACTCTGGATTGCTCTATGCATTTCCCATAGGTGGCACAGTAACTACATTGGTGTAAAAAGTCCAGTAGTTACTCTGGATTGTAGCCAATCCCAGTTTCTACACAATCAAGGCACAAGCAAATCTGGGAGGGTTGGCCATTTCTATCACAGCAAAAAATGATATTTTCATGTTTAAAATGCTATAGATTAATATAGAAGAAAAACCAAAACACAACTACAAAAGACAGATTAAACACAGGAAAATTCTAATGCAGGAACTCTTGTCAGAAATAGGAATTACTCTCTTCAAAACATTAAAGGCCACATTTACTTTGCGGCAAACCATTCTTCACAAGTTGCAGCAATCTCTTGCTGAGCAAAAGGTGACTAATTTGTGAATCATTGTAGAACCCAAATTGGCAGAACAGCACCTAACCATATCCAGCAGTGAGTTATAAATCTCAGCTCTCTTACTAAATCAGTGCCAAGAGAATAGAAGAATGAACTGAGACTTGTTTGGACCAGAGATTAGCATTAAAACATCAGACAAGCAGATAATTTTCAATATATGGAGCATCACAACTTGACATAAGAACATTCCATAACAACCACCATAAAACAACCCAGCGTTATATTTGATATGTATTAAAAAAAAATACACTTGATATGTATTAAAAAAAAACTTTGAGGGACTGTATACAAATTTGATATTACAATAAGTAAACTAGAAACCTAATGAAGAAACTATACTTCAGAATGAATATTTCCAGAGATGCTCAACAGAGTTTTCCTTGCATAGAGGCAGAATCTTGTAATAGAATCTTGTAATAAATTACAAAAATAAAGATCCCCACTAAAATACTGGCCATGTTTTCAGCTCTCACAAATATGCAGCAAAAGAAGATTAACAAAGACATTAGTGTAAGGAACAAAAGATTATCCAAAGTTGAGCCCTAGGCAAAGCAGCTCACCATCTCATCAAAATCACTGTAAGGTGTGCTGACTAAACCAATACAATCATTTAAAGCATTAAAATCACCCTAGTTGCAGGAAACAGAGCCACCCTACTATTTTTCATAGTAAATGCATAAAAGATGGGGGTAAAATATAAATTTGCATGCACATCTTTTTAGAATCAATGTGGAAGTGTATATAGCACTGTACTGAAAGATATGTTTCACTTCTGATACAGAATAGAAATGCTCACAATAAAAAGCATTTTATAGAGGCACAAAATATGCAAAAAACCACTTGTCCCCTGAAAAGCCAATATCTCAACTAGTTGCTTCATGCAAAGGCGATCTATAGAGGAAAGCTGTGCTAAGTGCAGATGTTGCAAACAAAGGAACTAGCCCAGTGGCATGTGTGTTTCATATGCCAGCATCTTGTATAAAATGAGGAATACTATTGAAACTGTTCTCCAGAGACAAACACTCTAGCTTAGCCAAAGAGCCAACATATAGCCAGTTACCTTGAACTAAGGTCCAAATGAGATACAAGTCCTTTAAATGGTTACTTAGGAGACAAACTCTAAAGTACATATTATTTTGCTTCATCAGATAGGTTTATCCTTAGATAAACCCATCACTTTGCAAAAAAAAAAAAAAAAGGTCAGAACTGCAGTCTCTATTTAGTGTCTTCACTGTTCTCAAGCAAGGATCTGAAATACTCATCGGACAGATCTGTTGGCTTGAAATACAAGGGTGTTTTTGTCAACCTCTGTACATTAAGTACAGGTTCTACATTCTTGCACCCACCTCTAGGTTCAGCTCTGGTGTTTCAGTTGCAGAAGATGACATACAAGGAAAACATCCTGGAGGAAATACACCAAGTACTCAAACAAATCAGTCTAAAAACACTGCTAGAACATTGCTGCAAGGCATGTCAAAGAGCCTCCTTATTCACCTGAAAAAACTGAACATTGCTTCAAAGAAATACCTAGGCAAACTTCTCTGCATATGAACTAAATGGAAGGATTTTGCAGCAACACCACTCCTACCTATCAAGGGAAAAATACAAAATCCAGTAAAGAGGAATGTCTTAGAAATGCCTAATAACTTTTCTCTTTATTAGTACATTGAGGCTGTCACATTTTGGGTGAATGCAGAACTGTTAACCACTTTTTAAAAATCAAAAAATTGAAGATAGAATCAAGCTCATTTAAGGTGGAAGAAACCTATAATCAAAGACCATTTGCAGACAGAAAATTATAGCTCTTCCCTATTTCTGGAAATGTTTGGTGTTAGCAAGCGACATGGTTGGACAGCTAGACACAAAAGAAATTTACAAAAACATTTAGAAATGAGTAAGCTACTGATAAGCAATAGCCAAGCCAGTGAGCTAACAGCTCTACTCAAGAAATAGAAAGAAACTGAACTGTAGAATGAATGGCTTGAATCCAGGGTGGCATGACTGGAAGTTTGAAGCATGTAACTGGCCTTTCCATCCCACTTTCATAAGCCCTATAATTTTCTCTGAACTTTGCCACTTTAGGTAACTGCAACTTTGTAAGTTTATGCATCTGCTACCAACCTAAATGTGCACAAACAGGGAAAGAAAGAGTCTAAAATGCACACTGCTGAAGGTCTTAGAACTTAGTGTCCATTCACTGGAGCAGAAGAATATTCAGTTACTATCTACGACAACTAAGACAACCCCACCAAAAGTCCTCAAACATCAAGGATCCTCACCATTAGATGAGGAGGGCATGCTGCGGTGGAGAGCAGAATCAGAACTCTTGTAAAATGCTTTGCCAGTTTCTCTTCATTCACTCCTTGTCACATCCCCTTGCTTTATAGGCAATTCTGTATGGAGCAATGTGCAGGAAACCCCTGGTACATAGCTGGACTCCTGCTTAAGCAATTCTAGATCCAAGCTAATAATTTCTTCATGTTTGGGAAAACTGCACCTACATACAAGTCTCACAATATGAGCAGAAGCCCATTATTAATGGCATCCAGTTTTCATAAACACTAGAATTTTCTCTGAACTCTGCCAATTGATTGTAACTTTAAGTAACTGCTACCAATGTAAATGTGCACAAAGAAGGAAAGAAAAATATTCAGATACTAAGGTTATCTGGGACAACCAAGTCAGACAGAAGATTAAGAAGTGTCTGTGACCTCTAGCATTTGTGCATCTTTTCTCACAGCCAACTAGTTTCACTTACCATCTATTTTCCACTACAATTGCCAGAGCTGGCAAATTTAGCCTGTGTTTCTATGTCACATCTTGCTATCTGGGTTATAACCTCCTGCTGCTAAAATAGTGGGTCTGCAAACTTTTCCCAGGGTTAGTTTTGCTTATAACTAACAAATATAAATTATCCTGAACTCTCTGGGATTAAAAAAACTAGCCATGTTCCTATTGCTCATCTTAAACTGCAAAAGAATTTGAGGTTCTAATCTAGAGACTGAGGATAATCAGCTTGTATAACAGTAACCCTTTGGGTAACAGTAATCCTTTGGGTACTGAATTGAATAAGTTGGGGAAAAACACAAATGCAAGTTTCCTGTATGCTGTTACCTGTGAGAAGCAGAAACCCAGATCCAGAAATAGGGATGGAACAACAAGCCATCAGTATCTCCATGAGCGTTCACCTCAACTGATAAAACAATACAATAAAACAGCAGCCCCAAATCAGTTGCACTGAAAGAATTTTTTGCATGGACCAGGGTTGGTGATGATGGCCAAAAGCTGAGTGTGGGAAATGCAAGTTGTACCAAATCTTCCTGACCCAGGTTCAATACTATGCTCTAACACAAACTTGCCAACAATAGCTTTGCTAGTACACACAAAACCAGAATCTGTCTTACCAAACTTCCAAGCAAAGTAGGGTTGTGGCCATAGTATCTGTTCCTTTCTGAAACAGTCACGTTTGATTTCAATGTGGAACTGCACTTGCAATCTTTATGCAAGTGATTGGTTTATAAATTCCTACCGTGCTTACTTCAAGTGTGTGGATAGTTTGTTAGGTGGGCATGATGAACACAAAGCTCATAATTAGGCACAATCCAATCAGCAACCTTTCTGGTAATATTCAGAGAATGGGGTACTCCTGATAGAGTCATAACTTTGATATATGCTTCAACTGTAATACCCCTTGGCAAAATGAAATAAGAAACAGCCACACAGGAATTGCCACCAGAAAGCATGTAACAGCAATGCAATACGAGGAGAGAATGTTATGCTAATAATAGGATCTCTGTACTTGGACTGGACAATCTTAGATTCCAAGTGGTCCTTGATAAATGATATTTCAAAAGCTGGATCTAATAATTTTGCAAGTATTTTCTCAAGTATAGGAATGGCCTTGTTTCTAGCCACATCAAAGAGTCTCTCACGGAACAGTTTTCCTGCTGTAGGAACAGCAATTGCCATTTGATTACAAACAAAAATGTGTAACCTCCACACTCTTTATATAGGAAACAGTCCTCCCAGTCTTTTGTCTGAAACCCTGAGGCAGCATGGCTTGCTGCCTCTTCACTTGTTATCTCAGACCTGTAGGTCCTGTAAACATTTGCTCCTCTTTTGTTCTATCAACAGATTCTTTTGTCTTGTCAGAGAAGAACAGCTACTATCACAATAAATGCTTTCAAAGACAACTGCAGCTTCTGACCAGTATGGACTGGTCTCTGCAGCAGTGGCAGCTCCCCATCTCTCTCTCTCCTGCTAAGGAGATGACAAACCAGCAGTGAACATGTGTGAAAGGCAGCTTCTTTCTGAGAAATAGAGAAAAGCTCTCATCCATGTGTTGGAGAGAAAAGTGAATTGAGCCACAAAACGCAGCTCTGTATCAAATCCCCCCAAACAAAGTCAAGCTGGATGCACCACTTAGAAGACAGACTTAGAACTTACCACAAGCCTTACAAGCAGCAATACAGATCTCTTCTGCAACATATTCTCCAGCTGGAAATTGTAGATAATCGCCTTCTGTCTTCCCTGGGGAATGATAAAGGTAAACACGAAAAAGTGACTCTGTCTGTCTGGAAACAGATGAGCTCCTGGGGATGCCACCATTCTGGTGAATAGTGGAGGATGCCGTCCCTTCCATCTCCGTCACTGTAAGGCAGGCCATGGAGTCTTCACATTCTGTTCAATGCATCTGCCTGTAAAAATAACAAGATTCTTATGACTTAAGTTTTTAAAAATATTATATGAACAGATTAGCAATAAGGGAAAAAGCAAGCATCCACACAGGTAGCAGCAGTAATCAAGAAGCCAGAGGTGAAGAGACATAGCAGGGTTGGAGAAGCACCACGCTTTCAGTTGATGGGACAAAACTCTATAGTTTATTATTTACCTACCAATATTTTAAGCCAGTCTTGAAATATCACTATATAATTCACTTATATCCCTCTAACCTGGAGCCATTTCCCCGCTTAACATCTTTTAGACCAAACTGCACCTCTGAAGTGAGGAGTAACGTGATAAAGCCTCACATTAAAATGATATCACAATTTGATCGTTACTAAAGTTTTAAAGAAGTTGATTAATATGTATAGTGCTGGAAGAGGAAGAACCATGCATTCAAAGAGATTAACATAAAACAAAGTAACTTTAAAATTTTACTGCAGAGAAACATTCATTTGGAAACTTCCCCCCACCCCAACCCAAACTTGCATGCTTTCTGCTGGAAAACAACTGCTGAAGGGGGTAAATAATTGCATACATTCTAACAGTTTACTGTTCTGCACTGAAAAGATGGGGCAGGAAGTGTATTTAAAAACAATAAAAAAACAGAAGTCCAAACTTTAATTTTGATCTGGGAATTCCAAAATGAGCACATATAAATTTCCAGATTCTGATGTTTCCATTCTTCACAAAATACAGAAGGAAAATAGCATATAGATTTAGATCCTCTTTTGCTTACTTCCTCAAAATTAAACACTGCTGTAAAACTATTATTAAGTGCTGAAACTTTATTTTTATTTTGGCTGTGTGTAGGGGTGGAAAAACCCTAGCTGTTTCCCTGAATGCCTAGTATTTAACAAAGGGCCCCAATAACTAATCTATTTCCAAAATAATTTGCCAACTTTGGGCAAAATCCAGAGCTGTTACGTCACCCTCTAGTGTTATTTTATGGAAAGTCAATTTAACTGCTCTGGAGCAAAGGGCTTAATTTGACTTTAGGATATGGGCCTTTGTTTTAATAAACATCTCAACCATGACCTGACGGTTATGTTACCTGTGCAGAAAGTTGGCAACAGTACCATATCAGGTTGGGCTTAAAGGAGCACAAGAATACAGTATGGCAGCATTTTCACACACATTTGCAAACATTCTGTTCAAATACTACCATTTGAGGAGAAGATTAAATCGAAACCATTTATTACAAATTTATTACAAATCTGTATTTTCTCCTTACTACCTTATTACAATTTTTTCCTTATTACAATAAGGTCCATATTATTATGGACCTTATTACAAGTCTGAACTTTTTCCAAGGAGCCTGTACTAGATATCACCACATTTCTGGGTAACTACTTAATTTTTATTTGTCTTCATTTAAAACCAACAAAATTATTCCCAGCAGAGAAACCCAGAACTTCTCTGAAAAACAAACTGGTTACCTTAAGAGCTTCCACACTCCTGCATCAGGGCCCAGGCAATGTGAACTGCCTCCACTCCGAGCTTGGGTCAGACACTGCCACCCCAAAGCATTACCTGATGTTACAGACAACAGCAGTACTTCAGCTACCTCACTATTTTCTACTTGATGCTTTTAGAAAACTTCAGCAAGGAGTCAAATTCTCTACTCTCATAAATCCAGCACTAAATAAAACTGCACTGTACAAGCTACAAAAGCTGTAATACCACATAAGCTAGAATTTCCAAACATTTATGATTTAAAAGATCATGGTCAAATTAATTTTAACACCTACAGTAGTTTAGCTATAGACCAGTGGTTTCCCAATTTGGGAACTGGGTGGGAACTGGGTTGCAATCTGATTTCTGTTGGGTAGTGTAAGCCCACCATGGAGTCTGGCAATCCTTATTTGATGCAGGGGAACAGGATGAGGCAGGCAAGAGTTATTAGTGAAGCAGTAAAGAGTCTACAGATACAATCCTAAACACAACTTAACACAATGGGGCTTACTTCTGAGTAGACATGGTTAGGATTGTGATCTACAACAGCCCCTTCTTCCTGCCTTTACTGTTGTGGGGGCAAGTTTAATAAGACTTGGATGTATAGCTTTTAAGTAGCAGCAACTGAAGGAGGGAGGAATAAAGTCAAACACCAAAGTTAACACATGGTTCCATCTGTGTCTACTACCCCTTGATTTCAGGAAGGATGTAGGGGGAAACCTGTAGGCAATTTAACAAAACGGGAAATGATAACCAACATTTATTTAAGTGGGAAGCAAACCAAGAACAAAGACGAAAGGGGAACAACTTCAGAGTATTTTAAGATTGTAAAAAAAGACTAGAGAGGTGCTCCCAGCTGACGGAAAACTGCGTCCTCTGGGCCTAAGAACAGGTCTATAAGTCCCACATACAAGTACAGCTGAAGGCTTAAACATCCCTTGTTCTTCTTTGTCAGGCAGGATAAAGCAAAAGGCTGGCTGCTACTCCAGGATAGATAAATTTCCTCAGAATCCCCAAGTCTCTGTTTTTCAAGCTCAATTCTTTCTTTCTCCTGCACCTCCCTGGCACTCTTTCTCTCAGTTTCTTCAGTCTCCCCAGGCATCACAAGGCTGAAAAATGTAGCTCCAGGAACCCATGAACAAGGTTTTCCTTCTCTACAGTACTGCATCTATATGAAGGAGTTCACATTTTTAAATCTTTAAAACTCGTTGTTACAGGAGGAAAAATGGAAAGAATATTTGTGGACACTGGCTGTCACTGCTGGACAGCGGATACAAGGCAAGAACATAAGAAGAGCCTCCAATGGATAAGGCCAAAGAACCATCTAGTCCATCTTCCTGTATCACAAAGAAGCCCACTAGATGCCTCATACAAGGCACCTGCATCCAGGTGCTCTTCCCTGCATCTTGCATTTTGAAGTTGCCCACATCTAGATATATCTAAGCATACACACACCACATGGCTTATAACCTGTGATGGCCCTTTCCTCTAGGAATCTGTCCAATCCCTTCTGTCCAATCCCATCTAGCATTGAGGCTAGATGTCATCACCACATCCTGTGGCAGGGCGTTCCACAGACCAACCACATGCTAGTTAAAGAAATATTTTCTGTCTGTCCTAACTCTCCCAACATTCAATTTTAGTGGATGTCATCTAGTTCTGGTGTTATGTGAAAGGGAAAAGAGCATCTCTCTTTCTACTCTATCCCTTGCATAATCTTGTACGTCTCAATCATGTCCCCCCTCAAGAGCCTCTTTTCTTGACTGAAGAGCCACAAGCACTATAGCCTTTCCTCATACAGAAGGTGTCCCAGACCATCAATAATTTTGGTCATTCTCTTCTGAACCAGGACCTAGCAATCAGTGGGTACTGGTGACCACTGGCAATCAGCAGGCACTGGCTGTCACTGAGCAACAAGTGACAGATGGGTGCCAGAGGCAGCAGATACTGGCAAGCAGTGGGCTCCAGGCACCACCAAGCAGCAGGCACATCTGGGGACCCCAATCAGGCACCACTGGGGACCAGCAGGTAGCAGGCACCAACACAGTGGACACTACTGGGCACCATCAAGCAGCAGGCACCATGGACACCACTGGGCTGCTTACACTGGGCACCACTAGGAGAGGACATCACCAGAAACCATGAGGCACCGGGCTTTCCTACTGGGAACCATGCACAGAGCACCACTGAACATCAAATTGGTTCTTAGAGAATCATTACATCACTCTCCCCAAATTTCATGCTTCTAGGTCCAAAGGTTGGGGCTGGGTGTTTATCAGTCTTCAATGTTAAGTATAGGGACAAAAACACATTGCACCACTCCCCCCCCCCCTTCTTTGAATTTCTAAAAATAGGTACCTTCATGTGAGGACCTCTCTCCCCAAATTTCATGCTTCTAGGTCTGGCGGTTTTGGTTGGGCACTGATGAGTCAGTGAGTCAGTCAATGACTTATACACATACATACACACACACACAGTATATTGATTAGATTTTTACTCCACCTTTCCCCCTGAAGGGTAGAAAACCTGCATTATAGATTACAAAAGAGGTCTGTTCAATATCAACACCCATACTCAACTTATGCTGTACTCATTCTTTTGTATAGTCATTCCAATTCTACTATTTGGTAAATGATTCAGCAGCCATAAGAAGGGGCAGGGAAGGGAGCATACACGCTTGACTCATATTCTTGATCAACTAACCATTGTTCATTATGTGAATTGGACAATCGTAAATTAGAAAAACAAGAAGGGAAACAATATGACTAGTACTGGAATTATAAATGGCAGAACCAACACAGCTACCTCAAGAACAGCCTTGAGTTTTCATGTCCAAAATTACAGAATGTACAAGATGACAATGTTATTTCAATTCCCCACAAGTGGTAGCCAATGATGTGGAGCATAGGAACTCTCAATGCAATGACTGTGCACATCTCATATATTTCCAGGCATTACTGGCAAAGGGTTACAGTTTGGGGTAGCAGTTGAAGGATGAGAGGTTACAGTTTGGGGCAGCAGCTATATTATTCTTGAGAGAAAAAGTCTCTTCAAAAATAGAAAGATTACTCTAAGAGAAAATTAAGGTCACCAATATGTATGCCATGTCTCAAAAATGCATCTGTTACCTCAAATAAATCTGCCCAACCTAGCTTAACCAACACTGATTTTGTTAAATAAAAGCTGCTTCTTCTAAAACCAGCATCAGCATTACCAGGGAACACCATCCTGTTTATTGGATTATATACCCATTTGATGCCACATTTATTTGTGAGAGACTTGGGAGAAAATCTTCCTGGATTCCCACTGGGTTTTAGCTAGTTATTGGTTCAGTTTGAGACCAAGGTAGAAAGCTTGAGCATCTGTTAATTTCAAGCAAGTATATCAGAGGGGCCTGATCTCTCCAAAATGGGATAAAAACTAACCAGCTGAATATATTGTTGTGTGTACTGATATTCCAGCTCGGAGATTATGAAGGCCTCAACGTTGTTTACCCAGAACACTGTTAATTTCTAAGGTCTCTCTTAGGAGTATGCTGATTAATGCCTATATCCTAAAGTGAAATTAAGGCCTTTGCTCTGAAGCAGTTAAGGTGACTTTCCATAACACCAGAGGGTGATGTAACTGTGTGGACCTGTAACTGCTATGGATTTTGCCCTACGTAGATTTCATTCAAACAGGAAAAATTAAAGGGTCTGGTCCTACCCAACTTCCTGGTGCTGATGCAGCCATGCTAATGGGGTGTGTGCTGCCCCCTACAATGGATGGGAGGGAGAAGACAGGTCAGTTGGAACTTTATTCCTCTCTTAAAACAACTGGTTTCTAGGCTGAGGAGTGATTAGGATAATTGGGTCACTCCAGAGAGGAAGAAAGGCATACAGAACCCTCTCTGGAGACAACAAATCTCCACCATGCTCAGGCTAGAACAGGACAACAGATGGTTGTGATTTGCCTCAGTCTTTCCCCAAGGATTCCCCTAGAAGAGGGTATGTGTCTCACTATCCTGTCATCACATCAGGACACTACTACATTGCCTAAGGCAAATTTAAAAGACACAGATATCTCAGTATAAGAAATGGTAGTGATGCACAAAAGGCTAGTGAAAAGTTTCATTATAGTTTAAGTTGCTGCACTTACATGACAAAGGTTAAAGAAGATTTATTACTGCAATTAAACCAATGATTTACTTATTCACAAGGGCTTGTACGTTTCAGTCTATCCTTGGAAGGAGCCCTGATAAGCCCAATCACAAATAAAAATATAAATTAGGATGGCAGAGAAATTGCATCTGGATTCTGAAATATTAAAAAGAGGACATAATTCATTATTATTTTCCCTCTGAACAATTTTTGTCCACTTCATATTTTGCCTGCAGACATCCAGAATATCCTTACACATCTTTATGTATCTCCAAATCTTAGAAAGAATTTGATAAAACACACAGTAGTTATCCATTTTTAAGAAGTATGGTTCAGCTGAAAGTATATTATACTGTATTGCTGAACACCAACTCACTTTTTTATACTTAAGATTTTTTAAAATCTTAATAGTAGATTTAAAGAATTTTATAAGTCATGGTACAGTACTTATGTAAAAATGTTTAGGAGCTTATTTCTTCAAGTAGGTACATTTTCCATAGACAAGTATTGGAATATCAGTAAATCTGTGCTCTATAAATCTTAATAAAAAAGGCAAAAGGCAACTTCTTCAGTGTTTGTCCCATGAGGTAAAAAGGTCGACTATTGTGAAAAAACTAGTGGTTTTTTCATCTCATTGCACACTGACAAAATATTAAAATCAACAAGTCACACCATCAGTTTTTTAACCATTGACAAGATAAACCAAGCTGCTGGTAGTGTGAATGAAGTTGGTTTGGGCAGCAATGAAATTGTTTTTAAACATGGTTTAAATTCTGCACCCCAGAATGGTACAGTTTGAAGTCTCACAATGCCTTACCTAAAAGGTAGTTTCATAAAACTATTACAAATACCTTTTTTCTCATTGGATGTTATCCAAAGAGATAAGCCAGGTGTGTTCACATCTGCTACGCTCTTGCCAACGACCTTTGCTCCTCTAGCTTCCACCAGGATCAGGTGCCTTAAAGTCTTCTGCTCCCTCAAAGAGGTCCACCCCTTCTTGGCTGATGCTCAGGTACAGAATTTACTCAGTATATCCTCAAGTAAAGCTAATCACAAAATGCCCCAGCAAACATCCACCACACATAAAAATGCAATTAGTCCTGATAAAGAATAAACTTCTCTTTATTTGACTTGTAGCTGGAGCCTGGGGAGACTTTTCTCCTTAAAACTACTACCATAGTTTCAAAGATTAGCTAATCACATCTCAAAAAGTGGAATCTTCTGTAGAATAGCTGCAATATTTCCTCACAGTCAAGTTGATAAAGAGTTCTGAAAATTCACAACCCTGCACACTTTACATCCAACAGAATATATCAGTTTACAGTATAAATTATCTGAAAATACAAGAATTATTCACCACCTCTAATCACCTACACTCAAGTGACCAGATAGGACCACATATTACCTACAGCAGTTTTCACAAGGTAATTGAAATTCCAAGCTGGGCCTGTTTCTTTGAAGGAAAAATCAATGCACTATTTTATATTGGGCTGCTTAGTTTTTGCCCTTCTCCAAGAGTGTGATAGCAGCTAAGCAGCAACTCAAGCACTACACAACAGGGATTAGTTGGATTTGCCATTTGAAAGTGTCCTTTGCAGCAGCCTGTGGTGTGATGAGGTGGAGAAAAATGGTGGCAAGATGGGCATTAGGAATCCAGGATGGTGGACAGTCACTGCCTTGTTTGCTAGAGTCCTATCTCTTTAGAGACAGAAGGGAAGCACCATGGAACGGGCAGAAAGAAAGAGAAAAAGTCAACATCAGTTGGCCCTGAAAAGGTGATAAAATAAAACTATCATTAATTATAGAAGGTTCAAAAGTTGTACGTATTCTTGTAACTGTTGGCTACTGCCATTCAACCTTTTTTGTCAAAGCATGGCAGGAAAAAAAGCCATAAACTGTTACATCTATACTTGCCAAAAATATACATGGAATTTTCATCATAGTTTATTCTATTTCTCTTCACTCTATATTGGCAATGAGCACTCACTGGCCAATGAGCTACAATGCAGTCACTTGCTGGATATCTGAAGAGACAGCTAGCCTGTAATACAGATACAGGACAACTTGCGCAGCTGAGATACTTTTATCTCTATAAACACAGCTTGACAAAAAATGGAAAACCACAAAAACAAGCCGGAGCTCTGAAAAGTAAACACCACCTTCTCCCCTTCAAAGTGTGCTTCTGACATAAACACTTTACTATTAACAATAACATGACAGTAGACCTACCATTAAATATGCATGTACATTAATATCGTACTTATACTAACAACTTCATTTTTAAGTAAGTTGTTTGTTACAATAATCACTTTCTGAAACTTCCAAACAAAAAATGCACTTAAAAGTTTCCACCTATTTCAATATAGGATATAAAGTGGCGCCTCACGTAACAAGTTTAATTCGTTCCAGAGGCATGCTTGTTACGTGAAACAGTCTTTATGTGAAGCAGATTTTCCCATAGGAAATAATGGAAACTCAGACAATTGGTTCCACAACCCCAAAAATATTCATATAAAAATATTAAATGTTTATAAAAATGATTACAAAACACTGTAATATACAGTATCACACAACATTGCAATAAAGAAAATACTGTACTGAACTGTACTGTACCTTTGTAAACTTCCATGGCTGGTGTGAGGGTTACAGAGAGGGGGATGACTTTGGCTGCAATACTAAAGACACTTTCCTGGGAGTAAGACCCATTAGATACAATGGGGCTTACGTCTGGGCTTACGTCTTTCACAATCACTAATGGAATCACTGCTATCCTTTGGCTCAGTGGAATCTTTGTCTTTATGTGCAACTTTAACATTCCCAAGCTGCTGATGGGGAACAGCACTAGAACATTTATAAGGCACACCTTCCATGCTGCCACACACAGATCCCACATACAAACTTGGCTCAGGCTGTTCCCCTCGGACCCCGCATGAGTTCCATGAAAGCCTATTCCAAACTTTGCGCAGGGCCCTACTATAGCTCAACCTAGTCCCCTCGTCCTCCCTGTGGGTTCCCTTGCCATGGAAGCCTGTTCCAAACTTCCTCAGAAGTGCTCTTTACCCAAGACAGTGCTCTTTATGCAAGTCAAAATTTCTGAGAAAATTTTGCTCTTTACTCAAGGTTCCACTGTATATGTATAGCACAATTATCACGGAAATATATTTGTCAAGGAACTTACACGTTCTGTAAACAGAGTCACTGCCCCTGAACTACAGAATCATTTAATCCAATCTAGTAAGTTCACATCTGTATATCAGACAAATAAGGGAATCTTGACTGTGTACCCTGTAAAATCCATCACTGAACAAAATGGGCCACTCCTTTATGTTTGCAGATTATTGCAACCACATGGGTTCCACAGGAGTGAATTGCTGCAAGAGTTGAAAAGTAGTATTGCAAATCATTCTATACAAAACATTTTCTGAGACCACGGTTTCCTATGCCGAAAGCAGAATCATGTAGGCATGCTTGCTCAATCTCTTAAAGTATTTTATGAGCAAAAGATTATTTGAATTCTCTAGGCAGATTATTATCTTGAGAGACCATCATCCCGAACATTTTCAAATGACTGGAAGTCACTGTGATCATGGTAAGTCACCAGGGATAAAAAATGATCACTGGAGACTTACTGTGAGGGTATGTTTTCAGGTTTTCAAAGAGCAGCATTACTGTCCCAAGAAAAACTACAATAAGAACCACCACACATGACACACCCTTCTTAGGAAATTCTGATACACTGACCCATGTTACAAGCCATCTTCCTATCCTAATCAAACATCCAGTTATTTGCTCATTTATCATCTGAATATTTCACTGCTGTTCACTGCAATTTCTCTGAATATTTTCTTAAAGCAAACACTGTCAGAATGCAATTAACATACTCAGTCTTCTAGTATACAAACAGAATAAGACCATACTGAATAGAAAAATAAGTATTTGGAGTCTAAATTAAAAGATGGGATAGCCAAACATATGGCCAAAATGCATTCCTTTTAACTAGAAAATTTGCCGAAAGCTATGTAAATTTATTCTAACTTTAAATGTAAATTAGTTTTCTCTCTCCCCCCCCACACACACCAACAGTATCAGAGAGATGATGTGGCCCTCTGGCTGAAATTTTGGAGACCTCTGCTTTTCAAGACCATCTTCTAAGGTTCCCTTGGCACAGAACTGGAAGTCAACTGACCTAGTCTGTCCAAGTTCCTTTGCCTACACACACAAACACACACTCAAACTTGCAGTTCCTGCCACAAACAACCTAGAAGTGAGCAAGAGAAAAGCTCTATGTTCTAGTCTGATTAAAACAGGGCAAACATATTTTTTAAAAATAACCAGCTCATTAGAAAAACATTTTGAAAAATGAAAATCACTTCCTGGTGCAGCTTCCTACCATGGTACATACACATAGGGCTTTCCTATGAGGGTGAAAGGGTCCAATTCTCCAGAGTCATACCCTACAATCCAGAGTAACTATGGGAGCATGAAAGAGACATTATGTGCACCCGTAGTTACTGCATCACCCAGTGAAAACCTATGGGAAATTCATATTGCAATCCAGAGTAAATTGTAGTTACTCTTGATTGCGCCCTTAATGGAAGAGAAAGAAACCTGTGTGCCAACTGCAAAACAGTAACACTGATAAATGCCATTCTAATAGATCCCTTTATGCTCAGTGTTTCTATTTTTTATTTCTTTCCAATATACATTTAACTGTGACCATGTTGATGTTTTACACTCACTGTTTAAATGTGTGGAAATGCAACAACTCCAAAAACCTTCACATAAACAAAAGGAAACATAAAATTATTCCACCTCTGGCAAGATATCTCAAGTTCTGTACTTAAGTCCACTGCTCTTCATTCAATAGTATCAATCTTATGAGCATGTGGAGAAAAGGGAGGCAGAGAAAATATAATCAAACTTAAATTAGGCAGGCATTAGACTGTTTATGCCTGG
This sequence comes from Cryptoblepharus egeriae, assembly GCA_030015325.1. Lineage (NCBI taxonomy): Eukaryota > Metazoa > Chordata > Lepidosauria > Squamata > Scincidae > Cryptoblepharus > Cryptoblepharus egeriae. The sequence continues at coordinate 168,907,662 of JAREYC010000002.1, forward strand.
AGTGCAGCAGCTAGTGTGTCAGGTTTGAATATACAAACTCAGATTCACCAGCATTATAGTGCTCTGGAGCAAGTCACTATTTCCTGATCTAACCTTTCTCACAAATATCCACTTTGAGCTCCTTACAGGAAAGAAGCCATAAAAATGTAGAAAGCAGCTAATTTAAAGGCAAACCACAGTTACAGAGAAATAATATATGCAATGATAATCATGCCTCTGGAATTCATGAGTTGTAAAACTTCTGGGGTAGAGAGAGTTGAAAATGGATAATCTGGAAAGGATTAGCTCTTCCAACACTATAGAAAATCCTTCCCTCCCAAAACTGCTTTTTAAAGAAACTGCCACCGAGACTTTCTCATACACATCTGGATGTAACAAGGAGTTTGCCCCTTAGTCCTTATTTTCAAAAAATACATGACTGTGACCACAAAGGTAGAACTAATTGGCAATGAAGAAAAAGTTGTTTGCTGTTGCACTGTAATAGAGATAGAGTGAAAATGTAATTATAAAGAGAAACCTAAAAAATCTCCAAAATCAGATCTTGAACCTAAGAATCATATCTTGAACTAGAACTGGTATTTAATTCTTGCCCCCAGCCCCAATAGCTTTGTTTTGCAAGTTGACGTTTTCAGCTCTGCCACAAAATTGCAACAGCAGAACATAAACCACAAAGCCCAGTTTCTACAAGTTTCTACAAGTTTCTATACAGTAACTTTTCTATCCCCTTCAGCTTTTTAAATCACAAAATATTTTATATCTTCCATCAAGACTTTAAAAAACTGAACTGCTCAAAAGTCAGCAAATAAAATTGAAAGTTGAATATGACAACCTTCAAGAATTTCTACCTCTCCTTGATGGTTTTCCAGTTGTACATAAATGTCACCAGTTGCTCCAAGTGTGGTCCCAAAAACCACAATGGAGGATCTGAAGCAGTGCTTTGGCAGTCCATAGCTCAGTGAACAGATTCAGAAATAGTTGATGGGAGTGACTCTCCTGGATCAGCCAGGATTGTTGGCTGAAGTGGAACTTGAATCTCAACACAAGATCCTTCAAGGAGCTGAAACAGCACCTTGCCAGATCTGTGAAAAACAGATGGATGTTAAAATGAATGTGAATTCACTACATGAATGTGAATTCACTCCCAAGATAACTGACCACATTGTAAGGACTTTGTAAAAGCAGCTACATTTTTTTTCTTTTAGCAATACGAATTTACTCTCCAAGTAAGGTGTTTTCCAAAACATGTCCATTAAGTAATCTTGCACTTTTCACTCATCTTGCACTTGTGCAATCAGCTCCCCTTGTTCCCTATGCCACTTTTACCTGGGTCTTCCAAGCCTCATCACCTCATTAGCTTTGCCTTCCATTACTCAGCCATCTACATCAACTGCTGTTTACTACTCTCTCCTGCTCCTTACTTCCCTTTTTTGTCTCTATGCCACAAAGTGTTTTTTGTGCTGTTCTGAAGTCCAGCATTATAGCTGTGAACTGCTACGGTTAGCTAAACATGATGTGGTGAAAATGAAACACAGCAGTGCACCACAGTTCACAGATGAATAAAGGGGACATTGTTCAATACAATCCATTTCTTTCAGGTGACATTACCCATTTTAGGATACATAGTATATGCCAATCACATTAATTTACAGGGCTGGAAAAGGGGAGTAGAATTCTCTTCCTTGATGTACTAGTAATAAGGGTTTTCAGAAAACAATACACACAGAGATCACAGTTTATAATTTAATTCAAATAATCAGCCATAAAAAAAGAAGGAGCTGGATAATACATTTTTTTTAAGAGTGGAAAGAATTTCCGAACCACAATATCTTCAAGAAGTGAACCATGCCAAGGTTTAGGAATGAATACCACTGGGGATTGATTAATTGTGCAGTGCTCTCAGAAAGAGAAGTGTTCCCCAAGTAAAAGAACAAAGGGGTCACGGGATGAGAGTAATCAGAGGTAACTGACCACATCAACAAAATACCGGGACAAGACTACGTTGGATCTTAAACTTTAAATAAACTAGAACAGTTCAGCTGAGTTTACATTCGATGAAAAATCCCAGACAATCATAAGACACACTGGGTGTCTAAAGACTTCCATGTCAAGTTTACAATGTTAGAAATTATTCAGATTTTTAGGTGATTGTGACCGAGGAACCCCAAAATACATTTCTTTCCAAATGACAATTTGGGTCATTGAAGCCTCAGCTCAAACATTACTCAGATTTTTTCCCTCACCCCACCCTCACCTTTCCCCCAGCCTGAATGCAGTATTTCAATAAAACAATGCTGACTTTCAGATCAGATGCTTGCTAAGATTCAATGCGTTTCACACTCAAGCATCTTTTAAAAATGGACCAACTTTGGCTATTCAAACTTGTTCTTAATGTACCAAAAATATATAATATTGGATGTTATGCCAGGGCAATGAACTATTAACGCAGAAAAAAAACAGCCAGAACTCATAATTTGGAAGAAAAGCTATTGTAAATAGACAATAGTGGAGAAGTATTAAATATTCACATCTGCTATGAAGTAACTCTGGCATTGTGTACCTGGAAAGGCAAACAAAGAGTAGATTATGGCATGCATCTAAAGACACATTCCATTGAAAGCAATGCAGTTGAGAGAACCAGTTGAGAGAGCCAGTGGCCCTTCCAAATGTAAGCCGTCAGTTCTGGTATTTTTAACTGGTGTGCCATGGCACACTGGTGTGCCACAGACAGTCCTCAGGTGTGCCACGGGAACTTGGGAGGGACATTTATTAATGGAAAAACTTGGGGATTTGAACAGCATTGTGTGCCTTGTCAATGGTAAAAACAACTAATGGTGTGGCATGAGATGAAAAAGACTGAAAATCACTGCCTCAGTTCCTAATCAAACAAGTGGTATGACCACTGTCAACTCTCTTTAACTAGGCCAACAGCCTAGCTCCACGGAGCTAACTCTGGAGACAGCAGGTGTAGCCTCTTGGCCTATCATCCACAAGACGGTTGGTTTCCTAAGAGAATGGAACAGAAAAGTTTGAGAGCACATGCTTATCGACATACTCTGTGAGAGAGCATGAGCTTACCCCAGACTCTGAAACTGGAAGAGGACATTCCACCTATAGGTTTAAAGGATTCTTTGGGGAGGGAACTGAGCTTGAAACCCCCAGGCTAAAGGGGTCTACATTTTCACACCATGCAACCCATCTGAACCGAACAAATAATGGTAGATTATACATATACATATATAGCACATTAATGCACCTATTAATGCTTGCACCTCCTGCAAAAGTGCTATGGTTGATACTGACCTTTGCTATTTAAAGCTAGATCTGTCAACTACTACAGCATTGTACTGGCATTAAGAAACATGCCTGCCATGTTCCACCTGGCACCTTCTCATACCAACTTTCACCAGACAAAACGCCATACATTAAAAAATCCACCTTCTAAATTTGAAGGCATAAGAAAAAGAGGGTTTTCATGAGAACAGTTTTGTTAGTCCCTGCACATAGCTCTGGAAGCTGCTTCATTTGGCAATCGGAAAGAAAAAGAGGGGAAACAGTAACTAGTGTACAAGACTGTAGTATCTGCCATATCAGTGTGCTTTTAGAGCTAGGCAGACTTGGCTTAGAACTCAGACAAGAGTAAACATACATACAGTCAAAGCCCAGCAAACAGTCTGCTGCTCTAGTTTGAAATGAAAGGGCACTGAACTCATTTTGGCCATTCATCAATAGAGAGATACTGTCTTGTCTTTGTATTGTACAGTTGTACTACCTGGGATAATACACCACTGAACAAAGGGGATGTTTCTATAATTTTGCCTGCATGAAGCTGCTGCTAAACCGATCTCCATGTTCAAATACGATTTGGGGTGGCATTCGATAAATAAGGAGTCTCAGATTCTGGCTTGAAGTGCCCGTTCTCCATTTAGACTTCCAGAGTAACTATGGGGAGTCCTTCCTCCAGTGTAAGAACAATTTACTTTGGATTACAATATGAATTTCCCATAGGTTTTCACTAGGTGGTGCCATAAATGCAGTACCATACTCTGGATTGTATGGTTATTTTTCTAAATTTGAAATCTTCATCAGCCTTTTCCAGAGTTGCTGCATTCCTCTGTTTTCTTTTGCCATTTACTTCTTTGGTTCTTTTAACCAACCATTTGCTTTGCTAGCATGATACAGCATTATGCTGTTCTCTTTAGACATATCTACTGTATTTTCACTACCATCTTGGCAGGAGGAATAGTCCAGATCAAGTACGAGTACACCTTTTGGTAGATGGCTACCATAACCTCAAGGTTTGACTACAGCCTCAGGCTTTGTTGGAAGTAGAAGGTGAAACCAAAAAGCCCGCTACAATCTAATCTGCTGTTTAGATATCAGGATTACAGCAGAACCATACTGTACGCTTCTAATTATGTGGTGGACATTTGGAAGGCATCCAGTTGATACTTGCTGACCTCAGTCCTTTCAATTAAAGTCCTTGTCCACATTTACTGGTGAGTGCAAAATGTTTTTTTTTTGTTCTATCAAAAATCATAACAGTGAGCATGAAGCGTGAACAATGAACATTGAGTGTGGTAGAATTTCAAAGTGCTTTAAGATTCCCATGCAAGCTACTGGCACAATATTACAAAGTGTGCCTTCATCCACATAAAATAATTTCTACCCAAATGTGTTCTCATGTTTATTTCACCTGCTGAAATAAACATACTGGAGCTATTAATTTTTTGGGTTTCTCACTTGAATAAATCTCAATTTACCGTATTGCAAATGTTTGCACTTTGTTTATCCCTTAAGTACAGACTACAGTGGTGCCTCACTTAACAAATTTAATTCGTTCTGGAGGCATGTTTGTTATGTGAAACGTTCTTTACGTGAAGCGCATTTTCCCATAGGAAATAATGGAAACTCAGATGATAGGTTCCACAACCCAAGAATAGAATATAAAAATATTAAAAATGTGAAAATGATGACAAAATGTAAAAATGCTATAAAAATGATGACAAAACACTGGAATTGAACTCAAAACATGCATTTAACGTGCATGATCCTATGAAGTCTAATTAGGCTGCAGTCCTAAAGACACTTTCCTGGAGTAAGCCCCATTGAACATAATGGGACTTATTTCTGGGTAGACATGGTTAGGAGGCTGCAATCCAAGACACTTTCAGAGTCTCTCCCCACATTCTCCTTTTCTCCACCCTAAGCCTTTCTCTCCCCTGCTCCCTTCTGGCTAGCCCTGAGCTGCTTCCTCTTCTCCACTGCTGTTCTCTCCCTCTGCCCAGCGGACGCCCGGCCACAGGAGGAACAGCGCAGAAGTGTTGCTTTTGCTATGAGCAGGTGCGCTTGGCAGCCCTGACGCTTTTTAAAAGGGCTGCTGGCCAGTGCATCTGCCCAACTGCCAACGAGTGTGTTTTGTTATGTGAAGCACAGTTTGTTACATGAAGCAGAATCCTAGAGAAATTTTTGTTTGTTACGTGAAACATACTTTACATGAGGCATTTGTTACGTGAGGCGCCACTGTACTTGTTCAAACGAACGGCTGAGCTTTGACAAATATCTGGTGAAAGTGCTAAAAGATGGAGCACAACTGTGCAAAATCATGTTTCTTTGGTCCTGCAAATAAACCCATTCCCAGCTCTGGTGAAATGGTTTTAGACCTGAAGTTGAAATTTGTGCAACGCTGTTACACAGTGTAATGTAAAACACTGTTCTAAGAGAGAAAACCATCAGGCACTTGACAAGAACTAAAATAAAGGAAAATAATCAGATGAAATAGGAGTGAAATACCACCCACACAAACATCTACTTCAGTGTGTGCAAGGATGCCATGTAGATATCAAGACTCATATTAACAAAACTGAACTTTTGACATTCTGAACCTCTTGGTCCTATAGAACTGCAGTGGCTCAGTGGTTGAAGGTGCTGTGCATGTCAACTTGAAGGTTGGTGGTTTGAGACCTGCAAAACAAAGTGAGCTCACATTACCTTGCTTTCCATTAATCAATTAATTGTTTCCATGTTCTTGTAAACCACTTCGTGAAATTTTTAGTTGTTAATTTTTCATGCTATAGGTAAGGCTCTATGGTATTCTTACAGTGTAAGAATTAAATGTTTTTAATTCTTCCTGTACTCCAAACTTAGGGCTGTTACAAAGCAGCAAACTTCAGGGATGTGCACATCGTGCCCTGCCCTGCCACACCCTTTTTGCTTTGCTTAACATCCTGCTTAACTGAAAACTCAAAACCTTGCAGAAGATTTTTTTGAGTTAGGGACTGGTTCAAATAAAGTTATTAGGAGATCATGGTTTCTTGATTCCATCTCCCCAATGAATCAACATGATTATCTGCTTTTTTTTAAACTTTGAGACTGAAGGAAAAGGTTTCTTTATTTAAGTTAGAATGTCAAACACACATTAATCCCTCCTCTCCAGTGTTGACACTGATGTTATCTTTATCTTAAAAAAAAAACACACACACACCACAGAATTGCATAACTGTTAACTTAGAAGCATTTTAAAATGACACTTTGGCGCCAGTGGCACACCCAGTAGTCTCAGCAATTCTCCCATTAAGAGCAAACCACATTGAAAAGTTGTGTCTGAAGCACAATTGAGCTCCACTACTGTGTTGCTTGCAAGCGTCTGAGCCCTAGATTTGTACAACACCGACACAGTTGAAGCACATGGAGCAAAGCAACCACAGTACTCTGTGGAACACTGCAGCATGAATCGCAGCAGAAATGCCACCTATAAGTTATGCTCACATAAAAGAGACAAACTAATCAAGTTCTCAACTGGAGCTATGGAAAGCTCCAAGTAACTTCAGACATTTTAATAAGGCAGATGTTCCCACACATGGTAATATAGAGCAGAAACATTTTTCCATGACAACCACCATGAGAGATCCTCCAATTCAGTCACTCTTTGGCATGAAAATTACCAGTTTTAAATCTTAAGGCAAAAAGGGCTATTTCTTTTTTGGAAAGGTTAAAGTCATTAAATAGCTGAGCATTAAAAATTGCTCTAGTTTGAAATACTTGTTTATCTGTCGGGTTTAAAAAATTTTTTTAAACAATGAGATTTTTCCATAGTTTTCCCGTGTACAATCCACATTTGTAACAACGCAAAGTTGTATAGAGAGGCATATTCCATACAGTAAATACCTATTACCAGTACTTGAGTACTCCACTCTGGCAGATTTGCTTACCCACAGAGGAGTGAGACTTGCTTTGTTCCATTTGTGGTCTACTTCCAGCTAGCTACAACATTTTTAAGCTTTCTGCTCCATCTGAGAGTATCCTGATGCTATTCATAGAATCCAAGAAACTATTTGCAGGTGCCATTTTAAAGTTCTCTGCACTATTCTTGGTGATTATTTTAAAAGATATTTCTGCCATTTTTAATGCATCCAATGCATTCATAATACCAGCAGTTTTGTAACTTTATAACTCGAGGTGCAATTTTTTTAAAAAAAACAGAGGACTGTACAGAATAAACTTCATGCATGCAATTCACCTGGATGCTGGTGAGCTCAACACAGCCAAATTTTATCCAAAAGTGCTCATGTGTTGCATATTAAAAAGAGAAACTTCCATAACAAATGGTGAACATAATATCCCACCTTTCCCATCATAATTCATGTCCATTAAAACCACCCTAGGACTCTATTTTTATGACAAAACCAAATAAAAACTTGTATCCTTGTCTATATTTCAGGATTACTTAACATATGAAAATGTAGGAACTAAGATGCTTCTGGTCAGCTATAATAATCTGTTTACATGTTCTTACCAGGTTTTCCAGCCACTGACACACCATGAAAGGTCATCAAGTGAAAGATTTCTAGAACGGCTAGAAAACCAGGAAAAAAATAAGTAATAGATGACAAATTTTAGTTGTTTCAGCTTTCCAAATAAAAGCAGTACTATTTTTATAACAGCTCAAATGTATATTGCCACAGAGTGGTCTCAAAATTTTGTACCTTCAAGAACTCTTTCCACAGATTTGGAATATTTGAGGTACCATGAGATACTTCTTATGAAACTAGATGATTCCCTCCCCACACTTCAACACAGTCTAAAAATCAGTAATCTAACATCTGGCCTTCTAAATAGCAGTTTAGAGTGCAATCCTAAGAAATTTAGGCCAGCCTAACTCACCTGGTCTGTCTTTCCGTGATGGTGTTGGGATGTCGGCATTTGCCTGTATGTTGGCCTAACCACCCACCCCAGGGAGTGGGGCAGAAATTCCTTACAGCACTTTTGTGACACCCACCACCCAGGGCAACACAGGACTTATGCTGGGACTTAGGCAGGCTTAAATGGAGATTAGGATTGCAGCATTAGGCTGCAACACATTTTTCAAGTACACATTTTTCAATTTTATTACACTTTTGTACAATATACGTAGCCAGCCAAAAACACACATTGACATACACATTGACAATTGTCTCAATCCAATGCAATTTGTTACGGCTTATTTTGCAAACAGTCTGAGCATACTGACTCTGTCCTAGCAAACAGTTTCAGCCTAGGAGCAGCGTTACCATTTTTTCCCCCAACAGAGCTTCTTTGCCTTAAAAAACTTTTCGTCCAGCATGCAGATACACATAAAATGGAAAAATGAGAATACAGTAACATGAGAACTAGGACAGTTAATGGTTAGGAAGTTGGAAGGTCCTTCCTTGGCCATGAAGCTCCTAGGGTGACTTTGGGCCAGTCACTCATTTTGTCAGCCTCACCTAACTTACAAGGTTGTTAAGAACATAAGAGCTCTCTCTCTCTCTCTCTCTCTCTCTCTAGGTTGCTAGTATAAAATGTTAGGTTGACATTTTAAATCAAAATCCTTACCCATTTACTTATATATCATCTTTCAAGCCAGGCCCTACTAAAGCAATTTACATATACTAATGTTAATGCTAATACTGTAATAGGAATGAAGTAGGTACCAGCAGGGAAAAACTCAGGAGACGATGATGCAAGCAAGGATCAGCTTTATTCAGAGCTCCGGGCTCAGCCGGACAGAGTTTCCTGCCTTCAAAAGGACTGAGCACTTGGTACAAATTATTCAGACTTTTTATACTATTTCTGTCACATATACATTCCTTACTTAAGGAGATTATTTCATTCATAACAAGAGGAAAAAGATGTTATCTTCAGTGGCTTCCTGAGCTGAGATGGGAAAAACGCGGCAGGGCATGACACTACACATCAGTACAATGAGGAACATCCGTAGTTTATCAAGCACGTATATGTGGCAACACATGACATTATACATCAATACAATGAAGAGTTCTTGTGGCAATCTAAGTATGTGTATCCTGTCATTGGTTGATCCGTCTAGGTTCCCGTTCACACATAAGAAATGAATTAAAATTTTATTTTAATTTTTATAATCTATGGTCTTGGATAAGCTCTTCCGACTTATCTGATAATTGGTATCAATTTTTGCAATGGGTTCCTGGCCCCTTGTGTAATGACATTCTTTATTTTCTTTATCTAGCCCTTCTGACAGCTGGAGGGTTCAAATCAGGACAAGGGGAATCCTTCCTGTAGCTTTAAACAAGCTAATCAACTCATCAGCAAGGCTTTCTCCCAGCCCCATTGTGACGTCATCCTCCTTGACTGCTGGAGACTAGACCTTGTTAAGCCTGTCTGTGCTGCGGCTTCAACAATGGTTGATTGACAGCTTGTTTGCCAAAGTTTATTGAAGACAATGGGGCAATTCACACCTCTGACCACATCAAAGAGCTCTAGGACTGAATGTTCCCTGTGAAGGCTTAATCCCTTCAGGGGAGCCTATTGATTGCTTCTGGTCTGTCAGCCAGCTGCCTGCTCCTGGCTGGGGCTTTTCCAAGGCTTTCTGATTGTAATTTATGATTCTAATAATTCCAATAAATTCATATAAATTCTGATTGAACCTGGGAAGTGATTTTGTTCACTATAATACTACTACCATACTTGTTCTCTGCTATACTGGGTTGTAGGTACAAGGTCAGCCAATGGCCACCACCATCACTTCTTTATCATGTAGTAACACTTAAGTTGCAGCAAGCTATGAGAAACTCAACAGTAGCAGTCCATATTCCAGCACAGGTGATCAGAGACAGGCCTGATATCCATACACATAAAAGTTATTTGAAACCTCATTCTGGAAATGTTGATTTTTTTTATACAATACTGATTTCTATTAAGATGCCACTTCAAATATTCATAAAGAAGGTTAGCCAGCACTTTAGCCTATGGAAGCAAACAAAGAAACAGAGCAGTGATTTTCAACCATTTTGTCACAGCACATTGGTGTGCCACAAACGTTTACAGGTGTATCAGGGGAATTGGGGGGAGTCATTTATAGGACCATTGAGTGATTTACAGTATTTATAGGACCATTAGGACCCTGTTAATAGTGCAGTAAGCCTTATCAGTTGTAAAAAACAAAACCTGATGGTGTCCCTTGACAATTCAGCACACTTTTAGTGTGCCATAAGATGAAAAATGCAATGCAATTCCCACTGATGCAAATCCAAATAAATTAAAATGATGGTGCACATTAGCACATTCATCATGTGGGCCCTAATGAATCCCTGCTAAATAAGAAGGGAAACAAGTTAAAAACCACAACTGGTATGGAAGATTTCCAGAACTGTCTCCATTAGTCATTACCCAATAAGAACAGAGCTGCATATTACGTGTGTTGTAAAATGTGTCACACAAAATGTCAAGCTGTTCCATACAAAATTTCACTGTGCCATGTCATCTTGGTAAGAACTTCCAGAGACATAAAGGCAAGGAGGGATGTCACTTTGAATATCCCATTGATGGATGGAGGCAAATCCAGATAACAAGGACTGCATACTGAGAAGGAAGATTTATAACAAGGGAGACTGATTATTTACCCAATTTCTATCTCACTTTTTTTCCCAGCAGAGCACCCAAGGATTAAATGTTAGAACAAAAACTTCCTGATGGTGCAAACTGTCCAACTGTGGAACAGTTTACTTCATTGGAGTTCTTAAAGGAGAGACAAGATATCTATAGGGATGTTACAGTTGTGGAAAGCCTGCACTGGCAGGAATCTGTACACAATCTTATAAGTCCCTTATAATTCCATGGTGAAATAAGGAATAGTGTAAAATATTACATTCAATAATAGGGAACCATGACTCTAGATAAATTTGAGAGCTGTTTTTAAGCAATAACTTACACTATTGGTACACTAACAGGACTGAACACTTGATTTAAGCAATACTTATGGAATTTGATATGATATGCAAAGTGCTACATTAGAAGTAGGATAGGAATCTCAGCATATCTACTCCAGTTATTTTACAGTACATCATAAATCAGTCACTAAGATTACAATCCAAAACATGATTATTTAAGAGAAAGTACCATTCAATAGGACTTGTGAGTTTACACACAAGGACTGCACTGTTGGTGTTTAAGAGAATTGTGTTAGTAAATATACAGTGGTGCCTCACATAAAGAGCTTAATTTGTTCCGGAGGCATGCTCTTTAAGTGAAGCGCTCTTTAACTGAAGCAGATTGTTCCATAGGAAACAATGGAAACTCAGACGATTGGTTCCACAACCCCCAAAATATTCATATAAAAATATTAACTGGATGTAAAAATGATGACAAAACACTGGAATGGAATTCAAAACATGCATTCAATGTGCATGATCCTATGAAGTCTACTTAGGCTGCAATCCTAAAGATACTTTCCTGAGAGTAAGCCCCATTTAACACAACGGGGCTTACTTCTGAGTAGACATGGTTAGGAGACTACAATCAAAGAAACTTTCCTGGGAGGCTTACTGGGACTGCTGCTGGTGGTTCAAGGTGGTCAGTGGGGGTACTTGGGCAGTTAGAGGCAGCAGTGCTGGCCGGCAGCCCTGTTAAAGAGCCTCCATGCGGAGCGTCAGGGCTGCATAGCACACATACCCATAGCAAACTTGCTTGTTAAATGAAGCAGAACTTGTTATGTGAAGCAAGATTTCTTGGAAATTTCTGCTTGTTATGTGAAACGCTTGTTAAGTGAGGTGCTTGTTAAACGAGGTACCACTGTACCTCAGTAAATGGCTCTACTCCATTGGTTTTCAAACTGGGGCTTTGCAATACCCCAGCGTGAGGGCCATGCCCTTTCTCCCCTTAAAGGACAGGGAGGGAGGAAGGCAGTGATCCAATTGCATAGGGCAGGGGTCTTCAAACTTTCAACTTCAGGGGTCCAGGACCTTTAACAGTTGTGCAAAGGAGGAAATTTCAGCAAGTGCAGCTTTTCATCTCACAGATCACAAGCTGCACCTGCTGAAACTTCCCCCTTTACACAATTGTTAAAGGTCCAAGAGCCCTGAAGTTGAAGGTTTGGAGATCCCCTGTCGTAGAGCAACTGGGGAATTTGCACCCCAGTCCTGCAGAATGGCGTTCCTTGACAATGGTAAAAAAAATTGATGATGTCCCTTGAAATTTTGGTGCTTTGTCAGTGTACTGTGAGATGAAAAAGACTGAAAAACACTGACTTTGAGTGCAATCCTAACCTAGGCCGGTCTTCATATTCTCATGGTGATGTAGGGAGGCAAGCACTTTGTCTGAACCCTCCCCCAGGAGTGGCTCAAAGTGTTTTACGGCAGTTCTGTGACAACCCCAGGTCACCATAGGACTTGTGCTAGGCTTAGGCCAGCCTAATTGGAGGTTAGGATTGCAGCCATACTCTATGTACCATGGTTCACAAGCATAGTTTGCTGCGGAAAACTGCTTGTAATCCAAAATGCTTGTACAGCGGCGCCTTCACGTAACAAACGCCTCACATAAAGTATGTTTCACGTAATAAACAAAAATTTCTCTAGGATTCTGCTTTACGTAACAAACTGTGCTTCACGTAACAAACACACTCGTTGGCAGTTGGGGCAGACATGCTGGCCGGCAGCCCTTTTATAAAGCGTCAGGGCTGCCTACCGCGCATGCCCATAGTGAAAGCAAATGCTGTTCCTCCTGTGGCTGGGTGTCTGCTGGGCAGAGAGAGAGAAGAGCAGTGGAGAAGAGGGAAGCAGCTCAGGGCTGGCCAGAAGGGAGCAGGGGAGAGAGAGGCTCAGGATGGAGAGAAGGAGAAAGTGGGGAGACACTTGGAAAGTGTCTTTGATTGCAGCTTCCTAACCATGTCTACACCCAGAAGTAAGCCCTATTGTGTTAAATGGTTCTTACTCCCAGGAAAGTGTCTTTGATTGTAGCCTCCTAATCATATCTACCCAGAAGTAAGCCTCACTATGTTAAATGGGGCTTACTCCCAGGAAAGTGTCTTTAGGATTGCAGCCTAAATAGACTTCATAGGATCATGCATATTGAATGTATATTTTGAATTCAATTCCAGTGTTTTGTCATCATTTTTACATGCAGTTAATATTTTTATTTGTATATTTTTTGGGTTCTGGAACCAATCGTCTGAGTTTCCATTATTTCCTATGGGAAAATCCACTTCACGTAAAGAATGTTTCACATAACAAAAAATGCTTCAGGAATGAATTAAATTTGTTGTGTAAGGCACCACTGTATATCAAAGCAAATTTTCCCATGTAATAATGGAAACTTGGACGATTTCTTCTACAATGCAAAAATAGTCATATAAAAATGATTATAATACTGTACTATAATACAAAATAAAATACAAAGTATAAAGAAAAAATAAAACAAATTAACCTGCACTTAGTCTCTCTAGTCCCTCTGGCTGCAGTCTGCCCCCTTATAAAGGAATTATCCCCACTGATTATAATAGAGCTTATTTTAGAATAGATATGCAAGACTAGTTTTCTTGGCTCCTTTCCATTGCCTCCCTTACACTGGAGTGAGCCCCACTGTTTATAATAGGATTTACTTTAGAATAAATATCCATAGGCTGGTATCTCAGGAGAAGTCTCTCCTGGTCTGTCAAAGGCTGAGCACGTGCTGGCAGAGCAACAAAACTGACCATATCATGGCCGGGACTATTTTTCACTTGTTTATCAAGACATCACTGATATATCAAGTCAAAATTTATTAGAAACTTGCAAAATGTACTAGTGGGAGTAAAATACCCCTATGCGCAACATTCCCCCATGCACACTATTCCCTCTACTTCAGGGGTGTCCAACACGAGGCCCCGGGGCCGCATGCAGCCCAGGACGAGGGTGGATGCAGCCCTCCCGCAAAGCTAGCCACCACCGTTGGAAAAACCGGCTTTGTGGCAGCAGCAATTTTCAAATTTTACGTGCTTCTCTGCGCGCTGCCCTGGGCGGCTGCCACAAAGCTGGTCTGGGCTGCCTGGCTCCTCTCCCTACCTGCCTTCTGGCACTCAGAGCACTTCAGGCCCCTGCAGACCTTGCAGCGCTCGCCCACCCACATCCCCCCAAAGCAGCCTCAGCCTCTATCCCAGCTGCTGCCTGCTGCCCTTGAGACCTACTCAGAAGTAAGCCCCGTTAAAATCAATTAGGCTTACTCCCAAGTTGCAGTCTGAGAGCCCAATGGTGCACAGGATGGGCTGTGATCCTCTCCAAGCTTAACCTTGGAGATATGCTGCAATCCTAACCATGTCTACTCAGAAATAAGGCCCATTGTACCCAATGAGTCTTACTCCCAGGAAAGTGTTCGGGATTGCAGCATATTTCCAAGGTTAAGCTTGAAGAGGATCATAGCCCATCCTATGCATCATGCCTCCTCAGAAGTAAGCCGCATTAAAATCAATGAGACTTACTCCAAGGTTTAAAAATGTAGGACAAAATATAGGACATCCTACATTTTGTCCTACATTTTTAAAAAGTTATTAGTGTTTATGTGCAGCCCAAACCAACTCGTCTTCTTCCAATGTGGCCCAGGGAAGCTAAAAGGTTGGACACCCCTGCTCTACATGCACCCCTGTGCACATCACCCCCCCCCATGTGCATCATTCTCTGTATGCATCACCGTCCCATGTACATCATCCCTCCAAGTGCAACACCTCCATACACATCAGCTACCCCATGCGCAAATACCCTCGTGAGTATATTCCCCCATGTTCACCACCACTCCGCATCATCCCCCATGTGCATCATCCCCCCATGCACATCAACCAATATTTAAGCAAGTAGTAAATGAAAATAGAGTATTGAGTGTGCAAATGAAAATAGAGAATTGAGTGTGCAATTTACAGAATAAATATACCCTCAATTATATATAACTTGTGCATCTTTTGTATTAGAGCATGAAGCAGAATCTCTTTTCCAGACATACCAGTAAAAGTATTATTTAAGAATTATTTACTATGGAAACATGACAGTCATAACAAAATAGTGTATGCACTCAAAACCAAAATTGTTAAACCTACAAGGATGCAAGCATTTACTGAAATTTTTAACATCAGGCCTCCATCAGTCTTCATAGACTATGGTATCGTGCTTGGTGCTGCATACACTGCATGCGAAGCACGAAAGCCTGGGTTAGATTGTTATGGAGAATAGGCTATTACCCAAGCAGCAAATCCTCCCTCACCACGCCACTGAAATAGTCCAATGGAAAGGAAGAGCCAATACAATTGGATCCAGCTGGCGTTGCAGAGCTGGGCTAAGGACAGGAGCTCACCCTGTCTTGTGGGGTGACCCGGGTCTCGAACCCTGGCCTGCTGGTTAACAGGCACAGCGTCTTAACCACTTGCACCACCATACATACTTACCCACAGCCATACATCAACTGCATCAACGTAATTTGATTTTAACATCAATGTAACATAATATGGTTTTTTCAGAGATGGGCTAGTAACATTAATCTGTCTAGAAACTCATACTACTATTCAATATGAAAGAATCTGAAAATACAGAGCAAAAGCAAACCAGTATACTATTTTTAATCATGTAGCTATAATGCAAGAAAGGAAAGAGCCTTAACCATAATCTAACAAAAAGACTGATGATCTAACAAAAAGCCACCACGAACTCATTATTAAAAGGTAAGTATACAGTATCTACAACAACAGCAATATTAGACTTATGGAATTATGTTTACCTTTGTTTATCCTTAAGATACATAGTAAAACAGTGCAGTCTTACAGCAGAAGTAACATCCCTGCTGAAGTTCTGAGGTGCTGTAGAGGGACCATTTCCACTGAACTGTACAAGATATTCTGCCTTTGTTGGAGGGAAGGTGGAGTACCACAGGACATGAAGGACGCTAATATCGTCACACTGTACAAGAACAAAGGCGATGGGTGACTGCAACAACTACCGTGGCATCTCTCTTCTGAGTGTTGTAGGGAAGCTGCTTGCCCGTGTCATACTGAAGAGGCTTCAGGTGCTTGCAGAGAGAATCTATCCTGAATCACAGTGTGGATTTCGAGCCAACAGGTCCACCACTGATATGGTATTTTCCCTTCGACAGTTGCAAGAGAAATGTAGGGAACAAAGACAGCCACTCTTTGTAGCCTTCATAGACCTTACAAAGGCTTTTGATTTGGTTAGTAGGGATGGCCTTTTTAAAATCCTCCCCAAGATTGGATGCCCACCTAAGCTCCTCAACATCATCAGGTCCTTTCACGAGGACATGAAGGGCACTGTAGTTTTTGATGGCCTAACATCAGACTCCTTTCACATCCGAAGTGGAGTGAAACAGGGCTGCGTCCTCGCACCAACTCTATTTGGGATCTTTTTTGCAGTCGTGCTGAAGCATGCTTTTGGAAACGCAACAGAGGGAATCTATCTCTGGACCAGATCAGACGGAAAACTCTACAATCCTTCCAGACTAAGAGCAAAGTCCAATGTCCAGCTGAAATGCTTGCGGGAGTTCCTCTTCGCCGATGACGCTGCTGTTACTGCTCACTCTGCCGAAGACCTTCAACGACTTATGGACCGTTTTAGCAAAGCCTGCCAAGAATTTGGACTAACCATCAGCCTGAAGAAAACACAAGTCATGGGTCAGGGTGTGGATCCACCTCCCTGTATCACAATCTCTGAACATGAACTGGAGGTTGTCCATGACTTTGTGTACCTTGGCTCAACTATCTCTGACACTCTCTCCTTAGACTCTGAGCTGAATAAACGCATTGGTAAAGCGGCTACTACATTCTCCAGGCTTACAAAGAGAGTATGGCTTAATAAGAAGCTGACGGAACATACAAAGATCCAGGTCTATAGAGCTTGCGTCCTGAGCACACTCTTGTACTGCAGTGAGTCTTGGACCCTTTATGCATGGCAGGAGAGGAAGCTGAACACCTTTCATATGCGCTGTCTCCGACGTATTCTTGGAATCACCTGGCATGACAAAGTCTCAAATGACACAGTATTGGAACATGCTGGAATCTCTAGCATGTTCACACTTCTGAAACAGCGACGTCTACGCTGGCTTGGGCATGTCGTGAGAATGGCTGATGGTCGGATTCCAAAAGATCTCTTATATGGAGAATTAGTGCAGGGAAAGCGCCCTAGAGGGAGACCACAGCTGCGATACAAAGACATCTGCAGGAGGGATCTAAAGGCCTTGGGAATGGACATCAACAGCTGGGAAACCTTGACCTCCGATCGTTCAGCGTGGAGGCAAAAGACCCAGCATGGCCTTCTCCAACTGGAAGAGACACTTGTTTGGCAGGCTGAAGCAAAGAGACAGACCCGAAAGCAGCGAAACCTGGGACCTGGGCAGGGGACGGAATTTATTTGTCCTCAGTGTGGAAGGGATTGCCACTCTCGAATTGGCCTCTTTAGTCACACTGGATGTTGTTTCAGGACCTCCAATCAGAGCACGATACCATAGTCTTTCGAGACTGAAGGATGCCAATAATAATAACAGCAGAAGTATAAAATCCATACGAATAAGACCATAATCCCAAAGAATCATGAAAGACACAACTTGATATTCAAGGATAAACTAGGAGTTGCACTGAATTCCATTAAGAACCAAAAAGAAGCTTTCACAATAATCATTCTAAAATATATATAAAAATTTATTAATTGGAACAATTATAAAAAAGGTCCTTAAAACATCAACAAAATCAAGGAAACATTCATATTTTGGTGTAAAAATAATCTTTAAACATCTGACCCTCTCTTCCTCACCCTCGCTGAATGAAGATATGGACCCAGAGCCAGTTTTTTTAAGTATCTTGTCAAAATTCTCTCAAAATAATGCTATTCCAAAATGTTTGTGAAATACTAAATAATATTTTTCTTATCATGTTTGAATAAAGTACTTGCCTTATTTTTGCCTATATGGTAATTCAGAGTACAATATAATCCAATTTTAGCAGTAAGCATCCAACGGCTGGCAGGAGGGCAGACTGGAGACAGGGAGGGGACATTTTGGGGCAGAATGAGCCCTGGAGAGGATGAGATCAGCAGAGGCCCTCTCTACTGTAGCCTAACCACCACCTCTGGCCTATGGACATTACACCAGACTACTTGGAGTTCTGCCAGCTAAATAGCTGGTGGAGATCTAAGTAGATTCATAAAGCAGGCTTAGTTTCTTGGACTAAAATATCTCCCTTCTCACAGAGACCTTTAACCTGCTCCTGAGCTGTGGATGGATGTAGTGAAGGCCATGTGGTCCCACTGAGAATGCAATTTAGGTTTGGGTTGCGACGTGTGAATCTGAAGCATCCAGTTACCAATAAAACATTAACAGAACCACCTGTGGTTAAAGTATTAACAAATACTTTACCAATTGTACCAATGAGTGGAGTTCTAATTCTTCTTACTATATACACTGCATGGTATTTTGGCAAGTCTTAGGAGTACTGAGAAAGTGGAATATTCCAGTTTGGGATGAGTTAGACATCAGACTCTTGGAGAGACAGAAGATAACACATTTCACAAGGCTACAAGTACCGTAATTAAAGACATTATTTCACAGAAAAGCATACCAATCTGAAGAAAAAGTCCACTATGTCACATATTCAATAAAGTGAGCAAAAGACATCTTTTAAAAGTGAAATAATAACTTCAGATTCTCATTTATGCTCATGGAATTTTTATTAAGATGTAAAAAAAATTGACTTTAACTGAAGAATTTGTATTACACTGATCTGCCATTGAAAGTAGCAAAGAATTATATTCATGTTGATTTTGGACAGTTCACAGAGTGACTCATAACCAAATAATCCAAGTATGCTTTAAAAAGCATACTAAGCACTAAATTTTTGGAACAAATGCTGTCGTTCAAAAATTTGCTAAGCTAAGTTTTGTGGGCAAGCTTAAATCATAATACTCATATTATGCAACCTTTCCCACAGCTGATTCCCACATTCTTCCCATAATGTCACTTTAAAAATAAACATATATCAACTGTAACAATATACCAGTACCAAGATAAACTTTCTAAAATTAGAATATAAACCATTATGTAATTCACTAATGTTGAAGAATAAACATACTGAATATAACAATGCATTCACATACACAAAAAACCCATTTGTTATATTTTAGGCATTTTCCACAGCTCTGCACATGCTTGTACCATGTGATTTAAGAAGAATTATCTCTATGGTTGTACTTTAAGTTCCACATTACTATATTTACAATTTGTCAATATTAAGGGTTATGGTACCAGCACTGCTTTCATTTTCCAATGGATTAACATACCTATGAAGATTAAAAACTCACTATAGATTCATAAGATCTCTTTAAAAGCCTCCCTTCCCATTGCTCTAACAAACAGTGCTTCCTCTTATTTGAGAGCTTCACTTTTTACACGATAACTATCTGCCACTGTTATTCTGGCATTTCTTCCCTGCTGCAAAATTTAAATGCAAACAGGGACACATACTTAAATGATTGAGTCCAAAGGCTCAAGTGGGCCATAGCTTCCAACCGCATGCACTGGCTTCCAGCCACATGTAAAACATATTTAAAGTCTTATTTATTATTCATTCTTGCAATTTTGCCATGGGGAAAACAGACCAAGACCTGTACTGTGGTGTGCCTGCAGCAGAAAAAATAACCATGTAAAACTGTGAAACCACTCAGTTTTCTGTAGAACTGAATTCTGACTTTTTTGCTGTTCAACTAGTTTTTTCACTCCATTTCAGTTTTCAGGTGAGTCTTATTTGTCCAACTTGTAATAAAGGATTTTTCACACTCATTTGTCTTTTCCAGTATCATTATGAACTATCATTTGCAGAAGACCAGATTAACTATTTGACTGATTCCAGTATAGCAAGTGTGATGTGGGTGGCGCAAGTGGCTAAGACACTGTGCCTGTTGACCAGCAGGCCAGGGTTCGAGACCCGGGTCACCCCACAAGACAGGGTGAGCTCCTGTCCTTAGCCCAGCTCTGCAACGCCAGCTGGATCCAATTGTATTGGCTCTTCCTTTCCATTGGACTATTTCAGTGGCGTGGAGAGGGGGGATTTGCTGCTTGGGTAACAGCCTATCCTCCATAACAATCCAACCCAGGCTTTCGCGCTTCACATGCAGCGTATGCAGCACCGAGCACGATACCATAGTCTCTGAAGACCTATGGAGGCCTGCTTTTTTTTTGTTTTGTTCTCATTTTATGGCTATAATACTAACCCCAAGGAAGTGACAGAAAAGGTGGGCAATTTATAAGGCAACAAAACCTCCATCACCTTATAGATGTCAAGAAGATGAACTGACAATGAAACCAAAACCTTACTTTCCTAATTTTTTTCTAATTTTATACATTGTGCACATAAACAATTCGCATGTTTTACTGACAATTGTTAAAAAGTATAAGGATGGCAGTACTGCATTATTAAAGGCTAAGCTAGATAAAATACAGTAAAACCTGGGTTTGAGAGAGTTTTGGATTCAGAGAGTTTTGCAAGACAAGTAAATATTTCTAATAAATTTTGTCTTGCAATACAAGTGATGTATTGCATTACAAGCAAAAAATAGTCCCAACTGGGACAAGGCTGTTTCAGGACTCTGCCAGCACCTCCTCAGCCTCTCCTAAGACAGCCTATGCATGTCTACAAGAAGTAAGCCTATTACAGTCAATGAGGCTTTCAGTAAGGGGGGCAACGGAAAGGAGCCTGAGACCTAGATGTCTACTATAATGTAAGCCCCACTCCTATGTAAGGGGGCAGGTTGCAGCCTGCAACCAACTGCAGGTTAATTAGTTGATTTTTCTTTACATTTTGTATTTTTTTTATTATTTTGTATTATATTACAGTATTGTAATCATTTTATATGAATATTTTTAGGTTGTGGAATAAATTGAATTGTGGAAAAAACAAATTTTGGGGTTGTGGAATGAATTATCTGAGTTTCCATTATTTCTTATGGGAAAATTCACTTTGACAAACAAGCATTTTTTGTTATAAGCATGCTTCCAGAACAAATTATGCTCGTAAACCAAGGTACCACAGTATTAGATTGGAGGCTTGTTCTTGAGGATTTATGTTTTGATCATCAGCCTTTCCTCTGCCTTCTCTCAACTTAAATTACAGGCTTTCTTTTTTCCCATAACAACTAATAGCAACTCTGTGTCCTCCAAATTCATCTCAACTGTTTTCATCCAAAGAAACAGACACTTTGAGACCCGGTCACAGATTGTTCCCTTCACATGTAGCTTGGCCCTGAACTTGTCATTTTGGAACTGACAGCTCATCTACAGACTAAGTTTGTAATTAAAAACTCACAGCTATAAAGCTAAAAGTAATCTACAAAAATCACACAATATATTTCCAATTGGTACTTTTCAATTTCTGTTTGCACTATTGACTTACGGTAATTACAATCCAGCAAGTTCAAGGGAAACATTTTCCTAAATAAACAGGGAAAGTGAGACACTGGCCTGATAGAGCCAGAGGATGAAAAACTACCTTGTACCATCACCAGAACTGGGGTTCCTATTGCAACTGTGGTCAAAATCCAGAGCAGTTATGGGTCCATGCAGTTACGTCACCCTCTAGTGTTATATTATGGAAAGTCACCTTAACTGCTCCGGAGCAAAGGGCTTAATTTGACTTTAGGATATGGGCCTGTGTTTCTCTTCTGCTCCAACAAAACAATCATCACTTCCAATCCTTCCCCCCACCCATCAAATCACACTCTTTTTCTCCTGGAATAAAAATGGACTGGCAATAAAAATATGTTCTATATCAGCCTCTTTCTGAGTTTGGCAACCACTGTACCACTTTGCATGGTCCACTTACTGGAAGTACCACCATATGTTACCATAAACTTAAAAACACTCATATATATTGCTTTCAAATGGCTAATTTAAACATTATGGCTGCAGTTATTACCTCCAATTAGGTCAGCCTAAGCCCCAGCACAAGTCCTGTGCTGACCTGGGGATGCCATAAAACCCTTCTGCACCACTCCTGAGGGTGGGTTGGGCCAGTGTGCAGACAAGCACTTGCCTCCTTACATCACCACAGCAATGGGAAGACTGATGAGTTCTGCTGGCCTGGGTTGGGACTGCATCCTAGATTACATATTATTAAATCTAAATCTGAAATTATTAC
The DNA here is from genome assembly GCA_030015325.1 of Cryptoblepharus egeriae. Lineage (NCBI taxonomy): Eukaryota > Metazoa > Chordata > Lepidosauria > Squamata > Scincidae > Cryptoblepharus > Cryptoblepharus egeriae. The sequence continues at coordinate 168,930,079 of JAREYC010000002.1, forward strand.
ATATAATTTATCTATATATATAAAAGAGAAAAGTCACTGACTGACTGACTCATTCGCTGACTCACTGACTCATCAACACCCTGCCAAAACCGCAGACCCTAGAAGCATGAAATTTGGGGTGGGTGTTCCTTTCGTGACTGAGGGGTGTACTAAGAACAGGTTTTCAGAAATTCCAAACAGAAGGGGGTGAAAAGGGGCACAACGCATTTTCCTCCCTATACTTTGCATTGGAAAATTGGTGACTCATTTCATTTCATTATTTTTATTGGCATACAAAAATTGATGACTCATCAACATTCCGTGCGTGGGTGATGATGCGCATGGGGGTTGATGTGCATGGGGGAAAGTTGCGCATGGAGGACTGATGCGCATGGGGGATGTTGCGTATGGGGGAAAGTTGCGCACGGGGGGAAGTTGCGCACGGGGGGGTTTGATGCACACGGAGGGGTTGATGCACATGGAAGGGGTTGATGCGCTATGGGGGGATGGCGTATGGGGAAATGTTACTCTCGCAACGAGGGTTTGCTTTTCGCTAGTTTCATATAATTACAAGAAGGCTATATGTTTCCCTGCTCACAAGGAAAAGGAGGACAATGAACAATTTTTTTCCCAGGACACAGGCTAAAAAGAAGACATATGGTTATCCTGCCCATTTGTACCACCAGACACTAACTCAGTGGAATGAGTCCCACTGATTGAGAATCACTGTTCTATATTGTCAAAGAGAAGGTAGAGGTGAGGTGAAGAAACTGTAACAAAATATACACAGACAAGTACTGTATAATGTTTCATACAATTATAGTTACATATAGTTATGATAATGGTTAATAGAGAACACTGTTCTATGTTATAAAAGAGAAGGAAGAGGCAGAGGGGAAGTGAAATAACTGTAACAAAATGATACACAGACAAGTATTGTACAATGGGTTCATATATAGATATATATACCGTAGTCATGATAGTAGTTAATAGAGAACACTGTTCTATACAGTATTATAAAAAAGAAGTTGGGGTGAAGTAACTGTAACAAAATGATACACAGACTATATGTATATTTCCTATATAGTAACATATAGTCATGATAATGGTTGATAGAGAACACTGATCTATATTATAAAAGGGAAGGAAGAGGTGGGGGAGATGAAGTAACGGTAGCAAAACGATACGTGGACGAGGATAAGGGTTACTCTTTAGCAAAAGGAAGAAATGATAGGAGCAAAGCAGATACCACCAACAAGGCGTGTTCAGATGACACCATAAGAACGTCATATTTTGAAAGGAAGTAAAAAATGAAAAGTGAAAAGTGAAGAAATACTCACCCTGGGGAAGATGGAAGAAGGGCCCTCTTTTGTCCATGGGGGAAAGCGTCACATCTCTCTCAACCTAAAAAGAATAAGAAATTTAAATTGAGATTAAGACTTTGGGGTGGTGATGGGGTGGAAAGATCTCCCCGTTTTTGCTGGCCTCCCCACACCCCAGACTGTGCTGCGCACACTTTGAAGCTGCCCACTTTCACTTCCACAGCCACCCAGTCACCCACCTCGGGCAAGCCCAGTTTAGAAGGGAGTTTCAATTGGGTGGGAGGGGGCTGGAAAAGGGCCAGAGAAAGGCAGGAGCAGCAGCAACAGCACTGCCTCCCCACATCTCCTCAGCTTCCCCCACTTTCCCCCAACCCCAAAAAAAGAAAATTATTTCCCCAACTTGGACCTTTGAGAGGCAGGAAGGGGGTGCCTGGGCTGAGAGGCAGGGAAAGGGGAAGTGCCTGCAAAGGGTGCCAGTCACTCTCACTCACTCACTCACTCACTCACCCAGTCCTGCAGATGGTCCCTGGGGTGCGCCCACCCACTGCCAGCAGAACTGGTTTCCCGGGCTCTGGAGAGACCCCTGCCCAGGCAGGCAGTGGCAGCCACAGCTCCCGAGCAGCCCCTCTGCAGCCCTCTTGCACGGCACCCCTGCAAGGCTGCAGCTGCTCTGCTGGGGTTGGGCTGGGCTGCTGGGGGTTGGGCTGGGAGTGGGACCCAAGCAAGGCGCTCCGTCGTGCGGGCCTCCGCTTCGGGGCTCCGGGCAGAGTCAGCAGCTGCGTCACCGCGCAAAGGCTGCCGAGGGAGGCAGGAGACCGGCTGCTCCTCCTTCGGGGAGGCGCCAGGGACAGGCTCTGGGCTGAGAAAGAAACTTCAGGGGCTTCCTTTTCCTTGTCACCAGGCACAAGTGGGTATTATCATAAATTGTCCATAAATATAATTGTTCATATATATATATATATGTCCATATATATATGGACAATTATATTTATGGACAATTTATGGACAATTTATTATATATATGGACAATTTATGGACAATTATATATATATATATATATATATATATATATATATATATATATATATATATATATATATATATATATATATATATGATTATGATATATATGATTATGATATATAGATAATAAAAATACTTTATGATATAAAGATGTCTTACGGCACTTTTGTGACACCTCTGGGCTAATGCAAGGGGCTTGTGCCAGCCCATCAGTGGATTGGGATTGCATTCTTAGTATTTTTGAAAAATACTATTTGCAGAGTGTCATGTGTTTGATGTTGATTAAGGGCTCTTCTAATTCATCTGCTTATCAGTTATGATTTTTTTGTCACTAGCTAAAAATCAAGATTCAAAGATCCAGGTCAGAGATAATAATCTCCTCGTGGAAGATGAGACCATCAAAAATCATATTCCCGGAAATTGCTATAATGTTCTATTAGGGCGAAAAAAGGAAGCCACTGGAAGCCAAATATTGAAAGCCAGTAGAAGCATTTGTCTTAATTAAAATAACATGTTGAGATGTGTGTGTGGACGCACAGTGAGAATCAGAACCACAACAGCAACAATATATTAAAGCATTCCAAGTCTGTGTCATTCCCTGGCAATTGGCCAGCCTTATCAGTAGAGCAGCTTACCCATGCTTGACTTCTGTGCACCTGGGGCAAAATCCAGAGTAACTTCAGGAGTCCTTGCTCCAGTGAAAGAACAATTTACTCTGGATTCCCAATATGAATTTCCCATTGGTTTTCAGTAGGTGATACAGTAACTATGGGTGCACGTAATGTCTCTTACATGCTCACGTACTCTGGATTGTAGGTCTAGTGTTTCAGCTTACTATGGTTCCCATCTGTATTATTGCTGTGTTTTATGTAACCAGCCTCAACTTTGGAATTGAACAACCCGTGTAACATATATACCATGCTGCTTTGTTTTGCCATTTGACTTTCAAGTATATGTGTGATTTCACCGGTGCCCTTTCCAGAACAACTCATAAGTAAACCCATGAGTCTGACATATCTTTTCGTTGGCATCTCAGGCAACTTTCAAGCCCACAGAAAGGGTATACAGATTCTAACATACTTTTTTCCTCACAATGATGATGAAGTTCGACAGCAGAGTTTTTAGAAACAACAAAAAGAGAATGGGTGTGATTTCTTACGCAGGCACAATGTGCCATGATGCCTCTGCACCTTTTCTGTCTGATTTGTGCCTCATTCTGACTTTAATTCCTCCTCTTCTCATTTTAAAAGTCTAGTCCAAAGGTGTTTGGAGTTCTAATGTCTCTGCCTGCTTCTCTGGACTTCCATCCAAGTGGGCCCACCTGTGTCGTATATTTCACAAAAGCCTGTCTTGGGTTGATCTTGCAATGTTTAGATTGCTTATACAATTAGCCTGGCTCTGATAAGGCCAGATCTGTTTATCCAGCTTTCTCTCTGCTACTAAAACGATGCATTCCATCAGAACAGCCCTCAAATATTTATAGGACTTCTTTGTTTCTTTAATGGTAATCAGATAAATGTCAAATCAGCAATATGTGTTTGAATTGCCCCCTATGCTATGTATTAGAGAGAATGTCCACACATTCAACAGTACAACCTTGTTTATTCTGAAGTATGTCCTCACTATTTTCAGTGGTGGTTTCTCCAGTGGTGCATCTGATCACAGCCCAGTCTCCTTCATGCCTCGACACTTTTCTTGCCTCTGTTTTCAGTTCTAAAGGATATCAGATGTTACCAGATTTCATCCAAACAGCCACTTTTAGGGTACCTCAGTCCTATTTAGCAGTGAAGGAATGAACTATCATTTTGTTGATCTTTGTTTTGTTTTGTTTGTTTGTTTTTTTGTTTGTCAGCATTTAACAATGCTAGCCTTTTGTTAACAATGCCTTCTGTAATGGTACATAAGGTGACGGACAAGATTGAAGTTAGAAAATGTCAATAGCAAGGATGGGGAAATCCTCTGTTGGCCAGCAAAACTCTTTCATGGGAACACAGGGAATGCCTTGTCAGAGCAGACAATTGCAAGAAACATCAATAAATGGAATTACACATAGTTGTGGACTTTGGAAGACTGCTATAGCATTGAAGAGATTGGCAAGATGCATGTCAAAGCTTTTTAAGCATGTGGCTGCAATCCTAAAGATACTTTCCTTGTAGTAAGACCCATTGAACACAGTGGGGCTAACTTTTGAGTAGACATGGTTAGGATTGTGCTCTTAGAAACACATTTCTGGCTTGAACTCAGATGTGTGTTTTTTATGAAGGAGGAACCCTGCATAAAATCTAATTGGTGACTTTCCTAGGAGTAAGTCCTATTGCACACAATGGGATTTGGTTCTGATTAGACATGCTTTGGATTGTGCTGTCAGTCTTTTAAAGTTGCTGAGTGAAGGTCTTCGGGTTAAGCTGAGGAGAGGGAATGGTTAATATTATCCATTTAATTTCTGGCCATTTATCAAAAGTGCTCAAATATATGTGCTCTATATATTTTATCTTTGTGGGAGAAGAGAAGCTTAGAGGTGCCATTTTGAGTATGCAAATAGCTTGGAACAAAATTTAATGGAAATTAAACAACCTGTTTCTCTTTCTTCTGCTGATCCTGAATACTCTAGAACAGATATTTTACATGAATAAGAGCCCATCCGGTGCATGCCTACTAAGAAGTATGTCCCATTATAGTCAATGAGGTTTATTCACAGGAAAATGTGGATATTATCGTAGACTAAAGAAACAGGAGGTTCAGTGACACAGTACAGCACAACCTGCAGACAGGTGTCTCCGTTGTTTGTTTGGCTTCCTACCTTGACATCTTTCCCAGCAAAGAATAATGCAATCAGTACTTTGGTCTGGTTAATCTACCTGACCAGTTTACCTTTCCAAGGTCTGCAGTAAAGATTTTGAGTTACATTTGGACAAATTTGTCTATATGTAGAATTACCAAAACAAGCATATTAATGCATATGTTATTGTTTCATAGCCTGATCTTCAGCAAAGTGGGCTGCAGCAGTGGTTCCCAAATTGGGAGCCATGACTTTTCAGGGAGCTGTGGAATCCAACCAGGGGAGCTGCGGTATCACAAAAAACCTGCTGTCCTTTACAATAAGTAGAGGATTGTAGCCCTAATGGGAAGCCACAGTCAACAGCCCCATAGATCAAGGGATCCGCCAGTCAAAAACAATTGGGAATCACTGTGCTACCTACAGCAACAAACCAGGAATGAAGGCTGACATGTTGGGGTATTCTTTAACTGTGTGTGTATGTTCTCAAACCAATTTATTGCTACAACACTCTCTTGGCAACGTATTCTAATGATGTTACAAAGAGTTGAGGGATCATCCAACCATTTCCCCATATTTTTCAGTGACCGTTTTAACAATGCTAGCCTTTTTATTAAATAGGCAGCTGACAATTTAACTGGGCAAAAGGTATCTCCTGTTCAGTTATCTATTCTGGCTAGGACTGGACTCTTCTGCTAAGTGGAACAAAGTTAATGGAACAGGCACAGGATTTTGAAGAGGCAATACAATGCATGGACTTTGCTTCCCACATTTTCAAATATCTTTTTAAAAAAGGCATTTGTGATTCTGACGACAGAAATAGGAATGAAAGATATTCAGCTGGGTAAATAAGCAATTCTTTAGACGTTGGAATGGTCCAACTTAAAAATGGTGCTGCTTCCACAGATGGCTGACTTCTCCAGAGTGTCTTTGGAAGTTGGTTGACCAGCCTAAGATGAGTAGCATTCCTGACCACCATATGTCCGCCTTGAAGCACTCCTAAGCTATGTGCTTGCTTTTACAGGGCAATCCGTCCAGAACAGGCTGAGTGATTATTTCCAGATTAGCAATTCTACTAATCTAACAGCACCATTTATTTGACTTAAGCAGCTGGCCCAAAATCATATACAATTGAAACCAGCATTTCTGAAAGAATAACTGCACCATGACATGTAAAACCCATAAAGGAAACTCAGGGTTTCTTTCATCCATTAGTTCCGTCCTCCAACAAGGCAAGTTCCCCTCCCTGTGGAACTGAGGAATACACTCTTTTTCCTTCCAAGAGGGCTCAAAGCATATCTTGTTTTGTTCAGCATTTATTAGTCTTTCACCATGTAATGCAAAAATATTTGTTTAATGCTAATGTTCTTTGTCTTTTGTTAGACTAACAGCACAATCCTATGCATTATGCAGAAATAAGTCCTATTGTGTTCAGTGGGACTTACTCCCAGGATAGGATTGCAGCCTTAGCATTCAATCCTAACCAACTTTCAAGCACTGACATAGGTACGCCTGTGAGGCAGGTGCTGCATCCTACAGATGGGGAGCAATCAGACAACCCTACAATAGGTAAGGGAATCTTTGGTCCCTTACCTCGGAGATGCATTACCATTGCTTCAGAACTAGAATTTGTTATAATTGCACCTTCAATGTTTTTTCATGCTTTGTTCTGATTTTTTTAAAATCTTGTTAAAACGTATGTGCTATGTGGATTGTTTTCAACCATTACTTTACTCTGAATTTGATTTTTAAAAACCTTGTAAGCCACCATGGGCATTTGTATTGGCATGAGAAAGGTGGGATATAAATTCCCATCTAAAATAAAATAAATAGGCAATCTCTTCAGGGTTTGTCCCATGTGGTGGCTGGGTCTGCTTATTCTGGATTGAGGTCACCCAAACCATGATTGATGTGACATGTGGAGATCTGGCTGGCCTGTCACAGGGGCTTGTTGCCAGGACACTGCCTTTCTACCAAAGTGGTATCTATTAATCTACTTGCATTTGTATGCATTTCAAATATTAGGTTGGCAGAAGCTGGAACTAGTGACAGGAGCTCAGTCCATCATGCAGTATCCAGGTCTCAATCCAATTACTTGTCAATCTTCAGATCAACAGGCACAGCATCTTTAACCACTGAGCCACGGCATTTCCTAAAATCAATTTAAAAAATTAAGTACATTTTCACTTCTTAATCCATTAGTTGTAAATCTTCCACTTTAGTGTAGCTGAGATCACAGAACCTTGGATGGCAATTTTCTGGTGGCCAGCAATGCCAACCCTGCCCAGTTGCTGGGGTCTTGGCCTCCCCTTGGCCTCAACACCTCCTCTGAAAATGACTGGTCTGTGTTCTTGAGGGCTGAAAATAGTTATTTCTGGATTATGGCTAAAAATAAAAAATGGTAATTTTTGGCCTTCAGAAAGCCTCATATGAGTTACTCATATGTACTCATATGGGTACAAAAATGTACCCCGTGTTGTGGGAATAAAAATCTCCTGTATGCCATCCTCCCACTGTGCATCAACTCCCCATGCACATCAACCTCCAATGTCTATACCCCTATGCGCATCCCCCATGCGCAGCATCTCCCCATGCATAGCGTCCTCCCCAGTGCAACCCCTCCCTCAAACTACATCCCCCAGTGCATCAGGCACTGAGCACCAAATTGGCTGGATGTTGGTCAGTCTTCCACGTTAAGTATAGCACAAAAACATGTTGCACCCTTTTTCAGTCCCTTCTCCACATTGGTTCTTGGTGGGTGTTGATGTGACATAAGGGACACCCTTCCCAAATTTCATGTTTCTAGGTCCAGGGGTTGGAGCAGAGCATCCCTCAGTCACCGATTCTTCAATGTATAGGTAGGAAAATGCATTGCAGCCCATTTCACCCCCTTCTGGTTGGAATTTCCAAAAACCAGTTCTTAGCTGACTCCCTCCATCATGGAAGGAACACCCAACCCAAATTTCACGCTTCTAGGTCCAGTGGTTTTGGCTGGGCATTGATGAGTCAGTGAATCAGTATGACTTTTCATTTTCACATATATGGAACAGTGATTTTCAACCTTTTTCATCTGGTGGCACACTTAACAAGGCACTGAAATTGTCAAGGCACACACTCGTTAATTTTCCCATTGACAAGGCACACCAGACTGTTCAAATCCCCCAGTTTTCCTATTAATGAATGTCCATCTCCAACTTCCCACGGCACACCTGAGGACTATCTGCCTCACACCAGTGTGCCACAGCACACTGGTTGAAAAGCACTGATATAGAAAATGAGGGCCAGTGATGCCATGTGCAGCCTCCCCAGCTTCCTTCTCCAACATTCTTCAGTCACAATTGGAGCACATCTCCGGTCACATTTGAAGGCAGAGAAGGGCTGAACTGGAATGAATGCTCCAGGGCAACACTCCTTCCAACTTTGCTACTGATCTTCCATGTGGGCTTTGAATATATGAGTGGAACAATATATGGATGGAAGAATGTGTAGTTGTTGATATTTGTGAGTTGGAGTCCTTGAGGAGGTCAGATAGTGCGAGACTGTCTCCTAGTAAAACCCTTTGTCACAGCTTATCCTCTCCTTGCTTTTGGTTTTGAAGGGAATCTATCTCACCCCATACTGAGGTTTGCCATAATTACTCAGGTCCAGTTGAGTTCTATGCCTGCTTGGTCAAGGAACGGCTGGGAGCATTGCTCGTCATTGCATGTTGCTGCAGAAAACATACACATAAGAAGCTGAGAAGATTTCCAGGGGCAACTAGGAAGGTGCAATGCGCAAAATGCACACCAGAGTTCAAGTTGTCATAGCAGAGAATAAATGTACTCACAGGTAGCAGACAACAGGAATCAAGAATAAACAGTCCAGAGTCAATTCAAGCTTAATAACAATCCAATACAAGGTCCAAAAACAACAGAGCCTATGGATACCCTCTTCCACATTGCATAGGGAAGTGATGGGCAGTCAGTCGTTGGTTTATATACTTTGCCTGGAGGTGCTCACAGGTGTTCCTAATTGAAGCAACACCCCCTTGCTACGCAGGTGTAACTCCTTACGATGATGTACTGTAATGTTCCTTCGTTACATCTCCCAATTGAACTTGTCTGGGCCTACAGTCTAACAGAAGCATACATATTCTGCTGACACCAGTATTTTACTTACTTCTGTTACTGCCACTTGCAGTTAAGGGGGCAAACCCTCAAGGAGGCAAGACTACCCCTTTTGGTGCAGGGAATATATGCAGACATATGCATATATGACAATCTGCTAAAAGACAACTGACAGCACTAGAAAGACTAGCATGTTTCTCCCCCCCCCCCCCCAAATAAATTCCTAGATTGCAGTGAACCTCTGGATGCAAGGCTCAAGCGAGTTGAAACTCACAGCCATGACTCATAGATGTTTTACCTTAGAATACCTGCACTTTTGATCTGGGCTTCAGTCTCAGATTCATCCCACAGCAGGTCCTTTGCTGATCTCACACAGTAGTGTAAGACCTCAACAGCTTCTCTGGACACCAAAAAAGAAAAAATTAAAGTGTGAACAAGCAAGACACTATAGTTTTTAATGGATCACTTGCTTGGATAGGCTGGTGATATATTAATAAATCCTGAAGTGCAGTTAGGCCAGCCTCTCTGGCACTTTGGCCAGCCTAGCTATTGCACCAGAAAAGGCTTGGGCTGCCATAAGTCCACTAAGTCTGACCCAAGACAGATGGATCTGCACCAGCCAAGCAGCGCTAGCCTAGGTAGCTCAGTAGGGGTGTGGTGAGAGCATGTGGGGCATGGCTTAGAATGGTGGAGTTAGGCCATATTCGGACTCTGTTTCCAGGGTGTCATGGGCCTGCTCTGAGCCCTTCTGACAGGCCACCTCAGGAGCCCATTGGGACCCATGATAAGACAGAGTAAAATGGAAGTAAAAGAAAAAGTTATAAGTCTTATGCTGACCTAAGCACCACTCCTGCCTCTCAACCTCAGGATAAGCACAACAGCCCACCTCAGTATATGGCATAATTCCCACAGCCCACTCCAGCAGCCATTCCCCTTGCACCTACCCTACACTACAGGTACTGCCATCTCTTGCTGCAGATGTTACTGGTTGCCATGATCTCCTGGGCATCCTTATATGGAAGTCACCACAGCTATTCCTTGTTCAGTGTGATCTAAGGTGGGTCTCCTCAGAAGCTAGCCTGACCCAGGTGCTACTTACATGGTCCTCAGCAGCAGTTAGGCCAGCCTTAGAGGCATCCTAGCCCTGTGGATTTGGCCTGTGTCAGCTCAGGATATGGTCTCCTTAGGCCAGCTAATCTGAACCATTATCTCTGACCTAAATTCAGGATTGCACACTTAGGGTGCAATTTAGGCTGGCCTAACCCCTAAGGAGTGGGATAGAAGTGTCTTCTCTTCCTGCACTTTTGTGACACCCTCCCCCCCCCCATCAGCGCAGGACTTATGCCGGGGCTTGGGCTGGACTAAGTGGATCCACAGTCTCTTAAATTGTCAGACAATTAACTGACCATAAGTTTTTCAAATTACTTTATTCAAACATACTTTAGGACTAAGAATGGATGCAGCAGGGAGCATCTTGTGAAAGTGACTTTTCTGAAATCTGGGATCTCATGCAAGATCCCAGGAACCTTAGATACTTGAAGGAACATCTAAATGTATATGAACTTGCCTGAGGGTCTTTTTAGGAGCACTTGCTCCAAGTGCTCCTGCTCTGACAACTGTCCCTCAGGCCATTCCCTCCCAGAGAGAACTAAATGGCATTAAGATTATTTATTTTTAAAAGAGATAAAGCTGTTTTGTGCTCTTAAGTTAATACTGTATTTGATTACATGTTTTACTACTTTTAGGGTGCAATCCTGATTTTGTCCTGCATTAGTGCAAGTCCTTTGTGCAGGTCTGGAAAAGTCACAAATGTGCCATAAAGCATCTTCATGCCTTCCTGGGAGTAAGCTGCATTGGTGAACGGATGTGTGTCACCACAAGGAGGCCAGATCCAGCCTCTGGTGACCGAGGGAAGGAGCTCCAAACCAGTTGAGCTAGGTTGACACCCAGGGGGCAAGGAGAGGGTAGGCAGAGGGCATTCAAATCTCGCTCATTTAAATCAGGATGACCAGATTATTTCTGAACCCCATGGCCAAAATTCCTGAACCCCATGGCCAAAATTCCTAATCCCAGGCCAAAATTCCTACCCGCTTAAAAAAATTGCCAAAAAGTGTATTTTTTTTGTTTTGGTTTTTTGACAATAACTTTTGATAGGAAGGAGATATCTTCAAACTGATTTTTCCATTATATTCTGCTCTTCAATACGAATCCAACAACATATGGCTTGATGGGGTACTGTGCACTATTGCAAAGTTTCAAAATGAAGCCAAAATATAGGACAATGAAGCCAAAATGTAGGACACCCAGACAGGAGGCTGGATGTCACAGGATTGTAAGCTGCTCCTAGTAAAGATGCTTTTGGTAGTTGGTCAACAGTAATTTTTGTGGCCCTGATACTGTGCGCATGCTTTTCAAGATGTTTTGGGATAGCACCAATCACCACTGGAATCACTCTAGTCATTTTCTACTGCAGCCTTTCAATTTCAATTGGTAAATATTTGTATTTTGAAATATTTGTATTTTGTTATTTTTAAATTCTTTTTCTTCTACTTTGGGATTGTTATATTGATTATTTTGACTTGCTTTTTTTCTCCTCAACTACAGTTATGTCTGGTGTATTGTGATAGATGCTTGTCTTCAGTATTAGTATTTATATACTGCTTTTCAACTAAAGTTTCCAGGGTGGTTTACAGAAAAAAAATCAAATAATTAAATGGCTCCCTGTCCCAAAAGGGCTCACAATCTGAAAAGATGCACACCAGCGGACTACCACTAGAAAGACACTGCTGGAGGAGTGAAGATGGCTAGTTACTCTCCCCCTATTAAAGAAGAGGAAACCCCTCTTGAAAAGTGCCACTTGAGTTAGCTGGGGTGAATAGGAAAGTAATACCATGGGTAAATACTAAGTGGAAAGTTGCCCTTCCACTGATGATTACTCTCATGTTTGGGCATCTTCCGGTCTGTTCAGATAATCTCTACTGCTGCTGAACCACCCATGATTTGTCTCCTTAAGTGAAAGTGTTATTTGCAAAATACCATCTGATATTAGTCCAAAATTTGCATGAACTATGTACTTGCCCTCTGCAACAAATATTTTGCTAGGCAAATAAATTTTAATATTACACAATTCTCTTCTAATGACTGAAGTGCAGTAAAGTGAAGAAAAAACCCCAAAAGATATTGCTTAACTTTTTAGAAGTGCAAGGAGCCCTGAATAAGTACACATGATGTAAAAAGTAAGATGAATTTAGGCAGCTCTCCTAAAGACACTTTCCTGGAAAGGGAAGACCCATTGAACACAATGGGGCTTACTTTTGAGTAGACACACTTAGGATTGTGCTCTTAGATGGAAAAGGAATTTGACTTGGTTATTCAATGTCATTTTGTACACCGTCATTTGCTTCAGAAAAGCTCATACTCTGGAACTCCATGACTGAAAATTCAACATGTATCCAAGTGTAAAAACAATTAGTATATGCATTTGATTGACTGGAAAACATATAATGCTAAACTTTCAAATGGAGATAACAGTAGTCTCATACAAATACCTAATGTGACACTAGTAGATGGAAAGACTCCGTTTCTGTCTTAAGGAGCTTATGGCCTTAGATGTAAGAGAGAGGGAAATAGGAAGCACTTTTTCTATTAACAGTTAACATTTCAGTTCAGATTGTAGTTAGGCCGCTCACAACGGCCAGAAAAAAAATCTAAATCCACAAAAGCTCTTTATATTGTTTCAGGAAATTACCTGGAAATATCATAATATATGCTTTTCATGTGCAATATAAGTGTTTTGTTCTTATTTCATGATCTTAAAATCTGAAGAAAAAACAATCTGAAGAAAAAAAGTGCTTGACTATTGTAGAACCTCTTCTGAGAAGCTACTCCACAATTATGGGGAACAAACTGTACAACAAACATGCAAGACAAAAATAAGATCCGTCTTCAAAGGAACATGTACTGTCTAGATGGCATACATGTGACTAAACAACATGCATGTAGCATTCCAGCATCATCAATTTTCTACAGCACTTAAATAATGCCGAATACTAAACCATGTGCCACAAGAATCAAATAAAATGCATCATGGGCAGCAAAATCCCACACAGCAGTGCAGTAGAACTAGTGCAGGGCAGGAATTTTACAGGATTAATATATCTGCAAGGACCTTCAACCCCTTTGCTTTGTAGTAAAGCCCAGGCCTAAGTAATGATTCAACTTGGATCTGCCCAAACTACTATATATATATGGCACTCATGTCAGCACGTGCCACTGACAGAAGGCAAGGAAGCATTTCTGGGCAGAGGGCAGGCAGGCTGTTAATCCCATCCTGTGCTGGTCCTGATCTGCCCACACCACTACTGTTAACCCCTTCCTGTTAACCCCTTCCCACCCCCTGCCCTTTCCCACAAAATGCAATGCATTCATCATGTACTTCTTCCAGCATGTGCAGGCTGGCATGTGTCTTGGCACCAGTGCTGGCAACCACTATGCCATCATGGTGCTTTATGATACTTTCACAACAACTGGCAACACTGCAGCACATGCTATGTTGGTGTGGAGTGTGCACTGGGTATGACCATAAATTTATTATATGAAAACTGAGTTGCTATTTTTGAGTATGAATACCAGTGAAGGTGAAGGATAGCCCACCCTGCTTATGTGGCACTGAGCAGATCTAGGATTCATGTTCATCAATAAAGAACACTCAAGTGGTCAGGACTCCTCTTTTTCTTAATTTGGAGGTTATTTTGTGTCTGCCTATTTTTTCCAAATAAATTCAGTGGAATGACATAAGTTCATACAACTGCTACAAGTTGTTTTCCATGTTATGATGTTAAATAGGATCCCCAAAACTTTCAACTGCCAGGGCTACATTATATATTAATACAGAAAGCCAGAGTGAACCTCAGGGTGACCAGATGACTGGAAAAACCCAGATTTGTCCGGATGTCCTACATTTTGGCATCATTGTCTTACATTTTGGCTTCATTTTGAAACTTCGTGATAGTGCACAGTACCCCATCATGCCATATGTCGTTGGATTCATATTGAAAAGCAGAATCCAATGCAAAAATCAGTTTTGAGATATCTCCTTCCTATCAAAAGTTATGGTCAAAAAACCAAAAAACAAAAACAAAAAATACATTTTTTGGCAATTTTTTTCAGCTGATAGGAATTTTGGCCTGGGATTAGGAATTTTGGTCTTGAGGTTCAGGAATTATGGGTCTGGCGTCTGGTCACCCTGAGAGTGATGCAATTACTATCATGCAAAAAAGGTGTATATGTTTGATAAGCATGATACTGCCTTTATCATAGGCAATAATGCCTATTTTGTATAATTTTAAACAGCCATCTTAAATAATCTTTTTTTTCGCTCTAGCCTTTGTCAACTGACCGAAATTCCAATAATGAAACATTTATGCCAGTGGTAAGCAGTGGGTAAGTTTCCTGCCAGGTGGCAAGGAAGCATTTCTGGGCAGAGGGCAGGCAGGTGGAGGTGAATCTGGGCAGATGGAGGGCAGAACTGGAGGCAAAATGGACCAAGCAAGACAAAAAGTCTCTCTTTCCTGGAAGTAACCCTACAATCCAGAATAACTACGGGAGCACATGAGACATTTATGTCAATGTAGTTACTGCACCACCTAGTAAAAACCTATGGGAAATTCATATTGCAATCCAGAGTAAATTGTTCTTACACTGGAGCAAGAACTCCCCATAGTTTGCCCCTAAGGGCAAAATCCAGAGTAACTACAGGGGGTCCTTGCTCCGGTGTAAGAACAACTTACTTGGGATACCAATATGAATTTCCCATAGGTTTTCACTAGGTGGTGCAGTAACTACGGGTGCACATAAAGTCTCTTACATGTTCCCATAGTTTCTCTGGATTTGGGGGTTAGTCTCATTGAATACAAGGGGACTTATTTCCAATTAACTTACAGGGATGTGACAGTGATGTCACTTCTGATGCAATGGCACTTCTGGTCATGACATCACTGCCAGGTTGAAGACATATTCACATCCCAGCAAGTTTGACAGAGGGATCTGGTCTAATTTTAAGTTTCAAAGAGGATACTGGGCTGAAATGCCCAAATACCACTGTTATAGGTTCCACCACACGCTGACAGTGCAAAAAGAGCATGTGGATTATGGGTTACATGTTGTACCAGGAATACAGAAGCTGTGGCACTAAGCTAAACCATTTGAAGTACTTTCTACTAAAGCTATTAGTCAGATTTTGCATTATAGCTTTTGGAGTAAACCATGATTCTTCAAGGGCAGAGGCAGCCTGAGATGGAGCACTAGGCATTTGGGTGGATTGTCTTCATTGTCTGCTAATGGATGAAATTTCCCAAACCCATTTGAGTAGCAGCTGAGGAAATGAAATGCTATGTAGGTTGTCCTATATTCACATATTACTGGGGAAGACTGCTGGGATGAGAAGAGAGAATTTTTCTTTGAGGAGGACAGTTCTCAGAAAGCAAACAATAGGTGCTGAGCACTACCAGGAAATTGTAGGCAGCTTTCAGTAAAGCAAAAACAACATGTAAAAAACAACAACCAGAAGGAAGAAAATTGATTAGAATTGCACCCATAGTCTTCTCTTTCAAATGTAAATTGACTGTTAAGTTATCACCAGAGATTAAAAAAACCCTGACTGAAACCTAGTTCACATCTGATTCAAGTTTGTTCAGATATCTGAGTGGGAAATTTGACTATTGGTTAATTTCAGACAAGCCTATTAGAACTTTAGGGCTAGGTTCCTTTAATTGTATATATGAAAATGGTTCACCTAGGTTAAGACAAATGCAAAATAAGACGGCAAACCACAATGTTGTCCAGCTAGGAAATAGTTAACTCTGAGGAAGATTACTATTACTCTTCCATGCTGAATTGTTAAATGGATGCCTTGAGGGAAGGAAGTCTCAACTACAAAATATGGTTTTCCCCCCTTTGTTCCATCTTAATCTTCAGTAAATATTTTCCTTTGATTTGATTAAAACAAGCATGCCTACTACTTTTAACTCAGAGCAACTTACTCCTGTCTCTGATGCTTTACTGAGCATTGCATGCTACCTAGAGATGGCATGGGTGTACATGTGTTTGAATGGGGATGTGTTAAGAGGGGCTCATCCATTTATAAAGATTTGTTTGTGTTTTGTATAGTTTTTCAAGGGTATATCTAGCAGCTCTGATGCATATTGCGAATAAAGCTATGTGGTAATTTTTATTTTTAAATGAGTTTATGCTTTTATAAATGATTATTTTGACAAAAAACAAACTAAACAAACAAAATTCACATTTTATGAACAGAAACTGAACTTGTACAAAAAAGTTTATAAACAGAATATCATCTATGTTACATATACAGTTCATTAACTTTTTTCTGTACAGAGAAGTCAACTCTGAGATCTACAGAAGTTTTATCATTTTACTGTTTTGCTAAGATTGGAAAATCCAATGCCAACACATGTCATTAAGACTTTGTCACCACCCTTCTGTTCTTCAGATGACTGGGTTTCAATTTTAAACATAACTTGGAAATAGCTTCTCAAGTGCCGCAGAAATTCAATTCTGAAAAAGGAAGAGAAAGTGAAGATGAGGACAGAAGTACAAAAAATTTAAACTCTACTACAGTTAAGGCCAAACTTCTGTGCCACTCCTACAGGCTTGCCAATACACTGACATGCCCTGGCCAGGCCTCCCCACAGGAACAGGGAGATGAGTGAGATGCACTGACTTAAATTGGTTAGGATTGTCCCTAAATGTTTCAATTGGCTTTCAATTGAAGTTTTAAAAAAAAATTCAGGCACACCAGGTTGTGTGTATTCACAATAAGAATGGCTATGGCAGAGAAGTGCTAAAGATCTCTTGCTCCTCACCAGTTTCCCAAACACTTGTGCACACAAGTACAATATTCTTTAAGGAAAAATATAACCTTGGCTCAAATGATTATGTTAATGTGCAAGTCTAGTTTGGTGATTAATCAACATCTACTATACTCCAATATGCAACAATGAGATGAATTCAAAGATGCCTTGCAAGAACACAACACAGCCCTCTCCCTCTTATAGTTTCTTATGCTTCACCCCATGCTATTACAGAATATCCCATGTCCCCTAAAAGTGGCTCTTTGGATGTATAGGTAGAAGAGAAGAAAAAAATCCGTTGTTCAAGAAAAATGTCACTTGCATTTTTCTGGATCCAATCCAAGATTTTTTTTAACAAGAACACTTGCCTGATGATTTATAAAATGTATCAATTGCTTTCCAGGACTGCCCAAAGCAAAGTATAGGAAATTTTTAAAAATCACAGGTAAAAATTTACTTAGAGTGACAGGTTGCATAGTACTGAAAAATCTATCCAACTTTATAGCCCAATGTACCCATGTCAATGAACATCCTATAATAGGGAGCACTTAAAAAAGCATCCTCAATGTAAGGAAATATTTGTTTCCTTACTCATGGGCTACACTGCCATTGTTGGATAGGACTGAGCCCAAATCAAGGGGGCAAGTTAGTTTAAAAATTGAAATATTCATATGACAAATTCCAATACAAAGAGTATATGTTAGATATGAAAAGTTCAGAATGTTGAATATTTAGAATAGTTCTAAGAGTTACACATTTAGAGAACGCCATTTAAAAAATTTCAGTGTTTACACTTGCTTTGCATTGCCTTCTGCAACAGTTAGTTGCCATTTGTTTAAGCAATAAATGCACCCTGACCTAGATTTAAAGGCCCTAAAGCAAAAAAATTTGCACCTCAAAACAGTAGTTTTTTTAAAGCTGGTCTGAAAAATGCAGAGGATCAACAGCCATAATCACAGGATTAGGACAGAAGGTGTATTACTGGTGCACTGAGAATAGCCAGGAAATGCTAAATGCTTTGTAACTACAGAGCAAACACCCTCTTTCAGTTCCAAGAGTAGAAAAACAGAAAGAAACTAAAATCTTGCCACATGACCATTGGAAATAATGGATGAAGAGAAGCACCAGGGTCTTCATAGACCCATTTGTGCTACTGGTTTTGCCTGAATAAACCATCTTGGAAAGGAAGAATTTAATTGCACAAGTGCTCAGACATCCGAATGTAAGAAAAATATCAAGATCAACTAGTCAGCAACAGCAGCACCTAAAAAGTGTGATAGAAACCTCTATCCCAGACAGAAGAGGGCAGTGGAGAATAACTATCAGGACACATGTCCATTTCCAAGCCCTTCCCTCCCATTGAAAGGATTAGTAGTTCATGGGATCACAGGAGCTTCGTGGAAGGGTCATGAGGCAGCTTCAATTTTGAAACCAAGTGAGGCCAGTGACAATTGCTGGCATTATAGACAAAGCAGGGAACATCTCAACAAATCCTCTTCCTATATACAAATTGCATATTATTAAGGAATTAGTGGATTAGGAGAACTGTGAGTTGACAGAAGCAATTGGCGATCATGGACATTTTCATGAAGGAACTGGATTAAAGCCTTGAGAGATTTAACATAGCATCTCTTTCACCTCCCTTTTATATTCATAGCAAGTAGGTAAAATATATCTAACATGATCTTCGGCTGTTTAAGATCCAGAAGCCATATAATTTAATTTTTTGTTTATGGCTGCCTAAACCAGGTGTCTTCAAACTCAGGCGTGGGGGACAGATGTAGCCCACTGTGAGCCTTTAACCAGTCAGTGGCCAGCCTCTGGTCCTTCCCCAGTTGACCAAAAATGACTAGATGGTGAGGTGGGGAAGTGTGTGTTGGGATCCATTTAAGTGTGTATGATTTATTTCTGATGTGTGTTTCAGTGCTTGCAGAAATCCTGAAAAATTTAGCTCATTTATTCATTAATTGAAGTTCCCTCTCTAATGTATTTATTTAAATTTATATTTTTTTCTCGGCTTTCAATTTTTTTTAAAGAGCAGAAACAATTTACTGTGTATTTGAATTGACACTACAAGTGAAATAATTTCTTAGGCTAATTGGGCAAGAGGCACTCGTTCAAGTGGTTTTTATTTGGAAGGGGAAGAGGAACTAGCCCTCCTCACCCAAGCAATGTCTAGTATAGTGGCTTCTGCTGGTGTTCTTTTGCTTCTTTTCATAGACTGTGAGCCCTTTTGGGGACAGGGCTGCATTTGCCATTACTTTTTTCATTTTCTTTGTAAACCGCTTTGTGAACATTTTTGTTGGAAAGCAGTATATAAATACTGTTGATAGATTTTTTTGTTTTTAAGGAGGTTCAAGTCCTCAGGTCTGTGGTTAAAAATAAAACAACCTACCACTACTTTCAAGTTTGCTACCTCTTGTACAGGCTTTGTGGTTGATCCCTCACTGAGTAAATTCCTATACTGTACTCTCATTCTTACTTCTCCCCAATTCTAGTTCTGCACATGGTGTCATTTACTCTATACATACCCAACTCTTATTTGTCTTCTCCCCATGCTACTTTACAGCTGAACTCAAGGGTTTGTACTACTAATCCCCTCATTTCTGAGATTGGTTCCTTGAAGATCACATACACAATTGTTTGACTTTGGGCACAATCCAGAGTAACTACGGGAGCACATAAGAAACATTACGTGCACCCGTAGATACTGCACAATCTAGTGAAAAACTATGGGAAATTCATACTGCAATCCAGAGTAACTTGTTCTTGCTCTGGAGCAAGAACTCTCCATAGTTACTCTGGATTTCACCCTTTGATTGCCTTTTTGAGTCCCTGTATTACTATTTATCAATACACATTCCAGCCTCTCTTCCACACCACCCCAAGATCTCTTTATGGGATATTTATGGGATTTTAAGGTCACATGCCAAAGTTCAGCTGCACATTTTCAGTACATCATATTTCATCGTGATGGCACCATCATTCTTCAGTTATCACAGTACTGTACCTTTCATGTATACAGCAGCGGTACCATGATAACCGAAAAAGGACAGTTCACAGTCTAGTTGTTTAATATCAAACTGAAACAAAAATGTACTCTGAAGAACATCTAAAAATGAAGCCAATATGTTTTTTCCTGGGGCAGGATTAACAAGCCACTTAAAAAGAAAAGATAAATGTATTCCAATAGACACATCTCAATTGTGTCAAGACAGCTTCAGATTAATTGCTTAAAAACAACAGCTCAGATATTTCTTCCTCCATTCCCTCCCAAACACACACTTTGCAATGGTCAGATCCCTGACCATTTCTTCTCAATTTCCATAGATTGATATTGTCCTGAAACTTTAATATCAGCTGTCCAAAGGCCTGTTATTGTATGCCACAGGTACTCTAAACATGGGCCAGGGAACAAATACCTGAACAATATGTGTGTAACCTGTCACAGGAAGTTAATTGCTCTGGAACAGGAAAGTATCAGTGAGTAAAAAAGTCATTCGGGAAGGTGAATAAAAAGAGATTCCAGGCAATGTATGTTTTATTTAGCATGAAGTACAAAACAGCTAAACTCATTTCCTAAAGTACAAATAATTCCTTTTCATTTAAAAATGCAATAATCAGAGCAACAATAATCTATTATTCTGTGAAATTATAAGATTGAACACAACTGAGTAATTAGCCTTCAGGGAGGAAAAAAAAGAACTTACGTATATGGAGACAGTGGTCCTAGTAGGACTTTGGAAACATCCTGCTGTCCAAGGGTCATGAGGAGCAAAACAAGGCTCTGGTTTGTTGAATCCACACAGCCTCCCTGCAAATACAAACATTTTAATAATTAAGCTTTGTACTAACTAGCATATATGGGCAGAAAGGAGCAGTGGGAGGGAGCAGGGGACATTTGGTAAGGTACAGGACAGAAGTTCTTGCATTTCAAAGGTCAGTGATAACACAGAGATTTTGTAACATTTAACAAACCCAACTATGCAAAAGATATTGATACAAGTCTCAGAATTATTTGCAACGTTGCCTGAAACCAAACAGCATGAATGCAATCCTACATGGCAAGCCATTCATGCCCGTTAGATTCTAATGGCAGCAACTTTCATTGTGCCATCTCAAACCACAGCAAAGTTGAAATGAATTAAATCTATCTACACTGCAAAGTTTACTCCTGCTGTAACTAAAAAATTTTCTGAGAAGTGAAGAAGCCTGAACACCATCAAGCCCCAAACACTTTAGTTTTTTCCTTATTTTTGCCAATCTTGTGAAAAGTTGGTCTGGGAGCCATGTCAGCTGAAGAACATAAGCACTTCAGATACAAGGAAATAAACCCGTCACTTACTCTGTAAATCTCTTCAAGTAGTAATTTTGCACAGTTGATACCAAGGTCTTCTGGGAGTACTGCAGCACCTTCTCCTTGGGGGTTAGAGGCCAGCTCAGCACTAAGAAAGGTACCATTAGTAGTCTCTGCTACAAGAGAAAGACCAAAACCTGGAGACCTGAAAGAAGATAGGGAGAGACTGAAATACGTGTTGTTCTGATGTCTGATAAGGATTTCCATTGCTGACTCTCAGGGAGAAAGTGACTTCCTTCAAACATTGTACTATAACTATCACTAGGGCATAAAAACAGTCACCCCCAAAATCTGCCCCAACCCCACTCCCTTACACTGGACTCCCTTACACTCCCTTTCCTTTCCACCTAAACATTTACATTCATACTGAAGGCTGAATTTGCAGCATGGCATACCACGGAAATATTTACACCCCCTTCCAAGTGACTCATGCCAAGTCACCCATACACCCAGACCCCCTCACATTTTATATATAAAATGTGTGTGTATAATGTGTTTTATATATAAAATATATAAAATTATTTATATATAAAATATATAAAATTATTTTATATATATATATATATATATATATATATATATATATATATATATATATATATATATATAAAATGTGTGTGTGTGTGTTTCAAAACATTGTTCTTTATATTACTCAGAAATAAGCCTATTGTGTTTAGTAATATAGGCTGTAACCCTATCTTATTCAATGGAAACAAACACCTCTATATATGGCATAATGAACCACATACTACCATGTATTATGGTCTGGTTCAGGATTTATTTTTTATGTTTTCATGCCACCGAGGATCTCAAGGGTGGGTACTTGATTTCTTTCCTCTTCCTGTCTTCACAACAATCCTTTGAAGTAGGTGAGGCTGAAAGTGACTGAGCAGGGATTTAAACTTTCATGGTCTCAGTCCAACTTCAGAACTACTATCTCATTGTGGTTCCCAGTATCAGTCGAACAAATATGAAACAAATTGTGAGGAAATCAAGGGAAATCCAGTGTCTGGAAGGGACAAAAAGCAGGTCACCTTGACCCAGGACTGATATAAAGTCCTGAGTAGAGAAAGGATGAGACCAGTTCCTATTCAGGGAGAAAAAGGAACCACACAGAAATATTAAGAGATATACATTTCTGAATGGGCTGATGAGAAGTTTCTTCCCTCTTAATTACAGACCCATAACTACTTATGGGTAATTACGGAACTTATGGGTAAATTATGGCACTTACTTATAGACCCACAAAGTGGGTAGATCAACTGAACCACTGACCTAGAATTTTAAAAGACTGGTACTATGATGGACAGGTTGTGGGAAAGAAACTCCCAAATGCATGAGATGGCAAGAATCAGAAGAGCATCACCTGTACCATAAGGGGGCAAATAAATACCCTTCTTTTGAGATCCATCAGTTACATAGTTCTTACATAGACCCATCAGTTCTTTTACTTCACATAGACATGTCATGAACAAAAGGGACTCTTGCTCAACTGGAATGTGGTGCTATCGTTATGAGGAACCATAGGAAGCCAACTAGGAAGTCCACACCTGGAATTTCACTTCAGCCCCAAATCCACAAAGCACTTTCCTATTAGTCTTGCCAATTCCCCCTCCCCACCCCACAACTGCAAACTTACTTCCCAGAGCTGGTTCCCTTCATGTGATCTGTGTAAATGTAAATATCAGGCAAGAATTTATTGAGGATGCTCCTTGCAGAATCCACAATTCGGTTTGCTATCTGGGGTGATACTCTGACGGAATAGCTAGTTTACGAAGTTAAGGAATTCTTGTTAAATAATTGTAAAAGAAAAAAGAAGAGCAGCACAGATTCTGTGTGACAACACAGAAATGCTATTGTTTGCAAGGCACACCTGCACTCTCTTTTTTGGGGGTGAGGGGTGGGGGGCGGGAATCAAGCATACTCATGCCTGCATACTCATGCCCGCAGAAGCATATTCTGCCTGCAGAAAATTATGGTGCCATTTTACAAAGGTCAATGCATGTCCCTTCAAAAACTCTGCATACACCATTCAACAGCTGTACTATAGAAAAAGAAGCAAGAGCATCACAAATGTACTGTGACGCAACAATGCAGAAGATAGTGGGGTTGGCAGGAAGGCCTGCACCATCCTGGGGGTGCCAGTGATGGGTCTTAACAATATGTGCTAGGGCAGGTATGCTCCACACTGGGCAGCAAAGGGGGTGTAAAGAGAAGATCGAGAGGCAGTGTAATGTTGGAGAGAAGGGTACATTCCTTCCTGCAGTGTTTGCTTCCAGGGCTGGATATTTTATTTTATATCAGCTGTATAGATATCAGCTATATCTATCTAGATCGATATCTATCTATATTATAGAATAGAATAGAATATAGCTGATAAATTCTATATCAGCTATATATCATGACTGTGTAACTAGCAAAGCAGATATTTTAATCCATGCACAAACTGTGCAAAACAAAGGACGATTCAGATATGCCTATACAACACATTATTTTTAGATTCCACTTTTTTAAAGGGAGGATGAGGAGAGAAAATTGGGAGTTTAGTTTATAAAGTAGCTTTGTAGAGTAATGAAAATGGAAGCTGGGGAGAAACTCAGAGTGTGTGATACACATTGCAACCCAACAGAAAATAATTTACACAGTGAGAACCAGGCCTTTAAACCAGGCCTTTAAAACATGTTTCCTCTGACAATTTAAGAACTGGCTACAATTTATAATTCATTCCCCCTTTTTTAAAATCAGAAATGGCAAAAATAGGAATGCAAAGAGAGATAGGCTAGTAAAAATGTTAGTAGGCTAGTCACCTTAATGGCCTTCTTTCCAACGCTGGTGAAAACAACTTAAGAGTGAATTCCTCTGAGCAGTACCTGTCTAAATGTTTGTTAGGAAAGCAGAAAGGTATAGTGGAGAATTCAGAGACTGAAAGCATGTTATTCATTATAAAGGATACGCCACACCTCTGATGCGCTTAATTTTGCCAGGGTCAACAAACTGGATAGGTTTTAAAGTTTTCTTAATGGGACATACAAATACCACTTCTCCTCCTCCTTTGGGAGGCATCCCTCTTCTGGTGATCTGAAAGCAAACAAATCTGAGTTTATGGAAGAGTCACTGGTTTTCTAAACATCCAGAGGACCTACATATTTGTAATGTAACAACCACCCAAAAACGGAGACAAAATGAAATCCAAAGCAATAGTCCACATGATTATACCAGGATTTCACATTTGACAGGAAATGGTCATTTCATGAAATGTACATGCCCCTGTGCTTCAGTGTGGGTAGGCATGTATGAAAATGTCTCTACGAAAAGCAGAAAGCACACCACAGGTGGAAAACAGTGGCATGGTCTATCCTGGCCTACAAAACTCTTCTATCCATTATTCGTTACTTTGGATCCGCATATACAAAAAAAAAATTAAGCTGGACATCCGTATGGATCAGGATCCATTCAACTCCAGGAAGATAGCATTACCCCTAGGGAATAAGGATCGGCAAACAAAGAAAACCTGTCACAGTATAAAATTGCCTCATAAAATAAGCAGGCAACAGTCACACATTTTCTATTTATAAGCAGGCAATATTTATAGATACCATGATCTGGCGCTTTTTTTCTGGGGATACTCACTAGTACTCAGTACTGGTACCTTTTTCCACACACACACCCCCAGCAGCTAATTAATATGGGGATGAACTACCTATGCCACTGTGGTGACTACTGGCACCTATTTTCCTAGAAAAAAGCACAGCCTTGACCTATATTCAAATGTTTGGGATATCCAAATTTTATCCTATAGGAACTCTGTTATGGGTCAAATAAGAATAATGAATAAGGTTGGGAGAAGAAAAAAAGACATTCCCAAATTCCTCTTAACACATAGGTTTTGGGATGCTGATTACCAAATCAGCAGAAGAACTGGTTAGGTCAATAGATTGAACTCAATGGAAGTTAGCTTCTAATATACACTTTCCTGGGAACAATCACAATACACTTACTTCTGAGTATACACAAATAGAATATGCTATGAGTAGAGGTGTCTGAAATGGTATTTATTTTACAAAATCAAGCCATTCATGTTCAGTAAGCATGTAATACTTATTCACCAGAAACAAACACCTCCAGCTATGTGTCGAGTTTTAATTCTGCCTCATTTCAATTTCAGTGAGCATTATTTTGGTTTTACAGTGCAGGCAAAAGGGCCTTCCAGCAAAATGAGAATATAAATTAAAACAGCAACAATTTTTACCTTCATTTCCAACTCTTCACCATCAATTCCAAACCTTTTCAATAAAGGCAAAGCAGTGGCTTTAAGAACGTCCACCTAAAAGATATTGGACAGGAAAAGTTCATTTTGAGGAGAAGCCTTTATTTGTAACTTAATTCGAGGCTAAAGAAACACAAGACACCGAAGTAGCAACCACACAAAGTGCATTGACTGATCACAATCTACTAAAGTGGAAGAGAAAGTTGGAGAGGGTCAAGGAGAAAAGAGGAAGCAGTTGCAAGTTACTAAGCAGTTAAAGCTGTTGCGCCTGTTTAGAATCACACTAATGGTCGAATCTTATAAGTACCAGCTTATAGTCTGGTACTTATAGGATTGGGTGCTTCTTTTTGCTGGTACAAAAATACCCGCAAAATCTGCAGCTTCATATATTATTGTCACCAAACTATCATCTGTTTCCAAAAAGCTATGCTTGCGATCCTTTACGCATTTAGTCCTACTCTTACACGGATTTTACTTCAGCGATAACAGGATCAGGATATGGCTGTATGACAATCACAGCTCATCAGCAGATTCAGTACCTATCACTTCATTTGCTTGAAATATTAGTAAGCTTTTCTGGGCTGAGAAAAACAACTCGTCTCAAGGTCACCACTCTTTACACAGCAATGTTTCTGGTCCACTAACTAAACAGGCCAGGACAAGGGGAAGCTATGTCCCTATGCTCCACATTTTAATTTTATCTATTAGAAAAGGTGCTATTAGAAGCTTCATTTCCTCCTTGGATCTAAAAGGCCAGATAGACTTCACCTAGTAATGCTTCTCTGAGGATCTTGGAAAAGTATGTGCAATAGATTTCCCCAGAGTACATGTGCCATCTTTAAAGCATGCTCTCCACTACTGCCTTATGAGGGCATTGCTTAAAAAGGGAAAGGGTTGGGAGAGAAGGACACTTTGCTACTTACTGATGGATCTGCTACTTACCGATGGATCTACCTGATCATTTGTTATACCCCGGAGAACAATTCTTAATGAGTGTTTCATGAATGGTGCCAAGCAGAGAAGGCTCTCCAAGTAATACCCAATACTGCGGTTGGGACTACAATCATGTTCCAATGAGCCCCCATAGAGCAGGCCAGGCTGATAGTATAAAGTTGTCCCTTTTTTGAAAAACCAGAAAAAACATGTTGTTTACATTAAACCATACCCTAAATCTTTGTACCCACGCAAAATCACTGTTAGTCTGTACCTGGCTACAGTTATTCACGCATTCACACAGTTATTAATACAATCTGTGTACACAGAGTGCTAATCTGTACAACTGAATCCAGGAACAGCCACTTCCACATTACTAGATACATACCTATTGCATACATATCAGTTATATACATATACAGTGGTGCCTCACGTAAAGAATACCTCACGTAAAGTATGTTTCATGTTAACAAACAAAAATTTCTCTAGGATTCTGCTTCACATAACAAACTGTGCTTCACGTAAAGAACACATTCGTTGGCAGTTGTGGCAGACGCGGTGGCCGGCAGCCCTTTTAAAAAGCATCAGGGCTGCCAAGCGCACCTGCTCATAGCAAAAGCAGCGCTTCCGCGCTGCTCCTCCTGTGGCCGGGCGTCTGCTGGGCAGAGGGAGAGAAGAGCAGTGGAGAAGAGGGAAGCAGCTCAGGGCTAGCCAGAAGGGAGCAGGGGAGAGAAAGGCTCAAGATGGGGAGAAGGAGAAAGTGGGGAGAGACTTTGAAGGTGTCTTGGATTGCAGCGTCCTAACCATGTCTACCCAGAAGTAAGCCCCATTGTGTTAAATGGGTCTTACTCCCAGGAAAGTGTATTTAGGACTGCAGCCTAAGTAGACTTCATAAGATCGTGCACACTGAACGCATGTTTTGAATTCAATCCCAGTGTTTTGTCATCATTTTTACATCCAGTTAATATTTTTATATGCATATTTTTGGGGCTGTGGAACCAATCGTCTGAATTCCCATTATTTCCTATGGGAAAATGCGCTTCACGTAAAGAACGTTCATGTAACAAACATGCCTCCAGAACGAATTTGTTACATGAGGCATCACTGTATATGTATATGTTCAGTTACATATCTGCTGCATATAGGTACTAGGATCCACTTATAGCACTGGGATCTGCATTTTAAAATGACACTGTCAGGATCACCTAGCTATATGAAACAGAAATATATATTTCATTTATCAGTTATTCAGGATTCTGTTTTTGACTTTTTTACTATAATGTGTGTGCATATGTGTGAAGGACACTTCTGGACCACCTGCTGAGCTCCACGTTTACTGAATCACAACTATTCTGGTGGCCTTGTGTTCCCTTTCACAGTGGACTAATGAACATCAAGTTAAATACTAAAATCAGTTTTTTCCCACAATAACTGCTACATTTCAACAACAAATTTGATACTGAAAAATGGAATGGTAATCCAACCAGAAAAGTTGTTTTAAGGGCTGGGGGGGATTCAGGCTGATGTTCTTACTGGATCAACTTCAGCTCATCATAGAATCATATGATTAACATTGACATAGAAGTGTAGTTTTCTTAACATTTTAATTCAAACCAAGGCTAAAGCTTCACCTGCCAATTTTCTGTGTGTCAGAAGGATAGGACAGAAGCAAAGCCAATGAAAACGTACACTTGACATGCAAGGTAGAATTTTGTGCAATTTAAAAATTCAAATAATGCATCTATTTGCTCAGCTGTACAAGTATTTTGCATACAACCACTAACTTCCTGTGTTTGTTTTCTTCCTCATCAGCATACAATAAAACTGGGAAGAATTGCTTTAGAAGCGGAATATTAAATTCTATATACCCCCTCCACTGATCAGACTGGATTATTTTCAGCAAATGGATCTTTTAGCATTTTGCTGGTGAAATAATCCAGAGAAAATAAAACAAGAAATATGTTTGAGACACAATTACCTGTTTGGTTTATTTCAATTCTGGAGCCGTTAGTTATTTTGTCAATCAGCCTTATAAAGTTTGCTTCAAAATCTGTCGGAAAACAAACACTATTTATATACCGCTTTTCAACAAAAAGTTCATAAAGTGGTTTTGTGAACATAAAGCCCATTACTATATACAGAATTCATAGAATTTAGCAGTTATTTCAATAACTGACAACTGTCATGAACCCAAACATCATGAAGGGCCCTGGACAAAAAAAAATCCTGTTCTCATTTAACCCTTTAGCAGCCAACACCACAATTGTTTTTAAATACCATAAGTTTTATTGCCAGGTTTTGTTTATTTAATGTCTGGCAAATACATGGACTTATGGTAAATCAGATATCAATGTCCAGTCCTCCAAGCCATTTAACGACAGTGTGGTCTATACTGAGGGGGGGGGGGGGGGGGAGAAACAGACACTGGACTGATATAAGCTCTGGATGGACATTTGGACACAATGTGATGAATATTTTGTTGAGGAGCACCACAGTCACACTTGGGGAGATACAAGATCCCACTTAAAGAGCGAGTCCTTTTTGCCAAGTTATTATCAAGAGAGCCACTCATGTTGGCAGGTACCTGATACAGGACTTCAAAAATCATATTAGCATTTCAGAATATCCATCCTAAAGCAATCTAAATGGTTTCCAAATAGTTTGCAAAAAGAACTTTGAAAAGATTTATCTTTCAGAAGTTCTCTTCCAAATTACATTTATGGGGAATCTTGTTTTTAACTGCTGGTTTTCATTTTGCTGCAGCTGTAATATTTATTTTACAAGTGTATTTATTGTACTTTTTGTTTTTATGTTTTATTTGTAAGATGAACTTAAGAGTCTGTCTGGATCTTGCCAAAGGCCCATCTAGTCCGCCTTACAGTATCTCACAGTGGATCAACCACTGTTGCCCAGTGCCTGCTGGTACCCTTACGTGGTTCCTGGTAAGGATGCCTGGAGGTGTCTGTTACCCACTGCCACCTGGCGGTGCATGGTGCCTGGTAGGTATGAACAATGCCTGGTGGTGCCCAGCGCCTGATAGGGGTGCCCCATGCCTGGAGTTGATGGTGCCCAGTGGTGCCTGCAGCCTGAAGTGCCCAATAGGGATGCTAGGTGCCCAGTGGTGCATAATGGTGCATGGTAGGGATGCCTGGTGCTCAGTAGAGATATCTGCTGGTGCCTGCTGCTGCCTGCCACTGCCCCTGATGCCCTCTGGTGCCCATCACTGCCCAGCAATGCTAATGCCTGCTAGTGGTTGCCACACGGTGCCATCCATGCCCATCATTGCGCAGTCATGCCTGGGGCCCACAAAAATTATTGAAATTTTACTCCCGTAATGGCAGGTTCATTCCTAATGGCTAGTTATTATATATTATTATTAAAAGGAAAGAAATACCATATTGGATACACTATTTTTTTTCTTTTTCATAACAACAAAATACTGGACACAATTTTCTTTGCCATAACAACAAAAGAAAACACGATACTACAAAATGTAGAACATAATAAAATAAAAGCTAAAAAACACTTGTGTGGATTTCATGTAGTTTACTGAAACACTATAACTATATTCCTTTTACTGTATTTGCTTCCAAAAAGTTGTGTCATGTCTGCTCACAGAGAAAAGAAGGACATCTTTTCCTGGACCTGAGGCTAGAAAAGAGGACTTCAGGTCCCCTGCGAGAGATTAACCCTAACCCTCAGCATGAGGTTATATAGAGGGTTGTTGGAATTCTGATCAAGCACGATGAAGACATTGTTGCTGTATTCTTGTTGCAAACGACAACACTGTGAACAACACACATAACCTGTTGTGGATATTAGGCTGAAATCCCATCCACACTTACCTGGGAATAAGCCCCTTTGA
Organism: Cryptoblepharus egeriae; assembly: GCA_030015325.1. Classification (NCBI taxonomy): domain Eukaryota; kingdom Metazoa; phylum Chordata; class Lepidosauria; order Squamata; family Scincidae; genus Cryptoblepharus; species Cryptoblepharus egeriae. Next base: position 168,960,578 of record JAREYC010000002.1, read on the forward strand.
CTATAAGAGGTCCTACATCTGAGTAGACATACATCAGAACAGTAGCAGTTAAGACACCGTGCCCATCCACCAGCAGGCCAGAGTCTGAGACTTGGGTGCTTCAAGATGGAATGAGCTCCCGTCCCTTGCCCAGCTCCTGCCAACCTAGCAGTTTGAAAGCATGCAAATGCAAGTAGATAAATCGGTACCACCTCAGCGGAAAGGCAACAGCGCCTTGGTGTACAGTCATGCCAGCCACATGACTGTGGATGTGTTTTTGGACAATGCCAGCCCTTTGGCTTAGAAACGGGGATGAGCACTGCACTAGTCCTAGCACTAGTCAGGTGGAGGAGGATACCTTTACCTTTTACCTTTAGACATATATAGGACTGCACCCTCCTTTTCCTTGCAGGTGGCAACACTCTTTGCCAACCCCAGCTTTCATATAAACCAAACCTCAGAATCCACCCTCTCAACAGCAGCAGCAGCAGCAACAACAACCACCACCAACAACCACAACATGGATTCCTATGTTCATTGCTGCTGCCTCTGCAGGAATTCAACCCACCTGCTACTCCCAAGTGACCATATGTCCTCTTTTACCAGGACATGCCCTTTTTTACCCTGGGGAAAAAAAATCTTCATTGTCCTCCTTTCCCTTGTGAGCAGGCAGCATGTAGCCTTCTTGTAATTAATAAATTATATGTAACAGTTTTAAACTTCATGGTACTATAGTTATTGGAAACAATAAATTATATGGAATGAATTATATATGAATTGAATACAGTGTTTCAAGAAAGCACATGAAATCCATACATAAATGTTTTTAGATTTTATTTTTATATGTCCTCCTTTTTTCTTGGGTGTCCTACTTTTTTGTCCTGCTCTGCCATGTGGTCAACTGTGGCCACTTTCCCCCTGCAAGCCTCCACCCACCCCCAGCACCTCTGCCTCCCTCTGGACACGACACGCATGTCCATTCACACGTACCTCTCAGCCCCGGGTTGTCATCCTTGGCTCGGATCTTGCGGATTTTGACGGGGCGGCCGCTCAGCGTGGAGAGCACCAGCCTCTGCCGCAAGAAGTTGCACCCCACGTAGTTCAGGGAGTGAGACTGGCTGGCCATGGCAGGGACCTGAGCCGCGCTGCGTTCAGAGAGGCTGCAGCCCCCACGTGGTTTGCAACAGGAAGATGGAACGTTGAGACATCGATGGAACGTTGAGACATCGGCCGGGTCGAAGGGGAGGGGGCGGGGCTCCGGGGATGAAGGGGAGGGGCTGCTACTGCTGCTGCTTAAGGAGTTCCCTGGCCAACGGGTGCTGGAGTGGATAATGGGCAGTGAGAGCTAGGAAACCTGGGAAGGGGAGATGCATGTCTACTCAGAAGTAAGACCCATTATAGTCAGTGAGGCTTACTCCCAGGAAAGTGTGGATGGGCTTGCAGCCCCACGGCTCTATCCAATGCATATCTACTCAGAATTAAGCCCCATTATAGTCAATGGGGCTTACTCCCAGGAAAGTGAGGATGGGGTTGCAGCCCCACGCTCCTAGTCTATGCATGTCTACTCAGAAGTAAGACCCATTATACTCAATAGGGCTTACTCTCAGGAAAGTGTGGATGGGATTGCAGCCCCACAGCTCTATCCAATGCATGTCTACTCAGAGGTAAACTCCATTCTAGTCAATGGGGCTCACTCCCAGGAAAGTGAAGATGGGGTTGCAGCCCCACAGTCCTAGCCTTTGCATGTCTACTCGGAAGTAATTTCCATTATAGTCAATGGGGCTTATTCCCAGGAAAGTAAGGATGGGGTTGCAGCACCAGTCCCAGCCTATGCATGTCTACTCAGAAGTAAGTCCTATTATAATCAGGTCAGTGAGGTTTACTCCCAGGAAAGTGTGGATGGGATTGCATACACAGAGCCCCATCCAAGGCATGTCTACTCAGAAGTAAGACCCATTGTAGTCAATGGATCTTATCCCAGGAAAGCATGAATAGCACTGTGGCCCCGGTCCAATTCTGTGGACATCTACTCAGAAGAGTGTCCTGTTGTGTTCAGTAGGGCTTACTCCTAGAAATGTGTGGATAGGATTTTCAGAGCTCTCTGTTTATAATGAAGGGTGCTGTGGAATGACTGTCAACAACAGGAAGTAACATCTGCATCTGCAGAAGCTCCAACTGCACATGGATAGATGGATACATCTGATAAAATGGTTTGTGTTGCAGGCTAAGGCAACCACTTCTGTATTACATCTATTCTCTTTTTAATGGCTGCCACTATATGTACGTTAACCTGATTGGCTGTAAGCTCCACTGAGATCATTTAGACTTATGTTTGAAACAGTTGGGTGCATTTATAGCAGTGTACATACATGTAGCATTTGTTCACTGCAGCAATAACACTTTTAATGATGTGATAGCCACAGCATTATTTTCTGCTTCTACACAACCTAAAGCAGAAGATGAATTGGGCCATGTGGGGTTGTCTCAGGGTGAGAAGAGCTGCACCCACCATTCTCAAGTCTCAAGCCCCATCCCTAGCTGTGAAGTTCCCTGAACATCCCTACACATCCTCAGTGTGTTATTCTTCTATCGTTTATGTAACAGGCTTGTGGCCCCACAACCAGGCACTCAACAAAGAAAGAGATATGGAATTAGAGATCTCATGGGAAGTGTTCTCCATTTTTTTTGTTTCTTATATCAGTTCATATGGTCCTTCATCTTGTCTTGAAGCATTATTGATCCACTCCAAGTCCAACATGAACTTCAGGAATATGTTCTGCAAGATATATTGCAGGAAGAAGAATAAGGCTGCAGGACGAAAGGAAGTGGCAGTTTCTGCACTTGGAGAGAGGCACTGCTCTATAGGGTCAACCTTACAACTCAGCTTTCCTTATAAGTGTGGGGGATATGAAATCATACAAGCATTATGCCTGCCATGTTTTGGTCCTTTCTTGGCCACACCAGTCCTGACATCACTTCCTACATCTGGAGAGATGAACGCTGGCTGCAATTCTAAAGACACTTTCCTGGGAGTAAGATCCATTGAACACAATGGGGCTTACTTTTGAGTAGACATGGTTAGGATTGTGGTCTCCATTTCACATTTCATGGCAAATAGATTATTCTATGTGTGCACCTGGAAGAAATCTCCCTGCAATGTTCAGCTCTGCTTCTTTTTAGCTCATTAGAGAGTTGGAGTTTTAATGCCTGGAATATTTTTGTGTTCACTAGATGCGAATCTCATTTGTCAAAAATACTATATCCTTGGACTCCCTTTGCTCTTTGAGCAGCACTTGGTCTTTGGTAGGCAATGAAAACTCAAGCCTACCATGAAGCCCACCATCTCTACCACCTGATGATGTCCCAATGAAAGATGCAACTTGATGTTTGAGGCACATTTATAGACATCCAGGATCTGGGTTAAAGAACATTTGTCATGGAGTTATGACCTACAACACTGTCAAATTTAATATTTGAAACTTTTCAAAGGTTTGTGGAGGGGCCCAACTTCTGAGTCCTGGGAACAGCAGATCTGCCATTTGTTCAGCTTCCAGGCATCACTGAGGCAGAGCCTAGGCTTGTCCCCAGTCTATTTTGTGTCCTATGATTCTCCACTCCAATTTTCACAGGAGAGAGCTTTCCAATTTTGTGGTCCTCTGGTTTTCAACCCAGGAAGTGGGGTTCCTTTGCTATGATTGGACCCCACTTGACTCCTGAGCACATTCTAACTGCTGCAATTTCACCTTCCACCATCCCTGGAGCACAGGGTGACCATCTAGAATGGAGGACAGAGTGCCTGTACTATTAAACATTGCATAGACAAGGGAATTTAGGCAGGTTTAGCTCAACATAGAAGGGTTTTAAAAGCAGCACCTGCCTAAATTCCTCCTGCTATGCAACGCTTAAAGGTAGAGGCACTCTGTCCTCCATTCTGTATGATCACCCTGAAGAGCAGCCAATCTGGTTGTGGACCAGATTGAGAAAATTTTTGTCAGTCAGTCAGTTAGTTAGTAGTCAGTCAGTATCAGTATTAATCAACAGTATGTATCAAAAATTCTTCAGTGTGCATCAAAGATTACATCTGTGCACAGAGGTCCAGCCTTGGACTGGAGAGGTCAACCAAGTCACTGCACACTATCATCTGAAGTGGCAGATGTCTGCAGGAAGACATTGCACTCTTATCATCCTTCACAGTTCATAAAATCTTTATGTTGTTTGTTGATGGTATTTGCTCCAGTCCAGGATACAAGCAATAATGAGCTGGTGCTCATCTTATACAGTACATTGTATTCCTGTTTTTCTGCAGGTATGCTGGGACCTTAATACTGGGATCTTCTGCTTTGTCACTGCACCACCACCCCTTCACTTTATATTTGAAGTGTATGTTTTGAATCCATACATTCAGGTCTACTAAAAAAGCAGGCTTCCGTCAGTCTTGAAAGACTATGGTATCATGCTCGGCTCTGCATACGCTGCATGCGAAGCACGAAAGCCTGGGTTAGATTGTTATGGAGGATAGACTGTTGCCCAAGCAGCAAATCCCCCCTCTCCACACCACTGAATTAGTCCACTGAAAGGCAGAGCCAATACGATTGGATCCAGCTGCGTCGCAGAGCTGGGCTAAGGACAGGAGCTCACCCTGTCTTGTGGGGCTGACCCGGGTCTTGAATCCTGGCCTGCAATATGCAGCTTAAAAAGATGAGGAAAGTCTTATATATCAAAACTGAAAGTTATGTTTCTGTCACAGAGAATTAGTGACATCTATTGGTTAGAGACAGTACTGTATAGCTATAGGATGCTTGGGAAAAACAAAACTTTAAAATACTGTAGTCTTTTTATGAGCTCTGTGGAGGAGGCTTTTGTTGTCTTTCTTTGAGACTGAATTTCTGCCAGTGCTTATCCCATAAATCTGTTTCCAGTATCAATGCCAATTTATCGAGTAAGTGAAGTAATTCCGAAGAATGGGCTTGCTTATTTCCAGCCATACATACAAGCCTGTACCAAAAAAGTTGGTTTTTAGTTGTGTACTGATAAGAAGAGAGTTGGCTACTTATGTAACCTTGATTTCCATATTTGGTGCAAAGATGGTTCTTGCAGGAAAGCCGGCACAAGATATATGGAAAGATACAATCAGGTAAGAACAGGCCATGTGCCAGTGATTTTAATGGGCTTACAATGCAATCCTAAGCATGTCTACTCAGAAGAAAGTCCCATTGTGTTCAATATTACTTACCCTAGGAAAGTGTGGTTAGGATTGCAGCCATAGGTTTAGGATTCTTATGAAGCTGTGTAGTTCTGCAGCATGGAAGGCCCCATGCTGGAAGTTCAGCAATGACACATGATGTCATTGTTGAAAGTATGGAGATGGCGTCATGGTGTGGTAACAACTAATTTATGAATTTTAATATTTTATTTTAAAATGTTTATATTGTAATAGGAATTTATGATACCTGTAACAATCTCACACCCAATAGATACTATCTTTTAACTTCTTTAATCTTAATTCTAGATAGTAAGAACCAGAAAAAGGAAAGCAAATTACCTCAGTTGTATTTTATCTGAAGTATCTAGTTGTATCTTTTTACCTTTAACGTTTTGATACCTACAATGTATAATTTAAATTGATACTTGCTTGTAAGCTTGTATATCATTTTTATTCTTGTCTGAGATCTTAATAAAGTTGAATTGAATTGAATGATGCAGTAATGATGCTACACAATAAGAAAAGGAGTCTGGGCATAGACCCTGTTCAGGGAATATCACTTATGCTTTACTCTGCCTGAGATTTAACTCTGCCTACCTATACTTAACTCTATTCAGTATGATAACATCTTTGGGTGCAATCCTGAGTAACTACGGGGAGTCCTTGCTCCGGTGTAAGAACAATTTGCTCTGGATTGCAATATGAATTCCCCATAGGTTTTCACTAGGTGTTGCGGTAACTACGGGTGCACGTAAAGTCTCTTACGTGCTCCCGTAGTTGCTCTGGATTGTAGGGTTTGTTTAAATTCCACCTTAATTTAATCCAAGCATAGGAAATGTTATACTGAGTAAAGTCTAAAAAAAAGATCTTTGAAAAGGAGTCATCAACATCTTTGAAAAGGAGTCGCTGCCCAACTCGGCTGATAAAGTAGAACTAGCTCAGAAAAGAATTTCTGCAGAAATATGTACAGTGCAATCCTAAGCATGTCTATCCAGAAGTAAGTCCCACTGTCTTTAATAGTACTTATTCCCAGGAAAGAGTGGTTAGGCTCACAGCCATAGTGTTGTTTCTTTTATTTTTTTCATCTTTGTGCTTCCAGTGCTCTTATGTTGCTTAAATTCTGAGTCCTAAATTCATGATGCTTAAATTTTGCTTTAAGGCAGAATTTTTGACAGGGCAGCTATTGCAGGTGAAGCCAACCTTATCAGTGGCGTAGCTGCCATCTATGGCACTTGTAAGCCATGACTCCTGAGGTCACCCCTGCCACCAGAAGTTACTGACTTAGAAGTAACTGTGGTGACATGATGGCTGCAATCCTAAAGACACTTTCCTGGGAGTAAGATCCATTGAACACAATGAGATTTACTTTTGAGTAGACATGGTTAGGATTGTACTCAAAGTCAGCCCCAATTGCTTCTGGATTACAACACTCCAGAGTGTTTTTGTGCTGCTCTGAATGGTCAGTCACCTTTTGTTAGAACAGGTGGAAGCTGAGAAAGCATTTTGCTATTCAGCACAATCCATAACCTTTCCAAGAAGCTGGGAGGGGAAAGGTGGCTTGACGTACCCTCATATGTGGTATGCAGGTCTTGTATCTATTGGCCCTGCTTTAGCTACACCATTGGCAACACGGCTTACTTCTGAATAGACATGCATAGAATTAACACTGTTAAAAGAGAATTGTATCACTATTTCAATACATCATTGAGAACCATTTTAACTTGATGGCTTATTTTCCATACAGTCAGTGATGGGCTTCAAAGAAATTAACAACCGGTTCTCTGCCCATCTGGCAGCCACTTTTAAATGGATATTTTTAAACTTTATATTGCCTATCTCTCGTTAACAACCGGTTCTATAGAGTAGGTGCGAACCTGCTGGAGCCCACCACTGCATACAGTACAGCCAAATCAAGACCTATGGCTGCATCTTTTGCAGAGGACGAACCTGGAATTATTTTCCTTCATTTTATATGTAAGAATATGCACTTCTGATTTTACCCATTGAACAGAATAAAGAGTGGCTGGTAAACCAGGACAGTCCAAAATTGCCAGGTTGCAGCTTTTCACTACTGAAGTGCCTGCCAATCTGCAAGGCTAATGCCACAAATGTTACACAGTTGAAGGAAACCAGCAATGTGAGCAGCGCAATCTGGTGATTGTAAGGGTGACACATGTTAGAGTTTAGTTAATGGTTACATTGGGTGCTCAGACAATGACAACCAACTCTCAAGGCCTCATCAAACCATGTTTAGGGATAGCCAAATCTCACACCTTATTGGTTTGTTGGTAGAAAATATCTTTGTTTTCCAATCCAGGGAGTGTGAAGAGCAAAGTCTAGTCTGTCACAGCATGAAGTAAGGAGTGGCAACATTTGGCCCACTCTAAGGCTGGCCCTGTTTAAAATTATAACACACGTATCACCTATACAGTATTATTTTCAAATCTGTGCATTATGTATGTACATTTGGAGCACAATCCTAACCACGTCTACTCAAAAGTAAGTCCCATTATGTTCAATGGGTCTTAGGAATGTGTCTGTAGGATTGCAGCAATAACGATAAATTTCTGTCACATCACACAATAGGCATGTGCCTTGCCTGAAGAATAACATACCTTACAATCCAGAGTAACTATGGGAGCACTTAAGAGACATTACATGCATCTGTAGTTAGGGCACAGCCTAGTGAAAACCTATGGGAAATTCATATTGCAATCCAGAGTAAATTGTTCTTACACCGGAGCAGGTACTCCCTGTAGTTACTCTGGATTGTGCCCAAAGTCTACTATCTGGTGGCTGAAAGCCAATATTTAGATTATTCAGTGATAAGGAAGAAGTGATGACACAGTTGATGGAGGTTTGGAATAATGACCTAAACTTAAAATATTGAACATTATGTGTGAATAATGTCGGTCTTTTCCAACAAGTTTTAAGCATTTTATAAGATGGCATTACTTTTTACCTGAATCATTGATGCTCAAATAAAAAGACTGGAAGAAAAATAAAACAATCCAAGAGTAGGAGAAAAAAAGTCTGGATTTCATGTGGTTGAGAGATGTTTAAAATAACTAATTTGATGAAAGATAAAATGGATGACTGAGTATTTGTGATGGATTAAAGAGACACTGAGAAGTTGCATAACTTGCCCAATTTATTACTGCACCGGGCAGAGACATCGCCAAAAATAGAAGCCTGAAATGGATGCTGCTACAAATCCATAGCTAACTTGACACTACTAATTACACACTGTTCTACTCCTTCAAGATAATCTGGAAGGCAAAAAGACTGTGACTGCATCCCGCAAACCATTTACTCTAGTAAATAATCTCTTGAACTGTACTTGGACTGCTTTAGGTAGAATGATTGTGGATTACAGCAGAAAGAATGAATTTCTTTTGGATTGTCACTTGGAGATCTCATTCCATAAAAATCTAAAAAGCATTAAAAGAAACATCATCAAGAAAAAACCGAAACTGAAACTCTAGCTACACCAAGGAGGCAGTGGTGTAGCTAGAGGCGTGCAAGGCACTAAAGCTGCAATCCTAAGCATACTTTCCTGAGAGTAGGCCCCCTTGTATTCAATAGGACTTTCTTCTGAATAGTCAGGCTTAGGACGGCACTAGGACTGCAGCCTAAGGGTGCAATCCTAACCATGTCTACTCAAAAGTAAGCCTCATTTGTTCAATGGGTCTTACTCCCAGGAAACTGTGTTTAGGATTGCAGCCTAAGTTTTGCAAGCACCTGAATGCACCATGCAAGCAGCCTCTCCCCTTTGGAGCCATTCACTGTTTTGCTCCCGCTGCCCATAAAGGCTCCAAAGAGGAGGGGAAAGGGCCACTCACATGGTGCATTCAAGCGCCTGCAGAACTTAGTGCTTTTCACCAGTGGTGGGATTCAGATACATTAACAACAGGTTCTGTGTCCCATTAGTAACCAGTTCTCAGAACCAGGCGCTCATTAGCAAAGGTTTCTATAGAACCTGTCACAACCCCCTGAAGCCCACCATTGCTTTACACCCCTTCCAGCTATGCCACTACCTGGTGGCTAATGATAAATGCTAAATGGGATGAGGGTGGGCTATAAAATAACAGTCTGAGAAAATTCCCCATTTGTAATTCTTGTCTCAGAAATCCAGTGTTCTCATTGTTTTCTCAGAAGTTGGATTGGGATTCTCCAGAATGTATTCCATATTAGGATTCCAGATTCTCTGGAAGAGAAGAGTTCTATGAGCTGCCCGTGGTACAGTTACCTACCTCATAGGATTGTTGTGAAGACAAAAAAGATTTTAAAAATCTACAAAAAAGATTTCAGAAAAGCTATTTAACCTCATTTGGACATTTGTTTCAGAATGAAAAAGGTAGGGGATAATCCCTTAGACAGACAGACAGACAGATAGACAGATAGATAGATAGATAGATAGATAGATAGATAGATAGATAGATAGATAGATAGATAGATAGATAGATAGATAGGGGAGAGTCTACAGTGTTTCCATAACCAGTGGTGAAGAATACTGGTATATTCATAGTCACACCATGCTAAGATTAACAACAACATTCAAATTTCTTTGTAAGGAACTTCTTCTCATCCCACTTATTGATACTTTGAAACTTACTGGAACTGAGAAAAGCTCCCTCCTTACACAGCTTTGGTAGGGTCTTTATGTGCAAGAGTTTTTAATTGATGTGGAGGTTGGTGTGTTGGTTGTTGTGTTTTTAGTTGTTTATACCGTAATCAATGACTTTTAAAAAAAATGTTTTTAAATATTTTATTGATCACGTGTTTTTAATCTGTGTTGTGATCTCCCTTGAGTCTGCTTTGCAGAGAAAGGAGGGTTACAAACAAACAAATAAATATTGCTCAATCCAACCCAGGATTCAGCCATTGATTGGAGAGAGAGACTGAATAAAAGTTTTCTGTTACTGTAAAAAATGTGGGGGGACCGAACTAGATCCACTATGGCTGCAATCCTAAAGACACTTTCCTTGGAGTAAGAGCCACTGAACACAATGGTGCTTGCATTTTGAGTAGACATGGTTAGGACTGTGCCCAACAAGGAGGCTCCTGGTTGGAGGCAACTGCAGGGTTGGTGCAGAATTGAGTAGTAACCTCTTTGCAGGGCTGCTTTTCTCATCCAGGGGAAGGGGATAAAAATTCCCTTTACAGAAGGGGCTGCCAGGACCCAAGGCACAAAAGGAGGACCTGTCCTGGAAAAAGAGGATATGGTCCCCCTAGGGGTGTTGTTCCTGGGCTGGGCTAAGGCAGGGGAGGAGCTGCTGGAGGGACATCCATTTCCTGGCCTCCCTGGGTGCAGAGGATGCTCTGGCGGCACCTGGACCCCTCTTGACCTCCTGCTCCAGCCCAGCCCGCCCAGCCCAGGCTGCCTCCTCCTCCTCCTCCTCCTCCTCTTCTCCTCCTCCTCCTCCCTGCAGCGCCATGGTGGGGCAGCTGTTGCGGGCGGTGATCATGGGGCCGCCGGGCTCCGGGAAAGGCACCGTCTCCGGCCGCATCCTCAAGCACTTCGCCCTGAAGCACCTCTCCAGCGGGGACCTGCTCAGGGACAACATGAACAGGAGCACAGGTGGGTAGGTAGGTGGGTGGGGGCAACACAAGGCCCTCCTGCCAGGACAAGTCCTCCTTTTCAGCCTGGAGTCCGGGGAAAAAGCTGCCTTGTCCTCCTTTTCCTTGTGAGCCTTCTTGGAATTCAGAAATTATTTGTAATAAAATTAAGCATATGTATGTATGTATGTATGTATGTGACCACATGTCCTCTTTTTCCAGGTCATGTCCCTTTTTTAAAAGCCTGGGGTCCCTGGGGGGAAAAACATCTTCATTGTCCTCTTTTTCCTTGTGAGCAGGCAGTATGTTGCCTTTTCTGATTCATTAATTAGATGTTATAAATTAGATGTTATAAATTATTTCATTTAATAATTAAAATAGTGTTTAAATTCACTACATGAAAACATATATCAGTGTTTTTAGCTTTTATTCTGTCCTGTATTTTTTGGGGGGAGTGTCCTACATTTTGTGGTTATGATATATGGTCACCATGAGCCTTGAGATGGGATAGGGGGCTGATCAGGGACCATATGTGGATCCATATGTTCCCCCAATTTCCTTGCAGAGACTGCAAACATTTGGGTAGAGGACCTTGTTCCTAACTGGTGCACATTGATCTGGTGCAGGATATAGAAGACACAGTCCTAGACATGTCTACTCAGGAGCAAATCCTGTTGTGTTCAGCAATGCTTAGTTCCCAGGAAAGTGTAGTTAGGACTGCAGTCTCAAACTGGCACAAGTACTTTCTGATCTAATGCTATAGTGGTGTGTGGGGGTTTAGGGTTAGCCTTGTGAAATTCCTGGTTCTGCAGCTCCCAGAGCCCTTCTGGACAAAAAGCCAGAAACTATTACCATTGACCATGTTTGAGATTAAGAACATCAGAAGAGCCTCTGCTGGATCAGGCCAAAGACTCATCTAGTCCAGCTTCCTATATCTCATGGTGCTCCATCAGATGCTCCAGGGAGCATACAAGAAGGGTGACCATATATCTTTTTTAGCCTTATGTCCTGGGGGAAAAATGGTTGTCCCCAATTTCTTTGTGAACAGAAAATCTGAGCATTTCCTTACTTAACAAGTGAGGTTAAGTAATCTGAATCAGATTTTGATTATTCTCTTTGTACATCCTAATGAAGGTCAGTGATCACTTTAAGAGCATTAGAATTGAGTTAATTAGGTGCTTATGACAGTTTTCAAATAGGTGCCTGTCAGGCTAGCATTGACTGAACTGGGGAGTCACAGAGCTTCGCCTGATGCCCTGTAGGGGGAAAAATCAATCTATGCTTTGAATTTAAATTACATTTAAATTACATTTAATTAAATTACATTTAAATTACTTGATTCAGAAAATGCATGTGTGTAAGATGCTTGAATGAGGATGGGTTAGACACAGTCAGTGGTTCTCTTTGTTACATTGTGTCACTGCAATACAATGTTCACATTTCCTGGGGTAGGGAATCCGGCATCTAGCCAGTTTAAACATACCCTGCATTAGTCAAAGGTTCAGTTAAGTTAAACATTCACTTGAACTGACACTTGCAAACTGAAACGTCTGACAGTGGTGCTAATGTACATTAAATGTAGACCTAAATGAAATAAACTATTCACAGAAGTTACTGCTGAAACAGAATGAAGTCAGAAGCACATCTTGGGTGGAGAGGAGTCTATGATCAGATATGTCCATGGGAAGTGAGAAGGCTACACATCTCAAGATGTGACTCCACCTGGCTTGGAGCTTGACTGAACCTGGAATTGGTGATGATGTATGGAGACTCTGATTGATGTCACCATGCTGCCATTTTCAGCCACTGTGCCATGACACATTATAGTGTCGTGAATGGTCTGTAGGTATGTCTCATGAGTTTGGAAGGACCGTATATTAATAAGGCCATTTGAGGATGGATCTCTTTAAATGTAAAAAGATTGATAATTTTATCACCTTCTCAGTGTGCCAAGAGATTTAAAAGGTTGAAAACGGCTGCCTTAGTGGGAATATAGACTAAAGATGCAATCCTAATGTAGACTGGCACAACTCATCAGTCTTCCCATTCCAGTGGTGATTTAGGGAGGCAAGCGCATGTCTGTGCACCTGTCTAATCCTCACCCAGCAGTGGTACAGAAGGGTCTTATGACACTTTGGTGATGCTCCCAGGCCAGCATGCGACTTGTCCTGGGGCTCAGACCAGCCTAACTAAGAGCTAGGATTGCAGCCTATAGGGATACAACCTGAATAGTATGCTGAGAATCTGGGGTGGAAATGTGGTGTGGAAAGGTGACTAGTAAACTACAAAAATTGTGCCTGCAAGAAAACCAGCCAAATGTGATTTATTTTGGTAATAAAATTGAAAAGGATGCAGCAAAGGGAAAGTTAATGCAGTTTCACATAGACTCTAAAGAAGTGCTCTGTTGGATTTTGCTTCCACAGAAATTGGTATCCTGGCTAAATCATATATTGATCAAGGGCGACTGATTCCTGATGATATTATGACACAGTTGATGCTAAGTGAGCTGAAAAATGTAGTCAAGTACCATGTGCTGCTAGACGGTAAGAGTCATGCCACATTGTGTTCCAGGTTCCTGGATCTCCATGGCAAACCCCATTTATTACCAATGACCTGTTGGGTATGGCTAGTATCTTGAGCTGGCCAACCTCTTTTTTGGTTCCTTTTCAACTGGCCATCCAAGAGTCCATCTGTAGGATAATGGCCACTGCCACTGACTTATGGACAAAATCCTGATATGTTTCCTGGGAATCCTAGGTATTCCTGGACACTGATTGAAAACCAGCTGTTTAATGTATGCAAGGGCAATTTAACTATACATGAATATGTAAAGTATTAGGAAAGAGTGGTGGAGTACTGAGGAATATAAGCTACAGAGGGAGATCAAGAGTTTTTACTGGCACTGGAAGCAAATTTCTGTGTGCTCGACTCCTTCCATGTGCTTAGACTTTTACTCATACCATTGCTTTTTCACAGGTTTCCCTAGGACGGTTCCACAGGCAGAAGCTTTGGATAAAGTGTGTCCAATAGACACTGTCATAGACCTGGATGTGCCCTTTGAGACCATCAGAGAACGTCTGACTGCACGTTGGATCCATCCTGCCAGTGGCAGAGTTTACAATCTTGATTTCAATCCTCCCAAAGTCCCCGTGAGTGATGCATATATTTCTTCATGGCAACAGGAAAGAAGTGACTAATCACGTAGTGTCTTGCACTAGTGTCTTGCAAGTGGATGAATGGTGGATGCAGTGTTTATTGTGATTATGATAATGCTGTAGTTGAGATACCTTAGTTTTAAGTCATTCTAATATCTAAGCATGGTTGAGAATGGAGCAATTACCATTAGTTTTTTGTTTCCTTAGTAAACTGTTCTGTGAACATTTTGTTGAAAAGTAGCATGTAAATACTGTTGATTGACTCCTGCCAGCAAAAAGCACCTTGTCAAATAAAAGCACCTACTTGCCCTATAAAAATACTTTCCCACTTTTCTTTACATTGGGATTCTGTTCCATGTGATTAGGGATGCCATAATTATCTTCCATAAAACCAGAAAAACTTTTCCCCTTGCTCTTTATACCAATTCTTTATTCAGGTGTATTAGCATAAATATCCCTTTATGCTATCCCCCCATTGTGCAACACCCCCCATTGCATCAGGTGCCAGGCACCAAATTGCTGGATGTTAATTAATTTTCAATGTTAAATATAGGACAAAAACATGTTGCATCCCTTTTCAGTACCTTAAGGGTTAAATTTCTCAACATCAGTTCTTGGTGAGTGTTGAGGTCACATAAGGAACACTCTCCCCAAATTTCATGCTTCCAGGTCTAGAGGTTGGGACAGGTTTTGGATCAGTCAGGGATTCTTCAATGTATAGGGAGGAAAATGTGTTGCATCCCTTTTCATCCCCTTCTGGTTGGAATTTCCAAAAACTGGTTCTTAGTGGATCCCTCCATCATGGAAGGAACACCCTCCCCAAACTTCATGCTTCTAGGCTCAGCGGTTTTGACAGGACGTTAATGAATGTGTGACTTTTCATTTATATAGCTGTAGATTGGTAATATTTTTAGCATTGCACTGTTACTTATTGTAAAATGTTGTAAGACACCTTGAGGCCTATTTTGGTAATGGAAGAGCAGGATGTAGGTACTTGGTTAGGTACATTAAATAAATTCTGGTCTGCCAAACAAGGTGGGACTGCATTGGTAGGTAGTATGGTCTTTGCAAGCACTTATGTAGAGCAGTGAGATTTACTTTTAAGTGTTCAGAGGGCTGCAGCAATAGGAGACTGGGCCACTGGATCTGTGTCCAACACCCCCCCATAAGTCACTGGGAATCAGCTTTGTTGGTTGGTAGTGACTCACTGGACCACCATCCAACAAAGTTTATTCCCTCAAGCCACCCTTTTAATTGCTTTATTCATAAGGAACCACTATTAACTGTAGAAGGGACCTCTATGCTGTGTGACTTACATCCTCTTCTACCAGGACATTAGAGCCTTGTGTCCTGGAAAAAAACCTATATTGTCATCCTTCTCCTGGTGAGCAGGCAGCATGAAGCCTTCTTATAATTTAAAAATTTTAATAATATGTTATTAAATTTAATAATATAATATGTGTTTAGGTTAACCACATGAACACAGTGATTTTTTTTAGCTTTTAGTTTATGTCCTATAGTTTTCTTGGATGTCCTACATTCTGGAGGGGCATTATGCTCTTTTGAGGATATGACATCTGCTCACCCTGCCTGCGTAGGAAAGTTTGTATTTTTTTAAAGTTACTAACTTTCAAGAATAAGAAGTGCTAAAGAGGGAATGTAACAAGAACGGTAAAACAATGTTTTCAAAATGAGACAGTTCTGCTGATACATTTAAAAATGTATCACAGAGGATAAAACAGACTAGGTAGTCTGCAATTTTTAATTATATCTGTGCCTTTTACCATAAGCAGGGCACCGATGATATTACAGGTGAACCCCTTGTGCAACGTGATGATGATAAACCAGAAACTGTAATGAAGAGGCTGAAATCTTATGAAGCAGAAACTAAGCCTGTTCTGGAATATTACCGGTAAGTTTCTTAGGTTGCAATACTAACCACCAGTAAGGCTGGTGGGTGCTGTGCTGACCTGGGGGTGTCACAAAAATGCTGTGAGATTTCTGCCACACTCCTGGGGGGATTAGGCCAAAGCACAGGAATAAGCTGGTATCCCCACACCACCATGATAAAATATGGCTGCAATCCTAAAGACACTTTCATGGGAATAAGACTCATTGAACACAATGGGGCTTACTTTTGAGTAGACACAGTTAGGATTGTGCTTTATGTCAACTGAGTTAGGCTGGCCTAAACTGGTTAGGACTGTGCTCTTAGATCATTTCAGAGTACATAGTTTTGTTAACTTTTTTTTCTCTTCAAAAGCCTCAAAGTCAGCAAGACCATTTCAGCTGTCTATACAGCTGAAAATACAACTGAAAATACAGTTTTCTCTTCAAAAGCCTCAAAGTCAGCAAGACCATTTCAGCTGTCTATACAGCTGAAAATACAACTGAAAGTGGAAGCTAATTTTCTCAGAACTAATTCCACTGAGATATATATAGCATAATCATGACCATGTCTACTCAAAAGTAAACCCTATTGTGTTCAATGGGCCTTACTCCTAGGAAAATGTTTTTAGGATTGCAACCTATCTTACAGGTGTGTATGTGATCTCCAAGAATCTACTTTTCTTGGTTGATGTTGAACTCCCAGGTGAAGGAGGAAGTTATCTGAAACTACAGCAAGCATTACTAATATTTTGTTTTTTTCTGTAGACAGAAAGGTGTATTGGAATCTTTCACTGGAACTGAAACAAACAAAATCTGGCCTCGCATTTACAGCTTCCTTCAAACCAAGCTGCCTGAGGTGAACCAGCCAGAAGCTGTTACTCACAACTGAAGCAGTATTGAAAGTAGTGGCTTGTAGGCTTTGGCAAAGCCACTTGAAAAATATTTTCTAATACCAGAACAATGGAGAGTATTGAGGGTGAAGGTTGTTACAAAATAATGTGAAATATTAATGAACACTCAAATCAACAGATCTTTGAAATATCACACTTTTAACACTGCAAAAGTTAGCATTGTTATTCTGTAGGAAGTGGATTCTAAAGTGCAATTTTTATATAATTACCTGAGTTTTGTAAAATTAATTTAATAAACTGATTTTTAACAAACTGTCTGAATTTCGTCAAGGATGGGTATTGATCTACCAAGGCAAGCAACACAAGATCTGACTTGTGATGAGTTTTGCATTTGACATCTAGGTTTTCAATTTCAAAACAGCATAGTGGATTACTAGCAACAACTAATTTGAGTGAATGAAGGAATGTGCAGCTATACCATGGTGTATGGTTCAAGTTCTGCACCCACCAACACTTTGATACTGAAACACACTATGATGTTCACTATACTGAAACACACCATTAAATAAAAATACAGCAGAGTACATTTTATTTACAGTAATATTTTGTTTCCAAAACTCAAGACAAGTTGTACCTTTACAAGTTATGTCAGGCTTTACAGCTAAGCTTGTTCACATTATTCTCTTAAGGCTTTAGAGACATCATTTGCTTTACTGAAATTACAAAGCTGGCTGTCTTGGCTAAGAACTCCACAGTTCACAAGTGTATTAAAAAACAAACACAGACTCACCCACAAAACCATTACTAAGAAAGGAAAACATGGTGGGTACAGTATAAATGCAATCATACCTTCAGCAACCTCAATGATGAAACTTGATGGGTGCAGGAGTAAGTTCTACGACTGAACACAGCAAAAATTTAATATTAAGGTAAATGCTGTTTTTATTCTTCCCTCAGCAAGGCCTATGATGTCTTGACATGATCATTCATTATTCCCCCCCCTTTTTTACAATCAACAGAAAAACTGTTAAGAGCTAGAGGAATTTTAGAATTAGTTCCTCTTTTACCTCCCCCAACCTTACAATCTACAATCAAAATAACATTACAAGAAAATGAACAGAGTATGATACTCAAAGGAAGCTTCTTTAGCCCTTGGTTAGCTTAGAGCACAATCATAACCATGTCTACACAGAAGTAAGTCCTATTGTGCTCAATGGGTCATACTTCCAGGAAAGTATGTTTAGGATTGCAGCCTTACACCGTAAACCTTAAGATAGAATTCTAACATTGAATTCTTTTTAGGATCACCATGGCCAGGATGATTTTGGTGGGGGTGCGCTTAGATCAGGCCTGCAGGGTATAGGGTGTCTTGCCATTCTGCATACTTTTACAAATTAAGATGACAAATCCTTTTTGCCCTGAATGGAAAATACAAGATATATAATTTAGGAAATAACACAGCAATCTTTAAGCACCTTTCCAGCAGACATTTCTTAACAGTGCCCTGATTAATGAAATATCAGACCAAACAATCATTGTAAGCAATATGCAGGTTTAGATAGTCAGATTTTAGAAAATATAATTTTTAAAATTTAAAATTAAAATCCAATTTAATTTCTCTTTAAAACCAATCTGGTTTGAATGAATTTAAACATACATTGAATTGCTTCAGGGGGTACTTTCCATAAGAAATTGATGAGAGACACATGCACCAGTCATTGTATGCTGTAATTGTTCAGGTTCATATATATATGATTCAATAGTAGGTGCGAGGGACAAGTGCCAAGTTTACACAGTATCTTTTGCCAATTTATATGGGTGGGTGAATTTATTATGTCTACAGGCTACCTGATTGTTGCAACTGAGCCAGAATTTGTATGCCAATAACTATTTATGGCATTACCGACCAAATAAAAGAACTTTACCTTCCATGACATGGAAAACATGAATTTGCCTTACAATTACTTTTGGAGATATGAGGTTGGGAGGAAAAGAGGTGCTTGCAAAAGGTTTTTTTATTAACTAAACAGCATTATCTAGTATCAGTTCCAACCAACACCTGTCATGGTGAGAACGAGAATATTGTATTTGGAAATACAGCAAAACCTTGGATTGAGTGTGTTTTGCAAGACAAGCAAGCACTTAAATTTTAATTTGATATACAAGTTATATCTTGACAGAGAGGTGAAAAAAAATAGTCCCAAATGGGATATTGCCGGTTTTAGTGCTCCACCAGCACCTGCTCAGCTTCTTTGGGGAGACCAGCCTATGCATTACTACTCTGAAGTAAGCCTATTATCCTGTGTAAGGGGGACAATGTAAAGGAGCCTGAGCGACTTAAGGCACAATCCTAACTGTGTCTACTCAAAAGTAAGCCACATTGTGTTCAATGGGTCTTACTCCCAGGAAAGTGTCTTTAGAATTGCAGCCCTAGCCTTACATGTCTAAGCCACTGTTATAATCAATGGGGCTTACTGCTGTGTAAGGGGGCAGATTGCAGCCTGAGACCCCAAGTGCAGGTTAATTTGTTTTTCTTTATTATTTTGTATTACTATTATTGTAATCATTTTTATATGAATATTTTTGGATTGTGGAATGAATCGTCTGAGTTTCCATTATTTCTTATGGTAAATTCACAGATATATGTTCAAGTGTTTTTGGATTACTTTGGGATGCTTCTGGAACGAGCATGCTTTGGGAACAAATTATGCTCATAAACCAATGTACCACTGTATTTTGAAAAAAAAATCTTACTGATTAAGTGTGGCCAATTTTGCTGATGACAATACTGCAACAAAGTTGTGAACCAGGATATTCAAATTAAAGCAATTTGTTATGATTATAAAAAGTAGTATGCACTTTTATTAAGGAAGTTAATACTCTAAATACACGAAGAAATTTGTTTTCAAGTCACCCTTCCTCTCTCTTCAGTGATGAGGAGACCTTGTGCTGCCACTTGGTTTTTCCCAGCTATTTTCTCTGCACATGATAGAGGGCCCTGTGGTAAGTTTTAAATTAACAAGCTCAATACAAGTGATATTAAGGTAACAAAGCAAAAGTATATATGCTGTGTGACAATGTCATTATCAGTCCGGCTCCGTCTCATCTGAAAATATAACTAGAAGTGCTTCAAGCAACTTCTACTGTGGCTTGAATACTGTACACACAGTACTCAACAGTGAAAGATTGCTCTATTCTTCAAACAGCTAACGCTGTCAAGATGCCTTGATAACCAGGTTATTCCTCACAAAAGGGCATTTTTTTCTCCAGCCTTTTTCCAAATTATTCTCAACATCTATCTGTTATTTTACATTTATGAAATATGGAATTCCTTTATTCTGTGTCAATTTCAGTAGAATTGCATCAGAAATCCTATAAAAGCCCTGCAATCTGCTGCTTTCTTTCAAAACCTCCTGCCAAATCTAGTTATGTTTGCCTAGAGATTTCAGTCATGTTTAGTTCCAAATTTACCTGATTGTTAATTATGTATGCCTAGATTATGTAATTATGTATGTTAATTATCTATGCCTTTCAATTGCAACCTACCAACCATTTACCTCCTGTGATAATTTTTTCCAGTGAGGCTGAGCAGTAATCCATAACAATAATCATTACTGCAGAGCAGTAATCCATAATAATCATTTTTCCTGCCTGTTTCTTTATGTTTTATAGCCATTCTAGGATTTTTCTTTTGGAAGACAAGACAGCTTGGAGATGTTTCTACTGGCTGCTTAGACAATACTGGATAGCTGTCACAAAAGATATATTGTAATTAACCAAGTTAAAATAGATACAGTAGTTCCAAATCTAGTATTCTATAATTAGTTCCAGCCAGCAGCAGCTTACTTGGACATATTTGTAGTCTTATAAATCTCAATATCTTTTGATATCTGAAAAATCATGACCATATAGAAAGCTTAGAAATAAATACAGCAGCTACAGGGGTTTGAAAACTGTAAAGCTGACACCTGGTAGCTACTACCTTGCACTTTAATATGAAAAATATGTGTTAAACTCATAGGAAAGTCAAGTAGGGGCCTTCATCCTATTCTATACCACCAACATGCTTATTGTCCTCTATTTTTCCATTACCTTTCCCAGCCAATGGCAAAATATTAGAACAGACTTCAAAAAATAAGTTGCATAAACACATATGAAGACATAATTTATTCCTTAGGTTAGAAGTACAAAATGGGATTTTAATAAGCTGGAATTGTGCCATCTTTACAAGTTTCAGCTATACAACAAAATGGGCTTTCTCAAGGCTCTCTGGATATTCCGTTTTGAACCGTTTGATCCACTAGCAGGAATAGCATTCTAGTACAAGATAATTTGAGTGTTGCAGCTTTCTGCTCCTGCACGGATTATATGGACTCCAAAATTAAAAATTTTGCATTATAAAATTTTTGGAGTTCATACAACTTATATAAGATTAGTCAAGGGAGCTACAATTCAAAATATTCTTTAACAAAAGAAGGCTTCTGCATGCATGCAAGCCTTTTAAGAATGGAGATCCCCAACACTTATCCATGCTTTTTGAACATCTTTCCTTCTGTTATAGGCATCAAGAAGCTTGCCATTTCCTACACAAAATATTAAATTGTTTTCATGATTCTCAATTATCAATCTGAACTTTCACAATGGTACATTAGATCTAACAGCACTTAAAATATGAAAGGAAAGAAGTGATTTTTGCCTATTTGCAAATTTCTAGGCTGTACTGGTCGATGAACCTCCAAAAGGGTGGTTTTTATATTTTAGCCAGAAATCCTTCTAAGTCATGTTTATTGCAAATTTAAGACAGGAAAAAAAAATGATGACGCTTCCGAAAGAACTGGGTAAAGAAGCTCGAGGGTTGATATTTTCCTACCACTGAAAATGAACATCTTTAAAAACCAACATATTCCACTCACAAGAAAAGAAAGGACCACAGAAAAAGCCTCAATTGTGAACATGCAGTTCAACCCTATGTATATGTATTAGTTCTTTGGAACTTGACTTTAGATTTATTTTTCTATCCTGTCGAGCAGGGACACAGGAACAGAGGCAAGCAAGAGATTCTTAAAAAATCAAAATATACTTGATTCTGGGACATAATACTTCAGGGATTAAAATGCACTTCATGAACATGGCCATGCAATTGAAGAAAACAGCACACATTTTTCAACATGCTTCTATATCAAGGGTGACTAAGTGAAGGCAGCATAGACTATAGCATGACTGCATGGAAGATGGTGATTCCTATATGCTTGATATCTTGGACATATCCAGGAAAACCAACCATTTGGCCTATGCTGACATTATACCTAGACCAACGTTTGGAAAATTCCATTTCTTGATTATTTGAGATGTCTGGTTTTTAATACATTGGGATACATAATCAGTTGGGAATTTAAAACCAGAACATAATCCTTACACCCACAAGACTGAAGTGAAAAATTCAGTGACGGTTTGGCACTTGAGTTTCTGTAAAAACTCATTTTAAAGAATATAAGTCTATGGTAACTAGTTCATGCTCAAACCAATTGCTCATAAGTGGCTGCCATTCACTTCTCTCTGCTGAGAGTTGAGAAAACTAGTTTCTTTTTCTATTAGCACACCTCTAGAAAATACTGTTTTTGCTTCCATTCTAGGCGACTGTGGCCACTTATGCACACACACATACACACAAGTGTCAAAAGAATATATAAAAGCCTTTGTCCAAAAGCAGAAATTTTTTATCCCTGTAGAGTTAAAAGGCCATTGCTTTTATCTGAGCCACCCATATCTGCCATATCAATAGCAATCACTTATTGCTATTCTTGATAAAATAAGATTCAAGTGCTTATGACAAGCAAAAAATCCATAAAGCATTATTTAGGATCCAGAGCGAGATACGGGCAAGACTAATAAGATTAAAGCAAATTCTCCTAGAATCAACCACTTGTAAACATTGCAACTCTGCAGATTTTGTTTTCATAATTTGATTCCTAAAATTAAAAAAGGCAAAGTTTAGAAGTAGCAGAAAAAACATCCAGTTTCACATTCAGCAACAGACAAGAATTCTCTCTAAAAAACATTGTAGCAGCACATTTCCCAAACAAAAACAAGTGTGTTTCTGGATTAACCTCTCTCCAAAAAAACAAACACCCAAAATAAAGTGCAGCACCCACTAAAATAAGTCTCAGGAAAATTGCCACATTCTTCTCTGTAATAAGAGTTCTGGGGCTCTATCTTGGAAGTACTATACTGTATCCATCATTTTGGATTCTTCTTCATCTCTGTGTACCTTTGAGTTTAAGCTGCAGCCCTGAAGTGACTCTGCATTCTGCAACAAAGACAGACACAAGAAGTAATTTTCAAGCAAATATCCCATCAGATACGCCCATCTGAAGACTGCGCTGCAAACAAACATCCAAAAGCTTGTGCAAATACAGTGATTTTCTAAGCTACTTCAAGCATACCTTGGCATGATAGTATCATTTTTCTTCTACTGAACTACTTCTGCAGTAGTTGTAGAAAGCAAAGCTTGCAGATAGGATATTTTGATGACAAATCACTTGAAACCACAATTAAACTCCAATTGGCACAAAATGATGGTCATAGGCTGGGTAAACTCATTACTGTAACCCTACATGATTTGCATTGGTTGCTTACTTGTTTCTAGGTTTAAGATGCTAGTGATTACTTTTTAAGAACAAGACTTGCTTTCACACATACGTGCCCATTTAGTTTTAAACAGAGACTGTCACCCGTTTGCTTTTACTGTCTGAAGTAAAACTACTGAAGCAGGAGCTACTTTAGTAGGAGTAGTAGCTACTAGTAGGAGCAAAGCCTCTTTAATAATTGCATTAACATTGTTGATTGCTCTTTCATAGACAGCAGTATGATCCCCATGCTCTGTTCAAAGGTTACAAAGAATGGTGCCTTAGACACACCATTGGTCCACCTAATTCAGAACTGTCTACACTGAATCACAGTGAGCCAGTATGATTTTAGTTCAGGGTCTTTTCCAGCAGTACCTGGAGATACCAGAGATTGATCCTGGAACCATTTGTATAATGGTCTTAAGATAATTAAGATTTGCATAAGCTCTTAAGATAATTTTTACATATTCTTTTAATGTTAATGATCACGAGTATCTAGTTAATGATTATGATAATCTGTTTATGATTGTGTAGTATAATGGATGAAGTAGTATTATGTCACAATGTAATTTTTCTTTAAGGGATAAATTTTTCACTGAATGAATGCCTGGTTTTATTGTAGCCTGAGAAAAGTAGTAATCTGGGTATGCAATTATTAAAGGCATTTAAAAATTGTGTCACCTTTCTCAATATAAGCTAGTTATAAAAAGCTAGTTATATAAAGTTATAAGCTAGAGAGGGGCATGCCATCCTGAGCTGCTTAAGGCAGGATAAAAAGGCAATAAATAAGTTTCCCAGGAAGATGCTTTTAAGAATGGCCAGAAATGGCCAGAAGCCAGCTACCCATTATTATAAACAAGGATATACAGGACCAACCTGTGGAAATGATGCAAATCCTCCTATACAGTTCAGATCAGTGTGAACCAAAGGATTTTGGGTAGACATAGCATGGAAGTTCTGTGCTTGTGAACAAAGTCTGACTCTGGATTTGAATGCTTCAAGTTCGTTTTTAAAAGCTTCCAAATGTCCTTCTTCCCCTGCCTGTCAAACAAAATAGGAAGTCAAAACAATTAAATAGTTATGCAATTTTATGGTAAGGCTTTTCTGTACACTTAGGCTAAAACAAAAACCAAAAAAAAGCAAACATAAAAACGTAAAAATGTGCACCCAGGCAGCCCATATCAAAATGAGCATAATTATGTGACCAGTGCATTAGTCAGTCCTTTCGTTTTAAAGTTGTTTCTGTCTAACCAAATAAATGGGACTTGCTTCCAAGTAAACAGGAAGCAAGTGAACAGTTTTACCGAACTAGACTTTGAAGACAGGATTCTCAGCAAAGTCTATTCCACAAGGCTAATAATGGTCTGCTACAAGAACAGCTTGTAATTTGTGCTTTTTGGCAGTAATCACAACAGTTAGCATAATAGGAACCCTTGATATTTATCAGATATAGTGTGTATGGAGTAATACATAGATCTTTCAAATTAAGATTGTGAAACCACAAATGCAACTTACTTTAGCTCTTTGGAAAAACAGACGAAAACATCCACGTGGATCTATGTTACAGCTTTTGGCCATTTCTATAATAAATTGCATCACCACAGCTTGGTGAGCTACTTGTTCCATCAGAGCTCCTTTCTGAAAATGACAACATCATAACCTATAAGTGGCCAGTAGCTTCCTAGTGGCAGTAGGTTTGAAAGATGAAAAGTTGGCAAGTGAGATATTAGCAGAGCTAATAAACCTCACGCATGACATACAAGCCCCCTTTTAGAGAGGCAACACCTCTAGTATACCCAGAGTCAATAGTCATTTCCAAGGGTGAGGAAGGCAAGCTTTGTACACAAACATTTTAATCTCTTGATAATTCCTACTTTTATATACAGTATGAATATAATAGAACTACTATATTCAACTACGGTATATATTGATCTCACATGTAAGTTGAGGCTAAGTTATGCACCAAAAAACATGGAATTATTATGGAGGGGAGGGGGCTGAGTGGGTTAAACAGGTATCGGACTATAGTTTTGTCTGATTTTATCTAAGGCCAGACTCTGAAAAAATAACCTACCAATAATTGTTACCTAAGAATTGTATAATTTAATTTATTAAAAACTAGCAAAAACATACCCATGTTGCTGGTTTAAACTTCCCTCCGTATGCCTTCCCCTCATGCACACCTCCTCCCCATGCACAATACCCCCATACAACATACCCTATGTGCATCCATCTCCCCAAGTGCACCATCACCCCTCGCACATCAGATGGATGTTGCTCACTCAGTCTTCAACGTTAAGTATAGGACAAAAACATGTTGCACCCCTTTTAACCCCCTTAAGGGTTAAATTTCTCAACATTGATTCTTGGTGGGTGTTCATGTCACAGAAGGAACATCCTCCCCAAATTTCATGCTTTTAGGTCTAGGGGTTGGGGCAGGCCCTTGATCAGTCAGGGATTCTTTAATGTAAAATATAGGGAGGAAAACGTGTTGTGCTCCTTTTCACCCACTTCCGGTTGCAATTTCTGAAAACCAGTTCTCAGTGCATGCCTCCATCATGGAAGGAACACCCTCCCCAAATTTCATGCTTCTAGGCCCAGCAGGTTTGGTGGGGCCTTGATGAGTGAATGAGCAAGTGAATCAGTCACTTCAATTTTTAAAAAAAATGGATAGGTAAGATATATATTGTTTATATTCATAAGCTTTTAAAATTCTGATCTTCACAGCCTTTTTGTAAACACTCAGAATAAATGCACTGTAAACTACACACCAGGAGAACCATTAATCTAATCTTTCTTTAAGATGCCTACTGTGCTATAGAGACTCAACAACACAACACCTGGCAGGAAGTGTGCAATTTAATTCACAGCAGATACACAAGCAAAAATGAGCATAAGTGAGTGCAGCTACCCATAGTTGCAACCCAATTAATGTTATTCCTTTATGGTCATTGGATTGCTCCTAGGCTTAAATAGTTCCAGAGGTTTTTTTTACTATCACAGAGAGGTTTGGTCTTTTAAAGAACCAACAACACACAAGATGGATCTTGCACAGTCTGGTTTCACTACTTTCACCAGAGCCTGACACATTGGCTGACCAACAGCTCCTTTATCTCTCACATGAAGGGCAGCTTGACACAACTTCTGTGGTCACAAAGAAGAGCAGATGGAATTTACTCTTTATAATTTACTAGAAGTAGACCTCAACATGCCTCTCCTGAACTGCCTAGGCAGCCCCAGTTAGAAGATGACAAAATTAAAGCTTTGTGTGTGTCTATGTAATAAATTTTGTACAACAGTTTTAGTAATAGGTAATATACAGGTGCTTGCTGATTATTAAATTTAAAACTGTTTCAATTTAAAATTAAATTTAAAACTGTTGCATAAAAGTTATTACACATGGAGCACAATCTTAACCATGTCTACTCAAAAGCCCCATTGTGTTCAATGGGTCTTACTCCCAGGAAAATGCCTTTAGGACACTTCCATAGACTGCTCCATGAGCATTTATAACTGATTTTGAGATATTTATAATCTAATTCTCATAGTATACCTATGATCAGAATAAATTAGACTTGTTAGGCATTTTTGGCTCTACCAAGCAGTAAAGGATACCACCTGCTCCCAATGTTTCACAATGGTACATGCTAACAACATATGGCAATAGGTTGCTCTGACCTGTTCCGCTTCTAAATGGAAGCACCATAAAAGAAGATATCTCGCTGTCTCTTCACAGACAAGGTATGGGTGGTCAGAGAGGAATCGCTGACTGTCAAACCATCTGCTCAACATGCCTGGAAGACCAATAAGATACAACAAAATTGTGACTTGAAGAATTGATTATTCTTTTGCCAAGATCTTAAGTGGCTACAAAATCATGTAACGGGTAAAAAATTAAATATTGCAACCACCCTGCAAAAGTCTAGGGCAGAAAGTCATGTCTAGGGGCGCGACTTTAATGTCTAAAGTTGCTAATTTTAAATTCAGGGCCTTAATAGCTATATAAAATAATGATCAGAGACCTAAACATGGGGCTTTGATCAAATGCCAACTGAGATCCAAAAAAGTGAATTTATTTACCTCAACAAAATGGCTGAATTTATTTACCTCAACAAAAGTGAATTTACCTCAACAAAATATTTACCTTAAATCAACAAAATGGTTGTTCTATCCTGAGTCAACACACTCCCTACTCACCTTACCGAGGCAAGTCCAGAACAAGACTCTAACATGGATATTTAAATTCGTAAAAACTGTGGCCCGGCAGCTTGCTTAAATCTAGAGATGCTCCTTAATTATGGTTTTCAAATTAAACCAGGAGGTGAAATCATAGCTGCATGTTCTGATTTACTCAGGCTTGCAAACCACCTATCAGGAGCAGGTCTGGATAGAATTCAGTACTGGGACTTCCAATGTAAGAAGTCACAGCCCCTCCAGTGCATAAACAGAAGAGGGAGTTAGTGGCTCATGGTGATCAGAAGTTGTATTTATGATCCAAAGAAGATCATGACCCAGATTATTATTTACTCATCCAGACTACTACCATTTTTAGTACACCATGGTTTGTGAAGGTTTTGAAAAAAAAGAGATTCTGAACTTACCAAAATGCCTGATCTTCTGTTCATGCCTCTGCATGAATGATTTAGATGCATCATCTTCTACTTCTTTCCTTTTCTTCTGATTAATAAAACTCTGGTGAACAAAATGTCAGATTTGTTATTTATCATATTGGGTTTAAGACAGATAACCTTACACTGGAAATGTCATTCTAAAGTCACGTAACCTCGCATACGTTTCAGAAGCCAATGAACACATTCTCAAGTCCCTACACTCAAGGAAAAACCACAGGAGGCAAAGGTGCTTTTCATTGCTTTCCCATTCCTATTCACTGCCTTTTCAATCCTCCCTTTATGTCACCCTGACCAAAAGAAAAATCACCAGCATGTGTTCAATAAAAATCACCAGCATGCGGTCAAGAACTTCCCCCTAATCCACACCATTTATATCATTAACCTTCGTATGGGGAAGGCTGTGGGTGGCGCAAGCGGTTAAGACGCTGTGCCTGTTAACCAGCAGGCCAGGGTTCAAGTCCCGGGTCTGCCCCACAAGACAGGGTGAGCTCCTGTCCTTAGCCCAGCTCTGCGAAGCCAGCTGGATCCAATCGTATTGGCTCTGTCTTTCCATTGGACTAATTCAGTGGCGTGGAGAGAGGGGATTTGCTGCTTGGGTAACAGCTTATCCTCCATAACAATCCAACCCACGCTTTTGTGCTTTGCATGCAGCGTATGCAGTGCTGAGCACGATACCATAGTCTTTCAGGACTGATGGAGGCCTGCTCACATGGGGAAAATATTTTAATTTATGTATTAAAAACTGAGTAAACCACCTTATGTAAAGAGAGAGATGCCTGTACTTGTGTTTTACATTATATACAAGGGATTCTTTTTAAGTTTGATCCGTTAACATATTACATTCCATTGCTTTCTACATTTAGAAACTTTAGTTGATTTTGTCTAAATCTGCGAATGTTTAAGTTAAGCGGTATTTAAGAAAGTATTCTCAACATTGTTTTATCCATTTACAGATTCAACTTGTGATGTGTGTGTGTGTGTTAAAAATGCATCTACCAGTCCACATTGGACAGATTATGTGTGATCCAGCAGGTTTCAGAGTCCCCATCAGAAAGAAGCTATACCTGCTCCAATGCTAAGTACTCCTCACAGTTTTCAGCCTTTGGCCCCTTTCAAATATGCTAGGGCTTACCAGGAGCTCTGTGATTCCCATTGTGAATGAATGTTATATAGAATATTCAAAAACCAACCTCTCCTTAATTAGTAGCACTCTCTGATCTGTTGCTTCTTGTTTAATCTCAAAGGATGCAGCTTTCTTGAATTGCTTTAACAAGTTGCTTTAATGAATTTCTGCATCTTGTATGGAGAGGGGAAGACGGATGATTACTTTAATTACTGGTTCATTTTTTACCTCCTGGGGCACAGCTCATTAACTTTTTAATGAGAACAATAACAAAATGGGCATTACCATATTTTATGGAAGTCTATTAGAAGATGCATGGAAACATTTCAATTAAGTTTTGAGATGACTGCAGGATGGTAACAACTTAACAGGGCATGACGTGGAAGCAGCCTTTTTTGACAACTTTGTTGAAGTCAGTCAATGACCTGAATCAAATTAAATCAAGCTCCTTCTGAATTACAATCACATCTAAACTTACTGTTCAACTACATACTCCTCCCATATTAGCACTCAAATTTCTTAAAGGCAGGAAGCAACACATCTTACGCAAAATTAGTTATGTCTATAGCATAAGAACAAGAGAAGAGCCTTCCTGGATCAGGCTGAAGGTCCATCTAGTCTAGCTTCCCAGATCTCACGGTGGTCCACCAAACGCTTCAGGGAACACACAAAGACTACAAAAGACATGCATCTTGATGCCCACCTCTGCAGCTGGAATTCTGAGATAGCCTACCTTTAAAAAAAGGAGGCTGCACAAACCTATCATGATTTGTAACTGGACTTTTCCTCCAAAAATTTGTTCACATTGGGGTGACACTTTCATTGAGCTATCCACCAGCACCCCATGATCTCACTCCTGAATAGTCACAGAATCCATCAGCCTATATAATTTTTTAATTCTTTGCCCCAATGTGAATGACTTTACATTTTCTTGCATTGAATGTATGCCTGAAGTACATCTCATCAGGTCTTCAACATTCAAAAGTGTTTGGTGTTATCTGCAAACTTCACCACCTTGCTGCCAATCCTCTCTTCCAAGTAACCTATGAACAGGTTGAAAAGCACCTGCTCCACAACAGTTTCTTAGAGTATAGCACTTTTCACCTCTCTCTACTGTGAAAACTGCCCATTGACACCCACTCTGTTTCCTATTCCTCAAAAAGTTCTTTATCTTCAAGAGAACCTACCCTCTAATTCTTGACTGTGGAGTTTCCTCAGCAGACTTTGGTGAGGGACCTTTTAAAAGTCATAGGCCTCAAAACTTTGAACTTCAGGACCTTTAACAATTGTGTAGAGGAGGAAATTTCAGCAGGTGAAGCTTTTCATCTCAGATCACAAGCTGCACCTGCTGAAATTCCCTCCTCTACCAATTATTAAAGGTCCAGGAGCCCTGATGTTCAAAGTTTGGAGACCCCTGCTCTAGATATATATACTGTCCACAGGTTCACTTGCATTCACATGCCTTTTGACTTTTTCAAAGACAAATCTTCCCAAATCCCCTCTTTCCCTTTTCAAAAATCAGTGTGAAATTAGCTGTCCTTCAGTTTTCTGACACTGTGGCCTTTAAGGAATAAGTTGCATGGCCATCAAAATTCATATTGTCAGGTGGGTACAGGGAAGCACTTCAAATACAGCAGTGAACACGTTGCACATACCTGCTTAAAAGTATTCTGTCACATTTGTGACATGCATGCACGATGTGCATGATTTTATTAAATCTGGACTATTCCATACCTTATTAAATACTTCTTTGCTAACCGACTCTGAATTCCACAGATCTTGTCTTTCCCTTTCTCTTAATGCCTCCTCTTTCCGGCGCCATTCTTCTTCCCTCCATTGCAACTCTTCAACTTCAGTCTGTGCTTTGGCATGTTCCTGGTCCAGAGATTCAGAGTTGTGCAAGGCCAAACTGCCAAGTTTCTGCTGGGCTTCTGCTAAATTCCAATTGCATTCCACAGAACTCTTTACAAACTCCTTCTGTTGCTGGCAAGCCAGTTCAATTCCATCATTATAAACCTGCATGTTAATAAGATACTTTAATTATTGGGAATGAAACAAGTAGAGTTTACATACTGCAAAATCAATACTCTCATTTTATGGGATGTTCCTGCTCATGAGATTACACACTCCAACTGCTACATTTTATGATGTCATAGATGGAGGTCTAAATGATATCACAGATGGAGGTCTAAGAAAGGTACGCTGCCAAAGTAATTTGGCTTATACTACCCACCTTATATGTGATTTCTAAGTAGATCAATGCACATATTCATCACTCATGTTGACTTGAGTTTATATTCTGTCTTCTTGCTTTATGTTTTGACCTATCTTAATTGTGAACCACTACAAGAGTCCTCCAATTTGGTTCATGGAAAACATAAACATATACCAGTAAATACAAAGAATACTTTTCTGTGATAAGGAGGGGAGTAGGATAAGGAGGGGATAAGGAGGGTTTTTCAAGATGCAGAGGCTACTCTCCCAGGCAAGCCATAGTACAAGGCTAACTTCGTTCAGGCAAAAGGAGTAACTTAAAATAGACTATAAAGGACCTGACAATTATCTAATCTTCATCCAATAACAACTTTGCAATACAAAACTATAGTGGAAGGGAATCTCCAAGATTGTTTTAAGGTGATTTATTTTAAGCTGTAGTTCAGTAGAGTGAAATGTGTGCATGTATGTTGGATGTCAATGTCTCTCAGATCAGTACAAATTACTGATTGCCATAAATCCAAACACTTGTAAATCAAAGCAAATTTTCCAATAATAATGAAAACTTTTACTTGTTCCACAACCCAAAAATATTCATATAAAAATGATTGCAATTCTGTAATACAGGCGTCTCCAAATTTTCAATTTCAGGGCTCCAGGACCTTTAACAATTGTATAGAGGAGGGAATTTCAGCAAGTGTAGCTTGTGATCTGTGAGATTATCTACTGAAATTTCCTCCTCTGCACAATTACTAAAGGTCCTGCAGCCCAAAAATTGAAAGTTTGGAGACCCCTGCTATAATATGCAAAATAAGAAAATACAATATATAAAGGAAAACAAATTAAACTGCACTTAGGCTGCAATCCTAAAGACACTTTCCTGGGAGTAAGACCCACTGAAAGCAGTGGAGCTTATTTTTGAGTAGACATGGTCAGCATTGTGCTCTTAGTCTCTCAGGGTGCAATATGCTCCCTTACAAAAGAATGAAGACCACTGATATTAAGGGCGCAATCCAGAGTAACTACGGGGAGTCCTTGCTCCGGTGTAAGAACAATTTACTCTGGATTGCAATATGAATTTCCCATAGGTTTTCACTAGGTGGTGCAGTAACTATGGGTGCACGTAAAGTCTCTTACGTGCAACCGTAGTTATTCTGGATTGTAGGGTAAGTCATACTTCAGAGTAGACATGCACAGGCTGGTCTCTCAGGAGAGGCTGGGCAGATGCTGACAAAGGACCAAAACCAGCCATATCCTGGCTGGTACTTTTTTGCTTGTTTACCCACACATTTCTTGTATGTCAAATTTTTTAGACAAAAAAATCCTGCAAAACACTCTCAGGCTGCAATCCTGAGGACACTTTACTAGGAGTAAAACCCATTGAAAACAATAGGTCTTACTTTTGAGTAGACATGATTAGGATTGTGCTCTGTATCCAAGGTTTTACTGTATCATCAAAACTAACCTAATCATTCACAGAATTAGAATCTCCGTTCTAACTTATAAGCACATGTACTGTTGTTAATAAAACTAGGGTGGTACACAATGTTACAATGTAAATAAAAATTGAATCAGGCAAGTCTAAGGCCATACTAGATTTGGAAAACTCACAGTATCCTGGAAGTAAACCACACTGAACACAATGGAATTTAATTGCTTGTAATTTTATGCACGCTTAGCTGGGTGTAAACACCATGAACATAGAGTTACTTCCATATAAACATGCATGGGAATGAAGTGCAATTTTATACAGTTTCTTGGAAGTACGTCCTAAGTGAGACAAGTATTAGCATGCATAGGGTTGGGCTGCAACTGATTTGTTTTGCTACAAGTATTCACATGGAACACTTGATCTCACTTATGCATAACAGAAACCAAAATGTGGAAAATACATGTAATCAGACGGAGATTACCTCATTCAGTATCAACTTTTACAATTCTGCACCCACACAAAACAAAGTAACTGAGGAGTGCAAAAATAAACCCAGAAGGACCCTAAAAAATCATGTTGCACTCAGGTTACAGTAATAAAGACTGATTTCTCAAATGCTACAATTTGCAGCCTCGGGTAAGATTAAGGTAAATTTCCTGCAATCTCCTGCAGCAATACAAGTGTGGGAGAGCAATACAAGTGTTTCAAGTGTGGGATTTTTTTTTACCCTTTTACAATAAAAGGGTAAAAAAAACCCACACTTGAAATACCCCACAAAAGTCTTTCTTTTTCACTCATATGCTCCTTGTATTCTTCAGCTATAGGGTTGGGATCCCAATGGGGTCAAAGCCTTTGTTGCAGTGTCATGACAACTTCTGGGAGTGATTGAAAAGCACCACCAGGTAAAAGGAAAGTTGTCTTGTGCATCCTTCAGGTACCGGGTGGTATCTCAGTCCTGCTCAAACTCTTTGAAGTTGTTCAAGGTAACTTTTTTCTGGCCTCTTCAAATATTTGATTATGGTGAGCAATGCCAGAAGGGCTGAGTGGATATAATCCTTGGAAAGGGTGCAGAACTGCTAGTGGGTTCCCCAGCCTTAGGCTTTATTCAAACACTGGGGTCACATCCCATAGTAAGCTGAAGGGCAGCATAAACCACATGGTAAGAAGACACTTGCTACAATCTCACAACACTTACCTGCAAATGAGTCCCATGGAACTAAACAAGACTTACTTCTGAGCAGACATGGATAGGACTGTGCTCACTGTCTGGCACACTCACCTGAGGAGTTCAGGAAGTTTTTTAGAAGACCTGAGGCTACAATCCTATACATACTTACCTAGGAGTAAGCCCCACTGGCTATGATGGTACTTAATTCTGAATTAAGGATTCAGAGCATAGGATTGGACTGTGGGTCTGGAATCAAACTGAAGCAGCCCAAGATTTCACCTTCAGCCTTCTCTTTTCTATGATGAATAGAACCCTATCAAATGCATGTCTACTCAGCATGACACTCAATGGGACTTACTCCCAGGAAAGAGTTTAAGGGATTGTAGCCTTACTGCCCAGTCCTATGCATATCTTCTCAGCAGTAGGACCCATGATAGTCAATGGGGCTTACTCTCAGGAAAGTGTGGATGGGACTACACCCATAGAACTCCACCCTATGTACATCTACTCAGAAGTAAAGCCCACTACAGTCAATGGGGCTTACTCCCAGGAAAGTGTGGACGGGACTGCAGCCACAGAACCCCACCCTATGCACATCTACTCAGAAGTAAAGCCCACTATAGTCAATGGGGCTTACTCCCAGTAAAGTGTGGACGGGACTGCAGCCACAGAACCCCACCCTATGCACATCTACTCAGAAGTAAAGCCCACTAAAGTCAATGGGGCTTACTCCTAGGAAAGTGTGGATGGGACTGCAGCCACAGAACCCCACCCTATGCACATCTACTCAGAAGTAAAGCCCACTATAGTCAATGGGGCTTACTCCCAGGAAAGTGTGGATGGGACTGCAGCCTTACAGCCCAGTCCTATGGAGTCCTACTCAGAAGTAAGTCCCACTATAGTCAATAGGGCTTGCTTCCAGGTAGGTCCAGACAGGACTCCCACTTTCCCATCAAGACAAAGGGAAGATGAGAGAATCCCAACTGAGTCCAGGTTTCTTGGTGCGCCGCTGTTCCAGAGAATACGGCAGTGAAGGGGGCGGCAGGTGAGGACTCCTTTGGGGAAAGTAGGTGCGCTGCTACACGGAGAGTTACGGTACCTGCGCGGAGGGCTCGGGCAGACCGGAGGAGCGCGGCGGCCACAGCGCCATCTCAACACCCCTTCGGATGAACAAAGCCGGATCTCCTGGCTCTACCTCGCGCTCCTACCCGGAGCCGTTATGGATCCCCACCGGAAACAAGCCCCTGACTCACTTCCGGCAACAAGCCCTCCGTCTGCTGCTTATGAAGTCATCGCGCCGTCACGTGAGGGGAGGGGAAAGGCCGTTGCTAGGAGACGGGGAGGTGGAGCCGCGCGCATGCGCAGTGCGGGTACCCCTGAAAACTGAGCCCCGCCCCTGAGGATGTCAATCATGTGTTCAATGAAGGCTGCTATTGCCAATGTTGAAAGGGAGGGATCTGCAGCCCAAGCATGTCTACTCAGAAGCAAGACCCACTGTAGTCAATGGGGCTTACTCTCAGGAAAGTGTACACAGGACTGTAGCCTGAGACTGTAAGCTTATGCACACTTACCTGGGAGTAAGGCTGCAATCCTAGAGACACTTTCCTTGGAGTAAAAGCCATTGAACACAATGGAACTTACTTTAGAGTAGACATGGTTAGGATTGTGCTCTAAGTCTCATTGAACACAATGGGATTTACTCATGAGTAGACATTGTGCATGTCAATCCAAAGTTAAGATCTGCTGGATCATGACACTTCCCAAGGTGTCACCAGCATTAGAGCCAATCCTATGCCTGTCTACTCAGAAGCAAGTCCCATTACAGTCAATGGGACTTACTCTCAGGTAAGGACTGCAGCCTTATTAGGATTGCAGATAGGATCCTAATCCAGATAGGATCTCAGCATTATTTCAGCCTTCCTAGCCAATGACGACTGCAATCCTATCCGGGGAGTAAGCCCCATTGACTATAATGAGACTTACTTCAGAGTAGACAGGGTGACCATATAGAAGTGCCTGTATCTTTAACCATTGAATAGAAAAGGGAATTTAGGCAGGTTCAGCTCATCATGGAAGGCTTTAAAAAGCAGCACCTGCCTCAGTTCCCTCTTCTATGCAATGGTTAAAGGTACAGGCACTCTGTACTCCATTCTGTAGGGTCACCCTGAGAGCAGACAACGCATAGGATGTCGGTTTGAGCCACAGTAACAGCACAACCCTATGCACCAGTCCCATTCAATTCAATGGCCTTACAGATGAGTGCGCATACAGCACTGTAGTCCTTCCCTGTTAACCTTTAAACCAGACTCAGTGACTTTTGATGGAAGAAGCCTGATTCCTTTAAAGAGATCAAAGCATCCCTAGATCCAAGTGGGGGTCAGGACCTTCTTGGGGGGCAAGGTCAACATTTCAGGGAGGTCACAAAAAGCTGGGTGCCACCATTTTGGAATCTGTCACTGGGTGTCTCTATCTTGGAATGGGGGACTCAGGCTGATTTCCTGGAAGTAAGTCTCATTGAATACAATGGGACTTACTTCCGAATAGACAAGGAGGAGCTCTGTCATCACAGTCATGTTACTTTGTTTGATGTCACTTCTGGCCACAGCATCACTTTCACGTTGATGACATCACTTATGGGATGTCCTGGACATGTTGTCATTCTCAGAAGGGGGTCCCGGGCTGAAATGCTTGAGAACCATTGCCCTAGATATTGGAGCAAGGATGAAGAGTGGGACCCTGCACTTGCAGGCCTCCGTCAGTCTTGAAAGACTATGGTATCGTGCTCTGTGCTGCATACGCTGCATGCGAAGCACAAAGGCCTGGGTTGGATTGTTATGGAGGATAGGCTGTTACCCAAGCAGCAAATCCCCCCTCTCCATGCCACTGAATTAGTCCAATGGAAAGGCAGAGCCAATATGATTGGATCCAGCTGGCGTCGCAGAGCTGGGCTAAGGACAGGAGCTCACCCTGTCTTGTGGGGCCAACCCGGGTCTTGAACCCTGGCCTGCTGGTTAACAGGCACAGCGTCTTAACTGCTTGCGCCACCCACAGCCTGTAGACCCTGCACTTGGCATTGCATAAAATATCATCATCATCATCATCATGATCATCAATAATATTAATTCTTCTTCTTCTTCAACATTTGTCTCATATGATGACAGTGTCTGCTATTCCAGATCTGAGTCTCCACTTCTCCTAGTTGTGGGCTTATTCCATAGGTAGACAGGTGATATTTCATGTCTCCATGCTATGTATCAAGCCAACACTGTTTCAGTCTCCCCTTCAGTTGCTTCTGTTGACCTTCAACCGAAGGCCCTCTGAGCCTTCTGAACCGTCATTAGTGCACAGAACTTGGCTGTAGTATTGAAGCTTCTCTCATTGGTAAGAGATTATCAATAACAATATTATTAAACAATAATAAACAGTATTTCTATATCAATTTTCAACCAAAAAGCTCACCAAGTGGTTTACAGGAAAAAAAAATCAAATACCTAATGGCTTCCTCCCCAATCTTTCTTAGAAGATGCAGAAGAAACACCAGTAAACAGCCACCCGGAAAGACCTTGAGCTGGAGTGGAAAGGGACAGTTAGAGCAGGTCTACTCAAAATTAAGTCCCATTAGAGTCTATGGGGTTTACTCCCAATTAAATATGAATAGGATTGAAGCCCTAGGGCATTTCTACTCAGATGTCCTATTCTGTTCACTGGGGTTTACTCCCAGGAAAGCATGAATAGGATTGCAGTCCTAGACTACAATCCTATACCTGTCTACTCAGAAGTAAGTCCTATTGTGTTGAGTGCGGCTTTCTCCCAGGAAAGTGTGTATGGGACTGCAGACCTAGGGCTCAATCCTATACCTGTCCACTCAGAAGTAAGTCCTTTCGTGTTGAGTGGGGCTTTCTCCCAGGAAAGTGTGGATGGCATTGCAGACGTAGGGCTCAGTCCTATACCTGTCCACTCAGAAGTAAGTCCTACTGAGTGGAGCTTACTCCCAGGAAAGTTGAATAGGATTGCAGTCCTAGACCAAAATACTATGAGTGTCTACTCAGAAGTAAGTCTTCTGGTGTTGAGTGGGGCTTTCTCCCAGGAAAGTGTGGATGCGATTGGAGCCCTAGGACTCAATGCTATACCTGTCTACTCAGAAGTAAGTCTTCTGGTGTTGAGTGGGTCTTTCTCCCAGGAAAGTGTGGATGGGACTGGAGCCCTAGGACTCAATCCTATACCTGTCTTCTCAGGAGTAAGTCCTATTGTGTGGAGTGGCGCTTACTCCCAGGAAAGCTGAATAGGATTGCAGTCCTAGACCACAATCCTATGGGTGTCTACTCAGAAGTAAGTCCTGTTGTGTTGAGTGAGGCTTTCTCCCAGCCAGGAAAGTGTGTCTGAGGGAACTGAGGCCCCAGCTGTTGGAGTTGAGCCTGTCCTGCAGCGGGGAGTGAGAGGAGCCAGGGGTGGGGGTGTGTGGCTGGGGGCCCTGGCTGCAGCCTCCTGTGGGGAGCCCCTCCTCCTGCCCCCTCCCCCTGCTCCCCCTCCCCGCCTGCAGCCTGGAATGTTGGGCGTTGCGCGTGCATGGCAACGGGACGCTTCCCTGGGAACTGGAGTGTTGCAGGTGCCAGGGAGCCCCTGTCTCGCGCCTGGAGTGGAGCCCCAATTCCCAGGCCTGGCCTGGCAGGCAGAGAGCGCAGGGATGCCGCTGAAGGTGGTGGTGGAGCTGCAGATCCATGCGGTGAGAGAGCCCATGCAATGCAACCCCTCACCAGTCACAGCTGCTGCTGACACGTGTCATGATGCCTCCCTTCACACGTGTCCTTCTCATAGTCATACTCCCATTGCACCTCCAGCATGCAAGCCTTTGCACTGGGGACCAGAAGTACTCTTTTCCCAGGACATGTCCTCTTTTTTAGGGGAAAAAACCTTCATTGTCCTCCTTTTCCTTATGAGCAGACAGCTTGTAGCCTTCTTGTAATCAATAAATTCTGTCTAATAGTTTTATAATAAATTCTATACATTTTATGTAATAGTTTTACAATAAATTCGATAAA
This sequence comes from Cryptoblepharus egeriae, assembly GCA_030015325.1. NCBI lineage: Eukaryota > Metazoa > Chordata > Lepidosauria > Squamata > Scincidae > Cryptoblepharus > Cryptoblepharus egeriae. Next base: position 168,999,448 of record JAREYC010000002.1, read on the forward strand.
TACTATGTAATAATTCTATATAAATTCTTTGTAATATAATAAACTCTGTTACAATACATTGTAACAAATCTATGTAATACTTTCTATTACAATAAATTCTATGTAACGGTATAAGTTAATATTGAACACAATCCTAACCATGGCTACTCAAAAGTAAGCCCCATTGCGTTCAGTGGGTCTTACTCCCGGGAAAGTGTCTTTAGGATTGCAGCTGTTATGTTTAAATGAACCACCTGAAAGCGATATATATGAGTGTTTTTAGCTTTTATAAAACTTTGATAAGTTTTTATAAAAGTTTTATAAGTTATAGTTTTTAGATTGTGAGCCCTTTCAGGACAGGCAGCCATTACCATTAGTTATTTAATTTTTTCTATAAACTACTTTCAATTTTTTTTTCTTGAAAAGTGGTATATAAATACTGTTGATTGATTATTCTGTCAAATCCTATATTTTTCTTGGGTGTCCTAAATTTGTGGGGGGGGAGTGGCTTGTCCTTATTTTCAGTCATAACTTATGGTCTCCCTTCCTAGGAATGATTTGTCTGAAGTAAACCCAAGTGTGCTCAGTGGGACAGTATATAAGAGTACAATCCTAACCATGTCTTCTCAAAAGTAAGCCCTATTGTGTTAAATGGGTCTGAATCCTGGGAAAGTGTGGTTAGGATTCCATGTCTACTCAGTAGTAAGCTCCTTTGGGCTCAAATAGTCTTACTCCCAAGAAAGTGTGTTTAGGATTGCAACCTAAGAGCAAAATCCTAACCATGTCTAGTCAGACGTAAGCCCCATTGTGTCCAATGGGTCTTACTCCCAGGAAAGTGTCTTTAGGATTGCAGCCTAAGTGTATTTAGTTGTGCAGCCCTTAGGGCAGGGCAGGCACAGTAGCTGAATCCAGTGGGCAGGAAGTTGAAGATCTACATTCAAATCCCACCTTGGCCATTAAGCTTTCTCAGTGACTTACAGCCAGTCACTCATTCTCAGCATTATCTGCCATATGGGGTTGTTGTGATGAGAAAAGCTTTGTAATCCATCTTGGGCATTTGCTTTTTTGTGAGGCATTTATAATTGTTTTAAAAAAGCTTTTCTTACTATTTTAGAGGCAGTCAGCAATTAGAAATGTAAAGGATCCCTTGCTATTGGCTGGCTCAGCTGAAGAATGGAATGATTGCTTGTATGACTGCTACTCTACAACAGTAAGAAAAGCTGTTTTCAAACCCGGGATTTTAAAAATGCATTCCCCCGCCACTTCCAGAGATTAACGGGTTCATTCCCAGTTGCATTGGCCATTTGTTCTGAGTCAAATCTGTATTTAAAAAACAGTGTATTGGAAGGTGTATGACTCTTGTTTGCAAACCCTAATGCTGATTCCTTTCAAATGATAATGTTATTCTTTTGCTCCTTTTCTCCCATCCAAGATCACTTGTCCTGGTGTGTACTTGATGGAGAAGAATGATGTTTATCTCCATGTGAGCATCCTGGGTCAGTGCAAAGAAACTAACTGCCGTCCTCCCATATTTCCTCTCCTATTTCGGGAGAGACTGTGGTTTGAAAAGGTAATGTAAGATTTTATTAAAGTTGGTCTTGACTCTTAGAGCACAATCCTAACCAGGTCTACTCAAAAGTAAGCCTCATTGTGTTCAATGGGTCATACTCCCAGGAAAGTGTCTTTAGGATTGCAGCCTTAAGCTCTGCACTCATTTTCCAAAAATGGTTGCCATATGCTTTTGGGAAACACATAAGCAGGACACCAATATACCAGACTTGGATATTTACACACAATGGATGGAAAATAGGATTGCCATATGTCCTGAAAAATAAGGACACTCCCTATTTTTTTGTGTCCACTGTCAAGTGTGAAAGAGGGAACTGTCTCTATTTTGTGGAAGAGAGTTATGGCAACCTAATATAAAAGGAAGAAATTTTATTATTTTCCTCCATACTGCAGGCACCATAAACAAGCACAAATTCCTTCTTAAGGTTCAGGCATTGTGAGCTTTGAAATTTACTGACTGTGGCAGCAAAATACTATATAATACTATATATTGGGTTGGGCACTGATGAATCAATCAGTGATTCTTTGATTTCATATATATATAATGAGTCAGTGACTCTTTGATTTCATATATATGAGCAAAAGCCATGTCAACTCAAATATATATACACAGTATATTTCTTTTGATACCACAAGGCACAGAAGTTTGACCACTTATAAATTTGTTAGCATGTCATCTGTTGACTAATCATCACTGATTAAAAGAGATACGGTAACTCTTGTTTTTAATAGGTCAATTCTAATGGGTCGTTTTATTACAGTTCTTTCCATTGCTTCTGTTTCTGTAGGTGTTTGAAAAGGCATCTGACCCTGTTGCTGTGGTAGAACTGCTAGAAAGTAAGTTTTCCAAAACCTGTTCCCTGCAATGGAAATGCTGCCATTATTCCAGATCTTTATTTGATAGTGCTAAAGTAGCCACATTTGCAGGGCCTAAACAGAAGTTTGTGGGTTCCATGGCTTCAAAGCCATTCAAGAGAGATCTCTTCTTCTTTTACTTAAGTAACCGAGAATATGGGTAGTTAGGAAAAAGGCACAGTGCTTTTTATTTGGTATCACTAATAGGTATCACTACACTTTTACAGGAATGGAGTAAAATAAAATGGGTCACTGTCAAAAAAAAGAGGGTGTTCCTGGTTCAAATTAGACATGATGTTCCCTATTTTCATGCCATTCCATTTTTTAAAAATAGAAGATACAAATATTCTGATCTAGAAGGGGGCCTAGAGTGCATGCTATCTGAGCTGAGAGTTAAACTTGCTATTTATTCCTGTAGCATTTTCCCTGCCAGAGAAAAATAGGAATTTAATTTTCATTGGGAAAGTTGCATGTTAATGGGGCTTACCTAGAGGTTAATTTTTCAACTTTAGGGATCCTAGACATTTAACAGTTGTGTAGAGGTGGGAATTAGCAGGTTTAGCTTGTGATGTGACAAACAACACCTGCTGAAATTCCTTCCTCTGCACAATTAATTGTTAAAGACCCAGGACCTCTAAAGCTGAATTAATGGCCACTTCTGGACTAAGAGCACAAGCCACATCTACTCAAAGGTAAGCCTCATTGTTTTCAGTGGATCTTCCAGGAAAGTGTCTTTAGGATTGCAGCCTTTTCTCTCTCCAGATCGTGATCCTGAAGCAGATTAATGGCTTCATAACAGTAATTTTTTGAAAACAAAAGCAAAAATAGATGGGCAAAATTATGTTGCAATGTCTTATCAGTTGTGATCTCAGTCTTGTGGCTGTCAGTCAAATGAAGATACTTGTGTTATATTTCATAGGTAGATGTATTATTTTATTTAGCCCAGGGTGACCATATAGAATGGAGGACAGAGTGTCTTTACCTAGAAGTATTTTTTAGAAGAGGGAATTTTGGCAGGTGTTGCTTTTTAGACCCTTCTATCTTGGGTTACACCTGCCTAAATTCCAATTCTCTGCAATAGTTAAAGGTATAGGCACTCTGTCCATTCTATATGGTCACCCTGCTCAGCCTATTTTGTTCAGTAAACCCACTGAACTTACTAGAAACAAAAACATCTATTCATAAACTCTAGAAATTTGATCATTCTAATAACCAAAAATATAACTTAAATGAATGGACATTGGATGCCATGAATGACATTGTTCATCTTTTTTTAATAGAGAATGTAACCAAGATTCAATTAACTGAGCTGTTATCAGGTAAGAGGGGAAACAAATATTCTTTGTAGCTATTAGAGACTCAGAGAGAAAGAACAACTCTCTTGTCTGATGATAATTTTTATACAAAAACTTGCCCAACTCTTCTTTCCCACATCTAAGAATCAAAGGGACCTCCAAGATCAGTGACAGGTAGGTCCAATCCTCCACCATTGTCCACAATGCAGTCAAACTGGTGGAGCACTCTCTGCCTCCAGTATTGTCGAGGGACACACACAAACACTAGAATGCTATGAGTGTAGGCAGTGTCAATGTAGTGTCACTTTAGTGTAGGCAGTGTCAATGTAGGCAGTCCACAATCACAACAACTTTGATAGGTGGCTAACCATATTATACATATAAAAGTCCTCTGCTGATGGAGAGTGTACTCCATGTTGTATGATGTGGGGGCTAGCCATGGTGTTGTCTTTTCCCCTCTGATGTTCCTAGGATGCTTATCCAATGTTCTTACGTTTGTCTCCCTTATTGCCTCCTGATGAGGAGGAGATGCAAGAGACAACGATATGCTTTAGAAACGATTGTACATAAAGTACCTAATTCAAGTTTCTGGAGTTGAATGTTGGAAAAAAATTTGTTGTCACATTCTGAGAAGTGAACACAGGGTGGCAGGATAAGGCTTCTGTTGGATTTGACTTAAACAATTTCCTAAGATCTGTTTTGGGCATGGAAGATCCATCAGGCAAAACGTATGAAGAAAAGTGTAAAGAGATAGCAGATAGATATGAATAGTAAGAATAGAGGACATACTGACTGTTTCAAATTTTTTTAAAGAAAGCTGAAAAATTAGTAGCACAGTTGCTTAGTCCAGTCACATGGTTCTCAAACTGTGTTCAGACTATGAATGCAGATTCCCACAATGATCACTGGAAGTAACGGGTAGGTAGCACCAGGAAAGATAGGTAAATGGGGGGGGGGGGCTTGCCTGTTTTCATTGGTATCCAGTAGTGAAGGTACTGGTGCGGAGGGAATGCTGGGCTCCAAAAATTCCTTCATTATTAATCAGTGAGGACTCAGAAAGGAGGACATGACGGGGAGAGAATATCCCCCTTTCAGTGTCCAGTTCTGCTGAAATTTCTTCCTCCTCTAATGAACAGTGGTGGAAAAAATGCTGAGAGCCCCTAGTCAGCCATTATCGGAAGGAACTGCAGAAATTGATGCTGAGGTATGGAGGTAAGTGAAGCAGGCCTAGGTCAGGGTTTCTTCTACCTGTTATTCCAATTAATTACACCAACGATTGACCATAACATAATAAACAGTGTTTTCCCTTTAAGAGCTTTGAAGTTGTGAGAAGGAAAAAGAATGTAAAGTCCAAATTTTTGCCAAGCAAAATCTAAATATTAGAGATGTCTTTTTAAGATATCCTAAGAGATGCCTTTTTCTGAGGTGGAAGGTATTTTGTTTGAGCTACAAGAGTAATGGCTATGTATTTCACAAAAGTCTAGTTTAGTTCCTCAAAATACTGGAAGTCGTAGAGCACAATCCCAACCATGTCTTCTCAAAAGTAAGCCCCATTGTGTTCAATGGGTCTTACTCCCAGAAAAATGTCTTTAGGATTGCAGCCTAATGGCCCCCCAGACCAGGCCCCCCAAAACATTTTGGTGGAAAATCCCAAGCATCATCCTACCTATATTTGTCTTTGATGTTTATAGTATTAATAGTAGGCCTCTGTCAGTCTTGAAAGACTATGGTATCATGCTCGGCACTGCATACGCTGCATGCGAAGCACGAAAGCCTGGGTTGGATTGTTATGGAGGATAGGCTGTTACCCAAGCAGCAAATCCCCCCTCTCCACACCACTGAATTAGTCCAGTGGAAAGGCAGAGCCAATATGATTGGATCCAGCTGGCGTCGCAGAGCTGGGCTAAGGACAGGAGCTCACCTGTCTTGTGGGGCCGACCTGGGTCTCGAACCCTGGCCTGCTGGTTAACAGGCACACCGTCTTAACTGCTTGTGCCACCCACAGCCCACCCTTATAGTATTAGCTGCCCACATATTGTTTCCCCATAAACAGTTATCCAGAAACAGTACTATAGAAAGGAGGAGAAGGAATGTGACTTTTATGCTGTATGTGTGTCTCTCGTGATGTTACATAATTTTGTACGTTGCCTAAATCATTGGACATTGGCTAAATCAACGCTTGCCCTAAATTCCTTTCTCAAAATAGCACTGGGCACATGAGGCTATCTGACAGCATTATCCTAACTCTTGGTTGGGCCAGTACAAGTCCCAGCACAAGGCCCATGCTGGCCTGAGCATGTAGCCAAACTGCACCCTAACTACTAGGGTGTAGGCTATTAGGTGTAGGCAAACTACACCCTAACTACTAGTTAGGCTACTAGGGTGTAGCCTAACTACTGCAGAGTTAGGCTACTGCACAGACATGCACTGGCCTCCACATGCCACCACATCAACAGGGAGATGAATGAGTTACTTGCCTAAATTGGTTAGGATTGCAACCTGATTGAGCACTAAAGATGGCATCTCACTCTCCTTTGGCTATCCTAAACCTAGGTTTCCATTCCAGAAGAAAGTCTCAATCAACATTTCTCCTTTTCTTATCTGTAAGCAGCCTGAGCAGTGGAGAAGCTTAGGCAGTAATTTGGTTTTGAGGCATTTTCATGCTTTTGAGATTAGGAAAGTGGGACCTTTCTGAAGACTTTCCTGGCAAATTTTGGAATCACCAAACAAGATGCAACTTCAGGCAACCCTGGCATTCTTGCTTTTCCCCTGAGCTGGGAGAGGGCAATCTGGATTGGATTGGAACCACTGTAGGGTTTTTTTTGTGGGGCGGGGGGGGGGGGGGAGGGAGGAGCATTATACCAAGCTTTGCTGTGATGTCCCAGAGCACCTCTTTGGTTAGGTCTGTTTCCAGAAGGCATCAAAATTATATCTAGTTTGGCCTTTAATGTTTGGTCATTCCAGATTTTGTTTTTCTCAGGCAGGGCTTTTCTTAACCTACCTAACTGCAGCCGTTAGTTTCAACAGGGTTATACACATGATTCAACAAGGTTATACACAAGGTGACTGAATAAATGTTTTGGGAGGAGAATGCACAAATTCCGAGAAGGATTTTCTGTGAGGTATGAAAAGATTGTTCCATCTGGGAAACAGGTCATAATGTCTGTGTCTTCCTCCCTCTCAATCTTTATCTTTTAACATTTCAGAGGAAGAAGATATTGCATTTTATGAAGAGAATACTCGTGATTTTCTGTTCCCAGAGCCCAGACTGATTCCTACATATGCTGGAGTGGAGAGAGAGTTATTAATGAGAACAAATTCTTCTTTTCCAGTAAGTTGCTATGAATCATGGTTGGTGGTGAATATACCAAGGGGGCATGTTCTGCTCAGGAATGTAGACTTACCTCCAAATCCAGGGTAACTATGTAAAGTAAGAGATTTTACATGCACCTGTAGTTACTGCACCACCTAGTGAAAACCTATGGGAAATTCATATTGGAATCAAGAGTAAGTTGTTCTTAGACTGGAGCAAAGATTCCCCGTAGTTTAGTCTATGCATGGTCCATTAAACACACAGACAAACAAATGGAGGAGATGGGCCACTTTATTACATGATTATTAAATAATCAATAATCCATAAATTCAATTAATAATCCAATCAAAATCAAAAGGGGGGCAGACCTTGAACTTGAACTTGACCTGGGGGTTGAATACCTTTAAGGCACCCAGCGTCTGCCCCGTGTCTAGGGTTAGCGAGCCTGCAGGTCCTTTACGGGCCCCCAGGTGAAACCTGGGTACCAGGGTTGACATATACATATATATTGGCCATACCCAGTTAATAGGGTTCTGCTCCCCATATCGCTCCCCCACAACTGGGGGGAGCAGGTCGGATCATACTGTTGCCTGGTTACCCCCTTCCATCCTGCCAGGGATTGAAAGTATGCGACCTGCAGGCACGGGGGTTGCCTTTCCGGTCTCATCTCGCCGAGGCTGAGGTCGGGTTATTGTAGGCATACCCCCCCCCCCCGGCTGTACCTAAAATTCGACACCTGCCTATTGGCTTTGTGTTGTCATACTCTGGATTTTGCCCTTATTCATGTTTCAGGTATTCCTAATATCTGAGACTTTAAAATTAGGATCAGAAATACTGAGACTTTAAAATCAGGATCAGAAAACAAAGAAATAAATGATCTATTAATGAGATTTCATGTAGTGGTTCTAGCTTCAGATTACATATGCTCTGTGATTAAACTTCAATGATTGTTTAAAACCTTAATGTACTTTCTGATTATGTGACTAAACAACTTTCTGTTGGAAGCATCAAGTACACTTGCATCTGTTAACAGCTCTGGGAACTGTCAGTTTGAACTTAGCGGTATTTGAAAAGGAAGTCTTAGGGATGTCCTTCTCAATCCAAGATGAGGATGAGATGAGATGTTGTGTTAATAAAAATGTGTAGTTGTATCACTTTCTGTGTTGTTTTTATGTATGCCTGCTCACCTTGTTTATTTATCTTGTTTCTTTCCTTCTCTTAAAATCTCTAAGGGCATTGCACCAAAATTAGAGTTTTCCACAAGGACAACTATTACGCAACTTCCACTCCAGTCCAGAAGAACTTATAGTGTATGTATGTTAGTTATTTGAATCAAATATGGAAATGCGTTTGATCAAAGCTAATGTTGCTGTACTTTTTATTTTTAATTTTTAAATTATATTGTTTCATTAGTTTTAGGATATTAGTTTCTGAATAGCCTATAAAAAGGAAGGCTATAAATTTTGGGGTAATTTTCTAGTTTAATGGTTCTCAAAGTGGACATCTCGACCCTGGTGGGTCATGACTTCATTTCAGGGAGGTTGCAAAAAGCTAGGCGCTGCCATCATGAAATGGGGCACTAAGACTGCTTCCCTGGGAGTAACTCTCATTGAACACAATGGTTCTTCTTAGATGACATGGAGGAGCTCTGGCATCACTTCCTATTCCAGTCATTACATCACTTCCAGGGGATTCTGGACTGATTGTCATTCTCAGAAGGGAGTCGTTGGTTGAAATGCTTGAGAACTACTGCTCTATATCTTGTATATTTTTTAATATACATTTAAGGTTTATGTATAATGTTATAACCTCTTGCATATGGCCACATGGTTTACAATATATGTCTTTACATCTTTGTCAGTTTGTCTGAACCATCGCCCTGAGGTCAGGGAACAAATGTTCTATTCCTTGAGGAGGACTTTGTGACTGTGTCCTTACCACAGGATGCAGTGGACACTCCATGAACACGGATTCATCAGCACTGGAAAATTGTTTAGGATTGGGCCCCCAGACACATGTCTAACAAAACATGTACTGTATGGAGAGCATGTATTTTTTTCTGTAGAAAGAAAAAGAGCTGCTTCCTGATATAGCGTTTCCTTACCTCAGGGCTGCATAGTGGTTACACTGGTCCTGGAAAGTTGGATATGATTTGGCCCTATAGACCATAGCCTCATGCATGCCTACATTATGTATTGGCATTTAAGGGAATAAAAGAGAGGAGGCAGGAGTCAAGAATTATTGAAATGAACTAATGCCAGTTTACTGAAGCATTAATTCCTTTACTCCATTAGAAGCAATGGAGGAGCAAGAAACCTGGGCCTTTAAATATATTTTTCACTATTCTTTATCCATGGATTTTTTTAATCCTCAAGAACCCTTGTGATTAAAGAGGGACACCTGTATCTTTACATGCACTGACTGTAAATCTTGGGTGATTGCCCACCAGACCAACATATAGATCCTTCCAGGAATCTTCTTACATCATAGTGGCTAACAGGTCAAACCAAATTCCTTGGTTGAGAAGAGACAGTGGGATTTAGATAGAGGAGGTAGCGGATGTCTCGAGCCTGATAAGGTGTTTGTTTTTGGCAACTAAGTTGAGGTTGGGATAATATGGGGTCTTATGTTGGTGGGGACATCCTGGGGTCAGGATCCTCTATTCCTTTTTTGTCCAGAAAGACTGAATTTAGCTTTGATGGTAGGATGTCACAATGTTTGTGTTATATCTTTGGTATCCAGATAGGAATAAACCAAAGTCAATCACCTTTGGAAAATTTCAGCCTCTGCCTACCTTTTCTTGAGATGGGAAGAACAAAAGGGGAGTATTGAAAAGTGCCTTTTGAACCATGCTGGGTTTCAGTGCTCTCCTGGCATTGACCCTGGGTCAAAAGATATGCATAGTGCCCACGATATGCAAGGGAATTCTGTAACAACCCTTGCCTGTTACCATAAATAACCGGGAGGATTACGGCATATGTATTATGGTTTAAGGATTATGGCATGTGTATTATGGTTTAAGGATTATGGCTTATGTTGGTATGTGGCTGTTTTGGGAAAAGGTATCCTACCCAGGGCTCTATTGGCTTAGGGGTTAAAGATGCTGTGCTAGTTTACCTGAAAGTGAGCAGCTTTGTGGTTCAAGACCCAAGTACTGCAAGACAGATTGAGCTCCTGCTAAGCATCAGTTCAAAAGCATGTAAATGCAAGTAGTTAAATAATTACCACTTTGGTAGGAAGGTTACAGTGGCATTCACTGTGGCATGACCACATACGTATCTTCAGACAGTGTTGGCTCTTCAGCCATATAACAGGGATGAGCATTGCTGTCTAGAGTTGATCACCTAACAGGCAACCCCCGGGTGACACCTTTAGCTTTTTATCTCAGCTAAAGATATGGTATGGCTACCTAGTATTGTATTGGTACACTTATTGTTCCTATAGCTAGGTTTCTAAATAAGGAGCATTGATATGATTTTTCAGGAAAGAAATAAAATCCGGGTACGAAGGGCTTCCTCTGCATCACCCCAGCGAAGGAACATGACGCCAGCATGGCCACCAAGGAAGAATAAAGGCAATAGAAGAAGTTCAAGGTCTATGCGATCCTGCTCTCCATCTCCAAACCGGACAAAACGTCTCTCTGACGTACCTGAGGACAGTCAGCAACAGTCATCTTCTATAAGCTTGAAATCTTCTAAGCAGAAAGCAGAAGCAGCCTCCAGGCCACCTTTTGTAGTTAGACATGTGAGTCTTAACTGATAACACTAATAATGAAGGGAACTTTCAGAAATTGTTCTGTGGATTGAAGTGGGCATTATGTGTCCTTTCTTCTGCTACAAGGTGAAAGGGAGTGTTAGGAAAATTAAAGCTCTATAATGTGAATGCTGTGGAAGAACGCTGTTGTGTGCATACTCTTCTATTTATGAAGCATATAGTTTCTCTTTGCTATAAATGGACAGAACCAGATCTATAAACTAAATTATTATAGATCTGCTTCTGTCCATCTCTATCAAAGAGAAATTGTATGTTTCATAAATTTTTGAATTAATGACTGATTCTAGTTTGGAATTAATTTGGATACTGGTGCCAAGTCCAAACTGGATTACAAATGGTTCTAATGTGTGTTGATAACATTACTGGAATGTGGCAGGGCCCAAAATCCTCTAAGGCCTATAGCCTGAAGTGAAATTAAGCCCCTTGCTCCGGAGCAGCTAAGATGACTTTCCATAAGATAACACTAGAGGGTGATGTAACTGTGTGGACCCATAACTGCTATGGATTTTGCCCTAAGCAGACAATAGTGATCAGATTCTCTTGACTGCTCTGGTAAAAACCTCAGGGGAAAATGGTGTTGGTAAGAAGAGGCAGATCCTTTTTACTGGTCATGGTTGCCTGGATGTCACCACTCATGCATTAGATCTCTTGATATCATGGGAAGTGCACTTGAGACACTTTCACATGTTATGGCTAACTGGGTTCATGTCCGTTTCATACCTGAGAAAATGATGCTATTTGAAGCACATGTACGGTATATCTTTTTCTTACAATGGAAAAAATGTGGAAATGAAGAGAACTACAGGTGGTTCCAGCTCTACATGTTTCTGCAATGCGTATGACATAAGAAAAATGCATTAAGGTACTTTAAATGCTATAATTTTAAGAGGAATGCACAGTAGTCGCAATGTCTGAAACAGCTCTAAAAGTTGCATAATGACTTGATATATTTTGATATACACCCGCAGGGGCTGTAGGTGGTGCAAGTGGTAAAGACACTGTGCCTGTTAACCAGCAGGCAAGGGTTCAAGACCTGGGCCCCCCAAGACAGGGTGAGCTCCTGTGCTTAGCCCAGCTCTGTGATGCAGCTGGAACCAATAGTATCTGCTCTGCCATTCCATTGGACCATTTCAGTGGCGTGGAGAGGGGGGATTTGCTGCTTGGGTAACAGCCTTTCCTCCATATTAATCTACCCAGGCCTTTGTGCTTTGCATGCAGGTCGAGTATGAAACCATAGTCTTTTGAGACTGATGGATGTAAATACTATTTTGATCCCTGGTTGGTATAGGTATAGGGAGAGATACCATAATAAGTGAATATTCCTCCTATACATTTCATCAGTACTGCTCAGGTGGGTCACAAACCACTATTTAACATAAATACCCACCCATAAATAAAACAATTGCTGTAATGCCATCAAGGTGCCCACACGTTACAGTCCTTGTTCTCATGAAGTCCTCGGACTCTCACAGTATGAAAACTATTGCAATTACATAGCAGTGGTTTAGGGTGTACTTCACGTGTGAAAAAGGTGGTAACTGCTCTCTGATGGCCCCGTGCTATATGTATGGGCTCCCCCTGTGATGGTGAGGCAGCTTGCTTTGATGGCAGTTCATTTTTTTAAAATGTATTCCCTCTGTTGCTGTTGCCACAGGCAGCTGAAATGGAATTTCTCCAGCAACTGCTGCCTAAAAGCTGTAATCTCCAACTACCTCCTGCAATACTTCCACAGAATACTATTATGGGGCATTGTGAAAACAGTGGCAATTCTTTTAGGGGGACCAGATGCCAAACCCAAAATTCCTGAACCCCAAGGCCAAAATTCCTAATTCCAGGCCAAAATTCCTACCCACTGAAAAAATTGCCAAAAAACATATTTTTTTGTTTTTGTTTTTCGGGTTTTTGACCATAACTTTTGATAGGAAGGAGAAACTGATTCTTGCATTGGATTCTGCTCTTCAATACAAATCCAACACCATATAGCATGATGGGGTTCTTTGCACTATCATGAAGTTTTAACTGAAGCCAAAATGTAGGACACCCAGACAGGTGGCTAAAAATCCAGACAAATCTGGGTTTTTCCGGTCATCTGGTCACCCTGGATTCTTTCCAGTGTTTGTCACTATTTATGTGGGAGTGTTGCCCTTCTGCCTCCAATGTCACAGTATGTGTGCCCTATGAGAAGGCCAAAGAGAGGATGCTTAGGCCAGGAAGCTCATTTGCTCCTGGTGAAACATCAATGTTTTCTCTGAGTATGGCTTGAGAACATTTTTTTAAATGTTATGTAGCATTTAAATTTTTAAAATATCGTCACAGCCCAATCCAGTGTAGGATATGGCGTTTGGCTTGAATGCTTTGCAACAGCAGAACTCTCTTCTGCTGTCACAAAATGGCTGCTGACAGAACACAGAGTGCTCCATCGGAGCATCTGTTTTAGGGGTGTTGCTGCAAGAGGCAGCAGAATTTCCCATTTGTTACCAGGTAAGCAGTTATGGGGGTGGAGAGGGGGCCAAACTGGCTGGAGAGGAGGGAGAAAAAGGGGGCAGGGAGACTGTGAGAAGGAGGGATTTGGTGATGATGTTGAGTGCTGGATCCTATTCCCTCTGTCAGCAGCCTTCCCACCACCTTTCCTTGGACTTCTACCAGCTACTGTGCCAGCACAGGCTCAAGGATACCCATTAAAGAGTAGGAGGCATACAAAGGGGTATTTAAATTTGCCTTTCTTTCTGAAACCACCCAAGTCTTCCTGTCTGAACTATTTCAAAACTCCAGCTGGATACAGCACACTCTTTTTGGCATAGTTGCACCAGTTGGAAGGATAGGATCAGGCACTTTATCAGACTCAGAAAGGTGATATATAAATACATTGGGGTCATTGTGAGGGGAAAATGGTAAATGGGCCCAAGAGAGCTTGGTGGTTGGCAGTTGTAGGACTTGCCAGGATGGTGCCCTAGTTGCTCCCCAAGAGCACTCAATCCCGATTCTGGGCTTGTAACGCTTAAAAATGCCTCAGGATTTGTTATTTTCTTCCTGTAACACCCACCACCCAGTTACCATTTTTGCCTCACAGTGTTGTGAGGGAATATTGCTGTTGAGTTAAGAATATTGATATAATTTCTTAATTTTAGGTAGATACTTCTAAAATGTTTGAACAAGCTTCATCAGTGGTATCCTCTCGAAATCCAAAGGAAAATAGTATGCCTAGGAATTCTCGTCCATCTCAGTTGAAACGAGGTATTTAGTTGTATACATCTAAGGCTGCAATCCTAAAGATACTTTCCTGGGAGTAAGACCCATTGAACACAATAGGGCTTACTTTTGGGTTAGGATTGTGCTCTAAGAATGAAAAGATGAGAATAAGATTCCTCACTATTCATAGCAGAGGAACTATGATTTCATTATACTCAGTGGTGGGTTTTAGGGGATCCTCATAGGTTCTATAGAACCCTGTGCTAATGAGTGCCTGGTTCTGAGAACCAGTTACTAATGGGACATAGAACCTGTTGTTAATTTAGGTTATTAGGGCATAGAACGTTAATTTATTTGAATCCCACCACTGATTATACTGTACTCCACGGGACTCATTTTCTCATTTTTATTCCTTTAAATTCATACGTTGTACACTTTGCTACATTGATTTCAATGGAAAGCGGGCTCATCTTCCAGTTCATAGCATTGTTTGCCCAGTATTCCTTGCAGAACTTTCCTAGGCAAAGCTGGTTCCCATTTTCTGTGGTCCCACATTTTGCCCCCTAGAGATCCAACTCATAAGATATGCAAAGGTGGAAAGCTGTGTTTAAGCTCTCTTTTCCGTGCCTGGAGAGTTCCTTCATCCCAGAATCACTTTATTTTTACTACTGAAAGCACTAAAGTATATTTGTAAGGTTTTTTTTAATTGTCTGGAGAGGTCCAACACAGCAATACAAAGAATTTATCCTTTGAAGAATGGTTTTGGGTCTTTCCATTCTTAGGATGCGTAACTGCAAATTAATCAGGTGCAGTACTTCTCCCCTAGAAATCCTGAAAACTATCTGGCCAATAAGAATCACATAAATATCTTCTACATGGACTTTCCAAACTACATCTCTCAGAATTCCTTGGGGAAGCTATCACAGTCAAATTAGTATGAAGCCATGTAAACATGTAGGTAGATATTCTGTGTTGACAACTTATGTACTGTACCTCTTCAGCTATGGGTTGCCCAATCCTAACCTGCAATGGAACAGGCAGGCCACTGTGGTCTATACTTTATCCAGAGCAGGTTAGGTTCAAGCTGGAGTCACAATGGGGTAAGAAGATAATTTTCCCCTAATTGTGTCAAGCCCCTGTCTGTCCTTTGTTTCTACTTGGATGTGATGCAAAACTGAGCAGCCCATGTAAGCCCATGGGTCAGGAGTCCGAATGCAGCCTGCACTGCCATAAAAATATAAAGACCCTCCACTGCATCAGGCCAAAGGCCCATCTAGTTCAGCTTCCTATATCTCATAGTGGTCCACTAGATGCTTCAGGGAGCACAAAAGACCACAAGAGAGCTACATCCAGATACCCTCCCCTGCATCTGACATTTTGAGGTTGCCTATACACATATGTGCACATATACACACAAACACACCCACCCACTATAATGTACCTTTCCTCTAGGAATTTATTCAATCTCTTCTTTAAAAGCATTGAGGCTAGATGTCATCACCATATCCTGTGGCAAGGAGTTCCACAGACTAATTACATGCTGGGTTAAGAAATATTGCCATCACAGCCAATCCTGACACTCTCCCAGGCCCTGCATCCCATTTCCCAGCACACCACACACTTTGGCATGGACCCTTAGCTGGAATATTGTTTTGGCACCTGCGACAACACCAGAAGTAAAGATTATTCCTCTAAGGGAATAGTAAGATTCCTCTCTTACTAAGGGGATTCCTCTGTCATAACTCTGTTGCAAGTTCAGAATAAAAAATTTTTGGCAATGTACATGCATTCCCATGTAAAAGAAACACAAAGCCATCATACGATCTATTCTTAGTCCTGTTTCCATGTAGGAAATATGCAGTATAAACAGTTTTTAATTCTTCAGTATTATTTTTTTGCAGCATTATCAATTGATAGTTGGAAAGCATCATGTCCCACAGCTAAGGTAATGTAAGTAGGGTATGTAAGATACAAAGTTAATTGCTGTGGAATATGAATGATTTCTCATTTATATATTTGTTTAATGTATGTTGTGCCCTTCCTCCAGGGTGGTTTTCTCCCCACCTTTTCCCTCACAAATCTGCAAGGTAGGTGAGACTGATTAGTATGTGAGTTTTGTGATTAGTAGGTGAGTGATTAGTGATTAGCAATATAGGTGAGTTTATTGATTAGTCCCAGGGCATCTAGTGAACTTCATAGCTGAGTGGCAAATTAACTCATGTTCTCATGAACTCATGAGAGTTCCTAGTCTGACAATCGACCACTGTAGGAATCAACAAATACATATAAATGATTCATGTGGTATGCTTTGAGTTAAAACTGGAAATATGTAGGTACTGTATAGGAAAGAGTGTGTTTCCAGTATAAGATGCTGCTTACAAGCTCATCGTTTTGTTGTCACAGTAATATCCAGGGTCTCTGGGTGGCGCAAGCGGTTAAGGCGCTTGTTAACCAGCAGGCTTGTTAACTTAACAAGTGGTTAAGGCGCTTGTTAACTGTTAACCAGCAGGCCAGGGTTCGAGACCCGGGTCGGCCCCACAAGACAGGGTGAGCTCCTGTCCTTAGCCCAGCTCTGCAACGCCAGCTGGATCCAATCGTATTGGCTCTGCCTTTCCATTGGACTCATTCAGTGGTGTGGAGAGGGGGGATTTGTTGCTTGGGTAACACCTCCATAACAATCCAACCCAGGCTTTCATGCTTTGCATGCAGCGTATGCAGCGCCAAGCATGATACCATAGTCTTTCAAGACTGACGGAGGCCTGCTAATATCCAGGGAGTGAATCTGCTCAGTGTTGAACCCCTGGTGGCATTTTTCAAGGGCAGCCTGTATATGGGTCCAGATTGTAAAAATATCATCCGTGAATCTCAGGTAGAGGAGAGGCTTTCCATGACACCAGCAGCAGATGCATTTCTCTAAATCATGATGAATATGTTGACGTATTCTGGAGCCATGTGTGGTAGTGTCATTGATCTGAAGTTCAAGTGGGGACTAAATTTGAAATAATTGTAGTTGAGGACAAGGTGGCAAAGCTTGGTAGTCAGATTTACTGTAGTAATTTGGGGGATAGCAGTTCCCATATAGATCCCCCCAAGTCATGTGGAGGCACCCCTAAGTATGCTGCCACTGACTGAGGCAGTGGAACTTCCTCTTGCTTGTGCTAAGAAGTGCATCCCTGTTCACTTTTTGACAGGAAGTTTTTTTTCCTTTTGTCTAATCGTTTTTCTTTTGTTGTCGCTTAACTAATTTTATTTTTGTTATTGGTCTGGTTCCTAACTTTGTGCTCCTGTTGCTTTATGGAATTATTACATGTCTTTAGACTTTTAATTTTTTTTTACTGTATTGATTTTAGTATTGTATGGTATGCTGCACCTAAGGGGAAAGGCAGGGTAGAAATATTTTAACTAAATAAATAGTACACATTCTGCAGGATCTTCAGTGATTCCCAGTTTATCTTTCAAACAGTTCAAAGTACTCAAATTTACAGCATTCAGTGGCCTTGGTCCAGGTTACCTGTTTAGATATTAATTTCTTCTTTATGATCCCTCCTCTGGTATGATGAGAGTTGCTGATAATGAGGGTGGATGATGATACCATATTAGTATATGTGCGTATTCTATCTGGACTGAATAAGGACCCAATCCTAGCCAACCTTCCTGCTTCGGTATAACCACCACACAGCCCTGTGGTAAAGGAACTCATGTTCCCGTACCTTAAGAAGGCCCCAGTTACTGCCCCTCCACCACAGGATGCAGTGCACTCTCCACTGGCACAGCTGCAATAGCGATGGAAAATTGGATAGCATTGAGCCCTAAGACAAGTGTGTGTTTTTTGAAAATTTTATTTAGAATTTAAAATTTATTTATTTAAAATTTATTTTGGAACCTACCTTTGTCCTGATATTCTACCTGAATTAGTGACCCCTGGGAATCAGCACCCCTTCATGGTCATTACAAGTGATGCATAGAGGTCCTCTTTCCCTTTTTTCCTCCAAAATCCTTGTCTTCCTTGTTTCACAGGTTATCAGAGAGCCAGATGATCAGTGCACATGTAATCACGATTCATCCGTTCCAGAAACAAGAGAACATATCGATTACTCATCCGACTCTCCCGCTTGTTGCCACCACTCTTCATTTGCCTCCCCACAGCGTTACCGGTCACCAAGTCCAAAAGACAGATGGGCATCTCCCTCATACAGGTTACTTTTTTGAAAGACTTAAATGCAAGCATTACAAGTCAGTACAAGCAAGCATTACAAGACCGAGGCGGAGCAGCAGAACCTCCCACTGCCCATGTCCAGAGGCCTGGATATGCACAGTGTCTGCCTCAGTGCAGCCATTAGGCTTTGCTCCAAAGGTGGATCAGCAGCCCCAGGCTGCCGCTCCAACTCCGGAGCAAGGCCCAATGGCTATGCAGAGACGCACTGTGCATGTCCAAAAACTTGGACATGCGTAGTGTCAGCCTTCGTTCCGCCTTCAGAAAATTACTGCACAGGCACCAACTTTGGGAGGGGTGTGCGCGTCCCGGGTGTGACGCGCTCCCCCCCCCACACCGGGTGACATGCACTGCCGCATCACCCCTGATTGGAAATATGGATTTTTTAAAAAAGAAATAAACATGAATTTTAATCACTAAGGCTGCCATCCTAATCACACTTACTAGGTAGTAACTTCCAATGAATACAGTAGAGCACTTCTGAGTAAACCCGCCTTAAATGCAGAAGACCCAGACCTGCCTTCCGCATTCTTTCTTTGATATCTTGAGACTCTGTGGAGGATGATAAATATCCAGAGTGACCTGCTAGTGATGACAGTTCTAGGCTTCCTTCTCTGTCCTGCTGACTGGAGGATGCAGTAGAGTGATGCTGATCAGGGAGCAAAGTTCTAGGCAAAACTCATAAACAGTCCTGACCTTGTGATATAAATAGCTCAGGTGATCTGAGGGTATTCCACACATTTTAATTCCTTTGTCATTGCTTTATAAAAAAAGGCACTTTAGGTTCATCATCAGCACTTTTGCAAAAATTGATCCCTGCAGCAGAATTCTTTGACCCTACTTTCAGGAAAGCAGTTGTGCTGCTGTCTCCTGTTCCTACATTGCAGAACACAAAGCCACTTTGTGAACGCTTTTTTTGGAAAACCAGTGTACAAATATTTTTTGAAAAAATCAGTAAATTTTCGTGCCATGCTTGTGTGCTTCCAGAGCTGCTTTACTGGTTAAATAGAATGCTCAGTTTAAGAGTCTTTGATGAAGCAAAACAGCCCTTATAGCCTTACGTTTGTAAAAAGGCCACAACAGGATTTGATTCAGCACTACTGTTTTGGGATATCTGTAATTAATTTACCTGAATGAATTGCACACTTTTATAGGAGTACATCTTATTAATGTCACTGGGTGATACCTGAAAGCCAGAGACTTGGTATCATTCATTGCCTTAGAGTGATGACATGTAGAAACTGGTTCAAGTGACTTTATTTGACATTTATTTTATTACCTGATGAGGTTGACTGTGTGGAAATTAAAAGTATGAATAGAAAGTGACTCAAATCTACCAACATTTTTGAAGGATTTACTCCAGTCCCAGTTCCAACTGGGAAGAGATTAATGAGAGAGTAAGAAATCTGCTAACCTCTGAGGAAGCCAAGCAAAGACTTTCCAATGTGAGTTTGATATGCTTTAAGAATTGTTGTTGACTGAAGTTTTGTGAATGCTCTCAATTAACTGCCATTTTTCCCTTGCATTTACAAGTATTTTTAGTTGTCCATAAATGGTCCCAGAAGGGTTTCAGCAATCCCTTTGCAATCTGTGTGGTAAAAAAAGGCTTGGAACAGTTTTACAACACTAAGGCCCATATCCTAAAGTCAAATTAAGCCCTTTGCTCCAGAGCAGTTAAGGTGACTTTCCATAAGATAACACTAAAGGGTGACGTAACTGCATGGACCCGTAACTGCTCTGGATTTTGCCCTAAGACTTAGTTCTTAGAACCCACCTAGGCAGGGTGTGGGAGATGCATGAGAGGTCTCTTGATATCTCTCAACTGAAAATGCAATCCCAAGATATTTTGTGTGTGCATACAAATTTTACTGCTGTTGTGCTGGTTTAACTCTATTCGTGCAGGCCATATTTCTAATTAAATTTCCACTAGCTGATTTTTCCCACATGGGGGAAAATGTACAGGGATGCTATATTTTTCTCCCAGCAGATGGCCCAACAATCTGTGACGCAAAAGATTAGAAGACCATCCTATCCATGTCTACTCGGAAGTTATCTGACTGGCTTTCTTCCAGATAACTGAGGTTACCCATACTTCTTCCCAGAGGTGTACCTAGGCAAAATTTTGCCCGTGGCAAGAACTGAAATTTCGCCCCATCAAAACAGAAGGTATCCCAGGAGGTCATCTAGTCCAACCCCCTGCTTATGGCAGGAGAGATGGGGCCCTGTCGCCCGTGGCAGATTGCATCCTGCACTATACCCCCATTACACCTCTGCTTCTTCCCCTCCCAGTGTTCATGTCACTGGAAGATTGCTTCCATATCATATTCCTTCTCTGGGATTTCTATTTCAGACTGTTAGCATAGACTTTCATGGTTTTATTTGTCCAAAATACTTCCCTTCCAAATAGCAAAGTTGACATTAGGAAGAAGGGCTTTAGCGTTTCCTCCTTCATTATATAGAGTAGCATTCAGTCCAAAGATTCTTACCTGCAGTTTAAAGTGATTTAGCCCAATCATAGATTTACAGATGCAGCAAGAATGAGGCCTAATATAGCATTATGCTTATATTTGTATTTGAATTAGGGTTGCCATATGTCCCAAAAAACAGGGACAATCCCAATTTTGGGGGGTTGTGTTCACATACTGGCAAATGGCACAGACGGTATAGTCCCTATTTTGTGGAAGAGAATTATGGCAACACTAAATTGAGTGAGAGACATGAAATCATGGGCATACTGAGATAAAAATTTTCCATACTCCTAACAGCCTAATCCTAATGTAACCCCCACAACTGGTGAGGCAAAGCTGCATCAGTGGGACACCCACTGAATTACATGGGGATGGGTGTTAGTGTTGGGTAATGTTCTCAGGGCAAGGGAACATTTGTTCCCTTTCCATGCTATAAGATCCTGCTAGCCCAGTGGGTCAGCTTGGTTCAACCGTGGGTCACAGGCACAAGTCTGTGTTGATTCATGAAGAGAGACTAGGGGAAAATTTAGGACTGATGCTGCTAAACCCATCCCCTTGTGGACATGATCCATCCTTTTCCTGTTGCCTCCCCTTGCTCGTTCCATTCTTCCGTTCTCCCCCCTTGCTCCTGTTCCACTCTCCTCCAGCCCTGTCGCACCACCCCCAATATCCAACCATCATTCTAGTGGGTCTTCCATGGTCTGCCAGCACATCCAAGGAGGTTCTGGTTTTCTTGTTGACACACCAGCATCGCACAACTCCAAGCACTGCCAGGATGTCTTTTGTGCCTATTCTAAGGCAGTTTATATTGGCGCAACTGCCTATAAGGCTGCCCTATAGGAATGAACTTTAAGAGACTGGTGATAAGGTAGTCTGATCTTGTATCAACAGGCATATAAAATGATATAAAAGGGGCATTTACTTCATTTAGAGCAGTGATTTTTCAGCGTTTTTCATCTCACAGCACACTGATAGGTGCTAAAATTGTCAGGACGGTTGAGAAGGCACATCATGCAGTTGGTGGGGGGCTCACATCATCCAAGGAACTTACCCATCCTCCTTCAAACTTCCTAACAAATTTGCAGACTCTTCATGGCATGCCAATGTGCCATGATGCAGTGGTTGAAAATTGCTGATTTAGAGTAAATACCAGGGATATGAGTTTTATTCTAAGAGGTACAATGAGGAAAATAGGAACATAAGGATAAACTGAGATTCCATCAGTAAGGGATCCTAAGACACTGGAGGTTTGAACTGCAAAGGGATTTGTTAAGGGGAGTTTGGAATCAACAGTTTTAGGTTTAAAAAAAGCACCAAAAGCTCTGTATCTACTAGAGCTCCATGAAGATCTCCTTCCTCTGCTCACTTGCAAGATCCTATGACAAGTGGCATTCTGATGCCGTGGGAGTCCAGGAGTCGCAGCCAGTTCAGGATTGGGCTGCCTGACTCTTTGAAAGGCCATATTCTACTCACACATTTCCCCCCTAACATTTTGCTGTTGCTTTTTATTTAAACCAGAAACTGCTTTCACATACTAATTTCAACAAGCCCTGTGATGGAGACACAGATCCCAGCAAGTTAACTCAAGCTGACACAACTTGCTGTTGTCTCTCGAAAATGATACATTCTTCTGATCAACCTTAATAGAAAGGGACTCTGACAGACAAAGGTGGAAAGGACAGGGGACAGTATCATATATCAAGTTGTTCCTGACCGTGTAGTGATAAGCTTTTTAAATTTCTCCTAGTGCAGCTGATATATTTGTTTTTACTTGGGCACATTTGGTATTGCTGCTGCTGATTAATAGTCCAGGTTAACAGGACAAGTATTTTGTAGGGACCTGCTGATTTTGAAATTGATGATGTCCTTGAAAGAAGGTCCATCTCTTTGAGGAATTCCCCACTGGAAGGAAGATACTCATAGCTGTCATTGGCAAGGTATACTGCTTGGCTCTTGCTCTTTCTCTCTTTCAATTTATTGATATAGCTCACAAGGTTAAAATAAAAGATCCAAGAAGGTTTTAAATAATCTAGATTTTAAATAATCCAAGAAGGTTTGAAATAATCTAGAATAAAATAAAAGATCCAAGAAGGTTTTAAATAATCTGGAAAAAGATCCAAGAAGGTTTTAAATAATCTAGCAGTATTTAAAACCAAGAAGGTTTTAAATACTGCTTGGCTCTTGCTCTTTCTCTCTTTCAATTTATTGATATAGCTCACAAGGTTAAAATAAAATAAAAGACCCAAGAAGGTTTTAAATAATCTAGAACAGGGTGTCAAACTTAAGTCCCATGGGGTGGATTCAGCCTATAGAATCTCTTTATCTGTCCCCTTGTAATAATTTGGCACTTCTTGGACCACCATCAGCTGTTCTCATCTATTGAACTTCAAAATTTTGCCTTGGTGGAAGCAGCTCAAAGGGCAGTGCTGGGAGAGCCAATTATCACATGGGCCACCCTTTAACCAGTGCCACTTGTGCCAAGACATCATTGCAGGAATGATGGCCTGCATCATAATTGAGTTCCCCAAGTGCTATTGTTTTATCAGTGTTGCTTCTGTCAAGGTGCTGCAGAAGGGGCAAGACAGAAGGAGGCCTCAGAAGGTAAGGTATGGAAGAAAGTATGGGGAAGAGGCAAACAAAGAAAGGAGGAAGAAATGCGATTATGATGGAAGGAGTCACTGTAGCATGGTAATGGGGCTCTTCCATATATTGTAAATATGATCAAGATTTGCAGATTTCTCTTCTGTCAAAGACGTTAACTGTGGGATTCTAATTTACTAATCTGTTGTCAGCAATTCAGGATCAACAGGGCAGATCATTAAGGTTGTTATTGGTTATATAATAACCAATTATATAACCAGTGTAGATCATTTTCTCTAGAGCCAGATGGGGCTTCCATTCCTAGAAAATTTGAGGATTATGGCAAAATATGCCAGATTCAACTTGTCCTACCCAAAGATGTTAGGCTGAAATAGTATATTAGGCAGCAAGAATGATCTATACAATTTTTACTCTTGCAAAGATCTGTAAATTTGTTTTAGCACTTGATTTCAAAAAAGTACTCAATATTTAAAAAGTTTGTCGATTTCCCCCCCCCCTTTCTCTTCTGACAGCTGATACAGTCGCAAAAGTCATGCAGTGGCCTTGGGAAACAGGCTCAGAGAACCATGGCTGGCAACATCTTCATTCTAGAGCAGACTCATGGATGGTTCATTTTCTGTGTGATGTTATCTCTAAGCTGGTTTGAAAACAAATCTTGGTATTTCATGTATGTGCTAAGAAACTAATCTTGATTAAATGGCTGATTTACTTATTTTCATAGGAGTGTAAACATAATCAGTTTTGTAAGGACTGAAGCTGTGATCATGCTGGTAATCCTGCACACCTTGCATTTTGTTGGCTGGAAATGCTTTTTGTGGGAAAAGTGAACTTGGAATTTTCTATCTCTTAAGGTTTTTGCTTTGCAAAAGCTCATGATTTGTTCTTAATTTTAGCAACTTTGCAGTGAATGGAGTGGTTTGCAATCAAGGGCGCCATTTGGAATTTTAGTGAAGCTGGAACATTTCGGGCATATGTGAGGAACACAACAAGTTTTACAAGCCCACCCTTGGGTATATTTGAGGTTGCTCTGCAAAGATAAGTGCAACAACCACATTTTGAGAGTGGTTCAAACTGTAAGGCAGCCATCAATATAAGACTAGTAGCCTGTTCATTTTTGGGGACTTCTTTTTGTATGCATAACTGGCACATATACCAGTTTACTTATTTATAAGAACAATAGCCAATATGAAGAACCGATGGACATATACATAGGTGCTCATTAGAAATAACCCTATAGAGTCAACCTTCACCCTGCCCCCACCTCCCTAAATATTTGCTCATTGTAATAAAATTGAATATCTGATAAACCTCATGCTTTGTGGCAGAGTACTTACAACCATAGTTAATCCTGTTCAGATAAGCTACTGTGGGGTCTCATATGTTGTGAAATAAGCCTTATGTGAAGGCTTTATAAACCAGGTTACCTATTTAATAAACAGAAGTGTTTATTGAGAGAAATAAGGCTTGCTCCTTTATTCTGTTGAAAAGATGCCAACTCTAATTTCAGGCTGGCAAGGCAGAGACATTTTCCAAATCTGGAGGATTTAAAACAGTGTGTCTTCAACTGGGTTACTTGTAGGCATGCTAGTTCTCTAAAAGGGATTTCTGATTTCACTTTGGTTTCTTTCACTTTGTTTTGTAATGCCTTTTCTTTCAAAAAGAAAATATAGAAGCCATTAAAAAATCTTGTCAATAATTGCATAAAGCACAAATTGCTTGTGCTGTGGTGATACAAGTGGTTAAAGACACTGTGCCTGTTAACCAGTAGGCCAGGGTTCGAGACCCAGGTCCCCAAGAGACAGGATAAGCTCCTGTCCTTAGCCCAGCTCCTGCCAACCTAGCAGTTTGAAGGCATGTAAATGCAAGTAGATAAATAGGGACCACCTTGGTGGGAAATGCTGGCCCAATGACCAAAGAAATGTCTTCGGAAAATGCTGGCTTTAAAGGCTTGGAAATGGGACAAGTTTCCTAGAGTCTGGCAGTTAACTTGCGGGGAGTGGGATACCTTACCTTACAAATTACTCAAAAGTCATAAACAGGATTTTTTCCCCTTTTGCCATGAACTCATTACCACTTGACATCTTCTGGTAGTAATTGACATCTAGCTATTTTCTGAGATGTACTGAACAATTTGAAGTAGGAATGTTTATTTTTTAAACTCTGCAGAATATGCCTTCATAAGTGTGCCAATGGGCGCAATCCTGAGTAACTACAGGGAGTCCTTGCTCCGGTGTAAGAACAATTTGCTCTGGATTGCAATATGAATTCCCCATAGGTTTTCACTAGGTGGTGCAGTAACTACGGGTGCACGTAAAGTCTCTTATGTGCTCCCGTAGTTACTCTGGATTGTAGGGTTAGTCTCTGTGGTTCTTGCTCAAATGGGTGGGGAGTTTAGTTTTTTGTCATCAAGTGTCCCCTTAGTTCCCCCCCCCCCCAAAAAAACACTTCTACCTTTCCTTTTTGGGGAATTGATTCAATACCATGGTCAAACAGACGTAGTGGAATGGAACAAATTGCAAACTAGAGGAAGAAACATCCTTAATAATCTTTAGACACTCAAGTTTCTACAGCAGAATCTTACTACTTATGTGGCTGAATTGCTGAATTGACCCAACAAGCTGCTTATTGGCTCCACAAGCAGTTGAGGCAATTTGTGTCTGTGCTGTAGTAGTTCTCTGGGTTTCTGTATCTAGGTTTGGCTATGGTTTTTGTCTCTGAAGATGCCATCAGATGTGAATGGTGAAACATTAGCAGGCCTCCCTCAGTCTTGACAGACTATGGTATCGTGCAAGCTGCATATGCTGCATACGAAGCATGAAAGCCTGGGTTGGATTGTTATGGAGGATAGGCTGTTACCCAAGCAGCAAATCCCCCCTCTCCATGCCACTGAATTAGTCCAATAGAAAGGCAGAGCCAATACAATACAAAGCAGCTGGAAAGGATCCAGCTGGCATTGCAGAGCTGGGCTAAGGACAGGAGCTCACCCTGTCTTATGGGGCCGACCCGGGTCTTGAACCCTGGCCTGCTAGTTAACAGGCACAGCATATTAACTGCTTGCGCCACCCACAGCCCTTGGTGAAACATTAGGCTTCCAAAATTAACTTTTCAAATGGTTAGAAAACCCAGGAATGAATGCACAGCAGTGGATTATAACTGGCCAGAAAAATTTCTGATCTTATACCTCTAAGGTTTGTATCCTGTAATGGACTGAGTTCAACTCCATCCTTCTGGATGTCCTTCTCTACTTATGTTCCACACTATGTATTTGTGGATGCCCATAAATTTGACTATTGTTCCACTCACTGTTGATTCCAGATGATTTATGAATGTTTAGCACTTCCCAGTGCAGAACCTGTTGGTGCACCTCAATACTTCCCCCTTGTTGCAAGAACTGTCCATTTACTCCTGTCTATTTCCTGTTCATTAACCAGTTATAGATCTGTAAGAGAACCTGTCTTCTAATTCCATGATGGCTAAGTTCACTTAGGAGCTTTTCATAAGGTACTTTATCAAAAGCTTCAAGTCAGCGAGTTTCGAGTATATAATCCATGGTGAGTCATGCCTTTCTGTATGCTTGTTGACACTCTCTGAGAACTCCTAAAGGTTGGTGAAGTAAGACTTCCCCTTGCCAAAAGTCATAATTATTCTTTTGCAACAGTGTTTGTTCTTTTTATATTTAATAGTTCTAGCCTTAAGAATGTTTCCCATCAGTTTCCCAGGATAGACATTACGCAGTATTTTCTCAGCTTCATCCTGATTCACTTTTTAAAAATTGGCTTTACACTTGCTTCTTTCTAATCTCCTATAATGAGTGCCCTGGAAAACTCCTTTTTAAGTTTAGAAAATCCCAGGTGAAACCCTTTTTCTGTCATGGCTATGACTGACTCCAGTCTGTGGTATTCCTGGAGGGAGGGTAAACAATATGTTCTGTCAGGAACAGCCACACCTGTGTAAAGCTTTCAGAGCTAGTTACAACTGTGTAAGCCTTGGCTTTCAAAGCCACTACTGGTTCCTAAGGCCAGGGGAAGGCGTTACTACTGACAAAATGTCTGGTTTTGCCCCCTCTTCAAGAATGCCTCTGTCTTCAGTTTCGCTTTTCCAGCTGCCACCATCTTGGCCTTCTCTCTTCCTCCTCTTCCTCTTCCTTCAGCAGGCATGCAGCGCAGTTAAAGGGGCTACTGTCACCACAATTGCTGCCATTAAAATTCTGTCCAATGGAAATGGAGAAGGTGGTGTTTGTGCACATGGGTGTGCATGTTCTTCCATGCAGAGATGGCAGAGGCTTCAGGTGCCATTTTCTGTGGACTGCCCTGTATATGTGGCTGATGCTCTGCATTAAGTGTGAACACATAACTGTTTGAAATTGCCTAGACCATTAGTCTGCTTTGGCCGACACTTGCTTTGCTGGCTTCCAAGAGACTGTGGTCTTCCCTAGCCTTGCTACCTGAGATCTTTAAAACTTGAAATACCAACAATTAAGACCATATGAATACAAAGTATGTAAACAACTGAATGGAGATCCCTTACTGTAGGTTATAAGCTTGATATATCACAAGGCTGTCCATGCACCTCTAAGAAAGAATATGAAATATATGTACATTTCTAACATCTTCTGACATGACAATTAGTTTTCATGCTACTTAGTTTTCATGCTACTTCAAATTTGTAGTATAAATGTGCTCTGTCTCTCTATATGATTTTTATTTAAAACATTTTCAAAGCCAACTCGCAGTTCTCTATTACCTGAGGTCTACATTTCAGCAATAGGCGAGTTTGCGATATTATTCAGCAATAGGCTAATGTTTAATACACTCCATTTTAGAAAACAAATGGATTCTGCCAGGAAAGAAAGTGTGGTATTTTAACGAGAAGATACAATTAACCTTGATTTTTCACCTTTTGGGTGCTTTTGCTCAGGAGAAAACAGATGACCTTGGGCTGCTTCTATGCATTCTTTACTGCAAAGTGCTAAGTCAAAGTAATGTCTCAACAGTTGGAAGAGGATCAAAGCAATTTTCTCTTAAAATTGCTGCTTTAAATGATTGTCCACCCTTTGCACCTTGTTGGAAGTGATTTATAGAAATGGAAACCTTAATGCAACTGCAGAACTCTTTCTTTCTGCTTGGATACTCCACACTGCACAGACATTGGACTGTGGTTTCCCATTCGTTTCAATCAGTCAAGTCATTTAACCTTGGAAGAAGTAAAATTCCACACAGCACACTCATGAGCCACTCCCAGGTTTCTAGAACCTGCTCCGAGAAGAATCTGAAACCTTTTCCTGCCTCTTTACCTGCCAGTGTGATTTTTGTCCTAGAAATGGATGAGAACAACAGGAGCAGTAAACCACTGAGAAAACGCTGCACAGGTGGAAGGTAGCATGGATGGAAAGCATTGCCTTCCACTGGCAAGTCTTCATCTAGCTAAGCAGCAGATTCTACAGCTTTATCAGGCACATCAACAGGGTACAATTTTAAATAGGGTATGACAAATTTTATCCCTGGGGCCATGAATTGAAGACACATTTCTCCACGTTGGGAACGGCAACAGAATAAAAATATTCAAATAGCATTTCAACAAGATGCAGTTTCTTTCTTAGCTGGTTATCTGTCATTCAGTATGAAAAAGACTCATCTTGAGTCATTTGGATCTAGCCTTGACCTGGTCACCAGTTTTGCCACCCTTGTAGTAGGAGGAAGAAGCTTTGTGTTCCAAAGTTCAAAAGATCAAAATGTGCACCCTAGTTGCTAAATTTGGAAGACGGAAGGAGAACACAGAAAGGGTTGGGCTTTGGATTTGGTACAGTCCAAATGTAGTCAACGGACATATTACCTATTTTATTTTAAAAATTTATATCCTGCCTTTCTCGGGCCATAGACCGACTCAAGGCGGATCACAGTAAAACATAATTAAAAACCATTAAATAGGACATTCATTTAAAAACATTCTTGCTAAAAACAGTAAAAACAATAACCCCCCAACCTCTGCCTCACTGAATGCTTTTTTGAAATAAAAAGTTTTTAGGCTCCTCCTGAAGCCCCATGTAGAGCACAATAGTCCAATCTTGATGTCACTAGGGCATGATCTGAGGCCAGATCCAAGTGACTCAGTATGGTTGTAGCTGGTGGATCAGCTGAAGCTGAGCAAAGGCTCCCCTTGCTGCAGCTGCCACCTGGGACTTATGTACACACATTTCATTTCTGGCTTCAGGCATCAAGTGCAAAGTAAATGGTTGGTTCAGAGGGAGCTAAACATGCTTAACCCTACAGTAGGCGAAGCTTTAGTAGCTTTAAGATTCTCTGCCTCAAAGGTGGATCACACTATGCAATGCAATTTGACAAACAAATCTGTTCACACAGATAATTTAATATAACTGGACAAGAAAAATTAATTTGTGTTCCTTATTATCTTGTGTGTTGGAATAATGTGTAAAATGGAAACAACCTCCTGCTTATTTAGAAAAGCAACAAAATACAATATGGTATGCTATCTTTATAGCTAATAGGTGATAGCTAAAAGATATTTGGTGTTACTTTGGAGATGCTTGTTATAGAAAGTGTCAGTCCTCCTGTAAATCCGTTCATAAGTTGGTATTGTGTGATTACATACTTAATTCCTTGCCCCTCCTGAATAGATATTTGTCTCTACCAATCTGGTGGCATTATGTGGCTCTCCATTTTGCTACTCTGCTTTGACCTTGTTGCTGTTAGTATTTGATCTGGTTACTAGCAAAACAAGCCTGTCTGGAGCCACATTTACTGCCATGTCAATCCGCAAAACCATGTTATGCTGGTGCAGATTTATGATGGCTTCTAGGACTCTTAAACAGTAGTCAGAAGGCCCAGTTGCTCCCACATCCCCCCCCCAAACTGCCACGTGTGTCACTGTCTTTAGGAAATGGCCACTTTTGATGTAAATATTTGTTTAGGAGAGCATTTCAGTGAGAAAACAGCACAAGGGGAAATAGTTTATCATGCCTGTGTATCATGGTCCCAACCAGTGGTGGGATTTAGATAAATTAACAACAGGTTCTATGTCCTATTAGTAACCGGTTCTCAGAACCAGGCGCTCATTAGCAAAGGGTTCTATAGAACCTGTGAGAACCCCCTGAAGCCCACCACTGGTCCCAACCAAGATTTGGAACATAATGGCTGTATTTTGTGGAGGACAAAGCACTTTCAGGGGCAAGCACCCTTCTTTAGCATGCATTTGTGCGAACATCTAATTTGACCTTAAATGGCGGTGAAGAATTGAGAAAGCTGGGAAAGAGAATGAAGGAAACAAGGATCAGAGAAGAAAAGCAAGGGAGGGGAGAGCCAACCACTCAACCTCAGCCTTCCTTTATGGTCACCTTTCCAGACTCCCCCGTCAAATTTATTGAGCATATTTCAATAGCACATATACATGAAAAATGCAACTGTTCAAATTGCAGTGAAGAAGCAAATAATTGTTTTGACTGTAGTGTATGTAGTTTTTTTAAATAGTAAATTTGAATAAATACTTTATTCAAAATGAATTAATTTATCTCTCCATTTCCTAAACGTAATTTTGTGCCCAATCCTGTTTGCCCCATAATAGTTAAAGGGACTTCCTCCCAGGAAAGTGAGGATGGGATCACAGCCTAAATTACGTCTGTTTCTTCTGTATTCTCTAACACATATGTTGTGGTCATGTCCAATTATTAATATTATAAATATTGTTTTACAGCAGTTTTTGGTTTTCAAGGACATGTATGTTATTCTAAATTATTTACCTGCTATTTGGAGATTTAGGGCTGTGGGTGGTGCAAGTGGTTAAGACACTGTGCCTGTTAACCAGCAGGCCAGGGTTCAAGACCCAGGTCGGTCCCAACAAGACAGGGTGAGCTCCTGTCCTTAGCCCAGCTCTATGATGCAGCTGGAACCAATCGTATCAGCTCTGCCTTTCCATTGGACTATTTCAGTGGTGTGGAGAGGGGGGATTTGCTGCTTGGGTAACAGCCTATCCTCCATATCAAACTAACCCAGGCCTTCGTGCTTCGCATGCAGCGTATGCAGCGGGCATGATATCATAGTCTCTCAAGACTGACAGGTGCCTGCTTTATTTGGAGACTTACGTCTGAACAACAAAAGTGGACTCTCTGTGCCCTCACAGTAGCAAAGAGACATATGTTACAAAATGGGAAAGAAAGGTGTCCCCCCACATACAAAGATGACATTTTGCATTTATCAGTTTTTGAAAGAATGGTTTGTTGACGGCGTTTGCGGATGGATATATTTGAGAAGATTTGGATGCCATTTTTGAACATAATTGTATAAGATTACATTTTTTAAAACAATTTTTGACTGTTAACAGTACTTTAAATTTTGAATGTAACAGTATATTAAATTTCTGATTATATTAGTATAAGAGAAATAGAGATTAAGATAAGGCAGTGGTCTTCAGGTGTTTTAGCCCAGGACATCACTCTGATGTCAGAGGCTGTCTCCATGACTATGTAGAAGTAAGTCCCATTGTGTTCAATACTTACTCCTAGGAAAGTATGGATTTGCACTTGGAAGTCAGTCCCTTTGTGCTCGATAGAGCTAACTCCCAAAGCAGTGTGGATAGGATTGCAGCTCGTCTACTCAGAAGTCAGATCCATCCTGGCCAGTGGGTTTACTCCCAGGGAAGTTTGGCAAGAATGCAGCTTCCACTTAAATGTGTGCCTGGAGATCTGAAGAAGGCCAAGAGGAGGATCTGAGAGGAGGGGGACAGGAGGGGCTGGCTAGGACACAATGGAGACTGGGTCTACTTGGAAAAGTTCAAGGCTGCTGAGCATCTTTCCTATGAATCCCCCCATGCACTGTGATGCCACATGGTCTCCTTCAGGGATCACTCCCAGGAAAGTAAGGATGGGAGAGCAGCCACAAAACCTTCATCAGAGAGAGCACGTGTTATCTCTTGCCACGTACTCCTGTGCACAAGGTGGGAACACAGGGGACAGCATTGGGTGAAAGGCAGGATCAGGGCCTTGGAGGGGTGGGGCTGCTGAGTAGAGGGAAAGAAGGAAGCCCATGAGGATCCTCACCCCCCACCCCGTTGTGCATGCAGCCACCTCCTTTGCCCTATAGCCAGGGCCAGGCAAACTCTCTCTGCAGCTGCCTTGACCTCTGCATATGCCAACATTGGGGACCAATGGAGTCGCGATGTGGGGGGATCAAGATGGCAGTCCCTCAGCCTTTGTGGGCCTCTGGCGGGCCATCTGGCAGGCCTCTGGTGGGCCATCTGCGGGTTGCAACCCCCACTTTGATGACCACTGAAATTAGGTGCTCATGTATAATTCTTGTGTGTTTTTTACAAAAGAAATTAATGTAATGTTCAATTTTGAGTATCTTGTTTAATTTATATAATATAGGGGGAAAAATGAAAAAGATCTGTTTCCTCTGTATATTTCAGATGTTTCTAGCCAGCCATGTTATATGTTAGAGCAACTCGCATGTCATTCGTCTCTGTAATAATTGAATTATTTTCTCTCTTATTTGCCTATTTTATTGCATACAACTGATGAAGTTTACAAGAGATTCACCTAGCACTCTGTCTGAACATACAAGTCTCCACTATGTTCCCTAAAGAAAAACAAACATTTGTGTGATGATATTCCAACAATAAATGTTAAGATGCCATAGCATCATCCCCTCTATGCACCCTGACTGGGCAGATGCAACATTTGGGGCTGAGTCTTATCAGTCTTAACGTATAGGATAAAAACACATTTTTGTGGGTGCTCATGTCACATAAAGAATATCCTCCCCAAATTTCATGCTTCTAGGTCCAGGGGTTGGGGCAGGACATTTGTCAGGCAGGGAGTCTTTTAGGTCCAGTGTATTGGCTGGGCATGGATGAGTCAGTCAGTGAGTGAGTCAGGGACTCTTCAGTTTTATATAGATTCCCAAGGTAAGTTTTATCATTGGTTTATAAAGTTTCAGAATAGCTGCAAAGAAATGAAGTCTTGCAGAAAATGTGGTTTAAAAATTCATAAATTAAAAGTTGTAGATTAAAAATTTTAACATCATAACTTCCTTTTTCAATAAACCATCCGGAAACATACAGATTTCAGGCAAGCTTGTGTTCTTGTTAATTGTGAGCAAAAGCGTACAGAAGGAAACTTGTGACTGTGAAGCAGGCTACTGTCTTTGCTCTTCAATTTGCCTCTGTGGGATGCGACGCTGTGATTTCATGGTTTATTGATTGCAAACAGTAATGCCAAGAAATAAATAGAAACCATCAATCAGAAGTTCGCTTTTATTACTGAGGTTAACTTGTAACAATGTTCCCAGTACATTGTGTAACATGTGAACCTTCTTGTTCTCCAAGATCTAATGTAATATTTGTTATATTTCAAGGGAGCTCAATTTGTTGGCATAAATGAAGATCAATGTCATGTACCATGTGTTCTCATTTCAGATAGAAAAAAGGGCGGGTGGGGGGAGTGCTGCAACAAAACCCTATAGACTGTTCCATTCAATTTATGCCACACTCTTAAAACACGTACTTATGGCTAATTCAACATTCACATGATTCTTCAAGCATAATGCACCCATATTTCCTAACACCATGTTGGGGGGAAAAGTCATAATGTGAAAAAATAACCACTTATAATGCCTTTTAAAAATATGGAGTTTGAATGCTATAAAATGCGGGGTGTATAGATAAATGTTTTTATTTTTTTTTAAATAGTAAAATGGTAAGTCTAGCTTTTTATGTGATCTTCTCTACAAAAGATCCAAACTGGTCAGTTATGAGTGGAGTTGTGGTCAGGTGTGCCATGGAGTGTGCTGTAAATACTCCACTTAGTGATATTCGCTTGGCAGGCCATACTGCTGAATGATGAGATGAGCTTTCAATGGTTTGTTCTTACCATCTGTGCATTTGTGGTCATTATGGGAAAAATGCTTGAAACACTGATTCATGTTGCGCTTGCCCATATCCAGTCAGGAGCATCTGTTGCCAGACATCAGATTAGCATATGGCGTACCATGGGGAACACTTTAAAAACAATGCTTGCTCAGAATGCCATCAATTCCACCTGTGCATGCTGGTGGTTCCACATGAATGGTGCACCACACTGAAGAGGCCATCTTGTGCAAGCTTTTAAGTCTATACCACCCGCTTAGATGTCCATAGGAAATACTTCCCAAAATAAAAAACAGAAAGTGGGCAGCAGGGGAAGCGTTAGAATGAGCTTTCCGGTAAAGTGGGGATGTGTTTGATTAAGAATGCTGATTTGGGGAGTCTTTCCTAATAGAAACCTCCTCTCAAAAACCAGCATTAAAACTTGATCTGGAATGATTCCATTGTTGATACTAATTGATGTTATTGAAACTAATTTCTGTATGATAGTCTTTGAGCTGCAAATATTTTATTATTCTCTGTTAGTTATTGTTGTGTCCAAATGCAGAAAGGAAATCCAATATGGTGGATTATAAGACAAAACAAATCTAGAAAACGTACCTTACCTATTTGGTTGCTGCCTGCTCCTCTATAGGGCTCCCTAGATCTATGCTAGGTCTTGGTATAGATCTAAGCTTGGTTGTCAGATCCAGGGCAGTGGTTTAATATGAAAGGTACTGGTACCTTCAAGTTCTGCTATCACTCTTGACTGCAAAATTCTGCCTGTGATCTCCTAATCCTTGGGCAAGTGAGAACACATACAAATAGGTAGAGTGGTGACTGCAACAGCAGACCTTACAATATGCTGGTGTATACACACTAGGATAGAACTGGGCCTTAAATCAACAGTGCATGTTGATTTTGCTACATGCTTATTTATCATAAGGCCAATAATTATATGCATCACCCATTACGTGTGCCGCATTTAGTAGGAATAATGAGAATACACATGTTGGTCAGACTTGATAAAACTGTATATGATTTATTCCACATGGACAAAACAAAGAGAAATCTAAAAGATCAACAGGTACAGCAGTATTATTTATTTAATTTCTATCTTGCCTTTTGTTCCTCGAAGCATTTCACATAAACTAAGTACAGTTTTTTTTAAAAAATATCAGTCCACTGAGATTGCAATACGCATATTACATGGCTAATGTCGCTGTCCCTTGTATACCTAGCAATGCTAGCTACAGGTTGATTGCTTGAGTTTGCTACAATCAAAGCAAATTTTGGATAGTACAATAAATCAACTGAGCAAAGCCCTTCCTGTTCAAAGTAGGTCTCTCTTCAGATTTTTGTCACAAACCTCAGAACTGGTCAGTCATGAAACATTTGGATATAAGCATTTGCCATAATATAGGTGAGTCTATTATGTTTCATCATGATATGTTGCATTGTCACATATCACATGAGTCCATTATTTTTATTGCAAAATGCATGATAAATGCATGATAAAATACTAGTTGCAACCATAAACTATTAATTTTGGAGTAGTGTGACAAAATTAGTAGGGCAAGTCTGATAAAACTGGTTCATGATTTCAGTTATTCGCTGTTATTTTTCTAATCTAGCTTTAGAGCTAAAAGGACACAACAGACACCCATATGGTTGAACTGTTCTTGGGCACAAATATACATAAAGATGTGGAACAGGCATTGGTTGAGGACTGGGTGACAAAGACGTTTATTGGAGTGAAAGTAAGAAAACATGTACAAAGGGACTAGCTTCAAAAAGAACACCACAAACAAAAGACTAAGCAAAATGATTATGGACATTTTTCTTCTCTAGCAATAACAAAGCTGTATAAATGTTTTTTTAAAAAATAACTGTGCACATGATAAAGAACCAATTTACACGGTACACGCCTTTATTTTGTATAAACGCATAAACACTTGCACTTGTATCCACCCTGAATTTATAGCTTATAATGTTTAAATACATTATTATGTCTTAATTAATTAAGGTTGAATTTATAAAAATCTATGCTATATGTGATATCATTTCAGTTATCTTTGGCACATATTCTGGCTTATTTATTGAATACAAAAGTGTAAGACTGAGCTTGTCCAATGCTAGTGGATTCTTTAAAATGTTTCTTTATAGTAATTACTGTAAGTGCATTTTAAAAATTTTACATGATCTTACTTTACAAAAAAATTGCCTTTAAATTTCAGTTTGTCTTAGAAGTCTAACTTGTGATGTGAAAGGCGAAATAAGTTTATACTTTGCATTTTTTGTTGCAGAAAAATGAACTGTGAAAATACTTGATGTATGTTAATATTATGGAATGTTTTTATGAACAAGCCTGGCTTGATATAAGATCATGTTCATTATGCTACAAACGTTTGCAAAATTCTACTGCTTATCCATCATTCAAGAGGCATCTGCTCACAGAACACTGATAAGTACAGGATCTCATTAACCCTGAAGCTCAGTACTTTTCCAAGAGGTTAGCATTTTAGCCATTGCAAGCTTTCAAGTTCTATCAGAAAATTAAACCAAGATGCAAGCAAACTGACATTCAGCTAGCCATTAGCACACTGTGCATAACAATTTTTAAAGCAGAAAATGTCTGCAAGGCCTGCTATGAATAGCAAGCCATCTATTTTTGTTCTTGACCTCAGATTGCTCAATCAGACTGAAAAACGTTGAATCAGATCTGCAGATCAGAAGACTTGCCATTTTGACAAGTGGAATAATAAATAGAAATCCAAATTATCAGAGTCTCAGGGCCCAATTCTATCCAACTTTCCAGCACCAGTGCAACTGCAATGCAGCCCAGAGGTAAGAAAATAAATGTTCCCTTATCTTGAGGAGGCCTCTGTGACTGCCTCCCATCACAGAATGCAGTGCACACTCCATTGGCCCTGCCCTGGCATAAGAAAATT
The DNA here is from genome assembly GCA_030015325.1 of Cryptoblepharus egeriae. NCBI lineage: Eukaryota > Metazoa > Chordata > Lepidosauria > Squamata > Scincidae > Cryptoblepharus > Cryptoblepharus egeriae. Next base: position 169,036,506 of record JAREYC010000002.1, read on the forward strand.
GGACAGGATTGGGCCCTCAGTTTGCAACTGTGGTTGGCTGACAACCCAATCCTACAGATGTCTCCTCAGAAATAAATCTTCAGTTAGACTTAATCCCAAGAAATAAGATTTTGGTGTAAGTATTTGATGTCCAGCTATATCTTTTGGTTCTAAATAAGATGGAAAAAAGAAAATACAGTAATGAAAGTTGTCAAGTAGTAACTTTCAGTTTCCGTAATAATTTAAAAAATCATACATAACATACACACTAAAAAAGGTTCTTATTGCAGGACCATTCTCATCTCATTTTCCCTATTTAATAGTTGATCAGCTACAGGAATGAATGTTTTGTTCTAGTGAGTTTGTAATGTCCAAGATGTTCAAATAAAAAAGTAAATATATATATTTTTTAAAATTTCATGCACAGAATAGTTGAATGGAAAACACTGTACTATGCTTCAGATGAGTGAACATATCCTTCATTTTCCAAGGTCAAAGAATGCTTATTGTAAGCAGGCATCTAGAATCATCGGCAACAGGGAACAACTTTAAAAAAATACATATTTTAACACCTTTCTTTCCTATAAACCTGCTCACAGAGATCAAATGCTTTTTTAAAAAAGTTGGAAGTCTGGAGTCTCTGTCTCAAATGAACACTTAGCTTGCTAAATGGTTCACATGTGATGAATTCCTTCAGAGCTCTTGTGCAGATAAGGCTGGATAACATCAGTCTGCTACAATCACGTTGGATCCCCTGTTGCTGGGTATTTCTCTGAGTATTTCGCTTATCTTTCTGCTCTGGGGTTTCTGTAGAAATCTCCACAGCTTAGAACACAATGGCTGTTCCCTTATCCCTCTGAGGAAGGGAACAGGGGCCATATTCCCAGTTGAGGAGAAATGTAAAATACTGATAGCCCACACAGAATGAGGGGAAAAATGCCTGTGCTCTTTGCATTGTGGTAGATTGAAGGATTGGGGGTATTAGTGAGACAGAAGACATGTATGTTTCCCTTTGTGTGCCTGTATGAATGCAGGCAGAGCAGAAAATATAGCATATAGGATCAAAGTACAGCATTTGGGACCCAGAATATGGTTCAGTACAGGGCATCACATGTCCTTTCATCCAGCATGGCTTCCTGTAAGTCAATCTGCTTCAAAACTGTGATGTTTGGGTGAATGATACAGTATCAGATTTATCTATGGCAAAAGCTCCATTCACATAAGATTTCTTGGTCTCTGTTTCCTCAGCATCAACCATTGTGGTTTCCAAGGCAAAAGGATTCACTATATTAACTTCGGAAGTGACATCCATCTGCTCCAATTCCTTTTTGGAGAGTTTTTCCACAATTCCAGTTCCAAAGGCATCACCAAGAACATTTACCATTGTTCTGAATCGATCCCTAAAAAATAAATTCTTTGGGTCAGATGGAGCCAGTTGAATAGATTTAATCTATTGTATAAAAAAAGATTTAGTATTCTATTACAAATTCAATAATTTCTATAAAGTGCGTCAGTTTGCAGGACTTAATCCTATGTGTGTCTACTTGTCTCCGGTCTATACTGAAATGCAGTAGAATCATGCTGCATTTAATTAAACTGAAGTTCAGGTTACACGTGTGACCTACCCTACAATCCAGAGTAACTATTGGAGCACATAAGAGACATTACGTGTACCCGCAGTTACTGCACCACCTAGTGAAAAACCTATGGGAAATTCATATTGCAATTGTACTTACAAATTGTACTTACACTGGAGCAAGGACTCCCCATAGTTACTCTGGATTGCACCCATAAGGAAGGACATTGTGGCAGACACGTATTGGGTTGCCATATACCCAGAAAAGCCAGCCTCCAGCTCCTGCCCTGCCTCTCTTCATTCCCACCAGGAAGCACCTCCCTTGTCCTCACCTCACCTCTCTTTACTGGTGGCAGAGAAGGTGAGCAGAACAGGGCTCCCATTGACAATAGTCAATGAGGCTTAGGATGCAATCCAGAGTAACTACAGGGAATCCTTGCTCTGGAGTATGAAAAATTTACTCTGGATTGCAATATGAATTTCCCATAGGTTTTCGCTAGGTGGTGCAGTAACTATGGGTGCATGTAATTTCTCTTATGTGCTCCTGTAGTTACTCTGGATTGTAGCTTTACTCCCAGAAAAGTATGGATAGGAGTGCAGCCTCACTTTCCTGGGAGCAGGTCTCATTGAATACATGGAACTTACTTCAGAGTAGACATGGAGGTGGCTCTGTCACTGTCAAACTTACTGGGATGCAACATGATGTCACTTCTGGTGCGTCAGCACTTCTGGCTATGACTTTACTGCCAGGATGATGACAAAACATTCACATCCTAGCACGTTTGACAGGGGTCCTGCCCTAGTTTTCTGGAAGAGAATTATGGCAACCCGACTCACATAGGAACTGAAAAGTCCAGCCATGAGTCAGAATCAGATCTGTGTCTGTCTCTCCAGAATTTCACTTCTATCTGTCACTGGTTCAATAGGCTAGAAACAAAAGTGTCACAAGGCACACAGTGTATGCTGCAAATGTACTGTGGTCCAAATATGGTGATCATAATAATGACACATTTACTAGAGTGGCTCTGTTGGGAAAGGCAACATCCTTGTGACAGGCCCCTACGAAAGGGCCGGCCAGGTTTCCCCATATCGTGTCCATCAGGAATTGGGGGAAACTCCAATGCACAACAAACAGACACCGTCTCACATGTACAAACGCAGAAGAAGTTGCCTTTTGCCTTTTTTATTTACTAGAGTGTGTGTGTGTGTGTGTGTGTGTATTTATACACACACACACACACATATATATACATACATATACACACAGTATATATATATGCATACGGATGTTCAGCAAAGTCAAAGAAAACACAATGGCTACCTTGGATCTTTGGAACTGAATGATTGATAACTGTTAATACTGTTACTGAGTATCAAGGACATGTTGACATGGCTGCAAAATACCTAAGGCTTTGCCAATAAAAACAAGTTTTGCAGAAATAGTACCCAAATGCTGCGGCAATATCACTGAATACTTGAAATGTAATACTTAAAAACACAGATAATTTTACCGGAAATTTACCTAGTAAATCCTATCACCCTAACAATTTGTGCCACCAATTTCCTATTTCTCTGTTGGAAACTTTCATCATCCTGGGCTTCTATGGCTGCAATCCTAAAGACACTTTCCTGGGAGTAAGACCCATTGAACAAAATGGGGCTTACTTTTGGGTAAACATGGTTAGGATTGTGCCCTATGTAAGTTCAAACACAAACAAATATCTGATTCTCCTGAACTCTTGCTCCTTTGCTATTTTTGTGGTGCCAAAAACCAGCCCCAGTTGGCTTAATAAACTTTTCTATGTGCTAGGTAAACATGTGCCATGGGTTTTCAATAACAGAGGATCAACCTAAAACTCACATATTGATTGGGTGGAAGATCACTGTGAGCGATTGCTGTGGTTATTTACACATAGCAATAGTTGTTAGTCACCAAGTAATAGATTTCTAAATTAATGCAGATTTACTGTGCAATCACTACATACTATGGCATTTTTTTTTACTGTTAAAAGCCACAGGGAGCTTGCAGAGGGTCCTTGCTGGGTTCCCTAATCCTAGAAATGAGTAGGGCACATTAGGGAAAAATTCCTATGCCCCACAGCAGCATGAGCCTGAGGTTCATGTTTCTACTGTCTCTCTGCTCCTGCCCTTTAAGGGGCAAGAGATTGAGGTCCTCAAGGCTGGGGTGTTGCAACACCTCAGTTTGAGAATTTTAGTTGTTGGCATATGCTGGTAATTGGAGGATGAACTATTATTAGTACTTAAAGGTACCAAGCAATGTGATTATTGTTTTGATTACAGACCTTTTTGAATGTTCAGGGTGGACACATAACAACAGTAATTATAGTATTAATCAGTAATAAATGCTCAATATTAGAAACTTACAGAAGCCAGTCCACTGCTATGATGAGGGTAACGTCTTCAGCAGGTAGGCCAACTGCACTTAGTACAATTACCATGGTGACTAATCCAGCCTGGGGCACTCCTGCAGCTCCTATACTTGCTGCTGTTGCTGTTACACTAGTAACCAAACAAACCAACAAAATTATATGTTATATAAATTTCAGCTTTATTCAGAGATCAACCTTATGTGTGTTTATTCAGAAGTCCCATTATAGTCAATGAGGCTTATTCCCATTTATGTGGGTAAGAATGTTGTATGAGTGTCATATAGGTTGCACTTAGGCCTGCCTAAGCCCATGCACAAGTCCTGTGCTGACTTGGGGGTGTCACCAAAATGCTATAAGACACTTCTGCACCTCTCCCAGGGGAAGGTTTGGCCAGTGCATAGACATGCACTTGCCTCCTTACATCACCACGAGAATGGGAAGACCAATGACCTATAGTGATCTAGGTTAGGATTGCACCCCTAAATACCTTCTGAAGAATTCATTCAAACAACCATGCTGCTTTTGTCAGCTCTTCAGGACCAACATTAAAATTCAAAAGTCAACAGATCATTAAGACACTTTGATCACAGTTAAAAAGATGTTTCATAAAAAGCACCAACCCATCCCATGTCAACATTTAAATGCTTCCCTAAATCAAAAAGTCTTCAGAAACAACCAAAGAGGTTATGACACATCAAAGAGGGAGATGTTCTTAGTTCCAGGGAAAGGGAATTCCATGGAGAGGGAATCACCTTCTTGATGGTGATTTTTTGCCAAGACCACCTTCACCTCTGCTGGTGGTGGCAGAGTGAGAAGGACACCTTCTGATGACTTCAGTGGATAGGCAGGATTATATGGAAGGAGATTAATGTTTAGTTTTAAGACACTGGTAATGTATATTCAAATTATGGCTTTAAGAAACAACAGAGCAGTTAAAAAGTTTTGATTTATTTTGGCAGAGATATTGTGGCAGAGATATTTTGAAGAAGAGGGGCCAGTTTAGTCCCAAATGTCAATCTTTTTTTCTGTGTGGAAATGTTCACTCAATAACAGCTGCTTATGTCCTGTGTTTGTGTGTGAGTGTGAGTGTGTGTGTGTGTGTGTGTGTGTGTGTGTGTGTGTGTGTGTGTGTGAGAGAGAGAGAGAGAGAGAGAGAGAGAGAGAGATTCTACTTAACAAGTTGACATGCACCGAGAACTAGAGTGACAAATTCCACAAATGACAAATTCCACAAATGAAGTGATGCATGTTACAAAACAGTTCTTACCTAATTGTCACTATCTGGCCAATATCTAGTTCTAAGTCATTAAGCTGTGCAATAAAAACAGCAGCCACTGCTTCGTACAGTGCAGTGCCATCCATGTTGATTGTAGCTCCAACTGGCAAAACAAATCGGGTAATTCTCTTGTCAACATGGTTTTTTTCTTCTGCACAGCGAAAGGTGACAGGCAAAGTTGCTGAACTGGATCACACACATTAAAAAAATAAGGAAAATACTTATGAAGCATACTAGTAAAATATCAGTATGTAGAATAATGATTTCAGCAATCAGGATAAAAAAGTTGCCTTGCTGGAGATATACCCAGCAGAGTCTCTAGACGAAATCCTATACACACATCATTTAAAAAACAAAATAAAAAACTTTTGAGCAGACATGTAATTGTACTGCTAATCACATACTGAAATAAAGTTGTGGAACATTTCTCTAAAATAATAGGAAAAAATATTTACAATATATGAATTCTGAATTTCTTTTGATATACAAAACAAAAATTAAGAGATGAATTTTATTTGTCTTTACCTGGATGAGATCATGAGTGCTGTCAATAGTGCTTGAGCCATCCCAATGGCGAATCGAAATGGATTTTTCCGGACAATTATTAAGTATATTAATGGCAGAATTACAACAGAGTGAATTGCAAGTCTGCAAAAACAAAACAAATATATAATATCAAACCTTATTGAAAAAGTGTTAGTAGGTCTGAGAATCTACAGAAAGAGTGTAAGGCTGTAAGGCTTCTGTGCCACTCCTGGGATGCTTAGGCCAGTATAGTCATGTGCTGGCCTCCCCACACCACTGTGGGAATGGGGAGCCGGTGAGTTGTGCTGGCCTAAGTTGCTGAGGATTGGGCCCTCAATGATTTGAGAAAAATGATTCTAAAGCTCTCCTGATTTGCTTTCATTAACTTTCATTGATGGAACGCTGCAGTAGGATCCAGGTTGTGTGGGAAACTCTGTGTAGCACTCAAAAACGTTGGAAAGTTCTCAAATCATTCCAAAGCCTGTCCATTTTGTAAGATGTGCTCTGTAATGCATATTTACAAACTTTCCAAAGCTCCAGGAGTGCTGCATAGGGCTCTCCGCAACTCCTGGAACCTGCTACAGCATTCCATCAGTGAAAGCACTGCCCTTCCTACCCCTCTAGTGACATGATCCTGGGGTTTGGGTTGCTGTCCTTGCCCCTTCCCTGCAAAGACACACACAAACACGCACTGCTATTTGTACCTTCCTACAACCTACCCAATCTGGTGCACTCACAAGGAGAGGGACCCTCTTAAACGGAGTACATCAAAACCAGCAAGCCAGAAAAAGGGGGACATCAGGAAAAGGGGGGAAAGGCAGGCATTAGTGAGCACTGGCAGGGACCGGACATCCCTACCAGGCACTACTGGGCATCAGGCAGCAGCAGGCACCACTGTGCAGCGGGCAGCAGTGGGCATCCCTAAAAGGCACCACTGGGCACCATTGGGCATTGGGCACCAACAGGCACTAGTGGACACTGGGCACAATTTGGTAGCTGGCACCACTGTGGGCACCAGACACCAGTGGGCACCACCAGGCAGCAGGCACCACTGGGCAAGAGTGGGCAGCAGGCACCAGTGGGTGCTACCAGGCATCAGTGGGCAGTAGGCATCCTTACCAGGCACCATTGTACAGTGGGAAGCAGGCACCATTGGGCACTGGGTACCACCAAGCACTGGGCATTCCTACCAGCCCACTATAGACCACACTGGGCAGCAGCAGGCAGCAGCCTGCAGTGGGCACCACCAGACACTGGGCACCACCAGGCAGCAGTGGGCACTACAGGGCACCATCTGGCACCCCTACTGAGCACCGGGCATCCCTGCTGGGAACCAGGCAGCAGGTACCACCAGGTACCTGGCACTCCAGGAAACCAAATCAGTTCTAAGTGGGTCCTTACATCACAGAAGGAATAGACTCCCCAAATTTCATGCTTGGGGTCCAGGAGTTGGAACTGGATGTTGATGAGTGAGTGAGTGATCTTTCAATATTTTATATTTAGAAAATTGTTGTTCAAGGAAAAAACATACCCACTTAGCACAGTTGCCATATAAAGACCCAGTTTGCGAAAAATCTCCCAGTCTTCAACTTCTATTATCTTTCCAGCAATCAAAAATAAAATACCAAGCGGCATATACCTAGAAAACCAAACAATCATTAAAAAGTATTCCATGATAATGAAACTTCACTAAAATTTTTAAATATATTTGCATGATATTTATCATGCCTTATTAAAAGGGTGTTCAGTCCTAGATGGCTTACATGCATAATACACCCATATGAGCCCTCCCTCTTAGCATGACAATATGTGAAGGTTTTATCCTCTGTTGACCCTCCTTTGAAGAAAAATTGAAGGCTATGTAGAACAGTAAAAACTTGACACAGCATATTAGGAGAAGGAGGATATGGATCTGATGGCTGTGAATTGGGGTTGAGCCATGAGGTTGCAAACAATTTACTTACAAGCAGATTCAGAATTACAGTGTTGCTGATATAACACTTTATTTATTATGTGAATACAGTTTTTCCCAGCCATACCATTACTATAGAAAATAAATGGCCTTTCAGAGATGGAAGCCTCAAAATCCAAATCTGTTACATTAAACAAAAGCAGGCCTCTGTCAGTCTTGGAAGACTATGGTATCATGCTCGGTGCTGCATACGCTGTATGCGAAGCACGAAAGCCTGGGTTAGATTGTTATGGAGAATAGGCTGTTACCCAAGCAGCAAATCCCCCCTTTCCACGCCACTGAATTAGTCCAATGGAAAGGCAGAGCTAATACGATTGGATCTGGCTGGCGTCTCAGAGCTGGGCTAAGGACAGGAGCTCACCCTGTCTTGTGGGGCCAACCCGGGTCTCGAACCCTGGCCTGCTAGTTAACAAGCACAGTGCCTTAGCCACTTAGCCACCCACAGCCCCACATATATGATTAATATGATTAAACACATTTAATATGATTAAACAAGCATATGATAAAACTTATTATGTGGATTTTAAAAGGGGATTTATGCTATTTTCTCAGGTTTATAAAATGTATTCTGTTTTGCTGAGGTTAATGACAAAACTTGCAAGAAGCTGATGAAAATATCTTATCCTACTTACCACATTATTATCTGAACTATTTTCATTGTGGCATCATTCAGTGCATTGAAAAAGTCCACCAGCACTTGTCCCTTTTCTCCCATTTTCCCAATGACAAGTCCGAAGACAAGACAAAAGACTATCAAGCCAAGTACATTAATGCCATCAGAGTACATGCCCACTATTTTGTATTCCTTAGTTTTGTTCTATAGATTGAAATCAGAGAGGACAGGAATCACCAAAAAGAATTAGTGCATTTTATTGATATGATCATTAAGTACCTTTTTCTCAATAGGGAAATGGCTATAACTTAAAACGAGTCTGCTTGTTTTTTCCCCTCTTAATTGATTTCATTGTTATATATGCTCTGATTTATAACAGAATATGCTCTTACCCTACAATCCAGAGCAACTATGGGAGCATGTAAGAGACATTATGTGTACCCGTAGTTACTGCACCATCTAGTGAAAAGCTATGGGAAATTCATATTGCAATCGAAAGCAAATTGTTCTTACACCGGAACAAGCACTCCCCATAGTAACTCTGGATACTTGCACCCTTAGAATGACTTCACATTGAGTAACTGGAACAAATAATGTACATTACAAAACAGCAATAGAAAATGTGCTCTACTATGTCCTTGCTCTCAGAAACTCAATCATGTAGTAAATCAACTTTACTTCCACTCATTAATAACATATTTGCAAAAAGAATTTCATTAGCCTAACTAGTAATATTTATAATGGAATATGACACCCATGAGAAACTGTACCTCCAAGAATTCTGTTGGCATTACAATCGTGATAGGCTCTTCTGTAGGAATGGTGCCATTTTTGTCCATTTCGTTTGATGTTTTTACAGCTTCACGTTTAGTTTTATACTGAAAGTTAAGGAAAATATATTTTGCTTTCTAAAAAAACAACAGACTGTATAGCAAAACTACATTTGTAAGGCTGCGATCCTATACACACCACCCTTACACTAAATCTGATCAAACACAATGGGACTTCCACCTGATTACACTTGTATATAGGGCTGCAGAGGCCAAGATACATATGCATGCTATTAATATGGTTGTTGTAACATGCTGAGAACAATACATACACGCAGGAGTAAGTCATGATAATTGATTATGTAAATATGTGAATTTTTTTCCTTGTTCCCCCTATCACAGAATGGAACTGATATACAGTGGTTTGTGGATGGGACAGACTACCTGGCAAAAGATTTGAGAACCTGCAGTCTGACAGTGAATTGGGCTTAGCGGCTATGGGAGAATCACTGTCAGGGAGTGTGGAATGATATAACTGTATGATGCCACATTAGTCACACTCCATCCAGTCCAAATATTGAAGTTATGCACCTCATCCATCTCATTTATCCCACAATCACCTTCACATAGATAGCCTTAACCAACTGGGCATCTCTTTCTTACTTTCATTATCTGTCTTATCCTGTCTGCACCTTTTATCAAGACATGGCTCTTTTCATCTGGTGAGGGATCAGAGCATGGATGGAAATAAAAAAAATTAAAGCATAGCCTTATTAGGCTTGCAAATTTATTATAACTATAATTTCTATTAGCTATATAGCACTTGTGAATGTGTGTGAAACCAAAATTAAAAAAATTAAAGAAAAATAAATATTTTTAATCAATTTTTAAATGAATAAAAATGTTGATTACATTGTGGAATGTTAGATGAAATCAGACGAAAGTGAGGAAAACATGTGGACATAATTTGAAATGTGGTTATAAAAGTAAATTATTTAAAGAGAAAGGCAATGAATGTCAAGGAATGCCTGAATTTTGTCTCATTCTATTCCTTTCTTTTTATTATGTTGCATTATTGTAACAAAATGCATTCAGTTCTTTCCATAAGAAATGGAAAAAATAATACAAAATAAAATAGTTTTATAGTCCAAAATACTGTAATACAGAATACCCTGCAGTTTAAGGATCACATCCTATTGATTCATGGAGATGCAGAAATAAAGCCATAATAGTAAATACCAAAATCAAACCTACCTGCTGAAAACAGGCCTGTACAAGATTTTCTGGAAACATATTCCTATAAAATGGATATTGTAATGTAATAATGCAAAGTGTATTCAAGTAACAGTATAGTATTATGAAATTAATCTCTTGCTGGAGATTCCGGACTATATCTGCAGATCCCTGAATATATCTACAAAGTCCCGGAAATAACTCATTTGACTATAGAAATGTTCATGGTTGAAATCTAGAATACAGTTTTCTAGACGTGACATTTTAGCAGATGGTCTCTGATTGGTTCATCTTTTTTTATAGGCCATATTTTTTCTCCATGCTATATGTTCTCCCTCATTTGGGTGAGAAGGAACATGAAGTTGTTCTGTTTTATTGACATAGAGCACAATCCTAACCATGTCTATTCAAAAGTAAGCTTCATTGTGTTCAATGAGTCTTACTTCCAGGAAAGTGTGTTTAGGACTGCAGCCATAGTAAGGATAAAATGCTCAACCCATATATCAGCATGTTGGAAGTTCAGGGCTATAACATAGGTTGCAATCCTTAACACATTTAACTAGGAGTAAATCCCACTGAAGATAATGGGACTTACATCTGAGTAGACATGGAAAGGATTGTGTTCCTAATCTATTATGTTAGTGATTACATTATTTTGTACATACAGGCAAATTCCCAACTGTCAGTTTTGGAAAACAGTTAACAACACTGTTGTCACCTAAGAAACCTGACATGTGTTACACACATTGTTTTGTGGGCATTTTTTTAAATAAGAAGAATAACAATCCTGTACTACTATGAACATCTGTAAATGTATCTTAACACTGTGCATTAGTTATTCCAGGAACTTGCACTGGAACTGATAGGCCAGCATGCCTGTGCTGTATCCAGTGAAAGTTTTGGGCATCTACTGGCTTGCCCTGAGGCAAAGGGAAACTTTCCCACTTACCCTGGGAGAGCCACTGCAGTCCCAGTGGGGCTACTTGGGCTACGCCACCTCAATTGGGTGCAAATTTAAGCAGCCTAAGATTGCCTTGGGCTGCCTGGAAATGGTGTGAGGATCTGGCACAAGTCTGGATCCTGCCCCTGCCTCACACTCTACACCCCCCTCACCCCCATGATATCTACCCTGCCACTTGGCCTGAATAGCCTCTCTCCCACCTTTCCCCCATCCTCACCAAACCCTATCCAGCCCCCCCGAATCAACCAAATTCAGCTTGGTTGCTCAACCCTGCTTCGGCTGCATTCAGTGTAGAGAGGTCAGAGCAATTTCATGTGCTGGCCTCCATGAAACATAAATCAGCACAATTGTAACTTATGGCATGTTTGCAACAGTACTGGGCTGATGCAGGAGACTTGTGCTGGCCCAAGACCTGGTTTGGATTTTGCCTTCCATCTCTCAAAATACTTATAAAATGATAAATAGCTAATAATAATTTATAAATGATATCAATTGATAAAGAACTGATATTTATTGTGCATTCTTTTTAGCAACAGAGAAAAATCAACAGCTCACCGAATCAAGTCCAACATGGCATCCACTGTAGAAACTTCAGGTGTGCTACCCATTCTGTCAATTTCATCAGCTTTTTGGGATACTCCTGGTTTGATGGTTACAACCAATACAATCCCTGAAATACGGAAAAAAATCCCCTGATAAAAACTTTGAACAGGTGGAAATCTTGAGCAGACCAGATTTTAAAAGGTTGTGTTTACTGTGTGGGGAACATGATTCTATCTTCTCCAAAATTGGTGTGGTTTCTTATGGGTTAGTTATTATTATGTGACATAAAGTTGTCACATTATGTTGTATTTGGGTGATTTCAGAGCCCTTCTGTGACAGGGAGCCATTAGTTATTTAATTTAATGTTGAAAAGTGGTATATAAATACTGGTGATTGATTGATTTGTGCTCAAAGGGATTTATGCTGCCAAAATGTATGTTCTAGTGTTACAAAGTCTTTTTAGGATTGGGCCAAAAGAAATGTTACAGTTTATAGGTCCTCCAGGAGAAGACTGAACATTACCTAGTATTACTGCTATGACTGTAGTGCAGAAATAGTATACTACTGCCCGTAAACCAATCTTTCCAGAAACATTGGAATCTAAAGCAGCGACACCTAGGAAGAATTGGAAGACAAATGGGTTTAGTGCACAAATATTTATCAACAAATGCAGTTTATTTCTAGATCTGTAATACTTGATTTAGCTGCACCTTTTGAATATCACTGGTCTGCATGGTCAAAGCAAAGTCTGATTTTGTTTCTAATAGATGCTATCAAGAGGAAGCTCACAAGTCAGGATTGAAATGATGACTTTATCAGTCCCCAGCATCAGATAACCAGGTAACCAGACATTTTGATTTTATTTTATATTGTCATATTGAGGGAGGGTATTAAAACATTTCCTGCTTGATGATTTCCCTTGAGAAGGTCAGAGGATGGCCAGTCCTAACATTTGCAAGTAGTCCTGTTGAAAAGTCAACTGGATAAAAATAAGCACTTTGAAGGAGGATGGTGAGAATGCCCCTTTAAAGGAGGGAGAGAGAGATCCTATAAAAAAATTACAGTTGTATTTTAATAGGTCAAAAATAATGTATATCAAAGATATGTTTTCACCAATGGTTGAAGAAAAATGTAGTAAGGAGTATCAATCAGCCCTCTGCTCTTAAGGGATAGGAAGGAGGGAGAGAGGAAGGCTGCAATCCTGAAGACTTTCCTGGGATTAAGACCCACTGTACACAGTGGGGCTTACTTTTGAGTAGACATGGTTAGGATTGTGCTCTATAGAGAAAGAACTGATTGTGAAAAAAGAGAATGATTATTAAAGTACAATTATAACTACTTGGGATTCCATACAGCAGTCTAGAGATCCAAAATTGATGCAAAGGTCTTTGCACCATGACAGAATCACACCAAACTGGTTGAGATGCCTTAATATGCATTGGGATTTGTATTGCTTCTTCCATGCAACTTTGGGGGAAGAATTTTACTTTGGTGTTTTACAAAGCAGTCAAAGTGGCACTCTCTGCATTTGGGAGATGGCAATCACAGAGACCTTCTCAAGGTAAGGGAATATTTGTTCCCATATCTCAGGGCTACATCATTACTGGAAAGTTTTTTTATGATTAGGTTGATACTCTTCTTACTAGAGACTTGATTAGGTTTTGGTGGTCTCTTGGTGCATTAATGTACAACTTGGTGAGTTCCAAGACTTGCAATGAACCTAGCAATGGAAAACAGCAGGTTTCAGAATACAAGATAGGAATTTGCAACCTCATCCATTTTCCTGAATGTACGTGACCTGGCACCTTAAAAATGTACTCTTGGCCTGAGTCCTGGAGAAGCACTATCTGTAGTTCCTATTGTGGTCCACTGATCTATATACTTTTGGAAAGTAGTCCAGGTGTACATTGCTGGTGATGTGGATAGGATGTGGTATGTGGATAGGCAGCGCTGCATGGAGCTATGTTGCCTGGTATGAGTTTCAGGCATTTGAAATGTTTCAAATGCCCATAGAGTGGCAACTTATAATTTCTATAAATATGAAAGAATAATAAAAATATCAAAAATAAAAACTAGTATCAAGGTAAGATGAGATTCTTCTATATTGCTTTGTCTTATTCTGAGCTCACAATTTTACATACAAAACTATATATATAAAATTGAAGAGTCACTGACTCACTGAAATCCCCAAAGCACCCTGGGCTGGCACAAGTCTCTTGCGCTGGATGAAGGGCATTGCAAAAGTGCCGTACAGCACTTTTCCATTGTTGGGAGAGACTTTAGGATGACATACTGGTTGCATCAGCCTAACTGTGGCTGTGTAAGCAGAATTGCATTGGTAGAAGGAAGAGCTTAATCTGGTGGACGGACACTAGCCGAAGCTCTATAGGGTGCAGAGGAGTGGGGGTAGGACAGGAGGTGTGGGGAGGGGGTGGGCAGGAGCAGGGGGGTGGGCAGAGGGCAGGATCCAAGATCTGACTCTTATGTCGGAAGCTGGTTTCTTTGCGGGGAGACGTGAGTGGCTCATAGCTGCTCCAGTGTCCTTGGACTTACACTGTCTCCACTGTTACCAGCTCATGTGAGTATTGCATTGCCCCTGACTCATCAACACCCAGCCAAAACCACTGGACCTAGAAGTATGACATTTGGAGAGAATAATCCTTCTATGATTTATGCACCTACCAAAAACTGATTTTTAGAAATTTAACACCAAAGGGGTGAAAAGGGGTGCAATGTATTTTCTTCCTTATATTTACCATTGAAGAATCATTGACTTAACGCTCAGCCCAAACCCCTGGACCAATAAGCAGGGATTTCTTTGAGAGGTACTCACTCACTGGTACTGAGTCCTGACACCTCTATGGTTAGTACTGGCACCCCAAGTAGATATGCCTACGATTCCAAATAACATCTTCATGGTGAGTACCCTACCTTTATTTCTAGAAAAAAGTACTGCCTATAAGCATATTCCTTCTGTGGTGGACGCGGGTACATTTTCACTAGACATAAATAGAGAGATACTAGAAAAGACTTTAAATGAGAGCCATTCAAAGCTAAGTTGTATCCAACTTTCCAGTGGAGATGCATTGGCATTGGAAGCTTGGAAATAATTGGGCCCTAAGTTTCATTAACTACTCATGATCAAAGGTAATGTTTGCAAATTATACTTTTACTTAAAATGTTCTTAAATGAGATTTATAATTTACCACTCTCTCCTCAAACATTATTTCTTCCAGGAAAGTCATTGCTAACTAACCTAACCCTATCTTATCTAAAACATTATTCCTCCTGTTTTATTCCCACTAAGGGACAGGTAAACATTTTAACCTTGTGTGATCAATTAGAGAACCAGGTCAGAAGGTTAAAAGGTAATAGGATACCAAGTTGAAACATTTTTTTCATTGATATCTGTGACAAGTGATGCAGTAGGGCCATAGTAATGATTGTCTTAGGTTTGCAATTGTAATCTGGTGTGGAATTTGGTCCTCAAGTCAGTCTAATATCAAAATGTTAAATTTTTAAAATTTAAAACTTTTAAAATTTTTTCTTGAGTATTGAGAAATGAAGCATGAATAGAAAAAATAATTTAATGATCAGAGAAAACCTGTAGGAAACTGTTTCTAATGTAAACCTACATTCTCCAGTAAATATGGCATCATAAATCATATTACTACTGTACAACAGTTTAGAGCTTTTGGAATAGTTAGTTAAAAACACACACAGGCTGCAATCCAGAACTGAACTTGGGCTACCCTATCTATTACTGGGGTGGCCCATTTCCAAGGTGGGGCAGCCTAAGTCAACAAAGGCTGCCCCAAGACAGATTTGAGTTGGGCTGCCCTAGTTGGGCCAACCTAGGCAGCTCAGGAGAGGCATGATGAGGGCATGTTCAGCATTGCCTAGGGCAGAGCTGATATGCTAGATCCTGAGCCTGTTTCCTAGGCAGAAATCTCCTCTTCCAGCTCCTCAGAGTTATACCACCTCAGGAGCAGAAATTAGTAGACCCATAGGGGTCTATGACAACAAGCCCCTTGCATCCACTGTAAATTGTACTGCAGCCTCATGCTGCATATGTTACTGGTTGTCAGGAACTCCTTATAAGGCAGGCACCACAGCTGTTCCTTGTTCAGTGTTATCTGAGGTGGGTCTCCTCAGGAGCAAGCCCTCCCCAGGTGTCACCTACTTGATGCCTACTGAGCATGTTCTGGAGCATCTAGGACAGCCCTGGCTTCCTGACTCTCTAGATTCAGCATACCTTTCTGCTCTGGATACAGCCCACTTGAGGCAGCCCAGCGAGGGGCCTTCTCACTGCCCTAACTCTGGATTGCTCTGAAAGTGCCCAATCCTAACTTGAACACAAACTTCCATGCCTGTGCTGTATCCAGTGGAAGATTCAGGAGCTTAGTGGCTCAGTCAATTGCTTCGTCTAACCCTGGGGAGATCCACTGCAGTCCCAATGGGGGTACATGGATTAGTGGCACAAATCTGAGCAGCTTGGGGCTAGTCCAAGATGTCTGCGATTGGGGTTAGGATCAGTGATGGGCTTCAAAGAAATTAAGAACCGGTTCTCTGTCCATCTGGCAGCCACTTTTAAATGGCTATTTTTAAACTTTATATGTACTATCTCTTGTTAAGAACCGGTTCTATAGCGTAGGTGCAAACCTGCTGCTGCCCACAACTGGTTAGGATGCTGCATAAGTGCCCGCTTCCTGCCCATGCACCCTCAGGAAAGCCCAACACCTCCCTGTCTTTGCCCTGGAAAACTTCCTGTCTACCTCCTCTCAACCCTCCCCATTCCCCCAATCCCTGTGTTGGCTGAGCCCGGTCAACACCAACCTACCCTTCTCTGGTACCTGCATGTACATGTGTGTATACAGCCTGTCTCCCTTTGGAATGGCATGAAAATGCTTTATAGCACTTTTGCAATACTCCTGGGCCAGTGCAAGGGATTTGTGCAGGCCCATTTCCTTCTGAGGACTGCACCCTCTAGGATTGAAAGCGTTAGGTCCCTTCAAAGATATGTACAAATGGACCACATCATATTCTTCTTTTTGTAGCACATGTCTATTTATAACCAGGTAACCAGGATATAATCAGAATAATTGAAAGGGAAAATATATTTAAAAGGCTCAGCTTTGCCATACTAGCTTCTATCAACACTACATCACAATGATCACTGTAACAGAACTTCTGTGACAAGAGAGGTTTCTTGATTTGGAAATGTTTTGGAGGGTTTAAGTCACTGCTCCTTCCTTCTCCCAATCCTAATGCCTATCCTGCATTCAGAGCAAGTTTGGGGATGACAAAGGCTCAGCCCGAGGCAAGAGGAAAATTTTTCCCTATCCCAGAAAAAGCTGCAGAGGTGCCATCTGAAAGGATGGTGGAGATCCAAGCAGAATGGGACAACTTGGAATTGTTTTGTGCTGCATGGGAATTATGTTAGGATCCAACATAATAGTGGGGCCTGTTCCCATCTCTCACTCCCCTCTGGGAATGCCCTTTGCTTTCCCTTGATCTAAATGCACCCTTCCTGTGCAATAGAATGGCTCCCTTTTACCTTCTCCCTGTCCTTCCCATGTCTTCCCCTGATCCCTGTGCTGGCTGAGTTTCGCTGGCACAAGCATCAGTTAATAAACATTATTTCAGGTGCAATTACCATCACATTTGAGAATCTCTGCAAATGGTATCTTTTCTGGTTCAGAAAATGCTAACTATTTCATTGCAAATCACAAGATAATAGACCAAGGGTGCAAGCCTAACAAATTTAGGCTGGCATAACTCACTTGTCTCCCCATTCCTGTGGTGGTGTGGCACAGGTTTGTACACTGGCCTAACCCTCCTAGGAGTGGCACATAATGTGACACCTGCCAGGCTAGCACGTGACTTGTGGCAGAACTTATTCTGGCCTAACTGGGGATTAGGATTGCAGCCAAAGCTATATTTACTGGCCCAACTCACAAGGTTGTTTATTTAGGGAAAAATCACACAGGAGGTAAAAAGCTTTTCCCTCTTTTCATATAGGATTCGTTTCCTATAGGATTTCACATGGCATGGCAATCAAATATGCCCATAGTTAGAACTGCAGTATTTCAGCTGTTTTCATATATTCCCTAATACCTATTCCTATTGAATAGAGCCCAACTTCAAAGCACCGAGGACACACTGAGCATGCAGATCTTGCCACTATGTCAGGCTAATGATATGTGCTATCCCTTGTAATGTTTTATGATGGTACCTGTTTGGAAAGCTGTAGTGGTTTTTCCCTCCCAGATCCTCAGTAGCCTGTGCACATGGGCAAATGTTGGACCTATGATAGGTCTCATCTATCCTAATTTTACATGATCCACTGGTTACAACCTGCCAATGTACTCTCTAAGAATCCCCACCATTGCATGGAGCCTTTCTGTTTTTGCTTGGTGGCAGGGTCTCAAGATGTTGCACATCATCCCCAAACCTCTGGGTAGCTGTGAGGTGCATGGAAACATATCTTAGGAGGGATAGTACCTTCCACCACTCCATCCCTCAGCTATAGCCAAGAAACATTTGTGCCAGTTTCTTTGGGAGAAGCACTGATGGTGCTATCTTAACCCTCGATTAGGCTGGCAGAAGTCCTATGCTGGCCTGGGGATGTAGCAAAAATGTCATAAGGCACTTCTACCCCACAGCTGGAGGGGGTGGGGACAGTGTACAGACATGCACCGGTCTTCCCATGTCACTGTGAGAATGGAGAGATGGGTGAGCTATGCTGGCCTAAATTGGTTCAGCTTGAACAGCAGCACATCCCTTTCAGAAATTAACTACTGACCAGATCTGAAAGTCACATAGATGTGAATCAGCAATCTCGCTCACCCCTTTCTCAGTGCTCCTACACAGGCCAGGACAAATCAGCCAGGCCAGTACAAGCCTGCTCACTGTTAAGGGGAAACTGACAGAATCCATTTCTGCCGCCATTCAATTTAGCCCTCACAATAAATTGGTCATTAAACAGAATCAGCAAAAGCCTGGCTTGCTTTTTACTGCCAATACTAAAAACTGCCTCTGCCAACACTGCTACATTGATGATAAAACTATAAATCCTTTCCCAACCAAGATGGATTTTATACTGCATACTTGGCCATATTCCAAGGCAGACCACAGGTTGTTTGTTCTGCTTGCATGAGATATAGACAGCAGGCAAAACACCTAACCTCAAGAGCCCATTTCCCTTCTTTTACCACATCTTTAAAGAGAGTGGTTATTACTTAAACCAGCACTAGCAAATATTAATTAAAAGATATTAATGTGCCCATCTTCATTTTTTAAAATTTAATTTTTAGTTATTGACATCAGAGAAATGTAGAAAATTAATTCAATATTTATATAAAGTGATGCCTCACGTAAAGTATGTTTCATGTAACAAACAAAAATTTTCTCTAGGATTCTGCTTCACGTAACGAACTGTGCTTCACATAACAAACAAACTCGTTGGCAGCTGGGGCAGATGCGCTGGTCGGCAGCCTGTTTAAAAAGCGTCAGGGCTGCCTAGTGCACCTGCCCATAGTGAAAGCAACACTTCCAAGCTGTTCCTCCTGTGGCCGGGTGTCCGCTGGGCAGAAGGAGAGAACAGCAGTGGAGAAGAGGGAAGCAGCTCAGGGCTAGCCAGAAGGGAGCAGGGGAGAAAGAGGTTCAGGATGAAGAGGAGAAAGTGGGGAGAAACTTGGAAAGTGTCCTCCTAAGCATGTCTACCCAGAAGTAAGCCCCATTGTGTTAAATGGGGCTTACCCCAGGAAAGTGTCTTTAGGATTGCAGCCTAAGAAGACTTCATAGGATCATGCACATTGAATGCATGTTTTGAATTCAATTCCAATGTTTTGTCATCATTTTTACATTCAGTTAATATTTTAATATGAATGTTTTTTGGGTTGTGGAACCAATTGTTTGAGTTTCCATTATTTCCTATGGGAAAATCTGCTTCATATAAAGAATGTTTCACATAACAAACATGCCTCCGGAACGAATTAAATTTGTTCCATGAGGCACCACTATATGTAGATATGCTTTACATCACAATCCAATGAACACTTATGAGGGATGAGCTCCACTGAACAAAATTAGACTTACTTCTTGGCAATATTCCCTCTAATTTTTCTACCAACTCCGCAGAACAGCTATCAACTTGGCCAGTGTATAATGACTGAACTCTTACAGTCTTTGGCCAGTCTTATTACATGGCAAATGAGATACTGCTCATGAATCACAACTAAAACAACCTGGTGGTATGTTTACATGTTGGTTGGACATGATAAAAAATCTGTGTGCAGTTAGCTTTCTTTAATGAAACATTAACAGAACTCAGTGAATAATTCCTACCCAACTGCACTGCAATATACCCCATGTTCAGCCATTTAAGAAGAACGCTTTCAATAGAAGCAATTATTTTCTCTAGAAATTCCAGCAATTTGCAGGTGCTTATGTATCACAAGTTGGAAGAATGACTATATAGAATGGAGAACAGAATGCCTCTACCTTTAACTGCTGTATTGAATAGAGAATTTTGGCAGGTGCTGCTTTTAAAACCCTTATATGATGAACTAAGGGCAAAATCCAGAGCAGTTACAGGTCCATGCAGTTACGGCATCCTCTTGTGTTATCTTATGGAAAGTCACCTTAACTGCTCCAATGCAAAGGGCTTATTTTGACTTTAGGATAAGGGCCTAAATCTGCCTAAATTCCATCTTTGATGCAATGGTTAATGGTAGAGGCACTCTGTCCTCCATTCTATATGGTCACCCTGAGTACAACCCATATCATAATGAACTTATTTTTTGAGGAAAAATTCTGATAGAAACCTACTACTTCAAACAGGCTATGTAGTATATATTTAATACATATACTAGTGAAAATGTACCCATGTTGCAGGAGTTAAATTCTCCCCACTGCTCATAACCCCCCCCCACTCGCATCAAACCCCAATGCATAAAATCCTCCCACTGAGCAACACCTGCTCATGTGAACCATGCCCCATGCGCACCACCCTGCAACGGGCAACAACCTCTTACGTACATCTTCCTCATGCAGCACCCCATGTGCATCCTACTGTGCATCATCCCCCACTCTGCATCATCCCCCACTGTGCACCATCTCCCCTGTGCACAACACCCTCCCCATGCGCAACACCCTCCCCAGAACACACTAAACAAGGTAAAGCTGTGGTGCCTGCACCCTGTCTGCCATATGAGGAAGCCCAGGTGTTTCTGGCAACCAGTTATAGATGCAGCATGATGAAAAGAAAGGGGATGGCTATCTGTGGGACCAGATAGCAGAACTGCAAAAGGAAGAGAGCAACAACCCCTTTCCAAATGGAGAGCACCCCAGATAAACAAGGGATAGAACCAAAGAAAAGCTGGGAACAACCATAGCCACTGTTGTCGTGTGGTTCATGGAAATACTATAGTATCTGTAGTGCAGGGTGATTGCACGGTGTTGGCTGCTGCAGTTGGCTATTGGAGTTGTGCTATATCCTGAGGTGGGCTGTTGTGCCATATCCTGAGGTTCAGAGGCAGGAGTGGTGCTTAAGCTGGCCCAGGATTTAAAACTTTTTGCTTCCATTTTTACTCTGGCTTAACATGAGCCCCAATGAGTCTTCCCAGATTTATGCCTGCTCCTGAGGTGGCCTAAGTCAGAGGGACTGGGAAGGGGGACCCTTGGAAACAGGGTCTGGATATGGCCTAACTGCCCCATTCCAGGCCATGTTCAACATGCTCCCAGGACTGCCTGCTGCGTTGGCAAGGCTAACACTGCTAGGCCAGCACAGCTCTATCTGTTATGAGCTGGCCTAGGTGGACCTGCACTGGCCCAGACCATTTCTGGTGCAGCTAGCCTGGCCTATCTGGCATTAATAATTGTGCTCTTAAAATATATTTTATCACACAATTTTTATTTAAAGAAACAGGATAAAAGTCAAAATGTAACCACCACCACTTTCATCTTACCTGTTATCATGCTTGATATAATTAATGGTAATATGATGAGCTTGAGCATTCTCATCAGAACTTCTCCAGGAAATGAAAAGTAAAATTTGTCCAGATTGGAGAGTTTCCCATATTCTCGAACAGCAACTCCTAGTCCAATACCTAAATGGGAGAAATACAAAATAAGATTTAATACCCAAAAGAAGTAGGCAGCAAATATTAGTATCAGGGCACATTGCTTAACATGTTTATTATTTTCAAAGTTGACTGATGTCAGAATACTCTTCATAATACAGTAAACACAGGTAATTTGTCTGGTCTAGATTTTACTAGAAAGGTTCTTTCCTGCTGCTTTCACTGACACTTAGATCATGCCTAAGTGCTTCCGTAAATGATGTATGCAGAATATTTTCAAGAGAGCTCCATGAGAAGTTCACACAACTGACATCTGCATAACCAAAAATAAAGATTGTACAGTACATCAACAACAACAAAAATCCTGTTCAGAAAGGGGAAGCACACATGTTTCTTTATACATGGTACAGCACACAAAGCTAACATAACATGCTACGTGGATGAAAATAACCTTAATTAGAGTTTTTGAGGTTAGTCACAAAGCACTGAAATTACAAAGATATGGAAATATTGATAAATCAAATCAAATCAAAAATTAATGATTTTTATTACTGTGATTGTTCTGATTTTTTCAGCAGGGAGGACTTGTTTCTGAAGGGCAGGTTATAAATATTTTAACAAGTAAATTATGCAGGCTGAAAGGTACAATCCTAACCGAGGCTTCCGGAAACTAAGTGGTCTTCCTGTTCCCATCATGATGTAGGGAGGCAAGCACATGTCTCTTCACTGGCCTAACCATCTCCCAGGAGTGGCGCAGAAGCACCTTATGGCAGTTCTGTGACACCTCCAGATCAGAGCAGGACTTATGCCAGGGGCTAAGTTGGCCTAAATGAAGCTTAGAATTGCAGCCTAAGAAGCCTAACCTATTTGATTTGCAATATGTTCTGAAAATGTTAGGGTTGGAGTGACTAATCTGTGCACAACTTGCAAAGAAAATCTCATTATGTTGATGAAAAAGAAAAGATATCAATACTGCTTGGAAGGAAGAAACATTTCTTAAACAGAAAATCATCAGGATGAATCAGAGACATACAGCTATATTTTACTCAACAAGATCTTGCGTAAGTCATTTGCACATATATTTGAAAAGCAGGAAGTATATTAACAATACAAATTCATCAAAATTCTGTGGGGTGGATTTTAAAATTCAAAGCAGGAAGCCTATAAAGAGCAAATATGGCAATGTTTCCTAAAGTGAAATGGAGCAAGAAATGTGCATGTGTGAAAGTTGCGTTATACTTTTTCTCATTCTATCTTTCTGTGTGTGCTCATGTGTGTGTGATCTTTGAGGTATTTATAAGTAAGGTTTAAAGAGAAGGAAAAACATGAAAGGGAATAAAGGTGCTTGTAAGTAGAAGGGACTGAAATAGTCAGACAGTCTCATCCAGTTCTTGGATAGCCCAGAATATGCAGTGACACTGAATGAGTGCATGCTGCAAGCTGTGGGTCAGCAAAAGAACAGATAGACCAAGAGAGATAAATTAAAAAAGCAACAACACATTTTCACATATCTCTCAGTAAGCCCCAATGGGTCTCCTCAGATCTACACCAGCTATTTATGACCTACACCATTCTAAGGGGGAGGGGGAAGCACAGTGGGGGAGAGGATGGGGTGGGTCTCAGGTAGAGCTTCATGAAATTCTAATCCCCATTTTGTCCCTGGCACACCCCCTGTATTTTAGTCAATAAATAGCTGGCACAGGTTCGAACTGACCTACTGGGGAATCATACAGGCATGGAAGATGCTATTCTTTTAGGTACTTGCCTCTCCACCCCCGCATGGTCTCTGGCTGCCCACAAGATGTAGCAGACCATGTGCTGACACTGCTGCACCCTCTTTACAACATTTAGTTAGTATTATTTGGACAGTATTTGTTGAGATTCCTCAATCATAGGGGGCTTATAAAAACCACTTGTGCAAAGTTGCTGTGGATAAGTTGCAAGTTTTATAGGTTTAGTTTTGGAATACTTTTTATTTCAAATGAGACAATTTACACTTACGGTAAGCATGTTCATCACTGGAGAGCAACATTCCAGTCTTAAAACATTTATCCTGCCCATAGCATGTTCATATATATAGTGCCACTGCTCTGCACTGTGGTGGAATGCTCGGTTTCACAGCCTAAAACCCTGAATTACATTTACAAACTGTCACCCTTTATTAAGAAGTTCTGGCCTGCATTTATTATGTATTCCAAATTAATAAATATGCATTTATAAATATCACAGGAAAAACAAATACAATGTTGCAAATCCATTAAATAATCATTTTCAAAGTTGATTAAATGTATAGTCAGTCAACATAATTTCACAGTTGTTTCTAGGTGCTTCATACTTTTAATTGTTTATCCAGGAAAGTCACTGAACAGCAGACAAGTTGACTGCACTGAGTGAAAAGAAATTTTACACAGCTTATAATAAGGGTTTTTTAATTTTCAGATTATTGTCAATGGGACCAAACAAAGCTTTATCTTAAATGTGTAGTTAAATAATTTGTTTAGCAAGTGAGAAAGCTATAGTCAGGTTTGGACTGTAGCAGGTAGGAAGGAAATATTTAACCCATTCTGCTTATGCCATCATCTTCATGAAAAATTTACCTCCAAAGCCACTAAAAGCTGCAAAAGAAAAATTTCCAATGCTATACCTGATCTAAAAAGTAACTTTGAGAGTAAGATTTTCATTGAGAGGTATAAAAAAGTGAGGGTGTGGGAGTATGAAAGAGTAAAATATCCTTGACTCGCATATAACAGTCTTGACCCTGATTATGCCTACACGTCCTATTTATGTAAAATGCACACGTTTCACGTGCAATTTTGCCGTAGTTCAGGTTTTTTTAACCTTTTGTGCATTTTGAGGAGAATTTTGAACTCACATATATGCCTCATTAAGGTTGTACTTTAAAAAAATACGATCATTTGTTCTCTTTCTAAAATTGCATTGGACATATATGAGAAAAGTGGGACTTCAAAAAGCAACATCAAATTTCAATCATAGAAAAAATGTGTTTAAAGCATTTGAAGATTTAAAAAAACTCCCAAGAAAAATCAATGAAAATTTTGAAAGCAATAAATATTGTGGCCAGTGAGAAAATACATTATTGGCTTTTGTAGACTCATTAGTATTCAGGGCCAAATTCAGGAATTTGTCAAAATGTAGCCAAAATAAATGTGCTTCAAGGCAAATCATAGAATCATAGAGTTGGAAGGGACCTAGTAGGTCATCTAGTCCAACCCCCTGCCTGCAGCAGGAAATCCTCCTAGAGCATCCCCAACAGGTGCTTGTCGAGCCTCTGCTTGAAGATCCCCAGTGAGAGAGAGTCCACCACCTCCCTTGGCAATCTGTTCCACTGCCGAACCGCCCTCACCGTCAAGAATTTTTTCCGGATATCCAACCGGAATCTCCTCTCTTGCAGTTTGTACCCATTGGTTCTAGTTCTGCTTTCAATAGCAGCTATGAACAAATGAGCCCCTTCCTCCCTATGACAGCCCTTCAAGTATCTGAAGAGGGCAATCATGTCTCCTCTCAGCCTCCTCTTCTCCAGGCTGAACATCCCAAGTTCCCCCAACCTTTCCTCGTAGGGTTTTCCTTCCATCCCACTGATCATTCTTGTCCTCTGGACTTGCAACTCCTCTGGACTTGCTCCAGTTTGGCTGCATCTTTCTTAAAGTGAGGTGCCCAGAACTGAACACAGTACTCAAGGTGAGGTCTGACCAATGCTGAATAAAGAGGAACTAGAACTTCTCGTGACTTGGAAGCTACAGACCTCTTAATGCAGTCTAAAATGGCATTTGCCTTCTTTGCAGACACATCACACTGCTGACTCATGTTCAGCTTGTGATCCACGGCGACTCCAAGATCCAGCTCACATGTTGTGCTGCCAAGCCAAGTATCCCCCATTTTATACCTGTATTTTTGGTTTTTATTGCCCTAGTGCAGAACTTTGCACTTCTCCCTGTTGAAGTTCATTCTATTTGTTACAGGCCAGGATTCTAGTTTATCCAGATCATCCTGGAGGTTTCTCCTGTCTTCTGTTGTGTTTGCTACTCCTCCCAGCTTGGTGTCATCCACAAATTTGATCAGGCTCCCCTGTATCCCTTACCCTAAGTTTTTCTTAAACTTCTTTGTGCATCTACTGGGGATGCAGCCTCCTGCTTTGGTACCAAAGGGATACCACAAGGACCTAATATCTCAGATATGGCATACAGTGAGGGTTTTCAAACTCTCTGCTTTCAGAAGACTCTTTCAACCAGCAGAACACATACATGCAGGACAGAACCACAGTGCATTACACAACTCTCAATGACATATTACTGGGCAAAACTCAATTTATGCAGGAACTGGGCAAAACTCAGTTCAGCAAGCTAACTTGTTGAATGAACCTATAACTGAGGCTGTAACCTAGAACATTCCTACTATTATTCAATAGTTATTTTCCTTTTCTCTGTAAACTACTTAGTGAACTTTTCATTGAAAAGCGGTATATAAATACGATTGATTGATAGAGAGGGAATGGTTAATGCAAACCTATCCTACTGCCAGCTCACAAGAGTAGTACCATGGACAGCACACATCTTGGGCAGCATTTATGGTCAGGGAAGATGACCAGATGAATAGCTCTAGAGAGGTAAAAAAAATTCATTAATCTCCCCATAGTCTTCAATCTGTCTCCTCACTTCTGTGTCATCTATTTCACTGGTGTAAGTCCAAAGAGAGTTAGAATCATAGAACATGCCAAACCTGAAAAAGGGGGATAGTTTGCATTATTGCTATTTGTGCCATTGCTATCAGTTTGTGCCATTGCTACTGAGATCCAACCCCTTCTATTCCACCCCAGTCTTGATCCCCATCCGTGAAGCACTAATAGTTCTCTCCCAACCTCTGATGTTGACCTCTCTGCTTTGGCTTGCAATCAGTGGCCCACTGCTGCCAGTTTGGGGCTTCCTTGCTCCTGTGCCAACATGAGCGAGCTATCCACTATCAGTGATAGAGTAGCTGACATGGCTGTACACTGAAGAGAAAGAGATCTGTCATCATAAAGCTACCATTGATCTTAGGACCAAACTGCAAACTATACGATGGGCATACAGTATATCAGGTTTTTGCCCTGGATTAGTTAGAGTGAATTTAAATTGGGATAAGCAAAGAGTTAAATCCCCTTTCACCATGCCATAACCTTGATCCATGCTTCCTTCAAAGTGGAGAAAAAAGTGTGACCTTCCACTTACAGACATGCACAAAACAAGTGGTTTGGCCCTTAGTATAAGTATTCCAGAACACAGCGAAGAACATTAGTGATTAAGAAATTACACTGGCACCTGACAACATTACAGTACAGAAGGGAGCAGAGTAGAGAAATGCACATAGAAACAGTCCCATGCATGGGGAAAATACTGGAAAGTTAGTACCACCTCTTCCTTAACTGTGAGTTTGAATGAGAAGGACGGGAAAGGAAAGAGAAGGTGGGAAAGTTGGTGAGCAAAAGGTGTAGGCAGAGACATACCCTACAATCCAGAGTAACTACAAGTGCATGTAAGAGACATTACGTGTTCCCATAGTTACTGCACCACCTAGCGAAAACTTATGGGAAATTCATATTGCAATCCAGAGCAAACTATTCTTACACCAGAGCAAGAACTCCCCGTAGTTACTCTGGATTGCGCCCATATTTTCTATCCCTCTCTGTCTTACATCTATGTACCTCCCCCTCTCACTGGCACACAGCAGCAGCTTCCTCCAACATCATTATTACCACTATTATTACTACCATTATTATTATTATAATCAGCCATTTAGATGGAGCATCTAAATATGGAGAATTAGTGCAGGGAAAGCGCCCTAGAGGGAGACCACAGCTGCGATACAAGGACATCTGCAAGAGGGATCTAAAGGCCTTGGGAATGGACATCAACAGCTGGGAAACCTTGACCTCTGACCGTTCAGCGTGGAGGCAAAAGACCCAGCATGGCCTACTCCAACTGGAAGAGACACTTGTTCGGCAGGCTGAAGCAAAGAGACAGACCCGAAAGCAGCGAAACCTGGGCCTGGGCAGGGGACGGAATTTATTTGTCCTCAGTGTGGAAGGGATTGCCACTCTCGAATTGGCCTTTTTAGCCACACTAGATGTTGTTTCAGGACCTCCAATCAGAGCACGATACCATAGTCTTTCGAGACTGAAGGATGCCAATAATAATAAGATGGAGCATTGAACAGCAGAAAACTTAGATTATCATAATTTTAAAAATTCAATTACTTTTCTCCCTGTATTTAATTGTGGGCATGATGAAAGCCCATCACAACCAACAGACTGTAGAAATGATACATTCTTTGTATGGTACAATGTTTACTACATATAAAATTTTCCTGCCAAAGGATATCTAGAAGAAACAAGAAAGTTGATCCCATTTTGGAGCTTCTGTTCATTTCATCAGGGTTTGATCTAATTCAGTGCTCTCATCACAAAATTTACTCATCAGAACATATCTTCATTCCACTGTTATTCTAATTTTGAAAAACCTAATGCCTACCCAGTGACCATGGACAGCTCCTGCCCCTTCCCTCTTGCAATCCTAGAATAAACTGGGCTGCTAACTGGAGAACTTTGCAATAGCAGAACGCTTTCTCAAAATGGGTGCTAACACAGAGTGGGAAGCTTTGGAGGGGAAAGGAGGTTTAAATCCCCTTTGCAATGAGTCTCTTAAAGTGAGTCTCTTTGGAACTGTGCCAAGGTCTTTGCCGGTGCAAATTCTAGGAGAGCATAAGGAGGAGGGAGGCTGCAGGATTTCTGGCAACAATGATGTGTGCTGGATCCTTTCTTTTCATTTTGACTCCCTGCCCCTTCTCCCCTCCAGACTTGGGATCTGCTATTCTTGTGCTAAAGAGCTGATGGGGGTTTGAGAAGATCTATTGCAGAGGGAGGCTTACAAAGGTGCAAAGGAATTGAAATCTCCTTTCTTCTCCAAAGCCACCCCCACTGAATATAGCATGGTACTTTTTGGCTTAGCTGCAGTAGTGGGGAGAAGGGAGTATGGAATTGGGCCCTTATTTTCTTTCTGAATTACACCACAAAGTTCCTTATCCAACTATCAATACCAATTTTATAGTCCAAATGCTTTTGTTATATCCTCCTTACCCCATCCCAGCTGTGTGTTGGTGGGGCAAAGCTACTAACCTCTCTCCCGTTCCATAAATGTGGACAGGTACAGTGCATGCCACGAGTGGCTAGTGCTGTTACAATGCCAGGGACAGCTGCACTGCATTGCAATTAGCAATGTAGGAGCAGACCTTCTGTCTGGAAAGGTCTTATGTGCTTATTCACTGTCTGGAAATGACCCCAAGATACCATATTCTAATCAATTTTAGCATACATAAAACACTACAATACCAAAACATGTGAACAGAGGGAGTAGTGGGATAAATAAATAAATAAATAATTTTTTTTTATACACACACGCACAAGCAATTCACCAATAAACTTTCATCTGACTTCATATGTGCATGAACAACACATGCCATTATCAATAAAAGTCCAAAATTGCAAAATTGGATGATTTTACTGGCATAAAACTTTTGCATAAACAAAAGGGAACATTTTGTAACTTCACAGCATGTAGTAAGAAAATATGTGTTTTGTAATAAACATATCTAATGCTTATTGCCCATTGGCAGTGTATCTCTTGCACCGGTGCACACTAACTACTGTAAAGTCATTTCTTTCTTTTTTCTTGGATTTTTTTCCTTGGATTTCTTTTCTCAGCTTCACTGACCAGAACAGCTGAGTTGGTGTGGTATGGACAAAGCAAATAGTGTCATTGCAAACAGTGGAGAAACATTCAGCCAGGACAAGGATAAAGCTGAATCATAGTTAAAAAAGATATACACTATACCACTCTTACTCAAAGCAAATACAATTCCCATAATGTAAAGTGGTACCTTGGATTATGAGCATAATTCATTCTGGAAGCATGTTTGTAATCCAAAATGCTTGTACACCAAAGTGAAATTTTTCATCAGAAATAATGGAAACTCAGGTTCCACAACCCACATAAAAATACATATGTATATGTATATGTATATGTATATGTATGTGTTTGTGTGTGTGTGTGTGTGTGCGCGTATAAACTGAAAAGTCACTGACTGACTCATTGACTGACACATCAATGTCCAGCCAATACCACTGAAGTGTGAAATTTGGAGAGATTGTTCCTTCTGTGATGGAGGCACCCACCAAGAACTAGTTTTTGCAAATTCCAACCAGAACGGGGTGAAAAGGGGCACAATGTGTTTTCCTCCCTATACTTTGCATTGAAGAGTCCCTGACTGATCAAGGCCAACCCCTGGTCCGAGAAGCGTAAAATTTGGAGAGGGTGTTTCATATATGACATTAACACCCACCAAGAACTGATGCTGAGATATTTAAGGGGCTGAAAAAGGGTATAACATGTTTTTGTCCTATACTTAACATTGAAAACTGATTGATCACCATCCAGCCAGTTTGGTGCCTGGAGCCTGATGTGCTGGGAGGGAGGGTGCACGAGGAGGGATGGTGAGCATGGGGGGATGGTGCGCAAGGTGCAATGATGCGCATGGCGGGATGTTGTGCATGGGGGTGGATGCACATGGGGAATGGATGTGCATGGGGGTGTTGATATGCAATGGGAGGTGTTTTGCATTGGAGAATGGTGTATGGGGAAATATTTTACTCCTGAAACGCAGGTACATTTCGATGGTATTCATATAAAAATTATTACCATACTTTAATATAATACAAAATAATAAAGAAAATACAAAATATAAAGAAAAATAAAACATAGTAACATGCACTTTGTCTCTTAGGTCTCTCAGGCTGCAATCTGCCCACCCCCCTTACACAGGAATGAGCCCCTCTGATTATAATAGGGCTTTCTTCAGAGTAGACATGTATAGACTGGTCTGTCAGGAGAGTCTGAGCAGGTGCTGACGAAGCAATGAATCAGGCCTTATCCAGGCCAGACCAATTTTATTGCTTGTATTGCAAGACAAAATTTATTAGAAATGTTTGCTTGTCTTGAAAAATGCTCTCAATCAAAAATGCTCTGAATCCAAGGTTTTACTGTAAATCAAAATGTCACTTCCAATGCACAAACATGAGAATCCTAGGCAAGTTAATTCAGAAGTGAGCCCCACTTTGTTCAGTGGAGCTTATTCCTAGGCAGTAGCATAGCTAAAGGGGGGCAAGGCTCTTTGTTTAGCTGTCCCTCCCATTCTGGATGGTAGAAGCAAAACGAAAGTGAATGTGGTGGGACTCCCTGTAAAACGTAGCACCTTGCCCCCCTCTAGCTATGCCACTGCTCCTAGGTAACATTCACAAGATTGTTGCTTCAGGGAGCCCAAAGACTGTTTTTTCCATACTTGGATGGTTAAATCCTCGGGGGCCAAGACCACCAATGGTGAGGGACCACTGTGCACATAATTACATACAAACTCAGGGAACTGTGGTTTGTTAACAAGGGTTAGAACAAACCAGAATATCAAATTATGGCTTGATCCTCAATATTCTCTTAATGTGAACTCTATTCAGAGCTCAATTCTGGGACCAGCTCAGTGCTGGCCTAGCTCTGGGGCTGTTACAAATGTACCATAAAGCATGCCCACAAAACTCCACACAGGGTCAGTGCTGGTGCCAGTTCAGAACCAACCCAGGCAACCACACACTGCTTGGAGCAAGGAACAAGCTATATGAGGAAGGCATTCTGTGGGGAAAGAGTGGGACAGGGAAGGAAGTGGGTCAGGAGTGGGATAGGACTGGCATAGTTTTGTTCTGCTAGTTCCAGAATCCTGTTATGAAGCCTTCCTGCCCAAGCAGATTTCCCTCTCCTTGAGAGTGAGGAAGGAGAAAAGAATGTGAATTTCTATTTATCTTTGCTCATATACTAATAAATCATGGTTTAGCATTATGTGAAAAACGAACTTTATTCAGAATAGTGGTGGGCAAATGGGACCACTTTTGGGATCCTGGAGCTTTAACAATTATGAAGGATTTCAGAATTTCAGCAGGTGCAGCTTGTCCTCTATGACATCTGTGTACCTCTTTAATGTAATTGTTAAAGATCCAAGAACCCTAGTGGCTCTATTTGTCCACTCCTGATCCAGATGAAGCAGTTTAAAGATAACTAGATTTTTTTCCCTGTATAATGCATGATCTTCCTATGTATACTCTGTAGTCTCTGTAGTTTTGTTTTCTTTTTCTTTGAGCCACTGTTAATTAATTAGGAAGAAAGGAATAATGCTTTTGCAGTTAAAATTTACAGAAATATGGACGCAATGCAATACCAAAGTTGTTTTCATATATCATAAAAACTAAATTGCACAGAATGTATATGACCTTTTACTATGACGTGAAAGACAATTCAACATTGCTACACATCATTGCTTTGAAATACAGCACACTTCATCCTTCCAAATACTAAAAATACACTGAGTGCAGCAGGAAACCTTATTAATAGGGTTCCAAGTAATTGAAGTATACCACTCTATCTATAACATTTGGTTCCACACTAGTCTTCATTAATTCTATACTAGACTTTATAGACAAAATTCAGTGATAAATGGGTGTTAATTTATTTCCTTTCTAAATATAGACCTTGAAGGAAGCATGAAGAAAATTGCCATTTAAATCTGAAAGCAAAAAAGGAATCTGACTTAAAACATTGGATCCAAATCCTGTTTGCAGTAGAGTGGGGACTGGGAAAGGCAAGATTTTCAGCTATTCCAACTTTCTTCTTCAACTTCCTACATCATATACCATCTTGTTTCTCAAATCTCCCAATCCTCATACATAAGCTGCATACTTTTAGAAGATCAAGAGGACTGCAGGGTCACTCATTGAAAAGTGAATGAAAATTCACCCTACCATTTCCTCACACAAGAGGAAATAGGACAGCAATTGGATCTAATCCTAATGTACCTGAAGCAATGATTACAAATTACATATGAATATGTTACCAAATTTCCCATAAGCTTTTAACATTAAATGTATAAAGTGAATATATTTTCCTGATTATATAGACTCCATAGCTTTTTTAAAAAAACTGAGTTGCATCCAAGTACTTGAATTTTAAAATTTACTGATTTCTCTTTATTTGCATAATGAAAAATGTTTATTATACAAAAATATTAATATTATACAAAAATAAAAGTATTTGTATATTATTATACAAAAATATTAATATTAAATCCAGTGCAACTACCCACACAGTGATGCAGCTGTGCCATGTGCTATACCTCACAGGGGAGTTTTGGGCTTTAGAGGCCTTCTTCTGGTAAGGGACTTGTACAATAGATCTTTTTAGATCTTGCCTTGGGTAGTCACTTTAGCTCAGGAGAAGAGCACTTGCTTTCCCTGAACAAAAGCATCTTGTATGCATAGTCCCAGATTTAGGTTGCAATCCTCATCTCCACTGAGGTTGACCTAAGCCCTGGGATAGGTCTGCCTGGGGATGTCACAGACACTTCTACACCACTCCTGGGGAAGGTTTAGGCCAGTGCACAGACATGCGCTTGCCTCCCTACATCACCATGTCTACAGGAAGACTGATGAATTGTTTTGGCCTGCGTTAGGATTGCACCCTTAATCCCAGAGTTTCCAGTTAGGAAAGATGCAAGCCACTACTTGTAAGTGATATCAATATAGGCCACAAGGCTCTGCAATCCAGAGTAACTACGGGGAGTCCTTGCTCTGACGTAAGAACAATTTACTCTGGATTGCAATATGAATTTCCCATAGGTTTTCACTAGATGGTGCCATTACTATATCAATGTAAATGCCTCTTATGTGCTCTTGTAGTTACTCTGGATTGTAGGGCAAGTCTTTGTTCTGTTGATACCGATTCTTGCATTGAAGAAAAGCAATTAAAAGTTTAGGCATCCTTTAATAATAGCTTGCTTACAAACATGGTAGGCAGGCAATCAATCAACCTCTCCTTCACTGTGGTTTAGAAGAGGTTTATTTCCGATAAAAGACAGACCCCCTACGTTCTCCTGGGAGTGCAAAAAAAAAAATGCAAAGTGATAAGCGCTTTGTTCTAGGAGGAATGGAGGGTTCTGCCTTGCCATTTCAATGAAACTCTTCTAAGACTGAAGAGGGAGGTTGGTTGACTGCCTGCCTGCA
Organism: Cryptoblepharus egeriae; assembly: GCA_030015325.1. Lineage (NCBI taxonomy): Eukaryota > Metazoa > Chordata > Lepidosauria > Squamata > Scincidae > Cryptoblepharus > Cryptoblepharus egeriae. Next base: position 169,070,574 of record JAREYC010000002.1, read on the forward strand.
GCATTACCATGGTAAGCAGACTATTTTTAAACCTAAAGGGCTGTTTATCTTTTAATTTAATGGGCCAACCTCATTTGCACTGAAATAAAACTATGGGTAAAATATCCACTGATAATTCAGTTATACCTGTATTGAGCTATACGGACCCATGGTTTGATACATTGTGAGGCTGCAATCCTATACACACTTTCCTAGGAGTAAGACCCATTGACTATAATGGAACTTACTTCTGAGTAGACATGTAAAGGATTGGGCTCTTCTTATGTCCCTCTGAGAGGAACTTACTAGACAGATTTAATCAAGTCACCTTTCAGCACTGATACAGCCGTGTTAAAGGGGTATGCACTGCATCCCGTAGTGAGGCTGCATTGTTGCTGTATCACTGATGGAAAGTTGGTTAGGACTGGGCTCTTTGTTATACACTAAAAAAACTTTTGACACACTCAAAAATTATTAAATATGATTATGACTATATCCAACATGTTTCTGGGATACTATTCTTATGATGCAACAGCAGAAAATAGATATTATACTCAAATTTTCTTGTGATGGCCAATATGGGAATCAGGATATGTGATCTTTGGTCACATATAAGATATTAACCCTAGATTTCCCACCATCTGAGATGGTGTGCAAAATGCTGCCCCCACTCATATGGTGATTTATCATCCTCTGTTTCTCTCAGTCCCTGAACTGGAGAAGGAAATGGATGAGAAGAGAAAGTGTGGAGAATGGGTCAATAGCTCTGATATTCTAGCACACCTCTCTCTTCTCCCAGACATTTCCTTTTATGCTTTCTCTTCTTCCTTTTTCAACATTTGGGAGAAAAGGCGCAGCAGTGAAGGCAGCACTGTTTCCCCCATGCCATGTGATTGCATTGATGCAACTCAAAACCAAACGGCAAAGCTAGGAACTTATAAACTGCCATCCCCATGCTTCAACATGGGCTTGGATTACCAGTGATGAGCTCTGTATCGTCATGTACATTTTTGAAAACTTGTAGTAAAGCAACCATAACTGGAGTTTACACTGACTTAAAACAGTCAGGGCACAATCCTAACCAATTTAGGCCAGAAAAACTCATTGGTCTTCTCATTCCTATGGTGATGTAGAAAGGCAAGTGCATGTCTGTGCAGTGGTCTAACCCCCCAGGAGTGGTGGTGAAGTGCCGTACAGTACTTTTATGACACTCCCAGGCCAGCATGGGACTTGTGCCAGGGATTATGCCACCTTAATAGGGGGCTAGGATTGTAGACTGAAATTGCCATCTTATCCACACTTTCCTGGAAGAAAGGCCCATTGAACAGAATATCACTTAATTCTGTATAGACATGCAGAAGATTGTGTCTTGAGTCATTTAAACTTCCTATTGGTCTTAAAACGTGTATATCTTTGTTTAATTATGCCTGCAGTTTTAAAAAGTGATTTTTGCATGGGAAAATTTTTTTCAAGTGAATAGTAAACATTATTTATTTATTTATTTAATAACCTAAAAGTGTGTGTTTGATTGTGTGTCACCTAACCAAAATCCAACCACCAACAATTAAGAAATGTAATAACTATCTTGGAAATAATTCAGTTACTCTGCAAGGTATAACCAAATTATCAGTGGATTTTAGTCTGCTTCTGGAAACACAGCAGGTAGGCAACCTCTAACTTTCTCTCTTTTTTTCTTTCTCCCTCCCTCTCTCTCAGGGAGAGCTTCATGTCAGCTGGGCGGCAGACTCCTATCTGGAGCAGTGAAAGAATGCAAAGCAATTTGGAAGTGATTATTACTTTGCATTCTATTGCTGCTTCAGGAGGAAGGGAAGCATTTACCTCTGAATTAAAAGAAGCTGTTCTGAGACGCAGAAAGAGAGACTGATTGATTGCCTGCCTGCCTGCCATATTACCATGGGAAGCAGGCTTTTGTTTAAAAATAGGCATCCAAAGATTCATGGAATGGAATCCAAGAAGGATTTAGGAGTGGAAGATTCTTGGACAGACGCTGGAACAAATGCTGAGACTCAACCTGTTCTCAAAAAAGAACTTTAAAAAGTTCATTGTGACTTTTCATAGAAAGAAGTTCAGTTTTGTGGCTTGTACAGGGGAAGTAATACCATCATTCAGCAAAATTTTAAAAATTTTTAAAATAATACCATGCTTATTTTCATTCTTAATGCAATGAAACAAATCTTGTTGCAATGTCCCCATTCTATCAAAAGTTATAGCACAGTGCTATGTCAACCTCATAGAAGGAGGTCCATGTGCTGACCTCCTGCAGGAGGTGGTGCAAACCTTAGTGACATCACTAGTTTTAAAGGCATCATCACAATAAACAGTAAATCTCTGATGACAGTTTCACTCTACAAGCATAAATTATGAACAGAACACCAAAGATTAGGTTTTTTTTTTAAAGGGAGGTTTTTTCCCCAGTTCTCAGTTTGCGCAATAGTCTTTCTGCCCTACCCATTAAAAGGACAAACAAGTACTGTAATTACAATCTACAGAGTTTAAATATAGATGATAATTTTAAAGATGTTCTAAGAAACATATGATATATTGGGTATGTTTTTACATATTTGCATGTCTTGGCATAATCAAGCCAAATAAGTGCTTTTTTGTTATGTTGATTTCAATGAGAGACTTACAGTGCAATCTTTAGCCTGTCTACTCAAAGTAAGTCCCATTGAGTTCAACAGTACTTTGTCCCAGGAAAGTGTAGTTAGGATTGCAGCCATAAGCCAGGGTGACCACATGACCGGAAAAACCCGGATTTGTCAGGATTTTTAGCCTCGTGTTCGAGTGTCCTACATTTTGGCTTCATTGTCCTACATTTTGGCTTCATTTTGGAACTTCGCGATAGTGCACTGTACCCTGTCATGCCATATGTCATTGGATTCGTATTGAGGAGCAGAATCCAATGCAAAAATCAGTTTTGAGATATCTCCTTCCTATCAAAAGTTATGGCCAAATAACCAAAAAACAACAACTATAAAAACAAAAAAATACATTTTGGGAGGCAATTTATTTTATTTTATTTTATTTATATCCCGCCTTTCCTCTCCTACAATAGGGAGCCCAAGGCGGCTAACAGCAGGATAAAACACCATTAAAATCAAATTATAAATATAAATTAAAACATAATTAAAAACAATTAAAATACAATTAAATTTAAAAAGCACAAACAATAAAAACAGACAAAAACATTGTTAAAACAAGGCAATTTTGGTCTTGGGGTTCATGAATTTTGGTTTGGGCATCTGGTCATCCTGCCATAAGCATGTTCTTTAAAATCTCCTCCCTCACCTTTATTTTTCTAGTTCTAATGATTAATTAAGTCTCCAGTTCGAAATAAATTAAATTTACTATCATCATGCTCCAGAGTACATGGTATATGCTTGCTTCCTTCATTTTAACAAATGTGTAAGATTTCCAGTGAGGGAACTTACTGGAACCATCATGCAACCTTCAGAAGATGACTCTGGATCTGCATGAGTTCATCTTTTGATTTTACTAACAGCAGATTGGTGGGGATTCACTCATGTCTCCCTCTTCTTTGGCTTACAACTTACCAGCTGATGAAAGCTGCAATCCTAAAGACACCTTCCTGGGAGTAAGACCCATTGAACACAATGGAGCTTACATTTGAGTAGGCATAGATTGTGCTCAAAGAATCCAATAGGATTTGAAGGCTTGCTGTTTAACACCTTGGAACTTTTGGTTAGTTCTAATTTTAAAGGCCTTCTCCTGTTCTGAATTGTAGATTTTACTTCAGATACAACCTACTGTTGTCTGTCTTCTTATATCTGTAGTACAATACTTGATAAACTTGATAAAGAGGTATTTTGCCTTATGATATTTTGCAATATCTTGGAAGGCAATGAGAGGAAATAAATTTTTGTCTCTAATGCTCATTTGCCACCAACTATCTTGAAATACTTTGAGTTTTTGGCATTTGAAAGTAGATTAATATTTCATGAGAATAATATTGGTTGGATAAAGATAATTTACACTTCTAACAGTCATAGGAACACCAACAGCTGAGTGCAGACAACTAAAATAGATTACAAAAATGAATTATTTAATAAATCCCAGCAGGAAACAACCACCGAGGTTGCTTTATATGCATTGCCTACTATAGAGAGGCAATTCATGCTGGACTGAGAGGTCTGCTTGAATGCCAAAAGCGGTGTCTGCTGAATAATTATGCTGAGAGAATTTCACATGCTAAAAATGGCTTGGGAAATTACAGAAGAAGATGGGGAATATTTCTCATGGAAGAGAAGAATATTAAAGTGGAAATCCTATTAACACTCACTTGGGAGTAAGGTATACTACTTGCAAACAGTAGCAAACATACTCAGGATATCACTGCTTGAAGTCCTATGCTTATACCAAAAAAAGTATGTTCAATGAACTAATTGGAACTGCAGGTAGATACAGTATGTTTTGCACTACACAGCTCAAATGAAAAAAATGTGGCTTTTATAATGTTTCTTATGTTGTGATCCTGAACATTTTTGGAAGTAAACTCTACTAAAGTGTTTCTCAGTGTATATTCCCCACAACACCAAAAGATCTACTTTTTCAAAGTACCATCAAAAGTAATTGACGATTATACCTTTACCAGTTTCTTCTAGGTTGGGAAGCTGGATGCAACAGGACAAATACTAATAGAAGGCTCATAGAGGTTGGGAAGGCTTTTTCAAATGCAGAAAAGCATGCTTTGAATCAGGGCCAGATTTAGGTTTGATGAGGCCCAAAGCTATTGAAGGTAATGGGGCCCTTTATATGTCCAGCTGTCCTTTGTCAACAACAAATTGTTGCAGTTTTTTCTGTTGAATATATACTATGTAGTAATTTATGGACCTAATTTATGGACCTACACAACACAAAACACTTGCTGTATGTAGGTTTTATTTTATATGTTTTTTATCTTATATTTTGGAAATATACATCCAGTTTTTTTCCTTTAAATTTTTTTTGGGGGGCCCCAAGAAAAGGAGGCCCTAAGCTATTGTTTGTTTAGCTTATACATATATCTGGCACTGTTTTGAATACTTCTATTACTTGGTTGTGTCATGTTCCTGGTCTCCTATTGCTGTTTGTTCTGTCTTGTTCCTGGTCTCGTTGCCAGGAAGCAGGTGTCCAAGAATCTTGGGAGTGCCACCAGACACCACCTCAAGTACCAGTAGTGGTACCCTGTGATTGAGAAGGCTGCTCTGCAAAAATGATGGGGCATACCCTTTCTAAGTACTGATAGCTAGAGAGGCCAGGCATTTGGGAAGGACAAGTGAATGGTGAACATTACAGGAATACAGACAAGCAACCGGAGTGAGGGCTGTATAAGCTGAGCTCTCCCCAAAACAATCTTCTCAAGCACATTTACAGTTATACTATAACACCTATTAAACTCAGCATCCCTTTGAATCAGGCTCTCTGTTTCCTTAATTTCAACACCACCACTAGATGAGCTCTTGAGCGTGAGTGGTGTGCATTTCATCACTGTAGGAATTCCATGGAGGTGTTGCTCACCCATTTCCAGTATGTGCAATGAAGCTGAGGAAACTCCATCACTGGTGCGGTGGGGGGGGGGTGGGGCGATAACATCCTAACAACCCACATTATCCTGAATACCCCTTGGCAGGTCCAGAGCAGTTCTGTTCATCCATCCATGTCTGTTTCCAAGGAGACATCAGTTCTCCCCCAAAGAATCCAGGAAGCCTCCAGAAATGTCCTTTCACAGTATCCCCCAGTCATGACCAGCTCCATCACTGGAGCTCCCAGTCATGACCAGCTCCTTCACTGAAGAAATGAAAGGCAAGGAGACACTACCCCCAATAAGGCCACAATGCTGCACACACTTTCCTGGGAGTAGTAAACCCTATCAAACACAATAAAAGTAGGGCTCTAATCCTATCTGCACTTTCCTAGGAGCAACCCTTTCTGAACACAATGAGACATACTTCTGATCAGACATGCATTGGACTGGACTGCTGGAGGCCAATCCTCTGCATGTCTACTCAGAAGTAAGCCCCATTATCGTCAGGGAGGCTTATTTCTAGGTAAGGGATGTGTTTAGGATTGTGGCCTCAATTCTGAGTAGACAGGCATAGAGAGGTGCTGTGAGATGGTTCAAACATGGAAGCTTTGCCAGAGTGTTCTGTGTGTGTGTGTGTGTGTGCGCGCGCACGTGAGAGAGAGAGAGAGAGAGAGAGAGAGAGAGAGAGCCATTCCATAAAGGGGTTGCCAAGTCTGTCTGTCTGTCTCCCTCTCTCTCTCTCTCTCTCTGTGTGTGTGTGGGGGGCTATTCTATGTGGGGGGCTACCTCTGTGTGTGTGTCAGAGAGAGAGAGGGGGGCATTCCATAAGGGGGATTGCCTAGTCTGTGTGTGTGAGGGGGTATTCCATGAGGGGGCTCTGTGTGTGTGTGTGTGTGTGTGTGTGTGTGTGTGTGTGTGTGGGGCTATTCTATGAGGGGGGCTACCTGTGTGTGTGTGTGAGAGAGAGAGAGAGTTAGGGGGGGCATTCCATAAGGGGGCTCTGTGTGTGTGTGTGTGTGTGTGTGTGTGAGAGAGAGAGAGAGAGAGAGAGAGAGAGAGAGCCATTCCATAAAGGGGTTGCCAAGTCTGTCTGTCTGTCTCCCTCTCTGTGTGTGTGTGTGGGGGGGCTATTCTATGTGGGGGGCTACCTCTGTGTGTGTGTCAGAGAGAGAGAGGGGGGCATTCCATAAGGGGGATTGCCTAGTCTGTGTGTGTGAGGGGGTATTCCATGAGGGGGCTCTGTGTGTGTGGGGGGCTATTCTATGAGGGGGGCTACCTGTGTGTGTGTGTGTGAGAGAGAGAGAGAGAGTTAGGGGGGCATTCCATAAGGGGGCTCTGTGTGTGTGTGTGTGTGTGTGTGTGAGAGAGAGAGAGAGAGAGAGAGAGAGAGCCATTCCATAAAGGGGTTGCCAAGTCTGTCTGTCTGTCTCCCTCTCTGTGTGTGTGTGGGGGGGGGGGGCTATTCTATGTGGGGAGCTACCTCTGTGTGTGTGTCAGAGAGAGAGGGGGGGCATTCCATAAGGGGGATTGCCTAGTCTGTGTGTGTGAGGGGGTATTCCATGAGGGGGCTCTGTGTGTGTGTGTGGGGGGGGGCTATTCTATGAGGGGGGCTACCTGTGTGTGTGTGTGAGAGAGAGAGAGTTAGGGGGGGGCATTCCATAAGGGGGCTCTGTGTGTGTGTGTGTGTGTGTGTGTGTGAGTGAGAGAGAGAGAGAGACCATTCCATGAGAGGGGCTGCCCAGTCTGTGTGTGTGAAAGGGGGGTGGGGGAAGAAGGGTGCCATGCCATTCCCTACCGCTCCAGCCAGCCCTTCTGCTGCTGCCTCCCCAGCAGGGCTTCCTGAGGACTCACCCAGAACGACGGCCAGGATGGTGCTGAGAAGGATCCAGTTGTTCTTGAGGAAGCGCTTGCAGTTGCAGCCCCCCTTTCTGCTGCCAGGCTGCTTCCCCATGGTGGCCACAGACTCCTGGAAGGAGGCACAGGCGAGAGAGAGCGAGAGAGGAGCAGGGCTGGCGGCTGCTGCTGCTGCTTTCCCTGGTGCTGTGGTGGTGCTGCTGCTACTGCCTGCACCTCTGCCTGGCTCTGCGGCTCCCAGCTGCTGAGGTGTGCTGAGGAGCTGCTGCTGCTGCTGCTGCTGCTGCTGGGCTGAGAGACTGACACTCCCTGCCCTCCACCTGGCACTGTGGAGCTTCCTCCTTTGCAGCACTGAGGGAGGGAGGGAGGGATGGAGGAGGAGCGGCTGTGGGTGTCAGGGTGCTGCGTCCAGGTGGCGCCTCTTCTTGGGTGTTGGATAGGAGGGCAGGCGCAGGACGCAGCCAGGGTTGGAGCCTCCAACTGCTTCTCTACAACAGTAAGAAAAGCAGTTTTCTAAAATATGCTTTGCAGTGGCCATTTCTGTTGAGTCAAATCCATGTCTAAAAAAATCCATGTATAACAAGGCTGGACCTGTATAGCATTTAACTTAAGCACATAAAGGAAAGCACATAAATTAAGCACATAAAGCACATATATATGAGTGTTTTCAGCCTTTATTTTGTCATGTCCTACATCTTTGGGGTCCTTATACTCTATTTTGTTATAGAATATGGTCACCCTGCTCCAAGAGCCTCCAATGCTGGGGTGCTGTGTGTTCTGGGGGATGAAGCTTGTGGTGGCATGGTGACCATATGTGGGGTGGGATGGTGACCCCACCATTGGGGTGGCATGGTGACCATATGTTGGGTGGGATGGTGACCAAATATCCTCTTTTCCAGAACATGTCCTCTTTTTTAGCCTTGTGTCCTGGAAAAAATTCTTTTCCTGGTTAGCAGAGAGAAAATGGCTTTTTTGTAATTCATAAATTAAAGTTTTAAATCTCTCTGTATAAAACCAAAAAGTCACTGAGTGACTCATTGATTCTCTCACTCATCAACACCCAGCCAAAACCACCAGACCTAGAAGCATGAAATTTGGGAAGCGTGTTCCTTCCATGATGGAGGCACCCACTAACAACAAATTTTTAGAAATTCAAACCAGAAGTGGGTGAAAAAGGATGCAACACACTTTTGTTCCTATACTTTCCATTGAAGAATTGCTGACTGATCAATGCCCAGTCCCAACCCCTGGACCTAGAAGCATGAAATTTGGGGGATGTATTACTTCCGTGACATGAGCACTCACTAAGAACCGATTTTTAGAAATTTAATCCCCAAAGGGGTGAAAAGGGGTGCAATCAGTGATGGGATTCAAAGAAATTAACAACCGGTTCTATGCCCATCTGGCAGCCACTTTTAAATGGCTGTTTTTAAACTTTATATGTCCTATCTTTAGTTAACAACCGGTTCTATAGACTAGGTGCGAACCTGCTAGAGCCCACCACTGGCACCGTGCAATGTGTTTTTGTCTTAAACTTGACATTGAAGTCTGTTGAAACATATTCCTTCCGTGATGAAAGCACCCACTAAGAACTGATTTGGTGCCTGGTGCTGCTGGTGGTACCTAGTGCCTGCTGGAACCCAGTGCCTACTTCCCTGTAGGCAGGTGCTACTGTTTAAACGCTTCTATGATTACCTAAACCTGCCTCTATTCCCTCTTCAATGCAATGGTTAAAGGTAGAGGCATTCTGTCCTCCATTCTACAGGGTGGCCCTACTTCCCTACATCCCAGTAAGGATGCCCAGCTTGGAAGTGGTGCCTGGTGCTGTCTGCTACCCATTGCTATGGTGGTGCCCAGTGCCCAGAGATGCCTGGTACCCAGTAGAGATGTGCAATGCCTGGTGGAGTCTGGCACCTGGCATCTGGTTCCTTGAGCCTGCTGCACAGTGGTGCCTGGTGCCCAGTAGAGATGTGTGGCACCCAGTGACCCATGCCTGGCATCCTGTGGTGCCCAGTGGTGCCCACTATCTGGTAGTGTGCCTGGTAGGGGTGCCCTTTAGTGCTTGGTAGGGATGCCTGGTGCCTGGTGATGTCTGCTGCCCACTGTGCTGTGGTGCCTACTGCCCAGTGATGCACAGAGGGATGAATGGTGTCTGGTAAGGATGCCCAGTGCCCACTGGTGCCTGCTGCCCAATGCTGTCTGCTGCCCACTACTGCCCATTGCCAGTTGGTGCCTGGTGATGCCCAATAGGGATGCCTGGTGTTCAGTAGTGTCAGGTGGTAGCCACTGCCATCTGCTGGTGCCCCAAGCCCACTGATGCCCGTTACCTGGTGGTGCCCACTGGTGTTCATTGCCTGCTGCATAGTGGCGATGCCCGCTGGTGCCTGCTGCTGTTCACCACTGCCCTCTGATAACCTCTGGTGCCAGGTGCCTGTTGTTGCCCAGTGGTGCCAATGCCTGCTGGTGCCCGTCACCCAGTGCCACTGCATGATGCCCACCAGTGCCTTGCCATGCCCAGGCCCCACAAATATTATTGAAATTTTAGTCCGGCAACGGCAGGTTCATTCTGCTAGTTTAATAATAAGAAATAAAATGTTTAAATTAACCACAGGAAAGCAATCTATATGAATGGAACTAACTTTTGAGTGGACATGGTTAGGACTGTGCTCTACGTTTAGCTTTTTGTGTGTCCTACATTTTGAAGGGCCCTTGTCTTCTTTTTCAATTATGACATATGGTCACTCTGGAGAGATGGAAGCTTTTCATCTGACCAGCAAGAGCCACTGGATTAGGCTGGGGAACTGGGGAGAGGGAGCATCCCTGGTGCTTACTGCCTTGGGCTTGCTAACCCATTCCAGGCTCCCTCTAGAATTTGAGAGTGCAATCCTAACCAGCTTTTCAGCTCTGGCACAGCTGTGCCAATGGGGCACATGCTGCTTCCTGCAGTTGAGGAAGAATGTCACCTAGAGATAGGAAGATACTAGGAGGGACAGGCTTCTTGGCCACCTTGGTGTGGAGAGGGGAGCGAGAACAGCTTTGAAGCACCTGTCAGGTCAGCTTTGAAGCACCTGTCAGGTCAGGGTTAAAAAAAAGTTGGGATTATTGTGGGCTGACAGCTATTGGCTCCAGTCCTGGTTGAAGGTTCAGCTTGGCAGATTCTCTATGAGTAACCAAACACAAATCTGTAATAAAAGTATTCCAATAGAATGAAAAAGAATAGACACAAAAATGACAAATCACTTGTTGCTAAAATTGCTGAAGGTATTTCAAAAATGAGCATAGTAATGGGAAATGATGTTAACGGTTAGCAACTGCCATATAAAAACTATTCCCAATGAACATACTTAGTCAGCAAATGAAAAGTCATGTTTTATTTGATTTTTTAAAGACTTTGATCTTTGTCTTTTATTACACTTCAAACTGCTTCCAATGTAGCGTTTGGAAACCTTGGGTGCTCTTGAAGAACACATATGGAAAACATTAAACTGGAATCTGTCACTCATGCCATGTCAACTTTTCAGGAAATGTTTGGGATAATAAGGAGATCATGGTTTTCAAAGTGATAAGCTTGTCACTTGATAACCATCTGCAGGGGTGTGGGATTTAACCAGTAATAAAAGGTGTAATTGACCTGTAAATCAAGAGTGCTAATGTTTATGGTTGTATTCAGTGAACTATTTTAGGGCTTAGATGGTGTATGAGCTGAGGGTTTATTTGCCTTTTGACTGAAGTCTGGGCCACAAATTCCTAATCCAGATTGGCTGGCGCAAGTGTAAAGGTTACAGCTGGTTGAGTAATATTGTCTGATCATGAGCTCTACACTCGATGCTGTTACTCAGGATTTATCATTGTGTCCTCTTGTACGGATTTCATGAAATTTAACTTATTACCTCTTTCTTCAGCTAATAGTGTTGTGTGCCCTTTAAGCATTCAGCTTCCTATTGGCTGTGGAGTCTGCAGTTTGTTTTTGTGCACAGAAAGCCCTTAAAGCTACCATATTGTATCCTGATGGACCTAGACTAGATCTAGGGCTAGACCTAGACCTTCTAGTTCAGTGCCTGAGGTGGCATGTTAAATGTTGTCCACCTAATCCAAAGAAGTGCCAGTCTCTGCTCCTCCAATCTCCAGTGTTTTAGCTTAGCACATCTTCTTTCCTCTTTCTCTTCTCTCCTTTTCCAATCCAAACAGTGGAAGGAGGAGAGGACCAATAAAGGCAAACTGTCGGCAAAGATGGGTGCCTTTCACCAGTCTGCCAGCCGAGGCAACCACCTGAGGATGGGCATGTTCTATTCACTGTTATCCTGCACTGCTTATCTCATCCCAGTCAACCCCTAAATCTGCCATTTCCGCGGATCATGTAAAGTGATTTTTAGAGCACAGCAGCTTTGATTCAAAGCTTGGAGTGTGCTTACAACATGCTTTCTGTGAACACTGTGCAAATTGTGTGGCCAGAAGACTTATGAAAGATAAAGAAGAATGGGCTGCTTTACAAGAACCTAAGGGTAGCAATACTTATGGCTTGAACAAAATAAGTCAGACTTAAAGGCAAAGGAAAAGATAGACAAAGTTGATAGCCACTGAGAAAGTTGGGCTGAAAGAAAGTATCCAGCATTGCCAAGCAATAGGAAATGTGGGGGTATATGCAGGGTGACCATATACAGGATAGCCCATAAATCCCTACCCATCCATATGTTATTACACTGGGATTCATAAGATATATGGATGGGTAGGGACTTAAGGGCCACCCTGTAGAATGGAGGACAGAATGCCTCTACCTTTAACCATTGCACTGAAGAGGGAATAGAGGCAGGTTTAGGTAATCATAGAAGGGTTTAAACAGTAGCACCTGCCTAAATTCCCTTTTCTATGCAATGATTAAAGGTTGAGGCACTCTGTCCTCCATTCTGTATGGTCACTGTGGGTATATGAGGTAGCAAGACATACAGTAGCAAGATAGAGATATACAATACTCAAAAGGAAAATGTATTTTTTAATCTTTATATTTCTTCAGTGATTCAAGGTAGCTGTGACAAAAGTTACAATAAAAACATACAATAAGAACTTACAATTGTGCACAAATCTTCAACTGTTACACAGATAATTACAACATCATAATTAAAAACAAAATGGGTAGTTCCCATAAGAAAAATTGTTCCTAAAATAATAGCAAACAGAGAGGTAAGCTGAAGTCAGGAAGGGAAGCATGGGACATATTTAATAGGACTAATCAGCCAAAATGTTGGAATGGAGGGGTTATTTAAGTACACGCTAAACTTAAAAGTTTTTATCAAATATCAAATCATTTGGTGGGTCTGTGCAATAAGGTCATCAAAGTAGAATAAAATTATTCTTATCAAAGATAAAAGGTGTAATAATGTCCAAATTCTAGTTTACAAGGCAATTTCAAGTCAAATATGCCTAAACTTTATCAGGGAGTAAAGCAATAAAAAAACCATTCATTGACATATACTGGAAGTGTTTTCAGTTGGCATTAAACAAACCAGAGACATCTCTCTCTCTCTCTCTCTCTCTCTCTCTCTGTGTGTGTGTGTGTGTGAGAGAGAGAGAGAGAACATTTGCTGCTTCTGGTATGTTGGATGGCAAGTCAGATAATGATTGCCTCAATTGATACTCTTATAATACTTGGAAGACCTCCTGGATGTATTGTACATCTTTTAGGGAAAAGCAAGAAGAAAGAAGTTTCATAAACTATACCTTGAATAATGGAATTGGTATTAGATGTACCATATGCATATTCTTGGAGCTACAGACAGATGGCTGTGTCAGTGATTTTGCTCAGGGGCACTATGTTCTTTGCTGGTGCTTCTAAATAGGCATATGACTGGACTGGCAAGAACTTGCTGTTCTAGTCAATCTGGGTTTCAAGTTCTGAATGGACTTCTGGAACTTAAACTCTCTGCAAACAATGGACCATGGACAGTATTCTCTGTTTTTGAATAGTGAAAAAGCCAAATGTGAAATACAGTGAGCTTGACCAGTGGTTAAATTGTGAAAAACAGGATATGTATGAATGATAATACCATCATGTTATATATTATTGGAAAGGTAATTTAACGCAAAATGCAATGAAACAAACTGCACTGTAATATCTAAATTCTATAAAATGTTATGAACAACTAGTAAAAATGTGTCTGTGTTGTGGAAGTAAACTTCCCCCTGTATCCCATCCATCCAGTGTGCATCAACCACCCATCATCAACGCCCCAGTGTGCATCAACGCCCCATGAGCAACATCCCGGCATGCACAACATTCCCCCATTCACAATATCCCCATGTACATCAACTGCCCATGCATATCCATCCCGATGCACAACATCCCCCACAAGCATCAACTTCATGCCCATGTGCATCATCCCGCATTCACATACCTCTATTTGCACCCCCATGCGCACACCCCCATGTATATCACCCCATGTGCATCATCCTCCATGCACATCATCCCCGTGTACATTGTCTCCCATGCACAACATCCCCATGCTAACATCCCCCATGTGCATCAAAATCCCATGCACATCATCCCCCTATGCGGTTTAATCCTCCTCATGCACATTGTCCCCCCATGAGCATTGTTCCCCTATGTACATATTCGTCCCATGTGCATCAACATCCCCATGTGCAACATCCGCTCATGCGCATCAAACCCCATGTGCATCAACATCCCATGTACAACATCCTCCCATGCACAACATCCCCAATGAGCATCATCCCCATGCATACCATCCCCCATTCGCATAAAAATTCCATGCATTTCATCGCCCCATGTGCATGAAACCCCCATGTGCACCCTCCATCCCAGTGCCTCGTGCACCAGGCACCAAATTGGGTGGATGTTGATCAATCAGTCTTCAATTTTAAGTATAGGACAAAAACATGTTGCACCCCTTTTCAGCCCACTAAAGGTTAAATTTCTAAACATTGGTTCTTGATGGGTGTTCATGTCACAGAAGGAACAGCCTCTCCAAATCTCATGCTTCTAGGTCCGGGGGTTGAGGCAGTGCGGTGATCAGTCAGGGATTCTTCAATGGAAAGTATAGGGAGGAAAATGTGTTGCACCCCATTTCATCCCCTTCTGGTTGGAATTTCCAAAAACCATTTTCTAGTGGGTGCCTCATCACAAAAGGAACACCCTCTACAAATTTCACATTTCTGGGCCCAGCAGTTTTGGCGGGGCGTTGATGAGTCAGTCAGTGAGTGAATCAGTCAGTAGCTTTTCAGTTTATAAGAACATAATTTTCAGTAAATAAGAACATAATTCGTTCCGGAAGCATGTTTGTCTTACAAAGAAGTGTTCTTAACAAAGCGGATTTTCCCACTGGAAAAAATGGAAATTCAGACGATTGGTTTCACAAGCCAAAAATATTCATATGAAAATATTAACTGTATGTAAAAATGATGACAAAACACTGTAATCAAATTCAAAAAACTGAAATATAATACAGAACACAATTACGGTAATATTAATTTAAAAACGTGGTAATATACTGTACAGTAAAACAGAAAAGAAAAACCTTTATGGCCAAGGATAACTACTTTTCACTAAAAGAGTCACTGGTGTCTTTTTGAGCAACTTTAACAAAGAATCTAACTAATGACACTTGCTTTTGTCTCCTTTTGAGAATTTCACAAAAATGACATTGCATTGTTGTTAAACAGATTTATCACTCGCACTGCCAAGACCTGATTTGGTGGTGCTTTTCTATAAAATTTTGCACAATTTCCCAGTTTACAAATGTCCTTAATCTCATTTGATGTGAGGGATTCCTCCTCCTTATTCTCCTCCTCCTCTGCAGATGAGATCTCCTCCATGGCCTCTTGCTGTTGCTCACGATACAGATCCATCAATTTGGTCATTTTCCAGCAAATTTTCCTTGTAAAATTGATTGCCAAACTCTACCAAACTGTTTGTCTAATAAGGCACTGTTTGTCTTACAAAGCAGAATTCCTTAGAAATTTTAGTTTGTCTTATAGAGCGTACTTCGTACAAAGAGTTTGTCTTACATAGTACCACTGTATATAGATTAACCAGAAAAGGAAAACACAAAAGCCTATGGAACAAAAAATGGATTTTCTTAAAACTTTCCCATGATACTGATTGCTCTGAGAGCCAAGGAGATGTAATTCTGATACTATAAGGAACTTATAAGAGATAATAAGAATGACCTCTTATTTCAATAAATATATAATGACAAAGTTACCCATGCTAACTGGGTATACTGGCACTTCAAAGTGGTGCTCCTCTTATATTTAGCAACACAGTTTCCCTAACAAAAAAGGGATACAATTTTCATAATTTAATATGAATTTGTTGTTTGTGGACTTGGGGACAAAATCTTCATTGACTCCAGATAGCAAATGGGCACTTTAGCTATGCTACAAGCAAAGCAAATGGGTTGTAAACTGCTGAGGAGGAGGCGGCAGGTTTTTCCCTTAATTAAAAACAAAACAAAACCTGGGGATGACATCACTTATAATTGTGACAACATTTCTGGGACAACATTTTGAGCTTTGCACTGGGCTATATGATCATTAGCTATGCCACTGGTGAAACAGTGAATATGTGAAAAAGTGTGACTAGTGAAATGTGAACTGTCAGTTGTGAACCCCCCCCCCCCCCATGTGCTGTATATTATTCTCTGGTTGCTTTCATGAAAATACTTTGATTGGGGAAAAACACTATGTGCTAACTGGGAACCGCTGGTTTCTGGATCTTGCATACAAGCTGGAGAATTTGAATTATGTTCTCTGTGCATGCTTTGCCTACTGACGTGTACTCAGTCAGGTGTAGAGGTCAAAGATATGAACACCAGAATCCAGGGAGACTTGAAGCCAGATTGATGTTGTCATTATTAATCTGACATCTGATGCTGGACTGCAGAACAGCAGATATGGGTTCATCC
Source organism: Cryptoblepharus egeriae (assembly GCA_030015325.1). NCBI lineage: Eukaryota > Metazoa > Chordata > Lepidosauria > Squamata > Scincidae > Cryptoblepharus > Cryptoblepharus egeriae. Next base: position 169,086,870 of record JAREYC010000002.1, read on the forward strand.
AAAGCATTCAGCTTAAGCACCAGCTCTCCATTTTGTATCTCACTGAATGGGTTCAATGAATGTAACCATTCAGGTGAGTCTACTAGTTTTGCTTCAACAAGCCATGTTCAACAATTGCCTATGGCTGTACAATGTGGGAGGTAGCACTTAAGCCTGGACAATCCAGTTTCAAAGCCCTTCCCCAATTCATCATGAAGGTTCTGGGGTGGCCATAAGGATGTTACTATCCCTCAGCTTCCCATACCTTACAGCAGGGGTATCAAACTCATTTCATACAGAGAGCTGCATTAGCATTAATGGTGTCTCCTGAGGGCCGCAATCCAATTTTTTGCATGTCTACTCAGAAGTACCCTTCTTTCTACTGGGCTCTTTCTCCCGCCTTGGGAAGCTGCTGCTGTGCATGAGCCCTCCTTCCTCTTGGGCTCTTTCTCCAGTTCAAAATCAAGTGTACTGCTGCCACTTCTGAGCTGCTTGTGGGGGTGGGGAGATCACTTGAGGACTGCACATGTGCCTGCAAAGGGCCGCATGTGGCCCTTGGGCCGCCAGTTTGGCATGCCTGCCTTACAGGATGATGGTGAGGACAAAGGATGGAAGCAACTATGAACACCAGCTTGTGCTCCTTGGAGGAATGGCGATATAAAAATGTAAAAAATAAAATTAATAAATATCAAGCTCCACAGCTCCTCTATCAGTTCTAGTGATCAACTCCTAGAGTTATTTAATTAGGGTTGTCATAATTCTCTTCCAAAAACCTGGAACAGGACCCCCTGTCAAACTTGCCAGTGTGTGAACTCAGTCTCCAAAAATCAAGACTGTCCTGGTTTAAGCCTTTAAGCCTCAACCAAAATTTGTTGTGCCAGCATTGTTTAACTAGGAGGAAGTACAGTTGCCCTTAGGAAAGATACAAGCTTATGTTGTCATGACAAGTTGGCATGGAATTTTATTTCCTTTTAGTGCATTAAGAAATTAAGGGTGAAATACACTTACCATCTATTTTCTTCCTGCTCTTTTAGAGAGTGACCCGTTACAAAATAATAGTGAAGTCATACATGAAGCTACTTGAATACTTGTACAGTTAATTATTCTTGCAGACAATGAGCTCTTAAGTTGCTCTTTACAAGTATGATGATCACACACATGATAGCAGAAGGGTTTTAATGAAGATTGTTTAATGAAGCATTGTGCTTTTCCTGTAAAAGATAATCATGGGAAACCACATAGGGATTTGAAAAAGATCACATTTCTTGGAACCACAAAGAAACTAATAATGACTTAACAAACGTTTGAGGATTTGGCATTGAACAAATTTCAGGAATACCTATTTCTCCATGCATTCAAGTCAGGGTGATCATATGACTGGAAATTTCCAGATTTGTTCTCTTTTTTAGCCTCCTGTCCATGTATCCTCCAAAAGGGCTTCATTGTCCTCCATCTTGGCTTCATTTTGGAACTGCGCAATGGTGTGCAGTAACCCATCATGTCATATGTTGTTGAATTTATATTGAAGAACAGAATCCAATGCAATAAATCGGTTTGAAATATCTCCTTCCTATCAAAGGTTATGGCCAAAAAACTAAAACTAAAAAATATGCATTGAGTTCTATGGGAAAGTGAAAGTGCCCAGTATTGTGGCTTTACTCGTGAGTAGGCAAGCATGCCATTGTCCGCTGGAAAGGCTGAGAGGAATCCAAGACTTTGTCCTCCTTTTGAGGTTTGGGCATCTGGTCACCCTGACTTAATTGATTAGAAGACTGCAATCCTAAACACACTTTCCTGGGAGTAAGACCCACTGAACACAACCGGGCTTACTTTGGAGTAGACATGGTTAGGATTGTGCTCAAAGTTAAAACAGAGTCTTCAGCAATACTAGATTGTGAAGTAACCTGATCATATTTTGGTCAAAGGGCCAAATGAACTGTAGCAACCCTGTTGGAAGTGTGGTTAGGAAATGAAGCCAATTTCACGCCTGGTTTTCACTGGATAAAAGACTCAAAATATGCCTGGCAGAGGATTTGATCAGATTCTGAAGATGGTCTAAATGTGAGAAAACCGAAAAACCTGGGCTATAATGGGCAAAGCTAAAAACAGGTAGAACTAGGAAGTCAAATGACAGGAGGATAATGGGCCTGGAAGAGTAATAAGGCCATCACTAGTACAGCAGTCCCCCTGATGGACAATACCTTTCTGTGGTAGTGGGAATGTGTGCTCCAGTGATACAAAGGGCTATTATGGCGGTAGTGTAGCCACTGGCAGGGACTCCCATGCCAGACAGGCCTTTGTGGAGGAGCCAGACTAAGAGCACAATCCAGAGCAAGTTCAGCCTGCTGTGCCCTAACTGCTCTCTCCTAACTATTCTGTATCCAGAGCAGAAAGTTATGCTGCATCCAGAGAGTCAGGAAGCCTGGGCAGCCCTAACTGCTCCATAGCACGCTAAGTATTTGACACATGGGGAGGACTTGCTCCTGAGGAGACACTCCTCAGATCACACTGAACAAGGAACAGCTGTGGTGCCTACAGTGGTGACATGACTCTGCGTATCACTGGTGCGGAAGTCTGTGCGTCACCCCTGGGATGTGCGCACCCTCCTACCTGGACTACGCAGTCTCCAAAGTTGGCGCCTGTGCAGTTGTTTCTGAAGCCAACTGGCTTCAGAAAGAGTACCACACAGGCACCATCTCTGATGCGGGAACAGTACTCTTCTGAAGCCATTTGGTTGCCGCTCCGCCTCCTGAGCAAGGCCGAATGGCTGTGCAGAGGTGCGGACTTCCGCTGCTCTAAGGAAGTCTCCTCTGAAGCTGTTCGGCATGCTCAGTGTAGCTCAGTTTCTGCGTAGTGCACCTCAGCTGGCCGTTCGGGCCAGCTCCGAGGACGAGTGGCAGCTTCTGGCCTGCCAAAGGACAGTCAAACTCCTCCGGCGCATCACCCCATATGGATTGCATTACCCAATGAGGCCTGCACCAGCCGCACCAGTCTGGTGACGCCACTGGGTGCCTGCCTTATAAGGAGTCCCTGATGAGATGCCAGTACATTCTACAGTGAATACAAGAAGCTTCTTGGAGTGGCCTGCTGTATCCTGAGGTTTGTGGGCAGCCGTAGTTGTTCCATATCCTGAGGTTGAGAGGCAGGGTTTGCAGCTAGGCTGGCCAAGAACTCAGACTTTTGTCAACACTGCCATTCTTACTCGGGCCTTATCATGGACCCCTATGGGTCTACTCATTACTATACCTGCTCCTGAGGTGGTATAACTCTGAGGGCTGGAAGAGGGCATTTATGCCTTGGAAACAGGCTCTGGATACAGAGTAAATGCTCTGCCCTAGGCAATGCTAAACATGCCCTCAACATGCCTCTCCTGAACTGCTTAGGGCAGAGCAGTTAGGGCAGAGCAGGTCCATCTCTCTTAGGGCACCCTATGTTGCCTTGCTCTGCCCTAAGCCTCTTCCAGAGTATCTGGGGTGGAGCATCTTGCAGTTGCTCCACCCTACTGATAGATAGGGCAGGGCTGTTATGTGGACAGATTAGTTGCTGAACGTGGGTTGTCTGGAGAAGGAAAACTCCCACCTCAAACCTCCACTGCTTTGTGGCTATACCCATCTATGGGAAAGGCTTCAGGAGTCAATCTTGAGGCAAAATCCAGAGCTGGAGTCCCAGAAGCAGTTCATGACTGTGTACAATCACGTTCTGGTAACTCTTGTGACACAGCTGGATGCTGGAATGAACTGTATTGGCTCTGCTGTTCCATTGGACTATTTCAGTGATGTGGAGAGGGGGGATTTGCTGCTTGGTTAACAGTCTGTCCTCCATATTAATCCACTCAGGCCATCATGCTCTGGAGACGACACTCCATAGTCTTTCGAGACTGAAGGATGCCAAGAGCCTGCTGAACCGATCGATGGACAGCAGACGACAAACGTTAGCTTGTGACTCTTACACAAGCGGTTGGACCTTTTCTTATCTACTATAAGCATAGACTTGTGCCAGCAATGTAGCCTGTGCAAGTCTGAGTAGACCTGTGGTGCAGGCTGGGTCTTTCTGCAGGACAAGGGGACAAATGTCCTTTTATTTCACGGAGACCTCCAGCCAGCAAAATTCACCCACAGGATGTAGCACAACCTGTGCAGGCTTCATTGTACTTCTGGGTAGGAATTTGTGCTGAATTAGGCTGCCAGTCTGTGAAATTGGTGTACAAGCTAGCAATATTTGATGAATCTTAACAATATTCAGTTCTGTGAAAGTGTTTATTTTGTGATAAGGGGAAAATTATATTTATTTCAGGGTTAAAATTAAAGGACATTTTACTATAGCATTAATGATTTTTTTTCTTGCATTCTCAAGACACTTTCCTGGGAGTAAGACCCACTGAAAACAGTGGGGCTTACTTTTGAGTAGACATGATTAGGATTGTGATCTAATTCTCTTAAAATATTTTCTCAGATATATCCACTGCCTGTTTATCATACATGCTCATAGTGTGTTGGCTTCTTTAACTGCCCATGGTTTCTCTGACACTAGGTGTGGTCCTGGTCCATCCTGTTATGTGTGCTGATTAGTTTGCTTCTCACTCCCATGTTTCCTTGGAATGATTTGCCAATCACAATTCAATGTGGAATTTCCACATCGAAATGGAAGCATTTTTTCTCTGTTAAGTTCTAGCCTAATTTCTGACTTGCCATCTGCCTCTCTTTAGCTCTGTCGGTATTGATTCTTCATGATCCTTCACATGCCTGTAGGATGGCAATGAAATCTACAATTTTTTGTAAGTGACGGTGACTTACCAATTATCTGGGGTTTTAATTGTTCAGCCTTGTAACAAAATAAGCATTAAAAGTTCCTTTTGCCCCAGTGAAGTCAGAAGTTATTTTATATGGTGATTCTTATAGCAGTTTCCTTGCAGCTGGTAAAAGGAACCTACAATATATATTGGCCAGTATTGAACATTTGGTTTAAAAATTATTATTCTCCTTTCTGTTGCACATTAATAGCACTTATACATGATTCCGGACTTAGAGTATTTTAGCTGCACTTGAAAGTGCTTGGGGTGAGGGTATAGAAAGGTGTAGCGAGGGGAGTGCAGTGAGGGTGTAGTCTTCCTTTCTCCATGGAAGGAGAAACTGGCTGCTGTATGAAAATAAACAGCATAGATGGCTGGAATATAATGATGAAGTGGTAGGCAAGAACAAAAATAAATAAATAAAGACCACAAGAAGCCATGATATAAGGTGGGAGAAGAAAGACTGGGTGGGAGAAGAAAGACAAACTGATGGTACGTTCATTTGGAACATAACCACGTTGTTGATTTGTTATATAAATACATTTTCATTCCTTGTACAGATTTTTCTGTACATGTGAACAGAACAGATTTTTCTGTTCTGGAATGTGTAGAACAACACATTTTTGAAATGCCTCAACAGCCAGAAGCTGAAAGTGATTCAGGAATGAATGGTCAAATCATACAATTAATTTCAGATAATACTACCAGCTGAATGGGACTCTGGAGAGTGGAAAGAGCCTGTGAAGATCATGATTAATATGTGGAGAATGTCAGTCCACAACTTGGCAGCAGCAACTGTGATTGTGCAATGTATGTCTGTGCACTGATGAGGATAAGCTCTACATTGAAGCTAGTTTATATCTATGCCAATAAAGATTGTTGAAGTTGAAGCTAGTTTATAGAGCGGTTCAAGCCAAGTGCACTGACAACCTCCACCTATAAGAAAATGATACACATACTAAACTGTTAGGCTGTACAGTATTGACATTTTCTGCTATGGCAAAAGAAAAAATAACGGATATACAGCAGTGCAGTCTTCAGGGAGCAGATGCAGATGCCTCAGGGAGCAATCCCAAGATCTCCCTGGGCAGGCATAGTTCCCTTGTGGTGGCCTAATGGTGTCACAGAAGTACCATAAAGCACTTTTGTGCAACTAGGGGAATGAGTTAGGCTGGTGCAATGAAGTGTGTTGGGTGGCCTCTATAGGCGGTGCAAGTCTGAGCAGATTCATACAGGCTGCTGCAACCTTCCCCTGGGGAAGGGGATAAGCCTCCTCATCTCAGGGTGGCATATTAGCAGCCTCTGAAACTTGCACTGGATAGAGTGCAGGCATGTCAGCCTGCCTGTTCTAGCACAAGTCACAATTGTGCTGCCCCTAAATTAAATGGTACTTACTCTCAAGGAAATACGTATAGCAGAGATTATCAAACTTCCTGGGAGCATGAGAACCTGGTAAATATTTGTGGGGGCAGGGAAATAGCGGTGATATGATTCCTAGGACTGTGCCACTGCTTTAGACCAAAGGGACTTTTTTAAACATACCCCTTCCTGTGCCGGCCTTTGGGTGGGTGGAGGAACCTGTGGAACCCCCTGCAGAATTCCCACAACTCAAAACAATGGAGAAATGTTCATAGAATCATAGAATCATAGAATTGGAAGGGACCCAGTAGGTCATCTAGTCCAACCCCCCTGCCTGCAATATGAAATCCTCCTAGAGCATCTCCGACAGGTGCTCGTTGAGCCTCTGCTTGAAGATCCCCAGTGAGGGAGAGTCCACCACCTCCCTGTTATTACAACCAACCTCCAATTTAGTGATCAGGACCTGGAAATGGGTCACAATCATTTTTGTCATTGTTTTGAGGCACATGGATATGTATAGAGCCCTGCAACATCCCCCTTCTGGAGCCTGACACTGACAGGGGTAAGTTGAATAAAGCTCCTTGATCCCTGCCAAAAGTGTGATTCTAGGGCTTGTGTCACTGCCTTCCCCTTCTTCCTCCCCTTAAAAGACCATGGACAGTGCTTCACAGGCAGGTTGGTCACAACCCACCAGTTTGAGAACCATCGATTGTAGGCTTGCAATCCAAGGCTTTCCTTCATTTTTCAGATAAATATGTTTGGAAGAAAACATTTTAGACAAAGCTCAAGTCATAATACAATGTGGCAGAAATCTGCTGGGATTGAGCAGATTACATTTTGGAAGAGTCTTCATAAAATTGTTGAGGGCTAAACTTGATGTGATGTGGGAAGTCTCACATAGCACAATCCTATCCTGAGCCCTGCCATAACATGCTGCTGAGCTGATACAGACTCTGCTGCATGCTATGGTAAGGGGTAGACTTGGGAGAGTTAAGGGATAAGATTTTATCACACACCCCCATAAACCCCATAATTGGCAACTGCACCAGCTATTTTGCTGTCCCAAGTCCAAGGAGACAAAGACGGGAGGGAAAACATGTTGGCTGGCTCTGTATGGGACAACATCCAGTGCAACTTTCTTACTGAACACTATGAGATTGAACACTATGGTTATTTTCCTGGAAGTCAGAGTAGACAGAAGAGGTATAGTTCTATATTACAGTTCTATAACACAGTTCTAATGTACTTGTATGCACAGTACTCTATTCTCCAGGACTTTAACTTGGAGCCTGTTGTGTAATTAACCACCATTGCCATCACTCCCCCTACATGGCAGGGGTGGAAGATAATGGGAAGAGCTACTCCCAGGAGGATAAGTTAGGATGTGACTCATCCTAGGGAATTATAGGCTTATTGCTGAAGAAGACATCTAGAATATGCTGCCTTGCCCGCTATTTTGTTTCCCAAAGCATTTTATGGTAGCGAGGAATTGGCCCTGTCAGAATACACTGCTCTTGCTGGCGCACCAGAATTTGTACCTTGTGATGGCTGATAGCTCAATGTAGACAGACAGCTGTACTATCCTGCCCTGAACTTTTGAATGGTTTGACAAATTTTAGCATTTTTCTTTTTTTATAATATTGTAAAGATTGCACCCAGGACTAGGACTACTATAATGAAACAGTATTATAGGAGATGTATTATAGGAGATGTATATAAAAAAGAACAGGCCTCCGTCAGTCCTGAGAGACTATGGTATTATGCTCAGCGCTGCATACACTGCATGCGAAGCACGAAAGCCTGGGTTGGATTGTTATGGAGGATAGGCTGTTACCAGTGGTGGGCACCAGCAGGTTCGCACCTACTCTATAGAACCGGTTCTTAACAAGAGATAGTACATACAAAGTTTAAAAATAGCCATTTAAAAGTGGCTGCCAGATGGACAGAGAACCGGTTCTTAATTTCTTTGAAGCCCATCACTGGCTGTTACCCAAGCAGCAAATCCCCCCTCTCCATGCCACTGAATTAGTCCAGTGGAAAGGCAGAGCCAATACGATTGGATCCAGCTGGCATCGCAGAGCTGGGCTAAGGACAGGAGCTCACCCTGTCTTGTGGGGCCGACCCGGGTCTCGAACCCTGGCCTGGTGGTTAACAGGCACAGCGTCTTAACCACTTGCGCCACCCACAGCCCTAGGAGATGTATAGGAGTTATGTCTTTTATTGTGTCTTTATGTCTAATTCCACCAGCTTGGGCAGGGAGATACTGAAATTGGAGGATGGCCTCTCCCCCAGCATTAAGCAAACATTTGCTGAGAGATTCTCCCAAATCATATTTAATTCTTTTAGCAATAATAACTTCACTGGCCTAACCCTCCCCCAGAAATGTCTTATGGCACTTTTGTGACATCCCCAGCACAAGACTTATGCCAGAGCTTAGGCTGGCCTAACTGGAGTTTATGACTGCAGCCTAAAGTGGTTGGGGATGAAATGATATTTGTAAATAGCTCCATTTGGACTGGTGTGGGTCACGGGAAAAGAGTGTATAAGGCTGCCTGGTGAATTTTGCTGCCCCTCCCCAAATCACCCAATGTGAGAGAATGTTAGCTGGAGGGTGAATAAAATAGGCCCTGTGAAATTGAGGGTTTCAGAAAAGATGAGAGTTGTTATGATGTTTAGAGAAAAGTGAGAAGAAAGCAATTATGGCACTTCAGTTTGCTTAGGAGACTTGGGTATCAACCCTCTTGTGAGATGAGGCTAGGCTGCAGGGCTTCAGATCCTGAAAGAAAAGGAAAAACACAACCGGAAAAGTGTCAATTGGGGGACAGGAACAGAGATCCCCAGTGGTGAGGGAGCCTTCCTAAGTGGGAAAACTTCACCAAGAATGGACAGAATTAATGTTTCGGAGGAAGAGACTACTAAAATGAACAGCGTAGGTGCTGTCAATTTGGAGAAAAATGCTCCTAGAGCAGGAGTCGTTAAAGGACTTTGAACAAAGAATGCAATGACATTATAGGTATGGAATATCTCTTGGTATCTGATAATGGTATCTGGAACATCTCCTGGGTGTGCAATTAGGAATTTCCTGGGTTTGACTTAATTCTTTCCAGGTGTGTCTTTCCAGGAGGGCAGAAAGGCTTACATGAGCCCCAGTTGGAGAGTTCCTGAGGTACAAAAGGATGGCAAGGTGCTTACACCATTGGTGGGAGAGGTTTCTGGAGAAATACTGTCCAGGTGACCTGACCACTAGAAACATAGGCTGAATTTATTATTCAGGAAGACTTTCTTCTGCTATGCCGAGGTGGAGAAACAGAACTTGCAAGATTTATGAGGAAGGTGGCATACAGTTGTCACACAGTGCTATATTGTCTCATTCCAATTAATGGCCCTTTTATTAGCATGATCGGCATTACACAGAGCTATGCCTCCAGGGTAAAGTCCTAACTGACTCTCAGAAATTATCCCCAAGGTATAAAGATAAAGTCAGGAGAGACACATTTGGGAAAGTACAATTATCAGCAACAATTTCTCCAGTGCTTAACTACGAACCATTGATTTGGAAACTGAACAGAATCAGGCAGCCCAATCCAGAGCAACTAATCTGTCCACATAAGAGCCCTTAGGTTGCCCTATCTAACACTAGGTTGTAGCAACTGCAAGATGCTCCAGCCCAGTTACTCTGAAGGAGGCTTAGGGCAGAGCAAGGCAAGATAGGGTGCCCTAAGAGAGGTGGACCTGCTCTGCCCTAACAGGGGCAGCCTAAGCAGCTCAGGAGAGGCAAGTTGAGGGCATGTTTAGCATTGCCTAGGGCAGAGCAGTTACTCTGAATCCAGAGCCTGTTTCCAAGGCAGAAATGCCCTCTTCCAGCCCTCAGAGTTATACCACCTCAGGAGCAGGTATAGTAATGAGTAGACCCATAGGGGTCCATGATAAGGCCCGAGTAAGAATGGCAGTGCTGACCAAAAATCTGAGTTCTTGGCCAGCCTAGCTGCAACCCCTTCCTCTCAACCTCAGGATATGGAACAAACTACGGCTGCCCACAAACCTCAGGATACAGCAGGCCATTCCAAGAAGCCCCTTCTATTCACTGTAGAATGTACTGGCATCTCATCAGGGACTCCTTAGAAGGCAGGCACCCAGTGGCGTCACCAGACTGGTGCGGCTGGTGTGGGCTGCATTGGGGATGCGCTCCGTATGGGGTGTTGTGCCGGAGGAGTTTGACTGTCCTTTGGCAGGCCCCGGGCGTCAGCACCCCCATTCAGGCCTGCTCCAAGGTGGAGCAGCAGCCAGAAGCTGACACTTGTCTGAGGAGCTGGCCTGAACGGCCAGCTGAGATGCACTGCGCACAAACACACTGAGCATGCCGAACAGCTTCAGAGGAGACTTCCTTAGAGCAGAGAAAGTCCGCGCCTCTGCACAGCCATTCGGCCTCACTCAGGAGGTGGAGCGGCAGCCGAATGGCTTCAGAAAGAGTACTGCACAGGCACCAACTCTGACGCCTGCACAGTCTCCCCCGAAGCCAAAAGGCTTCAGAAAAGTACTGCGCAGGTGTCAGAGGTGGTGCCTGCGCAGTACTCTTTCTGAAGCCAGTTGGCTTCAGAAACAACTGCGCAGGCGCCAACTTTGGTGACTGTGCAGTCCAGGTGGGGGGGGGGGCGCATCCCAGGGATGACGCACAGACTTCCGTACCAGGTGATGTGCAGAGTCATGTCACCACTGTAGGCCCCACAGCTGTTCCTTGTTCAGTGTGATCTGAAGGGTGTCTCCTCAGGAGCAAGTCTTCTCCTTGTGTCAATTACTTAGCATGCTCTGGAGCAGTTAGGGCAGCCCAGGCTTCCTGACTCTCTGGATTCAGCATAACTTTCTGCTCTGGATACAGAATAGTTAGGAGAGTGCAGTTAGGTCAGAGCAGGCTAAATTTGCTCTGGATTGCAGCCTTAGATTGATGTACACAAAGCAACTACATGGTTATTATGATATGACTTCTGAGACTAGCTTATTTTTGAGTTCTTGTTATATTAATTTAACAAGTACAGTAGTGTAACTTGAAAGCCTATAGTATGTATTTTTCTGAATCAATGTGCAGAAAAACAACTTCAGAACAGTCATATGGGCATGAAGCATTTTTTCATACAGCTTTTTACTGCTGTAAAATACAGTAAAATGTTAATATGTATCAGGGAGCTTCCAATCATTCTATTAAGAATTGGGCTGTAAATGAAAACTCAGCTTGCAATTTAGCAAAAGCTATATTTTTTTTACTTTGATCATAAAATTCAGTTCATCTTTATTCACATGGTGCAATGCCCTTAATCCAAGCATTGTTATTACTCAGATGATTCACTGCTATGATTTCTTTGAACTGCATCACCTCTGTGACTTTGCAGAACACTGATGACACTTGTCAGCTTTTGAAACATAAAATGGCCTTCAAGCAGTGATGGGCTCCAACAGGACCTACTCTATTGAACCGATTGTTTAAAGTTTAAAAATAACCAGTTAAAAGTGGCTGCCAGATGGGCATAGAACCGATTGTTAATTTCTTTGAATCCTACCACTGCTTTTAAGGTTATCTGGTTGAATGAATGGAACCTCCTTTGTGTTTCCTTTGGACTTTTGTACATTTCTTAAAGTGGTCCCTAAGAAATGTTAAACTGTAAATATGCAGAAAAAATGTAAAAATGTAAAAAATGTAAAATGTAAAATATGCAGTAGTAATTATTTTGTCAAATCAACTTTGACAACAATATGTACAATAATATGTGCAAGTTTTATAAACTTTATAAAGTTACTAGCAAAAAGCATATCTATGTTGCGGGAGTAACATTTCCACATACAACATCCCCTACAGCGCATCAACACCCATGTGCATCAACACCCATGTGCATCAACACCCATGCACATCAACACCCCATGAGCATCAACACCCCATGTGCAACTTCCCCCCATGCGCAACATCTCTCCGTGTGCAACATCCCCCATGCACAACATCCCCCCACGCACAACATCCCTCATGCGCAACATTTCCCCATGCGCAACTTCCCCATGCACATCAAACCCCATGTGCAACTTCTCCCATGCGCATCATCCCCCATGTGCCTGAACTCCTCATATGCAACATCACCCATCTGCATCAGTCCCCCATGCGCAACTTCCCCATGCACAACTTCCCCATGCACATCATCCCCATGTGCAACTTCCCCACATGCACAACTTTCCTCCATGAGCATCATCCTCCCATGCGCAACTTCACCCCATGCGCAACTTTCCCCATGCGCAACTTTCCCCCATGCACAACTTCCCCTCATGCACAACTTCCCCCATGCCCAACTTCCCCCAAGCGCAACTTCCCCTCTTGTGCAACTTAACCCATGCGCATCAGTCCCCCATGCGCAACTTCCCCCTATGCAGGAAGTGCACATCCTTGCCAGTGCAACCTTTTCCTCCGAACAACATCCCCCAGTGCACCAGGCACTGAGCACCAAATTGGTTGGATGTTGTTCAGTCTCCCATGTTAAGTATAGGACAGAAACACGTTGCCCCCTTTTCAGCCCCTGAAGGGTTAAATTTCTCCGGATGGTTCTTGGTGGGAGTTCAGGTGACAGAAGGAACTCCCAGAATTCCATGCTTCAGGCCCAGCAGTTGGGGCAGAATGTTGATGAGTCAGCAATTCTCAATGCAAAGTATAGGGAGGAAAACGCGTTGCGCCCCTTTTCACCCCCTTCCGGTTGGAATTTCTGAAAACCGGTTTTTAGTGCACCCCTCCGTCATGGAAGGAACACCCACCCCAAATTTCACGCTTCTAGGGCTGGCAGTTTTGGCAGGGCGGTGATGAGTCCGTCAGTGAGTCAGTCAGTGACTTTTCTCTTTTATATACAGTGGTACCTCACGTAACAGAATCAATTCGTTCCAGAGGCAGTTCCTTTCCGTGAAACTTTCTTTACATGAAGCGAATTTTCCCATAGGAAATAATGGAAACGCAGATGATTGGTTCCACAACCCCAAAAATATTTATATAAAAATATTAACTGGATGTAAAAATGTTGACAAAACACTGTAATTGAATTCAAAACATGCACTCAATGGGCATGATCCTATGGAGTCTACTTAGGCTGCAGTCCTAAAGACACTTTCCTGGGAGTAAACCCCACTGAACACAATGAGGTAGACTTCTGGGAAGACATGGGTAGGAGGCTGCAATCAAAGACACTTTCTTCTGTAATCCAAGACACTTTCCAAGTGTCTCCCCACTTTCTCCTTCTCTCCATCCTGAGCCTCTCTCTCTCTCCCTGCTCCCTTCTGGCTGGCCCTGAGCTGCTTCCCTCTTCTCCACTGCTCTCTCCCTCTGCCCAGTCTGGCCACAGGAGAAACAGCATGGAAGTGTTGCTTTCACTATGGGCAGGTGCGCTAGGCAGCCCTGACGCTTTTTAAACAGGTTGCTGGCTAGCGCGTCTGCCCTAACTGCCAACGAATGTTTTCTTTACGTGAAGCACTTTCTTTACGTGAAACAGAATCCTAGAGAAATTGTTTTTTGTTACGTGAAACTTACTTTACATGAGGCGTTCTTTACATGAGGCATCTCTGTATATAGATAACATGGCTATAGTGATGGAGTGATGATTACAGATGTCTGATTATTAGGGTTCTGTTTTGGAACCTTCCATGGATAAAAAATTCATGGATTTAAAAATAAGTGGAAAAATAGATTTAAAGACCAACTTCCAGGTTCCTTGCTCCTCCATTGTTCCTAATGGAATAAGGTTGTGCCTCCATATCTGCAAAGGTTTCATATTGGGATTACCAGCTGATTAAAAAAATGTTAAATAAAAGCAATTTAAAAAAATAAAAAGTGTGACATGTCCCTTTAGAACTGTTTAAAAACAATTAGAAATCAGAAATTAGAAATGCAGAGGACCCTCTACCTTTGCCTGGCTTAGTTGAAGAATGGAATGATTGCTTGTATGACGGGCTCTCTACAACAGTAGAAAAGTAGTTTTCAAAACCATAGCTGGACAAAACATAGTTAGACAAAACCCATGTCTAAAAAAAATCTATGTATACCAAGGTTGGACTTGTCCTTAGTTTCTCCTCACATTCTGCCATTAGAGCAGGGTTGCCATATGTCCCAAAAAACAGGGAGAGTCCCGAACTTTGGGGTTTGTGTTCACATACTGGCAAATGGACAGAGGGTCCTGTCCTGGTTTTGCAGAAGAGAATTATGGCAATCCTACACATCTGTGTTTCTGAGGTTATTGATATTTCTCCTGGCAATTGAAATTCTGGCTTGTGATTCATCCAGCCTTTCACATAAATGTTCTCTCCATACAGATGGAATAAATAATATATAGCCTTGTCATAATTTTTCCAATTTTAAGACACAAACAGCACAATCCTAAACATGTCTACTCAGAAGTAAGCCCCATTATATTCAATGAGTCTTACTTCCAGGAGAGTGTCTTTAGTGTTGCAGCCTTAGTTGTTTCATATCTGGTTCTAACTCTTGCTGCTTGACCTGCGTACATGTTTCTCTGGTACTGAGAAGGTGGTCTGGTACTTCTAGCACTTTTTGGCACTTTATAATGATCCACACAATCAAAGGCTTTAGCATAGTCAATGAAATAGAAGTAGGTGTTTTTCTGGAACTCCCTTGCTTTCTCTATAACCTAGTGAATATTGGCAATTTGATCTCTAGTTCCTCTACTTCTTCTAAAACATGCTTCTACTTCTGATCTTTCTTGATCCACAAACCACTGGAGCCTAGCTTGGAATATTTTGAGCATAACCCTACTAGCATGTGAAATAGAAAGGAATTGCAGTTTTTCTTTGTACTGATTGCTCACCCCAAATCCCAACAGTTGCTTTGGGCTCTCATTGCAATGGCCACTTAGTGGTCCTTTAGCAGCTTTGAAGGAATCTTGGGTGAAAAAGCATAATGGGGGCAAACGATTAAAGACCCAAATGTTCCTTCTCCCAAGAAAGCCAAAACCACCCCATAGGATACAGCAGATACCACACTGGCGCCACTGCATCACTGAGTGGATTATTAGATAGGCCTAGGCCTGGGCACATGGATCATCCAGCTTGACCTTTGGAAACTGCAGGAAAAATACATCATGTCCAGCATTGTCACCCCTCTTTGTTTTAATGTTCAGCCTGAGGTGGATGAGAACTTGAAAGGTCACTTATTACTTTGTGTCATTTTAATTGGTCCTGAGAAAGGTATTAACCTAACTTTGGATTTTGGAACTTTTTTTGTATGTTTTGCACTTAATTAGGAACCAGCCAGGAACAGATGAATATCCAAATCCTCTTAAAAGAGACCATTAAAATAACTTGCCATGCAGATGGGATTTCTTGTAAAGAAGATTTAGTATAACAAGATTATTCCCTCACGATTTGAGGCTCTGATTAGATAATTCTTGGGGCTAAAAAATAATTGAAAGACAGTGGTTTGATGAAGCATGGAGAATGTATATAAAGCAAAGCTGAGATGTGTTTAGTCTTTTGCCAAGCTTTTAAAGGTGTTGTCTACAGACAGCTGAAACCACAGAAACAACTACAGAAGGCATATGTAGTTCTTGTACATTGAATAACTGGGGTCAAAACTTCAAGAAATGTGCTGATGTACAAACTGACTTTTTAAACAGTAAATAGATACAGTATAGTTCACATGATATATGAATATCAGAAAAGTCAAAAGAATGGAAGAGTCAAAACAATACCTTAAATTTGTTTTTTATGATAGAGAGAAAGGAAAGGGGGGGGATTGTATATATACCTTTGGACATACCTCTAGCATATGAGTTATTTTCTTGTCATGTAGGGATTAAATTGTTAGGATTGAATCAAGGTTTTACAAAATAAATTTCTATAGGGTAAAAATGCTGAATTATACAGAGTATAATCCGAAAGTGCTGTTGGGCTTGCACAAGTCATTTGAGCTGGCTGCAGAGTACTTCAAAAGTACCATAAGGCATGTTTATACTGACTTGGGATCTGTCAGTACTGGCACAGTAATGTGCACCAGCCTGCCAGTGCCAGGTCCAGTCTTGCACTGGCCAGAGCAGGTAAGATTGTGCCAAGTGGCATCAGGGGAGGAGAGGGTGCGAGAGGGTTCTGGTTGTGCATAGGGGATGTTTCTGGGCAGGAAAGGGGAGGATCAAATTCAGGAGGAGGGTAGGATTGGCAGTGTCAATGCACGCTGTATCCTAACTCATTCTCGTGTGCCTTTGAGCCCTAGGCAGGCTTTTTAGATTTGTATCAGCTAAATACAGTGGTACCTTGTAATACAAATGCTTTGTAAGAAGAATGCTTTGTAAGACAAACTAAAATTTTTGAGGAATTCTGCTTTGAAAAGACAAACAGTACCCTGTAAGATAAACAGTTGGCAGAGTTTGGCAAACAGTTTTACAAGGAAAGTTTGTTGTAAAACGAACAAATTGATGGTTCTGCATTGTGAGCAACAGCAAGAGGTTCCATATCACTTTAGATCAGAGGTTCCATATTATCAGAGGTTAGGTATCTGCAGAGGAGGGGGAGAATAAGGAGGAGGAATCCATCAAATCAAATGAGAGTAAGAACCTTTGTAAACATTGGGAAATTGTGCAAAATTTTACAGAAAAGTAGCACCCAAATAAGGCTGTAGCAATGTGTTTCTTGAATGACAATGCAATGTCATATTTCTGTGAAATCCTCAAAAGGAGACTTGTCCTACAATCCAGAGTAACTACAGGAGCACATAAGAGACATTACGTGTGCCCATAGTTACTGCACCACCTAGTGAAAACCTATGGGAAATTCATATTGCAATCCAGAGCAAATTGTTCTTACACCAGAGCAAAGACTCCCCGTAGTTACTCTGAACTGCACCCAAAAGCAAGTGTCATTAGAAGATTCCTTGTGAAAGTTGCTCAACTCTTTATGGTCATCCTTGACATAAAGGTTTTGCTTATCTGTTTTACTGTACAGTACATTACAGTGTTTTTTAAATTAATATTATAGTAATTGTGTTCTGTATTATATAAGTGTTTCAAATTCAATTTTGAATTTAATTCCAGTGTTTTGTCATCATTTTTACATACAGTTAATTTCTCCACATTGGTTATTGGTGGGTGTTCGCCTGACAGAAGGAACACCCTGCCCGAATTTCATGCTTCTAGGTCCGGGGGTTGGGGCAGAGCATCCCTCAGTCACTGATTTTTCAATGCAAAGTGTAGAGAGGAAAATGCGTTGCACCCCTTTTCACCCCCTTCTGGTTTGAATTTCAGAAAAACGGTTCTTAGTGCACTCTTCAGTCACCAAAGAAACCCCCTCCCCAAATTTCATGCTTCTAGGCCTGGTGGTTTTGGCTGGGTGTTGATGAGTCAGTGAGTCAGTGAATCAGTGAGTGACTTTTCTCTTTTATATATATAAATTTTGGATTGTGGAACCAATCGTCTGAGTTTCCATTATTTCCTATGGGAAAATCGGCTTTGTAAGAACAATGCTTTGTAAGACAAACATGTTTCCGGAACGAATTATGTTCTTACAAGGCACCACTGTAGTTGATGCGTATTTATAGAGGAGACTAGGGTGTTACAAGAGGCAAGGGGGGAAATAACTCCATACCTTCTTGATTAGCCCAAAGTGCCAGAGTCTGGGGCAGTGTCCTGGGAATCCTCTGCAGGATCCCTGAGCCTCCAGTCTAAAGGTAACAACAACACGTTTTTATCATAAAACTAGAAATGCCACTTTTTTATTTGTAGTTGTTTGGAGGCTTTGAAAGCCTGCAAAGGGCTTCCTGGACCCACTTCCAGGACCACGGCGCTTCTGCAGATAAGTAAAATACAAATCATCTCGTCCCTGGCAACAGCAGGATCCAAGAATTGCACTGCTGCCTTGCCCCTTCCTCTGTCCCTTTTAGGGGACAGGGCAGAGTTTCTCAGGCTGGGTTGTTGTAAAGCCCCAGTTTGAAAACCTCTGCCTTACCCTGAGGTGACATCTAGCCTGTTCCTAACTTGCAATGGATACAGTGCAGGACATGTGGCCTGGTTGTATCAGTGCAGGTTAGGTTCGTGCTGTTAGTTGATAGCATTGCACAGCCATATTTCTAGTCTTTAGTTTCACAGATGTCTGCTTAGCCAAAGGAGATTCATGGTCGGACAACTGTAACTAATGCAGCCGGACCAAATGAGCAGATGTAGGCAAAGTTCTATATGGGGTTCAATGCTGAGGCTAGAAAGGAAAATCATAAGGGTAGCAGCTTCACAGTGGATAGCTGATCTTCACTGGGCTGGCTTAATTACAAGATAGGCCAGCCTACCTACACAAGAGAAGGCGTGGGCTGGTATACAGGCCTTTGGCATTTGGCCGGGGGCCCAACCAGCAAAAGGGCCCCATGCTAATCTGACTTCAAGCCAATAATAAAGCAACTGTCTGAAAAGAGAGGCTGCAAATGCTTGTTATAATAAGAAGTTACCATACCTGAGTCATTCGGATCTGGCCATGGTGACCCATGCCCTAGTGACATCTAGATTGGATTACTGTAACATGCTCTACGTGGGGCTGCTTCTGAAGACAGTCCGGAAACTCCAACTAGTGCAGAAAGTGGTGGCTCGTGTGCAGTGATGGGCTTCAAAAAATTTAAGAACCGGTTCTCTGCCCATCTGGCAGCCACTGTTAAATGGCTATTTTTAAACTTTATATGTACTATCTCTTGTTAAGAACCAGTTCTATAGAGTAGGTGCGAACCTGCTGGAGCCCACCACTGCTCATGTGGTTGCTGGGGCTCGTCTGTTTGACTCAGTTGGGCCATTGCTTCAGCAGCTACACTGGCTGCCCATTCGTTTCCGGACAGAATTCAAACTGCCAGTCTTGACCTTTAAAGGCATGCACCTTTATTACATGCACCCGTAGTTACTGCACCACCTAGTGAAAACTTATGGGAAATTCATATTGCAATCCAGAGCAAATTGTTCTTACACTGGAGCAAGGACTCCCTGTAGTTACTCTGGATTGCGCCCGAAGATTGCAGCCTAAGACTGCGAGAGCTTAAAGGTCAGCAGCCAGGATGATGACTATACTATGACTGCACTATGACGGAAAATATCTGGAGAAACGGAAGATTCTACAAGATTTTATCATGGAACAACAATACTTGTAAAAATCTCATTGAAAAAATCAGGCTTACATCTGCCTGCCTTATATAAATCACCTGAGCTCTTATGACAAAGGCAGCATATAAAAACTGTAATAAATAAATAATAATACCTGTGCTAGGTAAATGCTACTCTGTTAGGGCAAAATCCAGAGTAACTACAGGGAGTCCTTGCTCCGGTGTAAGAGCTTACTCTGGATTCCAATATGAATTTCCCATGGGTTTTCACTAGATGGTGCAGTAACTACAGGTGCATGTAAAGTCTTTTACGTGCTCCCGTAGTTACTCTGGATTTGGGGGTTAACTGTCATTATTTATTGTAGATCTTTTTTTCCCTCTCATGTTCCTAGGGGGATCTGCCAAGATTCAGAGCTCTGCTGTTCCACTTGGAATGGAATGGTCATTCTGCACCAGCAACAAGAGACAAAGGAAGTCAATGACCATACAAATGCCAGGCATATTAATGAATGTCTAACCCTACAATCCAGAGTAACTATGTGAGCACATAAAAGACATTACATGCACCGGTAGTTATTCCACCACCTAGTGAAAACCAATGGGAAATTCAATTTACAATCCAGAGTAAATTGTTCTTACACTGGAGCAAGGACTCCCTGTAGTTACTCTGGATTTCACCCTTAATATGCTACTAAAAATAAATCAATTGAATAGGAGCCTCTAACACGTGCATCAAAGATGATGGAATGGAAACATTTTTCCATTAGGAGCATGGAATTTATAACTTGCAATTTCCCAGTTAGGTTTTTGGGTGCAAATCTGGAGAGTTCAAGGAGATAAAGAGAGACATAAAGATGTCCTTTGTCATCTTATATGCTTCTCCTTGATAAAGGATAACAAAATATATGATAGTATCGAATGGTGCAGTTAGCAGTTGCATCAGACTTATTGTTTTGTCAGGGGTGAATTAGCATTTTATTTTTGGATTTGTGTTTTCAGTCCTATGAAATTTAGTCCATCACTGTAGTTTATGCACATCTTGTCTCCTTTTTATTAGGAGCATACTGTGAATTAAAACAATTATATTAAGACAATAGAAAATTTTAATTTCACTTGATAGATTGCTGTTCTTTCCCCCTAATAGATATGAAAGAACATGCAGCATTAGTGTAAAAGTCTAGGAATGTG
This sequence comes from Cryptoblepharus egeriae, assembly GCA_030015325.1. Classification (NCBI taxonomy): domain Eukaryota; kingdom Metazoa; phylum Chordata; class Lepidosauria; order Squamata; family Scincidae; genus Cryptoblepharus; species Cryptoblepharus egeriae. The sequence goes on from JAREYC010000002.1 coordinate 169,107,275, forward strand.
ATGTGCCAGAATTTTTAACACAGGCATTAGTTGTGGAGTGAATATTCATTGCAGATGGTGTCATTTTGTTATTCAGCTTTGTGATTAAGCTGTCTAATGAAAACCTTCCACTGCGTTGGTTGCATTTCCTACTTCATGGTGATGTAAATCATGGACGCTAGACATAGACCTTTATTACAATTTTAATGAGAATATACAGAAAGGGCCTTTTAGCATGAATGTTGCATTATCAGTAATGGGAAGGGTCTAACCATGCATGAGAAGGGGAAGAGTCTAACCAGTGGTTTTAAGAAAAAATGATGTAAAAGTTTGATTTAATAATTCAAGCTATTGTTTTTTCTGGAATCCTGAAAATTAATGTAGAGCAGAGGGCTGTGGTTAAAACAAATGTTTAAAAGCATTATAAGATATGGATAGAGCAGCTCTGTGCCAACATATAGTTGACATGTAATGGGTAAAGTGTGTATCAGAGGGGGCTTAGACAGAGAAACAGATGACGATAAATTTGTCTCAGACTTTAATAACATCAGCACGCAATGGAAAGCTGAATGGGCTGCTGAACGCCCACATACAGACAGTTACATAGAGGACCCTACACCAAAGGTGCCAGGTTTTGACCTACCTTGCCAGCATTGGTCAACTCTGAACAGGATCTGTACCCAACATGGTGTATGCCAGGACTCACTGTTTAAGTGGGGTCTTACATCTACCCCTCAGTGGGGTCTTACATCTACCCCTCAGTGTGACTGTGGTACTCACCGACAAAATATTCATCACATTGAGTCCGAGTGTCCATCAAGAGCTAACACTGGCCCAGTGTCTGATTTCTTTTCAATATCTGTCCTTGAGTGGATCGGTAGACTGAACATTAACATTTAAGTTACCGTAAGTCCATGTATTTGCCATACGCTAAATAAATAAATGTCTCATAAATTCCACATTCTTTCATTAGTATCCTGCAATGTTAGAAAAGGAAGAAAAATGAGAAAAGAATGGATGCAACGTTCCTGTAATGTCCTTACAGCATATAATCACATTCCCATAAATAATTTAAGATCCTTGTCAATTTAATTTCCCTGCTACAATATTAGAAGCTGTAAAGTGAAATTGACAAAATTATTTGGAAAACACTGCAGAGAAAACAGCAATGTAGAGAAAACATAGCCAAGTTTTACAGTTCTGGTTACCTCATCTCAAAAAGGATGTAAAGTTTCAGAAAGGGCAACCAAGATGATCAGAAGGTTGGATCACCTTCCTTAGAAGTCGACAATGACTGGGGGATTTTAATTTAAATATGACTGAGGCTTTCCCGGCTACATTCCAAGTAACTATGGGACCTTTTACACCAACGTAGTTACAGTGCCATCTATGGGAAACCTATGGGAAATGCATAGAGCATTCCAGTGTCTGTGCCTGTTACGTCTTCCCATAGTTACTCTGGATTGTAGGGTTATACAATTATACATGGGGTGGAGAAAATGGATATGTAGAGAAGATATGTATGTACCTTTACTAGCAATACTAGTACTAGTACTTGTTAGTCACAGTACTAACAAGAAGCCATCCAATGTGTGGATTCATATCACCCTCATGCTCCAATATTCCTGCTATCAAACAGATTGGAATGGGTTGGGGACAGGTGTGTGTCAAGGTTTGGAAGGCTGCTTTATTAGCAGAACCACCACCACCACCACCACTGATATCCCCCTTCCCAGCCTCAATCAGCTTTCTTCAGACTAGTGCCAGCAAAATCACTGGTGCAGTCTTAAGTAGATCCTTTTGACCAGTGAAATCTTATCTTTGGGTTGGGGAACCAAGTGAACAAGTGGATTACCCCTGGCAGGATTCAGCACATGCTCCAGTGGCTCAGTGACTGTATTGATGGGGGACGTGTTTAGATAAAATTAGGCTGTAAACAGCATATATTCAACATTGCTTTGCTTGTGTGTGCTGCCTTCCATTGAAAAATGAAGAATACTTCAAATTTCACTAGCTGATTATGCTCTTTGTTTTCTTTTTTCTTTAACAGTTTCATTCTGCATAGAATGGGAACAGTCAAGCAGATCCCTAATTATCGTAGCTTTCTCCTTGTCTCCCAAGCTCCTGCATTAGAAACCAACAAACAGCATAAGATGTTTTGTTAATGTGAGTTCTGAAGGCTGCTGGGAAGCCCACTCATCTGGTAAGACACAGCCTAGTAGTCCCTGTTCCCTGCTGCCACAGAGACTCTTGATAAGTGGCCTTTCATTAGAGCACAGCAGGGTAAAAAACTAACGGGAGGCACTGGGTGATCCTGCTGTGATTGGGGCTAATTTCAAAGAACAAGTGGACTTTCGACCCCTGGGATCATATCAGATTGACCTTTGAAAGGCTGATTGACAGGACCAACCACTCCTCTTCCTCTTCTGACAAATAAGGCAAAACTGAAGGAACATAGCCATATCTTGCAAACAATCCATATTTACATGTGTTACAAAAATGAGGTGAAGAAAAAATGGTAAAGCTGGTACTTTACCCAACTGATCTTGCAGAGGGAGACCTTTCCTTTGTGAACTGAACTGGCCAGAATAAATTTAATGTTCAGCATCCTATAGAATGCAGGCGGTGCTATTTTTCTAGAAATGAAGGTGAGGGTACCAACCATGAAAATGTTTTTTTCTAATTGTAGGCATGACTTTTTGGGAGGTCACAAAAGTGCTGGTACTCACACAGAGGTGTTGGTCAGTGACGTACTGTCTATGGCGCAATCCTGAGCAAAGTCTGCTTGCTCTGACCTAACTACTGTGCCCTAACTATGTTATATCCTAAACACAAAGTTATGTGTGAGGCAGAGAACTTAGGTGTGCCCATAACTTAGGTCTGCCCGTAAGTGCTCCAGTGCAGTGATCCACATGTTACTCCATCGGGCATGCTCAGAAGGCAGCCTGTAAGTGCTACATGGCCTGCAGTTACACACGAGTTGACCTGCTTCCACATCACTCAGAATCACTAGCAGCTGTCCAAACTGCTGCTCTCCTGATCACCTGGGGAACCAGCTGGCAAGATGGGGGGGAGTAGCTGTCAAGCTGTCAGAGTGCCTCCCCAGCATGGTGGACAGGACAGAGCTGTCAGGGGTAGAAATGGGAAACAAGCTGCCTCCCTGCACCCCCAAACAGGCAAGGTGCCCCAGGAAAAACCCAGGCATCAGCAGGGGCAAGATGCACAGAGGGATACATGTGTGTGTGTATTGTCAATAAAAACAACATCAACAGATAAACATGAGTGTCCTGTGGTCTTTGACAACAGTCCAGAGGAAACATCAGCATTAAAGGTACAGCACGCCAGACGCAGGGTCCACACTCAGGTGGGCTGGGAGGAGAGGGAAGACCCCATCCAGAAGGCCCAGGAAAGAGACCCCCTTGCTGACTCAGGCAGGGGAGGGGCAAGGGTCCCCCAAGCAGCTGGCAGAGCAGGGGGCAAGGGGAGGCAAGGGGGCTGCCAGGGGCATGTGTGGGGAGGGAATCCTGGAAGAGGGGACAGGAGCCCACCTGGGTCTGCCAGGGAGCAAAAGCACATCCTGGGGCACAGGGGACCTGGGGCTCCCACAACAGGGCAAGGGTGTCTGATCACTTGTGGGGCCACTGCCCACCCAAAACCTCTCACTTCACAAGCCTAAGGGGTGACATAGGCCCCAGGAACCCTCTCTCAGCCCACCCTAGTGACTCGCAGATGGCCTTTTACAGACACAAAAGGGGGGTCAGTTCACATGTGTACTTGTTCATATGTTTGGAGTTGCTCCTGCTCATTCAGAGGGTCACAGGGTAGGGGGCTTCCAGATACCGAACAGTCTCCAGTCAGGATGCAGTGGGACCCCAGAATCAACCACATTCAGATTGAACACATGGAAGGGATGACACAGTGCCTGCTCCTTTAAACAGTGCCTGGACCTTTCAGTATCTTCAGACTGTAGGCAGTTTGAACACAGCACTGGCATCTGCCTGAATTCCCTCATCTCTGCAATGCTCACAGGTGGTCTCACTACTTCCATGTGGCCTCTTGTTGTGGACTATCCAATGCTAAGGAAGCTACAGGCAGCCCCCTCTCCAGAAACAGAGGACCAGGTCTGGATGCCATTGGGGGTCTACACTGAGGATGGGCACCCCTGTCTCTCCCCCCCCCCCAACCAGGTAGGCACTGTCCCACTCACCCATCCTCAGGTAATCCCTGGAGCAATCATATGCAGATGTTCATTGTGAAGTCCTTAAAATAACTACTACTACACATGTTCACATCATTAATGTTAACAACGTATCTGACGACAGCAACATTGACGAATTGAACTGTAAATTCATCATCAGGCAAGGACTTCACCTGTGATGTGTCATACCATCGACTATGTAGTTGTTAATTCGTCATCATTACTAACATCAGCTGTGGAGGGGGGAAGTGATTCTGTGGCTCAAACTTTATTAGGTATGAATGGTGCTTGTTTAACTCTTGTGATTGGGACAGTGGGGTTTGTGTTCTAGGTAAGTGCTTGTGCAAACATGTCTGAAGGGAGATTCTTCCCAGGGCTCCTTGCAGGGATCCAGTGGCTTGCACTCCTGGATACACTTTCCTGGGAGTAAGCCCCATTGAACACAATGGGGCTTACATCTGAGTAGGCATATTTAGGATTGCACTGTCTCCTTCCCAGTGGAATGGCAGCCTGCTGCCTGCTAGCCTCCTTGCTGGTGAGACACCATCCTGCAAAGACAGAAGCATCACATCACAGCAAAGCTTTCATTGGTATTGGCTGAGCATGGAATCAGATCAGCTGCTATGCCCCTTGGCTTGCCGTTTGCTGGCAGGGATGAGTGGAATCAGCACCTGCTGGCTGTGTGATCTGGCAGTCAGTCAGAGGGGCTGCAAGGACAGAGAACACACACACATTTGAGGGGTGAGTGCCCTTGTTTCCTGGTGGGTCTGTGTGTGCACCCCTTCCCCCTTTCACTCTACAGCCCCCCCTTACTTTGGGGGACCAGTTGGGTTGGAAGGCAAACCTACAGAGGACCTCACAGCATTTCCCAACAAGTGGGCAAGCCCATTTCCTGGTGAAGCAAGGCCCCCTCTTACACAGGTGTAAGCCCCACTGAGTATACTGGGGCTTACTTTAGAGTAGACATGCAAGACTGGAGGAAGATGAAGGAAATTTAAACAAAAGAGGTGCTTCCAACACCCCCCATGCAGCCCTCCTTGCCTGGTTGGAGTAACTCTGGGGAAGAGAGAAACAACAACTTGCAGAGACATAAATATGGTATTGGTAATCATCATTGCAAGAGTTTTTGAATGCAAACATTGCTCAACACCCCCACTTATCTGATTGGGGTACCTGTGGAGAGGGAGAAAGAGAGAGCAACAAACATACAAAAAAATTGCAAAGTCTACACTCTAATCATATATCACAGATATCATATTGTTTCATATCACATCTATATCATATCAATATATCATCATGTATGGACCTTATGTGTTCATGTGTTTGTGGGGAGAACGCTCCCCAAGAGCAAAGTGCCCATTGAGAGAGAGCAGAGTGACATGGTCCTTGGCCAAGCACTCTGCTTCTCTGAAAGGGAATTGTGGGTCCAGGGGTGGGCCTTTTTATGGGAGGGTAGCTGTGAGGGGATTGGTTGGCCACTGGGGTGACCCAGGTACTCCGTATCCTCAAGTAGGAAAGTACTGCCCGTAAGGTTTGGTGCAAAAATTTTTCAAAGTCCCCACTTTCCCCAGCCCCTACTTCTCCTTAACATGGAGACCTATGGGTCTCCTCGTTACTAAACTACGTCTTGAGGTAGTATAACTCAGGAGGCATTTACGTGTGCCCATAAGCCTCTGAAAATGTTCAGGATACAACATAGTTATGTGGAAGGGGGAGGAACCTAAGACACGCCCCCAACACGCCCCCGAAATGCCCCCTGGAAAAAAAAATCTCTCCGTCGACAGAGTTATGTCAATGGAGGGTTTTCATTGCTCCGCCGACGTTGAAGTAATTGCGCCAACGGAAACGTCGTTGCGTCGCCAGAGAGATGCGCCGGCGTAATTGCGCCAACACTATCGGCGTTTCCGTTGACGGAAACACCGTTCCGTCGGCGCAAGAGCTCTTGCGCTGACGGATTAGTTGCTATGGATTGGGCTGCCTGTCTAAAAACATTTATTTCCAAAAAGCATTTTATTGAGGCTGTGGTTAGTGGTGCTGTGTTTTAAGTATTGTTTTTAGTTGGTTTTTATTGTCAGTTTTTAGGTCCAGTTGTTTTTAATATTTTTTGTATAATCTAACTGCATTTTAATTGTGTTTTAATCTGTACTTACTGTTAATTTTAGTGGTGTTTTATTGTTGTTTTAATTGCTGTTGGCTGCCTTGAGTTCCTTTTTATAGGGAAGAAAGTCGGGAGATTAAAGAAACAAACAAACAAATAAATAATATAGCACAAGGTGTCTTGTACCATTTGTTTATGCGCTGGTGGACACAAATGCACTGACCCACCTAGCACTTCTCCCACCCCATAGCACCCTTGTTTGCCAGCTGGAGAACACTCCCCTGGCTCAGAAGGTCATGAGTGCGGCTCCAGCATGGCATGTGCTCCTTGCACCTCACCAGAGGGTTTCCCTGGCTGGCTGTGAAGATCCCATCTGCATGATGGCATCATGATGTGATGACATCATCTCATGAAAGCTATGGGACAGATTAAAAGGGAACATGGATACTTATTTCTGAATGGAGGAAAGAATCTCCCTTATACAGTGCATGCTAACCAATACAGTGGTGCCTCACATGAAGAGCTTAATTTGTCCGGAGGCATGCTCTTTAAGTGAAACGCTCTTTAAGTGAAGCAGATTTTTCCATAGGAAATAATGGAAACTCAGACAATTGGTTCCACAACCCCCAAAATATTCATATAAAAATATTAAATGGATGTAAAAATGATGACAAAACACTAATTGAATTCAAAACATGCAATCAATGTGCATGATCCTATGAAGTCTACTTTGGGCACAATCCAGAGTAACTGCGGGAGCACGTAAGAGACATTACGTGCATCCGTAGTTACTGCACCACCTAGTGAAAACCTATGGAAAATTCATATTGCAATCCAGAGTAAGTTGTTCTTACTCTGGAGCAAGGACTCCCCATAGTTTCTCTGGATTTCACCCTTAGGCTGCAATCCTAAAGACACTTTCCTGGGAGTAAGCCCCATTTAACAGAATAGGGCTTACTTCTGGGTAGACATAGTTAAGAGGCTGCAATCAAAGACACTTTCCTGGGAGTAAGCCCCATTTAACAGAATAGGGCTTACTTCTGGGTAGACATAGTTAAGAGGCTGCAATCAAAGACACTTTCCTGGGAGTAAGCCCCATTAAACACAATGGGGCTTCCTTCTGAGTAGACATAGTTAGGAGACTGCAAAGACACTTTCTTGGGAGGCTTACCTGGGCTGCTGCTAGAGGTTCAAGGTGGTCGGTGGGAGCACTTGGGGGCAGTGAGTGGCAGCTGCCTCTGCCACCTCCAGGCAACTGAACCCATGTTGGGGGCAGTTAGAGGCAGCAGTGCTGGCTGGCAGCCCTTTTAAAGAGCCTCCATGCAGAGCATCAGGGCTGCATAGCACGCGTGCCTATAGAGCACTTGCTTGTTAAGTGAAGCGGAACTTGTTATGTGAAGCAAGATTTCTTGGTAATTTTGCTTGTTATGTGAAACTCTTGTTAAGCGAGGTACCACTGTATACAATTTAGAATACAGTTCAGAAGATTCAGGGTGGGAAACTAGTAATGTGACTATAAGCATCTAATAACACTGCATTTGATCAGATCTGTAAAAAAAATAGAAACACAAAGAAGTGAATATTGTAAATGTACATTCCAGTAAGCCAGGATGGTCACAGAATATGCCTGGCAGAGGCAAATCTGGAGCAGAAGCTGGGGGCAAAAGCCCAAGCACCATGTTCACCACCTCCCCACCACTGATGCCTTTATCCATTGCAAGGCTTGGTGAGCTTTGATGTGTGTCCTGAGGAGGGAGCATAATGAGAGTAGGTTCATTACCAATAGCTGGCTAGCGTGCAGGTAGGGCAGGGTATGGAGAAATATATGCAGTGCAGTGCTCAGTGTACTGGCATATAAATCCAAAGTTTTGCCCTCTCCCTTTGCAAAATCCACTGGGGCACTAGATCACAAGAAAAACAAATCAAGAAAAGGAAGAAATTTGGTGCTTTAGAGAAATGGCATGGAGTCCTCTCTGGAAATTTTATTCATTAAACTGTTTGTGTCTATATCATGCTCTCTGCCCCTTTTCATCTCTGTTGGTTGACAATTAGAACTGGTGTTTACTATGTATTATATTCCCAAAGGTGTCCACAACATTTTTCTAAATATTACTATTAATTGCATTTATACAATTAATATTTCAAAATATTTCAAAAAAATATTCACAAATGTTTGATCCAAGTTTTAGAAAACTGATGGATGTACATCAATCAGAGCTCTATGATATACAGTATTTTGCTTAGGAAATATATTCATTTTAATTACACACGTCTGTCCCTAGAATGACAAATTTAGCATCTGACATCTCCTGAAGTCTGTCACAATACCTGCTATAGTTTAATCAAAACTTGCTGTACATCATGTCACAGAACGTTTTTCTAATAAAAATGCTAATGCATTTTAGACGATTTTTCTGAATATATTTTTTTAAAAGACTATTTTTCTGAAGACTATATTTTTAAAAGATATTTTGAAGTTATGGCCAATGACTAACATTCTGAGGCTGTGCAATCTGTGGCTCTTTTGATCTTCTCATGGGGTAGTGAAACCAATGGCTGAATTTTGCTCAGATATTATGGCAAACCATGCCCCTTTTGGCAGAAGATAAGAAGAATTAGGGGTCTGTTTAAGGGTCTGTAGCACTAACTCTTGCTTAGAATGTTGTTTTGCAAAACAATAATAGAAACTGCCAACTAGTATTTATTCTGAGTAGCCAGAAAGGAAAGGTTCATTTTTGGTTTAGGCTAATTGTACTTCATATAAAACAAGAGTCACTGACCAGACCATGTTGCTCTATGATGCAACTGTCAGTAAATGATCACAAATATGAATACAATCTAATTTTGAAGAGGAAGTTTAGTAATTATAAACAGACTATTTTATCATGTCATTAATAAAGGCGAGGACAGTGGTCAGAGAATTGACCATGCTTATTAGGGCTTATTCATTCAGTGAGATGGCTTATTCCCTTCTGTGTCTAGTGCAAAATCACACAGCAGAATGGAGCAATGTTTAATCCCAGGCAGGTTTGAAAGGGCAGTGCTACTTAGGTAATACATACCCTGCATAACTTACTAGGGGTATAAAATGATGCACATTCTTCTGATCTGATGTGCAGAATGCTGATTTCCTCTTCAGCTTCCACATTAGAGTAGGGTGGAAATAGAGAACAAGGATAAAGTATGAATTTTTCTCATTTATTTTTGTGTTGCTTTAATTGCAGTGTTTTCCTGTAGTGCAGTATCTTGCTACACTAAAAAGATCTTACCATTTAGGATTTTTTTGGTCTGGAATCTGTTGTGTTCTTTTAAGACAGAAGGACTGAGCTGAGTTTAATGTTAAGCAGATCCTTTTAAATACATATCCCTTCTGCCTACACTGTATGGTGTATTTTCTAGTTTACTTGACTGGTAAACTACTTCTCCCATAGGTGCTAAAGAGAGAACTAGGGCAAGTGGGAAGGAATAACTGGGCTTGCTATTGCAGCAACTTGAAATGGGCTATCCCCAATAACCTTGGAGGATTCTTTAAGCCAGTGGTGTAGCTAATGTTTGTGTAGCCCAGTGTCCAGCTCAAAATGATCCTCCACTAGTGATGTCACACCTGGGCTTTTAAAAAAGTGAAAAGGGAAAAAAAACCACCCTCTAGCTCGCCTTCCACTTGCTCTGCTCCCCCAAGCTTCCCCTATATTAATACCTTTTTGATTCCCTGCTGTATCAAAATAATACCTGACTGGCTCTTGAAACACTTAGTCTTACTGGCCAGTTTTGAGTTAAGACCATGGTCCTAACATACATGTGGAGAGGAAATCCAGATGTTATTTAGCAAGCTTCAAATGCACATGCTTGCAAAGCATATCCTTAAAGCGATGTGTGGCTTGACCCAGCAATTAATTGTTGATTAAATTGACACAGGTATTTCATAGATGGGGTGGGAGATTAGTTTGTGGGAGGGGGAATTGGAGTGATTTTAAAATGCTGAAACAAATACATTGGAAAGTGTTTCCTTTGTAAAAAGGATGACATGTTTGTTAATTAGAAACTTTGGGCGATTTGTGTTTAAATACGATGGACATGAATGCTTGACAACTGAGTTTATTCACTGTTTCCTAAAATGTGTGACTTTTACAACCTGTGTCGAAACAGCTTTCACAGTTGGATGCCTTTTGTGCTGTCACAGCAACATATTAACAGCATTCATTTATAATTGTCCAGAAGATGCTGTTTTTTCCTTTACCATTAACATAGTGTAGTAGCCATGTCATACCCATCTTTTCAGTTATGTAATTTAGAGAGAACCCCATGGCTAATATTTGGGAGAAATATGTATAACTTCTATGAAATGTATGGGAGGGCATAGTGCTCAGTGGGGGAAGAAAATAATTGGCAAATCTGTCATTTGTCTTGCAGTGTTTTTCACAGTTGACCTGAGATAACATTTCTGGAAATATTTGTGTGCAATGATTAGCAGCCCAAATATAAATAGAAAGTTAAGCACACTTAAGTCCATTGATTTCAGGTGGTCCAATTCTATGGGCCTTTTATGGCCTAGTCCCACTGTTGTAAAAAGCTTAGTGATGGTACAAAGGTTTTACCACTACCAGACCACAAAGCAGCTGTTAGACCTACCTGGTGCCAAAGCAGGTACAGAAGTGGTGGGAGTGTATCAGGGATATGGAGTGGGAATGTGGGGTATGGAGTGGGAATGTGGGGGAATTCAAGGGTAGAAGGGGGTAAATCTAAGCTCAGTAACAAGTTCCAGGATCCTACCCTGAAACAATGCCTTGGAATAATTCCTTGCTCACTTCAGACTCAGGCCAGAAAAATGGCTGGAATGGTTCCAAGGAAACCCCTCAGGGGGCTATATGCTTACACAGATGTAGGTAAAAAGAGTTTTATTTCTGGTTTGCATTCAGATCACACCCCAATATAGCAAGCTACACATGCCCTTTTGGAGTGGTTGCATGCTATAGTAAGACCGGGTTGGGGAAAGATTTGACTGTTGTGTGCTCAGTTCTGTGCTGATTGTAACCAGAAATTTCATAAATGTGTAGAAATGTTTGTAAAGAATATTAGGCTATATTAGGCCTAAGGCTGCAATCCTAAAGACACTTTCCTGGGAGTAAGACCCGCTGAACACAATGGGGCTTACTTTTTAGTAGACATGATTAGGATTGTACTCTTACCCTACAATCCCATAACTACGGGAGCACATAAGAGACATTTACATCGATGCAGTTACATCACCACCCAGTAAAATCCTATGGGAAATTCATATCACAAACCAGAGTAAATTGTTCTTATGTTGGAGCAAGGACGTCCTGTAGTTACTCTGGATTGCACCCTTAGTCAAGGACTGAATGATGTCAGGAGTCAGACAGTATACCCAATTATATCTCATCTCAAGGGAGGGAGCCAGATCTTTTTCCCAAACCAGTTTATACAAGTTCTTTACTCAGTGCCCTGTCGTTTATAGTAGTTAAATAGTTAATAAAGTAAATAGTTAAAGTAAAGTAAATAGTTAAATAAAGTAAAAAAAATAGTTAATAACACAGTTTCATTCCAGCCCTGTGTCTGTGTGATTATTGATAATGCAGTATAATGTACTTTTCAGGATTGGATGACATGCATGTTTTAAAAAGAAAAAAGTTATCATTCAAAGCAGGACTGGCCCAAGACCGCCTGATGCATTATGTCACATGCTGTCCTCTCTTACCCAATGATGTGCTAACTTCTGCCCTTCCCACTAGCCTATGTTCTAGTCCAGGGATTCCCAAACTTTCAACTTTAGGGCTCCTGGCTTTAGCATCATGGCTCCTGGACCTTCAACAATAGAAGAGAGAATTTCAGCAGATGCTGCTTGTGATCTGTGAGATGAGAAGTTTCACCTGCTAAAATTGCCTCCACTACACAATTGATAAAGGTCCAGGACAAGGAGCCATGATGCTGAAAGTTTGGACACCCCTGTTCTGATTCATCACCCTTCTCCCTTCAAATACATTACTAGATTCCTGGGTTTCTTTTATTTGGCACTGGTGACATCTCGTGGTAAGTTAGCCTAACTGAAAATATTGCTCTGCTAGAGCTCCTTGGACAAAACACCTTAGTTAGTATATTTTTATTATTATTATTATTATTATTATTATTATTATTATTATTATTATTATTATTATTATTATTGCTATTTGAAAGTGATTTGAAAAATGAAAGATCAGTGGTCCTAATCTTATATTTCAGGACAGTACTGGATTGCCACTGATTTCAGAAAAGATGCATTACCATAAAAATATTCCTATATTTCCTTGAATCTGATGTGCCATCAAATCTAATGTGCTCCCTTATCTTTAAAGGCTTGAGATTTTTTTTAAAAGAAATGTTTAATGGTAATTGTAATGTGCAGCTGCAAAGCAGGTATGAAATTTACTATATTTACTCAAATCGAATGTTCACCCTTTTTAGCTGAAGTCAGTCTCCAAAATTGGGGGGCACATTCAATGGTGTATTTCATTTGAGTAAATACTGAATTTTGATTATAAGTACAGTGGCGCCTCATGTAACAAATGCCTCACGTAAAGTATCTTTCACGTAACAAAGAGAAATTTCTCTAGGATTCTGCTTCATATAACAAACTGTGCTTCACATAAAGAACAAACTCATTGGCAGTTGGGGCAGATGCGCTGGCCGGCAGCCCTTTTAAAAAGCATCAGGGCTGCCTAGCACACCTGCCCATAGTGAAAGCAACACTTCCATGCTATTCCTCCTGTGGCTGGGCGTCAACTAGGCAGAGGGAGAGAAGAGCAGCGGAGAAGAGGGAAGCAGCTCAGGGCTAGCCAGAAGAGCAGGGGAGGGAGAGGCTCAGGATGAAGAGAAGGAGAAAGTGGGGAGACATTTGGAAAGTGTCTTTGATGGCAGAAGAAGGTGTCTTTGATTGCTGCCTCCGTAACCATGTCTACCCAGAAGTAAGCCCCATTGTGTTAAATGGGGCTTTCTCCCAGGAAAGTGTCTTTAGGATTGCAGCCCAAGTAGACTTCATAGTTTCATGCACATTGAATGCATGTTTTGAATTCAATTCCAAAGTTTTGTCATCATTTTTACATGCAGTTAATATTTTCATATGAATATTTTGGGGGTTGTGGAACCAATCGTCTGAGTTTCCATTATTTCCTATGGGAAAATCAGCTTCATGTAAAGAATGTTTCATATAACAAACATGCCTCTGGAACGAATTAAATTTGTTACGTGAGGCACCACTGTATAGGTTAGTATTTAGTTTAACAGTTCACTTACTATATTGTTTAGGTATACAGTTGAAAACTCACTCACTAATGCCCAGCCAAAACTGTTGGATCTAGAAGCATGAAATTTGGGGAGGGTATTCCTTCTATGCTATAACCATGGTGCACAGAGGGCAATGAGTAAAATTGCATGGAGTAAAATTGTGCATGGAAGGGAATAGGCTACAATCCAAGAAATGGTATGGGATAGTGATCCCCCCCCCATGGATCCCCTGGCTGGTTTCTGCGGTTCTCAGGGGAGCCATGACTCACAATTTGAGAATGACTGGTTTAGAGCATTACTCACTACTCTGAGGTTTTATTCATTTTTCCATTATATCTTGTGTACCATGACAAAGCCCTAAGGCACACACCGCTGCCCTTTCACCACGAACAGTTCTGGAGGTCTGCTACTTGTTTTTATTCCCCAATGCATAGCTTTGAACAGAAAAATTTTCCAGAATTCTTATGGTCATTACATTCCAAAGTCTGGAAAGAGATTGTCAGGCACAATCCTAACCAATTTAGGCTGGCATAACTCACCCATCTCCCTGTTCCTGTGGTGGCATGTCTGTACTTTGGCCTAACCTCCCAGGAGTGGCACAGAAATGCCCCCAGACAAGCACAGTCTTGTGCCAGGACTTATTCTGGCCTAGCCGGGGGTTTATATTGCAGCTTCAGTTATATGGAAGAATTCCTGGAGATTAAGGTTCTCTCTTTTTTTTTTTTTTAAATAGTCTGTAGCGACTCATGTGATAGCCATTCATAGTGCCATCCAAACAAGCACTGGAGGAAGTAGGCTGACATACCTGTGCTGCCTCCAGTGCTTGGTGGAAGCTGGTGCTGTGCTATGATGGGGAAAAGCAAAATTTTTCAGTTCTGAGTCCGTGCTGCTCAGGGACTGGGGTTGGGATCCGACATATCACTGGGTCCCAGCCCCACCTCCTACTACCCACCTGCTCACCCTCCCTGAGAACACCCCTTTTCTGCCTCCTCCCTGCTCTCCCCTCAGACCTCTGCATCAGCCAGACTCGGTCAGTGCAGAGGATGTGTTTTTTGCTTCCAAACTTTGGGTGACAGTGGCCCTTCATATGCAACAATGAAACGTTGTGTTTGTCAATTTTAAAACTGGCCACTTCAGTGCTAAAAGTGAGAAACCAAGTGGGAGGCCTGTTTCTGCCTCTGTGCTTGCAAATGTGAAAGCCATCCATGACATGATTATGGAGGACCACCGAATAACAGCCAAAAATATTGCTACATATCTGGGAATATCACATGAGAGAGTTGGTGCCATTATACACAACGAATTGGAAATGAGAAAGCTTGCAGCAAAATGGATCCCAGTACTTTTGACAACTGAACAAAAAAAGGAATCGGTGGCTGTTTTGGAACATTAACTTGTGCATATGAAGGGCCACTGTCACCCAAAGTTTGTGACATTTCATCATGGATCTGCTTCACACCTTTCCCTTGGAGAAACAGGAACTTGATTATGGCCACTGCAATGTGGTCACACATTGAACTTTTTGGACGTGCTGCCATAATTCACTTAGGACCTGAAAAAGAAAGATAAGTTAAAATCATAGGTAGTTGATTTTTGCACCATTGCATATAGACAAATTCACCAGTAAACCCAGCAATTTACAAACTTCCTTGCTCAAATTTTACTGGGCAAGGCTCAATACATCAGCATCCCTAGTAGGTGTGTAAATTTAAAAATAAGTGCAGCCATGCCTTTCAGTATAAACTTTTACACCATGGCTGCAATCCTAAACACACTTTTTTGAGAGTAGGCCTCTTTGAATACAGTAAGACTTACTTCTGAGTAGACAGGCTTAGGATTGCACTGCATTTCCCTTATGAAAAGCTACACCAGTACTCTTATAGACCACTAAAATGTTTACCACTTGCAAATAAGAACTATTGTAGTTATTTGCTCTTAGGTGTTTGAGCTGCTTGGTATGTTTGCAGTTTCTTCTGCCCAGCCTTCCCCCACAGAAGCTGGGGATAAGAGTGGTGGTGAGAGGACATCAGTATAGCCCAGCAAGGCAAGATTAAGGGCGCAATCCAGAGTAACTATGGGGAGTCCTTGCTCCGGTGTAAGAACAATTTATTCTGGATTGCAATGTGAATTTCCCATAGGTTTTCACTAGGTGGTGCAGTAACCCTACAATCCAGAGTAACTACGGGAGCACGTAAGAGACATTACATGCACCCGTAGTTACTGCACCACCTAGTGAAAACATATGGGAAATTCATATTGCAATCCAGAGCAAATTGTTCTTACACCGGAGCAAGGACTCTCCGTAGTTACTCTGGATTGTGCTCTAACTATGTTGACATAAATGTCTCTTACATGCTCCAGTAGTTACTCTGGATTATAGGGTAAATCATGGATTGAAATCCAAAATGTTAACATGTAATAGGCACCCCCAAAATTTCTGACAGTTTGTTTTCTGGCAGTTCCACTCTGTCAACACTTTTCAGTTATACCAAGGACTCATTCATTCAACACATGCTCCACTCTTTCAATCTTTCCCTGCTGGTCTAAAGGCTAAAATTATGGAATCTTCACTGATGTTGATTTGCATGTGACATGGTGATCAAACTGTTTTTGGCATTTCCTTATGACTTTCTTCAGTAAGGAACCACATCAAAATACATAAGATATTTATTGCCCACTCATACTTTTGTTTATTTTTGTATAATTTGGTATGCATTTTGACCATGTGATAATTAATATGTGTTATTTATTTGTACGTGAGTAGGGCCTTTTTGGTGGTTTCTCCACAATTACAGAATTCCCTTCCAACTGCTCCCTCTTTTCAGAACTTTTGGTGGGGTCTGAAAACCCTCTTGTTTACCAAAGCTTTTTAACTAATGTTATGCTGGTTTTTTTTTACCTTTTTACCTTGTTTTTCGGTGACCTGACCACAGCATTGTTTTTCTAAATGTTTTTAAGAGGCTTATGTATATTTATTTTTATGAACTTTTATGGACTTGATGTAGTTTTTATTGTTAATACTGCCTTGTTGTTTACTAAATAATAATAAAAATAATTTATATCTTTTCTGGGTGGCCATTTTATATTTGCAAGCTGAAACGGACTGGGTTCCACTTTTTGATGGTTTTCACTTTTGGATGGTGCTCCACTCCCTAACCTGTCCAATATGTGGGTGATGCTTGCATAACAGAAACTCTTATTGGCTTTATTCTCTAACCCCCAAATCCATAGTAACTATGGGAGCACATAAGAGACTTTATGTGCACCCGTAGTTACTGCACCACCTAGTGAAAACCTATGGGAAATTCATATTGGAATCCAGAGTAAGTTGTTCTTCCACTGGAGTAAGGACTCCCTGTAGTTACTCTGGATTTTGCCCTTAGTGTGATTTCAAGGAGGGATTCAGCTTCATTAACACATGCCTGAATCATCTTTCTGCACTGCAGACACTTCAGTACATTCTGAGTTTAATGTTTTAATGATGATAATGTAGAACCACAATTCTACATTATCAGCCTCATTAAGAACCACAGAATTCCTGGACCATGTAAACAACCCCTCAGTGTTAATTGCCAGACATTAATCAATATTAATAAAGCAGCATTAACACTGCAATCAATATTATTCTGAGCTAACACAAGAAATGTTAACATACATGTTTTAGGCACTAGTTTTACTCACATCAACACTCTATTCCCAAACATTGGCAAAAGAAAAAGCAGTTACACACACACACACACACAAATCTTGACAGCAGTTATGATCAATACATTCTTATTGTACTTCTGCAGCAGTCAAAATCTGCAATTCTACTGCTTCTAACAATCTGAGCTACAAAATGATCATTATTATATGTTTGCTACAATTCACATTTTTATAAGTTCCTGCACTACACACTGACTGATGAAGAAATGTGCATAATGGTGCATCTCCAACAGGTGCAAAGTTAAGTGTCAAAATAAATAGAGTAGGGGCAGAAAACATTTTTTAAAAGGCCAAAGGGGAGAAACAGCATCGATAGTTTTCCCTAAACATTATTTTGATCCCAATTTTAAACATTGTCAAAGTGATTTTAATTTTTTAATCCATCATCCTAGCTTCAGTAAGAAGGCTATCTTTTTTGCCTTCAGATTATACACTGTGACATAAATGAATACAGCAAAAATCACCTAACGTAAACATTATGAGTGTGTCTATTGATAAACATACTCTGGCCTAAGGAGAACCTACATTTATGACTTGTTCTGATATACATGAGCATTTACTTTTAGGATTGCCCTATAGAGGGCACTACAAACTTGCTGATGACAAAGATGACTTCATTTCATACAGTGGGAGTTGCATAAGAAAGAAAAGATACTTTACTCATGTTATAACCCTACAGTCCAGAGTAACTACGGGAGCACGTAAGAGACATTACGTGCATCCATAGTTATGGCACCACCTAGTGAAAACCTATGGGAAATTCATGTTGCAATCCAGAGTAATTTGTTCTTATACTGGAGCAAGGACTCCCCATAGTTACTCTGTATTGCGCCCAAACTGACAAAAATTAAATGCCTTTTCTCAAATTTAAATGCCTTTTCTCAAATTTAAATGCCTTTTCTCAAATTATTTCAAGAAATACAAAGGGTTGTCAAACCTCCACCAATGACTATGCTGTTATTCTTCTTTGTTATAGATGAGTACAGTATGTCAATGTATTCATAATCACAGGCTGTGGGTGGTGCAAGCGGTCAAGACACTGCGCCTGTTAACCAGCAGGCCAGGGTTTGAGACCCGGGTCGGCCCCACAAGACAGGGTGAGCTCCTGTCCTTAGCCCAGCTCTGTGACGCCAGCTGGATCCAATCGTATTGGCTCTGCCTTTCCATTGGACTAATTCAGTGGCGTGGAGAGGGTGGATTTGCTGCTTGGGTAACAGCATAACCTCCATAAAAATCCAACCCAGGCTTTTGTGCTTCGCATGCAGCATATGCAGCACTGAGCACGATACCATAGTCTTTCAAGACTGACGTAGGCCTGCTTCATAATCATAACATCCCAGACTGTCAAGTTGACCTTGAATATTTTTGTCCTCCTTTTTTCCTCACAACAGTTATGGCTGTGAGAAGATATCTGAGAAGAAGCTCCTACACTACAGTAGGATTCAGTTCAGTTTGGTTATTAATTAATTATTTATTTATTCAATTTATATCCCGCCTTTCCTCCTAAAGGATACACAAAGCAGCTAACATTTAAAATAACATACTGAAAGTTAAAATCACACACACTAAAAAGCTAGAATCTAATAGTGAGAAAACTGTACATCCAGTAATCAGTTATGTTTAATCTACTACTTGTCCATACCAAAGTTCAGTTTTGACAATATGCTATCAAATGTGCAATGAGAAAAAAGAAAGCATACACCTCTTATTATACACATATAAGAAAGTGTACACTACTAATAAACGTTAGCACACTAGGGGTGCAATCCTAACCAACTTTCCAGGACTGGCATAGTTGTGCCCATGGGATATCCTGTAGCTGGGGGACAGTCATAGAGGCCTCCTCTAGAAAAGGCAATGTTTCTTCCCTTACCTTGGAGTTGCATTGTCCTTACTCTGGGAGATGGAAAACTGGTTAGGATTTCACATTAGAGCTGCAACTTTATGCACACTTCCCTGGGTTCATGTCCCATTGAACTCAGTTCATTGAAGACAAGCAAAGCATAGTACTCTTTATATAATTTATTTTGTCTAGCATGGGTATAGTATCAATATAAAAATTTTGAAAGTTCTCTTTTCATTTTATGCATATCCAAGTATAATATGTTGTAGGGATTTGATCTCTTTACCACCTTATTTGATCTCTTTACCACCTTTTAGCTTTATCATCTCATTGTCCCAAACTGAACAAAATGTTATATATTTTAGATATCATAAATATTATAATTATAAATGTTGCAGATCCCTTTAAATATGTTCAAAAACAAATAACTGCTCTTATTTAAAGATGTACCCAATCTCATGCCCAGCTATTCCAGTACTCAAAATGTGCTACCGTGTATCTCAAATTCTGCTTCTGCCAGCATTTGCACCCAGCGCCACTATCACCCCAATGTTTTGGGAAGTGCTTCTCCTGACTTTCTTTCCCTGTATCTCTCTACTGCTTACCTGAGAGCAGGATGGCAAAGTAAAGCTAATGGAGATGGCAAGTCAGTACAGACATGATGAGACAACCCCAAAGACCTTTCACATGTAGCTATCTGCCACTCAGGGTAATCCATATCACATCAAGTCATGGCTAGGCTGGCACTGAATGCATCTACAGTACTGTTTTAACTATTGTAAAATAGTGTGATCATGTTATGATCTTAAATGAAAACAGTGTCTCAATCAGGGGTATCAAATTTCTTTCAGCAGACCAAAAAGACCATGGCTTTCGCAGACCATGGCTCCTGCTGAGGGCCAGGAGTGACATAATTAAGCATGAAGTGACATCATTAAGCAGAAATACACACTTTGTTTTCCTCTTCCTTTGTACTATTCCTCACCTTGTGAGGCCTCCTCCCATCTTTCCCTCCCAGCGCCTCAGCAGAAAAGGTGCCACTAAAAGTGTGGCCCTCATAAAAATTGGGCCACCCTTTCAACAGTGCTGTTTTGGGCCACCATCTATTGGGCCACCACCTATCCCAGCGCCACTCATTCAACAGTGCTGTTTCCAACCATGCATAACTTTGCAACTGAGAAGCTGATGGTGTTGCTGGGAGATCCCAATTATCACAGGGATTGGAGAGAGAGCTTTCATGAACTGTATCCAGCCCACAGGCCTGATGTTTGTTACCCCCTTCTAAACACAAAATCATACAATCTATTAAAATCCTTCCCCCCCCCCATGAAAAATTTGCATCATTTCTATTAGACCAAACTGTGCCTGTTAACCAGTAGGCCAGGATTTGAGACCTGGGTCCCCACAAAACAGGGTGAGCTCCTGTCCTTAGCCCAGCTCTGCGATGCAGCTGGAACCAATTATATTGGCTCTGCCTTTCATTGGACTATTTCAGTGGCGTGGAGAGGGGGGATTTGCTGCTTGGGTAACAGCCTACCCTACAAAATAATCTACCCAGGCCTTCATGCTTCGCATGCAGCATCGAGCATGACACCATAGTCTTTCAAGACTGATGGATGCCATGTTTAATGCAAATTAATCAGGACTTGAAATAAACTAATTTTGTGTCCATCCCAAATTCCCAATAGACCTAAAACAAGCACTAGTCTATTACACAAGATAGATTAGCTCTTGTAGAAATAACATTTCTACAACAGCTTCAACCTGTTAACAATGCTTGTAAGTTGAAGCCCTCTTATCTATCATTATGTCATTTTTATTTCTCCTGTAACTCAACATTTGTTTGTACAATGCCAAATAAAAATGCCATTTGCTATATATAAACAAGCCCTCATGCAGATGTGGCAGCAAGTCATTAACACAAATTGTTAACTGAAAACCTGATTCTGGTGTCTTGCAGGTTATTCTGCATTTTGCTCCTTAAGTTTGTACTAGACATTAAAATCAGGCCATTCCTGCTGAATTGCATTTTCTCCTTTTTTAAGGTGCCACTGCAATTTCAAAGGCATTCTTGTAATGTTGTTTCTTTGAAACAAACCCAATTGTTTTCTATGAATCGAAGAAAACAATTCACATTGCCCAGTGCACGTAAACATTTTAAAATACAGAATTGCTTTATTTTAAAATAAAGAAATGTAAAAATAAAGAACTGCTACAATAAAAATAATTAAAACCCAATCTACAGAAATAATACTTATCCTGAGGTTGAGAGGCAGGGGTTGCAGCTAGGATGGCCAAGAACTCAGATTTTTGGTCAACACTGCCATTCTTACTCGGGCCTTATCATGGACCCCTATGGGTCTACTCATTACTATACCTGCTCCTGTGGTGGTTTAACTCTGAGGGCTGGAAGAGGGCATTTCTGCCTTGGAAACAGGCTTTGGATACAGAGTAACTGCTCTGCCCTAGGCAATGCTAAACATGCCCTCAACTTGCCTCTCTTGAGCTGCTTAGGCTGCCCCAGTTAGGGCAGAGCAGGTCCACCTCTCTTAGGGCACCCTATCTTGCCTTGCTCTGCCCTAAGCCTCTTCCAGAGTAACTGGGCTGGAGCATCTTGCAGTTGCTCCAACCTAGTGTTAGATAGGGCAACCTAAGGGCTCTTATGTGGACAGATTAGTTGCTATGGATTGTGCTGTTTATCTACATTATACATGTGTTTCTTTATATCCATGTTCAGAAAGAGAAAAAAATGCTGAATTCACAGGCCTTTAAAATTTGAAAAAAGGTTACTATAGCAAAACTTGTTGAATAGTATAATCCAGATTAGAATTGGTCATAATAAAGCATAGATATTGTGCTTTACTTATCATAATAAAGCATAGATACTTTAAATATGTAACAGGTCAGTTCTGCTGGTTGTTTTTCCCTTGAAATCATGTACTGTACTTCTTTTAGCTGATTTGTTGCATGATATTACAATCATTATGATTATCATTGTGGTTGGTACTATTATCCTGTCTTTCTTCCATCTAAGTCACAATGCAAGAATGCAGGAGCATGAAGTGAAAATATTTCACTTCAAGCTACTGGCTGCTTTGCCTGCACATAGAAGCTGGAAAGTCCTCTGGGAGACATTCTTTTACGCAGCCCACTTAGCAAAGAAATCACATTGAATCAATAGGACTACATGTGAATATGTTTTTATATAGGCCAGTGGTTCTCAAACTTTTAGCGCTGGGTCCCACTTTTTAGAATAGCAAGTCCGTTGGAACCTGCTGAAAAATGATGTCATTAAACTGGAAGTGAAATCATCACCAGAAATAACATTATCAAGCAGCAAAATTTTAAATACCCCAAAAGACGAAAAAAATCACTCAAGCAAATTAAAAGTTTTCACTAAATTTAAAATACAGAAGAGCTCTCTTAACCTTCCCAAGCAGTTACTGATTGATTTAGAACACAATCCTAACAATGTCTACTCAAAAGTAAGCCCCACTGAGTTCTATGGGACTTACTCCCAGGTAAGTGTGCATAGGAATGCCGCCTTAATAGTTTCTGTTTCTCTTAAATAGGGATCAAATGTGTACAACTGTGGTCTGGGCAGAAATGGATTAAAAAATATTCTCCATACATTCCAAAGTCTGCAATCTTATTCATGCCGACCCCAGGTGCCAACACCAAGTGTGCACTTTAAAAATGTAATGCAGGAAAGAATGTGAAATCTGCTGTTTTCTGCTGATGTACTGTCTTTCAGATCCAAGGATTGCTAATTATAGAATTGATGTGCTGATGATCTGGTTCATAGCACGGCACAGGCAGAAAAGATGAATGACCTACAGCAGAAATACAAATAGAAACACCTGGTAGTTCTGGATAACTGAATTGTGCCCACCTCAAGGATCGGACAAGGGGAAAGAAAAGATCTAAATTCAGTTTGGCCATTCTTCATAATGTATTTTTATGTGGTGCCACTGGGCTCATTACAGGGCTGGCAGTATAATGGTTGAATTCAAGCTTCTGGTGCTGTGTGCAACTCAGGAGGTTGCTCTATCTTTCACCAAGAGACATGGTTCTAATAAAAGATACTCACATTATCATTTTGCTCTAGTTACCTAATAATTATATAGATCAACAGACTGAGAAGCAATGAATCCTCTAATAAACACTGTGGGAAGCTTGGCACATTCAGCACATTTTAAATCAGTGATTACAGACTTCTACAGCTTGGGGAGCCACTTTCCTTGGCCACGCTTAATGACTACACCTGGATACCAATTTAGGAACTCTCTGGTATCCTGTTATTTAACTAGGCAGTGCTTTAAGCACTTGGAATGCAGTGGGGAAAAAAACTAGGGGTGGAAAGAAGTGGTCACTTCTTAAGTTTTTAATGGTATCAGAATTATCTATGTATACACTTGTGCCTCTGTGTTTGTGGGTGCAATTCTGTGCAGCCCTTGGGCCAGCACAAGGTAGCCCAGTAGTGTCACAAAAATGCTGTAAAACATTTTTCGTCACTCTCCAATTTTTGTGCCACTCTCCCAGGCACTATGGCTAGAACATGATAAATTCTCCTGGTTGAGGTTGGTAAGTGTATAGGTCTGGAAGGGAGGGGGAAGGGTGGTGAGGAAGTGAGGAAGATGCATTTTGGAGTAGGGCTGGCCAGTAGGAAGGGCTGTGGGCAGTACACTGGGGAATAGCAGTTGGGGCTGAGACCCATTACAAGCCCCATTCCTGGAAAGCTTGTGCTGGTCCAGGATGCTCTGAGTAAAACCATTAGGGTTGCTGCTGAACAGTGGGAAGGAGAAAAGTTTTCCACTGCCCTGAGGTAGTGTAGCAGCAGCCCCAAACATGTTCAGGATACAATGCAGGCTTGCTAGCCTGCCTGTTCCAGTGGAATTTAGGATTGCTCTGTACATTTTTGAAAGAGCAAGATTTCGACTAAGAAGACTGTAAACTGTTTATGGAGGGCATAATTTCAATCTCAGTTATCTGTTCTGGTGATACTGGATCCATCCAAAAATGCCTCTGCAAGGGATTGCAGCATATTTGCATGCCTCATCATATCTTTTAGATTATGAGATCTTTGGTATAGAAAAAGCACATTCTTCTGCATTTGCTATGCAAACTTCTTTGAGAGATTTTCTTTGGAAAGTGAGCTATTAATTTAATAGATAAGCAGGGGGCAAGCAATACTCCCACTGTGTTGCCATCCTTGATCCTTATTGGACTGATTCCTAAGTAGTGGTGGCAGAACCCACTAGTGATATAAGTAAAATATATGTTTTAATTCCTGCAACATAGCAAGAATGTTTAAGAGAATTTCAGTCCAACCCAATGGAGTTCAGAACATGCACTGCACTGAAAATGCACTGCACAGAACATGCACTGCTCGTGCAGCAGAACATGAACTACACTGTTGCTGAAATAGCACTATAAAGTGCTTTCAGGTAGCACACTGAATAGTGCTCTTCTGGGACAATAGCGGAAAGGCCAGAGCCATCAGCTCTCCGGCTGGTACAAATGAGCCAGCAGTGGTGATGACAAGTGCTGGATCTCATTCAACTCTTTTTCCTGTAGCCACCCTTCTCCCTTTCAATTGGACTAACACTAGCAAAATTGCTAGTAAGCATTAAGTTCAAGGAGATACAATGCAGAGCAGGAGGCCTGCAGTGGTGTAGCTAATGATCATTTAGCCTGGAGTCAAGATTAAAATGATGCCCCAGATGTGATGTCATGCCTGGGCTTTCAAAACAGTAAAAATTGGGGAAATCCACATTTAGCAACTCACTTCTCATTTGCTGTGCTGCTTCCCCCAGGCCTGCAGAGGGGTAAAGGATTTAAATCCCCTTCCACTGATGAAGTTTCCTAATCTGCCCCCTCCTAAAACAGCAAGCTCATTTTTGGCATGGCTGCATCACTGGCCAGGTGAAGATAAGGTTGGGCTATTTTACTTGCAACAAGAGTTGCCAATGTCATGTGGACTGAAGCAGCAATCCTTTACTTATTGAAGTAAGCCCAACTGAACCCAATGGGATTTACTTCTGAGAGTAGACATGCCAGGGATTACACTGTTGAACATATATTTATATTCCATAGTTCATCAGTTATGGAACATGACACAGCATTTTCCTCATCCAAGTTTCCTTATCCAAACACTGACCACAAACAATTTTGCTTGTCTTCAGCCAGAGCGCTGCATCATCTGTCTTCATTATTCTTGTTATTATATTGTTGCTGCATCTCTTAGCAACAAGTGTTGGACATCATGGTCTTAGATTGCTTTTTCTCTGTTGTACAAGGGAGATTTTTGACTTGCACCTTTTTCCTGAAGCAAGACTTCTACTTATTTCATAAACTATTTCACAGGATATACATGCATGTAAAAGTGACACCTTCCAATAAGAATGGAAAATGATTGTGTTCTATCACTTCCTGATCCCAAAGTGAGAGTATTAAGAAAGACAGAAAAAAAGACTGAAATAATATGCATGCTGCTGGGACAAGTTCAATAAACTTGTCACTGGGAAACAAGAAAAGTGAGTTTTGGAACTGTAGTTATCTACTCTTCCAAATCTGAATTTATAGGGTTCAGGATTACGCATGAATTGGTATTATAGCTGGAAATCTTGGATTCTCCTTTTATTCCTGAAATATTGGTGGAAATATAGAAAATTATTCCCCTTGCTATCTTGAAAATATATAATGCCTTTACTCTTAGGCTTGTCCCAGGTGTGCAGTTATTCTTTGGGAAAGTACATCATGAGTTTCCATCCAAAGTGGAAATCTTACAAAGTGAGATTTGTGACAGCATGTTCTCTGCAAACCAGGTTTCTTCCTAGCAAAAGCTGCACTAGACACTGCCAATCATCCTTCTCTGCTCTTGCACTGCCAATCATCCTTCAACAGACTTTCTGGGCCTGCATGAAACTCTGCAGCCACTTGACTGCTCAAAGGGATGGAAACTTTCCCCTTTAGATTTGCCTGAGGACAGTACCTCCTGCAGGACGTACAGTAGTAGGATTCATTTGCTATTTGCTTTCTGTGCCAGTGTACATAAAAGGTTGGCTCACTCGCATGAGAACAAGCTGTCGGCCATTCCTCGCAAGTGGGTATAGCAGGTAGGTATGCATTCCACGAACAGCCACAATGGTCACTCAAGTAATCAGCTTTCACACCCATGCTCAGAAAAGCAGAGTGAAAGTGAAAGCTTTCAGATGCAATTTGGATAGCTATGATATACAGTAAAACCTTGGATTGAGAGCAACCTGGATTGAGAGTGTTCCACAAGACAAGCAAACATTTCTAATAAATTTTAACTTGATAAAGGAGCGATGTCTTGCAATACAAGCAGAACATGATGTTGAATGTTAATGATCCCAACTGAACCAATGGTTTTCTCTCTCTCTGTGGGATTGTGGGTGATCATTTCCATGCTCAGATGAGGTCCCAGACAGGTTGCTTGGAAGGAAACTTTCCCCAACAGCACCTTACTGGAGGAAGCAGGGACGCACACACAGGCAGGCAGCCAGTGGATCCGTGGATCCTCCAGAATGGGAACACATAGCTCAGCTGCCATGTTGGAGCACTTCTGAGCCACTCCCCCTCTGCTTCAAGGTCCTATGGCTTCTGTTTCAAGGGGGACAGAGATTGCAGCCTCAGAGAACAAGCCTTGCATGTCTACTCTGAAGTGAACCCTATTAGAGTCAGTGGGGCTTACACCTTGCATGTCTACTTCTATTTTATATTATATTACAATATTGTAATCATTTGTATATGAATATTTGTGGAATATTTGTGGGTTGTGGAACAAATTATCTGAGTTTCCATTATTTCTTATGGGGGAAATTCGCTTTGATATACAAGTGTTTTGGATTACTGGATCATGTTTCCAGAATGAATTTTGCTCACAAACAATACTTTGCCCACAAAGTATTTCAGAATATCTACTGCTCATTATAGCCCATTTAGCACATTTACCTTTAAAATACAAGTTGATACATTTTTCACTACCTTTGATATACAAGTTGATATATCTTCTATACTCTGTGGCTAAGAGTTAACATTTATCTGTATGATCAGTTCAAAAAAAAATATTGGCTCTTACCACCATGTCTTTGTCATCACATTGGCTCTAGCAAACCGAGGAGAATGGATGTGTGTGTGTCAACTTTTCTGCATTCTTGGAAATGAGATCTGATCATGATGCGACTATTTGAAACATTTAGACATATGGAAACAATGAAGATGTAGTCAACAAACATTATAAAATTTATTCGGCCAGCAAATAAAAATGATATATAAATTGTCTCCCTGCACTGTTGACAGTTTAGAAAAGAGACATGAAGTGTACATAGCTGCTGCATAAAATCACAATATTTTCTAATACAGCAACATTTTACTCACCCTTTACTGGAACATCCATATGTTTATCAATATGTGTATTGGATGATAATCCAGAAAATTTGGAGTATGGCTGAACTTTGTATGAAAATGTTAGCTGCAACTAACTGAAATCTCAATTTATTTCAACAGAATTTAAGAATGACTATTTTGGGGTCTATACGCAGTAACATTTACATTACAGATATAATCAGACAGATTCTTTAGGCTGTCCATCATTTTCCATTTAAATTATTGCAATGATCAAACCAGTTCATAAACACTTTTACACACAGAAAAAAGAGGTGAGCACAGCCTCTGTTGTGGAGGATTACAGGGCTTGCCTGTGGGCTGGATGGAAAGGGCTCGCTGCAGGCCACATGGAGGGTCATCATGGGTTTCATCTTGCCAAGGGTGTTCAAAAATTTTGGCAGGAGGGCAACATCATCTTTCTAACACTGTGTTGGGAGCAAGAGGGAAAAAGAATTTATTTACATTTCAAATTTGAATAAATTTACATAAATGAATATATTAGAGATGGAATTTATGAATGAATGAATTAAATCAGTTCATACTCTCTAACAGAGTACAGAGAGAGTGGGAGTGAACTTCAAATCAGTTCATAAGCACATTCATACACCGAGATGGGGGGATGCATGAAGCCTCCCCAACTCTCAGGATACCATCTGAAGGTTCGGAGAAAAGAGCTTCCTTCTCCTTAGGAGGATTGCAGGACTTGCCCGAGGGCCACAAGGAAGCTTGCTGAGGGCTGCATCTGGCCCCAGAGCCAGAGTTTGGACACCCTAAGAGCTTGGGCAACCTTTTCTAGTGCAATTCAAAGTTCTGGGTATGACTGTTAAAGCCCTAGGCTTGGAACAAGCTGTACAGCACTTTAAAGATTGCCTTCCCTCATATGAATCTCCTGTGTCCTGAGGAGAATCCTCCATGTTGAGAGTGGAGGCAACCCAGAGGATGAGGCAATGAAGGCAACCCTTTTTGGTGGTATCGCCTTCTTGTGGGATCTGACACTTCTGTCTCTGTGCCAGCTGTACTCCTCTTTCAGACATTATTTAAAAAACATTTTGACTCTTCTTGTAAGCCTGGACTTGTTCAAAATTTTAATCTGTGGAAATGAGATGTTTGCTGGAATATTTCTCATCTTCTTGAGGGCAGGACATCAATGCTAAAGGAAAAATTGCCAATGGCCCATGCCAAAATTTTGTCTGCAAGCTGTAGCTGGTAATCTAGACTGGAGCACAGAGAAGGACTGTATTAAGACAGAAATGAGGAAGAAAGGGGATAAAAACCACTGGATTGGAAGTGAGTGGGAGGATGATTATGGTAGACAAAACCAGCTGTCAGAATTTATTAGAATTATTATTAGAATTATTGAAATTATTTGATACCTTTGAAATCATTCTGTGGGCTGCCTATAGTAAAGGACACGCAGCCAAGCATTGGGCAACGGCTGCAGACACACATTCCCTGACAGATGCTTCCAATCAACATTCACAGGCTCCCCGGAGAGGAGATGATAACATCACAATGCCCCTTCTCCTTTCCCAGGGGTTTGATGGTTATCAGTGATTAGCCACTTAAGGCTTGTAAAGCCAGCCAAAGCTAAGACAGGAAACTCTCTTTGTCTTCACCTGACCCTGTGGCAATAATAAAGAAGCCCAAAAATTATAAAATTAAAATAAAATTTTAATTCTTCTTCCTGTGGGAAAGGAAACTCAGATGGATCAACCAATGTCAGAATACAGCTGCTTGATTGCCACAAGTGTTCTTCATTGTACTGATGTGTAATGTCATGTCTTGCCACACATTGTTCCATCTCGGCTCAGGAAGCCACTGAAGATAAAATCTTTGATTGTATAAATCCTCTTGTTATGAACAGAATCATCTTATGTAGAGAAACAGTTGTGCTATAAAAGGTCTAGTCAATTTGGACAAAGCACTCAGTCTTTTTGTAAGATAGAAAACTCTGTCTGGCTGAGTCCAGAGCTCTGAATAAAGAAATCTCTTGCTTGCATCATCATCTCCTGGGTCTTTCCTGCTGATACCTACTTCATTCCTATTACATGATGAAGAGGCATTGTAGTCACCACTTCAAGATGGGTGGTGGCATTACAATGGCCCCACAGTTGCTCTATTAAAAAAAACTGAAAATGGTGTTGTTGCTGTTCTTGAGCAGGAGTACGTCAGACTTGTTTCATAGAGTACGCTAAACAGATTAAAAGTGTCTGCTGAGCATCAGAGAATCTTGGTGCTGCTAGCACATGAGCAACATCTTTCACCACTTGCAGCACCAGTCAAACAGTGTGCAAGAACAGGTCAGATTTTGTGCCACATAAAGCAACTTTATAGGATTGGGGCTTTACTTAGGGTGCAATCCTAACCTAGGCCGGAACAACTCATTGGTCTTTATGTTCCTGTGATGATGTAGAGAGGTAGGGCAAAATCCAGAGAAGTTTCGGGTCCATGCAGTTATGTCACCCTCTAGTGTTATCTTATGGAAAGTCACCATAAGTGTTCTGGAGGAAAGGGCTTAATTTTACTTTAGGATATGGGCCATAAGCGCATATCTGTGCACTGGCCTGACCCTCCCCCAGAAGTGGTGCAGAACTGCCTTATGGCATGGAACTTATGCTGGGGCTTAGGCCACCTAACCGGAGGTTAGGATTGAAGCCTTAATTATTAAACTAGGACACATTTTTTTTGCAAAACATCTTCAAGTGGTGGTTTCTGGGTCCCTCCCATCCAAGCAGCATAAGAATTGGACATGGTTTTTAGTTTACTAGTTGCAAATGTAATATGATCACATTCTGTAAAACATTCACAGAGGGAGGGAAAGAACTTTTTAAAAAAGTATTACTCACTGAATGGAGAGTGAGACCTGAACCTAGAGAACACCATAATTCAAATTCCACTTCACCTTGGGAAAATCACTGCCTCTTAGTCTATATGCACCCAATCTGTATATATTAGATAATAATGAGGTACCTCACAGTGCTGTTCTGAGGTCAACCATAGATTGTAAAGCACTATGCAAATTACATGTGCCATACATATGCTAAGCAGTAGTGGCAACAAAAGTTCCTGTAGTTTATCATTCACATTTGTTCTTTTATACAGAGTTGTCAAATGAACAATTATAATTCCGGTATAATTCTCTCTCAGTATACGTGGTTCTTTTGTTGATCAGTTGGCACGATAAAGACATTGTATACTGAAGGTGAGAGTTATCATACCAATCTGGAGATAAAAACAGAACTAAATCTGCTTTGTCCACATTTATGAACAGAAGACATTTTAAATAGCAGAGGCGTCTGGTAAACAAAGACGTCAGTTTAGAGTCCATTCATATTATAGCACATAATAGGCTGAATTACTTTCCTAGGACTCTAATTTAGTTGTCAAAAAATATTTGTCTGGTGCCAGATATTAAAACAACTACCTATTTCCTTTTTGGAAACGAGTAACTGACTTTGGGAGAACAATTAATGCCTCCTACACTCTTTTATTCCTGCTTTTCAGGAGCTATTAAGAATGAGATGATAAGACTGAATTTTATTTCCTGGTCTCTTTCAGTTGACACTATGATTAAATTTATGACACTATGAGTTGAATGTATCTGTCAACTGAAAGTAGTAAGAATTTACAGCACTCAGTAGATACAGAGGGGCCACCATATCCAAGAATCCCAAATCAGGTTCAGTTAACTGGATGCAGCTGCCTCTCATGCCCCACTTTCTCTGGAAGTGAGGAGTCCTGTACTCCCCGTGTCTCCAGAGAATAGGGAGGGTGTTCCCTTTATTAGCAGACTAGCAAAAAGTGTACCCGCGTTGCGGGTGTAACATTTTCCCCTATGCCATCCCCTCATGGCACAGAAACACCCCATGTGCCACTTCTCCCATGCGCATCATCCCCCCATGCGCATCATCCCCCCATGCACAACATCCCCCATGCACATCATCCCTCCATACGCATCATCCCCCCATGTGCAACGTCCCCTCATGCACAACTTTCCCCCATGCGAAACATCCGCCGATGCGCAACTTTACCCCATGCGCAACTTTCCCCTCATGCGCAACTTCCCCTCATGCGCATCGTCTGCCGATGCGCAACTTCCCCCATGCGCAACTTCCCCTCATGCACAGCATCCTCACCAGTGCAACCTCTTCCTCCGAAAAACATCCCCAGGTTCACCAGGCAAGGAGCACCATATTGGCTGGATGTTATTCAGTCTCCCATGTTAAGTGTAGGACAGAAACACGTTGCCCCCTTTTCAGCCCCTGAAGGGTTAAATTTCTCCAGATGGTTTTTGGTGGGAGTTCAGGTGACAGAAGGAACTCCCAGAATTCCATGCTTCAGGCCCAGCAGTTGGGGTGGAATGTTGATGAGTCAGCAATTCTCAATGCAAAGTATAGGGAGGAAAACGCGTTGCGCCCCTTTTCACCCCCTTCCGGTTGGAATTTCTGATAACCGGTTCTTAGTGCACCCCTCCATCACGGAAGGAACACCCACCCCAAATTTCATGCTTCTAGGCCCAGCGGTTTTGGCAGGGCGGTGATGAGTCAGTCAGTGGCTTTTCTCTTTTATATATATAGATATGGGGACATGTCTGTACTTCTCCCATCTCTACAGCTGATTAATTCTTTATCTACTAATTGTACAGGTAGATTACCCCTTATGTGGACACCTGAAATCTGCACTATTCCAAAATCCAGACATTTTTCTCTAAGGCTGCAATCCTAAACACACTTCCCTTGGCATAATACCCATTGAACACAATGGGGCATACTCAGTGGTGGGCTTCAGGAGGTTCTCACAGGTTCTATAGAACCCTTTGCTGATGAGCGCTTGGTTCTGAGAACTGGTTACTAATGTGACATAGAACCTGTTGTTAATCTAGGTTATTAGGACATAGAACCTGTTGATAATTTATTTGAATCCTACCACTGGATACTTCTAAGTAGACATAGGACTGTGCTCTAAGTCTTGTTTTTTGTAGTGAAAATATGCAAAGGTCTTGTTCTCATTCTCATATATTGCATGGATTCAGGCTGTAACTTGATGGCACTCACACAACTCAACAGGAGTTCTTGCATTTGTTCTGATATGTGGAAGTGACAGCTGACTCATACCAACACCTTACTGGTTCCTTGATGTTTCATAACAACACTTCATTGATTCTCATAAAAATCAATATCATTTTTTAGTTTCGGGGTTAAGAAAACCAACATTTTGTTGGATAAGGCAGTTGTGTTTTTCTTTTCTGGTTATTTGGTCATAACATTTGATAGAATAATAATATTTAAACAATTTATTTCTTTTACATTCTGCATGAAAGTTTACATCCAGACAAATCCAAAATTCAGACATCTTCCTATTCTATATAAACAGAAATTGCCCAAAATGCCAGATTTTACTTCAAAGGAGGAAACTTCCAAAAATAATGAGATTTGTTAAAAGGAAGTTGAAAGGGCAAATCAAGAGAATTAAAATTCACCAGAATTCTTGAAGATATTTTAGAACAATCATAGTAAACACTTAGCTAGAATGATATGTCATAGGCTGATAGAGGTACCATCCAGTCCAATAGGATTCCAAGAGTCATAGGTAAATATAACTTCTTTGTTTAGGGCAGTGATTTTCAATCTTTTTCATCTCATGGCACACTAACAAGGAACTTAAATTTTCAGGGAACACTATCAGTTGTTTTTATCATTGACAAGACACACCAGACTGTTCAAATCCCCCAATGTTCCTATTAATGAATGTCAGTCCCCAAATTCCCATGGCACACTGGTTGAAAATCACTGGTCTAGGGTAATAGTTGTTGAAGTGAGGGTCAGGACCCTCATTTCAGGGGGTTGCGAAATGCTGGATGCCGCCATCTTGGAATCTAGCACTGGGAGTCTCTATTTTGGAATGTGACACTCAAGCTGCAATCCATACTTTCCTGGGAGTAAGGTTGCAATCCTAAAGACATTTTCCTGGGAGTAAGATCCATTGAACACAATGGAACTTTCTTCTGAATAGACTTGGAGGAGCTCTGGCATCACAGTGATGTCACTTCATTTGCCTTATAATTTCCAAAGCCCCAAAATGTATCCCAACTATTCTTAGCAAATGTTTTTCTCTTCTAAATTTATCCCAATTAGACTGGGTCAAAGGCCATGGTAAACTATATATATAATCATGTGCAAATAATAAGCTTATATCCCAATATCTTGTAAACATTCATGGTTGCAAACAAAAAGCCTATACAGAGGGGAAAGGAGAGAAAATGTTCACATTTCCAGTTAGAAATGATTAATTAGCTATTAATTGTGGCACTTGGAGCAGAAGTTGCTTCAGGCTTTAATGCTGGAATACTGGATGTGAACACATATTTTTATGGCACAACATCTCCTTATCGGGAGAAAGGCATTTTCAATTGTGAGCCCTTTCGGGAAAGGGACTCAGTAGCCCTTAATTTTTTATTTTCTTTGTAAGCCACTTTGTGAACTTTTTAGTTGAAAAGCATTATAAAAATACTGTAGATATAAACCCAATAAATAAAGAGAACCTCTCTTTGAACTGTAAAATCCTCTTGAGAGTTAGAAAGCCTGCCCATGTAAATAATCTCGAATTAAAGAAAGGGGAGAAATCCAATTACCAGAAAAGCGGTATATAAATACCTGTGTTTATTTGTTTGTTTACTATTGTATAATGCCCATAGGATCAGTAGGATTTTGCTTTTCATGTTTGAAACTGCAGTCACAGTTCAGCTAATGAATTTACAGGTGTTTATTGCCTTAATAATCTTTTTATACTTGTAGCGCAAAACCGTTCATTATGTTTAACGTATCATTAACCTGGATTTGCTAAATTTTTGTTTAATAAGTATAGGCTATGTGGGATGATCCTGACTTGCGACCAAGGCAGGTGAGGGCAGAAGCATTAATCCTTTATCCATCTGTTCCGCATCTTAACCTGTATTGCCACTCCTCTGCTGCTCTTGCCCTGATAGCACAATCCTAATCCCCAATTAGGCCAGCACCAGTCCTGGCAGGCATATGTCCTATGCTGACTGGGGGGGGTGGGGGGGGGCACAAGTGTGCCATAAGGCACTTCTGTGCAAGTCATGGAGGGTGGGGTTAGGCCAGTATTCCAGCCTCCCCACACCACTGTGAGTGGTGTGAAACAGATGAGTTGTGCTGGCTTAAACTGGTTAGGATTGAAACCTCAATGAATGAATCAGGACTTCCATTGGCCAAATCTACCCTTTCCCTCATGATCACTGTCAGAACAACCCAAACACCCAGTTATCCCTTTCACCAGCTGGGGTTGTTGCAAAATTCCTTAAGGCACTTTTGAACCACTTCCATGCACCAGCCTCCCCATGCCACTATGGGAACAGGATGATGGATGAGTTGTGATGGCCTAAATGGGTTAGAATTGCAAATCACTCCTCAGCCCCAGTTGCAGCTGCATAGCTAATGATCATGCAGCCTGGTGCAAAGCTCAAAATGTTGCCCCAGAAGTGATATCACAACCGGAAGTGATGCCATCCAGAGAATTGAAAAGAATTTTTTCCTATGCAACAACAAAATTAAATTTAGGGTGCAATCCAGAGTAACTATGGGGAGTTCTTGCTCCGGTGTAAGAACAATTTGCTCTGGATTGCAATATGAATTTCCCATAAGTTTTCACTAGGTGGTGCAGTAACTACGGGTACACATAATGTCTCTTACGTGCACCCGTAGTTACTCTGGATTGTAGGGTAAATTAAGTAAAAATATGAAAATTGTGCCCCTTTTCGGTTAGGGATACTATTCTGGGCCAAAGAGGAATGGTTATTCTTTCCCTGCTAAATATAAGAGGAGCACCACTTAGCAGTGCCTGTATACCCTGTTCACTGTATTATTATATATCTACAGTGGTGCCTCACATAACAAGTTTAATTCATTCCAGAAGCATGCTTGTTATGTGAAACATTCTTTATGTGAAGCAGATTTTCCCATAGGAAATAATGGAAACTCAGATGATTGGTTCCAGAACCCAAAAAATATTCTTATAAAAATATTAACTGGATGTAAAAATGATGACAAAACACTGGAATTGAATTCAAAACATGCATTCAGTGTGCATGATCCTATGAAATCTACTTAGGCTGCAATCCTAAAGACACTTTCTTGGGAATAGGCATGGGTAGACATTGTTAGGAGGCAGCAATCCAAGACACTTTCAAAGTGTCTCCCCACTTTCTCTTCCTCCTGAGCCTCTCTCTCCCCTGCTCCTTTCTGGCTAGCCATGAGCTGCTTTCCTTTTTTCCACTGCTGCTGTCTCCCTCTTCCCAGCAGATGCCCGGCCACAGGAGGAACAGCGCGGAAGTGTTGCTTTCGCTATTGGCAGGCGCGCTAGGCAGCCCTGACACTTTTTAAAAGGGCTGCCGGCCAGCGTGTCTGCCCCAACTGCCAATGAGTGTGCTTGTTAAGTGAAGCAACACTTGTTATGTGAGACAGAATCCTAGAGAAATTTTTGCTTGTTATATGGATCACTCGTTAAGTGAGGCACCACTGAATATGGAAATGAGAGCTGATTCATTTTAACACCTTATTTGTTCCATACAGTATCAGAATTGCACCTCATTGGCTCTCAGAGAAATCAGTATCATGGGAAAGTTGAGTTAAGAAAATCTTCTTTTTGTTTCCTCAGGCTTTCATTTTCTGGTTAATTGGCCATAACTTAAGCTAGACTATAGATGTTATATATAATATATAACATTATAATGTTTTATTGCATTCTGCATTAAATTATCTTTCCAATTATATATAACATGATGATATTATCATTCATACATAGCCAATTTTTCACATTTTTAGCCACTAGTTTAGCCACTAGTTAAGTTTTTTCACCTTTTTAGCCACTAAAGGTTAGTGCAGCTGCAAGCCCTGCAACACCTAGCTATGCCACTGACCAGTTGTAACACATGTATAATAATACTCACCCTATTAGAATGCTGTTGCAAGGTTTATCACATGATTATTCAGCTAAAAACTATACACTTCCAGTGCAATCCTAACCAAAAATAAGATCCATTATGCTTAGTGGGACTTACTCCCAGGAAAGTATCTATAGGATTGTAGCCTTAAATGTGCAATACAAATATTAAGTACTATTAAAAATAAGCTGCCAAATGCCGAATGTTTGTGATATCTTTTATCACCTCAGTTACAAATAGTTTTCAGTAGTAGTAGTTTTCATGAACTGGGAAGATCTCTTTATTGCCCCCCCCCCCCGTTTTTTTAGGCAAGCACCTTATAAAAGGAAAAGGAGGATCATGAAGAGATCTTCCCAGGACATGTCCTCACAAGGCCAATAAAGAGGACATGTCCTGGGAAAATCTCTTTATTGCCCCCCTTTTCCTTTTGAGTTTGAGTTTCCATTGTTTTCTACGGGAAAATATGCTTCACTTAAAGAGCGTTTCACTTAAAGAACATGCCTCTGGAACGAATTAAGCACTTTATGTGAGGCGCCACTGTACTTCTGAATTGGGTTGTAGCGCTTAGTGGTTGAAGGCACTGTGCCTGTCAATCTGAAGATCAGCAGGTCTGCAGTTTAAGACATAAATACAGCAAGACGGAGTGAGCTCCCGTCCTTAGCCCAGCTCCTGCCAACCTAGAAGTTTGAAAGCACGTAAATGCCAGTGGATAAATAGGTACCACCTCGGTGGGAAAGTAAACAGTGTTCTGTGTGCATGTGGGCCTCATGTCCAGAGAGGTGTCTTCGCACAACACTGGCTCTATGGCTCTAGAAATAGGAATAAGCACTGCTCCCTAGAGTTGGTCATGATTAGCAGGACAACCTGCGAGGGTCACCTTTATGTTTTACTACTGAATTGGGTGAGACTTATCCTGCAATCCTAAAGACACTTTCCTGGGAGTAAGACCCATTGAACATAATGGGGCTTACTTTTGAATAGACAGTTAGGATTGTGCTCTTCGTTCTGAGTTAACATATATAACACTGGCCTAAATTAAGTGTGCCCACAGGTCGCTCTGCCAGTTGTGACTGACTATAAGGGCAGTGTTCATCCCTGTTACAACACTGAAGAGTCAGCATTGTTCAAAGATGTCTCATATAGCTGGCATAAATAGATGTCAAAGGTCCATGGAACACTGTTACCTTCCCAACAAAGTGGTATATATTTATCTACTTGCATTTACACTATATGCTTTTGAACTGCTAAGTTGGCAGGAGCTGGGCAAGTAATAGGAGATCACTACAGGAATAACTTTTAGGTACTGTCATCCACTTACACATACTGTCAAGTACTGTACTTGAATAGTACTGTCATCCAGCCCCAAGTCTGACCTGAATGTTCTGTTTTTGAGAGCCAAAGAGCACAAACCTAACCATGTCTACTCAAAAGTAAGCCCCATTGTGTTTAGTGGGTCTTACTTCCAGGAAAGTGTCTTTAGGATTGCAGCCAAATACTCTTAAACAATTTAAATGTAGTGATTGAAGTACCAAGAATTTCTTTGATTTATCCTTTTCCGGCTTTGAAGGATAATGAAGATTTTTTTCCCCCAGGATACAAGGCTAAAAAATACAGGGTGACCATATGCCATAACCAAAAAAGGACAAGGTCCTCCAAAATGTAAGTAAGATCTGGGAGTAAGATCCATTGAACATCTTTTGAGTAGACATGGTTAGGATTGTGCTGTTAAACTCTATATTGCTTATTATTAAATTTTAAACTATCAGATATAGAGTACAATCCTAATCATGTCTACTCAAAACCTTGACTACCCATTTTATTTACTCCCAGGAAAGTGGGACTTTAGGTCTGCAGCCAGAATTTATAACATATGAATTCCAAAAAGGCTACATACTCACAAGGAAAAGGAGGACAATTAAGTTTTTTTCCTGGACACAAGGCTAAAATCCAGGACATGTCCTGGGAAAAGGGGATATATGTTCACCCTAAAGAAAGAGGATGTGTCCTGGGAAAAGGGGACATATAGTCATCCCAAAAAAGAGGACATGTCCTGGAAAAGGGGGACATATGGTCACCCTAAAAAAAGAGGACATGTCCTGGGAAAAAGGGACATATAGTCATCCCAAAAAAGAGGACATGTCCTGGAAAAAGGGGACATATAGTCATCCCAAAAAAGAGGACATGTCCTGGAAAAGGGGGACATATGGTCACCCTAAAAAAAGAGGACATGTCCTGGAAAAAGGGGACATATAGTCATCCCAAAAAAGAGGACATGTTCTGGAAAAAGGGGACATATGGTCACCCTACCTGAGAAGAAAGAAGAAGACTTCTTTCTTGACTTGTGCGTCATGAAAGCAGATATTCTAAAGAAAAATGGTTTGGGGAAAAGTGTCACCACCACCACCCCAGCCTGTCACGGGCTTTCCCGGCTGCCTGAGTGACTCATGAGGCATAAGTGGATGTGAGGGAGAGAAGCTTATGCATCTTTGAGCCAAAGGACTCTGGCTGCCCAGTTTCCCGCCCTCGCCTGGCTGGCTGCCTGCCTGCCTGCCCTGGAGTTCTCCTCCCAGACCACTCAATCACCACCACAGCCCTCAGAGCTGCTGCTGCAGCAGTAGCAGGGGCGCTTGGAAGCCAGCATCCTTGACCCCCTGGTCTCCATACTTGGGGAGGAGGAGGAAGGGGGGCTCCTTACACCTGGGAACACTTTTCTCCTCTCCAAAGCCAAGCAGCCTCTCCAAAGCAGTTGAAAGAGGGCAACTGCCCAAGATGGGCATCCTCTTTCAGCTTCACACACTCAGTTTCACCCCAAACTCTAGGACTGGAAGAGTATTATTTGGGGGGAACTCCAGTACTGAGGGAAACCCCTGAGTGTAGAGAGCAAGGAAGGAGCCATCCTTTACACATACCCTGCCAACTTCTGTCTCTTTTCAGGGTGAAAACATGTCCTCTTTTTCCAGGACGTATCTTTTTTTTTTTTTTTGAAGACTTGTGTCCTGGGAAAAAATCTTTTGTTTTCAATTTCCTTGTGACCAGGTAGCATGTAGCCTTCTGGTAATTAATAAATTTTATGTAGTAAGTTCAATGTAATAACAGGTCCAACCTTACTCTACACAGATTTTTTAAAATGTGAATTTGACTCAACTTGAAATGCCAATGCAAATCACAGTTCTTTTTTTAAAAAACCTGCTTTTTTACTGTTGTAAAGAGGCAGTCATGCAAGCCAGTCATGCAAGCAAACATTCAATTTTCAGTCCCAGAATCAAACCCCTTCAGATATTGAGGCACTACTTTATTCAACTGGGGCTGTGGGTGGCGCAAGTGGTTAAGACGCTGTGCCTGTTAACCAGCAGGGCAAGGTTTGAGACCCGGGTCAGCCCCACAAGACAGGGTGAGCTCCTGTCCTTAGCCCAGCTCTGTGATCCAGCTGGATCCAATTGTATTGGCTTTGCCTTTCCATTGGACTAATTCAGTGGCATGGAGAGGGGGGATTTGCTGCTTGGGTAACAGCCTATCCTCCATAATAATCTAACCCAGGCATCCGTGCTTTGCATGCAGCATATGCAGCGCTGAGCACGATACCATGGTCTTTCAAGACTGACAGAGGCCTGCTGCTTATTCAATTAGATGCAATAAAAACATGGCAGTGGGTCTTTAAATCTATTTTCCCACTGTTTATACATTGATTTTTTTAATCCCCAGGTAGTTCTGGAACAGAAACCTAGAGGATAACAAGGAACACCTGCAGTTTTAAATTTAATAATAAGCAATACAGTGTTTAAATTAACCACATGAAAGCAACGTATGCAAGTGTTTTTAGCTCTTATTTTGTCACAATCTAAATTTTTCTTGTGCGTCCCACATTTTGGGAAGAACTTATCCTCTTTTTTGGTTATGTCATTTGTTTTGTTCTGTTTTTCCAAGATATATAGATCATAGATCAAAGAGTTTGAAGGGACCCAGTGGATCATCTAGTCCAACCCCCTGCCTGTAGCAGGAAATCCTTATCTTGTGGGAACCCGGGTCTTGAAACCTCGCCTGCTGGTTAACAGGCACTGTGTCTAAGCCTTAATATTGAAGGCTTAATAATTTGAATAACCACGTGTTCCGAACCCAGGGGTGATTACCTATAAGCCAAACAAACATGACCACAGCAGGCCTCCAGTTGGATCTGGAGGCCTTCTGAACACAGCCTCTGCAACCTTCAGAATGTCTTTATAGCTAAAAACAGAAAAATCCTTTACAGTTCCCTATATCCAAACAGAACACATCTCCCATGGGGTTGGAGGCCCTGAAAATCCATGGAATTCTTTTTAAGTCCTTTGCCCTCGAAAAAAAATCTTCAATGTCCTCCTTTTCCTTGTGTCCTCCTTTTCCTTTTCCTTGCAGCATGTAGCCTTCTTGTAATTCATAAAGTATATTTAATAAATTGAAGTGCAATCATAAGCATGTCTACTTAAATGTAAGTCCCACTGTGTATTGAATGTAAGTCCCATTCAATAGTATTCACTCCTAGGGAAGTGTGGTTAGATGGCAGCCTAAGGCTGCAATCCTAGTCTCCATTAAGGCTGGCCTAAATCCCTGGCATAAATCCTCTGCTGACTTGAGGGTGAAACAAAAGTGCAGTAAGACACTTCTATGCCACTCTTGGGTGGGTTATGCCATACACTGACCTTCTTACACAATAATGTAAATTTAGGCTAAGTTCAGCGTGCCTAAATTTCTTAGGATTATGCCCTAAATGTAATACGTAGTTCTAAATTTAATGATACATAATAAAGGCTGCAATCCTAAGCACACTTTCCAGGAAGTAAGTACTACTGAAAATAGTAGTGCTTACTTTTGAGTAGAAATACTTAGGATTTCACTGATAGTTTTGAAATTATTATATAGTTTATCATATATTACATGATGTATAATATTTATTATGTTATATAATATGTTATTATATAGTTTAACCCTTAGACGACCATATAAAAATAGCAATCCTAACCATGTCTACTCAAAAGTAAGCCCCATTGTGTTCAATGGTTCTTACTCCTAGGAAATTATATGTAGGATTAGTCTTAGGATGCAATCCTAAAGACACTTTCCTAGGAGTAAGACCCATTGAAAACAATGAGGCTTTCTTTTGAGTAGACGTGGTTATGATTGAGCTCTTTGTTAACCACATGAAACAACATAGTTGAGTGTTTTTAGCTTTTATTTTGTCACGTCCTACATTTTTCTTGGGTGCCCTACATTTTGGGAGAACTTTGTCCTCTTTTTTGGGGGGGGGTTATGACACA
Source organism: Cryptoblepharus egeriae (assembly GCA_030015325.1). Classification (NCBI taxonomy): domain Eukaryota; kingdom Metazoa; phylum Chordata; class Lepidosauria; order Squamata; family Scincidae; genus Cryptoblepharus; species Cryptoblepharus egeriae. The sequence goes on from JAREYC010000002.1 coordinate 169,149,035, forward strand.
TGGTCACCCTGGTTTCACCCCAACCTGTGGACTGGGAGAGTATTGGGGGTGGGTGGGAGAAGGACTCCAGAGTCACCCCTTCCAGACTTCTGTCTCTGACTTCCTAGGGGGTTTTCCCCCTGTGCCTACTCCAGTGGAGACTCCTTTAGTCCTTTTGGGGAGGGGGCTTAGAAAGACTGGAGCCCCCCCTCTCCAGCTCTCTTCCTCGAAGCAGCCACTGCCTGACCACCCCCAGCAGCAGAGCAGCCCAGCGCGCAAAGCGCTCAGTCATTCTTGCGCAGTCGGGACAGGCACCTGGAGTGGGTCTCTCTCTTCCCCTCTTTGTTGTGGGAAACGGGTTACCTGGCCGGCCAGTGGATGCTGCCATAGGAACTCGGGCACCAGCGGCAGAGGGAGGGAGAGGACATTGCTCACCACAGCACTCAGGACATTGGATGCCCAGCTTGGCTTGCAGAGGCTGCGCGGAAGGAACCTGCTGGAGAGGAGATCCTGGAGGGCTTGGCAGCTCCAGAGCACAGCAGAGGGTAAGTATTGGGGAGGGTGGAGCAGGGTGTCCCAACTTGGGGGTGGAAAGTCTGCTCTTGGGGCGCCTGCACTCGTCTCTTGTTCCAGGGAGAGGTGCTTGATTGACAAGTCTTTGCAGGAGCCACCAGAAGCCTCCTCTACTCCTCAGAGTAAACTTTTGTACTGTAGGGGAGAGCAAAGAAGCCTTCATGTAAGTTGTTTCCCCCACTTTCACTGGAAAGGACGCCTCCCTCTGGATTTACTCTGGCTTCTTAGGCGACAATCCCAGCCACACTTTCCTAGAGATAAGTCCCATGGACTGGCTTCTGAGTAGGAAGGCTCTTAACAGCCCAATCCCTTATATATGCCTATTCACTCCTATTGCTTAGTGGCACATTCTACTAACTTACTACTCAGAAGTAAGTCACCAAGCACGAGGCTTGCTTCTGAGTAGGCAGGCTCATTGTAATACAGCCCCATCTTTTTGCTTGCCTGCTCAGAAGCAAGTCCTATGCTTAGTGGCTTACTACTAACTTACTACTCAGAAGTAAGCCGGTAAGGATGGGACTTGCTTCTGAGTAGGCAAGCTCATACAGCCCAAACTTATGCCTGCCTACTCAGAAGCAAGTCACATGGAGTTCAATGGGGCTTACACCCAGAAAAGTGTGGCTATGATAGGAAAGCATGCTTTGCTTAGGATTGCAACCTTAATACGCTGTGCATGTGTGAGTTGACTGGCTTGCCTGCAATCGTTGTCATATCTCCACATACAGTACTCTACTTTTCCCTAAGATCAGTTCCACCACCCCCACCTCTACCAGTGGCGGAATAGTTCTAAAATAGCAATCCATACGAGCAACTTTGAGACCAATCTTATGCAGGTTTACTCAGAAGTAAATTCCATATAGTCAGTAGAGCTTACTCCCAGGTAAGTGTGGCTAGGATCACAACCTTTATCCAGTTATTTATCTTCTTTCCTTTCATTCCCTCCCATATATATTTTTTTACTCCAACTTTATTTTCTACTTGCTCATCATCACCAATTTCAAAGGAAAGTTAGTGATGAGCAAATAGAAAATAAACTTGGAGTATTTTCTCCACTTTTGGGACATTACTATTCTTCAGATTCCCACCCCCTTTCAAGCTATTCAAAGTCTGCTGGGGAAATGAGAGAGAAGAAATCAGCGTCTGAAAAGTTGAGACAAATATTCCCTTCGGGAGGTTTGTCATCTTGTTGATGATTAAGCTGGGATAGATGTGTAAGGAACCTTTTGGTTTTTCCCTAGCCAGGGTGATCCTATGCTTCCCCTCTTTCCAGGACATGTCCTGGATTTTTGCCTCATGTCCTGGAAAAAAAATTTCAGTGTCCTGCTTTTCCTTGTAAGCTGGCAGCATGTAGCCTTCCTGTAATTAATAAATTATATGTAATAAATGATATGTAACAGTTCTAAATTGAATAATAAGTAATTTAGTGTTCAAATTAAACACATAAAGCAATAAACAGTATATGCGTGTTTTTAGCTTTTATTTTGTCATGTCCTACATTTTTCTAGGATGCCCTACACTTTGGGGGGCCTTGTCCTCTTTTTTGGTTATGGCAAAAGCACCCAGTGCTTTTGTGTTGCTTTTCGTGGAGCAGGACAACCACAGTTGTCTTCACTTGATGTGGAAGAAACAAGGGCAGCCTTCTGGTTTCCTCTGGGTTTTATGCTCAGATACATTAATATCTGGAGGTCTAGTAGACTCTTTTCAGCAGTCTCTGGATCTTACTGTCTGTATCTGACAGTCTGTAAGCAAAACTAGGAAAAGAATTCCAGGATAGGCAACCTGGAGGTTAGGAAGGAGACAGGAGCTTCTCAGTTTAGGTGAGGCTGGGGCCCAAAGCGAGTAAACTGTGTGCAATAATGCAGCAGCCAAGTTGTAAGGGTGCTTTCTGGTTTTTTATACTAAGGTGCTATAACTGTCTGCATGGTGACCATAGGTCCTCTTTTCCCAGGACATGCCCTCTTTTTTAGTCTTCTACCCTTGGGAAAAATCTTCATTGTCCTTTTCCTTATGAACAAGCAGCATGTAAGTTTCTAGTAATTAATAAATTATATGTAAAAGTTTTAAATTTAATAATAAGTAACATAGTGTTTAAATTAACAACATGAAAACAGTGTATATGAGTGTTTTCAGCTTTTTGTCATGTACTACATTTTTCTTAGATGTCCTACTTTGGGGGGGGGGGGGGCTTGTCCTCTTTTGTGTTTATGACATACAGTCATCCTGGTTGTCTAGAAAACTGAAAGTTGGAGAAAGTGGTTGCAGTAGCTTTCCCCTACTGCTGCCTACTGCTGCTCCTCTTGGGTGGATGTCAGACATTATCCAACTCATCTCTAGTAACATTCAGAATAATTGGATCATGATCATTAATAATGAATGTTATTATTATGTTAATTATTTAATTAACATAATTAATATTTTAATTATTATTGTGAATTATTTAACAGTGGATCATGTTAAAAATGTGAACATGTCCACAGTGAACACCTTTGAACATGTCCACAGTGCCATTCTCTCATAATGCTACCCCCAGAGGTAGGGAGGTTTAAAGAAATAGTTCCAGGCAAGACCGCATGAATTCTGGCCTTACTGTAAACTCTGTAACGCACATTTTAGAAACTACATAGGTTTACTCACAATGTCTAGTAAGTATAATCTGATGCTGGAACTCTACAGAGGCGGTAGTTTGCATTAACAGAGTGGAAACAGAGTGCTGGATGATAGCTTTCCAAAGTCACTGAGTATATGGATTCAGACATATCCTATATTTGCAGCATGGAAGCTATATGCCAGTTGCCAAAGCATGATTCAAAACACATTTACTTAGAAGTGGAGTAGGTGCTGTTGCGTTCACTGGGATGTACTTCCTAGTAAGTGCTTAGAATTGTAGCCTTAACAATGTATTGTGCTCACAAGTACAGCTCTAACTTCACGGCAAGATGGTCATCACTGTGCGCTTTGCTGGCCATACAGCAAAGCAATCTTTAGCACATGCCTAATGGCTCAGAAATGTGGGAAGTAGGGTAGGCATAGCAAAATGTATCTCACCGCAAAGCAAGGGGCTGATTCAAACGTTACCTTTGCTGCATACAATAATTTTTGTCAATAACTCTCAGTTGCACTGATAACATTTCAGGATCTACAATGTGTTTGTGCTTCCTATATCAGTGACCTAAAAGAAAAGGAGAGATACTGGTATAAGGAACTGCAAACATTACAAGAGCAATGTGAGAACTCATAACAAAAGCGCTGCTTTTGAACTCTTCCTGTCATCTCATCTTTTTTTAGTGGATATAATCCTCAAGTCTTCTCTAATATCTTCTCCATAAACTATGCCTTTATCTTAAATATGCATGTATATCTTGTGCTTCTCTCCTTCTTCAGAGGAAGATAAGATTATGATCATTGAATATACTTGCTTCACTCAACAAGACTTGATAAAATCAGTTTTTAAAAACCTCAATTTTTACAACTTTCTGTAGTCTGGGCAGACAGGACAAAACTAGATGGAATACAGTACATATATCCATGATTAGGATCTCCAATGATTTGTTCTAATCAGTCCCAGTCAGCTGCTTTAAAGATTGGGTAGGTGGCACCTTTCCCTCTAGTGCCCTTTTCTCAATGTAAACTGTCCCTTTTTAATTACATAAGTGACAAAAGTTTCGGATGCTCTATCTATCTTCCATGGTTACTACTAGCCATGGGTGTGTTTGATTTGTACCCTTCTAACAGGGCAATGAGACGGAAAAGTGGGATAGAAAAACAGTAAATTAATAAATATATTTAGCAGGGAGAGAGTAACTGTCCTCTTCAAGCCCAGCACTGTGTCTTTTGTAGTGAGTGTTTGATGGTATTCTTCTACATCTTTTTAGCTTGTGAACCATTTTGGGACAGGGAACCATTTAGGCATTTGTAAGCTGCAGTGGTTTAGTGGTTAAAGGTGGTGTGCCTGTGAACCTGAAGATCAGTATGGGCACAATCCAGAGTAACTATGGGAGTCCTTGCTCTGATGTAAGAACAATTTACTCTGGGTTGAAATATGAATTTCCTATAGGTTTTCAGTAGGTGGTGCTGTAACTATGTCGACATAAATGTCTCTTACGTGCTCCCATAGTTACTCTGGATTGTAGGCTAAGTCAGCAGTTTGAGACCTGAGTACTGCAAGGTGGAGTGAGCTCTCATATTTAGCCCAGCTCTGGCCAATCTAGCAGTTTGAAAGCATGTAAATGCAAGTAAATAAATAGGTACCACCTCAATGGGGCCAGGATACCACATGTGGCAGATCCTACTGCTGTTCCTGGGCAGCACGATTCAGCTCTGGGCTGTTGTGGCTCTACCTGTGGTAAGAAAATGTGATTCCCCTTGCCCTGGGCTGTATGCTGGATATGGGCAATCCAGTCTCTCCCATTCCAGCACAATTTAGGATTGTGCTGTTAAAGATTTATTGTTAACTTAAATTCTCAAGATATAGCTTACTTAGGCTACAATCCTAACCACACTTTCCTGGGAGTAAGTACTATTGAACACAATAGTACTGAATAGACAGGCTTATGATCGCATTGAGAGTCTGGGATGTTTGACGTGTGTTCTGTTATCCCTTCACCCCCAAATCCAGAGTAACTACGGGAGCACATAAGAGTCTTTACGTGCACCCATAGTTACTGCACCACCTAGTGAAAACTTATGGGAAATTCATATTGGAATCCAGAGTAAGTTGTTCTTACACCGGAACAAGGACTGCTGGTAGTTACTCTGGATTTTGCCCTAATTTGTCACCCCATTTTGGCATGCTTCGCATGCAGCATATGTAGCGCCAAGCACGATACCAGTCTTTCAAGACTGACAGAGGCCTGCTTTTGGCAACAAACAAGTGGTAGATTGTAGACAGAAATTGGAGAGTCTTGTTGCTGGCAGTTCTTCCGCTATATGAATGTCTTTTAAATTCCCATTTGTAAACATATGGATTCTGTCCTTTCTAATCATGTGTACTCACAATTCTCAAGTAGCTAACAACAAAAGAAACATAAGCAGAGATGAGGGCTGCAATCCTATAACACCTTCCTGAGAGCAAGTCCCATAAAACACAATGGGACTTACTTCTGAGTAGACATGTTTAGGATTGTACTAGAGGTCAAGATTCTGTTTTAAAGACTATTCTTTACTATGGGTTAAGGCAAAATTGCTTTCTCTTTAATAATTCTTTCATGGCAGACAATTTAAAAGATATGGGAAAAATTAAAGACAGTTCTTGATTACAAGCCTGATTGGGAAATTTCCTAACTTTTCCTAATTCAGAAACAGAGCTTAAAAATTATTGCTGCCTTTACTCTGAATTTATATACAGTGGTACCTCGCGTAACAACTGATCCATGTAACAAACAAAAATTTCTCTAGGATTCTGCTTCACATAACAAATTATGCTTCATGTAACAAGCACACTCATTGGCAGTTGGGGCACAAGCGCTGGCTGGCATCCCTTTTAAATAGCATCAGGGCTGCCTAACGTGCCTGCCCATAGCAAAAACAACACTTCCGCACTTTTTATCCTGTGGCCGGGTGTCCACTGGGCAGAGGGAGAGAACAGCAGTGGAGAAGAAGAAAGCATCTCAGGGCTAGCCAGAAGGGAGCAGGGGAGAGAGAGGCTCAGGATGAAGAGAAGGGAAAGTTGGGAGCTTTGAAAGTATCTTTGATTACAGCCTCCTAACCATGTCTACTCAGAAGTAAGCCCCATTGTGTTAAATGGGTCTTACTCCCAGAAAAGTGTCTTTGATTGTAGCCTCCTAACCATGTCTACCCAGAGGTAAGCCCCATTGTGTTAAATGGGGTTTTCTCCCAGGATAGTATCTTTAGGATTGGAGTCGAAGGCTGCGATCCTAAACACACTTTCCTAGGAGTAGGTCCCATTGAATACAATAGGACTTGTGAGCAGACATGCTTAGGATTCCACTGTTAGTAGACTTCATGGGATCATGCACATTGAATGCATGTTTTGAATTCAATTCCAGTGTTTTGTCATCATTTTTACATACAGTTATTTTTAATATGAATATTTTTTGGGTTGTGGAACCAACCGTCTGAGTTTCCATTATTTCCTATGGGAAAATCCGCTTCATGTAAAGAACATTTCATGTAACAGCCATGCCTCTGGAACTAATTAAATTTGTTACATGAGGTGCCACTGTATGTCTTATTTAGGTTTTTAAAGACAAATTCCTCTGTGTGTATTTAGGTGTTATTTATGATGTCCTTTACAAGGATACAGCTCCACATTGCTGTTCAACTGCAAAAGTGTACTTGCATATATGTGAATATACCTCAGCTTGGCATAATACACACAGCTTCACACAGAGATATTATGCTTCATATATTATCTTTGCTTGGCACATTATCTTTACTTAGCACAGTTTCAAGCAAAGTAGAGATAATATGATACATAGGTAATGTTGCCCTGAAGAATATACTTAGAGAATACCATACAACCTAACCATTACAGGTTGAATCTTGGCATCCATGAAGTTTTTATTCCAGGAAATCCATGGATCCTGATTTTTATGTTAAACGAAAGCAATTGAAGTTAAACCCTTTAAGGCAGAGATTTAAAAATAGCTGGCTTACTGTGGTAAAGGGGCAGGCAAGCAGTCAGGCATTCAATCACTCTTCCCCTCTTTGCAGCTTTATTACAACTAGGAGGCAGACCCTCCCGTCTCCCTGGAGTGAGCAAAAGAATGCAAAACAAATTCAAAACTGATTATAACTTTGTATTCTTTTGTTGCTCTGGGGAAGGGAAGAGTCTGCCTCCCTGCTGAAACCCAGGTCCAGTGACCATTCTGCACCAATGTGAATAGGATATTCTGCACCAATGTGATTAGTGCACCAATCACATTGGTGAATAGGATGTTCTGCACCAATGTGCACCAATGGATGTGCACCAATAGGATGTTTTGCACCAATGCTGCACCAATGTGAATAAGATGTTCTGCACCAATGTGATTAGTACACTAATCACATTCTGCACCAATGTGATTAGTTGATATGGCTGTTTTATTTCTTTAATGTACACACTTTTAATAAAATGGTTTTAGAGACTTTGAATATAGTTCTTGCTAGAGTAATTCTGTTCATCTCTGATGCCACAAAAATCCAGTTAGCTTTTGCTAATGGATTTACATGACAGCCACTCTGGAATGTGTACTAGATCTGCCATCTAAATTAGGATCACTGAACAATCTGAGTTGGTCATCTACCCTGAGTCTTCTCCCCATTATCCAATGAGTCATTATGCTGAGTCAGAAAGGAAAGCATCTAAAAGAAAATTCAGTTTACATATGAGTAAATGTGGTGAGACGTGGAATTTTTTGCATGGCAAACTTACGTATGTGCTGTCTTGAAGTGTGTAATGGTAAAAAGTGTTCAAATTGATGACAAAAGTGTTGTGTGATTATTTCCTTGCTCTTTTGGTTTTGGATTTAATATGACATGTATACTTAGAAATGGATGAAAGGGTTCAAAAGTTCTGAAAGTTGTCTCCTGTAGAAACTATATCGAGTAATGTTAAATCTATGGTGTCTGGCCACAATGACCTACAAACATGGATGTTATGCACTTTATGCACCAAAATACATGAACATATATACAAATATATATGTGCTTCCTATATACAAGGTATATGCAGAAAATAATGATAATGGAGCTCCCACGCTCAAGGCCTTTGTGAAGGGAAAAGTGTCCAAGGTCACTTGGGTGGGGTGCAAGGAGGCAAAAGTGTTCAGTTACATCTCAGCCCTGTCAGAGTTGAGACATCCTTTTTTTGTGACACAATGTTCAAGTGCCTTCTATTAAGAAAAATGCAAATGAGTTTGGAACAATGATACATGATAAAATTTTGTGTTAAATTGGGTAAAAGTGTATCGGAAACTTCAGAAATGGAGAGGAAATGGAGAAGTTGCATTATCATCTGTATATATCACAATCACAAGGCCATCAGCAATAGACAAGATGATATTGAAGATAAACAACTATCACAACTGAGAACAGACCTTATTGCGTCCATGTTCTGTTTCTGACAAAGAAGGGCTTCATGGATCTCATAGACATGAATGGAAGGTCTACTGAGTTCATGCAGAGAAGGTCCTTTGCAGGTTAATTATAGTGCCTGTGGAAATTGGTAGCCATGGGGCAGAGGGGTCCAGGAATGGGTGCACTGTATATGAATTCTTTTAGCATGTATGTACATTAGAATTGAATCTTCATAATGAAAATTAATCTATACGTTGATCCTGACATGCTATATGCATCACTAGCTTAAAAGCTGCACTCTGTGTGGACTTTTAAGCTAGCTCCTGCGATGGGCATTTTGGGCCTTCGGCCAAAACTAAAAGTACCTCTGGTCCAGCTTAGAAAACAGCAATTTTGAAGAAATAACTTTAAATTACTCAATTTAGTCTGTGGAACTTCAAAACCTCACTGTAGGTTTTGTTAGTTATTTTCAAATTTGAATTTTTAACTGTTCCCTCCTCATCTGGACACAAATCCTAATGCTAGATTTTATAATATGTCTATATAGAGCAACTTTAAATTCAATATAAATTAAAAACTTTTAAAATCACAATTTTTTCAGTTATTTTAAAATTTGAATTTGAATTAAAAAAGAATTAAAAAATTTGAATTTATGTCTATGTAGGGTAACTTTAAACTCAATATAAATTAAAAGGTGGGTTGTGTATGTGGGTTGGGCTACGTTGTGTGTTTGTGAAAGAGTGGGTTAGGTTGTGTGTGTCTCTCTCTATGTGTAGTTGTGTGTGTGGAGTGTGGGGTTTTGTGTATGGAGTGGTGTTTTGTGTGGGTGGAGAGTGGAGTTGGGCTATGTGGTGTGTGTGCTATGTGTGGTGTGTGTGCTATGTGTGTGGTTGGGCTATGATGTGTGTGTGTGGAGTGTGGGGTTGGGTTGTGTGTGGGGGTTGGCCAAGGTTGTGTGTGTGCAAACAAGTGGATTAGCTTGTTTGTGGGGAGTTGTGTTGTGTGTGTGTGTGTGTGTGTGTGTGTGTGGAGTGTGGGGTTAGGTTGTGTGTGGGGTTTGGGCTACATTGTGTGTATGAGTGGGTTAGCGTGTGTGTGGAGTTGTGTTGCGTGTGTGAAGTGTAGAATTGGGTTGGGCTATGTTTTGTGTGTGTATGAATGGGTTAGGTTGTGTGTGTGTGTGTGTGTGTGTGTGTGTGTAGTTGTGTGGGGTTGGGTTGTGGAGTGTGGTGTTGGGTTGTGGGTGGGGGTCAATCCTGGGATCATTCCAATTCCAAAAAGGTATAATATGTCTTTGTAGAGCAGGTGGGGACGGAGCTAGAGGGTTATAGGATGGACAGACAGACAGAATTTGCCCTTTATTTATACAGAAGTATCAGTAATCTACTGATTACTTCCATGACTAGTGAAACCTATTCAACATTGAGGGAGTAAAATTTCAAGAATATTTCTGGGCCCTGGGCACTGCAATGCCCTGGTGGGCACCGGGTGGGGGGCACTGCTGTGCACAAATCAGCACTGGGCAGTGGAGGATAGCGGGGCAGCGGCAGGGAGCAATGAGCTCTGGGCATCCCTACTGGGCACCAGGCACTTTTGGGCAGTGGGGACAACAGGGCACCATCAGGCACCAGTGGGCAGTGGGCCTACTGGGCACTGGGAATCCTTACTGGGCAGCAGGAACCACTGGGCAGCAGACACCAGTGGGGACCATAAGGCAGCAGGTACCAGCGGGCAGCAGGCACCAGTGGGCACCAGGCACCGCTACCAAGCCCCACCAAACAGTGGGCATAACTGGGCAGCATTGGGCACCACAGCCAGGCATTGAGCACCCTATCTGAGCAGAAGGCACCATCAGGCCCCCTTACAGGGCACTAGGCACCCTCACTGAGCAGCATCAGGCACCATCAGGCATCACTGCTGAGCACTGTGCATCCCTGCCAGGCACAAAGACTGGGTACCACTGCTCACCAGGCATCAGTGGGCACTAATTGGTTCATAGTTGGTCCTTGCATCATATGCTCCCCAATTATGCTCCCCAAATTTCATGCTTCTAGGTCCAGGGGTTCGGGCAGGGTGTTGTTCAGTTAGTCTTCAATGTTAAGTGTTGGGACAAAAACATGTTGCAGCCTTTTCACCCTGTTAGGGGTTAAATTTCTAAAGACTGGTTCTTAACATGTTCTTAAAAATTAATTCTTAATCATGGATGGAATATCTTTCCTGAATTTCATGCTTCTAGGTCTGGCGGTTTTGGCTGGGTGTGAATGAGTCAGTCAGTCAGTGACACTTCAGTTTTATACGTACAGGCTGAACCTCCCCATTCACAACACTTGGTTCCAGGAATCTCTGCGATTACCTATTTTCGCATTATACAAAGGCAGTTAGTTATCATGGTAATAAGGCAGGCAATGAATCAAGATCTCTTAGACGTGTCTTAAAACTTCATCTCAGAGGCAAATTCAAAGTGATTATCATTTGGGGAAAGGGAGGAGATTTGCCTCCCAAAAATGAAACTGACCCCTTTTGTGATCTTTTCTAAGACAAGCTAAATTGGCTGCTGCATTGCCATGGTAAGCAGGCTGCCTTTAAGCCATTATCTGCTACTTAAGTGATGTTTATCTTTCAATAGAAAGAGCCTACCTCATTCACATTGAGTCAAAATTGTATGTAAATAAATTATACATAATTAGGTCTCACCTATATAGATTTGATTAATAATCAAATCCTAACTAATATTCTGACAAAACAACTGTATCAATGGAGCATGTGCTGCGTCCTATAGTGGGGGAGAAGTTGCATAAGTCTTTTTCTTCATGGCATGGGAAGCTTTGTTCCCTTATTTTAAGGCAAACCTCTACTGTCTGAATGGATCTCCTTGGATCGGTGGCAGTCATTTGGCTGTGCAGAACTGAGGAGAGTGTGGTGCTGCCAGGATTCTCCACTCCCCTCCATTATGCTTCTCAACGACACCACTTTGTGCTGACACTGACCAAATATTTGCTCTGATGGTTTCAAAATGGTTGTGGCACCTCTGCTGTAGCTCTTGGTTAGGATTGGGCTGTGAGTTAAGCTGGAATACTTGTATTTAACAAAATCCATACAAAGGCAATGGAGATAATGGAGCAATTCTAAATATAATAATATTTCCTAATAGAAATATAATTACTATTTCCCAGTAATATTGTAATATTTTATTATTGTTGTAATAACAAGTAAGTGGTTGGGAGGAGCTTATTATTTTCAAATACCCGGGACACAAACTGTTATATGAGTTAAGATGTTTTAAATGTTTTAATGAATTGGATTTTATTGTTGATGTTTTTATGGATTGTTTTTTTGTTAGCTGCCTTGCGTCCCTCAGGGAGAAGTTATATTATATAGTACTAGCAAAAGGCGTACCCGCGTTGCGGGAGTAAAATTCCCCCGTATGCCATCCCCCCATATACATCAACCCCCCATGGATAACTTTCCCCCAGGCGTAACAACCCCCCATGCGCAACTTCCCCCATACACATCAACCCCCCATGCGCAACTTCACCCATGCGCATCAACCCCGCATGCATAAGTTACCCCATGCGCAACTTCCCCCATGCGCAACTTCCCCCATGCACATCAACCCCCCATGCACAACTTCCCCCATATGCATCAAACCCCATGCGCAACTTTCCCCCCATGCGCAACTTTCCCCCCATGCGCAACTTTCCCCCCATGCGCAACTTTCCCCCCATGTGCAACTTTCCTCCATGTGCATCATCCCCCATGCGCAACTTGCCCCGTGCACAACTTTCCATGTGCGCAACTTTCCATGTGCGCATCATCCCCCCGTGCGCAACTTCCCCAGTTCGCAACTTACCCCGTTCGCAACTTCCTCCCATGCGCAACTTTCCTCCATGCGCAACTTTCCTCCATGCGCAACTTTCCTCCATGCGCAACTTCCCCTCATGCGCAACTTCCCCTCATGCGCAGCATCCTCGCCGGCGCAACCTCTTCCTCCAAACAACATCCCACAGTGCACCAGGCACTGAGCACCAAATTGGCTGGATGTTGTTCAGTCTCCCATGTTAAGTATAGGACAGAAACACGTTGCCCCCTTTTCAGCCCCTGAAGGGTTAAATTTCTCCAGATGGTTCTTGGTGGGAGTTCAGGTGACAGAAGGAACTCCCAGAATTCCATGCTTCAGGCCCAGCAGTTGGGGAGGAATGTTGATGAGTCAGCAATTCTCAATGCAAAGTATAGGGAGGAAAACGCGTTGCGCCCCTTTTCACCCCCTTCCGGTTGGAATTTCCGAAAACCGGTTCTTACTGCACCCCTCAGTCATGGAAGGAACACCCACCCCAAATTTCACACTTCTAGGCCCACCGGTTTTGGCAGGGCGGTGATGAGTGAGTCAGTGAGTGAGTGAGTGAATCAGTCAGTGAGTGACTTTTCTCTTTTATATATATAGATAAGTTGTGTTGTGGGGTATAAATAAAATGTGTGTATCACATTTTCTTGAGAAAGCTTGAGATACAATGACAGGTGGATTAGAGATAGCTAGAGACCTGTGTAAAGAAGAAACACAGTAACACAATATTTCTCCACCAATTGTATTCATACCACTGGTGGTACTTGAAGTTCTTGCCCAGTGGCAGGGCCTATGAGAGGGGGGTCCAGCAGGTACATTGTTCCGGGGCCCAAGAGCTACGGAGGGGCCCATGACTGAAGGACCATTTGAGTGTTTGTTACTAACAAATTAATATGGTATATTATATTGTCACATTACTTGAATACCGGTATGTTTTGACATAATGTTTTATATGATCAATAAATGAGCACTTGTTGAAGTTTGATGCACATTAATTAGCCTCATTTTTTATTTCAAAATAATTTTGCAAGTCTTAAGGGCCCCAAATGGGTTTTGTACTGCCTTAAAAAATTTCTCTTGAAGGCCCTGTCCAGTGGTACTTGTGTGATGCTAGACTCTTTGATAGCAAAACTAGCAATGCAAGCTGCAGGCAGAGCTCCAGCATGCACTTTTTGCACACTTGAAAAAGTCCTTCTGTCTGTTCTGAACTTCTTACCTGATGTTGTGTTGTGTATGGTCTCCCAATCTAAAAGTAACAATCTATAACTTTATTACCATCTACTTCTGATGGTACTTCCAATAAGTATCATATAAAGTGGCACACCTACCAATGGACAGTACCTTTTTGTGGTGGTGGGATTGTGTGCATACAACAATCCCACAATTATGTGGGATTTGTGTGATACAAAGGGCTATGCTGGCGGAAGTGTAGCTACTGGCAGAGACTCTTATGCCAGACAGGCCTTTGTTGAGAAGCCAGACTAAACCTGTCCAAAATCCCACTGAACGTGGGTTGTCTGAAGAAGGAAAACTCCCACCTCAAAACTCCACTGCCTTGTGGCTATACCCATCTATGGGAAAGGTTTAGGAGTCAACCTCGAGGCAGAATCCGGAGTCCTGGAAGCAGTTTGTGACTGTGTACAGTCACGTTTTGGTAACTCTTGTGACGCAGCTGGAATAAACCATATTGGCTCTGCCGTTCCATTGGACTATTTCAGTTACATGGAGAGGGGAAATTTACTGCTTGGTTAACAGTCTATCCTCCATATTAATCTACCCAGGCCATTGTGATTTGGAGAGGACATTCAGAGCACGATACCATAGTCTTTCAAGACTGAAGGATGCCAATGAAAGGGGTATGAATAAAATTTATAATTATAATTATTACAAGAGGATGATAATTCTATGAGCAGAAACATATTCCTGTTGGTGGTTCTAGTTTAACTGATTTTTTGGATTGTATTATTTTAGTTTTCTTGATGTTAAGTCTTTAATGAACAATTTTAAAAAACTCATATAAATTCAGATGAGAAAACGACCATGCATTCCAAAGAATAAAGTATATTAAAGTTTGCCTGTAGATGGTTGTCATAGTGTTTAGCATAATATGACCTTCAGTGCTACATGACATGTTTATCAAAATTAACATTTGATAAATGGCAAAGAGTAAGAGAAAGATTTATTCTCTTGTAATTAAGGCTTTGTGATTAACCTTTTGTTAGCCATGCAGAGTTCCTGGAATGGAATGAGTTTAAAATAAAATCAGTTGACCTCCAACTTGTACACATCAATGGCAACATTTTCTAAATGTCAGTTAATTAAATGAACTCAGTGCCTTACAAAAAAGCAGCATTGTAAGGAGTGATGAAGTTGTATGCTGGTAGCTCAGTAATTCAAAAATTGCATTTTTTCCTGAGGATTTTTAAATATTTTAAATAGAAACTTAATATTAGTTTTCCTTTCAACAATTATAGGAAAACATATCCTATTAGAAAGAAGTCTTACAAGATTCACTGAAAGAAGAAAGAAAAGCTATGCGACATAGGATTAATACACAAAACAATCCTTTTGTTTTTGAATGAATAAGAAACAGCTGGATAATGCATGTAGTTAAGAGACAGGTTCAAAGGTAGAGGTGGACTAGAAGTGATCCTCTGAAGCTGCTGAACCGTCATGGATGTCCCTGACCAGAGCATTGAGTGCTATTACAGGGAGCTTAATAATACCCTCTACTATTTGCACATTAGGTCTCCTAAAATACAGTGATGCATCACGTAACAAATTTAATTCGTTCTGGAGGCATGTTTGTTACGTGAAATTTTCTTTATGTGAAGCGGATTTTCCCATAGGAAATAATGGAAACTCAGATGATTGGTTCAACAACCCCCAAAATATTCATATAAAAATATTAACTGGATGTAAAAATGATGACAGAACACTGGGATTGAATTCAAAATATGCATTCAATGTGCATGATCTTATGAAGTCTTCTTAGGCTGCAGTCCTAAAGACACTTTCTTGGGAGTAAGACCCATTTACCCAATGGGGCTTACTTCTGGGTAGACATGTTTAGGAGGCTGCAATCCAAGACATCTTCAAAGTGTCTCCCCACTTTCTCCTTCTCTTTCCTCTCTTTCCCCTGTTCCCTTCTGGCTAGCCCTGAGCTGCTTCCCTCTTCTCTACTGCTCTTCTCTCCCTCTGCCCAGCGGACACCCAGCCATAGGAGGAACAGCATGGAAGTATTGCTTTCCCTATGGGCAGGTGCGCTAGGCAGCCCTGATGCTTTTTAAACAGGCTGCTGGCCAGCACATCTGCCCCAACTGGCAACGAATGCGTTCTTTACGTTAAACACAGTTCGTTACGTGAAGCAGAATCCTAGAGAAATTTTTGTTATGTGAAACATACTTTATGTGAGGTGTTCTTTATGTGAGGTGCCACTGTAGAGGAATCGAGAGGTGATTATATTAAAAAATACAGGATATAACAAAATACAGGAATCACAAATTTGTGTTGCACACAAATATAAATGCCGCAAAACAATACACAGGGAAGCAGCCAGCACCTGATTTGTTGAAATTGTTGTTGGCTTATAGAAAAACAGGCAGGGCCCTGTGCCAGCAATCACTGATGAGGCAACAAACAAAATGAGGCCTTTCCTTCTTAAAAAAGATATGAAAAAATGTTCTTATTTTATTTTTCATTCCCAAGCAAAATTTTGCTTTTCCCCGCCTCAGATCAAGATGTTAAAAACTTGTTAGATCAAATTTCAGACAAAACCTTTTTTCTATCAAAATCTATAAGAATATGACTACTGATATATCTTTTAAGACATAAGTTTGTTTCTGTATGGTTGTTATTTCATAATATCTGAATTAATTTTTGTATTGAAATTTGTTTTCCAAGACTAACCTTGAAATTTCCGAAATGAAATAAGCAAGAGATCTAATGACACAGTTCATCAGAATGACACTAACTTTACTGAAATGTCATGGAACAGATCTCATGTTACTCATGAAGTTACAGCAATCCTATCTTGCATGGGATTAGGCAGGTCAGTTTGGCCTAGGGCTGCTGGATATGGGGCTGCTGATATGCTACTGAAGGGCAAGAGGAAACTTGGGTTAAATAGAACCGCACCACTGATGGCACAAGTCTGCACTGACCCATGCAAGTAGATTGTCTGGGACAGTGGGGTACCTAGATAATTTGGCACTTGGGGTCCACAATTTTTTTGACACGCCCATAATTATTTAATTAACTATTTAACTATTTAATTATTATCAACATTAAGTAATACAATTAATTAGATATTAATATTTTTATATTTTAAAAATCACCTTAATAGATAGCACAATCCTAACCATGTCTACTCAGAAGTAAGTCCATTGTGTTCAATGGGTGTTGCTCCCAGGAAAGTTTGTTTAGGATTGTTTTGTAAGCTTCTGTTTTATTCTTTTTTGGAAAGTGGGGGAGACTGCCTTCTGTAGCTCTTGTTGAGCTCCACTTTCAGAGGATTGGGACCATTCTGGTTGTCTTGCATTCCTTTGTGGCTGACTTGAACTCCAGCCAAGACATGTTTGTTTATTTGTGAGTAAACTCAGCTGTTTAGCTCAAGCTGCAATCCTAAACACACTTTCCTGGGAGTAGGCTCCATTGAATACAATAGGACTTACTTCTGAGTAGACATGCTCAGGATTGCACTGTAGTCCCACTTTTCAAAGGGCTCATTGCAATTATCTGTAACATTCTTCTGGGTTGTTTTGTGGGGACTGTATTCAGGACCATTCTGAGGTTTTGGATCAGGACCATTGGCGGTGTTGGATTCCTCTCAGTCTGCCCTTTCCAATGGACTAAGACATAAAATACAGGTATAAAATGAGGGCTACTTGGCTTGGCAGCACAACATGTGAGCGGGATCTTGGAGTCGCCGTGGATCACAAGCTGAACATGAGTCAGCAGTGTGATGTGTCTGCAAAGAAGGCAAATGCCATTTTAGGCTGCATTAAGAGGACTGTAGCTTCCAAGTCATGAGAAGTTATAGTTCCTCTTTATTCTGCATTGGTGAGACCTCACCTTGAGTACTGTGTTCAGTTCTGGGCACCTCACTTTAAGAAAGATGCAGCCAAACTGGAGCAAGTCCAGAGGAGAGCGACAAGAATGATCAGTGGGATGGAAGGGAAGCCCTACGAGGAAAGGTTGGGGAAACTTGGGATGTTCAGCCTGGAGAAGAGGAGGCTGAGGGGAGACATGATTGCCCTCTTCAGATACCTGAAGGGCTGTCATAGGGAGGAAGGGGCTCATTTGTTCATAGCTGCTTCTGAAAGCAGAACTAGAACCAATGGGTACAAACTGCAAGAGAGGAGATTCCGGTTGGATATCCGGAAAAAATTCCTGACGGTGAGGGCAGTTTGGAAGTGGAACAGACTGCCAAGGGAGGTGGTGGACTCTCCCTCACTGGGGATCTTCAAGCGGAGGCTCGACAAGCACCTGTCAGAGATGTTTTAGGGGGATTTCCTGCTGCAGGCAGGGGGTTGGACTAGATGACCTACTAGGTCCCTTCCAACTCTAGGATTCTATGATTCTACATTTTTTTATTCACGAGTAAAGCTGTGATACAGCTCACTTTCACTTTCCATAGGGCTCCATGCATTTTTATTTTTTTATTTTTTGCCATAACATCTGATAGGAAGAAGATATTTCAAAGCTGTTTTTTGCACTGGATTCTGCTGGAAAGTACACATGCAAAGGTATATGACATGATGGGGTTTTACAAAATGGTTTTAGCTTTTTATACAAAATACAAAATTTTAGCGATTTAATGATTTTTGTCACCCCCATATGTTAACACCCCTCTGAGGGTGGTGCCCAGGGCCTTCTAGGAAGGTGGTTAGGATACTGGTCTAGGAAGGTGGTAAGGATAAAGTGGCTTCTAAACCCACGACCCCATCCCTTTTATGGATCTGATAAAACCAACCTTGGCCTTGTTGACTCATTGATCCTCTTGCCCCTACCCCTTTTCAGATTCATCTCACTCATACCCTGTCATAACCCACCATCCTACCTGTGGGACTTTTTGGCCACATGACTTTTTGGCCACATGATTTGTACAAGGAGGCTCCCTATCAATGCTCCAGCTATGCTCAAATAACTTTTGCAACTGCCATAAGGCAGTTTATGTTGGTGGAGCCTTGTTCTCATTTTGGGCAGCACAATAGGACTGAGCTAATAATGACATAAAATTTGGTAAAGTACTGTCCATAGTAAAAAAAATGCCAAGTAAATGATTAATATTACATGCTAGTCAACAAACGATGATTTCTGGTAAGCATAGCATTTCTTCATCCCACAATAGAGGCAGGAGTTTCTTGCCAGCGAACCATTTCATTGGTAGTTTCTATCCATTTATAGATAGAATTACCTATTGCTACTTATTAGAACAATTACCTATTGCTACTTATTAGAACACACATTTTAAAGAAAACAAATAAGAAATCGTACATTTTTAGAACTCCTGAAGAATGTATTGACGTAGTACTGATTTGGGCCCACTGCGTAATTGTTGCATATTAATATGCCTCTGTCAGGTAATCAAAGTGCATTGTTTTTAAACAAAAGTAATGAACGTGCAATGTGTAATCTCCTGTTTATTATGTTTGCACTTTTCTAATGTCCTTTAAAACTGCAGACGAGAATGATTTTGATTTGCTGTTGATTTATAATGCCATAACGCACACAGGTTTGCCAAGAGAATGACTCTTCTTTGTTTTCATGTTCTTTTTCTTGAGAGCCAGTCACCTGTGTTAGGGCAAAGTACATTCTGCTTTACTAAAATAAACCCTGGGAATCTAAGAACATTCAGCCCCATCTGTCCCTGGTTGAATTGCAAAATGTGATTTATGTTGCAGCCAGGCATGAAAATAAATGATATTGCTTTTAATCAATAAACGTTCCTGAAATCTGTAGCCTGAACAATGAAAACTAACAATTTAGCATTTATCTTTTTGGGTTAAATAAATTGAGCTGGGGCCTGTGACTTTTCAGATGTCAATAGGGATCTTGCTAGTGCATTTTAACACAAACAGACCTAGGCCATTCATCATTTGTATAATGTAATAAAAATGGATACAGAATGCATGTATGAAGAGGGAAAAAGGAAGAAAATGTGCATTTGTGTGTTTGTGTGGATGCTTTAGCCTTTCATCTATGTCTATTTCATGTGGACTATTTCATGAGAAATGTTTCATATTTCATCGTCTATTAATAATCTACATGTAGGATATTAAAATTCAGATAAAAACCTCAAAAGGAAAAATAATTCAAAAGGAAAGTATAGTAGTATGTCATGGGATATACTTTTCAGCTGGGCAGTAGCTTTGCAGTATGGGAGATTGATATTGGTTTTTGGAGACACTGTACTGTTTTGGAACAATGAACAATCACTCAACATAGTTTCTTTTAAAATAATTGATGTCTAATTATTTGAAATAATTGATTCTAGTGGCGACTGAATGCATTGTGGTACCAATCTAGGCTGTACAGCTGCAGGGTATGTGATATACTCCTGGATATGATAAAGGTTGCCTTAGATCTTTAGGGTTCCAGAGCTTAGTCTGAACCTTGGTTGTGGGAAGGAAAATAGTTCCTTCCATTCAATCACTACTAGAATCAAGAAGCACAAAAAACACTGCCATCTTCTACAACCAGGGTGACCAGATTATTACTGAACCCCAGGGCCAAAATTCCTAATCCCAAGCCAAAATTCCTACCCGCTTAAAAAAAGTGCCAAGTGTATTTTTTTGTTTTTTGGTTTTTTGACCATAACCTTTGATAGGAAGGAGATATCTCCAAACTGATTTTTGCATTGGATTCTGCTCTTCAATATGAATTCAACAACATATGGCACGATGGGGTACTGTGCACTATCGCAAAGTTTCAAAATGAAGCCAAAATATAGGACAATGAAGCCAAAATGTAGGACACCCGGACAGGAGGCTAAAAATCCGGATAAATCCAGATTTTTCTGGTCATATGGTCACCCTGTCTACAAACCAAAAAATCAGGTGTAGCAGAACATACAATTAAGACAGAACACAAAATGTTGTTCTTACAGATGACCTATCCACCACTGTACATTACCATCAGAGACTCCAATCAGAAGCAATTGAAATTTACAAACACAAAGGTAACATCAACAGGAAAGAAGCAGCTGTGATTTTGAATAGTTGCTGGCATCATTACTCCAAACAGCCACCAAACAGATGATTTGGCAAAGAGCAACACATAGCAAACAAGAGGAAGAAATTTCTCCATAGATACTCTACCTTTAAGTGAAACAAAGCAGACCCAACGTGCTGCTCGTTAGCTTCACAAGCCTCTGGGATTATTTAAGATTGTTCTCTCTGTAGCTCTCTATAAGTTCTTTTTGGCTATTGATAGTCCTTCTGCCTCTGAGGATGCAGGCGAAACGTTAGGCCTCAAATTAAAGCTTGCTGAATGGCCAGAAAACCTGGGAAGTAACATAGAGCAGTTAAAAGTTTGAGATTTGCATTGTAGGTTGCTTGATGCTTTTTAAAAATCCATTCCCCTTTTACCTATACAAATCAATTTTACCCTCTGTTCCCATCCTTCTTCCACACTCAGCTCCCTGCTATATTCAGTCAAACTCTCAAGCACATGTCTTCCATCTATTTTAATATTTATTTATTTATTGGTCTTTGAAGCTGTGCTAAATATGTGATGCAGTCTTTTTGCTGAAATGTTTGGACATCCCTGCTATATAGTTTCCTGGGCGTTTGCTCTATTGAACGCAATAGGGCTTATCCTACAATCAAGAGGAACTACAGGAAGATGTATGAGGCACTTACTCTGGATTGCTCTATGCATTTCCCATAGGTTTCCCATAGGTGGCACCATAACTACGTCGGTGTAAAAGGTCCTGTAGTTACTCTGGATTGTAGCATTAATGTAGGATTTAATGTAGGGCTCTCCTCTTTTTAGACATGCATACGAGTCATGCAATAGTAGATGTGCTGTTGGAAATGTTTCTGGTGAAAGCAACATTGAAATGAATGAGTATTCTACAAAAACTCAGTACAACTCTCTTCACCTCAAAAGGGCTTATGAAAATGACCATATTCTGGAGATTTCAGTATATTCAGTAATTAGTCATATTCTGGTGGGTTCAGTTCAGTCTTCCCCTCACAAGTTCACACTATGCTATTATGCTGCCATAATGTGTACCACATGCAATGGCATGTGTGTATGTGACCAGATGAACTGAGAAGTAAGTATGGTAATTTTTTCCCTTATCTCTGCCTGCCTCTCAATGTATCTCCTCAAGCCTACCCCCGCTCCTTTGCTGGCTCAAGTCTGAGTCAGGGGGTTGGTCGGATGGCAATGTATGGCTTCCACCAAGTGTAGTATCCTTCCCCTCTTAGTTCTGAATCTTGGTGAGCACTGGGCATGGCTGGGCACTGGGGGGCAATGCAGGGCACCAGAAGGCACAGGGCACCAGTGGGGACCAGTAGACATGGGGAACCATTGAGGACCAGATGGTGGACTCTAGGTGGCGGGCACTGGTGGGCACTGGGTACTAGTGGCCACTGGCAGTCAGAAGATACTGTTGGGCCAGCAGTGCACATCATGCACTGGGAGCAGTGGTAGGCAGCGGGCGTCACCGGAGAGCAGAGGGTACCACCAGGCAGTGGTCACCACAAGGCACCACTGGGCAACAGGCATTTCTACCAGGCAGTGGGTACCACTGGGCACCACTGGGCACTCTGCTGGGCAGCAGGTACAGGGCACCATTGGACAGCAGGCAGTGAGTAACATTGGGCACTGGGCATCAAATCAATTCTTGGAGGGTCCTTACATCACAGAAGGAATATGCTCCCCAAATGTCATTCTTCTAGGTACAGGGGTTAGGGCTTGGCATTGATGAGTCAGCAATTCTTCAATGTTAAGTATAGGGATGAAATCACATTGCACCCTTTTCACCCCCTTCTGGTTTGGATGTAAAATTGGTTCTTAATGGGGGCTACATCAAGGAAAGAATACCCTCCCCGTATTTCACACTTCCAGGTTCAGCGGATTTGAGTCTGTCAGTAACTCTTCAATTTTTTATATATAGAAGTGAAGAGGATATATGCTGATGATCTACTCCTTCATATAACATATACTACTTCGTACAGCAATTTCATATAAGAATAATACAAGATACACCACAAATGTGAAAAAATTATTTTGCAGGCTATGTACTTGCTTCTTTTTGCTAGTGGATCGAAGTACAGTACTGTGTACTGTTCTTATCTCATTTTTATTATGTTCCTGGCTAGTGGACTGTAAACTGGTACTGGTGATTTCGTGTTTTGACAGTATCAGAATGTTGCTTAGCTGCCATGCATGCTTGTCTCTTCATTTTGGTGCATTACTACAAGGTTGAAATAAAACACTAGAACACAAATTCTCTTCTCTACAATAGTTTCCAGTTAGCGGTTGCCTTTCACTCTGGACTGGTTTCTTTCACTTGCTCAGTGTTCATTCCATTTCATGGCTAGTTAACTACTACAAAGGTAGCTGACCTCACTGTTAACTTCTCCTTTTGAAGAGGCACTATTTCCCTTCATTATATTTCTCTGCAATTTATCCTTTTCCCCAGAGCATTTTCTCTGTGATTGTTTCTACTTCAGTGCTTACACAATCGATATTTTTCCTTGCGTAGCTAAACACAAAATACTGCTGTGAACACTTGTGTTTTATAACAGTGTAATGTGTTACTGTATTAAATCTTTTCTCCAACCCCCCCCCCCCTCAACAACAGGTTTAATACATGATGGATAACTTTCCAACTGCGGACTGATGTATTCACCACCTGGGGATTTGTACTGTGCATTTTTAAGACTGCAGCTACTTGACAATGAAAGCGAGGTCTTGCAATATGAGCCACCGGACAACCAGTTCTCCACACAGGCCTGTGCTCGTCAGTGGACAGCAGATCCCACCTCTTAGAATTAATGCAGGAACTTCTTGCTCTTCATCTACTAGTCGCACCATAAGCCCAGCCATTGGAAACTTATCTACCAACTTGCATTTAAAGGCATCTCTTGGAGGAAACATTGTTCCTCAGAACAACATCACAGACAGTAATATCCACTTCCCTGCTTTAAGTCCTAGGAGACAAATGGTTATGAATGGAAAGCCTTTATTCCAAGTCTCACAACCACCAGGGCTGCCAGCACCACAGTTTCTGAAGCCAAAACAGCAGGAATTTGGAAACAGTTCCACTACAAGCACAATTAAAGGTAGGATTGTATTCTTAAACAGTCAATTTCTTTTTTAATAATAATAATAATAATAATAATAATAATAATAATAATAATAATGTATTGTAATCAGAGAATGGCCCTTCAGCAGTGTGAGGTTACTTTCAAAAATGTGAAGGTTGCTTTCTTGAATGAGAAGAATTTCAAGGGGGTTCACTGTATTTCAGTTTTGGTGATGTCTTTCTTGTGGTACTCTCTTCTGCTCTTCGGGATTGTTTGCAAGTGTTGTTTTTCTTGTATATACTCTTTTTGTCACCTTTCACTACTGTTGCATACTAGGAGGGGCAATGCAGTTCAGTGAAAGTACCTTAGAAGAACTTTGTGTGCAGAAGGTTTCAGGTTCAAGCCATAGGTTTTCAGGCAGGACAGGAAAAGACCCTTTCTTATATGATAGAGGACCACCTCTGGTCAGCATGTATAATACTAACTTAGATGGACAAGTAAAATAATGCAGTGGAAGGCACTTTTGTATGTTATAGTCTTATCCTCCTAGTTGCAGATGACTATATTGGTGGTACTCAAAGTGGGGGTGGTCATGACCTCGGGTCTGGGGGATCACGAGAGGGTGGGATCCACCATCCAGGAATCTGGCACTGGGCTTTCCTGGGAGCAAGTCTCATTGAACACAATGTAACTTACTTCTGAGTAGATGTGGAGGAGCTCTGACATCACACTTATGTCTGTTTGACAAGGGGTCTTGGACAGATTTTTAAGTTTGAAAGGGGGTTCCAGGCTGAAATGCCTGAGTATCACTGGAATACACTGACTTTGCAAAAATTCATGTGTTCAGTACTATGGCTGGTTGACAAAAATGATGGTTTCCCACAGTGTCAGCAAACTAGCCTATGCCTCCTTCAACACTTCCTTTTCTTTGTCCATTTTTGTGTTGCTCTGTGTAGCTGAACTGGCATAACAGCATAGTATAATTGCTTTGCTGGACACAATTTTCTGTTCAAGCGCAGCAGTGACATTATACCTTTCAAGGAAACTTAAATGAGACCCTATTTTCTGTGGTTGGAAAATGCCCCCACCATACCAATGACTAGGGATCTGCAAAAAGTGTGGTTATTTTTCCTGTTCTGTTTAAGCACCCCTTTTTCAGGAAAAATAACCTCACTTTCTGCGTGTCCCTACCAATGACTTTTCTGCTTTTGATTCCAGCCTTCTTGTTATTGTTCCTGGGTTTGCTGCCTCTTTGCTGAGTCCAAAATGGAATTGAGAAGTAGGAAGCACTCACAGGAGAAGGCTGAAAAGAATGTGACACTAAGCTCTCTGAATTCTATGATAAGCATCTTTTCAGATCTTTTCAGCCCCCTTGAATCTGGAGACATCCACTGATGTGTGTTGGGATGGTTTTGCATGTCTCTTCAATTGCTTCTTTCAGATGTTCAAGTGTTGCAAGTTTTCTGCAATGAAGAACATACGATTTGGAGCCTTTTATGTCAGTGGGGGGGGGGTTGCAAGCCAGTGGCATCCCTGGGGAGAGCTTGGGGTACCACCCTTATGGGGGTGACACACTGGGGGTGACCAAAATTGCTAAAACAGTTCACAATAACCCCATCAAGTCATATACTGTCAGATGCATATTTTTCAGCAGAATACAATGCATAAAACAGCTTTGAAATATATTATTTGAATCAAACGTTATGGCCAAAAATGTAATAAACAAAAATGCACCCTATGAGTCCTATGGATAGTGAAAGTGAGCTGTATTTTGCCTTTACTTGTGAGTAGCCAAACATGCCTCAGACTGTTGGAAAGGGCAGACTGAGAGGAATCCAATTCCCCCAGAATGGTCCTGATCCAAGCAATGGAGCCCCCACAAATTAATCCAGATAATTGCATTGAGCCTTATGAAAAGTGGAACTCTTGTTACACAGCTGCATTTACTCACATGGAATGCAGGACCACCAGAATGGTCTCAATCAAATGAAAGTGAAGCTCAACAAATGCTCCAGAAGGCAGCCTCCCAGAAAAGAATAAAATAGAGGCTTAATTGGTAAGGTGATTTTAAAAATATGAAAATATTAATTCATATCTAATTAATTGTATTAATACTGCAAATAATTCATTAAATAATTGTTAAATATGGGGGCGTCAAAAAATTTGAGGGCCCCAGGTGTGAAATTACCTAGCTATGCCACTTGTGCAAGCCACACCAGATGACACTCCCATGTGGATGATACCACTACTGGCCAAAATTTTTAAAGTTTTTGGGAATAAGACCATCCTGTTTTGTTCCAAATGATACTTAATTTACATAAGAATGCAATGAAATATCTCTATTTTATTAAAAAAAACAGAAACCATTGTAGGTAGTGCGATGATGAATTACCAAAACACTTCCTAGGCCACTGCTTCACCCAGTGCTTGGGAGGTCCATCAAGGGGGGTGACACACTGGCCTCCTGCATTGGGTGGTGAAGACTTATCTGATGCCACTGATTGGAGTATACACGAATGTGTGTACATTTTCCAGACATGTGTGTGCATGAGTGATTAAGAGATTGTGCAAATGAGCATGGAGTGAAATTTTGAACAAGAAGATGAAGTTTAATGTCTAGAACAATTATTTTCAACCAGCGTGCTGTGGCACAATGGTGTGCCGCAGATGGTTCTCAGATATGTTGCTGGAATTTGGGAAGGAATATTCATTAATAGGAAAACAGGAATTTGAACAGCATGGTGTGCCTTGTCAATGGTAATAACAGATGGTGTACCATGAGATGAAAAAGATTGAAATCACTGATCTAGAACAATGTTGTGGACCTCATGCTATGGTCCACAAAACATATCTGGACATTTAAGTTTATAATACAGGCAGCACTCATTGTCAAATATGGGTTTTTGTTCCTGGAACCTCCACAAATAAGGAAAACTGTGGGTATTTGATATACATTGCTTTTGTTCCCCCAAATCCAATCAGAGTTATGCTCAGTTTGTCCTGAGGCTGCTGAAGTCTTCAGAGGCCATGTGCATCTGCGCATAGCCATAGCAGGCTTCAAAATTTTAAAGGTGTCTTCTACTTTTCGCTAAGAACTGGAAGTCACCTTTAAATAATTCTGTGCTTTGTTATGAAGCCTGCAGAGGCTGTGAGTTAATGTGCGTGGTATCTGCAGGCTTCAGAAGAGCCACTGGAGGTGAGAGGAGAAATCTGTTTGTACCAAATCTGTGTGCACCTGTGTGATTTATAATTTATAGAGAATATTTGTGGTTTACTGCTTTTGCTTCCAGGTGTTCAGTTCTCCAGCTTCCCATGGGGAACTGCTCATTCAGCGAGCTGCTGGAAGTGATCAAAATAATTTTTTTCCTAGGACCTTGCAGACCACTTCTCATGGTTCTCCTGTAGTCCCTGGACAACATGTTGGGAACCAATGGACTAGAATGAATTCCATCTACATATAAGCTAATTATTTTGTGGCTAAATTACAACTGATGCTTTTCTGTAGTTACACTTTCAGTGTGACTTTTCTTTAAAGTTTTTTATTTGCTATATTTCTACCTTTTCTGAATGAGTAAGCCAGGGAATTTAGCTTGTTTATTTGGATAAAATGGATCTCACGTGAACATCTGAGAAGCTCTGTTCATGCCAAGCAGCAGTCCATATTTTATCTTAGGACATGCAAAGTAACAGTCTTGTGAATCACTGTAGGTTGCTGTATAATGGTTGTCATCTTGAGCAAGGGAATAATAAAAGTAGATATGGAAAAGGTGAATATTTCATCCTTTTCTAAACTTGGTATGTGGAATTGTCTCTGTCACAGTGACGTACTGCCCACTGTGTAGCGCTGCTGCCAATGGGCAGTGCACTGGTAGGCAGTGCAAGGTTGCCGCAAAGTTGGACTACATGATACACAGGCAGACCTTGGGATTTGCCAGTATACCACAAGATAGGATTGGACTGTTTATTCTGCACAGAATCTGAGATAAAAAAATTATCTCCCAGCTTTGTTCTTACATATTAGTTCTACTAAAGTCAGTGGGACAATAAGTAAAGTTGCTCAGTATCTTGCATTTAGAAATAGACATTGCAACTGAGGCAGTGATTACACGAAATGTGATGAAAGATTAGTTGAGATATCAGCTATTGTTGAGGGTTTCCAAACCCTCCTCAGAGCTATACTAGCTGTATACAGTAATTTTATATCAGTGGCTGTGGGTGGCGCAAGTGGCTAAGACACTGTGCCTGTTAACCAGCAGGTCAGGGTTTGAGACCCAGGTCGACCCCACAAGACAGGGTGAGCTCCTGTCCTTAGCCCAGCTCTGCAACGCAGCTGGATCCAATCGTATTGGCTCTGCCTTTCCATTGGACTAATTCAGTGGCGTGGAGTGGGGGGATTTGCTGCTTGGGTAACAGCCTATCCTCCATAACAATCCAACCCAGGCTTTCATGCTTCACATGCAGCGTATGCAGTGCTGAGCACAATACCATAGTCTTCCAAGACTGACGGAGGCCTGCTATATCAGTGAAAGATTAAACATGGCTGTCCCTTTTTTATGGTATAATTCCAGATTGTCATGTTTCCTGATATAATGTACTGGGAGTAAAGTAGATGGCTGGCATAGGAGTCAGTTCCCATAAGAGCTTCTTTCCATACAGAACCTCTGTAAAATTTTGCCTCAATCTTAAATGCTAATGTATGCATTTATTAAAGGCATGTCATTAATATGCTTGGTGAATGGAACTTCTCCCTTGTTGCAGTGGCAGCATACAAGATCATGATATTTATAAGTAGTTTCAAGTTCAGCTATTTCTATTACAGCTATTGTTACTGAGTTCAGCTAATGCTATACTTCTATACTGTTGTTGCCTGAGTTCAGATTTGCTTTTGCTATAAGTAATTGTTGAATATTGGATCATTTGGGATTTTGACAATCCAATACTGATTTTTCATTATAATGGGTATGTAGAAAAAATTAAGAAGGATTTTCTTTATCTAAAAAAGGGTAACATGTATTCTGGGCTAACTCAGGGTGATATATCATCTGTGATGTCAAGTGGCACCTGCTGAAATTCTTTTTTACACCATTGTTAAAGTTTCAGGAACTCTAAAATTGAAGAATAGCCGCTCCTGGGCTAACCAAAAACTGCCAATACTGTTTACAAAGCCGACTACATAATAGATGGCTTTGGAACAAGGATAAGGGAAATTATACTTCTTCAATTACATATTATTATATTAGCATGATTAGGAAACATGTTTCATTTTATAGTACACATTTTAATTAGTATGATTGAAAAGTTAGAAGTGTATTGTAAAGCTTTGATTGTTTTCTTGGA
Source organism: Cryptoblepharus egeriae (assembly GCA_030015325.1). Taxonomy (NCBI): domain Eukaryota; kingdom Metazoa; phylum Chordata; class Lepidosauria; order Squamata; family Scincidae; genus Cryptoblepharus; species Cryptoblepharus egeriae. Next base: position 169,178,045 of record JAREYC010000002.1, read on the forward strand.
ATTTAGAGCAGAGTTTCTTTTCTTCCTTTTACACTCTAGATGAGAAGGGCAAGTCTGAACAAGAACAGTTGTATGGCCCTTGATTTTGTTTAATATCAGATGACCTTCTACATGGTACTAGGTCCTATTTCCACAATATGGTTACAAATGCAGTGTGTCAGCACTGAGGAAGAATTATTTTATGAATGGTGGGAACTCTCAGTAGATTAAAATTATATACACATTATTGCAAATAAGATTTTTTTAAAAGTTTGTCTGATTACCAATAATTGAGCTACATATGATGCATGTATCCTGGTACTCATAAATCTCATTCTTCAAATAGCACTTGGATGGTTAGTATCAAAAGAAGATACTAATATCTTTCACATTTGTTGTCAAGCATAATCTAAGAGGGTACTAACAAAATTTCTTTCTGCATAGGGATGGCACCATTGAAGACACATGAAACTTCAGTTTCTTTGATTGCTTATTAATACCTATAATTTTTCCTTACCGAATTTTCTGATGCTCAGAAATTTTGAGACTTACCTAAATAAAGAAGGTTAAAAATTGTCTGTTCACATTTATATTCCATAATAAGTCTGCAATTCTAAATACATTTAGTAGAGCAGTGGTACTCAAACTGGGAGGTTGTGACCACCAGTTTGTGTTAAGGTTCCCCGATCCCTTTAATGAACAGGGAAAGGGATGCCCAGAAAAGCCCCCACCCCAGGGGACATGCATGGCCTCTGCTGGGCCCAGAAAGTCCACTGAAGGTAAGGGGAGCATAGCTCATTTCTCCAAAAGGTAGGGAGTGTTCTTGTATGTGTGGTTTCACTTACCAGTGAGGGGCTGTGGAATAGAACTCCCATAGAGATGGAGCATATCTGTATTAGGCAGAAATGAAATGCACAGCACAATCCTAAATAACTTTCCAGTACTGATGCAGTTGTGCCAACAGGGTGTGTACTGGATCCTGTAGTGGGAGGTTGTCACAGAGGCCTCCTCAAGATAAGGAAATATTTGTTACCTTAATTAGGAGTTGGTTTGCGGCTGCATTGGCACTAGATAGTTGGTTAGGAGCCCAGTTCTGTTGTTTCCCCCCAGCCAATGCAGTGCTGCATGCTGTGGTCAGATATAGCAGGAAAATCAGTTAGAGAGGTGGAGGGAAATGTTCCAAAGAGGTATGGGGCAGAGAGTAGGCTTAGATGGGTGGATTCTACAGCAAAAATACACAATGGGTCTTGTTCCTGTGTTCCAACCTGCCCCATTCCTTTCATCTCCTTGGACTAACACCAGCAAAATAGCTGACATAGGTCCAATGGCATAGGTACTATGCAGGTGGTAGCAATTGCACTCAGTAGCGAGCTTTAAGGGGGCAACAAGCTGAGCTTGACACTAGTTGTCAAAATTGTGAAAAACAGGGCAAATATGAATAATAATACCATCATGTTATATACAGTATCTTTGGAAAGGTACTTTAATGCAAAATGCAGTGAAAGAAATTGCAGTGAAATATCTATATTCTATCAAATGTTAGGTAAGGTAAGATAAAGGTCCCTGGCAGGTTGCCTTGCCAGCTGTTACTGGCTGCAGGTTTCCCTGCTGCCTATACAGGCACCAGTCACATCTGTTATGTGCAGTGCTTATCCCTGATTCAGGTGAGAGTCATCTCTGTCCGAAGACTCCTCCATGGTCACGTGGCCTACAAGACTGCACAGAATGCTGTCAAAGGTTATGGCCAATTAACCAGAGAATGAAAGTACCAACTGCCTATGGACAAAAAGTGGAGTTTCTTAACTCAAAATTGACTAATAAGACTAATTGTTCTGAGAGCCAATGAAATGTCATTATGATACAGTATGGAACTAATAATGTGTTAATATAATTTATCTTCCATTTCCATATTATGGATGATTTCCGTATAATGGATGATGTGTCCCATTTCCATATAATGGGTGATGGGTTGCTGCTTCCTATATCTCCTAAGTTTTTACCTGTTCCTCATGTACTTTTTAAGTAACTCTTTAGTTTTTGCCCTCCACTAAATAGTTTTTATTCTGTTAATCTTTATTTTTATTTTATGTTTTTATTTGGCTATTGCACACTGCCGTGGGCATCTGTTGTTTTACAGAAGAGAGGCGGGATATACTGTAAATCTTTTAAATAAATAAATAATGAAATTACCCCCTGCTAATTGGGTAAAGAGGCTCTTCTAATTGGTGCTCCTCCTATATTTAGGAGAGATAGAATAACCATCCCTCTTTGCCCCAGCATAGTGTCTCTAACCAAGAAGGGGAACATTTTCTATTTATTTACTTAATTAAATTTGATTTTGTTGGGGGGGGGGGTGGCTAATCTTCTTCAACCCCAGATAGCAGATAGATGCCTTAGCTATGCCACTAGCTGTGGGGATGTAGCAGCGAGACCAGCCTTTCTTTCTTTCTTTCTTTCTTTCTTTCTTTCTTTCTTTCTTTCTTTCTTTCTTTCTTTCTTTCTTTCTTTCTTTCTTTCTTTCTTTCTACAGTATTTATATATACTAGTGAAAGATATCATTAGTGAAAGATATCATTTTTTTACAAGAACATGAAAAAATTAATAGCTAATTAATAGCTAATGGGTCTCTGTCCCAAAAGGGCTCACAATCTAAAGTGCAAAAAGAACACCAGCAGAAGCCACTAGAACAGACATTGCTGGGATGTGTAGGGCCAGTTACTCTCCTCCTGCTAAATAAAAGAGGAACACCCACTTGAAAGAGTGTCTCTTGCCCAGTCTTACTAGGTATTGTTGCACAGTGGAGACCCATGGGCACAACTGTGCAGTGGTGGTCCCTTAATCTCCCTGTGCAACACTGCCCACCTGTGCAACGGCCCCCTGTGTGACGACACCCCCCATGTGACACCCCCACATGCACCCTGCATGCAGTTGCTGGGTTTGGGGCTGGGTGGTGATCAGTCTTCAGTGTTATGTATGGAATGAAATACGTTGCACCCCTTTTCACCCATTATGGGTTAAATTAGTGAAATTTGCACACATCATGTAAGGAATACCCTCCCCAAATTTCATACTTCTGTGTTTGGGGGTTAGGGCAGGGCACTGATCAGTCAGCAGTTCTTCAATGTAGAGTATAAGGACGAAAAAGTGTTGCACCTCTTTTCACCCCCTTCCGGTTTGAATCCCAAAATCGGTTCTTAGTGGGTGCCTCCATCATGGAAGGAAGGAACATCCTCCCCACCTTCTCTTATGCTTCTAGGTCTGGCAGTTTTGGCTGGGTGTTGATGAGTCAGTGATATTTGAGTTATTCAATCAGTGGATGAGTCAGTCAGTGACTTTTCACTTTTATATATATACAGTGGATAAGAACACCTTTATGGGAAAGGTAAAGAATACTTTATGGGAACAGAGCAGAATAATAAAAGTTATATAATACAAGGGAAATGTCACCTTCTTGAATACTGTATATATAGTTCATTAAAACTCATCTTCATATTTGAAAATCTGTTCATAACCATATCATAAATCTGTGGCTTTCATTATGGAAAAAGGTGGATGGATCTCAGGCTGCTAAGCTGTGTGAGAACAGTGAACCTCTACTGGCTTGGATAATTTTTGTGTAATTGTCAAAAAGCCTTTAATGTGCATAATAGAGGCACAGGTCTCTGAATGGTGTTATGTGCAAAAATGTTAATCAGTAAGCAGCTTGAGCCACACTTGAAATCTCTTTTACATAGTTATTATTTTACTCTTTAGGGCCATTGTTTTTTCATCTGTCACTTGGCATGGTCTGAAAAAGAAGTTCATCAGTATGCTATGGGACTCCTTGCACAAAAAGCTGGATTCCATCTTCACTTGTTTTTCTTCTCACTTGCTGCCTTTAATCAGTTTCCAGTGGCTAAGTAAGCCTGACAATTGACCATGTATTACACTGAAGTGATTAAATGATAAATGCATAGGTTTGTATTCCACATGCCAGACTACTTCTTTTCAGTTTCATGCATTCCAGCTGTTTTGAAATGGTTAAACAAAACTGGAAAAAAACAAGATTCAGATCACAAGGGGATCACAGATGGAGACTTATAGCAATTGGCTGCAGGATTCACTTGAAGCCAATAGAAATAGGTCTGGGTGAATTCCTCTAGTATTTGTGCTTCTTGCCAAAAGAACAGAATTTAGCACATAACAGTCTCTGGGCTAAATTCCTGCGTTTTGTGTGTGTGTGTGTGTGTGTGTGTGTGTGTGTGTGTGTGTGTGTGTGTGTGTAAACTTTGTTCAGCTACAGACAGAGTGTGATTGGATTTTATTTTCCCTGATTTCCATTTAAACTGAAGCGTTTATTTTATTGTTGTAAGAAGTTCCTTTGCCCAAGTTACTTTTTTAAAGATCACATTCAGTGTGCTTCATCTATTACTACTAAGGCATTGTTAGTCTAAATCCCGCAGAGCACATTCAGTGTTTCACATACCATCCCAGCAAAGCAAATCCCCTGTTGTCAATCTGAGGGTTCTTAAAGTAATGATTTCCACAAGGAACTCTTTGCCTTCTTCATTGTTAATGGAAACTCAAGAAAGTTAAAAGAACTAGCAAATGTCTATAGCTACATATCTAAAAAGGCACTTGCAAACATCTCTGAAGAGTATGAGGCATTGTGCCAAAATGAATCTAATTTTATACTCAAGATTATAAAATGCCTTAAAGAGTATTAGCATGGTGCCAACACTTAAATCACCTTTTGTAGAAGGCTATTTTGGTTATGCTCAACTTCAACCTTTTTGTTGTAGTGCCTGAAAAGTTATGCCATGCGCAGCAAAATCCTAATCTCTGGTTAGGTCAGCACAAGTTCTAGCACAAAACCTATGCTGGCCTGGGAGTGCTGTAAAAGTGTTATAAGGCATTTCTATACCAATACTTGGGAGGGAGGGGTAAGACCAGTGCACAGACACAAACAGGCCTCCCCGTGCCACCATGGTATTAGGGAGATGAGTGAGTTGCACTGGCCTAAATTGGTTAGGATTACATCCTCAATGTTTAAGTGAACTGCTTTCATTTTTAACATGTAGTACAAAAAAGAAGAAATGTAAACAAATTAAACTGCATCCTAGTAACACTAGCTTCCCTTGGGTCATACTTGTGTAGCCTAATGGAAGACAATGGCTTCCTGCAATTGCTGTTGCTTGTTCTGACCTGACTACGTCTGGTTTTTCTTCAGGAGTGAACAAAAAGAAATTAAAAAATTCAAGGGAAATCAGTGCACCTGCATGACATTGTTCTGTGCATGTGCAACTTTGACTTTGTTTCCTTCAGATAGCACACACATTCAGGATAGATTAAAAAAATTCAGACAATCCAGTTCTGCCAATCCAGGACTTTCAGAAAGTCCATCTATAGTCAGAGATTCTCCCCATATGCATAAATCAGTAAGCATAATTTAATGTTGGGAAGAGTCCCATGGGGCTTGACTTGATTTGACACATGAATAGAGTCACTGCCCAATGTGACCCAAGTTGAAAATAAGATCTAACAGGAAACTTTATGGGTCCTTATATCAGTTTTCTACTATAGTTGCTCCCATTTGCAATTTCCTCCATTCACTGCTTTCCACTAGGAAAGGTATAATTCCTTACAATTTTTCACAAGTAACCTTTATGACACCCCCAGGTAACCACAAGGGATTGCACCAAACTATCTCAGCACTTGGATTGCACTGTCATAGCACAATCCTAACTGGTGGATAAGAGGTGTCATGGGCACATTTGCACCACTTCAAGGAAGTATGTGGGCCAGCCTCCTTGCATCTCCCTGCCCCACTGCAGGAACAGTGTGCAGGATGAGTTGTACTCACTAGGAATGGCCAGTGTAGTGTTTTGGGAGAAGGAGGGGGTGTTCCAGAGCGGGAGGAAGACAGAGGGATGCGTTTCTGGGAGTGGCAGGGAAGTCGGTTGAGGGAGTTGGGTCTGGTAGTGGATCCAAGCCTCCAACCCAAGGGAGAGCTGCATGATTCCGATCTAGGACACTTTGCCTAGATTGCCTACATCCCTGTAGACCTATTGCCTAGTTCCCACCCAAAAGAAGGGGGAATCCTTCTTTTGCATCCTACCCAAAGAAGGGGGAAAGCTTCTCCTTCCCCTGGTTTCAGCATAGACAGAGCAAATCTAGTACAAGTCAGGTTTGTGTTCTCATAGTTTAAGTACTTGTTCACAAGCACAAGGTGTAGCTGAGGCCATAGAAATCCCACTGTGCAGAATATCAGGATATGGAAGCCTTGCTCATTATTTTCAGACTTTAACAATATGAAATTTGTTTGGCAGCAATCTACAACAAATTGCCAGTTTAAAATATACTTTCACTGCCTTGTTAAGATCAGTTATCACATTTTCAAGGACAAGTTTCTAAGGATAGTTTAATAGTTCATCTGCATTGTAATTGATCCAGGGTATATTTATTGAAGTTAGCGTTTGAACATGTGTTAGCAAATCTGCAGTTGCCTTGCAAGTCACAGATAATCACATCATAACTGTTCTCTCACTGAGCAGTATCCTCTGAACAAAATGTGCTTTGAAAATACCAATTTAGCAATGGTGTCTTAATTAATCAAAGAATGGTACAATCTGGGAAGTTTTGCTGTAATTTTTGTGAACCTTTATTGCTCTTGGCAACTGCTGAGAATTCTGTGCAGAAATCTATTTAAAGTGGAAAGCATGAAGAATAGCTGATTTGCTTCAAAAAAAGAGGAAAATATTTTTAACCTGTTATAATTCATAGTACACTGTCTAGCAAATGTGTGTGACTAGACAGGTAGGGGGAAAAGGCCATTTTTTTTAAAGTTACCCTACATTCACCCTTGGTTTGCCTTTTTGCATTCTTTTTTGGAAATGTCATTAGAGGCGCAATCCAGAGTAACTACAGGGAGTCCTTGCTTCTGTTTAAGAACAATTTGCTCTGGATTGCAATATGAATTTCCCATAGGTTTTTACTAGATGCAAGTAATATCTCTTATGTACTCCTGTAGTTACTCAGGATTGTAGGGTATGTGTTTTCTCAATCTGTGGTATGGATACCACCAGTGCTTAATTATTAAGTGCAGTGGTTTCCAAATTTTTATTGGCCCTAGATACTTTGACCTGATTTATATATGCCAAAAGGTGAGCTTATAATAGCAATAATGGGGCCAGCAGTGCTTCCCCACATGCCAAGTAGCAGCTTGTTTAACCCTTGATGCACATAACCTAATGTTCCCATATATTAAGAAAGCCCCACTGTGGGCTTACCACTATTGGATGCAGCACACTCCACACTGGTACAGCTGCGCCAGCATTAGAAAATTGGATTGAATTGGGCTTTAAGCAACTAATTATGAAGGGAAGATCAGACAGAAAAGTCTGCAGCCCTTGGTAGAAGGCTTATAGGTTGCTGGTGTTTGTGTCCCACAGGTTGACCTGTTAGCTGGAGACATGGTTCTTTGCCGGAGGTGGCACCATGAGAAAATCCATGCTTCATGTTGCCACAAATCTATTCTCCACCAGAGTCAGCACATGCAGCAAGGCTCTCACTACTGACCTTAGACTGTCTGGTTTGTATGAGAGAAGGCAGTTCCTCAAATATCTTGGTCCCAAGCTTGACATATATGACTTTAAAAGGCAAAACAGCACCTTCTAGTTAGGAATATCCTTGTTCCTGTCACCTTTGTACAGTCTAGGCCTGCACCTGACTCTGTTCTGTTTTACATCTGCAAAAGAGTTAGTCTGGATCCAAGAAGACGATGGCCAGGCTGACTATTTCCAATCCCAGGTTGTCTGGTCACTCCCTATATCACAGCATGAGGTCTGTTGGCAGCACTCAGGGTGACCATATGACCAGAAATTTCCAGATTTTTCCTCTTTTTTAGTATCCTGTCTGGGTGTCCTCCAAAAGGGCTTCATTGTCCCCCACTTTGGATTCATTTTGGAACTTTGCAATGGTAGCACTTTGTGCAATGAAGGGGATAGGGGATAGGTAGGGGATAGGATTGGGCTGTTACAGTACAAATTATGAAGGCTGAGTTGTCAAATTATATTTCCTTATTAACATAACCTAAGGAATCGGCAGTTTAAACACAAGAGACAATAATCATTCTAGTAAGGAGGTTTAATTCTGAGAAATGCAAATGTAAAAAGCATTTTATTTTTTAAGATAAAATATGTTGGTTTTTGTTGTTTTTTCAAAGTGTTTTTAACTAGCAAACAAGATTTGCATACTACTTCCTGACAGAGCTGCTACAGAAATTTAATCTTTGATAGTTCTTGATATGCATGCTTGAAATGTATATACCAGTTAACAAGATTATCACTTGAAGAAAAAGTTGTGTTTTTTCTGTAAAAATTTTTTTGTAAGGCAATGAAATGTATTGATATTTAATGAAGCATGAAGCTTTCAAATGAACCATGAAAGCAATAGCTAAACTAATTAAGTGAACATAAAGGCTTTCAGAATAAATATGTTATGTGGGCTGTATACTTATTATTTCTGCCTGATTAAATTGACATCTACGATAAAATTCTCATGTAAGCTTTTCAGAAAGACAACGTTAAATCTTTTTCTCTATAATGTTGGAATAGAAAAGAAAATCTCCATTTATAATTCGTGCAAGCTTGGATGGCATATTTAACTCAAGCACATCAGGTTTTAATTTAGGATTCTTTTGTAATGCATTTGATTTGGGAAGCAAACCATGATAGGGATTTTTATGTCACTTCAGGTTATTTGCATTTCTACTTACATGGGGTGCTTGAGCTGCTTCCTACAGCTCTTTTGATGTTATAGCTTGGCAACTTCTTTATCTGAGTAAAGTTCTATGAACAAATTATTTGCTTGTTCTTCTTGCTCTGAAAATGATGCTCTACTGAACCATAGTATTTTGGTTTTTGTTTGCTTCCTCCCTTGCTCAAATGTGTCTTGAGGTAGGAATTGGAGATGATGAATCATTGTTTGTTTGTTTATCCTGCCTTTCTTATTCAAGGTAGCATAAAACATAAAAAATCATAACATAAAATATCTTAATAAAATACGTAAAAAGTTACTTAAGTAAAAGTTACTTAAGTACTTAAGTTAATTAAGTAAAAAGTTACTCAAACCATTTTTAAAAACCCAATCAATAAATACAATTAAAATAATTTAAAACAATAAGAGTTTTTAAATAGTAAAAAGACAGGTTAAATGACAGGCAGGCAACAATACGGGGTAATTCAAAATGAATGGGACAAAAAGGCAAGCAACCTTAAATTGCTGTAGTGGATTTAATTTGAAAATAAAAATATAGTGTGAAAGTACAACTATACAGTACAAGTTTTATCTGGCAACAACAAAAAGTCTGCTATTATCAAAAATAATAATTAATAGGCCTTCCTCAGGACTTAACAGCAATTAAAGCAGTGGATGTGTGATGTGTTGGACTCAGTAACACCGGATATGCTAGCAAAAGTGTGGCAGAAATTGGATTACTGCATAGACATTTGCCGTGTCACGGGAGGGGTCCACATCGAACATCTTTAGAAATTTGTATAGTTATAGTTTCACATTAAATTTGTATTTTAAAAATAAACCCATTACAGCAGTCACAAGTATGTTTTCTTTTTGTCTCATTCATTTTGAATCAACCTGTATAATAACAAGTATCTAAAAAGAGCCATCAAATGTCTGTCTAAATAAAAAAGTTTTCAGGCCTCACTTGAACGATGAGGAGGCTCAATGGGGAGGGAGTTCCATGGAGTAGATGCCTCCACTGGAAAGGCCCTGTTTCTGGCTGTCATTCCTCCAATTTCTTTCAGTGGTGGCACAACCAACAGAGCCCCCTCTAATGACCCCAAAAAACGGGCTGGATTGTATGGAAGAAGTCTCTCAAATATGCTGGCCCCTGGGCATTTAGGCCTTTATAAGCTTCATCAAGTTTATAGTCAACACCTTGAATTGGGCCCAGAAACAAACTGGCAGCCAGTTTAGTTGCAAGAGCAGCGGCATGACAGAGTCTAACCACCGACTTCCAACAACCAAATGAGCCATCACATTCTGCACTAACTGCAACTTCCAGACCGTCTTCAAGGGAAGCCCCTCACTGAGTATGTTACAACATGATGTTTCAGGTGTCTATGTCACAAGTCGGTGACATACTCTTCCTCTTGGGTCACTTAGTGAGCAGGAACCTAGTTTCTTCCATCCCAATGTTATCTGGTTTTCGTTATAATTCCTTCTTTCTAACTAACCCATCTACTGTTGTAGTTTATTCAGGTCTTCTAAGCATGACCTCCTTTGTCTATTATTCCTAAACAAGGGATGGGATTTTCAGTAAGGAGCCAGGCCTCTGTTTGAAGAAGGGAGTCGGGAAATACCCAGTTCTGAGCCTAATCCTATACATGTATACTCAGAAGTCAGTCCCATTATAATCAATGGAGCTTCCTCCCAGGAATGTGTTGATAGGATTGCAGCCTCTTTTTCTCAAACCATGTAACTCCAACCTAAGTTAAAACCAGTTGGCATTTGTGAGGCCTGTCTCTAAGTGAGGAATGTAGGTTTCCCCCAAATTTTGTCTCCTCAGCCATGGGAAAGATGAATGAGAGAGCAGAGATGCCAGAATTCAGAGAGCAGACATCAGCCTCCAGCTTCCACTTAGGCTCCATACTGTATAGGTAACACATGGGCTTGGCTCTGTTCAATGCTGGAGTAATCTGCATCAGCATTCTTGGCTGGTTTGGTCCTGTGGCAGAAAGTGATAATTATGTCTCTTTATGAAATATTGGCCGTATCTCAACATTAAATATGAACAGTGGTATATGTTGGGACAGTGGTGGGCTGTTACCCACAGTGGCGGGGATGTTATTGCCCCACCGTTACCGATCCGGTAGCGGCAGGGGGGGCGCGATAACTGGGCGGATCGATTTGGTGGACTTTTTAAATTTTCAGCCACTGCGGCTGCCATTTTAACTAAAAATGGCGGCCGCCACGGCCGAAAGTTAAAAAAGTTAAAGTGCACGCACTTTAACTTGTGCGCAAGTGCCAACGTTTACACAAGCGTGGTGCCTGTACTGAAGCTGGCCAGCCAGCTTCAATACAGGCACTGCACAGGCGCCAACCTTGGCCCGCCCCTCACCCCGCCCCTCACCCCCGCCCATCCGCACCCATAGCCCCGCCCTGACCCTCTCCGCCCCTGGCCCTCCTCTCCCCTAACCCAGCCTTGCCCCGCCCACATTTGGGGAACCAGTTGTTGGGCCAGGCTGGGCCCACCATTGTGTTGAGAAGAAAGGAGACATCGACCTGCATATTTCAGAAGGGGGCAGTGAACCACCCTCTGTCCTGACTGACCTCTCTACCTATCCCTTCTCAGTGACCATTGCAGGAGGTGTGGTTTGGACCCTTTTCCCTCTTCCTTTCTTCCTCTCTCCAGATGTGAGCACATGGCTCTCCACCAGGCCCCCAAACCCACATGTAAGCAGGAGCAGCTTTAGTGCTTCTGGTCCATTCAAGTGTTAGGAAACTCTGGTCTTCACCAGATGCTGTAAATATGAGTCTTCATGATCTGTAAGTAAACCTCTTCTAAAGTTTGATTCTGGTCTCAGTCTTGATTTTTTTGCATGCACAGCAAACAACCAGAGTAGAGGGAAAGGCTTCTGAACCACAGAAGGGAATGCTCTATGGTCATCACTCTGCTGAGTTAATTCAGCTTCCAACAGTGCTCAAATATGCTTAATAATAATTATGTTAGATTAGAATACAGTACAGTGGCACCTCACGTAACAAATGCCTCACATAAAGTTTGTTTCACATAACAAACAAAGATTTCTCTAGGATTCTGCTTCACGTAACAAACTGTCATGTAACAAACAAACTCGTTGGCAGTTGGGGCGGATGCACTGGCTGGCAGCCCTTTTAAAAAGCATCAGGGCTGCCTAGCGCACCTGCCCATAGCGAAATAAACACTTCCACCCCTGTTCCTCCTGTGGACAGGCATCTGCTGGGCAGAGGGAGAGATCAGCAGTAGAGAAGAGGGAAGCAGCTCAGAGCTGGCCAGAAGGGAGCAGGGGAGAGAGAGGCTCAGGATGGAGAGAAGGAGAAAGTGGGGAGACACTTTGAAAGTGTCTTTGATTGCAGCCTCCTAACCATGTCTACCCAGAAGTTAGCCATATTGTGTTAAATGGGGTTTACTCTCAGGAAAGTGTCTTTAGGATTGCAGTCTAAGAGCACAATCCTAACCATGTCTACTCAAATGTCCCACTGAGTTCAAGTCCCATTGTGTTCAATGGGTCTTACTCTCAGGAAAGTGTCTTTCGGATTGCAGCCTAAGTAGACTTCATAGGATCAATGCATGTTTTGAGTTCAATTCCTGTGTTTTGCCATCATTTTTACATCCAATTAATATTTTTATATGGATATTTTTTGTGTTCTGGAGCCAATCGTCTGAGTTTCCATTATTTCCAATGGGAAAATCCGCTTCATGTAAAGAACGTTTCACGTAACAAACATGCCTCTGGAACGAATTAAATTTGTTACGTGAGGCGCCACTGTATTTAAAATGGCCTGATTGCCCTTCTGTAGTTATGTTAGCAAGACTTTCCTCCTTTCTACAGTTTATCAGCTGTTAAAGAATATCTGTGCTTTTCTAAGATATCTGTGCTTTTCTAAAGAATATCTGTGCTTTTCTAGCTGCATCTCCTCAGATGTTTCATGTTTCTGAAGCTAATGTTTCTAGAAATGCCTCACTCATAAATATAGTTAATGAAAAATGCATGAAATGCACATGCACATGCAACTCATGTGATCGTTGACCCCTCCATATTGTTTCAAAAACATTGGCAGTCAAAAGCAAGTTGCAGACTTGCTTTTGAAAAAGAAATGAACACTGAGATATTGTTAGACAGTCAAATCTGTATTTGTTTTATTCACATGCAGCATTTTAGACTCCCTGAATAAATATGAAAACAAATGAATCAGCTTTCCCCCTCTTTTGGGCTGTAAATGTACAGTTGAAACTCGCTTAACAAGCGCCTCGCTTAACAAGCGTTTCACATAACAAGCAAAAATTTCAAGAAATCTTGCTTCACATAACAAGTTCCACTTCACTTAACAAGCAAGCGCGCTGTGGGCACGCATGCAATGCAGCCCTGATAATCCGCATGGAGGCTCTTTAAAAGTGCTGCCGGCCAGTGCTGCTGTCTCTAACTGCCCCCAACATGGGGGCAGTTACCTGGAGGTGCCAGAGGCAGCTGCCCCCAAGTGCCCCCACTGACCACCTTGAACCTCCAGCAGCAGCCCAGGTAAGCCTCCCAGGAAAGTGTCTTTGATTGCAGTCTCCTAACAATGTCTACTCAGAAGTAAGCCCCATTGTGTTAAATGGGGCTTACTCCCAGAGGTGGGCCTGGCCCAACCTAACAACCAGTTCGCCAGAAGTAGGTGGGCCAGGCAGGGTCAGGGGGTGGGGCCGGAGTCAGGGAGTGGGGCGGGGCGGGGCGGGGCTAGGGGCGGCCCCAACCCTGGCGCACTGCACGTGTGCCAAGGTTGGCGCACGCGCAGTCGCATCCTAAAGAGTCGCGTCCTAAACAGTCATGTCCTGTTCACGTCCTGTCTAACGTCTTCCGGACGCAACTCCACCTGCGTCAAGATTGACGCAAGCGCAGTGGTGGGCTCCTCTGGGCGAACTGGTCCGCCTGCGTTTTGGCCTACCGCTAGCAACCGGATCGCTAGCGGTGGGCCAAAATTAACAACCCGTTCTACAGAACTGGTGAGAACTGGCTACAGCCCACTACTGCTTACTCCCAGGAAAGTGTCTTTAGGATTGCAGCCTAAGTAGACTTCATAGTATCATGCACATTGAATGCATGTTTTGAATTCAATTCCAGTGTTTTGTCATCATTTTAACATCCAGTTAATATTTATATATGAATATTTTGGGGGTTGTGGAACCAATAGTCTGAGTTTCCATTATTTCCTATGGAAAAATCAGCTTCACTTAAAGAGCGTTTCACTTAAAGAGCATGCCTCCGGAACAAATTAAGCTCTTTATGTGAGGCACCACTGTACAAGTGATTGCTACCACTTCTTCCTCATACAACAGCTCTAAGCAAATGTTTGTTTCTCAACCAGTGATACATGTACCACAAGTGGTAGTTGGTGTCTGGTGGTATTTATGGGATCCCTGGATACCTGCTGCCTGGCACCAAGACCTCAAATATGATACAATAAATAGTGGTAGGAGGCTTGCCTTGGTAGGCATGTTACTGTGAGGGGTAAGACCCCTGACTTGGGCAGACATAATGTAAATAATATCAAAACCTGCACATCTGAGAAAACTGAAAAGATGTGTTACTGTAAGAAAAAATAATTAAAAGCATGGATAGGGTTCTTCAGTAAATTGGCATGTTGCAAAAATGAATTTCAGTTGCCTTTGGTTGTGCCGGCATTGATTTTTGCAGCTTTGAGAAGCTCTTATGACTTTCTGGAATGCTGGCACTAATAATTGCTTTATAGTAGTATCTTGTAAGATTAATGACAAAACAGAGGAATTTAGTGTAATATGTGAAGAATGTATCCCTTATCTTAAGAAGAGCAGAGATGTGCAGTGTAAGGGGAATGATATTGCTTATGGGAGGCATTGTGGGAGGTGAAATGTTATAGCAGGCCAACATGTTCTTTTTGTAGAGTATTTACCAGTAATCCATCTTGTGGTTTGTTGTCCATATACACAAAATACTGTAACTTTCCATCGCTTTCAAACAGAGATTTTCAATCTTTTTCATTATACAGCACTTTATTAAGGTGCTAAATTTGTCAAGGCACACCATCAGTTTTTGGACCATTGACAAGGCACAGGGATGGAAAGGTGGTGCTTGAGGAGAAAAGTCTCAACCTGAGGGAAACTCTCTTGTTCTATTGAAGCTCCAGACCAGTAATTTCCAACCAGTGTTCTGTGGCACACTGGTGTGCCTTGGGTGGTCCACAGGTGTGCTGTGAGAGATTGGAGAATTTATATATTTACCAGTGAAAGCATACCTGCGTTGCAGGAGTAAAATTCTCCATACAACATCCCCCCACTGCACATCAGCCGCCCATGCATATCAACCCCCATGTTCATCCACCCCATGTACATAAGCCCCCTTGTGCATCAACCCCTCATGTGCAACATCCTCTCATGTGCAGCATCCCGCTATGTGCATCATCCCCTATGTGCACCATCCCCCCATGTGTATCAACCTCCCATGTGCATCATTCCCCCATGTGCATCCCCCTGTGCGCATCCACCCCACGTGCATCAGTCCCCCGTGTGCATCAGTTCCCCCGTGTGTATAAGTCCCCCCATGTACATAAGTCCCCCATGTGCATCAAACCTCCATACACATCAGTCCCCCATGCTTATCAACCCCCATGCGCATCATCTCTCCATGCACACCAACTCCCCATGCGCATCATCTCCAAGCGTATCACACCTCCATGCACATCATCTCTCCATGCGCAACACCCCACCATGCGCAACGCCCCCATGTGCAGCATCCTCCTCAGTACAACCCCTCCCTCCGAACAACATCCGTCCCAGTGCTCCAGGCACTGAGCATGTTGGCTGGATGTTGGTCAGTCTTCCATGTGCCCCTTTTCAACCCCTTAAGGGTGAAATTTTTCCATGTTGGTTCTTGGTGAGTGTTCATGTGACATAAGGAACACCCTCCCCAAATTTCATGCTTCTAGGTCAGGGGGTTGGAACAGAGCATCCCTCAGTCACCAATTCTTCAATGCAAAGCATACGGAGGAAAATGCGTTGCACTCCATTTTACTCCCTTCCGGTTGGAATTCAGGGATGGGCCCAGCCACCCCAAGATCCGGTTCGCCAGAAGTTGGGGGCGGGCCCAGGGTCAGGGGGTGGGGCTGGGGTCAGGGAGGTGGGGCGGAGACGGGGCAGGGGCAGGGATGGGGGACGGGCCCCAACCATGCCGCACTGCGCACGTGCCAGGCTTGGCGCATGTGCAGTGCGTCTCCTAAAGCCGCGCTTCATGCTTCTTTCAGCACAAAATTTCATGCTTCTAGGCCCAGTGGTTTTGGCTGGGCATTGATGAGTGAGTGAGTCAGAGACTTTTCTCTTTTATCTATCAATCTATTGATCTATCGTTCACCAGAAGCATGGTGTGCCTTGTCAATTGTCCAAAGATCAATGGTGTGCTTTGTCAATTTGGTACCTGGTTGGTTTGCCAGGAGATGAAAAATGTTGAAAATCACTACTCCAGACTGAACAGGAGCAGAAGAACCTCTCTGGTAAGCAGAGGGAAAGCTGCTGGAGAAAGGCCCAGAGAAAAAATTAGAAGGAATCAAATAGAAGTTAGCGATCGTTTTGCTTAAGTTAGTTTTTCTCTATCCAGAAACTGGGAGCTTTTAGTGGCCTCATTTCAGGTTCGGCCAAGTAGGGTCCCAAGGTCAGTCTAGTCTTGGCCTGCAGAGCCAGCCCCATTTTGGGAATGTTTATTTGCTGCAAAAACTCAACCCTATTTAAAATCTATTCCTCACCTTTAAATTAAATATTTTTGTTCAAAGCCTCTGTCTGTTCCAGATCAGTGGTTTGTCAGCCTCCCCACTCCACAGGCATTTCTGGCAGAGGGAGAACATTTTTATAAAAGTGCATAGCCTTTTTGGGGAAGGATTGTGCCCAAGGAATCCTTCTGGCAACTGAATCTTTTGGGCTGGTGGCAGTGGACTAGATCTACCAGGTCTGGTCCCATCAGCTGCAGAGTAAATTGACTGGGTGAGGCATGGGAAGGGATTGAGTGCTTAGCATTAGGCATCACTGCCCTGTAGAAGTGGCTGGTTGCTGGAGGCCCCCCTTCCATTACACCTTCTCAAATCATCCTCTACTGCTGCATCTTCATCACTGCCTATTGTCACAATTATGTCTTTTTCAACTTTGCTCCTTATTTCTCTTTTTTATTTCTATTTAGGTGTTTGCTGTTCATGTGCATGATCAGTATAGAAATAGAAAGCACAATAAGGAACAAACAGCAGGTTTGACTGCCCACTTGGAGGTCTCAATTTCAACCTGCTGTTTAAGACATCTAGGTAAAGGACTTGTATAAAAAGATCCATTCCTGTTGTTTGAATAAGTAGGGTCTCTTCTTGCAAGTAGATAAATTCATCTTTTAGCTGACATACAGTGAGGTAAAGATGGAACCTGCTATTCTTTTAAATTGCTATAGCAATTACTGTACAAAATAATGTAAATGTTTTGTTCCCCACCTTCAAGAACACAGTTTTTCACAGCCATAGAGAACCTCAGGAGAAGCACATAAAATAAACTTATCACATTCATCTGATATGGGTACAATGGCACACCCTTTCAATAAATGACACAAGACAAAGTCAGCTCATATGTATGAAATGGGTCTTTTTATTGATAACAAAATCCATTCAATGTAAGTCCTATATCACTTACTGATTATTAACTCCTCCACTTTAGTGTGGGCCCTTACCTTGGGAGAGGAAGACAAAACAAATCACAGATAAACCCTGGTTCCCCTCTCCCCCAACTTCTGCATAGGAAGTCAAGACAGCCAAATTTCTCACCCCAAACCAGAGAGCCTTTAAATGGACCACAATTTACAGTAAGCATGAGGAGTCACCCTCCAGTAAGCATCCCTAAGCTAGATAGCCTCTTGCAATTGGGTACTGATGGACTTCTCTTCAGGCAATAAAATATCTTAGGTGCATACAGGATGCCAGCTCTATTTCTGTACTGTACCTGCTGCATAGTGTCCAGCCTATGTAAGGTAACACTACAACACAACTGTTGAGAGGTGGCAGGAGACAGGATTGCAAATATCATAAATAGTAAGTGGCAGGACCCATGAATCTGTCCTGTGAGACTTGTATACCAAAAGTGCTAATATAGATCCAAACAGACTTCCTTCATGCTTTGGAGGGAATAATGGAAGGCTGGAACGCAGAGATAGCTATATTGGTGTTGCTGTGGGGAAATTGGGTTCTTAGTAAATGCGGTTCAACATCTTAGTTTTGGGGGCATCTTAAAGACTATAAAATTTATTGTGGCATATGAGGATGCAATCCTACCCAATTTAGGCTGGCCTAATTCACCTGGCATATCTTCCTATGATGGTGTGGGGAGTTTCGGAGTATGCAATCGGAGGGTACAATTTCGGAGGGTGCAATCCTAACCAATTTAGGCTGGCCTAATTCACCTGGCATATCTTCCTATGATGGTGTGGGGAGTTTCGGTGTGTGCTTGTGCACTACCCCCAGGAGTGGGGCAGAAGCGCCTTACAGAACTTTTATGACATCCCCAGGTCAGTATAGGAATTGTGCTGGGGCTTATGCTGGCCTAATTGCAGGTTAGGATTGCAGCCATAATTGTTTACAAAGTGCCACAAAATTATTTGCTTTTGTTTAAGAGGTTAACATGCCTGCCCATTTGGAATTGGCCATGTTTCTGAATTCTTAAGCCTGTTTTACTTTTTAAATGAATTATAATGTTACCTACACTGAGCTTCAGTATATGGATAATATACATACCAAAACTGGCCTTTTCCTTACTTCTGTTCTAATTAATAACAATCTATTCACATTAACTGTAATGCTAGAGAAATCTAATAAGAGTTTAAAACATTCTGCTGTTCATTAAACATTAACTAGAAAGTGTAGTTTGCTGATAATTCTCCTTCCTTATGCAAAATAAAAGTTAAAAACCCAAAGAGTTGTTCAGGAAATACATTGTTGCTAATAGAAGTAAAACAAAGATCAACAAATTTTATATATTGAAACGTATCAGGAAATAAAGCCTGCTCTGAACTTTTATATATAGTTTTGTTTCCTCAGAGGAGTTTTTTCAAGGTTTTGAGTTTTTTGTTGTTTTTTGTTTTAAAAAGCACTCTCAGTTTGGGTCTTAGAAACCCTCACTGTTTAAATTTATCTAAATACGCACTAAATACTGTAGTATTTCCATAGAAGGAGGTGATCTCATTGCTGGCTGCTTAGAACCAGCCAAGTTAATTACCTGCATGGTATTGTTTGCACTGGTCAGTGCTGGATAATTTCTTACCCCAGTTCCACTTGAAGGGAGACATTGTTCTTTGTGTTGCTCTGTTAGTCTCTTGCAGACATTGCTGAAAGTGCATGCCTGATTACCTCATTGCAGAGAATTCAATTGCAAATAGATCTTGCAAATTAATGCTGTTTAATTTACTTTAAATGCTTTGGAAAGCAAAATGCAAAGGAAGTTATCATTGCACAAGAAGACACTTAAGGATTTCTGGTTACTTTGTGAGCATACCACTTCCTATAAAGGAAAAAATAAATTAATAAAATATAATACTGCTTATTTGAACAAATGATTAATCATAGTTAGCATCTCATGTATAAGTGGCCACATGAAGTGAATCATACTTATTTCCCTTAGGAATCTTTCTGGTCATCTTTAAATGTTGGACAAGTTATAGCCCCTGTTTCAGGCTCTTCACTTTCTTGTTATTAGGCAGGTCTTGAAGTTTTATGCAGTGGTGTATGCAGTCATACCACATTATTGCATTTTGCAATAGTAAAAGTCTGTCAGGCATCACTTAAATTGAAAAAAATTAAATAACTGGAATCATGCAAGATTAGCATGATAAAACAAAATGGGAATTTTGTTAATAAAACAAATTGATAAAACATGATAATAAAACAAAATGGGAATTTTGATAATAATGTTATATAAGCGAGAGATTATGGATTTTGCTGGAGTCTTTTACATCCTTATTTTCTTCTGCACTTTGTTTCAGAAACATGTAAATTTAATTATCATTAGGTCCCGGTGAAATAGGTTAGGTATCACCAATCCTGTATAGACACTTCTCTGGAAGTAAGCCCCATTGAACATATGGGATTTATCTTTGAGTAGACATGATTAGTATTGTGCTATAAGTTCCACTGATTAAGTAAGGTACTCACAATTAACCATAACTGGATCAAATTTGTTATATTTGGGGGGATTATACCAGTCAGGATTACATGACTGATAATGTCCACAAAGCATGCTACAGTTTTTAAGGCCTTTTAAATTCCAATCCTTATCACACTTTCCCCCACTTTAACCAATACTAAATCATTCCTTCATTCATCCTGATTTCTGATGTGTGACACTTTTTATGGATGGCTCCACTGCAGAACACTAAAAATACATTTTAACATTTTGAGGTTTGCTTAGGAAGACAAAAGCTTTATTAGATTTTGCAACATCTTCCTGTGAGAGATAAAAGTCTTTTTAAGAGAAAAAAAGATTTATATGAAACACATTTCTTGAATTGCAAGCAGTGAAATAAATAACCTGTACAAGAGTCACATTTTTTGAACATTTTTGTGGAATATTGTTGTGTGTCAGAGATGTTGAAGGCTTAGATACTTATTAACTAGGTACAGATGAAAAAAGCAAAATAGGCAGACCAAGGAATGAGGAACAAGACAGATTCAAACACTTCCATAAAGTATTTTCTGTTTGCACTTGTTAATTATTAATGTTTAATTATTGATGAAACAGTTGTAATTTATATTTAGCACATCAGTCTGAAAAACTTGCCATGTTTCTGATTCTGACAGATTCTGACAGTGCATTCTCAGTGATATCATAAGGATACCTGCTGAATAATTTTGGAGTGGTTGAGATAATAAACCTTTTTATCAAACAGGTTTAAAAAAAATCTTAAAAATAAATATATATTTTTAGTTCAATAAAAATGCAGTTCACAGCTTAGAGACCAGGAAGTTAGGCTGCAATTTTATACATATTTGCCAGATAGCATCAGCCCAAACCTATTCCGTACCAGCAGAGTTCATGCAATCATACTAAAAATTTATGTGCTCTGTCTAGTGGTGGTGGTGAGTGACTAAAAGGCAAGCAGGAGATAAACACACAACATTTAAGGTGCAATTCTTTCCATGTCTACTCAGAAGTAAGCTCTATTGTGTTCACCCTTGATGTTGAGCATCCTTACCTTTGTATTTTTTGGGTACCTACCCAATGCCTATAGAAAGTCAAAAGGGTACAGCAATAACTCCCAAACTTGCTACTGGTGCAGCAGCCTAAAAAAACAAAAGTGTGTGACAGTGACATGAAACACTTTACATTATGATGTCACAACTATTCACTTTCAGATTTGGAAGCCTAACCTGAGCTTTCAAGCAGCACAAAAAGGGTCAGGGCAGGTGGGAGGGTTTTGCAGCACTCATGTTCTGCAGCTCTGTCCTCTGACCCTGCTGCCATTTCATGAAGGTTCACACTATGGTCTCTCTGCTGAGGTAGCAGATGGCTCACAAAGTCCTACCAAGTGTTTTGCAATGCCCCAAGGCATCACAAAAGACGGATTGGGGACCACTAGAGTAAGGGGTTACTGATAAATAATGGCATAATACCTACATTAGAAAGCCCAGTGATAGGAGGTTGTGGTTGGGAGGGTGATGACTGAGAAAGAGTGCTACATATCCTAGTTCCACTTAGACTCCTAGAATTCTAGAGGTGGAAGGGACCTAGTAGGTTATCTAGTCTAACCCCCTGCCTGTAGCAGGAAATCCTCCTAGAGTATCCACGACAGGTGCTTGTCAAGCCTCTGCTTGAAGATCCCCAGTGAGGGAGAGTCCACCACCTCCCTTGGCAATCTGTTCCACTGCCGAATTGTCCTCACCATCAGGATTTTTTTTCCAGATATCCAAGTGGAATCTCCTTTCTTGTACTTTGTACCCATTGGTTCTAGGAACTTGACACTTCCTCTAATGTCTTCAGTTGTAGATTCTCTTGCCAGAAAAGGAAAATGCATGGACTTCCATCTGCGCAACACAGTCTTTGTCCCTTCCCTTGGAGCAGGGGTGTCCAAACTTTTTGGTGGGAGGGGGTTGGAAAAATTATTTACATTTCAAATTTTAATAAATTTATATAAATGTGCACATAAGAGTATATTGGAATGTGTTACAAGGCGAGGGATCTTGCTGTGGGTTGCATTTGGCCCCTGGGCTAGGATTTGGACACCCCTTCCTTAGAGTCAGTCTGGATCCTACCTCTCTGTGCAGACCAGTGCTTCAGAACAGGAGAGTAAGGGATTAGTATACAGTTGAGTCATCCTCCTCCTCCTCATTTCAACCACTATTCAGGTTTCTCTTTGGCAGTTGTGTGTATACAGGATCATGACTATTAATGTATGAGTCCATTAACCTGAGCACAACAGCCATTGATGGAACCACAGGATCAGTTCTGCAATAGCCATTAACTGGAGCAGTTAGTTTAATTGATTGAAATATGATTTGTCACACCTTTGAACACATATTTTCTGAACTGCATTTTTCACATTCTCTGAACTTTTGTTTTAGCTATCACTTCTAGCCTACATAAAAGATGAACATCTGAAGAGTAATTTAAATAGGACAGCAGTTGTGTGGAAAGAGCCAAAACGCATTTATGGTTGAGTTCTATATGAGTGGCTCATATTTAAAAAAGGTCTTAATTCATACATTATTATTTATTGTGTTTATATATTTCCTTTTTCATGTGGAAGTAAATGCCAAAGGCAGCTTACAAAGCTTTTTTTCCTTTTGTCCTCACAACTACTCCGAGAGAAAAAGAAGACTGAAAGCACAATCCAGAGTAACTATAGGACCACTTATGTTGACCTAAGAAGCATTTACTCTGCATTGCTCAATGCATTTCCCATAGGTTTCCCATAGGTGGCACTGTAACTACGTCGACGTAGGAGGTCCCGTTGTTACTCTGGATTGTGCCTTAAGAGTGAATGGTCACCCAGGAAACTTTCTGAGAGAGTGCAGGTTTTTTAATCTTCCAGGTCTCAGTCCATTTCCCTAACCACTGCACTTGAGCATTTCACCCTTGCCCTACAATCCAGAGTAACTATGGGAGCACATAAGAGACATTATGTTTACCCGTAGTTACTACACTACCTAGTGAAAACCTATGGAAAATTCATATTGCAATCCAGAGCAAATTGTTCTTATACCGGAGCAAGGACTCCACGTAGTTACTCTGGATTGCACCCTTGGATTCCCTTCTGAGAATGACAATCTATCCAGGACCTCCATCCCCCAAAAGTAATGTCATGGCCAGAAGTGCCCCCTTTCCAAGATGGTGGCACCCAGCTTTTTGTGTGTCCCTCAAATGATGTCCCATTCCCCACTTTGAGAACCACTGAACTACACCATCCTGGCTGTTCAGGATTATCCCTTTGTATCTTGCACTCAACCTCCTGCAATGTATTCAATTTGTTTCCTTATTAAATGTATGTACTGTATTGTGGAGCTTATCCCAGTGTTATTTCTGTATTTTCTTATTTTAAACCCCTGTGGATGGAGTGATTACAAGACCGCATATCAAAACTGTGGGTATTGTATGCCTGTGCTAAAGGTTTTCTCACTGATATTTCTGACATTTTGACATTTAACTCCTGATGAGCTAAAGTTTAATCATATACAAACGATCTAATTATAGGGTTTCAAATGTTGAGTTTGAATTAGATGCTGTGATGCTGTAATCATCACTGAAAGAAACTGGATAATACCACTGTCATTTGCTAAATGGTTTGAATGAAGGTTAAATTAATGTTGTTATTATTTGACAATTGTAAGTTGCACGCAAGGGGCAGATTCATGAAAAAAGTATCTGTTTCCATTTGCCAAGTTTCTAACTAAAAGTTGTTCTTTTCAAGGCTATTTGTTAAACAAAAGTTTAAATAGCTGCACCATGTTTTTCCCCCTTTTCAAATCCCTTCAAGTTTAATTTTCTTTTCATGAGTATAGAATAGGTTGTATCCAAAGAAGGACAGTCATGACTAAGCATCATTGAAATCAGTGAGATAAGTAAGTTCTTGTGGCTAACTTTCCTGAACTGAATCCTACTTTTCTACATATATAACTGAGCCTGTTTAAATTTACAAATCTTCAAATTAATTAATATCTAATGGCAGTTTACCCTTTTCTACAGTTATAACTACTATACCCAAATTTGGCATACTATTGGCCCAGTTTTATGGCTAATTTTTGACAGAGAGACGTCTGTTCTACTATTGTAAAAGTCCCAATGACTGTTCAAAGATTTTTCTGTTATTGATCAGTGGCTTTGGACCCATTCCACTACATACCTTAGGTTATGCTGCTCCTGGAAAGTTACTAGTGGGGCATATTGTGATGAGAGTGAATGGGCTGGGGAAGTTTCTGGGCAGATTGGGGATGAGAGGAGTGGTAGAAATGCAGCATTAGCATTGCCAGGATCCTTGTCCCTCTTCTTCACCTTGTTCCTTCCATCTCTTTCCTAAGACTTACACGAGCTGTATAGCTGGAGTAGGTCAAAGGAGAACCATAAACCATCAGGAGACCTATGGAAGGTAAGGAGTATACTGTATACTCATTTCTCTCCCATGCATCCTGGTTGCATCCCTCCCCCATAAGATGCAACATGATTTGGTTCTTTGGTTCACTACATGCTATAGCATGATATAGTTAGGACTGAACTGTTAAAATTGCTCCTTAAATTTTAGGCTTAATATTTTAAGTGGCAAATGTGTTTAATTACATGTTTATAATTTAATACCAATCTTCTGATAGTTTTATGACCGAATCACAACTAGGCTTTATGACAGCAGAATACAAATTCTACTATCATAAATGGCCATATATTGAGCTGCTGGTGGCCATTTTGGAACCATCACCATAAATAGCAGTAGTGTTGCCAGCCAATTTCCATAGCCAGCTATGTGTGGAGCTGCAGGTAAGCTGATGGGGGTGGTGAATGGGTGGGAAGTATGGGGCAAAATATCTGGATAAGGAGGGAGAGGTGGAATAAAGAGGAAGAAGTTGGATACTGGTATCAATGGCTTGCACAAGTGTCCTAGCCCATTCCTTCTCTATTCCCTCTATCTTACTCTTCCTGGACTTAAACTAGCAAAATGGATGATATAGATTCAAGGACACCATTGGAGACTTGCCCCAAGGTAAGAATGTGTTACCTTTGGGAGATCTCTGTGACTTTTCCTATCCCAAGAATGCAGTGCGTGTTCTCTTGGTTCAACTTAGGATTGGGCTGTATGTTTAACAGAAAGTCCACTGTAACAAGCTATAAGTTGAAGCTTTTGACATTACACTCTTTCAACTGATATCTGTGGGTGGCGCAAGCGGTTAAGACGCTGTGCTTGTTAACCAGCAGGCCAGGGTTCAAGACCCGGGTCGGCCCCACAAGACAGGGTGAGAGTATTGGCTCTGCCTTTCCATTGGACTAATTCAGTGGCGTGGAGAGGGGGGGATTTGCTGCTTGGGTCACAGCCTATGCTCCATAACAATTTAACCCAGGCTTTTGTGCTTTGCATGCAGCGTATGCAGCGCCGAGCACAATACCATAGTCTTTCAAGACTGACAGAGGCCTACTTTTTCTCTAGCTCAGCATACTGGTACAACCTATGCTACTTGAGGTGGAGTACAACGGTATGTCAGATCCCCACCAACTGATAGCAAGACTAGCAAAGTAAAGTGACATGCAGTAATCGTAAGGCTACAGTCCAGAGTAACTATGGGACCTTTTATACTGACGGTGCCACCTATGGAAGTGCCACCTATGGGAAACGCATAAAGCAATCCAGAGTAAGTGCCTCTTATGTCTTCACATAGTTACTCTGGACTGTAGGGTAAGAGGCTCAACTTTTTAGGGAGAGCTCCGGTGTGCTTTTGCACATTTGAAAAAGTCTTCACGTCTGCCCTGAGCCTCTGACCTGTGTTTGTGATGTCATGTCTGACCTCATGATTCAGAAGTAACTGGCAATGTTGTTACTACATGGTCCAATAGGTGGACCATGCAAAGTGGTATGGTGGGGTTGAGACACACTGTCCTCACTCACTTCAACAGTAAAATTGTAATTACCAGTACTCAAGCCAGCGATATTCGTGCCCAGCAAGCAGCTGCAATACTGAAATGCTGAACTTCTAATAACAGGAACCAAATCAGCCATCCTTCCCTTTTCAAGGAAACAATAAAGTCTGTGTTTTTATTACCTGAAAGCTCGCCTCCTGTGAGTTTCTGAGGTAAAATGCTGTGGTCTTAAATGTAGTATGGTTCATAACCTCAATGTTTCACTTCCTGGAGAACTTATAAAATAGAACCACTGAAGCCACATCCATTGTAAACGATGTTAACGCAACCAAAATGCACATCTTTTGGGATCACATACTCATTTTATTCCCTTGGTCAAGATAAGATTATCATAGTTATCAAACCACTTACCTATAAATACATTGTCAGGAATCTCCTTTCCCAGGATCCCTGACTTACCTGGGGTGAGTGCTCTGGCAGGGCGTGGGACTGCCCTGCTCACAAGGCCCTCCCAGAGGGGTGGAGTTTCTGCTCGAGGGGGAGACTCGCGGAGTGGACCTCATGGCCACAACCATGAGGACCCTCTGGACCCTCATGAGGACCCACACTACAATACAACTCTCCAGTGACCGAGGAGGACCCTCTGACAGGTTGGCAGCCTGCTCCGTCTCAGGAGGGACCGGAGGCCCCTGCTTAGTGGGTGGAACGGGCTGCAGTGGGGAGAGGGCTGGTTGTGGGTGCTAGAAGGCAGACAGGTGCTACCAGTAAACAGGGAGGGGCCACAGGGGTGGTGTCAACCCGTCTTGTAGAATCTATGTATGTATGCCCCCTCACATACACAGTTCCTTTGTAAAAGTATGTTGAGCAAGGCCCACCAGCGTGGAATGCAGAGCAACCTATTCAGTCTTACGGTTTTAAAAATCACTTACTATGAAACTTTGGCCAATGAAATATACCCTATGGGAAAGGCATCCCAGTCCAAATTCTTGTGCAGTGTTACAGTGGCACCAACACAAGTTATGCGCCATCATGCAGGATTGGAGATCTCTTCAATGTAAGGGGATGTTTGATTTTGGTCTCTTGTCCCAGAGTAAGTCCCAGCAGCTGCTATGGGGCACCTCAAGCTTGTATCAGCTCAAATGCTCTCTGAAAGAAGATCTGGTCTGAGAAGGTGCTCAGAATTTGGCATGTAACATCACTGCAGATTCTTCCCTGCATGGGCCTTATCCTCCCTCCCAGACCCTACCTCATTCTGCCCTTCAACCATCTCTCCATTCAACCCCATCCCAGCCTATCTCAACCCCTTCATGGGCTTGCCTGCTTTGGCAGGTATCCATGGAGCCACCAGTACATGTACACCAGAGGTTGGCTGCTATGGCACCCCACTGGCAGGCCTGCTGTTCTTGTTGATGGAGACTGCTTTAAAACACCCATAAAGTAATCTCTGCCAGCACAACATTTGTTAGGTGGTCAGGGAGAAGGATAGGGTTGTGCCATAAGCCAGATTCCTGGATACTGCCAATCTCTTATTAGATTTGTGTTAAACTTTAGTAAAGCCAGGGATTGGAGCTGTAAGAGCCACACAACTCCAAAGCTGTGTACACCGAGTACCCCCTTGCTCTTGGTTTCTGTTTGGGGATGAAAGCAATGCAGAGGAAATGCGCCCACATTGCTTTTGTTCTTCAGAATGGCCCCAACAGCAAGGGCCACAGCGTACACACTGAGTTTTGGAGCAGTGTGAGACTTACAGCTCCAACCCCCTCTGGTTCTGCTAATAGTGTTTAAAGGGAAATATGAAAGTTGTTGGTACTGGTAATATACTGTATGTGAGGTGGTCCATTCAGATTGTACAAATTACTACAGTAAGTATACTGGCTGATAGTTATGATTTTAGTGTTCAGCTTCACATCATGTCATATTTATATCAAAATTGTGTGGATCTTGCTTTTTTGTTATGAAAATAATTCCCCAACAGAAGAGTTGGGGTGTTGGCCAGCTGACCTTTCCCTCGTGCCCCCCCCCCCCAACAAGCAGAGGAGCTCCACCTTTCTGTGCAGTGAACGTCTTTGAGGTGATCATCCCTGGTATGGGCTGGGTGACCAGATGCCCAAACCTCAAAAGGAGGACAAGCCCCCAAATCCAGAGTAACTACGGGAGCACGTAAGGGACTTTACGTGTACCCGTAGTTACTGCACCACCTAGTGAAAGCCTATGGGAAATTCATATTGGAATCCAGAGTAAGTTGTTCTTACACCAGAGCAAGGACTCCCCATAGTTACTCTGGATTGTGCCCAAGGTCTTGGATCCCTCTCAGCCTGGCCTTTCCGGCAGACAATGGCATGTTTGCCTACTCATGACTAAAGCCGTGATATTGGGCACTTTCACTTTCCCATAGAGCTCAATACATATTTTTGATTTTTTAGTTTTTTGGCCATAACATTTGATAGGAAGGAGATATTTCAAAACCAATTTTTGCATTGGATTCTGCACTTCAATACAACTCCAATGACATATGACGGTACTGCACACCATTGCAAAGTTCCAAAATGAAGCCAAAATGGAGGACAATGAAGCCCTTTTGGAGGACACCTGGACAGAAGTCTATAAAAGAGGATAAATCCAGAACTTTCTGGTCACATGGTCACCCTGGGTATGGGGAATTGCTCCGTGTCCCTGGAATGAATTTGTGGAATACAGTAATCCAAAGCAGGATTACCGTATTCCATTATTTCTAATGCACCCTCAAATCTAATGCTTACCCTGATTTTCTGTTTGAAAGTCGGCTAAAAAGGTGCACATTAGATTCGAAGAAATACAGTAATTTGAAGAAATATGGTAATTGTCAAGGCTTTAGAAACAGAATGAATGAAATAAATTTTGAGCATTGTGAAAATACATGATCTAAGCCAGGGAAGTCAAACTCATTTTATACAGAGGGCCAAACTTAGTAGTCATTGAGCCTGCTGAGGGCTGGAAGTGATATCACTAAGCAGTTTATATCATTAAGTAGATGATTGCCAGAAATAAGTACAGTACTTCATTTTCACACAGATATTCATTGCCTACAAATAAGCAAGGAGAAAATGTGCATACCTTGTTTCTGTTTCCAAGATATGAGAGAATCCAGTTATCATCCAGAAGAGACCCATTGTAAGGGGACCAGATGAATGGCTTCTGGAGGCTGGATTTGACCCTTGGGCCTTGAGTTTACACTGTGATCTAAGCCTTAAAGTTGTTACTTAAATATTTATTGGCATAAACAATTATTATAGACAAATATTTCTCATGCAGGTTGTTGTAAAATGGGCAGTAGAATAAAATATGTAAGAAGTCCACCGGCTCTTTGATGTAGCAGTTACATACCCAGTCTCTGATTAGTAGTTAGATTTTTAAAATTTGCCAAAGCATTGGTATGTTTTTTAAATTTACTTTGCCTTCTCCCAGTGTTTTCAAATTCTTTTTAATTTCCAGAAAATCTTAATAGTTTTGTTTGTGTTGATTTACACTGTAAAATTTACAGTAATTTACACACTCATCATTATTTTAATTGAAGATTTAAAAAGGGAAAGAGATAATGGATTTATGCTATGATTCAGTAAAGCTGCAAACCTAAATAAACTTTCATGGGAATAAGTCTGACTGACTATAATGAGACTTACTTCTGAGTAGATAAGCACAGGATTGTGCTTTAAGTGTGCTATAGATTTACTAAATTTGTCATGTGAAAAACTGGTTTGAAATCTAATGTTTCTCCTTTATTTTTAGGCAGTCTTGCCTATGGGTCTCGGTGCAAGTCCATTGGAAAGAACAGCTGCAACAACTTAATAGTCACCAGCAGTCCTATGGTGGTTCAGCGACTGGGACCTCTATCTCCTCCTGCACACCAGGTCTCAACAGCATGCAACCAAATTAGCCCTAGCTTACAAAGGGCAATGAATGCCACAAACCTGAATATACCTCCATCTGATACAAGGTTTTGCTTTATTTTTCCTTTCCTTAGTATCACAAGACCATTTTATGCCTACAATGTTAAAACAGTCCTTTACCTCTGCAAACTAATAAACTTTCTTATAAAAGTGGCTAATTGCCCGATCCTTGCCCTCCTTTGATGCTGATGCAGCTGTGCCAGTGGAACCTGTGATCCTTAGGTTTGCCAGAGGTAAGTAAAAATATTTTTACTTACCTCTGTGTAGGCCACCTGATGACCTATGAGTCTCCTTAGACTCATGCCAGCTATACTAGCTGGCCCAAAAATGGGATGCATGTTTGCCACCGAGGACCCTACTTTTGGCACTCTCCCTTACTCCCTTTCTTGGAATGACCCTAAAACTCTTCCTCCCTTTGCCTGCCTATCTTTCCATCTACAGTATTTATATACCGCTTTTCAACTGAAAAGTTCACAAAGTGGTTTACAAGAAAATGAAGAAATTAATAGCTAATTAATAGGTAATGGGTCTATTGTTGCCTATTGATCTTTCTTGAGTTGCTGATGTGCATATAGTGCTTCTTGCTGTATATGGCAGTAGTGCAGCTTTTGATTTGGGGATAGGAGAACTGAATCTATTGTTTTGCCAAGCTGTGTTTTGAAGTTTCTCAAAATCTCCTCAAATTTAAATAATCACTTCAATTAAGGTCAATCTCATGTCTTTGCACTGAATACTATATTTTTGATAATAATGCATGCAGTGAATATAAGAAATTTTTTTTGCATAAAAACTTTTTTTGAACAACTTATTTTGAAATCCATTTGAAAAATCTGCTTCTAAAATTAGAATCCCATTTGTTTTAGGTGATATTTCTCTTAAGAGATACAAACAAAATTAATCTAGTAAAGAATTTGGTTTCAGCACACAAAATTTTATAGAAAAAGTGATTTTCAAACTAAACAACACTTAGTGTGATCCTGACTTAGGCCAGAGACAATGGCTCAGCTAAGCTGGCCTAAGGGGCCTGCTGCTGCTGCTGTTTCTCCCAGAGAGAACATCTCCTCCAGCTTCACTGCTGTGCTGGGACTGTGTCTGGGACTCCTGCAACCTCTCTCCCAAGGGTTTAACACCCAGCACTTGCTGCTCTAGGGGAGAAGGCCTACTAGCAGGCATAAGAACATCAGCCTCCAGCAGCTGGACCTTGCCCTTCCCCCCTCTTTCTCACAGCTGCTGTGGAGGTGGAGCTTGGGGCAATTAGCATTTAAATTAGCAGCAGTAATATTTACCATAATTAGACATCCAGTAAAGATGGTTTTTGGATGTTAGGCACTTTTGGAAGGCATTGTTGGAACAGGAGCATAGGGCTGTGGGTGGTGCAAGCAGTTAAGACGCTGTGCCTGTTAACCAGCAGCTCAGGGTTCAAGACCCGGGTTGGCCCCACAAGACAGGGTGAGCTCCTGTCCTTAGCCCAGCTCTGCAATGCCAGCTGAATCCAATCGTATTGGCTCTGCCTTTCCATTGGACTAATTCAGTGGTGTGGAGAGGGGGGATTTGCTGCTTGGGTAACAGCCTATCCTCCATAACAATCCAATCCAGACTTTCGTGCTTTGCATGCAGCATATGCAGCGCAGAGCACAATACCATAGTCTTTCAAGACTGACAGAGGCCTGCTTTTTTTTTGTTGGAACAGCCCACTTGGGTGTGGATTCCTCTACCACCTGAGGAGATTGCCCACCCACACCTT
The DNA here is from genome assembly GCA_030015325.1 of Cryptoblepharus egeriae. NCBI lineage: Eukaryota > Metazoa > Chordata > Lepidosauria > Squamata > Scincidae > Cryptoblepharus > Cryptoblepharus egeriae. The sequence continues at coordinate 169,209,534 of JAREYC010000002.1, forward strand.
ACTCTACGCTGCCTGATACCGTATTTCCCGGCTTATTACACGCACCGGACCATAAGACGCACCAAAGTTTAGAGGAGCAAAACAAGTAAAAAAAATATTCAGAACCAAATGGTGTACTAATATATTTAATAAAATATAGCAAAATAATATTTCAACCATGTAAAATCAACAGTGGTATTAAGAACCATTATCACTGCTCATTAACAAATGAGGAAAGACTTTAAGCTTCAAGCACTCTTCTAATTTTCTGGAAACCCCAAAAACTCATAATCTCTAGTGTCAGGGATTTGTGACTTTTGCACAAATCTCATTGCAAATGGTCCAGGAAGTTAGGTAAGTTGGGGGGGGGGTCTTTTGGGGGTGGGGCGATCCAGGTAGGTAGGGAAAGTTGAGGGGATCTAGACAGATAGGGAAGAGTGAGGGATGCACAGGCATGGAGCAGCAGGGACCAAAATTTGTACCCACTTTAAAAATTGCCAAAAATGTATTTTTTTGTTTTTATATTTTGGTTTTTTGGCCATAACTTTTCATAGGAAGGAGATATCTCAAAACTGATTTTTGCATTGGATTCTGCTCTTCAATACGAATCCAACAACATATGACATGATTGGGGGTAAAGTGCTCCAGGATTGGCCCTATCACTCTATAAGACGCACTATTTTCCCCCACTTTGGGGAGGGGAAAAAGTGCGTCTAATAAGCCGGGAAATACGGTATATTGTGAGGGTAGCAGAGGCACATGATCCTACCCTTGCGAGAGAAGGGTAGGGGATTTTTGCATCTCTGCCGTTCCCCCCCCCCCCCCGTGAGAGAAGGGTTTATAAAACTATTATATTAGGAGAGGTTGGGTATTGGGAGGTGGATTGTGAGTGGGCTGTTTTTAATTAGGGCTTTCTGGGAAGCAGGTGCTTAGTTTGTTGCCTCTAGGCCAGACCCCGCTGGTAAGGAATAATTTTTATCATTGGTGAGGCACTCAGGGGAGGGATATGGTGCCATCATCAACAGAGTAACATGCCATGAGAGATATGGCGGTGGGGGGATGCCAGGCCATCCCAGTCAGAGAAAGACTGTCCCTCTTTCTGCTCCTTCTTGGCTGACAGGTCCCAGATGGTGATGATGGGTGACTCCTATTTGACACCCTGGCCCTTGAGGATTGGTGCTGCAGGGCTCTCTATTGTCCCCCATGTTGTTCAACATCTACATGAAACTGCTGGGAGATGTCATTTGGGGATTTGGAGTTGGGTGCCATCAGTATGCGGATGACACTCAGCTCTATCTCTCCTTTCCACCTGATACTAAGGGGGCTGACTCTGTCCTGGAGTGTTGTCTGGAAGCTGCTGGGATCTGGATGAGGGCAAACAAGCTGAGATTAAATCCTGACAAGACAGAGGTCCTCCTGGTTCAGAAGACATACAGGAAGACGTAAGAGGCACTTACTCTGGATTGCTCTATGCATTTCCCATAGGTGGCACCATAACTGTGTTGATGTAAAAGGTCCTGTAGTTACTCTGGATTGTAGCCTTAGGGTGTGATCTTATCCAACTTTCCAGTGTTGATCAGCCACAATGTAACCTTGAGCTAAGGGAACAAACTCTTATCTTGATGAGGCCTCCATGGCTGCATCAGTGCTGAAAGGTTCTGATAGGATTTGGCCCTTAATTTCACTATAAGATTGTTATCACCAAATTGTGAATTCTCAGCATGCTTATCTTTTATTTTTAAGCTTGTCATCAGACAAATCCATTTTCATGTCCAACTATTGAATACTCCTACTTTAATTTTTTTCTCCTTACCTATGTGTGTACAGGTCCCATCTCCTTATATATGGATTCAGAACTGTGCTTTTAACTAACCGTGGGTTCCAAACCTATGATGGAGGCTGGAACTGAGCTCCTGGAGGTATCTGGAGATGTTCTCTGGGCACATCCAGGAGCCTTTCGGAGGCTTGCAGAGGCTGCAAGTTGTTTATTTGGCCTCATATTCAGAGGTGCTAGAAAAATTTTCTTCTGAAAACCAGAAATTCCCATCTAGCATCTCTGGAGGCCTTTCTGAGGCCTGTCAGATAATAATATTTAAAATGCTGTATAATAATTTTGTTTGACAAATTACAAGGCTGTCCTTCTCTCAGTACAATGTTAAAAATATTATTGCCTGAGATGTTACCAAATGAGGTTCACATCAATGATAGGCATTATGTATTGACCACAAGGTCCTGTTGGTAGCAAATGAGTCCATCATAAAGTGAACAATATATCATGTAGTGAAACTGGTTTTACAATAGAGAGCCCACAGTGAAGTTATTTGATAGTAAATTGTACCAAAAAAGGGGGCTCACTATACTTGTCTCGCAGCAAATCCTAACTAAAGGATTTGCCTGTGGAAAGCATTTTCATGCTGTGGAGAGGGTGCATGTGAAAAGATAGCCAGCACACGTGACTGGTGGCTGCATCCCTGTGCCAATTGAAGAGTAATCCACTGCTAGCACTGATAAATTGTTAGTAGGGGGGTGTGTGGTGGGAAGATTGGGGCAGGGAGGGGAAGAAGTGGAGGATGTCTGAGCAGGGAGACAGGGAGGCAGAAGGTGGAACATGGGAGGGAGTGATTAGATCCTGTGTTAATGGTGTGTTCAAGGATCCTGTCCTCATTTGCTGTCCACTTTCATTTCAATTACTCTCCCCTGACCTGCACCAGCAAAATGGCTTGTGTAGATCCAAGGTTATTCATTCATGCAACTGTACTTTACAATGAGGAGAGCTTTACAACTAGCCCCCTCCAGTGTAGGATACAGTACGTGCTCCACTAATGTGGCTTCATAGGTGGTGGGTTTACTTAGCATTGGATGGTAATAAATACAATTAACCTCATTAAAAGCACTATCCTATACAATACTTAAAGACTTATCATGCCTATTGATTTCAATTAGAGATAGAGTCTAATCCCATTCAATTTTCCAGAGGTGATGCAGACATGCCAACAAGGTATACACTGCATCTTTGGGTGGGAGGATAGTTATGGAGGCCTCCTCAAGGGAATGTTTATGGAGGGAATGTTTAATCCTTTGGGGGCTGGATTGCAGCTGCTATATCACTGGAGCAGGCCTGAGTTGCCCCATTATACCAGCTGATGTTTACCCAAGGGCCACAAGACAAATGTCCCCTTTCCATGAGAAGACCTACAGAAGCTACAAATCCATTGCAGCATAGGCACTGCTATATCAAAATGCATAGTAAATGTGCCAACTACTGGTACTTCATATAACTATGATCAGAATTTCAATTGTTAATTGTTATTCTTTTCCTCTTGTCTTTATTATAGGTCCCTCATGTCACGTGAATCTTTGGCATCCACAACCCTGAGTCTGTCAGAATGCCAATCAATACAGAGTGTAAAACAAGAGTGGTTTCACGGTTACAGGATTTTTCCTTCTTTTCCTCCCAACCAAGATCCCCAAAATGGCAGTGAGCCTGGAGACAGTGGAAGTGTCACATCTGGGATGTCAGTATCCAATAACATCCCTAATTCATTACCATCTTACTTGTTCAGCATGGAAAACAACCATCCTCCCTATCCTAGTTCTCACCATTCTTCAACAAGATCACATTCTGCCAAAAAGAGGGCCCTTTCTCTATCTCCTTTGTCTGATGGCATTGGGATTGACTTTAATACAATTATTCGTACATCTCCCACCTCACTCGTTGCTTATATAAACAGTTCAAGGACATCTCCATCAAATATGTCCCCTCAGCCTGAAGTCTATGGGCATTTTTTGGGGATTAGGGGAAGTTGTATTCCACAGACTTGCTCTCTTCCAAATCCTCAAAAAAAACTTTTTGTGGCTAATAGCAGTGTTACCCTCCCAGGTTACAATGAAAATGGGAACACTGAATATGAACGCATGCAGCACTTGGAGCAAAACAGCTTACATTCAGCTGCCACAAACAATATGGTGGTGCAACAAGGTATATCTCCTCTAGGCAGCCAGTCATCGGGCACTGTAAAAAATGGACATGGGGATGACTTTTCTGGGACATCTATTGAAATGCATTCTGCTTCCCCACTGATTTCTCCCATTCTTCCTCCTCCACATGGTCCACCACCCCCATATCACGCACATCAGCACGAGCTCATAAATCATTCCTGCCAGCTTTCCTTACCATCATCTATTCAAGGTCCTCTCCTAGATGAGGATGGTGAACTGGATGATTTTAACGGAAAGCATTGTTGTCGCTGGATAGATTGCAGTGTTACCTACGACCAACAAGAAGAACTTGTAAGGCATATAGAAAAAATTCATATAGACCAGCGGAAAGGAGAGGATTTTACCTGTTTTTGGGCTGGATGCCCTCGAAGATACAAGCCATTTAATGCCCGTTACAAATTGCTGATTCATATGAGAGTGCATTCAGGAGAGAAGCCAAATAAATGTACGGTAAGTCTGAAATACATAACATAGAATAAATTCTAGTACGTGGTTTATCTCTTTGTGAAAGTTAAAGAGAAACTATAATTTGTTTGAAAAAGGGAAACACGACTCATTTATTTGAATGATGGGGTGGATCTCAATGGTAGCAACAAGTGCAGATATACTTTTCCCTTTTTTGTACCTTTACATGCTCCCTACTTCTCCTCAAACTTATGCCAGCCAAACAGCCAGGCAACAGGTAATTGGTGAGTGTTTTACTTATTGCTTACTAGCTATCTTATTCTGCCCCCCATGACATGTAGCATATGCTGTGATGGTGTGACTGAATGCTATGGACTGGTAGAAGAAAGGATTGGGCTTTAAGTTTCAAAATACTTGGAACCTAAGTAAAATTTTGAAAAACACAGATTCTATAAATGAGGAATACACCGCAGAAATTGTCTGTGCCTTACTTGTGCTGGAATAGGAAGGCTAGTAGTCCTACCCCATATCCAGCATATGTTCTAGGCTGCTGCTGCACTACCATAGGGCAAGGGGAAGGTTTGTGCTAACTTCAGTGGTGGCCATGAAGCGGGGCTTGCAGGTGTGCCTTACAGCACTTTTGTGACATCCCACAACTGCCATGGACCAACATAGAACCCTCAGGATTAGACTCTGAAACCCCAAGGGAAAAAAGGTTTATTAGTATAAGATAAGCAAGACTTGTCACTTCCTGACAATTTTGCTAGTAAATTTAGAATTTCAAATAAAAGCAAATCTTAATTTGTAATAGTAGTTAATGGTTTATTATGGTTACCGTAACTAGTTTGACATTGTCAGCTTTAAATACCTTTATAAAATTCTAACATTTTTTGCTGGCTTTAAATTCCTTTGGCAAAAAATTCATGACCATCAGTAATGGTGAAATAATAGCTTTTACAAACAAACACAAGCTAACTCTAAGGAATGATTTACAGAACTGCAATTTTTGTTTTGTTTAAATGAATTTCTTTTTACCTTAGAAAGGACAGAGAATGTTTTCTGTAGTAGGTCTTTTTTCATCCACAGGAATATTTATAGGTAAATGAGATTTCAATAGTGCAGACTAAAGCTGCCAGCTTTTCTTTGGCAAGGTTCTTGTTTCTTTACAGCTGCCCCTCTGGCAGATATTTGGCATGCAAAGCTTTTTGCTTCATCTCTATATCAGTAAATGCTTCTCCTGCTGAGCACCTGTTAAAGGCAGAGAAGCCCTGCTAGAAACAAATCGTTGGCAAGCCTCCAGCAAAGAGTGAAATGTTAGGGGGAGGCAGTAGGAACAATGCAGTGGAAGCTTGAAGTCTTTTTGTGTATTAGCAGAGATTAAGTTTTGAATTAATGCTTCTGGTTCACAGCCTATATAGCTTCTCAGATGGGCTCCATAAGCTCTGAGTCACTGCCCTGACAGTTGAAGGAAAGCAATGAAATCTGCTGATGTATAACTATAGACATGTTAATTTACACCGAAACTGATTTGTACAATGTGGAAATATTTGCCTCTATCCAACTAAGGATCCTCTCTCTCCAGTAAAGCTGTTTAGCTTTTTCTAAGACCCATCATGTGCATCAGTCCTCCCGCGCATCAGTCCCCCATGCGCATCAAACCCTCATGCGCATTATCTCCCCCTTGAGCATCAACCCCCCAATGTGCATCAACCCCCATGTGCATCATCTCCCCAGTGCAACTCCTCCCTCCAAACAACATCCCCCCACTGCACCGAGTACCGAGCACCAAATTGGCTGGATGTTGGTCAGTCTTCATAAGAAGTATAGGATAAAACACCCCTTGCACCCCTTTTCACCCCCTTAAGGGTTAAATTTCTCAATATCGGTGGGTGTTGGTGTCGCAGAAGGATCACCCTCCACAAATTTCATGCTTCTAGGTCTGGGGGTTGGGGAAGAGTATCCATCAGTCACCAATTCTTCAATGCAAAGTATAGGGAGGAAAACATGTTGCACCCCTTTTCACCTCCTTCCGGTTGGAATTTCCAAAAACCGGTTCTTAGTGCACCCCTCAGTCATGGAAGGAACATCCTTCCCAAATTTCATGCTTCTAGGCCCGGCGGTTTTGGCTGGCCATTGTTGAGTGAGTCAGTCATTCAGTCAGTGACCTTTCTCTTTTATATATATACTAGCAAAAAGCATACCCGCATTGCAGGTGTAACATTTCCCCCTATGCCATCCCCCCATGGCGCAGAAAAACCCCATATGCCATTTCCCCCATGCGCATCATCCCCCCATGCGCATCGTCCCCCCATGTGCAATGTCCCCTCATGCACAACTTTCCCCCACGCGCAACTTCCCCCAATGCGCAACTTTCCCCATGTGCATCATCCCACTATGTGCATCATCCCCATGTGCAACTTTTCCCCATGTGCAACTTTCCCCCATGCGCATCAACCCCAATGCGCAACTTTCCCCATGTGCAACTTTCCCCCATGCGCAACTTTCCCCCATGCGCAACTTTCCCCCATGCACATCATGACCCCATGTGCATCATGACCCCATGTGCAACTTTCCCCCATGTGCAACTTTCCCCGTGCGCATTACCCCCGTGCGCATCATCCCCCCATGCGCATCATCCCCCCATGCGCAACTTTCACCCATGCGCAACTTCCCCTCATGCACAACTTTCCCCCATGCGCATCCTCCACCGATGTGCAACTTCTCCCCATGCGCAACTTCTCCCCATGCGCAACTTCTCCCCATGCACAAATTCCCCTCATGCGCAACTTTCCCCAAGCACATCATCTGCCAATGCGCAACTTCCCCCAATGCGCAACTTTCCCCCATGCGCATCATCCCCATGTGCAACTTTCCCCCATGCTCAACTTTCCCCCATGCTCAACTTCCCCCATGCGCATCATCCCCCATGCGCATCATTCCCATGCGCAACTTCCCCCCATGTACAACTTCCACCCATGCGCAACTTCCCCCATGCGCATCATCCCCTCATGCACAACTTCCCCATGCGCATAATCCGCCGATGCGCAACTTTCCCCATGCGCAACTTTCCCCCATGCGCAACATTCCCCATGTGCATCAGTCCCCCATGCGAAACTTCCTCCATGCACAACTTCCCCCATGCACAACTTCCCCCCATGCGCATCATCCTCCCATGTGCAACTTTCCTCCATGCGCAACTTCCCCCCATGCGCAGCATCCTCGCCAGCGCAACCTCTTCCTCCAGAAAACATCCCCCAGTGCACCAGGCAGTGAGCACCAAATTGGCTGATGTTGTTCAGTCTCCCATGTTAAGTATAGGAGAGAAACATGTTGCCCCCTTTTCAGCACCTGAAGGGTTAATTTCTCCAGATGGTTCCTGGTGGGAGTTCAGGTGACAGAAGGAACTCCCAGAATTCCATGCTTCAGGCCCAGAGTTGGGGTGGAATGTTGATGAGTCAGCAATTCTCAATGCAAAGTATAGAGAGGAAAAAGCGTTGCGCCCCTTTTCACCCTCTTCCAGTTGGAATTTCCGAAAACCGGTTCTTAGTGCACCCCTCAGTCACAGAAGGAACACCCACCCCAAATTTCACGCTTCTAGACCCAGCGGTTTTGGCAGGGCGGTGATGAGTCAGTCAGTCAGTCAGTCAGTGAGTGAGTGAGTCAGTGAGTCAGTGAGTCAGTGAGTGACTTTTCTCTTTTATATATATAGATATATATAATAAAGTGATATAGTACATGGTATAGTGTGATATAATTTATGGCCATAACAATTACACATGCAGTGATTTATTTGTGTTTTGATATATGGTGTATGGTCTTGAATATTTTTATTTACATTTTCTTACCATTATTCCCTCTCTTGGCAGGGTCCTCTTTAAATGATAGATGCTACACTTCACATAGGGAAAACCTCTTTTCCTCCTCCTACGTTGCAATTTTAACCCCCAGTTAGAATAATAGAATCCTAGAGTTGGAAGGGACCTAGTAGGTCATCTAGTCCAACCCCCTGCCTGCAGCAGGAAATCCCCCTAGTTAGGCCAGTCTAAGCTCCAGCACAAATCCTGTGCTAGCCTGGGAGTATCACAAAAGTGCTGTGAGCCTCTTCTGTGCCACTCGTAGGGGAGGGCTAGACCAGTGCACAGACATACACTTGCCCCCCTACCTCACCACTGAAATGGAAAAACCAACGAATTATGCTGGCCTAGGATTAGGATTGCACTCTTATTTGCTTATTCATTTCTCCTTTTTCTGACCTGTCCAGCTATTAGAAGAGGCACATGAGAGGGATTGGTAGTTGACAATCCTGATGAAAAAACTTGGGTTGCTGGAGTCAGTTTATAAGCTATCAAATGTGAAATATTAGTTTAAGGATGAACAGGCAATGATAAAGATCACAAGTGAATAATTTGAATAAATGGTATTTATGCTGTGATTTTATTCTTGTTAAAATAAACCTGTCTTGTTTATTTATTGACTAGGAAAATGTGCCCGCATTCTGGGAGTAAAATACGCCCCCCCCCCCCGTTCACCATCCACCAGATGTCCCATATCCCCATAGCACATCGTCTTCCTTTTGCATTAACCCAGAATATGCAACATCCCCCCATGTGCATCAACCCTGAATGTGCAACATCCTCCCAATGCATGACCCCCATGTGCAACATCCTCCCATGTGCAACACCCCTAAGTGCACCACCCTCCCATCCGCATCAGCCAGTGGTGGGCTCCAGCAGGTTCGCACCTACTCTATAGAACCGGTTAACAAGAGATAGGACATATAGAGTTTAAAAATAACAATTTAAAATTGGCTGCCAGATGGGCATAGCACCAGTTGTTGATTTATTTGAATTCCATCACTGCACATCACCCCACCATGTGCACCACCCACCCCCTGTGCATCATCCCCCCTGCGCATCATCCCCCCTGCGCATCATCCCCCATGTGCAATAACCCCCCAAGCACATCACCCCCATGCAACATCCCCCATGCACACCATCTACCTCCAGTGCACCCTCCCTCCCAGGGCATCAGGCACCAAATTGGCTGGATGTTGATAAGTCAGCCTTCAATGTTAAGTATAGGGCAAAAAAAGTTGCACAACTTTTTACCTGCTTAAGGGTTAAATTTCTCAACATTGGTTCTTGGTGGGTGTTCATATCACAGAAGGAATACCCTCCCCAAATTTCAAGCTTCTCGGTCCAGGGGTTGGGGCAGAGCATTTCTCAGTCAGGGATTCTTCAATGTAAAGCATAGGGAGGAAAACAAGTTGTGCTGCTTTTCATCCCTTTCCAGTTGGAATTTCTGAAAACCAGTTCTTACTGGTTGCCTCCATCACAGATGGAACACCCTCCCCAAATTTCATGCTTCTAGGCCCAGTGGTTTTGGCTGGCTGTTGATGAGACAGTCAGTCAGTCAGTGACTTTTCAGTTTTATATATATATATATATATATATATATATATATATATATATATATATATATATATATATATATATATTCATTCATTCATTCATTCATTCATTCATTCATTCATTGAAATTTTATCTTGCCTTTCTTCCTTCAATAACAAACCCAATAAGAAACCCAACACTTAAAACAACAATAAAACACAATTAAAACTGGATAAAGAAAACAATAAATACAATTAAAACACAATTAAGATACAATTAAACAATGTAAAAATATTAAAACCCCAAGTTAAAAACAGTGACTGATAAAAAACAGGCAGATAGCAATAAAATAATCACAGTTAAGAGCCATTATAGGCCTGTGTAAATAAAATTGTTTCTAAGACTCGCTGGAAGGATAGTAATGAGGAAACTTTTCTTACGTCCATGGGGAGGGAGTTTCACAAGACGGGTGCCAACTCTGAAAGGCCTTGTTTCTGGCCACCATCCCTCTTACCTCTTTCAGTGGTGGCACAACCAAGAGGGTCCCTTCTGATGACCTGCAATATTGAAACAGAATTGCCTGAAATACTGAAATAGAATATTCCCCATGTGCTATCTAAGAGAACACTTGTTCTAAACTGTTATTAAAAATGCTTTTTTTGTTGTACTTCCCTATTCAAATTCATTCCTTTGATCGTGAACTGCCATTGGCCTTAGGAGGAAAATAAAATCATAATATGGCTCTGTGAGCATATTCAGAACATTTTCATGAATATGTTCAAACACAAAGAGATTACTTTGGTACTTGACCATGTAGCTGAGTATTATTCAATGGCAAAAGTATCCTCAAGGATGACCAGCTGTAAACATCATACAGTACTTCAGTTCTTGTTCAAGGCCTAGGATACAGCACAAATCATAGAAATGTTTTCCACTACATAGAGCAATTTAGATGAGTTTTTGAATTGTCATCCTTTGCATATTCAATATGCTCACATATTGAATATGACAAAGGATATGACAACATCCTTTGTCATATTCAAAGGATGACAATCCTTTGAATTGTCATCCTGTAAGAGATTTTTTTAAAATTCACATGAATATTGAGGATGCTGAATCCAAAATTCCCCCCAGGTTCACCAAAATTACTGTTCCCCAAACCAAAATTTCTACCAGGTTAAAAAACTGTAGGACACCCCCAAAAATGTAGGACAAATGTAGGACATATTAAAATAAAGCTAAAAACACTCAGTTTGCTGTCCTGTACTTAATTTCAATACTATATTATTTCTTTTTAAATTGAAAACTGATGGAACTCTCCTGGTCCAGTTGACCATGTCATAACCTAAAAGATGATAAGGGGGGTTTCTGGGGGGAGGAGGAGGCTGGGGGGAATTAGGTAAGTAGGAGTGGGTGCATGCAGGGGAGGCTGGGGAGAAATAGGAATGTAGGGGGTTTTGGAGGGAAGTAGAGGCTGGGGGGAAAGTAGGTAAGTAGAGGTTTCTGGGGGAGGGGACAGCTGGGGGAACTAGGTAAGTAGGGGATTTCTGGTGGGAAGAGGAGGCTGGGGGAAAAAGGTAAGTAGGGGATTTCTGGAGGAGGGGAGTCGGTGCAGAGAGGGGGAAGAACAATTGTACCTGGAGGTGCAACGGCAGGTGGGTGGTGGTGCAGCAGCTACCAGAGAGGAGCAAGGCTGCTGGGCTGACCGGGTGGTGGGTGGAAGAGAGGCAGCAGTTCCCGGAGGTCCTGAGTGAGGCTGCCGAGGTGGCTGGGCTGCAGGCAGATAGTGCAGCAGGTAGTGCAGTGGCTCCCGGGGTGAAGCTGTTCCGTTGGGCTGGCTGGGCTGTGGGCGGGCGGTGACAGAGCAGGCTGGCGAACCACTCTACACACTGTGGCCTCAAGGCAGGGGAGGGGCTTCCTCCTGGTCCGCCTCACTCCTTTCCCGCTATGGGAAGACCCAGAGCAGCACACGCAGCTAGCTAATTTCAAAGATGGCTGCTAGAATGCCTGTTTTTCCTGTGAAAGGTGGGGTTTTCCTGTTGTCTGGTAAGCCCTGCCTTTCCCCAGAGACCACCAGGTAATTCCGGTCAGATGATCAGTCTTTATATATTGCATGTGATGATGGTGGTAATTCTTTTTTTAAAAAGAACTCAAATAAGATGGAGGCAAAATGCTGTTTTATGGAATTTTATTGGATGCAGATAATGGAATTATAGTATAGGGTATTCAATTCTCTTATCAAATACATATTTCCCATTGGCACCTTGTTCCTCCCACATCACCCTAAAGTTTGCCCTTTGAAACAATGATTTAAAATAATCCCCCATTTTAGAAATAAAAGTCTGTTTTGGGATATTCCTTTTTTCTTTTTTCCTTTTTTCCCAGGTTCTCAATACCATTTTTTCTCCAATGGACCTTCCACCAACAAATCAAGTATGGAGGAAAAATAACCCCATAACTTATGACCTGATCCTAACTATGTGCTGATGGAATGTATGTTCCACTGGTATACATTGCTATAATAGCACCACAAATAGCTTTGTGACAGCATTTGTAGCTGGCACTCTGGTGTAAGTCCAGAGCTTTCCCATTCATTCTGGTAGTCTTTATGAGGCCAGCTTGATCAGATATGTTTCCTGCAGGGAAAAGGAAGGGCAGTAAGGGAGAGGAGATGGGGCAGGGTGGGTGAATTGGTCCTGAGAGTGGGCAAGATCAATGGTGCTTGCATATACACTTGTGCCAGTGTTATTGCTGGCACATATTTGAGTTGACCCATTATGACAGGGCTTACCCAGGGCAAAGGGACAAAGGCTACAATTCTAAAGACACTTTCCTGGGAGTAAGACCCATTGAACACAATGAGGCTTACTTTTGAGTAAACATGGTTAGGATTGTGCTCAATTATCCCTTCACCATGAGGAATCCTCCACCAGCTGAAATTCTTCCACAGAATGCAGCATAGCATGGGGATTTCATTAAGATTGGGCTCTCATTTTGTGGCTCTCATCCTTAGTCTATTTTCCAAGTTATATTCAAGGCTATATTAAGAACATGGAACTATACAAACAAACTTATCTAAACCAACAATAAAATATCATTGCTTTTAATTAGGATTCATGACATAATGGAAAGATAAAACTTCTTTTTTCTCAAAATCCAACCTGGCCTGCTTAACTGAAATGCCTGGATTTTCCCCCTCAGTGCTTTTGGGTAATTGGTATGTCAGAGTTATAATCATGTGAGCTCCATGCTTTAGTCCTGTAATTCACCCACACATGTTGAAACTTGTTTTATACGTGTGTTCAACAGCATTCTGGTCCTGCAATTTGAGCTGTTTGTTTATTTATAAAGTTCCACAACTCTTTTGAAAAGTGTACTTACACTTAGCATAAGGTTGGGATTATTTGCTTTGGATGCAATCCTTGTGTGCTGAAAGTCATCCTCCATTTTAATGAAGCTCGCAGAGGAACATGATTGTAATGATCATAGATAGCCTAGAAATACTAAGTGGATGACATATATCTTATGTGTGTCATATATCTCTTAATAACAAAAGTACTATAATGGACATTCTGATCTATTACACAAAATAAAGAGTGATCTTTGTCTTAATTCTAGGCTTGTAATAATGTTTTAGTTGAAATAATGGCCTTGATGATTGATGGCTATTGCAAGCTATTGGAATATGTTTTATTCCTGATACAATAAGCTGACACTGCTTTTGGACAATGGGTTTTCAAGACTGAGAGCCCAATTTTATCCAACTGTCCAGTACTGTTGCATCTGCAATGCAGTCCTGAGGCAAGGGAACAAACACCCTTTTCCTTGTGGAGGCCTCCGTAACTACCCTCCTGCTACAGGATGCAACACACATCCATTGGCACAGCTATACCAGGGGTGGATTGGAAAGTATTTGACCTTAAATCTGCTGTCAGGTCTAGTAGCAAGTAGGGAATAGTGAGAGGGTGCCAATAATACTTTTAATGATCAAGACACAGGATGGAGAGTCAAGCTGCAATCCTAAAGACACTTTCCTGGGAGTAAGACCCATTCGACACAGTAGGGCTTACTTTTGAGTAAACTTGGCTATTATTGTGCTCTCAGAGTAATAGGTGTTAGATACTCATGGGGAGGACTGGTATACAGGAGGCACATGCAGGTCAGGCTTGAGAGCATGTAGGACCACTAACTTCAAGGATGGCCAAACCATAGAGCAGTGATTTTCAATCTTTTTCATCTTATGGCACACTTAACAAGGCACTGAAATTGTCAAGGCACACCATCAAACTCCATCAATTGTTTTTACCAGTGACAAGGCACACCAGACTGTTCAAATCCCCCAATTTTCCTATTAATGAATGTCAATCCCAAATTCCCGTGGCACACCTGAGGGCTATCCGCGGCACACCAGGGTGCCACGGCACACTGGTTGAAAATCACTGCCATAGAGTAAGCTGAAGAAATTGTCTCAGACAGCAGATGGCTACATCTATATCAATCTATGCACACACAAACATATACATATACACACATCCTTTCTTAAGGCATTCAAGCTAGATGTTGTCACCACATCCTGTGGCAAGGAGTTTCACAGACTGATTACATGCTGGGTAAAGAAATACCTTCTTTTTCCTCTCCTGACTCTCCCAACATTCACTTTTAGTGGATTTCCCCTAGTTCTGGCATTATGTGAAGTGGAAAAGAGCATCTCTATCCAATGGGAGGAAAAGAGGCTGAGACATCACAGATAAGGAGGGGGCAGCATGTGGTCATTAAGCAGCAGAGGACCTGAGCCAGGACTGTGGATTTAGACAGAACATTGGAAAAGTTTCAGATAATATTATGAACTTTTAAAATGATAGTGATAGCATCTTGTATGCATTGTCAGTCTTGCATATTTAATGCATAGCACCCTAAAGGGAAAATAAAAGGCTTTCTCCTACAGCAACTCTCTTCTATGTGCCAAAGTCAACAACATTGTCAAGCTTCATCTCTATCATTTGGTTTCATTGAATTGTAGGTAAATAGAGATCTCTTCAGTTATAAGAAAGCCCAAGCCAAGTCCTTTAGTATAAGGATGATTAATTGCTTTTAAAAATCGCATGGCAATTTTCACTGTGCAAACAGTTTATGCTAACAAATCCAAAAGAAGCTATTGTGTCTGCCCAAATATAGTGGAACATTTAACAAACGCCAAGTCAGGGCTTTTAAATAATGGAATGCATGGTAATTGTTATACCTGTGATCTTTATGTTTCCCAAACAGCTACTTGTTGACTTTGATTGAAAGCAGGAGTGTGTCAAATGGAACAATAGAAACTTTTCAAGAAATAGTTCATGAGCCTAATGATCAGGATGGAATGAGGTGTTTAGTGCCTTGTCCCCTGCTGCCACACTACCACCAGCTGCTACATAGCTACATAGTTTTGAACAGATATATATATATATGGTTAGTAAATTATATAGTTCAAGAGCATTGCTTCAGAATAAGAGCATTAACCTTGTAATCTGTCATCTCACCTGGACAGTTTTTTCACTTTGGTATTCCAGTCTTTTGCTACTCCTGTCACACCAATCACCCATTTTCTTTACAGTAGTACACCTGTTCCTGTCCTGGAATCTGATAGCCTCACAGACTCCTTTCTTCTTAGCTATCTAATTCCTGAACTGTCTTCTATATCCTCAAGCCTCTTGCCACTCAGCTTGTCAAACCTATGCCTCCTTCATAAGTGTGGGAGGGTTTATCTGAGGCAGACTGACTTTCTTCTTCCATCCAATTGGAATTTATAATTGAATGCATTACTACCTCAACAATTAGAATTATCTTCATGAACATTTTGTTGCATCATTGCAATTATACCGTCACAACTGCTATACCTCCATAAAGATAGGATCACCCTAAAGCAACACAAATCACGATGGCAGTGGTCAGATATTTGAGGAAATTCAGCTCTCTCACATTAGAGGCATCTCATGATTAAAGTTGGTGCTCCCAGGGCACTCAAGATGCTATGTAAGCACCGCAGCTTTATTAAGACTTAGAGCACAATCCTAACCATATCTACTCAAAAGTAAGCCTCATTGTGTTCAATGGGTCTTACTCCCAGGAAAGTGTCTTTAGGATTGTAGCCTTATACAGTACATTTGCAATTAATTTTGCAGGTGTTATCGCAAATGAGATAATTCTTATGTTCACTTTTTATAGGAGCTCTCACTGAGATTGTTTCAGCATGTTATTTCTGTTCCCCAGTCACAACTTCCTGGGCAAAGAAACATTTTTTCCTCTGAAAACATTTTTTCCACACCTGTATTTCACTATTATCTTTAGTAAAAAGAGATTTGTTTTTGTGGGGCTTGAAAATTTGCAAACATAGTAGGGGGAGTGATGATAAAGCAACTAACAAAACAAGGATGTTCACCATGGGTGTTGTAGCTCTGGCACACTGCTACCAACTTCTTTAAGGAAGAGAAAAAGGAGACTAGGAATCATGAGAGATTGAATCATGAGAGACTGGTGAGAAGCACAACGGCATCTACATGTTGAGCATATTCCTTTCTGCTGAGCTATGACTGCAAATCAGCCCTTTAGTGTAAAGTGACATCAGTCCATGATCTGAGACCAAGGCTGTAATCCTAACCTCAGTTTAGGCTGACAGAAGCCCTAGTACTGTGCACTTCTGTCCCACTTGTGGGGGATTAGGCCAATGCCTAATCCCCCACAAGGCATACACCCCTACAGGCATACACCCACATTCCCACACCATCATGGGAAGATATACCAGGTGAGTTAGGTCAGCCTATATTGGTTAGGATTGCACCTCAAGTGACTAGCAGCTGCTAAAAACTGAAGTTGTGTTTTCACCCCATATTTTAACAGTTGTGAAATTTAATGTTATTCATCTGTGAAAATGGAAAATGATGGTCACATGTAGGCT
Organism: Cryptoblepharus egeriae; assembly: GCA_030015325.1. Classification (NCBI taxonomy): domain Eukaryota; kingdom Metazoa; phylum Chordata; class Lepidosauria; order Squamata; family Scincidae; genus Cryptoblepharus; species Cryptoblepharus egeriae. The sequence goes on from JAREYC010000002.1 coordinate 169,226,241, forward strand.
GATGATAGGTGATTCTAATCCATTTTAACAGATATTCTTGACCTCATACCTTTCAGAATACTGAAAAAAACCCTGTGAATCTTATAATGTTAGACTAATTCATTTTGGCTGATAACACATCTATTACTTTTTTAGTAAGTTTAGATTTCCAGTAATAATTTAGAAGCATGCAACATACATTAGTCACATTTTTATGAATATTTGTATGAAAGTCACATTTGTATGAATTTATGCAAATCCTGCAAATTTCCACTCATCTGTGAGACATTTTGCTACTTATGTTACTAGTTTCTTCATACATTAAGATTTTTTAGCCTGGTCTGGCCTTATCCAAAGGTGGTTACAAATACAAATACAAAACTATGAAGCATCTTGTTCAAGAGTGGAATGAAGGTTAGAAATTAGTATTGTTTCCATGATGGTGCCTCACTAAGAATGGGATATCTGGGCTTAATAGAAAATAACTGAGGCTCAATCCTGTCTGGAAGCTGACCAGAAAATTTTTTCACCTAAACTCAGATTTTTAGTGAAGAAAAAAACACTTCACAGGTGTCTGAATTGATTTTTTAAAAAAATCATTATTTCATCACCATTAAGACCCAGCATTAAGCATTACCAAACTACAGGTGCTGCAACTCCTGACATTTTTTTTTTTTTTAGGAAATAGTTATTTTGAAAACAGAATGAAAAATCAATAGTCCACAGTGTCAGTACAAGTACAAGGCCAAATACCCTTTTGAAGGTGTTTGTGTAATAATAGCAAAAGAAACATCAGATATTGTTAGTGTGGGAAAATGAGTTCGGATGTGTTCACATCTTTCCCATGGCATGCATCCAGCGCAGGAGCAAATTATCAGATAAAAAAAAGCAAATAAGGAAATTATTTGTTGGGAATTGATTTCCTTTAGGATTCACCATTTGCACGAGCAATCTGCTCATCACAGCCCTCTTTCACCCCTTTTGCCTCTCCAATGCGCACCTCTTGTGCACACTGCTCCTCCTATTGGTGAGGTTGGGCAGTTGCTATGATGGTGCAAAGTGTTTATGGCACTTTTGCAACAGCAAGCACTAGGGCAGCACATGGGATTGAGCCATAAATCAACATACTCTCCAAATCCTTTAGTTAACAGCTGGTAATAAATGTACAGCTAGGGGAAACAAAGCCTTATGATAGTATGAATGATTTAGTATGGATTATGATAAGCTTCATCCTCCAGCTTTACCACAACACCAAAAACCGCTGAGGGTTGTCCACTCAACAGGGGAAGTAGTACATTCAGTTTTCAATTTACAACAGGTGAAGTAGTAAGCATTTGCCACCCCAGGTTCCCAAACATACTACCACCCTGCAACACCTGGTCATAAGCTGTATAAAGCTGTTGACTAGAGCTGCTGTTCCCAAACTCCTACTCTGCGATGGTGGTAATTGTGGGGAGGGTGTCCCAGTGTTGCGGTACATGATAATGGTGCCATGGACTCAGGGTTTATTTTACTTTATCTGGTGGGCAGTAATGGCCTCCTGCAGGTTGTATTGAAGACTTTCAGTCTGATGTCTTTAGCCACAGATATACTAATGGACCCATATAGTCCTCTTCCAAGAAGAATTTGTGGGGGAAGGCATCATGGAGGCATTCTGGGGGCCTCACCATTTGCTTTCTGAACTCTTGGCCATTGCTTCAATTTTGCAACAAAAGTAGAGTAAATGTTACCAGTTCAAGAGAATGCAGTTGTGCTAGTGCTCCAAGCACAGGACTATTATAAAAGAAATTAGACTCTACCTGTAACAATGCATTGATCTAATTTTCCCCATTCCAAACTTTGTCCCCTCTTGGTCCCACCTGAACTGGGAGAGGCTACCCACTAAAGAAAGGTGCTCCCACCCATCCCATTCTCCCTTTGTCCCATGTACTTTCTTTTTTAATAAAAGATACATGATACCAAACTCCAAGCCTCTCCACAGTGGTCTCTGTGGAGTCTCTGTGGAGACTACACCAGAAGGTGCAGTCCACTTTCCCATCCTGAAGAAACTGAGAATGCTAAGGAAGGTTCTTCAAGCACCTGCTATAGAGCACAATCCTAACCATGTCTACTCAAAAGGAAGCACCATTGGATTCAATGGATCATACTCCCAGGAAAGTGTCTTTAGGATTGCAGCCTGGCAGCCCAATCCAGAGCAACTAATCTGTCCACATAAGAGCCCTTAGGTTGCCCTATCTAACACTAGGTTGGAGCAACTGCAAGATGCTCCAGCCCAGTTACTCTGAAGGAGGCTTAGGGCAGAGCAAGGCAACATAGGGTGCCCTAAGAGAGGTGGACCTGCTCTGCCCTAACTGGGGCAGCCTAAGCAGCTCAGGAGAGGCAAGTTGAGGGCATGTTTAGCATTGCCTAGGGCAGAGCAGTTACTCTGTATCCAAAGCCTGTTTCCAAGGCAGAAATGCCCTCTTCCAGTTCCTCAGAGATATACCACCTCAGGAGCAGGTATAGTAATGAGTAGACCCATAGGGGTCCATGATAAGGCCTGAGTAAGAATGGCAGTGTTGACCAAAAATCTGAGTTCTTGGCCATCCTAGCTGCAACCCCTGCCTCTCAACCTCAGGATATGGAACAACTACAGCAGCCCACTAACCTGGGGATACAGCAGGCCACTCCAAACATCCACTCTCCACTAAAGGAACTGCAGCTGTAACTGGTTGTCAGGAACTTCTGGGCTTTCTTATAAGGCAGACACTACAGCTGTTCCTTGTTCAGTGTGATCTGAGGGGGGGTCTCCTCAGGAGCAAGTCCTCCCCATATGTCAATTACTTAGCATGCTATGGAGCAGTTAGGGCAGCCCAGGCTTCCTGACTCTCTGGATTCAGCATAACTTTCTGCTCTGGATACAGAATAGTTAGGAGAGTGCAGTTAGGTCAGAGCAGGCTGAATTTGCTCTGGATTGTGTCCTTAGTCCCACTCCTCTTTTTCCAACCAATCCAGACTATGGGACACTTTTGCCTTGGTTGCTGGGCTGGACCAGCAAAGCCACTTTAGCACAAGGCAAAGGAGCATTATTCATTTGGAAAAAGAAGTAGATGGGATTGCTAGAGGATATCTTCTTTCTTTGTCAGTGTAACAACATAATTCTTTAATATGTTAATTTAACAGACAATGGTGGTGTAAACAGAATAATATCATGCTGCCAAGTTCAATGTTTGTTTATATTCTCCAGCAATCACATCTCCAAGATCATGTCAGCAGAAGTTGAACTTCCAAATGTTTCCATTACTGCAGAGCCAGACATGAAAATATGTATGAATATGAAAATATAAATCAATGCACAGATTCTGATGTCCATGCACTAATTATCCAGGAAGATAATAGAAAACTGTTTTATATTAAGTCAGATAACTGAATCAGATCATACTCTAGTTCATTTTTGTTGATGTTTGGGATTAGCAGTTAACCAAGGTTTTAGAATGGAACATGATATTTTATACACGCAACTCATCCCCAACTTGTAAAGGGGACTCCCTGTACCATTATATTTCCGAAGCGCTTCCTGAGAAGCAGTATGTAATTCATGTTACTTTAAGACTACAATGCTGTTGAATATATTTGTAATTATACTGAATACAATGGGATGTCCTTCCAATTAAGCGTGCCTAGGCAAGCAGTATAACACTGCAATCCTATGCATGTTGTCTTAGAATTGTCTTAGAATTAAATCTCATTGAGTTTAATGAGGCTTACTCCCAGGTATGTGTATATAGGCTTATAGCTTAATAAACAGTAGAAATAAGAGGCAAGAGGAGAAAAAGCCATAGAGACAAAATGTACAGTTGGATTCACATTGCTGTATAATCTTCATGGAGACTTGCTGTGTGGTAGGTGTCATGACATGGTCCTGAACTTCAAAAGGGACACCTATCCTCCTGACTATGAAGATGCCAGAGTTCCAATATCGACTACTGATCATTCGTGTTTATAGTTGTGGTTCTGAAACATAGACAATCATAGACACAGTTTGGATAATTTTAGTAAGCTGTCCTGGTCTTCACATCTCGGGGTGCTGCAGTCACGAATTCTCAGGAAATGGTTCTTATTTTATATTTTCCTATGTTTTCTTCCAATCTATTCAGAGAAGCAAAATGAAGATTGTACAGATAAGTGGATGACATTATCAGTGGAAATTTTGCTTTCTTTCAAGTCTAGATCATATAGATGAAGGTTGCAACCCTGAAGTGTACTTAGGCTAGCCTATCTAGCACTGGGCTGGCCTAATTCCAAGAAACAGCCTAGCTATACTGGCATAAGTCCACTTAGGCTGACCAAAGACAGATGGACATGGGCCAGCTTAGCCGTTCCTGCCTAGGCAGCTCAGCAGAAGCATCTTGAGGGCATGTTGAGCATGCCCTAGAACAGGGGCCTCCAATGTTTTTGGCCAAAGGGCCACATCATCTTTCTGACCTGGGAGGAGGATCTATCCTCTTATTCTGTGAAATGTGTGACAAAGAGTTAAAAAAAATATTCAGTTAAAAAACCGGTTTCTTCAAGGTAAGCATGTTCAAGAAACTATTTGTAAGGCATTTCTAACATTTGGACCTGATCTAGTATGTCAATAATTTGCTAACTAAGATTTATGTTATAGATAATGCCAGATTCAAAGGGCCTATTAAATCTGTTCTGTCTATGTTCAAAGTACTTGCATAAGAACCTAGGCATTATGAATGCTGTTTTCAGAAGAGTTGCCAGAAATTGGTAGTTGGCTAGCACTGTATTTCATTCATATAGAGATCCTGTATCTTTAAAAACATGCATCACTTTTTTTACATTGCTTAATAAGCTTTTGTCAAAAAACTTTCTGAAGGCGCAATCAAAACCAATTTAGGCCTGCCTAACTAAGCTGGCATATCCTCCCATGGTGGTGTGCTGAGGTTGGTGTATGCCTGTGCATGGCCTAACTCCCATGGCCTAACACCCATGAAGTGCCTTGTGGCACTTTTGTAACACACCCAGTTCAGCAAAGCATTTATGCTGGCCTAACTGGAAGTTAGGATTGCAGCTTAAGTCTTGGATCAGATCTTCAATCATAAATTTCAAGCTTGTTGTTTACCAGGACAGGGGAAAAAGTTTCTAATGTAACATCATCCATAGTAACATTTTGTCAACACAGTTTTAGGGCAGTAAGCCAATTCAAGCATTTTCCCTTGCAGCATTTTTTAAAGTTCTGTGATTATTTTTCCCTTTCAAAAACATTGTTTGCTACTCAAAAGCATTTTTCTGTTGACTTCTCTCCAAAGAGTTCATTTCTTATTTCCCAATTTACTGAAGTGACTACTAATTGGCTGCAGTTCTGTTCACCCTTACCTGGGAATAAACCCCATTAAACACATTTTATGCATGCACTAGACTGTCGTGTGTAATTACAGTATAGATCCCTCCCCCAAATGACTACTCTGAAAGATTGTCATTAATTCCTGACCTGACGGCTTCACCTCTTAATATGAGGTACTAGTTGTAGACATTTAGCACTGATTCACAGTTGGTGTAAGGAGGATTGTACTACCTATTTTTTATTTATTCACTAAAATCACTCCATGTGAAAAATGGTCGCATTAACTTTACCCGTGGTGAAGCTTGCAAGAGAGCCTTATATGAGAACTCCCATGATTTTTGTCTGTGGGCAATTTCAAAAACATGCCCTGAGGTGAAAATGAGGTGAAGGGTGAACATGTGACAGCGGCATCATGTTCCACGTTTCAGTTGGCCCTGCAATTAGGATTGCACAAATAATTTATTTTTGTTTATTGGAAATATTTGTATACCAGTTTTCAATAAAAGATGAAAAGGTTTTGCATATGGTTTAGGCATAGCTCAAAGTGTGCAAAGGTGGCTCCCTTTTTTAAAGGAGCTAACGACCTAAAAAATACAAGGGAGAAACTATGAACATCCTCTGGCCTCTAGTTGTGAGTTGGGGGCAGTGGCATCCATGATGTAAATCAACCTAATAATCAAAAACAGCATTTTTGACAATTAAAGTCAACCCAAGTCAAGCCAAGTCAAGTGCCATCTTTGGACATTACGTTAGAAGTGTGGACATACGGGTAGGTATGTGTACATGTTTGTGTTTATAACACCCTTACTAAAAATAGCCAAGTTCTACTTGGCATATAGAACCTGGGTATGAAAAGGCTAATTTCAAGTCACATCAATCATGGACTGCAGTTTCTGGGTCAAATTTGTCTCATCTCCATTTCTAAGAATGGACATGAGCACATTTATCTGGACATGAACACATTTATCTTCTATACAAATGGTATGTGTGAATCATTTCATAAGACGTAGAACAAATAATTAATTTCCCAGGCACCAGGTTCATTCTTGTAATCCAGAAAACATCTGAAATTATGGGCAATATTCTAATTTTGTAATCAACAGTTCCTTAAGTGAAAGCTGAATTTTAAGAAGCAGTACCAAAGAATGAAAAAAGCATCTAGTTTAGTTCTATAAGTACTTGCAAAAGAATTCATGGAGGGCCACAGAATATCTTGGGGCATTTTCTTAATATACACCAAATATATTAAGAACCAAATGCCATCATGAATTATGTAAAAACTCCAGACAGTGGTGAGAGAATTTTCTAATTTTTTTCTGGGTATTGGGAGTTGTGCTGGTCTCCCCTCACTAGATCCCGGCCTGATATGTTTGCGTTGGCAAATGCAGCAGACCTGGGCAGTGTGGGAAGGAAGAGGAGAAATATTGTGATTGGGAGAAGGCAGGCAGGACTGTAGGTAGGAAGATGGGAAGACAGAGACAGGGCCAAGACCTGACAGTTATGGCGAATCTGAGACCTGTTCCTTGGCTGCCCACAGTGGTCCTGAGCTGCTTGGATTTGTGGTGGCACAGATCTGACTAGCCCCATTGGGGATGCTGCATTACCCAAAATAAGGGAGAAAATTTCCCCTTGCCCTGGGCTGATGCAGCAGCAGCCCCAAACATGCACTGGATACAGCACAGGGACACTAGCCTTCACAGGGACACTAACTCCTTCACGAGTTAGGATTGAGCTGTTTGTTAAATTCTTAGCAAAATGTTATTTGATGGAAAAAAGCATGAGACCCAAAATGGTGTTTTGAAAGAACCAGTTTGGCAACTAAATCATGGACTTGAAATCAACATGACATTTCAAGTTAACATATTTTTAGGTTTCTGCATGTATCAAGAGATTCTTGTTTGTAATATTTCAAATGCCGTTCTCATCAACTAAATCTCACAAATGCTCCTATACACTGATTTAGGGCACAATTCAGAAGTACACTTGGGTTACCCTATCTCTCACTGGGCTGACCCATCTGCAGGGTGCTCCACCCTTGTTACTCTGGAAAAGGCTTGAGGCAGCCTAAGGCAACATAGGCTGCCCCAAGACAGATGGACCTGGGCTGCCCTAAGTGGGGCAGCCTAGGCAGTTCAGGAGAGGCATGTTGAGGGCATGTTTAACATTGCCTAGGGCAGAGCAGTTACTCTGTATCTAGAGCCTGTTTCCAGGGCAGAAATGCCCTCTTCCAGCTCCTCAGAGTTATACCACCTCTGAAGCAGGTATACTAATGAGTAGACCCATAGGAGTCCATGATAAACCAGAGTAAAAATGGCAGTGTTGACAAAAAAAAATCTGAGTTCTTGGCCAGCCTAGCTGCTGCAACCCCTGCCTTTCAACCTCAGGATATGGGACAACTATGGCAGCCCACTAATCTGGGAATACAGCAGGCCACTCCAGGCACCCACCCTCCACTAGAGGTAGTGCAGCTGTAACTGGTTTGTCAGGAACTTCTGGGCTTCCTTATAAGGCAGGCACCACAGCTGTACTTTGTTCTGTGTGAACTGAGGGGGATCTTGATCCCTACTTAGCATGCTCTGGAGCAACTGAGGCAGCCCAGGCTTCCTGACTTTCTGGATCCAGCATAACTCTCTGCTCTGGATACAGAATAGTTGGAGCAACCCAGCTAGGGCTCTCCTCACTGCCCTTACTCTTGATTGTGCCCATAGTGAAACATCTTAATGGGTAGAACTGTTGTTTTGCTGAATGGAAATGCCTTGGTGATTCCTTTTAATAAGATCCCTTAAACTTGTTAAAAGGTACATTGACATTCAACTTGAATTTTTCAGGCATACAAGTTTTCTTCTAAACAAGTGAGACTTAATCATGGACTGAGATAATAGGTGTGATCCTTTTGTGTGAGTCTGAAATGCGGTTGTTGTAATCTCCATGATAATTTTTTTCCAATATAGTTAACACTTTAGTCAGTTGTACAATGACAGTCACTCATATAATTAGAGGTTTCCGTGTGTGTCAATAAAAGAATCTTTATTGCCTGGTAACGAGTTGTGTAACTCTCTAAAAAGCTTCAAAAGAAACAGTCATTCCAGGGGTAACATATTTAGAATGTCAAAAAAGAAAAATAACTAACTGTAAATAAGAAAGAATGCCATTGATTAATTGCTTAAGGGTGCAATCAGCAGAAATTTAGGCTGGCCTAACTCACCTGGACTATCTTTCTGTGATGGTGTGGGGAGGTTGCACTGCCTGTGCACTAATCCCCCCAGGAGTGGGGCAAAAGTGCCTTACAACACTTTTGTGATACCCCCAGGTGAGCACGGGACATTTGCTGTAGCGTAGGCTGGTATAAGTGACAGTTAGGATTGCAGCCTAAGGGCACAATCCTAACCATGTCTACTCAAAAATAAGCCCCATTGTGTTCAGTGGGTCTTACTCCCAGGAAACTGTCTTTAGGATTGTGTTCTTAGTTTCTCTTCTATCTCTGTGATTTATATGCTTTGCAAAATTTGAAAGTTTTGGAGCATTTCCTGTTGATAGTTTGATTCATAAAAAGTCTCTTTTTAGATAAACAGTATACAGGTACAACCATGTTATACAAGGATTTTTTATACACCGATTGGACTCAACATTAATGGCCACTGCAAAAGAAGTTTAAAAACTTCTTTTCTACTGTTGTAAATAGGTAGTCATGAAAGCAGTCATTCCATTTTTCAGTCCCAGAATCAAACCCTTGCAGATATTGAGGCACTACCTTATTCAATTAGGCTCAGCAGGGAAGTAAGAAACATGGATGTAGGTCTATAAACCTATTTTTCCATTTTTTTTATACACCAATTTTTTTAACCACAGAAGGTTCCAGAATAGAATCCTAGTGGATAATGAGAGACACCTTACTGCTTAACGGGGGGAATGTGGTATGTTGGTTATGAGATGCATCACGAGGAACGCAAAAATGTCTCCTGTTTCCTGCTGCTAAAATAGTACAACTATTCGCTTTGTAAACTTCTATCTGTCATGATCACCATAGTACAGAGTTCCAAATATAAGGCCTGTGGAAACTATTTATCCAACCCAAATGATAGTGGGCCCTCCCGTTGCCCACCAGTTGCCCATTTTTTCACCACCACCACTGCTGCCGCCGCTGCCACCACTGCCACCACCGCCGCCACCACTGGCCTGTCTCAGGGGACCATTGTCTGTCTTAGGAGAGAGTGGGATGCAGGGGCACTACATGGATAAGGAAACTGGTATTACACCAAGGAGATCTCAGGCTGTTTTTTCTGCCCCATAGCATATAGCAGCAGCCATTTTGATGCCACTGTATTGCTGGGACTGTGGGTGGTGCAAGTGGTTAAGACACTGTGCCTGTTAACCAGAAGGCCAGGGTTCGAGACCCGGGACCCCCCAAAACAGGGTGAGCTCCTCTCCTTAGCCCAGCTCTGTGACATAGCTGGAACCAATTGTATCGGCTCTGCCGTTCCATTGGACTATTTCAGTGGTGTGGAGAGGGGATTTGCTGCTTGGGTAACAGCCTCTCCTTTATATTAATCTACCCAGGCCTTTATGCTTTGCATACAGTGTCAAGCACAATACCATAGTCTTTCGAGATTGATGCATGCCAATACTAATACTGCTGGGCAGCATAGGATTGGATTTACAGTTTCTTCATGATCTGCAAATCTAACCTGAGTTATACAAGTTATATAAATTTATGCTAGTATGTTAATGTTGCCTTTGTGAAAGTAATTTACATTTTAAAAAAATAATTTGTATTTTAGTTGTTTAGTTGGATTTGGAAGATTACACAACTGTAGTAATACTGTGTTTTGTTAAAAATACTTTTAGGCAGAAAGGAATTAAATAACAATCTGGTGCCTAATTTGTGGTCCCTGAATACTTTGCTGCTAAAGGAAATACTAATTACTTTAAATAATTAGTAGATTTGCATGACAAAGGCTGAATCCTAATCCCCAGTTAGGCCAGCATAAGCCCCTGCACAAGTCCCATGGTGGCCTGTAGAGTGTCACAAAAGTGCTGTAAGACCTGGAGGAGGGTTAGGCCAGCGCACAGACATGTGCTGGCATCCCTACATCACCATAGGTTGTACCAGCCTAAGTTAGGATTGCACTCAAAGACTTATTTATTTTAAATACCCAAAGATGCTTTAAGACCTAAAGACATTTTATTTTAATTTGCATACATCAGATATAAAATACCAGTACATGGAATTTTGTACAAACAAATTGTTAACTCTGTGGCCAAAATATATAAACAGTACAAAATATATAAACTGTTTCAGCAACTGTGCCAGCAACACAATTCAGATCTACTCAAAGGTATGCCTCAAATGTATTCTGTGAAAGATTATCTAAAGGCTAAACTGGAATATTTTCCAGAAGCATTGCAACGTTATATTATTTAAAATAGTGTTTAGTGGCATAGAGCCCAGTCCATGGAACCACTGCTCCTGTGCCACGACAATGTATCTCTTCACTCAAATATGAGTAAGTAGTGTGGCTCTCTTGCACACTCTGTTGTTCATGATGAGTCCTTCTCTCTTCCAATTCCTTGTTCAATTGTTATTTCTTTGGATATTTTGTTTATACAGCCAACCCCTTGCCAGTGTGAAACTTACAAATCTTGTTCATCCCTGCTCCTTTCCATTCTTGATCCTCTTCTCAGTCTTGCAAACCTCTCACCTTTACCAGTCTAATCAATCCTGCTGCCTGTTTCTCATTTCTGCAGTCCACCTGAGCCACCTTCTTCTTGATCTGAGTCTTTTTCTTCCTGATCCAGATACATCAATTCACTTCCAATGCCTCGAAGTATTAAACTAAGGCTTCAATGCTCACCGCTCTTTCCTAGGAGTAAGTACTATTGAACACAGTGGGACTTACTTCTGAGTAGACAATGTTTAGGATTGCACTGTAAGTATTAATGTGCAATATGGTACCCTTCTAGTATAGCTTTGAGTATAGTTTTGGGAAAGCTTTGTACTGAAAACAGTAGTCCAAATATGTGCAACTCTACAACCCTGAATATGAATCAGATGTGAATAAACATCAACACATTTGTTTCTGCTGTTTGTTTTTTCCAATTCGGGAAATTTCTAATAATTACTGTAGGTTTTTTTTTTCTTCCACATCCTTCACATCTCTGTAATATGTAATTGTAATATTGAAGTCGTATCTAATATTTAAGGCATATCTACAATTGTGTCATGTATCAAAAAATCATTACCTAACCGTAAGATCACAATTGCTCTGTCCAATGTTTTAGATTGTTCACTGAAGCAACCATCTGCCAGGTGGTAATGGGATTATAGTGGCTTTGAATAACAGTGGAATAATCAAAGAACCAAACAAACGGTGTGTGGAAAAGTGTTTGTGGGGAGGAGGGAGGTAATATGAAGTTCTTACAGCATGCCTGAGAGTAGTGCTGCTGTTGAGAGTAAACAAAAGATGATCAACATAATGGAAGAAAAAGCATACTGCTGAGAGCTTTGCAAAGTAATCTATGGTGCTGAGGGACTTAGAATCCTTTCCCAACACCCATAGCTTTTAAAAATTGATCCCTGTGGGAATGCTGGCATAGTTTAATTCATACAGTCATTTATTTTGGCTCAGCAAGCTTTGAATGGAGAAGTAAGATTTAAACTGGACAAATTATTAATCCAAACAGAAGATAAAAAGAACAATGACATGAGGCTTTTTATTCCCATGAATAACATAAACGTTGGAATGCCAGATTACTGAGTAAAATATTAAAAAAGAAGCCTTGCGGCGTTTTAAAGGCTAACAGATTTATTGTGGCATAAGTTAACTTGGACTAAAGCCCACTTCCTCAGATGTGTGAGGGGGAAAATGTATATAAAGAAAAATGTATAAAAGACGTGTAAACAGTTTCTAAGACCAACTGAACATACAAGTAGAGTAGGAGAAGAGGGAATCTCTTTACTGCTAACAAAGCAGCAACAAGTATTATCATGTCAAAGTTATTTATTGCACAATCTCCAAGATGGAGCAGAGCCTGAAATGGAAACAAGTGAGAATGTCATTCCAGCAGGCATCTTGTGCCTTTACAGGTTATTCCAGCAAAGCAACAAGTCCTAGTAAGCTCTGGCTTCCTCACATATCTTGCTGCGTTGGTTGGTACCCACCATGTTGTATAAGCAGCCCTTCTTCCTTTCTGCCGGTGTCAGGCAGGGTGATGAAAACAACTTACAGGAGATACCTCTGCATTGTTTTCACCATTCTGACTGGTTCCAGCAGTGAGAGGGAGAGGCTGCTTACACAGCATGCTTGGGTGCACGAAAAACTTCACATTTTGCACTCCACTAGATATGCCACTATGTCCAAGTGCCTCAAACAACCCAGTCTTGATCTCTCCTACCCACCACTTTTTCCTGCTGGGAGAGTAGCCAGTGATGGGAACTACCCAAAGATAGTACCCAAAGGCTGGGCAAAATTGTGCTGATCAGCATTGTCATTGACTTGGCAACATGTCCCCTTCCCCCTCATGTTTAGAGATATTCTTGAAGAGGAGGGTAAAGCCAGTGAATTTATCGAGTGACTATCAACAGCAGTGCATAAATAGCCAGTTAAGCATTTACAGCTTCCTGTAATTAGAGCTGAGGCAACTGACTGACACAAGCACTCTGGCTATAATGTCAACCACTTTTGCCAACGTTCTCATAACGTGATATTAAATTTATTTACAACCCCTTTTGCCCAGTCACATAACAGTTTTTATTATTTATGCAGCTGTTTTAAAGACTTAACCAAACTACTGTGCACTGTTAGAGATAAACCAGCTCCTGGGGGAAAAATAGTATTTGGGAATGTCATGTTCTTTTTTTGTTCTTTGTACTGTATTCACAAGTAAGTATAACAGCAAAGCTGTTAACAACGAAACAACGAAACAACGAAAGCATTAAAATGTGCTGTCCTGGAAAGACATAATTAGCTCATACCAATCCAGGAGGACGTTTTCTTGCAGAAATAGTTGCATTACTTGTGAAAAATGGTTCAATTTATTTTGTTTTAATTATTTATATCCTTCCTTTGGACAATTGTGCACAATCTGAAAAAAAAACAAAAAGTAAAACAAAATACAATAAAATTCAAAATAAAATCAAATTAATAACAAAATCAAGGAAGATAAAAGCAGACAGCTGTTAAAAACAACTGCAGGTATAAAATAAATAAAAATCATGCAAAAAAAAAAAGCTTTCTTAAATGAACTTGTCTGTACTGCCTACCTAAAAGCGGGTAGTGAAGGGGACAGGTATTTTTCTCTCAGGAGCATTTTGTAAATCTTGGGTAGCACAGCTATAAAGGCTTTCAGGTACCTACTTGCCCTCCTTATCACAGAAGGGTCCTTAACAGGACCCAAAGGAAGGTCTAGTAAAAACAATGGGTTGGGGGCGGGGAAGAAGTGGATGCATTTCCTGAGATTTTCCAGCCTGAAACGAATTAGGATTTTTAAGATCAAATCCAGAATGTTGCATGGAATCTTTAGCAAACTATAGTATCAGTTGCAGCTAACAGAATGAGAGCACAGTCCCAACCACGTCTACCAAAAGTAAGCCCCATTATGTTCAATAGGTCTTACTCTCAGGAAACTGTCTTTAGGATTGCAGCCTTAGGCTACAATCCAGAATAACTATGGGACCTTTTACACCAAGGTACTTACAGTGCCACTTATGGGAAATGCATAGAGCAATCCAGATTAAGTGCCTCCTATGTCTTCCCATAGTTACTCTGGATTTTAGGGTTAGTGAAATATTGTCTGAATGAGTGGCTTCTCTCACAGTTCAGTACAATCCCTTGCCATACTGTAGCATGCAGTTGCGCTATGGAGGTAATACTGCATGCTGTGATGGTGGTCAGTATGCCATAATATAAGGAAATTATTTTTTCTCTTAATGATAACCTGTGGATCATCTCTGACTTAGGGAGCAATCCAGAAGTGAGGCTAGTGAGGATGGCCCGGCTGGGCTGGCCCAAGTAAGCTATATCCAGAATAGAAAGTTGAGCCAAATCCACAGGGTAGGAAACTGCTGAGCACCAAGTAAGTGGCACCTGAGGAGAGCTTGACCTCAGATCACACTGAGCAAGGAACAGCTGTGGTGCCTGCCTTATAAGGAAGCCCAGGATATCCTGACAACCAGTAACAACTGCAGTACAGCAGTACCTGTAGTTGGGGGGGGGGGTGGATGCAATACATTCCCTAAATTGATTTTAGTGGAAACACCTTGTAGTTTCCACTTTGTTGTTTTGGAGTTTGTAGGATTGTAATTTTTTATTTGTAAATTTGCTTTTTTAATGTAAGATATAAAGCATGTTCAAAATATTTAATTCATCATCATTGGCATCCATCAATCTCAAAAGACTATGGCATTGTGCTTGACGCTGCATGCAAAGCATGAAGGCCTGGGTAGATTAATATGGAGGATAGGCTGTTACCCAAGCAGAAAATCCCCCCTCTCCATGCCACTGAAATAGTCCAGTGGAATGGCAGAGCCAATACAATTGGTACCTTCTTAAGAAATAGTTTTTACCTATTTTCAGGGAGCCATTCACAATATTCTTGACCTATGAAGTCTTCAGAACCATTGATGGAATTGAATAGATGGCACCAGCTTATTTAATTCCTTCCAAGGAGATGAAATTGCTTCAGTAACTTGAGTTTTTCCTCTCTTTTCCTTGGTTTTGCTTAGACTTGAAATCTGACATATCAGAGGTCTCGACTTTCATTCAGTTGCAATGAACATTTTACATACTTCATATTATTTACAAAAAACCTTTTCAGATTATTCTTTTAGATTTTTAGCAATGTCATTTGAAATTCAGCCTGAACTTTCCAGCCTTTCCATTACTGGAAAAATAGCTTTTCACAATAGTGTGACTAGTGTTGCTTGACTTTTGGAGAGTAGCTAAATCCATCCAAACTAACGTAAATGTCAGTTTTCAACAAGTACATCAAGTACATTAACTAGAGATAAAGAATTTCTAGCAGAACCATATTGCCTTGATAAAAATGGACGATAAAGACATTTGCTGCTACTGATCAAAGGTGAGTATACAGATAACGGAGCTGTTTCCTAATGAACCAGTTCACATAATTGTATGCTTGTCTTCCCTTAAGACCTCTTTCTCAGTACCAAAGGAGAATGAGTGTTAGGAAATTTGTTTCATGTTTTTAATTGTTTTTAATCTTAAACTTCTTATTAAAATAACTGTGGGAGTATTTCTGCTGAAAGGCAGGATAGAAAAAGTACAAATAAATATACCTGTATGGGTGATAAGCAATAAAAACAATTCCATCATTTTCCTTGGATTTTAAAAGACTTTGTTTATAACTTGGGCTAACATCTGATATTGGCCAGATACAGTACTGGCTAAGTGATCAGGACCTCTCTGAGGGTTCACCAAACTGATTACTGAAGCATTTATTCCCACACTTGGTGATAGCACATGAATCCATCTCCATCTCTTGCCTGGTTTCTGATAAGTTAGAGCTTTCCCCCAAATGGTGGTGAACATACGTTTTGCCAGTGTTAGCTCAGTGCCTTTTGGCCCTGTCTTACCTCTGGCAGTCACTTGACAGTGGAGCTTGGAGAGGCAGTTCTTTGCCACTCCTGGAGGCAGGGTTAAGCCAGTACACAGACATGTGCTGGTCTTCCCTCTTCCTGTTGTGAGAACAAGTTGGTGGGTGAGTTATGCTGGCTTAAATTGGTTAGGATTGTACTCTAAAGAATTATATTTAACAAATTAGTAGCTGTGATCAGTGTAGGACCATTCATGAGGCCAAACAAAGCTATCGCCGCAGGCAGAAATTGGTGGTGGGTATTAATCTGTATCTGCATTCTTAATTTCACTGCTTCTGTTTCTCCTACCAGTCCTGGACTGAAATAGGAAGAGGGGACAAAGAGGAGGAGGAAATGTAGAGGAGAGGGGGGTGCTAAATTAGAATATTGGACAGTGGAAGGCATAGAGGAGAATGGAAGGTACATCATCAAGTAAGGGGTGGACAGGATTTGGCATGCTGCTCCAAGCTTCAAAAGGCATTAGACCAGCACTGGCTGTAACTTAATCTCTTGCTGTAGCATATCGTGACAGTGTTAACGAGTTGCCTGAGGGCATTATCCATTTTAAACTAGAGAAGGTGACATATCCTCAGGAATTGAATGGAAAATAAATTGCTCATTGGCGGGGTAAATCCCATGTCCCTCTACATATTGAGATCAAAATATATGGTAGAATGATAAAGCATAGATATATACACATTCTCCAATCTCATAATCTCTCTGTATATGTTGTACATTTGATGAGTTATGAAATCAAATTATCTTGGTAACTTCTTCAGCGTTTGTACCGTGTGAGACAGTGTCCGCTTGTTGTGGATTGGAGTTTCCTCCAATCCATGATGGACGCAACATGGGAATACCTGGTTCGCCTGTTGCAGGGGCCACTTGCCAGGATGTTGCCTTTCACACCGAAGTGGTCCCTATTTATCTACTTGTATTTGCACGCTTTTGAACTGCTAGGTTGGCAGGAGCTGGGCTAAGGATGGGAGCTCACCTCATCTGGCTGTACTTGCTGGCCTGCTGAGCTCTAACCACTGAGCCACTGCAGCCTCCCATATAAAAACAATTCTATCTTTCATATGATATTAAATCAAATTATCTTGAAAAGATAGAATTGTTTTTATATTGATAGTTCTCTTTCTTGCCTCCTGTCTCTTAACTCAGTTTTTTTAGCATATCTTGGTATGACTCAGTCACGACTTTAAAAAATTTAGCACACAATTGAACTCTATCTATCTACAGTATTTATATACCGCTTTTCAACTAAAAAGTTCACAAAGCGGTTTACAAAGAAAATGGAAAAATAATAATAGCTAATTAAAAGCTAATGGGTCAGAGTCTCTGTTTTACCATACGGGCTACATATTCCCTTCACTTCAGATATGGAGTGAATGTAGCACTGAATAGATCTATATCTATACTCCCCATTTCAGCTATCTGCTGTCATTGTCTCTGTGTTTCTCAAACATTTTTCAAAATAACCAGAATTAGAATAACTGAGTACATACACATTTTAGCTTTCATCTAGTAGTTGTATATAGCTGGTATGTTGAAAAGTACCATATTTCCCAGCTTATTACATGCACTGGACTATAATACACCCCTTGATTTCAAGGTGCATGTTATGGTCCAGTGCGGCCAGGCCTGAGCGCCACCTCCTCCACCATGCCCAAGCCTCTCAGAGGCTTCAGCACGCTGGAGGAGGGTTCTCTAGCTTTGCGAGGCTGGGAGAGCAATCTCTCCCAGACTCGCAGGGCCAGAGAGCGCCGCCCCCTCCAAAGCGCCCCAGCCTCTAAGAGGCTGGAGCACTCTGAAAGCAGTGGCTCTGGCCATGCGAGGCTTGGGAGAGTCTCGCATGACCTCTTCAGCCTGGTTGTGCGACTTCTCCAGCCTGGTCATGCGAGACCCTCTCAAGCCTTGCATGGCCAGAGTGCCGACTCTCCAGAGCGCTCCAGCCTCGGAGAGGCTGAGGCATTCTGGAGGAGGGCTCTCTGGCTGTGTGAGGCTGGGAGAGTGACCTTTACCAGCCTTGGGTGACCAGAGAGCGCTGTCCCCTCCAGTGTGCCCAAGTCTCAGAGAGGCTTGGGCAGGCTGGAGGAGGCGGCGCTCTGGCCACCATCAGCTTATAACATGCACACACATTTTTACCCTTTGGGGGTAAAAACAGTGCATGTTATAAGCTGGGAAATGTGGTAAACATTTTGAGGTGACTGAATTTGTTCCTCCCCCCCCCCCCCCCATGAACTTAAGAATCAGGAAGGCAAAACAATACAATATTTCAGAAATCTATGCCATAATAGGTCTCAATTGCTGTAGCAGAACATTTTGTTCAATAAGAGACAGTCTTCAAAAGTCCTTTTATTATGGGCTTAAATTTAAATAGCCCAAATAAAGCATTTCCAAAGTGCCAATCAGATAACCACAGACTTCTCATGCTGCTCAGTGCATCTTGGATTAGTGGTTATTATATTTACATTTTGGCTTGGCAGCCTGGCAGTCATGATCCCAAGAGTGATGTGCCATTTCAATTGCAGATGTCTTAATTACAGGGTTGATTTTGTCTCTAAATTATTTTCCACATGCCTTCTTAAGAACAGCGACAAAACCCATTGCTTGTCTAGTGAGAATGATTTTATAACTAACATTAAAAAATGTCTGAGTATGAAATTGATGCTTAGTAAACATCACCCTTTGTTGATTGAAATCTGATTTACACAAACATATTGAGGTTTTTTTCCAAGGCAGTTTGGCTTTTTTTCCTTTCAGTGCTGTTCAAATCATAAGATTCAAATGTACACAGTGCAAAAGGAAACAGATATCAAAAGGTCACAGAAGCTCAGGAAGTCATATGTGTTGGTTGTGCATATAGGTTCATTATGTTCTCAGAATTTGGGGGGTGTATGAAGAATTGGGTGGAGGAAAACCATGGTAGGTGAAGGTGGGATTGGTGAAGCCTCGAATCATTGTCTCCTGTCATCCATTTTTGGCTGTCATGTGTGTTCTGGCAAAACAGGCAACACAAACTTGAGAAGTCCAATTGTGGCCAGAGGCTTTTTTTCTCTCTCTCATCCACGCCCCCCTTCCCCAGAAAAAGAATGAAAATCCTTTTGCCTAGGGAGGCCTCCACAGGCTGCAGTGGTGCTGCAATGCAATCGCCATTTTGGCATTGCTTCACTCACTGCCACTAGGGATAGGATTGGGCTACCTGACTGTTGACAGAAGACAAAACCAACTCAGTTTCAATAAGAAAGAAAAGCATCTGTACTTCAAAAATGTTATGTATTTGATTTAGTCCTCAGTGGAAGGGCAAAATGTTTAAGTAAATAGTTTGACAATATAACAAAATATTTTTTCTGATTTTGACATCGCAAACTGGGATTCAGTGTTACATACTATTTGTACAATGTAACTTTATAACATTTTCATGCATTGAAGGATTGACATATTTACATGCGTAATTTACAGCCTAGTCCTAACTTGCCCTGGAACAGGTAGGCCAATGTGTTTGCATTATAGCCAGCGCAATGTTTAGGCATTTAGACCACAATCCTAACCAATTTTCCAGCTCCAGAGTAAGGGTAATGCAACTCTGAGGTAAGGGAACAAACCTTGCCTTACCTTGCAGAGGCCTTTGCAACTACTTCCCAGCTGCAGGAAGCAGCACATGCCCCATTGCTGGAAAGTTGATTGATTGCACCCTGAGTGGCTCATCCAGGGACAAGAGAATCCATTCCCCTTATCCTGAGGATAGCCACTGCAGGTCTAATGAAGCTACTTGGATTTGCGCCACTGAAATTGGCCTAGGCTATGGGGTTAGGATCTGTTATATGTGGTGGATCCTGCCCTGCTTCCTGCTCCACACTCACCTGCACCTAGGAACATGTGCCACTGCCTTCCCCCTGTATTGGAATTCCTCCATTCTGCCTTCTTCTTGCCTCCCCATACCCCTGACCACTATGTTGGCTGAGCTTGGCCAACACAAACCTATTCTTCCCGAGGGTCTGTGGTGGTGGTGGGAGGCTAGCACATGTTAGACCCTGACTTGTCTCTGCTTAGAGTGGCACAAAAGTTATTCACGGCACTTTTGCAGCAGTCTTGGACTAGCACTGATTGAAGGGGGATTTGGATTTCCCCCTCAGTGGGCTGATGACTCTCATTTGCATAGTACTCATTTGTACTTTATAGTGTCGTTGTCATTGTTGCTAACTAATGGAAAATCAAACAACATCCAGAATGTCAGTTCATTGTACTCACTTCTAGTGATGTGGTTTAAGTGCATCTTTATTTCAAACTGATATTCCAGCTGAAATATTTCAAATGGGTTGAAATGTAAATTTTTAGAACTGAAAAACAAATGTCTTGTTCACGATGTGAAGAATGTATATGGGAGTGGCTGTAGGACTGTGTTTCACAACGACTAATGGCAAGAACTGCTCAATTTTGCATTTCATGGCTTCAACTAGTTGAATCTTCCGTGCCCTGTGTCTTAACTATGCACTGAGTGATGATGTTGTCGTAGAATTTATCTACACTTTCTGAAAATGCAATGTTTACTGCTGCCATTCAAATAAATGTCAAGTAATGTAATAGTGCATCTTAAGAAATGTAACAGTGCTGCTGAAGAAATTTTAAAATTTATCTAGACTTTCCAGCTTAGAGATAAGCTGTGCTTTCTTTGTATCTTCTCGTAGGTTGTTGTTCATTTTATGGAATATGATGCAAAGCTAAATGGCATCAGGGGAGAGACTTCCATTAACCCAGACTACAGAAGCTCAGGCTTTACCTCTTGAAATTCAGGTTGACACTTATGCAGGTAGCTCATTTGCCATTTGTTTTAGAAATTTTGCAATCACATGTTAAGTCTATATATTCTTGAATAAAAACTATTATGGTTCATTTTCTATTCCCCCATCTTCTGCCATGCAGTTGCATTGATGGAGTGTGTGCTATATATACTGCTGGTTGGGGGAAGGGTTGATCAGATGGCCAAAACTGGTACTGTCCTGGTTTTTGGAGATTACATTCACACACTGGCAAGGTTGACATTTAGATTTGAGAAGAGAATTATAGCAACCCTACCATTGATCCTTCCCTGAACCATCCATGAACTATGCTCCAGTTAGGCCAGTCTAAGCCCTCGCATGAGTCCCGTGCTGACGTGGGGGTGTCACCAAAGTGCCAAAAGACACTTCCTTGCAACTCTTGGGGAAGATAAGGCCAGTGCAGAGACTTGTGCTTGCCTCACTACATTGCCATGAGAATGAGAAGACCAATGAGTTGTGCTAGCCTAGGTTAGGATTGCACCCATAGTGAAGTAAAATTAGAAAAAAATAATTCAAATTGCTGTAAGGTTAGGGCCAAAAGATGCTGATTTCCCCTGCATGCAGATGCTGTTTCATGCATGTTTCACGCATGTAAATGTGCAAATGCATAAGCATTCTTGCACAAATGTGCACAAGTAAAACTTACAATGAAAACCAGAGATGGGTAGGCAGAAGAAATAAATAGCACTTCATGCACAGAAGTGTTTGATTTTCATTTTATATGTTGCAGGAATGCTACTACAACTTCCTCACTCTTAAGCTGTTCTACTTAACTGATTCTTTTTTTAATTTTGTATTTGCCATGGTAGGTAAATTGTAATTTTTCTCAGTTGTATATTCTTTTGTTATTCCAATTTTCATAGAAAAAGAGGCCACTAATGTTTAGTCACTTTATATACAGTATTCTGTTTTAAAATTTATAGAACTTTTGTATGTCATTGGAGAGGAAACAACATTCAAATCCAGCCCTAGACTTGCTAAATTGAGCTTTGTTAACCTGGGGTTTGCCAAGATTTGGAATCATAGAATCATAGAGTTGGAAGGGACCTAGTAGGTCATCTAGTCCAACCCCCTGCCTGCAGCAGGAAATCCCCCTAGAGCATCTCCGACAGGTGCACATCGAGCCTCTGCTTGAAGATCCCCAGTGAGGGAGACCACCTCCCTTGGCAATCTGTTCCACTGCCGAACCGTCCGAACCGTCAGGAATTTTTTTTGGATATCCAACTGGAATCTCCTCTCTTGCAGTTTGTACCCATTGGTTCTAGTCCTGCTTTCAGTAGCAGCTATGAACAAATGAGCCCCTTCCTCCCTATGACAGCCCTTCAGGTATCTGAAGAGGGCAGTCATGTCTCCCCTCAGCCTCTTCTTCTCCAGGCTGAACATCCCAAGTTCCCCCAAACTTTCCTCGTAGGGCTTCCCTTCCATCCCACTGAACATTCTTGTCGCTCTCCTCTGGACTTGCTCCAGTTTGGCTGCATCTTTCTTCAAGTGAGGTGCCGAGAACTGAACACAGTACTCAAGGTGAGGTCTCACCAATGCTGAGTACAGAGGAACTATAACTTCTCGCAACTTGGAAGCTACAGTCCTCTTAATGCAGCCTAAAATGGCATTTGCTTTCTTTGCAGAAAGAAAGCAAATGCTTTCTTTTGGTAGTGTATTTTGCTGAAGGGGGTGAGATAGGGTAAGGGAAAACTCTGTGTCATCAGAGATTAAAAACAGAAGAATGACATCATTAGGATTGAACAGAATTCTTGGAGTCCCACAAAGCACAATTTTCTGTTCTTTTCCCCCCATTGTTTCTTTTTCTGTCTTCAGCAAATATACTGTTATTAAAAACAATTACATCAGAGATGAACCATGAGCCCATCAAATTCTTTTGAATCCATTTTGGCAGACCAAGACCAAGATTTGTCTCTTAACACACTGAATTCAGTTTTATTGCATTTCTTTCCACAGCATTCAGGAAGAAACTGCATCACTTGCCAGAAATGTCCACCCCCACTCTCACACACTTGGGGCTTATTTAAGACATATGGCTTGGTATGGGGTTTAATCCTATAGGTTGTTTTCACCTCAGGACTATTTTATGCATGGTTCAGTTCCACTCAAGATTATCAGTGTGGTGATCTCTTTCCTCTCGCTGCCCTCCATGGTGCAGCCATTCCAAAAATTGGGTGTATTATATCCAGTGGAGTGGTGGTAAGAAGCTTTGGCAGGGAATATAGATGTAAATTCCCTCACCCTTGCATAAGTCTTCCACTCGACAGTCTGTCTTTTTGGACCCTTTATTGCAATTTCTCTAGTGCAAGTTTGAGGAGAGATGAGGCTGCTAGAGGATAGACTAAGGATCAAGAGTTCACCATTGCCACCGATCAACTCCTTCAGCTGCCTCCTCATCCCTTATTATGTCCCATCCCTGTTATGCCATCCCCACCTCCTCCCTGATTCCTTTACCTTACCTCTTATATTTGGTTGGTCCTTTTGGGTCCACTGACACAAGAAGGTAGGCTCTGACCTTTCCACGGCTCTGGCACAGCAAATTTTGCATTTCACTGGTGACAAGGTCCAATAGGATTCAACTTCTCTTTATTATTTATCTTATAATTTGCACCACCTACTCACCCCTGCCAAAAGATTGCTATATGGCTTTTGTGACCCTCGTAACCTAATTGATACTGATCCTGCCTCTTATGAGGTCTGAAGGCTGCTGCACATCATACATTCAGAACATACTATGCTCTGATCAGACATTTACATCTTTCTAATGCAAGGGGCTGCTTAGTTGGACACTTGTGCTGCTGTCTGAAGCAATGAGGGTAAGCAGCAGTGGTGACAAATTAGTTTTGACAAGCTTAATTACCTCAAGGAAGAAAAGTCTGCTGTCTTGGTAGCAAGTGTAGAATAGCTGGTTAGCTCAGCCGAACAGGGAATGTGTTAAAAATCCCAAATTCTCTCTGGCATGCCAGTTTCACTGTTCAGGAGAGGTCTGGTGGAAGGTTGCCATCGACTTCTTTAAGGCACACAAAAGTATCAACAGGCTTTATTTCAAGTCATTCAACTTTATTTGGCAAGACATTGGGAGGAACAATTGGGGCCTTTGACCAGCATTCATGGTATAAGGTTAAGCAGATTGTAATGAGGATGTTGGTGGTATGAGAAGCATTTAGCACTCTGATGATAGCTCTAATTTGAAAATTATCAGGCATATCTAAATACACATGCATGGGCAGTAAAAGATCTGAATATCTTTTAATATCTTTCCTTTATGTTTTATGTAATTCCACACAGAGAAATATGTTGTCATATGAAAACGTATTTGTAGGTAAATATATTCATTGCACTATTAATGCATGAGCTATTACAAGAATAAAGTGTAATTTAAAAACAAGTCAGTTTAAAGACCTTATTACTTTGGGATGAAGGAAAAGACAAAGCAGCCCCAAAGCACAAAATGTGATTTATCCAAAAGAAAAGGATGCAAGTGGAACAGGATACATGATTAACTTACCTCCCTCCCCCAGGTGCATGCATGCATGCACATATGCACACTCGCACACACACACACAAAAGGTTATCCAACTTAACATACTATGGATGCAATCCTAACCTAGACTGCACAACTCATCAGTCTTCCCATTCCTGTAGTGATGTAGGGAGGCAAATGCATTCTGTGTACTGGCCTAACTAGGACTGATGCAGAAGTGACTGCCTCACCAGTGCTGACCTGGTGACACCCCAGGTCAGCATCGGATTTATGCCAGGGTTTATGCTGGCCTAACTGGAGTTAGGATAGTAGCTTGTGCTATTGCTATGTGTTATTAAGTGTGGATTTTTAAACAGCTGGGAAGTCAGCTTGTATCATATGGGGCCATCGAAATTCTAGATGTTCCTGATAGTAAAACCTGTATTTTCAGTTGACGGAATAGTGAAACAAAATCATCCCCTTTCCTCAGTTTTTTTACTACAACTTTCCAACAGTGCAGGGACTGAAGAATACATATTTTGGATTCTAAAATAATTTCTGGTATATAGTCTTTCTTAATAAGATGCAGAATTTAATTTTTTTCTAAACAAACATGGCCTAATTAGAAAAAAGTTACCGGTAAGAGTGGTAAGAAGCAAAAATTAGAAAATGTTTACTTACTAGGAAGTACTTACTGAACGTTGGAGGAAATTTACATATGGATTATTTGTGGGGAGAAAAATAGAAACGTTCTGAGCCTATTTGTTACTATGCTGGACTCCCACTGATTCAAATACAAGTCCTTTTGCCTTTTTCTTTTTATTCCAACAGTTCTTTCTGGCAATCTTGCTCTTCAACCACTAATTGAATATTCTGTTTTGACTTCACCCTGGGCAAAAAAAGAGAGAATGGAAAGTATCTTTGCCCAGAAGAGAAGTCTGTTTAGATTTTAAATATTAAGGACTATATTAATTCAATTCCTTTTTAACTAAAGATAATTGAATGAAGGTGAGAGCGTATCTGATGGAAAATGCAGAATGTTTTCCAGATTGGATTATTACATAAAAGCCTTTAGATGCAAGATGCTAATATACTTTAATCAAATAATAGCTTCCTGTAGAGAGCCACCTGCTCGGGGGTGAATTTTAGCAAAGTAAGAATTATCGTGTTCGGTTTTTTTATGGCATTGTAATTATAAATGTTGATAATAGCAGTGCAACATGACATATGCAAGGTTTCAGAAGTCTTATTTTAACAATATATAGCATGAACTCTGAATTGTGCAGAATCACATAAACCCTATGGTCCAATCAGCTTCTTTTAATATATGACTTGTATAGTAATTTTGAAAAGAATAAATAATAGACTTTTATAAATAGGCACCTTTAATGCATATCTGTCATGACCCAAGAATCTATCCCCCATTATGCTATGACACTCTACCTGGGAGTGGACCTGAATCCAGAAACTTTATGAATAGTGCCTTTTGATCAATTCTATCCAATTTCAAGTGCCAATGGAGCCACTGTGCAGCTTTGAACATCTATGGCTGCATCCCCACTGCAAGATGCACTGCTTATCCTAATGGCATGGCTGCATCAGTGCTGGAAAACTGGATTGGATTGGGCCCTTGGGTAATTTTTCTATCTAAGCTCCTCTCTTCCCAGGAGGAGCTTCCTCACTGGTACTCACAGGGTTTACTCACTGGTACTCAGTATTGGCACCTTTTCCACCTCCCACTCCCAGCTAATTAATATTTAGTCATTATTGAGCTGGCCTGCGATGAGTACTGGAACCCTTTTCCCAGGAAAAAAAAAACACTGAGGAGGAATGATTCAAAAACCACATGTGGTAGGCCTGGTCTGTATGGACACAGACACTCCATATCTGTTGATTCAGGGCCTGTGGTTTTAATTAACCACAGGTTCCAAACCTATGCTTGAGGCCAGAACTGAGCTCCTGGACATGACCAGAGATATGCTCCAGTTGTATCTGGGAGCCTTTCTGAGGCCCATTTTGGTGTCTGAAGGTGCAAGAAAGACACTGAGGCTGCAATCCTAAAGACACTTTCCTGAGAGTAAGACCCAGTGAACGTAATGGGGCTTAGTTTTGAGTAGACATGATTAGGATAGTGCTCTTACAGTTTTTACAAAATCCAGTAGTACAGGTGTCCCTTGTTATCCACTAGGGTTCCTTTCCAGAGTCTTCTGTGGATATAAAAAAATCTGTGTATAAAGAGAACAATGGAAAAGTAGGTTTAAAGACCCACTTCCAAGTTTCTTTCTCTTCTCTTGTGCCTAATTGAATAAGGCAATGCCTCAATAGATTCTGGGACTGAAAAATGGAATAACTGCTTGCATAGGAATAACCTATCTACAGCAGTAAAAAAGCAGTTTTTAAAACTGATTTGCAGTGGCCAATCATGTTGAGTCAAATCTGTGTATACAAAAACCGTGTATGATGTTTGGACTTGTACCTTTGTGGCACCTCCAGAAACATTTCTCAGGTTCATAAAGGCCTCTAAGGGCCTCTGACTACCTCCAGACAGTGACAGGAGAACAATTTTGGTTGTCTCCAGAGGTCCTATGGACTGGACCTGCACACTTGTTTATTTGCATATTTCGATATCCGTGAGCTCTGAGTGTGTGTGTGAGAGAGTATCTCCAGGAACAGATCTCCTGTGGATTCTGAGGTCAACAGTTCATTTCACTGCTACAAAGGACTATATTATTGTTTCTGACACTACTGTTGGTGCATGTTCAGATGCCATCATGCCAGTTTTACAATCAGATACAGTACGTTGGTGGGTAACAAGCAGAATAGAAACTATTGAGTGGCATATTTTCCAACCAGAGGGAATAAAACTGTTTTATTCATTCTTGTCTTCAGTACTTCTTTTAGTATTTGGCTGGTTGTTGTGAAAATGACACTGAATTAGGTGGACATTTGGTCTGATGATTCATTTGGGCTCTTATCTTCATTTATGTACTTGCTTCCTCCTAATATTACAGGACCAGCTGTTGACAGGCTGAAACTCTTTGTCCCACTGCTGTGTAACCTTAGAAGGAAGGAAAGCCTCAAGAACACAAATAACATTGGTCAAACTCACACAACTGGGGTTGTGACTGAAAACCTGTTCCCACAATTCACTATCTCATGCTGAAATCCTCAAAATGATTTGTGGCAAGCCCACTCTCGTTTGAACCGAAGCTTTATCCCTGCCCAGTGGCAGAACACCAAATATAACTATTGAAACAAAAAATGATGAACTCAGCAGCTTACTGGAGGCTTTTCCTTAAACAGGCTAAGAATGCAACAGAGAGGAGCAGTTGTCAACCATGTCTGTGTGTAGCCACTGCCCATTTCAGAGGTGATGAGACAAGGTGTGTGTGCCAATATTGATGACAGTGTGACCAGAGGCTGAACCCATTGAATGAGCTGCCATTAGTTACTCCTAACCCATCTGAGATTTGATGTTTATTATTTACTTAGGGCACAATCCAGAGTAACTACGGGGAGTCCTTGCTCCGGAGTAAGAACAAGTTACTCTGGATTGCAATATGAATTTCCCATAGGTTTTCACTAGGTGGTGCAGTAACTATGGGTGCACGTAATGTCTCTTATGTGCTCCTGTAGTTACTCTGGATTGTAACGGTTAAGACACTGTGCCTGTTAACCAGCAGGCCAGGGTTTGAGACCCAGGTCGGCCCCACAAGACAGGGTGAGCTCCTATCCTTAGCCCAGCTTTGCAACGCCAGCTGGATCCAATTGTATTGGCTCTGCCTTTCTATTGGACTAATTCAGGAGCGTGGAGAGGGGGGATTTGCTGCTTGGGTAACAGCCTATCCTCCATAACAATCCAACCCAGGCTTTCGTGCTTTGCATGCAGCGTATGCAGCGATGAGCACGATACCATAGTCTTTCAAGACTGACGGAGGCCTGCTATAGCCTTAGTGGAATTTTGATTCCCCCCCCCCCAACAAGACACAAGTATGTCACATGCCCAAGTGCTGCAACATTTGGCTCTGTTTTTAAACTCAGAATAAAAGATAGTGTCTCTTTTAGAAATCTAAAAGACATCTCAAAACATTGAGATTAGTGGGAGTGGGAAAGCTTTTGCCTGCCGGAATGCATATATGTAAAAGCTCAGGAATGCACCTTGTTGGTGATTTATTTAGTGAGGTTTTTAAACTAATCTTGAAGCTAAAGTCAATGTTTGACTAAGCTTCTTTTCATTACCATGCAGATACTTCTGTTGGTTCACACATATATTTTTTTTATCTTAGTCAATTACATTCTGATATCAATGAGCATAAATAACTCAACAGCCAATTACACTGTATCCAGCACTTCTTTTTAATGAGAACTCTTGAAGCTGTAATTAAAATCAGTGTTAGTTTATCTAAACACATTGAAGGTATAAAAAACGGAACAATTTAAGGGCTCTCTCTCTCTCTCTCTCTCCCCACCTCCCCCTTAAAAAATAATATTCTTGCTCATAAAGTTTATGCTTATGAATGTTCTGCAGTGTATTATAGCATTTTAAAAACAAATACAGTGCTTTTGAGAGATCAAAAGGCACAGTCACTGCTTTTCCTCTTTTAATGCTGAACAATAACAATTTTCTTCTTAAATAAGATTCAGCCAGATTATATTCATGTTTACTAAGAAATGCATCCAGTGGGTTCAGGGGGGTTCCAAGCATAACTAAAATACATTCCATTAAACTTGACAGCAGGCTGCCAAGCAGGAAAGCAGGGAACACTCTGTGCACCAGAGAAAGACAGGAAGAAGAGAACACAGGGGTGAGGAAAATTTCAGTACAACCCTATATAACTCCTCATACAGTGAAGCAGTGATGCTGATGCAGCTACCACTATTTCTCATGGGGTGTTTTTGCCTTTTCATACCTTCTTGGGGTAAGGGTACATTAATTTCATTACTTGAGAATAAGGCATAGCAGCCACTATTGGCCAACTTGTACATGTGCTAGCTACTTTACTGGTACAAGTCTGAGTGGACCCAGGAAGATGGACCAAGGCCATGAAGAGGGGACAGGATATAAGAAGCACTACTGGTACCAATACCAATATCTCAGGCTCTTTAACAAATAAGGCTGCAATCCAGAGCAAATTCAGCCTGCTCTGACCTACCTGCACTCTCCTAACTATTCTGTATCCAGAGCAGAAAGTTATGCTGCATCCAGAGAGTCAGGAAGCCTGGGCTGCCCTAACCGCTCCAGAGCATGCTAAGTAATTGACACAAGGGGAAGACTTGCTCCTGAGGAGACACCCCTCAGATCACACTGAACAAGGAACAGCTGTGGTGCCTACAGTGGTGACATGACTCTGCACATCACCTGGTGCAGAAGTCTGTGCGTCATCCCTGGGATGCGCGCCCCCCCTACCTGGACTGCGCAGTCACCAAAGTTGGTGCCTGCGCAGTTGTTTCTGAAGCCAACTGGCTTCAGAAAGAGTACTGCGCAGGCACCATCTCTGACACCTGCGCAGTACTTTTCTGAAGCCTTTTGGCTTTGGGGGAGACTGTGCAGGCGTCAGAGTTGGTGCCAGTGCAGTACTCTTTCTGAAGCCATTCGGCTGCCGCTCCGCCTCCTGAGTGAGGCCGAATGGCTGTGCAGAGGCACGGACTTTCTCTGCTCTAAGGAAGTCTCCTCTGAAGCTGTTCGGCATGCTCAGTGTGTTTCTGCGCAGTGCATCTCAGATGGCCGTTCAGGCCAGCTCCTCAGACAAGTGGCAGCTTCTGGCTGATTCTCCGCCTTGGAGCAGGCCTGAATGGGGGTGCTGACACCCGGGGCCTGCCAAAGGACAGTCAAACTCCTCCGGCACATCACCCCATACGGAGCGCATCCCCAATGCAGCCCACACCAGCTGCACCAATCTGGTGACGCCACTGGGTGCCTGCCTTCTAAGGAGTCCCTGATGAGATGCCAGTACATTCTACAGTGAATACAAGGGGCTTCTTGGAGTGCCTGCTGTATCCTGAGGTTTGTGGGCAGCCGTAGTTTGTTCCATATCCTGAGGTTGAGAGGAAGGGGTTGCAGCTAGGCTGGCCAAGAACTCAGATTTTTGGTCAACACTGCCATTCTTACTCGGGCCTTATCATGGACCCCTATGGGTCTACTCATTACTATACCTGCTCCTGAGGTGGTATAACTCTGAGGGCTGGAAGAGGGCATTTCTGCCTTGGAAACAGGCTCTGGATACAGAGTAACTGCTCTGCCCTAGGCAATGCTAAACATGCCCTCAACTTGCCTCTCCTGAGCTGCTTAGGCTGCCCCAGTTAGGGCAGAGCAGGTCCACCTCTCTTAGGGCACCCTATCTTGCCTTGCTCTGCCCTAAGCCTCCTTCAGAGTAACTGGGCTGGAGCATCTTGCAGTTGCTCCAACCTAGTGTTAGATAGGGCAACCTAAGGGCTCTTATGTAGACAGATTAGTTGCTCTGGATTGGGCTGTAAGTGTTCAAAAGCACTTCCATTTTCCAAGATGTGCTTTGAACACTCATTTGTGGACTTTCCAAAGCTCAGGAGCACTGCATAGGCCTATGCACATCTGTTAGAGTCTGCTGCAGCCGAACATAAGTGAATGGAAGTGAAAGCACTTCCTCCCACTTTAGTGCTGAAATTCAGGGGATTGTCAGTGCCCTTGCCCTGCCCTGCAAAGATTTACTTAAGGAGTAAATCTCCCTAAAAGTTTGAAAACCATTGACTCAGAGCAGGGTTATCCAGACCCCAGCCCTGGGGCCAGATGCATCAATGCGGCCTGGTGCAACACCACTTCCCCTATAATCCAGAGTAACTCCAGGAAGACATAAGAGGCACTTACTCTGGATTGCTCTATGCATTTCCCATAGGTTTCCCATAAGGGGCACCATAACTACATCAGTGTAAAAGGTCCCTAGTTATTCTGCATTGTAGCCTTCATCTGGTCCATGGGCAAACCTTGTAATCTTCTGGAGCTGTCTCTAATACAACCTATATGTACATTTATTTAAATTTGAAATTTAAATCATTTTCTCAGCCCCTGACACAGTATCAGAGATGATGTGGTCCTCCTATCAAAATGTTTAGGCATCCATGACTTTGAGCAAAACAGGTGAAAGTGGAATTATTTCCAGATGAACAGTTAATCATATGACATAATGGCTGAGATGTGGAGAGGGCACTGGAGTGGTGAAGGCAGCAAGGATACAAGAAAAAATGTCAAATTGTTTGTTGAATAGCTCCAAGATGACAAAGCAATCTAGGTTGTATTTCAAGAAAACTATTCATGATGAAAACTCTACTGCAGTCAATGAGAAATGGTAGTTGTGATTGCCTTAATTTCCATTCATTTGAGTGTGACTCAGTTACAACTAATGTGCTTTGGATACAGTCCATTCACAGTTCCTTCTCTCTATGGGACATGGATGGTTCTTGGAAGATGGACTGATCACAACAATTATGATCAGCTAACCTCACATTTAAATCATTTTTTGCTTGTGCAAAGACCATATGTTCATCACTCTGCCAATTTTTGGACAGCCACTTGCTTGGTAAAGAGAGAAGAAGGTGCATTGCAGCCAAGGAACATTATGGTAATATATCTAGCAGCAGGAGATGTCACATGCAATTTGATCCCTGTTGATGAGGAAGAATTGTCAAGAGGAGGGATATTTGTGGGGAAATGGTAAGCAGGGCAAAGATTAAATACTCTTGTTCCAACTGCTTTTCTTGTGCTCAGAATTGCCGTTTATTTTCCCTCTGCTGGATAATGTATGAAGGATCTGCTCCCAAAACCTATAGTGAATGAATACTTCTTGCTGTGAGTTTCTTGACTGCAGCTGGTGCAGGTCTATGTTGACCTAGATTCTGTGCATGATAGGTTTTCAAGGAGGTTTTCATGCCCTGTTGGGGTAGCTGCATCAGTGTGTGGGGAATTAGGTAGGAGTGGACTACAGTGGTTTTCACCTACAGTGGTTTTCAAAGTTAATTCAGTGGCGTGGAGAGGGGGGATTTGCTGCTTGTGTAACAGCCTATCCTCCATAACAATCCAACCTAGGCTTTCGTGCTTCGCATACAGCATATGCAGCGCTGAGCACGATACCATAGTCTTTCAAGACTGACGGAGGCCTGCTGTGCTGTGGTTCTCTAAAAGAACCAGGGGAGCTGCAGAATTCTTGTGAAAAATCCAGTACTCTATAAAATAATATGGGGTTTTAGTCTTAATGTAGAGTTGCGGCCAGTTACCCAGTAGATCAAGAAAGCCACCACTTTAAAAGGTTTGGGAACTATTACCCTCACCCACCGAGTTCATTGACATGATCCAGGGATCTTTTTTCTCTCTCCTGAGAGATGTCAGGGATTGAAACTAGAACCCTCTGCATGCACTTTGAGAACATAAGAATGTAAGAAGATCCTCCACTGGTTCAGTTCAAAGGCCCATGTAGTCCAACTCTCTGTATTTCACAGCAGCCCACCAGATGCTTCAGTGAGCACACAAAACAACAAGACACCTGCATTCTGGTGCCTGCCAATGCATTTGGCATTTTGAGATTGCCTACATCATTTAAAAAAAACTCACACACACACTCACACCCCTCATGTCTTGTAACCTGGAATGATTTTTTCCACTAGAAATCTGTCCAGTCCCTTTTAGAAATTTCCTCCAGAAATTTGTACAAAACAGTTGCTGACTTAGGGCTAAATCCATAGAAGTTACAGGTCCACGCAGTTATGTCACCCTCTAGTGTTAGCCTATGGAAAGTCATTTTAACGGCTCCGGAGCAAGGGGCTTAATTTTACTTTAGGATATAGGCCTTACAGTCCCTTCTTACATTCAGTGACATTTACTTTTGAGCAAACATGCATAGAATTGCAATGTTATATATTGAGCACAATCCTAACCTCAAAAGTAAGCACCATTGTGTTCAATGGGAAAGTGTCTTTAGGATTGCAACCATTTTCTATAACATGAAATGAGTCAGAAGTAAAATGAAAATTTAATCCAGAGAAAAGATTCATAAAGTCAGGGGAGCTCCAGTAAAACTGTGCTTTGCCAGCAGTTAAAAATAAACAATTATAGTATTGGAAGATGCTGGGAAAAGGAAGGAAGAAAAAAGAAAGAAAAAGAAGCAGAAAAGTTGCAAGAGGATTACTAACAAAGAGATGCGCTAAACTAATTCCCAAGTTGTTAGTTTTTTCTTATAATGGCTTTCATTCCACATGATTTTCAAATTATTACCAGCTGATACATTCAGAAGTAATTTATTTTCCAAGAAGCTTGTCATAATATTTACTTTCTTCACAAAAACAACAGAAAAGTCATTCAAGGCTGAAATACTGAGAGTTTACTAAACTTGTAGCCTGATCCTAAACATATTTACTTCAAAATAATTTGCAGTGAGTCAGTATGCATGTGTGTGTGTATTTGTTTCCTAAGATTTTGTAAAAGCCCTTTGTTTTAAGAGAAAGAGTGTATACACATGGACAATTAAGCATGGAAATTGTTAAGGTTGTTGCCTCAATTCTTGCTCCATCTAAGACCTAAATATATTATTTGGTCCCACATAGAGTGCTTCTTCACAGATTAATGTCCATACAAACCCATGCTTTCCTTTGGACTTATAACTCCAGTCCTTTTCCAGAATAGATTGGAGAAACACTGAAAATTGTGGTAAATACTGGTGTGACAGTCTATGTTCTGTCTTTTTTATTATGAATTTTTAATTCTGAAAATCAACCTCTTGGAATGTCCATTCAAAAAGTATATTTGAAAAACAGCATAGTTCATTAATTTAATCTTCACTATGTTCCAAGGTGATGATGGGGAAAGGGTTAAGCTGAGGTGATAATGCACTGCACTGTTAATTAATACAGCATGGCTGTTAAGTTAATCCATTGCCGAAAACTCAAAGCACACACAAAACTCAAGGAAGTTATAAAACCACATACTAAGCCAAAACATAGTTTTGTCAAAGAATTCCACACTCAGAAAAGTATATACAGTATGCATTCAAGTGCTTGACTTGTGAGCATTCAAGACATGAACTTTCATACAATGCATCCCCCAGGGTTGCAAACTTTTCAGCCTGCGCCCATCCTGTGCTTCCCCAGGCCTGCCCAGAGAACCCCATGGCAGCAGAGAAGCAGAAGCAAGGGGAACACTGCCCGCCTGCCCACCTGTTTGCCTGCTTACCTGCCTGCCTGCTTACTTACCTCTCCCCAGCCGGTGCACAGTCAGGGCCAGGTTAGTGGGGGCAAGGGAGAGATCATACACCCATAGAGGCACATCTGGAGTAAGCCCCATTCATTATAATGGGACTTACTTCTGTATAGGATTGCTCCCAACCTCTGCAGACTGTGTCCCGGTTTGCCTTAACATTAACATCAATGGTGCTGGACTTATGAACAAGCTTCCAGAACAGAACTCATTCGTAAGTCGAGACCTTCCTTGAGGGCCTCCTGCATTTCCCACTGGAGATGTTGATACCTGATAGATTCTCATTCTCACACATGTACACACAAACACATGCAGTCTTATTTTTCTTCCCCAGTTTTTCTTCCTTTTCTCTGTCCCTTTTTCTTTTGCCCTTTTCCTTCCTTGCGTCTGCTTCCCATTGATGTTCACAGCAACAACACCACCATTTCTTCCCTTTCCCAAACAACACCACCATTCTGGCTTCTGGAATATGTTTGATATCCTGATTGGATAACATTCCACCCTGGAAGATTCAATTGGCTAAACTGTGATTTCAGAGGTTTGCCAACATTTGGGTCCACATCTTTTTTGTCTTATGTTTTGAAAGGCTTCCTCTGTACTGTTGCATACACACAAATTGGGACTTGGAAAACATCATAACTTCATAAATGATACGTTTTCACGAGGCCTGTAAAGGGACAGACTTTTGCAATTCATTGGAATTTTTGACATAATTTAATAAAGTCAGAAGAGAATGCAAAAAGTATGTTTTGAATTGGCACTAACTGGTTGCAGATTCGGATGTTTAAAGCCAGCTTTTTTGTTAGTTTTCAGCAAATTTGTTTGAAATGCAGCCAGATGATACCTCTCCCCAGGTAGATTCTCTGCCAAATTTCATGTGCTATAACAACTATTTTCATTTTGTAATTAATAGAATTTTCATACTGTACAATTCTAGTTGGAAAATCTCTCACGCTGCTCTAACAAAGATATGTTCACAGTCCTGTACTCAGAAACTGCTACACAACTGACCACTGCTGCTGATAGTCCAACACAGCATTGCTGGAAGATGATGAAACTGTTCTCAAGAGGATAGGCCAAGTTGTGATTCATGATTGGGGTCTGCAAAATAATTCACCTTTTTGTTGACGAAGTATCCATTGTAGATTACCATTGGTGCAAAATTCGCCAATTTAGGCCAGCACAACTCCATGTTACCTGTTGTAGCATGGGAAGGCAGGCACATATCTGTGAACTATCCTAACCATCTCCACAGACGTAACACAGAAGTGCCTTATGGCACTTTTGCAACAGGCCAGCATAGGACCGGGAGTTAAGATTGTGCTGTCAGTGTTTCCACTTTTGCGGCATCACCTGGTTACAAATAATTGATCCCATTCAAACCAGAATACACCATTCAGCCCATGTGCTACCTAGAGTATGTTCATCTTAATTGACTTAGAACATTCTAACTTGAAATTGGCAGCTCTCATTAACTGAAGGCAAAGTGTGAGTATTTTTGTGCATTGATTTTGTAAGATTTTATGGATTCTACCTTTTTAATTTTTTATGACAGTTATACAGAATGAACCTCACAATTGACATTGTGTGGTTCCAGGAACTTCCATGACTATCCATTTTTGCATTATACAAAAGCAATTATTTAGCATGGTAAGATGAGGCAAGCAGTGAATCAATATGAATCAAGTTCCCTTTACCCAGGCTTACTTTCAGCTCAGGAGAATCTTCCCATTACAAAGCAATTCAGAAGAGATTATGTATTGAAGTGATAAACACATGGGCAAAAGTAGAGTTCTCCCTCCCAGCTGAAGCAGAAATAAAAGTTAACCCTTAAGAAGCAGCCTATTTATCATGGTTGAAGCAGTCTGCCTATTTAAGGGATGTTTATATTTTAAAGAGCCAACCTCATTTGCATTGTGACAAAATTTTTGATAAATAGGTTACTGTACTGTACAACAAATTATGCCCAGGACAAAGCATAATTCAGCAAAATCTTGTTGTAGGAAGCTGATAATAGAAGCTATTATTTTTTATTTAATGGCCCGATAATTAACACTAACCCTTCATGCTATTGTGTTGATGAAAATGTTCCTCACCAATAGAAGCATCACTAAGAGGTGCAGGGGGCAGAACACACTGGGTAACAGTGTAGAGGATGACACCAAAGCAGGGGAGCTGGAAATTTCCTGGCCAATTGAACTGGAAAACATGTCTATCAACTTCCCCCTCCAGTGGCTTCTTCACAAAAGAAATTGCCCCATCTAATTTTACCTGTGGAAAGAAAAACCAGATTGAGAGGCAGTTTCATCAGAAAAAAGCTAAAGGGAAGATTAAAAAGTCTTCCCACTCCAAATGTCTGCAGCTGCAAATTGCAGGCTCTGCAGCAGCATTTTGAAAAAGTAAAAAAATTATAGGAAAAATTGCTATGCTGAACTGAGTATCATGTGTAGTTTGATATTTAGTGACAACCAAATATCTGTGTACATATATTACATTATTGATGAAATTAGCATAATTCTTGTTTCATTTATTAATAAACCTCACTGCAAGTCACTGTACTCTTTCTTTATATCAGTAATAATTCTTTATATTTTCTAAATCTAAAATTCAATTACTGCTTCAGATACACTTGATAAAGCAAAATTAAATCTACATGTAAATGTATTTGTTCTCTGCTTGATTTTATTAACAAAAACACATAATTCTTGTTATATTAACAAGAACACTAATTCAAAATCAAGAACAAACAAGAGTCAGGAAATTGTTTTTATGAGTTTAATAGCTTGAATTTGAACGTTATAGTAGAAAGAGAAACATTGTAACAAGGCAAAAATTGCAGAGCTTCTCTTTTTATTAAATCCACCAAATTTTAATACTTCCAGAAAGTCTGGATGAATCAGTGTGAGAAGTCTCGAAAGTGCCAAAGGTTTGACATGCATTATTGTGACTAATTGTGGTAAAGAAATTACATCCTCTTTCAAGCACATGTTCAATAAGTTAAAACAAGTTAATAGTCCTCTCTTTGCCACAATAGCTGGCACAGGTCTGAGGAAACCATAGTGATCAAACAGCCAACAAGGAGATAAGAAAAGGGAATTTTACCTCTCAAAGGAGGCTTGATCACCCCTCACTCTCCAACAGCATGCCACCTACACTGTCAGCATGGCTCCATGGTGGGGATAGGATTGAGCTGTGACTTTTGAGTAGAAATGCATATTGCAAGAATGATCAGTTTTATATTTTATGGAACCGGTGGGGGGATGGGTGTACTAGCTCATTTCTACAATATAGTACACTCTTTTAGAGTGCAGTTGCCTACCCAGCACAGCAAACCCTGAGCAGGCTATACTAAACACATGGAGGGGAGGAACTGAGATTGTGTTTGTTCTCCCTGTTCCTTACTCCATGCATTTGTTCAAAGATCTGAACAGTTGCTCTGCATGTTTTAATACTCTCGCCTTTTGTAGGGTTCCCAATTGCTTGGAAAGAGAGCCATGTCTACATTTTGTGTGCATAGGATCTGTTCAAATCTTATGAAGAACATGTGGATGTTGGGAGTTTGGGCAGTAGAGATTATTCCAAATTCATCCCATACGTTGAACTGTACTGGCTTTTAAAAAAAACTAGACTACTTTGAATATCCAAGCAATTTGTATGCAGAAAAGCAAAGGAAAGTATTTTCTTCCCTTTCCTTCAATCTTCGAAATGCTGTTTTGTTCCACAGTTTGAAGGGTGCAAGAAGGCCTTTTCTAGACTAGAAAATCTCAAGATTCACTTAAGGAGCCACACTGGAGAAAAACCCTACCTTTGCCAGCACCCAGGCTGTCAAAAAGCATTCAGTAATTCCAGCGACCGAGCCAAGCACCAGAGGACGCACCTGGACACTGTAAGGGAAGAGTGTGATTTCAGACTTTATTTTGCTGTCCTTCATCAACTTCATTCCATATCTTGAAACTTGGTTTTAGCACAGAGAGCTTTGAAAGATGAGAAAGTGGGTATAAAATTGGATGTGGGTTATGAAAGTACCTTCTGGAACAGAATCCACAATCCAAAGTAGGCATATGCATTTTATCCTACGTTCTTTCATTTGCCGTCTTCCTGATGAAGCTGTCTGTAGAACTTGAAACCTTTCTGTTTGCTCATGTTACTTTTATGTGGGCCTAAATAAATTGTTACCCTACTTTAGATTGTGGATTTTTTCCTGAAGACCAACATGGATGCTATGATTTTTTGTTCCAAATCAGAGATTACTAGATCCATTAAGTTCTGCAGTTTAGATACAGGAAGGAGATAATTACAGCAAAAGCAGCTTTTCACTTTTCTTCTTTAACTGTTTCAGAGATGCACAGGCTGCCTATTCTGAATTTAGATATTAGTTCAAGAGTTTAGCCTCTGGAAAACTTTGGTGTAATTTCTTATCTGAACCACAGTTCTTTGATGCCATATTCATCTCTCAGTAGGCATGTTTCTCTAAACAGATATTTTTATACCCTTTTTTGAACATCAAATATCCTTCTCCAGATCATAACTAGGGGCACAATCCAGAGTAACTACAGGAGCACGTAAGAGACATTACATGCACCTGTAGTTACCGCACCACCTAGTGAAAACCTATGGGAAATTCATATTGCAATCCAGAGTAACTTGTTCTTACTCCGGGGAAAGGACTCCCCATAGTTACTCTGGATTTCACCCTATGTCTAGCAGAAACAGGAGAGATACCTGGTGAGAGACACCTTAAGATGAGGTGCAGATTGATTACAGTTTAGCAGAGTGGGCCTGCTAGGATGTAGAATGCTTAGCAAGGAGGCACCGTGATAGGCAAACAGAGCTTACATAGGAATAATGCTATGCTGTCATGCTGCAGAACTGCAACCTTAAGAATGCTAGTATCTGCAACTGGACTGTAGCTTATAGAATATGGATTCAAATGCAGGGAATGGCAAGCACAAATTTCTAGGTCTCATTGCTATGGAAAAAAATTATGCTCAGGAAAATAGATGAGCACAGGTTTTATGTGCAGAACCTTGCAGTTTGATATCTAGAATTTCTTAGTAGGGACAGAAAAGATATTTGCCTGGATAGTTTGTGAGTGTAGACAATAAGGACTATAATGACATTAGACAAAAATGAATAATAAAGCTTGTGTCAGTGTAGACCAATGGCCTGACTTCAATTTTTTGAGAAAGTGTGGGCAGTTTCTGTGAAATGCTAAATGGAAACCATTTGGGATCTGCTTGGGGCTCTAGGCCATTCTTTTATTTCTGTTGCTATGCACCAATTTCCGCTCCTCTTTTTGACAACTTTGAAATACAAATATGCAGTCTGCAAAAATTTGCAATTTAAGTGATTAAGAAAATGGACAGTAATTTTCACAATACTATCCACTTATAAAGTTAGTAATACTAATTCAAGATAAAACATGATTCTAGATATTGTACACAGATCTCAGAAAATCTGCCATAATCAGAGCACATCAACTCAGGCAGCAAATTGGGATGCAGGGACTGCCCTCCCCTATGTCACCTCACCCAATATCACCGCTTTTCCTGTTTCCTGGATTGTAAAAAGGAAGGTGGGCAGAAAAGTTCTAACACGCAACAATAATTTCCTCCACTCTTTCCCTACAGTACTGTTTCCCTCCTCCTTTTCTGACCCAGAAAGTGGGAGAAGGAGAGGCTGACATATCACATATATGGAAGGGAAGTTTTTGGCATACAGCATCAAATGTCTGGTGGTCTTAGGCCAATTCTGATCCCAATTCCACTATGCCCCACATATGTAAGTTGGCTTTTTCACATGTCACCCTTTGGGGATGCATCTGACTGCACGTCTGCATTCATATTATCTGGGCCCTATTGAACTGGCTAACGTTTGCTGAAAACTATTTGTAAGCAACTGGAGCTGGATTGAGGCCATGATCTGCTTAATTCCATTTCTATGTGAAAGCCATAGAAATGAGTGTAAGGAAATAATGGATGATTAGGAGACTGCGCCCAAAGGCAGATAAAGAGATTTTGAATTAGGCTTCCTTGTTATAGGAAACTGAAAAGCATTTCATTCCTACCAATATCCTACAGAGTATCACAAAATTATAAAGTGTGGCATGAGTGTCATTACCAAAGTGAGTATAAATATCAGGCCTAAAAAGATGCCTGACCTAACTATAGGAAAACACTTGAGTAGCACTTCAGACATTATTATGTCCGAGTTTTGTTTTTTTCTACATAGCCATTGTTGTTCACAGAGTAAGGTGTGGTATATGGAGTAATCCTATAATGGTACAAAATGGTCAGTTTTGACCAATAATGTAAAGACAACAGTAGTGAACATAGCCTTTTTTTAACCCTCGTAATATTCTTTATAACAGCATAAATTGATAACCATGCATGTTTGCAATTAGTGCATGGAAATTCAAAACTTTTAATTAATATATTGGATCTCTAAACATTCTTTGTACACTTTGCAATATTTTTGAAGCTTGAATATTTAGAATTTGCTTTCTGCTTTTATTTCTTGTCTGTCATTATCACAGTCTAACCTTTTCCCCTCTAACCTTTTCTCTCTTTCTGAAGCAGATTTCTTCTATATCTCTATGCCTGGGACTTTACTGCAACTCCTTTACCTGACCCACTAAAGAAATATAATTTCTGATTATACCAAAGGTTTCTATGAGGGTTACATAATTGTAAGTACAAGTAGAGAAGATAATTATTTAATCAATATGTACAATTCAGTCCCCCCATTTCCGCCCCCTTTTTTTTTTACATCCTTACTTCATACCTCACTTTGCTTTCAGGCTTATATTGTTCTCCTCCAGATTAAACTATTACTTCTTGAATAAAAGTTTCAATGATTTTCAAAATGTTGTGACTTATCCTTCTCTAGTAGCAGAACAATGTGCACCAGCATTCCCACAGCTAACACTATTGTTAGGGTAATCTTACAAGCAAACAGCGAAGGTTGTGTGTGGCAGGGTGACCATAAAGAATGGAGGACAGAGTTTCTGTGCCTTTAACCATTGTATAGAAGAAGAAATTTAGGCAGGTTTAGCTCAAGATAAAAGGGTTTAAAAAACAGCACCTGCCTAAATGGTTAAAGGTACAGGCACTTTGTTCTCCATTCCATATGGTATATATACAAATGTGTGTATATACACATTTGTGATGAAGTATAAGAAAACATAGCATTCATACTTTTTTCTTCCTCTCCCTTGAGAGCCTGCTTTACTTTCTCTCTAGACCAGTGATTTTCAACCTTTTTCATTTCATGGCACACTAACAAGGCACTGAAATTGCCAAGGCACACCATCAGTTGTTTTTACCATTGACAAGATGCACCAGTCTGTTCAAATCCCCCAATTTCCCTATTAATTAATCCCCAAATTCCCATGGCACACTTCAGGACTATCCGTGGCACACTGGTTGAAAATCTCTGCTCTAGACTCTGCTAAGAACATCATGTCAATTCTGTGGCGATTGCATTGCATTAAATTCAAATAGCAAACAACTTGTGTAACTTGAGCACTTTCCTTTGGTTTTGTTTAGAAACCTTATGCTTGTCAGATTCCTGGATGCACGAAAAGATACACAGATCCAAGTTCTCTAAGGAAACATGTAAAGGCCCATTCTTCCAAAGATCAGCAAGCCAGAAAAAAGGTAATTTTCACAGGCCATTCCTACGCAAGAGATGTAGACATATACAGCAAAACAGATGATGTGGTTCTTGCAATATGAAGGCACACAAAGATTGCAGATTTTTTATTGTGTTGCAATCACTAACAGAATCCTAATCAATCTGATAAGATTTGGTTTTCACCCAAATGATGACAAAGGACCTTAAATTCCGAAACATTTTTAATGTATCTTAACATTTAAATCCTATCTGCAGCAAGGACTCAAGTGTATGAATATGCCCGCTCACACAATAAGATCGTATGATTTTCAAAATAAACATTTAAAATTTCTTTAGAATATGGGAATATTTATAAAATGGGATTATTTTATTTTTGACATTGTGTTATTGATTTCATTTCTCTGTGGCAGGCTTTTTAAGGAAATAAATGAAGTGAGCACATGTATGTACTTATTTTATCAACAAGTCCTTGATTATGCATAGTATGAGAATTTTCTTAATTGTTAGTTTGCTATGTACTAAATTTATCAACTGGATGAACAAGATGAACATTTGCTAAATAAATT
The DNA here is from genome assembly GCA_030015325.1 of Cryptoblepharus egeriae. Lineage (NCBI taxonomy): Eukaryota > Metazoa > Chordata > Lepidosauria > Squamata > Scincidae > Cryptoblepharus > Cryptoblepharus egeriae. The sequence continues at coordinate 169,268,846 of JAREYC010000002.1, forward strand.
GTGGGAGAGAATACCTAAGGGATTTTGAGAATGATTGAAAAGAGTTTAAGTATATATTCTTAAGCAGTAATGTTTAACATTTGTAAGTTATGGTGTACTTAACGAGTCATTTGAGAACTTTATATGGGAAACTCACTTCTTGCTTTGGTATTTGAAATACTTCCTGGCATAATAATAAAAATGTAAGAAACAGTAAACCTTTAAAGTCAGAATTAAGGTTATTTATGACTTTAATTAAAAATGAAAATTGGCCTAATGTCAAAAAAGTCTGTACAAAAATGTGAATTCATCAGAAATAACCATAAAAATTCCAAGGTGATAAAAGCACAATGAAGTAATAGCTTCAACCCTAGGGAACCGTTCAATTGAATAGAATGAGACCCTTTGCTGTTACACCCTGTTAGTCATGGATTTGTTTAATATATCCTGCTTGACTGCCTCTAATCCTCTTTTTAAATCTCCCCTCTGCACACTAAATGACATTATTTTGCTGTCTCATGATATAACTTGCTGTTCAAAATACCATACACACATTGTAAGCATTAGGAGCAAACTGTAGAAAGCAATGGATGGTACTATATACATATTTTTAAAAAAATCCTGGCAGCATCAATAGAATGTCTATTGATTCCAGTACAGTTGGGATTTCAGTAACCATGTCAACATGTGGTCACACTAATATTGCCAGGATATTAATGAATCATTAGAGCATTTTGCTTTTCCTTCTGGGAATTCAACGCTTTGATAGTAATTTAGGATGAATTCCATGTTCTGTTTAGGCATACTGCTTGTACAATAAATGCATACCACATCCTAGGAAACTCAAGACAAAGTGGCAACACTTTCCTTTGAGGGCAATGACTAAGGGTCAAATTAGATGTGCACACAAATGCATGCTGTATAGGCATGATTCTAATCAGAAGTTTTTTTAACTATTAAACTCTTATTAAACTAGTGGAATTAACCTGTTCTTGCGGGAGGAGAATTTCAAGAATATTTGTGGGCCCAGGGCATGGCTGGGCACTGGTGGGCACCGGGTGACAGGCACCAATGGGTACTGGGAACCACTGGGTACCAAAAGGCACCAGACACTGGAGGATAGCAGGGGGCAGTGGTGGGCAGCAACAGGCACCAATGGACACCAGGCATACATATTGGGCATCAGGTACCACCAAGCAGCATTGCGCAGTGGGCAGAGGGCACCACTGTGCAACACTGGGCACTGGTTATCCCTACCAGACACCACTGGGCAGTGGGCAGTGGGCACTCCTCCTGGGCACCGGGGACTACAAGGCAGCACTAGCCACTAGGCATCCCTGCTGGGCACCGGACATGGAGCACTGGGCACCACCAGGCAATGTGCATCCCTCCTTGGCACTGAGCACCAGGCTCCAGCAGGAAGTGGGCACCACTGGGCACCAGTGGGACCAGGCATCCCTGCTAGTCACCATGCATCAAGTGTCATTGGGCACCAGAAACTAGAGGGCACCACCAGACACCACCAGGCAGCAGGGACCACCGGGCACCACCCGGCTGTGGGCACCACTGAGCACCAATGGGCAGCAGACTTCAGGAGGCAGGGGGCACCACAGGACACCAGTGGGCTGTGGGAACTGAGTATCCCTGCACTGAGCACCATCAAGCACTGGGCAGCTGTAGACAACACTGGGCAGCAGGGGCACCATAGGGCACCAAACTGGTTCTTGGGTGCTCATGTCATGGAAGGAATACACTCCCTAAATTTCATGCTTCTAGGTGCATGGGTTTCGATAAGTCAAGGATTCTTCATTGTTAAGTATAGGGACAAAAACACATTTCACCCTTTTTCATCGCCTTCTGATTTGAATTTCTAAAAATGGGTAAGTTTTGGTTGGGCGTTGATGAGTGGGTGGGTGAGTGAGTGAGTGAGAGTCAGTCAGTCAGTTAGTCAGTCAGTCAGCCAACTATTGTGAATCCAGAGCAGACATTTATTCTGGATCCAGAGAATCAGGAAGCTTGGGCTGCCCTAACTGCTCCAGATAAAGCTCAGTAGGCACCAAGTAAGTGACACCTGGAGAGGGCTTGCTCCTGAGGAGACCCCCCCCTCAGATTATACTGAACAAGGAACAGCTGTGGTGCCTGCCTTAGAAGGAGTCCCTGACAACCAGTAGCAGCTGCAGCAGGAGACTGCATTACAGTTTTACAGTGAATGGAAGGGGCTTGTTGGAGTGACCTGCTATATCCCCAGGTTAGTGGGCTGCCGTAATTGTTCCATATCCTGAAGTTGAGAGGCAGAGGTTGCAGATATGCTGACCAAGAACTCAGATTTTTTTGTCAAGACTGTCATTCTGAGGAGCAGGAAGAGGAGATTTCTGCCTGGAAAACAGGCTCAGGATCTTGCATAACTGCTCTGCCCTAGGAAATGCTGAACATGCCCTCACCATGCCTCTCCTAAGCTGCCTAGGTTGGCCCAGTCAGGGCAGCCGAGGTCCATCTGTCTTGGGACAGCCTATGTTACCTTTGGCTGCCCCAAGCCTTTTCTGGCATAACTGGGCTGCCCCATCTTGGACTTGGGCTGCCAGTGATAGATAGGGCAATTCTGGATTGCAGCCTAAGTTTTTCTAAAAGGTGATACTTCCCAAAATTGATAATGGTGTCCTTCTCTGTTTATTATCACTGTTTATATCTGCCGCATAGAAGGCATGATAAAGCTTATGTTCTTGGCAGATCAAAAGGGATTGTAGTGTTGAGTTAGTTGGTGGTCTTAAAATGTTTGGAACTGGATATTGCACATAAATCAATGGCTAAATTAAGAGTATTGTGTTTGTGCCTGACCAGTCTATAACCCTTTGCTTGAGTATACTTCTTTACTGAAATTAGTATTCATGGAGTCACTAACCTAAATCAATTTTTAAAAATCCATGGTCCATGCTATTGACCTAACATTGATTCAAACAGGGGTCAGGTAAGAAGCATTGCTCATTCTATTAAACTGCTTTTGATCATAAATGGCAGATGTAGAAGACATGGCTATTTACTGGCATAATATTTACTATTTTAAAAAATTTTAATAGTGCTCCTATCAAGAAAAAAAAATATATTGCATGTCTTGATCCTACATACCTTTCACTTCATTATTCCTTTGGGTAAAAATAAATTTAGAATAGACCCAAATTATTTTCCTCTTTTATCTTCTTAGGATATATTAAATTGAAATCTCATTATATTTATCATGCTGTTAGCTGATGGCAGGAATTGAGGAGAAATTTAGATGCAAACTGGAAAGGTTTATTTATTTATTTATTTTGCTACATTGACTCCAGTCCAGGAGAAGGCAGGACATCTGTGGAAACCTTCATATCAATGGCACTTTTCAATAGCCTGAGACTTTGTTCTCAGACCGTTCAATTAATTGATAGGCAAACATTCAATTTTCACTTTAAAATGTTTTATTTTAATTGCTAGGTATTGAATAAAAAAGAAAAGAAAATATACACAACAAATGTTCCAAGAAATTACACTGTTTCATCTGTTCAGCACCTCTCATTGTGGGGCGCAACATGGCAACAAATATCCCTGGAAACACAGGCATCCCCTGCTTATCTGACAAGTTAGGGACTAGAGCTGTGGTGAAAAGTAGAAATTGTTGGAAAGTAGAACCTGGTCTTTTTTTTTTTAGTTTACAATTGTTCTTCTGATGCTTTTTTAGCTAGCACTTTTAATCTTTAATCTTAAAAATTCCTGCTGTTACACAAAGATTTCTGTGAATAGATTCTCATTAACTGCTTTGGGAATGGGAAGAAGACCTTGACCATGTTTGCTCTCTCTTCCCCCCCCCCCTCTTTCTCTCTCACCCACACACACACCAAAACAGTCTGAATCATCCTGTCATATGCAAATCAACATGGAGAAAGCAATTTTTGCCTTTGAAACAGCAGAGAGTGGTTGCAAGGACAGAACATATATTGAATGAATGACTTCTGGGTATAAGTGAAAGGTGTTGAAAGTGTGGATCATCAGAAAACAAACTAGAAAGCAGTTTGTCAGAAAGCACGGGAAACCTGTATATGTTAACTATGGCCACAATCCTAACCAACTTTCCAGCAATGGCATAAGAGCATTGGCCTAAGTGCAACTCCAATGTAAAGGGACAACTATTGCCTTACTTTGAAGAGGCCTCTGTGACTACCCCACAACTGCAGGATGAAACATGTGCCCCACTGGCTCAACTATGCCACTTCTGGAAAGTTGGATAGTAATGCACCCTATGATTAACTTTACTATTGGGTCATATTTTGAGCCAAACCAGTGATTCATAATAGTTTGAAATGTTGCCTTCAATAATTAGGTTCTCACAACCCAGTCCTATTCAGAGCCTACAGCAGCGAATTTCACAATCTGTTGCCATAAACTTTGTTCTAGCAGTGCAAAACCCATGCCACTACTGACACTAATAGCCAGAAGCACCACCCATGTACCTGTAGCTTCAGGATGCCCTGCTAAAGTAGGTAATTTGGAGGAATGGTGGTTTGAGGGCAGGGACTGCTATGAACCAGGGCAGGAGGGGAAGATCTCAGTTGCAGGAGTACATGCCAACCAAGATCCTGTACCAATTTTCCCAGACTGATTTGCTACCTGACATGCACCCACTAAATTCCTTGCATAGTTTCAAGGAGACCCATTGGCAGCCAGGGGACTTACAGACCATCTGGTCAACTCTACTGTTACATGCAGTGCACAATCCCATTGGTGCTGCTGCATCATACAGCCGGAAGTGGTATAGGATTGGGATGGAAATGCATATTATATGTATTTCTGAATTGCTGCTATTAAAAGAAAACCAAATAAAAGAAATTATACCACAATCAATTTTAAAATTTCCTTTCCTGGAAAGAAGCTATATACAATTCAGATAATTGCTTTCCATATTTAAAGAGAGACTGCTTTTCTTGCTATGTATCACTTTGAATAGAGTTTTTGGTCTTCAGAGGCTTTTCAAATAAAGTTCAAAAGAGCAGTCACGTCATTGGTGTCAAATGTGAATCTCACATAAGAAGGATTGCTATATAGAGCAGTTGGTGTTCTGTTTTTCTTTTTTCTTTTATAGTGTATGCCAGTCATAATTTTGATGCATAAAAATTGTGTTCACTGTGTGCTTACAAACTGCAGTTCTAACCAAAGTTGCTAGGGAGTAACCTCCACTGAAGAGAGCAGAGCTTCAAAATGCATAGGATTGCAATGGATTTCTCTATACCCCAATCAAAGTCTATTTTTAGTTTCACTACTTGAGGCAGACATTCTCAAAATTGGCAAAATTTACTGCTGTGAATATTTTTTTATCTGCTGTCATACTGTCAGAGTTGGTGTGTTGCCTTGAGGGATGCCACAGAACATCTGTTTTCCTCCTTTTCACAGACATGCAGATTTTCTCAAAATTAAAAAGAAATTAAGGCTCCAGGGAGATACAAGACTTCACTACAAGGTTGGCCTTGTTGAGCGACTGTAAACATTAATGCTTCATCCAAGTTGGCAAAAACAATCTTTTCGCTATGTCTAAAAATCTGACTTTTGGGAACAAAAAGTCGCACAACGGCTGTCAATTATTTCATAAGACATAGGGAGAGGGGGAAGTGAGGAAGGAAGAACTTGTGGTTGATTTCTCAAATTTGTTTTACCATGAATTGCTGTCAATTTCAGGAGGAAATTAGGATGGGACAAGAAAAGAACTGGCAGCTTGTAGAAGGTATTTGGTTTTTTACCGGTCCATAAACATTTGCTTCTGCCATCTGTATTGAGGCAGTGCTTTTGCAGTGTCTTCGGCATTGTCAGTAGATTTGAAAGATGTCTATTAAATAGGTACTGGGATTGCAAGGATCACCTATTTGATGAACAACATGTTTCTTAAAAATTTGAAAAGATTTTGGCCAGGATTCCAAAAATTGCACAATTCCACTTATCCCCAAGAAGCTTTTTTTTTTAAATAAACAGCAGCCCCCACATACCACATGGCAAGCCAGTTTTTGAATCTGAAGAGACTTTCAAAAGCAGTTTGTTGTGTTGTGTGGGTGGGTGTGGGGAGTCTCTTTAAATCTCTTATTCAAAGATTAAAAGAATCATAAACCCATTTGCCCACCAAAGCTCTTGGCGGTGCCTACAGTACATAATATCTTGCCAATATTTTTTTCCTTTACCAATATAAAAAACAAAAAAAAATTAAGCTTATCATTTACAAAGGATAAAATAGTTTGGGAAAGACACATGAAGCAAAAATGGAAAATACTTGAAAATTAAAATGGTATATGAAATTTTCCTGCCACAAATTATTCCCATTGCGAGTGCTGGTAAGTGGAGAATGAGGATAGGTGGTGGGAATGACGCAGTCAGGATGTAGAACTGCAGAAGGTGGGAGTAAATCCTGGTAATACCAGAGTGTGCCAGAATCTTAATTCCCTCTCTCTTGATCTCAAAAGTTCTGGGCCAGGAAAATGGTTGGCACAGATCCTTGATGGAGATTTGTGCCAAGGTAAGGGAATGAGCCTCCCTTATCTTGAGGTGGCTTCTTGGAATGCTCCTTTCAGAACGCTGCCTCAGTGAGATTTAGGCCCCAATCCTAACATCCCTAAATGTTGTTGCTGAGCTCCAGTGCTGGTTCTTGGTGTTACAAATGTGTTAACATTTACAAACACGTGTCTATGTGTTACAAATGCATGTCTATGGCCCAGCTTAGCTAGCCTAGGTAACCAATATCCTGAGCTGACAGACAAATCCACAGGTCTAGGAGGCGTCTAGGCTGACACTTTGGCCAATTCCACAGGGCTGGAATGCCTCTAGGCTGGCCTAACTGCTGCTGAAGAACCAACAGCCCAAAGACAGCATGCTCATTGGGTTGTGGGAGTTGTGCCAAATCCTGAGATGGGTTGTTGTAGTTGGGGTGTATCCTGAGGTTGAGAGGCAGTAGTGGTGCTTAGGCCGGGCCTAAGATTTAGAACTTTTTATTTTGCTTCCATTTTATTCTGGCTTATCATGGACCCCCATGGGTCTACTCAAATTTATGCCTGCTCCTGTGGTGGCCTAAGTTAGAGGAGCTGTGAGGGGACATGTCTAGAAACAGGCTCTGGATAAGGCCTAACTGCACTGTTCTAGACCATGCTCAACATGCCCCAACATACCTGAACTGAACATGCTGAACTGCCTAGGCTGGTGCAGGTCCATCTGTCTTGGGCCAGCCCAAGTGGACTTATGGCAGCCCAGGGTCCAGCTAGGCTGGTCTATCTGGCATTAGGCTTGCCCAAGTGCCAGATAGGGTAGCATAAATGGACTTCAGGATTGCAGCCAAATGCATTTTCTTCCTTTTTTATTTCTCATAGAATGAAGGAGTCAAACAAGATTGAAACTGAATTTCAGTATCTATATTTATTTTAGACAATTTGCAAAGACATAAGTTAGGATATCCACACAGAGTGCACTTCTTCTGAACACACACTAATTGAAGAGTATTTCACTCTTCCACTTCATCTTTAGAAAACTGCCTTTCAGTTTCGTTTCCAGGTGCCCATTTCATATTTCATTGTTACAACTGCAAGAAAGAGAATGAAGGCGAGAGAATGGAAATTTGTTTTCTTACTTGTTTCACACTTACTATTTAAATATATCCCCACTCACTGCTATGCATGGAGTCCAAATGAAATATTAATACTAAAGGAATTGCATTGGGAGGCTAAGGGTCACTGAGCAGAACTCATGGTAACCAAGAAGCCATTCTTTAAAGAAAATGTAGTAAAGAGTAAGTGTTTTTAATCCTCAACCTTAATCCTCTTTCTTCCTGTTCTCAACATGAAATATAAATCCAACACTGTAGAGTGAAGCAATTTTTGTTAAAAAGGATGTTGGTACAAAAGGAATAGTGATGGGAAGAAGTGCTTAAAGAATTTAATAACACTATTTTCTGTGAAATGTTTTGAGACTATTCAGATTGACCAATTCTTTTAATTATGGTGAATGGAAAACAACAAAACAAACTTTGCAAGTGATTAGAGGGTTAGATTTCATTCTCCATCCCCTTTTGTTGTCCTTGTTACAGCACTACCCCCAATTGCTTTGACTTGAAACTCTTGAATTTGTATTCTTGTGTTTAGCCACTATCAGACTGAATTGGCATGTAGATCAATTATATGAAACAAGTAAATTTTTAATAATATTCTTCCCAACACTTATGTCTCACATTAATCCTTTTGTACCAATATTCTGCTAAGAAACAAATGTTTAAAGATACTAATAGTGTAATTGCAAAAACACTTTTCTGGGATTATGACCTATTAAACACAAGGAAGATTACTTTTGAGTAGACATGGTTAGGATTGTGATATAAGTTAAACTTGTAGAAATTAGGAAAAATATAGATAGGCAGGACAATCCAGAGCAACTAATCTGTCCACATATGAGCCCTTAGGTTGCCCTATCTAACACTAGGTTGGAGCAACTGCAAGATGCTCCAGCCCAGTTACTCTGAAGGAGGCTTAGGGCAGAGCAAGGCAAGATAGGGTGCCCTAAGAGAGGAGGACCTGCTCTGCCCTAACTGGGGCAGCCTAAGCAGCTCAGGAGAGGCAAGTTGAGGGCATGTTTAGCATTGCCTTGGGCAGAGCAGTTACTCTGTATCCAGAGCCTGTTTCCAAGGCAGAAATGCCCTCTTCCAGCCCTCAGAGTTATACCACCTCAGGAGCAGGTATAGTAATGAGTAGACCCATAGGGGTCCATGATAAGGCCCGAGTAAGAATGGCAGTGCTGACCAAAAATCTGAGTTCTTGGCCATCCTAGCTGCAACCCCTGCCTCTCAACCTCAGGATATGGAACAAACTACAGCTGCCCACAAACCTCAGGATACAGCAGGCCACTCCAAGAAGCCCCTTGTATTCACTGTAGAATGTACTGGCATCTCATCAGGGACTCCTTATAAGGCAGGCACCCAGTGGCGTCACCAGACTGGTGCAGCTGGTGTGGGCTGCATTGGGTGATGCGCTCCGTATGGGGTGATGTGCCGGAGGAGTTTGACTGTTCTTTGGCAGGCCCCGGGCGTCAGCACCCCCATTCAGGCCTGCTCCAAGGCGGAGAATCAGCCAGAAGCTGACACATGTCTGAGGAGCTGGCTTGAACGGCCATCTGAGGTGCACTGCGCAGAAACACACTGAGCATGCCGAACAGCTTCAGAGGAGACTTCCTTAGAGCAGAGAAAGTCCGTGCCTCTGCACAGCCATTTGGCCTCATTCAGGAGGCGGAGCGGCAGCCGAATGGCTTCAGAAAGAGTACTGCACAGGCACCAACTCTGACGCCTGCACAGTCTCCCCCGAAGCCAGTTAGCTTCAGAAACAACTGCGCAGGCGCCAACTTTGGTGACTGCACAGTCCAGGTAGCGGGGGCACGCATCCCAGGGATGACGCACAGACTTCCGCACCAGGTGATGTGCAGAGTCATGTCACCACTGTAAGCACCACAGCTGTTCCTTGTTCAGTGTGATCTGAGGGGTGTCTCCTCAGGAGCAAGTCTTCCCCTTGTGTCAATTACTTAGCATGCTCTGGAGCAGTTAGGGCAGCCCAGGCTTCCTCTCTGGATTCAGCATAACTTTCTGCTCTGGATACAGAATAGTTAGGAGAGTGCAGTTAGGTCAGAGCAGGCTGAATTTGCTCTGGATTGTGTCCGTAGTGTGGTATTTATTTTATTTATTGAGAATTATCTAGACTTTGTATCCCATTCAGGAAGTGTAGAGTATGAAGGCCTGTCCATATGAAAACATGTCATAGGGGCCACTGTTCAGGGTATAAAAGCCAGCGCTGGGGAATAATGGGGCAAGATTTCTTTTGAAACAAATGGAAACATGAACCAAACTGAGCCCATTTGGTTCAATTTTCAGTGTGTACAATTTGGTTATGCAATATAAGACTGCAATCCTAAAGACATTTTCCTGGGAGTAAGACCCACTGAACACAATGGGGCTTACTTTTGAGTAGACATGGTTAGGATTGTGCTCACACAACTACATACATATGGATAGTTTTCTAACTTGAAAAAACTTTTCTTACAATCAACATATTATAAATGTTAAAATTCCCATTTTCTAAAGTGTACTCATAAAAAATTATCTGTCTCTGATATCGGACGTATATCAGCACAATACGATGCAAACAGCATTCCTGTTTGTCCATTCTGATAATCTGTAGGACAGTTCCTCATAGCAGCGGCAAAGAAATCATACCTCAGGGAGCCTGGGAAGAATCTGAAATCATGAATGTGTGTACTTATAACTGAATGTTACAAGCTGAAAACCTGTGAGGATACCTTTATTTTTCTCATGTCTTTCAAAGTACCCTTCAAATGACTTTGTAAAGTTCTACAAAGACAGTAAATTAGAACATACTTTTGAAGACCAATAAAGGGGTGGGGGAACCAGAAACAATTAACAGGGTCCAGAAGTCTGGAAGGGAGTCCAGAGCCTGACCATGCTGCATATGTTTTTGATTGTGAAAAGATTTTTAGAAAGGGATGGGCATGACTGTAGTGGGATACGGGAGCAGTGAGATAAGAAGATGCACAATTGTGGATGGTAGGGGTTTAAGAACTGCAAGCCATGTAGGGATTTATGGAACTGACATGAATGGTTTGGGCAGCAGAATGATGGATGCAGTTGGAGAGGCTGAGAAGAATGAATGGAAGACCAACAAGAGAAAGATCATGGTAATCAAGGTGAGACCAGAATGTGAAGCAGCATTTATGCTGACAAAGCAGAGAGATAGGGGAGAAAAGAGAGAAAGCATTTTTGTGATGCTGTAAAAGGAAAAGAGACCTGATTTGGTATATGACTGGATATGGGAAATGAAGGGGAGAGATAAAACTAAGATATATTTCTGCAGGCTGTGGCTCACCAAGGCTCAAGAACAGGTTTTGCAAGAACAGGTTCAGTAGAGTGAATGTTTCTGTATACTTGAGATATCTTTATCCAACATATTGGTAGGATAAGCAAGATATTTATTCTTTTATCATCTCTGGGAATTTCACCTACATCTCTGGGACCTTTATCATCTCTGGGACTTTCTCTGCTCTACAGTGATACATTTTTTGGTTGATACTTAAAGCATAGTTATTTATTCATTTTAAAAATGTATATCAAATATCCTACCTTTTCCATGCTTGACCTAATGCCCAAGATGATTGTGGGCAGGTTTCAAAGAGGAAACTTTTTGTGTTTTCCTTTTCCATCTTTATGAATGTGGCACATATATCATGATTTCCATGCAAGATGCCCTAGGGGAGTGTCCTAAATTATTGATGTCCTTTGGCATACCAAATGTTAGTTCCACGTCTGTGCTGTGCTGCTTTCCTAGTGGTAAAGAATGGGACATGACCTGTATTCACATCCTATGGCATGTTTGGCTCAATAGTGTTTATCCAGTTTCATAAATGTCAGTTGTGGGAGAAGCCAAACTTAAATGCTACAATAATAAGAAATATGAGTCTGGGTATTGAAAACACCATAATTCCCTCAAAAATGTTTTGATAATAAAGTTATCTGCGTGGGTTAACAGGTATCAAGCTGCATTTCTCCTGACTGAGTATAATCAGAAACATATTTTAGTGGCATCTGATTTCTACTGAACAATGAAATCTATCACGGTCTCCATAAAGCAGACATGAGTCTGATAAACAGTGATAAGAAAAATGCAGAAGAAAACATCTTTTCATTTGTCTTGGGGAGTTTGAGATGCTTTAAACCTACTTAATGCATGTGCTTTCCTCAAATTTAATGTAGCTGAAAATGGAAAGATTTAGGAGGCTTGTTCCTTCTAATTACTTTCACTTGATTTCCTAAATCTTGTGTGATTATCCAATCATATCTGAAATGAGAAAATGATAGGAGTTGAATTTCTATGTCTTGTTCTAAGAGCTTAAAAACATTGGTAGAGCTGTCAAGAAAAAATACAAATCATTATAGATGGTGTCTTGTATCCCTAAGTAAGCAAAACATTGCTCCTGGGGAGTGCTCAAATCTCTAGATGCAAACTTTGTCATGTGAAATTGCCAATTTAAGTGTCTTACCTGAGACAATGTTCATATAATTTGGAACACACACTTCAAAAAATTCTGCTAAAAAGAAGCACGTGGATAATTTCCTGGTATTTTGTTTTACCTTTGCATTCACAGCAAGTATCTTACAAGTATCTCTGTGCATTTTAAGTCTGTTGGTCAAATATATACAGGGTGACCCTATTTTAAAGTTTATAAGTATTATAAAATAGGAAGTTACTTTTCCGTCACCCTGTAGATTACAGTCCAGTCCTAATGGCAGCACCATTATGAGTGCTGATGAGTGCAGCAGTACAAAACAACAACTGCTGCATTCAGCTGCACCACTGGACACTCCTCGAGGGAAGGGGCTTTGTCCCCTTCCTCCCTGGGAAAGACGTAAGCCCCACAGTCAGTAGGGCTTCTGAAGTTCAATAGTGTTGGCTATTTTGACAGCACAGACTTTAGAGTATCCACACTGAGCTTTGTGGCCCAACACTTAGAATACAATAGTGCAGGGCTGCACTGGTCCCACCCTCTTCCCACCCCAATTCTTTCCCTGCCCTGCCCACTTATTACCCCCACAAATCTTACATTCCATTGCTCCAGGCAGCAGTCCATTCAGTGCTGTGCTGGCACCAATGCTCCCTGCATGGAGGGTGCCATAAATGTACTTTGCACCATATTTATGACACCCAGTGTGGACAATTCACTTGTACCGCTAGTGTTGAAGAGCTCAGTATTGAGCTTATAGTAAATAGGTAACATTATTTTGTAGAAAAGATTTGTGTACTGCTTTTCCTATGTTCAATAGCAGAAGGAAGTGGTTAAGAAGATCCAGGTTCAAATCCCTCCTTGGTCATAGAGCTTCCTTGGTGACCTTGGGCCACTCATTCTGAGCCTCGTCCTACTCACATTGTTGTGAGGATAGCAGGAAAGGAGGAACGAAAGCTTACTAAGCTGTGTTGGGTATTTGCATTGGCATGGGAAAGGTGAGAGAGAAGGAAGGAAGGAAGTAATTGTCTCCTCATTCCTCCTGAATGTGGCTAGAAGGCACATATGGTGTCCCCACCAGCCATGAGTTGAGTTGATCACACTCATTGTGCCACTGTATGCCACATGACAGAGGATGTTGCAATTACAGACATAGAATCTTTTACTTTTTATATAGATGTGATACAGCATGGACCAAAGAAAATGATACTGCTAGAAAATCTAGTTTATTATGTAGTATAGTACCTTCTAAGTTAGCTTGAACATGTTCATAATTCAGCTCAGCTGACAAGACAAAATTTCTGACTCTCAAGGTGAAACTAAATGTTACATATACAATCTCAGTCAGTCCACCAGAGGCAGCATGTCAGATGGTACTTTCTGGCACCAGAAGCAGTGTGTCAAATGCTGCCCAACATATTATATTTGGTGATGTGCCTGGATTAGAGTCAAAGGAAAAAAGTTGCAAAGAAGAGAAGCTTTACCCTGGAATCCTCCTCTTTTATAAAATACTTTTCTATTGTAACCCCTTCCTATTTCAATCCAGAGAAAGGAAGAGAACAAGGAACAGCATGTTGAGTCAGGGGATTGTGGGTGTCCCCCCAATAGTTATGTCGACCACCAGCATGTTGCCTGCAGTCAAGACTCATTGATGGGTCTCCCATCAACAAATTCATGCAACAAATTCCCAATAAGAGAGGTTTGGAACCTCTGACAATTTTGAACAGGCAGATGCTGAATTGAAGGGGGGGGGGGGCTTTCCCTCCTCCCTCCATCTCTTCTCCCCAAACACTTGGCTCATCAGGAGATTCAAGACATGTATTTTCACTACAAAGTAAAAAGTGGCCCTTTTGCTTGTGGCTTTAAACATTATTAAAAAGTGCACACATTTGCTTGTTGCTTTAAAAATTATTTTCTGATATGTGTGATTTATATTTCTTTCTATTCAGTTCGGCCAATTCTGACTTCACTTGGAGAAATATGTGTCAAGTAGGCATACCCCAGTACAAAATATATAAATGCTGCATAGTTTGGGAATACGCATGTGTATGGCTCTGCACTTGTTCTTAAAACATGTGTGAACAGGACTTTCATATATTTCCTCTTCATTGTTTGCATATATTTTCAAGGCAGACTCTTATTTTCTCTGTTTTTCTAATAACATTTCCACTCTATATAATGTGAAAATTCAAAACACATGCTTTATTGGACTCCTTGTTACTCCCCCCTCTCCATCTGATCCCAATTATATATACTTGTGATACTTATAAAGGAAACAGGTCACCTTTATACTGCAAAATAAAATACATGAATAAATTGACAGCAAGCTAAGTTGAAAAGGAACCCTTTTAAAGGTAAATATAAATATAGGGTAAATATAGCCTTGAAATTGTTCTTGGAAAAGTGACTCTTTTTGAACAGTTTCAAAGCAATTAATGTGAATTGCAATTCTTATGCTAAGAAAATGGATAAAAAAAGAATATAGATATCTTTAACCCCAAAAATATACAAAATACAGCTATAATCACTGGTGACTAATGGAGAGCAGACAAAGTTCATGGCTGCAATAAGAAAAACATCTGAGTCCCAGAGCTGGCAAACATATGAGATAAAATGGGAAAGAAAAGAAAATTTCAAGAATGCATAGTTAATTTTCCTTTGCTTTTCTTTCAGTGTTTGCTACACACAACACCTTAATTAGTGAAATATTCTTATTTAGTTTAGTAAGCCTGCAGTCGTAACCTCCAGTTAGACTGGCTTAAGCCCTGGCATCAGTTCTGTGCTGACCTGGGGGTGTCACAAAACTGCTGTCTGGTATTTCTGCACCACTCCTGGAGGACTTTGGTCAGGACACAGGCATACACCAACATCCCCACACCATCATGGGAGGATAGGCCAGGTCAATTAGGCCAGCCTAAATTGGTTAGGACAGCATTAATAATCTCACTGTCTAGTCCTATCTATAACATGATGCAGGTGTGTTCAGTGTTAAGAGAGGGGGAGTTCAGGAGACCTGCCAGAGGTAAGTAAAAATATTTCTAACATATGCATAGGCTTCCAGGTGGCCTATGGGACTCCTTAGACCAAGGGTGTCACTAGGGTGCGGGAAGCCAGTGTGTCACTCCCATTGGACGGGGCAACAATATGAATGGTGGGTGTTATGTGCCATTGCCCCGCCTGCACTGGTTTTTTTAGCCATACATTTTAATAAAGTGGTTTATTTCACTGCATTCTGTTGTAAATTGCACATTCAAAGGTGTATAACTTGTCTGGATTATTTCTACAAACCATGACTTTAGCCATTTAGTTCACGTGCTGCCACCCCCATCAAGGGTGCCGCCTTTCTAACACCCTAGTAATGTCCCTGATCAGGACCACTTTGGAAGTCTTGTACCTCCTGGACTGACCTTCCACTCCAGCCAAGGCATGCTTTCTTACTCACCAGTAAACACAGCTGTGCAGTTCACATCCATTTTCAATGAATTTCAATGCAATCATCAGGGACTTTCTTCTGGGGTGATTTGTGGGGGCTGTTTTCATTGGATCAGGACAATTCTGGTGTCCTTAGATTCCTCTCAGCCTGCCCTTTCCAATGAACTATGGCACATTTGCCTACTCACGAGTAAAGACGTGATATGGATCACTTTCACTTTCCATAGAGTTCAATGCATATTTTTTAATTTTTAGGCTTTTGGTCATAACGTTGGATAGGAAGGAGATATTTCAAAACTTATTTTTGCATTGGATTCTGCTCTTTGATACAAGTCCAACAGTATATGACATGATGGGTTTGATGCTCCATCACAAAGTTGCAATTTTAGGTCCCCTAGTGCACGTCACCCACCTTGGGCATGTCACCTGGTGCGGACCGCACCACCCTGGTGATGCCACTGCCTTAGACGTATGCCAGCTATATAATTGGTTTATTCAAGGACTGAAATGAAGTAAAGCAGATACAAAAAAGGAGATACGGACCGGGCATACCCTGGAAATTCCAAAAACTACATTGAGAACATGCATTTAAGAGTGTTTTACAAGTTTAGCAAATAGCAAGGAAGTATGCAGTGCAGCATCATATCTAAAGCAAAGCCACTGGAACCCCAAGCTCAAAACTTTCAGGGGATTTTAGCCTGGTCAAACTGAAATCAAATTGACTGCTTCTCAAGTCACCCACACTCAAGACTGAGCAAACTCTGCAAATTCCAATCCAAATAGAGATTTTTTAATAATTTGATCCAATGCCCACATAACAAGTTGCTACATATTTTTTTGAGAAAACACATTGTTAAAATAAACTGCATGGACTGGTAAAAGATAAAAAAATAGCTACAGTGATGAAAGTATTCTGATGTTTGTTATAACTTTTTATGCTTCCTCATCAATTATTGTTCGAATCAATACTCATTTAGTGTGCCCCTCCTATGTCACTATAAGTTGGTAGTGCCAGCCTGGATTGTGATAGTGCCAAACTGGTGAGGAGGAATAGGGTAGTGCCAAACTGGAAGCAAGATGGGAGCATCAATCCAGAAGCAAATGGAAAAATGTATCCCCAAAAAGGAAGTGTAGGACTTTGGAACTACTGTTTGTTGCTGTTTTGGCACAATAGCATCTATGCCAGCAATTAGGGTATTTCTAACCTGTCTATCTGGATTTGCAGCAATAAATTTAGGGATCTTCATAGTCCTATATAGGTTGCAGATGTCTGTCATGCTTATTCAGCATTTTTGCTATCTGACAAAGGAAGCAGCCTTAGGAAAAGTTGCCAATAAGTTTTATAGATTGTGAGCTCATCCTCTCATATGCAGACCACGTGTCTCTCAGCACCTAAATGCTTCCTGCACCTTTCTAGATGCTGAAAAACCTGTGTAGGCCAGCATCATGGTCCTGGAAACAGAACTCCCTTTGCTTGGGGAATAAGGCAGATGAATTTAAAGAGAGACAGATTTGGGGGAGGAAATTCCCCCAGCACAGACCATGGAAGCCCTTACGTAAAAACCTCCAGGATTGCCCCTACCTAAGAATCTCCAGGGTACCTAAGAACCTCCAGGGTTGAACTCTGTATCTTCTCCAGAGAGAGAACACAGATCTATCCTCCTCTTATGACTCTGAAGACTCAGCTGAGGAGCAGGCAAACGGACCACGTTCCTCCACCTCTGTGCCACCAGACTCAATGGTTACATAGTCGAGCTAGGGCCTTTTATACAACACTAGGGTTCTCGAACTATGGAATTTAGGGACTGGGCCCTTATGCATTTATGGGTCCTTTGCCAACGCATCACCTAGTCAACTTCTGGTGCTATTCTGATTCTATATGTAGCAGTCTAGATATAACTTCATAAATTTGTTTTGCATCTAGGAGCTACAACCAAAATTTAGGAGTCAAGACAGTTTTCTCAGGCTGCAATCCTTACCTCTTGTTAGGGCAGCATAAGCCCCAGCATAAGTCCTATGTGGATCTGGGAGTGTTACAAATGTGCTGTAAGGCACTTCTGCTCCACTCCTTATACCATTACTGAATAGTTGGTTAGAATTACACCCTATATTGACTTACTGTGTCATAAGGATTAAGGAGCTAATGCATCTGAAGTACTTTGAACATTGTAAAGTGCTAAATAAATTGAATCAAAATTATTAAGTTAAAAATGTTCAGAATGGTCTCCTGGTCTCCAAAACAGGTGGTTTGTACAATTTCCTGCTATTACCCATCAGCCGCCTATCATTTGGATAGTTTTTTAATCATAAATATGGTTTTCTCTCTTTTGCACTTATATTTCAGTTGCGTTCAAGTACTGAGCTTGACCAAGACATTCTCAATGACTGTCTCACTATCCAGCCTCTCCAAACACCTGTGTCTCCACATGATGCTTCAGAGAGACGATCACCAGTGCATGATGTTTACACAGGTATGGTAATAGAAAATTAAAAAGAGTAAGAGGTTATCCAAATGGGAAGAAAGTCTTCCATAGCTCAGCATTTCATTCTTGAAACCACTGTATTTCCAATAAGAACAAAAAATTGCCAGCAAAGCACAGGATGGAACCTCCCAGTACCCACTGGGACACCAAATGTCACTACATCCTTATTCCTATACTGACAGTGGTGGTCACTACTGCTGCAATTGCTGCTGCTGCCACTGCCACCAAACTCAGAATCCAAAAAAGAAAAAAAAAGATTTATTTAAAATCCAGAGTGTGAGGGCACAAGGAGTGAGAGAGTGAGGTCTACTCAAAAGTAAGCCCCATGTATTCAATGGGTTTTACTCCCATGAAAGTGTGTTTAGGATTGCAGCTGGCGACTAGGAAAAATAGTGGAGATGTGTGGGTAAATGGAGCAAGCTATTCACAAAAGATGCACTTGTGTTTCCTGATTGAGTCAACATCATGGACAGGCCAGGCCTGTAGAAGATTCCTAAAATGTAGGCACAGAATCTTTCCTAAGTTCAGCACCTGGAAGCCTCAGTGATTTCACAGTGAAAGCAATAAGATCAATTTCCTCATTAGAAAGAAAGGGCTGGATTATATCCTTTTCTTTCCAGATTCTGAAGACAGCAAGGCATATTCCTAAACCAAAAGAGTGTAGAAAACTACATAATGTGATTATTTTTAGTTTCAGAGTATTCTTCCCTGAGCTCATATTTGGAGAGACATATTTCTGAAAACCTTTAATTGGCAATACTGCTGAGTATTCTCAATTCCAGAATAAATCATTACATTTGACTCATGTCAGCACTCTCACTCCTTCTTAGCCAGACAGCACAAGAAGGAGCAACTAATCTGTCCACACAAGAGCCCTTGGGTTGCCCTATCACTAGGGTGGAGCAACTGCAAGATGCTCCACCCCAGTTACTCTGGAAGAGGCTTAGGGCAGAGCAGGGCAAGATAGGGTGCCCTAAGAGAGGTGGACCTGCTCTGCCCTAACTGGGGCAGCCTAAGCAGTTCAGGAGAGGCATGTTGAGGGCATGTTTAGCATTGCCTAGGGCAGAGCAGTTACTCTGTATCCAGAGCCTGTTTCCAAGGCAGAAATGCCTCTTCCAGTTCCTCAGAGA
Source organism: Cryptoblepharus egeriae (assembly GCA_030015325.1). Classification (NCBI taxonomy): domain Eukaryota; kingdom Metazoa; phylum Chordata; class Lepidosauria; order Squamata; family Scincidae; genus Cryptoblepharus; species Cryptoblepharus egeriae. The sequence goes on from JAREYC010000002.1 coordinate 169,287,915, forward strand.
TATACCACCTCAGGAGCAGGTATAGTAATGAGTAGACCCATAGGGGTCCATGATAAGGCCTGAGTAAGAATGGCAGTGCTGACCAAAAATCTGAGTTCTTGGCCAGCCTAGCTGCAACCCCTGCCTCTCAGCCTCAGGATATGGAACAACTACAGCAGCCCACTAACCTCAGGATACAGCAGGCCACTCCAAACATCCACCCTCCACTAGGGGAACTGCAGCTGTAACTGGTTGTCAGGAACTTCTGGGCTTTCTTATAAGGCAGACACTACAGCTGTTCATTGTTCAGTCTGATCTGAGGGGTGTCAGGAGCAAGTCCTTCCCATGTGTCAATTACTTAGCATGCTCTGGAGCAGTTAGGGCAGCCCAGGCTTCCTGACTCTCTGGATGCAGCATAACTTTAAATTCTGGATACAGAATAGTTAGGAGAGAGCAGTTAGGGCAGAGCAGGCTGAACTTGCTCTGGATTGCACCCAAAGCCTAATTTGTAATTTTAAAATGTTGCTATATTTCTCTGGTTAACTGATTGTCAAATGTACATATTTATTCATTGCTACAGTTATCAAACTCTAGATAATTTCCTGTTTGTCTTGAACTAGTGGCAAGTAAAGTTGTTTTGTCTCACTTGTACAGATCAGTGGCAAATATTTAGATCCCTTAGGTAGAATTTTCCAGTTCTTCTTTATTTGGATTGCTGAAGAAGATGCAGGTATATCCATTTGTGATTAATTTGTTAAATAAAAAAGAAAGTCGGAAATAAAGAATTGGTATTTGAGAATTTATTTAACTCATATTGTGGTGGTGGGTAAATGCACTAGTTTTTCCAAGGCTGTTTTGATAGCATTGAAAAAGAAATAAAAGTTTATGAAATGAGTGTTACACCAACTTGTGATGCAAACTTTTCAGAAATATTGTTGTCTAGGACTGCTGCAGACATTTACAGATTTTGATCCTGAATAAGAACAAACCATCTAGTATTAGAACATTAATTAGAATCAAGGAATCCTCAAGGGATGTTACCTTGAGCTTTTATTGTTTCAGTGTTTCTTTTCTTGTTAAAATACAGTACAGTAATTGTCATTTTTTTAAAAAGAAGGGCAAAACAAAGAACTGAAGACCCACATCTGGGAATAGAGGTGTTGAAACAATACCAATCCCTGCTGTGCTTTGCAAGTAGCCTTTGAAACATGCCCAGACCCAGAGAGAAAAAGCAATAATAGCATAGAAGGGGCCAGTCTTATGACTCTGAATGTTGGCTTCTGTCTGTCTTAAGAAGCCTTTCTAATCCTCTTTATGCATCTCCTTTTTGTGTTAAACAGATGTGAAGGAAAACAGGAAAAGTTTACCTTTGAAATCTGTGGAGGAATGAAGTTAATGTGTTGCTGATTACTAAACATTGGCAAGAAAAAACCTGTACCTGCTGATTTTAAATGGAGTGGTCTCCAAATTGGAGACTGCTCCATAATTGGAAAGGAGTCCCTGGTGTGACTGGCACCATTCTGATGGAGAGCTGTCCACTGCCACTGATCTCCCCCCAGCTGAGCTCCAGCCCATCACACATGTCCAGAAATCCAGACCCAATGGAACTTGGAAGCAGCACGCTGGAGTTCAGCTTGGAGGAGACTGATGGTGGAGACTGATGGTGGAGAAGGGTGGCTTCCCCACTGAATGGTAAGTGCCGTTCACACAGAGGAGGAAGAAAGCAGGGCACCCTTGTAGGAAGTGTCTGACAAGCCATTAAATAGACGAAAATAAAGGAGCATAGACTTGTTTGCAATTGGTCACAGAATTAGTGATAAAGGGTACTGTAATTCAGCAGCAAATGACATTATTGATTCATGTAAAATTAGTTTGCTTCCTCTTGCCAGTGAATACCTGAAATTAGACTAGAATGAAGGATGCGGAAACTGGCAGATGAGAATATTACTGTACAATTACCACAAACTCTTTGTATGCTAAATTTTTTCGTTAAGATAGCTGTTATAATTTATGGGCTATGCCCTCGCAGAAATTCTTAGAAATTCTTAGAGAGGGGAAGGCACTTGCATAAAATTCCTACATTGCAGGTAGTCCTGCTGGGATACAATATACAACATGTCAGAGATGCCTGAGGAAGGGTGAAGTTCACTGTATAGACCCTTCAGTGTTCCCAAGAGGTCACAGCTGTTTTGTTGGCTGGCTGATATCATTTAAGTTTGCCTTCAGATATTTCTGGTGATTGACATCTGGAACAATTGATTAAGTATAGCAGATGAAGATATTGGAAACTCTTATTGCTTTTGTGATTAAGGGCCAGTGAAATCCCCAAAGCAATAAAGTGTGGGGTGTAGATTAAAATCTAAGAGTCTTGCTAAAAGTGAAGGTCATTACATTAGATCCGTGCTATTCAAAAACCTGACTCTTTTCTAGTTTAGCAGATTGCATTGTATATCTATTTTGAGTTTTTATATTGCAATGTAAAAAGAAAATGAGCAAGAACCTTTTATTTTCTGTTCTTTCTGTCAAATCCTGTATTCAATCAGACCCTAAGCATATCAGTTTCTTACCCTACAGTCCAGAGTAACTATGGGAGCATGTAAGAGACATTATGAGCACCTGTAGTTACAGCACCACTTAATGAAAACCTATGGGAAATTCATATTGCAATCCAGAGTAAATTGTTCTTACACTGGAGCAAGGAGTCCCTGTAGTTACTCTGGATTGTGCCCTTAGGCTGCAATCCTAAAGACACTTTCCTGGAAGTAAGACCTAACACAATGGGGCTTACTTTTAAATAGACGTGGTTAAGATTGTGCTCTTAGTCCCATTGATTTTAATTAGATTGCTGCATTGGATGCATAATTACAGTATATGCATTCATATCCACAGTGGAAATATATCTCTCCAGTTTTAAAATATTATATATTCATATCATCATAATCATAAACTGTTACAAAGAATCATATTGTCTACATGTGTGTTTTTTCTGTCTGCAACATCGGAAATAGTAGTATGAGGAAGGGCAATCAGAAGGTCAAAGGTAAGTACTTTTTTACTAACTTCTAGGTACACAGACATGCACCAGTCTCCCCATGACACTGTGGAAATGGAGAGATGGGTGAATTGTGATGGCTTAAATTGGTTAGGAATGCGCTCTCACTGTGCAATCCTAACCCCCAGAGATGGATGAGTTGTGCTGGCTAAATGGGTTAGAACTGCATCTTTAGTCATTTAACGAACCAAAGTTTAACTTGTTTTATTTATTTACCAGTTCAACCAGCTAAAAATGGAAGGCCTGAATATTTGCTATGTGATTCCCAAATTGTGTGATGTGATGCAGCAGGGGAGTGCAGCAAACTCACAGAGTACCATGGGTTTTTTTAACACACCACAGTATATTTTATATTGTCAAGATAAACACAGGGATGGGTGCAAAAAAATTAGAGTTGGTCTATGAGTAGAATAAGTTGGGGAACCTCTTTGTATTACCCCATTTTTTGTCTCTAACTTGTTCAGAACCACCTGCCTGCAGATCTGAACTTAAAATGGGAAATTCCAAGCATGAAAGCCCTGTCTTTTTATCTCCTTCGGCACTAAAATATCAGTTCTGCACCTCTTGGCTGATTCTGTCAGCGGGCAAAGGGGAGTATTTTTCTTTTGATCTGAGAAAGATTGACTGAAGATTCATTTGAGAATAATATACCCATAAAAATGGATTATAACATTAGTAGTTTGCAAGGAAAGGTGGCAATTCTACCTTTTAAAACAAGTTTTATCTAAATTATAGAGTCCTTGCTCTGCTAAGAGGAAAAAAATTTAAGCTTTATTTTGGGAACAGTTTAAATATTCAAGTTCTCACCTCTTAATTGTAAGTAAGGTATCATTGTCTGCCACCGCTACATAATTTATTTTTATATGCTTTTGGAATGCATAACTATGAAATTTCAAGCAGATAAGATTTGCATGTAGTAGTGTTTCTGATGGACAGTACTTTTGTTGGTAAGCACTTTGTGATGAGGTACTAAACAATGACAGCATAATTTTTCCTAAACATTTACCACAATTACTGAAATTTTAAAATATATGTAATTTGGATTTCAATTTGCAAAAATTCTTTGCTTATAAAAAGCTGCAGCATAAATACCTTCAGAGGTAAGAAAAAGAGCAGTGAACAGTTACTCTTCCAGGTTACTTCTCTCTATTTTTTAAGGGCTTATTGTGCAACATTCTGGTCTGTTTGCTTAAAGAAGAAGAAAAGAATATGCTTTATTCTTTATTTAAGAATAATGCAGCTTTATTAAGAGGCTGCATTGCACTCATTGCATGTGCTTGTGCGGGAGGTTTATTTACGTATTTGCAATAAGCTGTTCCAGTTCTCAGTAAATGAAAACAGGACATCTCTACTTTTCTCAAACAATTGATATCTTTCCCATGATGCATACAAAAGTATAAATAAAAAGCAAATATTGGGCACAATCCAGAGTAACTATGGGAGCACATAAGAAACATTACGTGCACCTGTAGTTACTGCACTGCCTAGTGAAAACCTATCGGAAATTCATATTGCAATCAAGAGTAACTTGTTCTTACTCCAGAGCAAGGACTCCCCGAAGTTACTCTGGATTTCACCCATTATCAAACAGTTCTTCATAATAAATTTTTTATTATCTCCAATAATCTTAAATTCTTTTCAATGTAGGAATACCTATAAATATCCCAGTGGAAAACTAAAATTAATGTAAGTTCAGCCTAGCTTATATGTGACACATAGAGCACAAACTAAACACAACCTTCTAGCAGGAACAAACTTTAATAAACCCGACCCCAACAGTTTACTGTGATCCCAAAGTTAAATTGTTGTGCAGATATGAGCAGCTCAGTGTAATACTGGTCTGCTTGGGAATGGTTGAATGGGAAGGTATAATCCAGCCCTAAGGGCTGTGGGTGGCGCAAGTGGCTAAGACACTGTGCCTGTTAACCAGCAGGCCAGGGTTCGAGACCCGGGTCGGCCCCACAAGACAGGGTGAGCTCCTGTCCTAAGCCCAGCTCTGCGACACAGCTGGATCCAATTGTATTGGCTCTGCCTTTCCATTGGACTAATTCAGTGGCATGGAGAGGGGGGATTTGCTGCTTGGGTAACAGTCTATCCTCCATAACAATCTAACCCAGGCTTTCGTGCTTCGCATGCGGCGTATGCAGCACCGAGCACGATACCATAGTCTTTAAAGACTGACGGAGGCCTGCTTTTTTAAGTGCGGGAGCTAATCCCATCTGCTCCTGGGCCTGGTCTGCTTTCCACCCTCACTCTGTCTTTCACCAAACACCCAGTTCCAGCATTGCCCACTCAGTCAGATCCCCCTCTTGCCGACAAAGTTCTTGCAAAGTCCAAAAATGTATTTCCTCACATTCCTTTCTCATAATATTTTTTAAACCATTGTTCCAGTTTCAAATCTAACAGAGCAATCCTTTCAGTGCTTATGCAGAAACAATCCTGAGTTTAAGTGAACCTTCCACTCATGCACAGTTACATGGGAGAACATTCCAGTTGTGGAATAAAGTAGACCTAAGATTGATTGATTGATTGATTATTTATTTCTTTATATTCTGCCTGTCTCCCAAAAAGGCACCCGGGGTGGCTAAGATTGCACAGTAAGGCACTTGATCTTCTTTACATTTGAAAATTGAACAGGTTTGTCAATTGAATAATAGGATTGAAACTGTTCTTCTATTAAGCAAATGCTTTTGCTGTCCTTTCAGCTGCTCTGTTCTCCAGCGCTCATTCAAGTCAGAATGGAACTGCTCCAAGCACCGGGCCTCCATTGCTTTCTGTGAATCACACATCACCAGGGAACAATGTACATGGCAGTCCACATGACCCAGCAGCCCAGGTAGCCCCTCTCACAACAGGTGACTCAGGAACTGAGAGGTAAGTCCAAAAATAAATATTTTTCTGTCTCATCTTGCATCATCAAAATAAGCATGCAATCCTAACCAATTTAGGCCAGTGCAACTCACCCATCTTGCTGTTCCCATAATGGTGTGGGGAGGCCAGTGCATGTCTGTGTACTGTCCTAACTCCCTACCCCACCCCAACCAGGAGTGACATTTCTGTGATATCCCTAGGCCCGCTCAAGACTTGTGCCAGAATAACCAGCTGTTTGGATTGCACTGTAAATTGATCATGTTATGTTTATTTTACCAGGATTTCAGAAACAGGGAATTAAAATGATCTGTAATGTCTGAATAGAAAGATTTTTTTCATTTTTTTGGAAGCAAAAAGGATTCACAAAATTCTTTACAGCTGTGATTAGTCAATGTTCAATCTGCACATCTCTTTGTATTGAGGTGATTGGCCCCTAATACATAATTGCCCCAACAATTTCTAAGGTTATTTCACTCAACAAACCTAAATTTATTATATTCGTAGATCACAGTTCAAACATTTTGGCCAAATTGACCAAGTGGATCAACTTAAATCCATCACAAGACATAGTATAAGTAAATGGGTTTAATATGAAGTGCAGAGAGGGGACAGGAACAAGGGTGATGTTTGCAGTTCACTATTCCATCCCACTCTGTGTTCTTTTTTGTGAGAATAGAAATTTGTGACTGCATTTCTTCGAATTGCATGCAGATACCAAATGTGTGGGAGAAAAATTTGGATTAGAAACATCCAAATTCTAATTTGAAGGCTAATGCTTTCTTTTCTCAATTAAAGCATTGCTTTAACACTGCTTTTTGCTCTGTTAATAAATATATACAGGCACAAAATCTATGCTCATGTTTTGACTGATGGGATATCCGGCACATGTGTCATCAGAAAGTAGTCAGGGTGGGGGTTGTCATCAGAAAGTATATGGGGTTGGGACACAGTACTGGGTGCAATTTTCTGCACCAATTGTTCCCTAGACTTACACTAGATTGTAGCCTTTTGGGGGTATTTGGGTATTTCTGAAGGGACTTAGAATATGGCATGCAGCTATTTACAGTGGTGAAACATTTTCCTGTGTTGCACTGGCATTGGAGCATTGTGAATTGTGTTGCATTGCAATGTTCTTCCTATGTTGCATTGGCATCCATGGCACATCCAACTGCAGACATACAGCCCAATCCAGAGCAACTAATCTGTCCACATAAGAGCCCTTAGGTTGCCCTATCTAACACTAGGTTGGAGCAACTGCAAGATGCTCCAGCCCAGTTACTCTGAAGGAGGCTTAGGGCAGAGCAAGGCAAGATAGGGTGCCCTAAGAGAGGTGGACCTGCTCTGCCCTAACTGGGGCAGCCTAAGCAGCTCAGGAGAGGCAAGTTGAGGGCATGTTTAGCATTGCTTGGGGCAGAGCAGTTACTCTGTATCCAAAGCCTGTTTCCAAGGCAGAAATGCCCTATTCCAGCCCTCAGAGTTATACCACCTCAGGAGCAGGTATAGTAATGAGTAGACCCATAGGGGTCCATGATAAGGCCCGAGTAAGAATGGCAGTGCTGACCAAAAATCTGAGTTCTTGGCCATCCTAGCTGCAACCCCTGCCTCTCAACCTCAGGATATGGAACAAACTACGGCTGCCCACAAACCTCAGGATACAGCAGGCCACTCCAAGAAGCCCCTTGTATTCACTGTAGAATGTACTGGCATCTCATCAGGGACTCCTTAGAAGGCAGGCACCCAGTGGCGTCACCAGACTGGTGCGGCTGGTGTGGGCTGCATTGGGGATGCGCTCCGTATGGGGTGATGTGCCGGAGGAGTTTGACTGTCCTTTGGCAGGCCCCGGGCGTCAGCACCCCCATTCAGGCCTGCTCCAAGGCGGAGCAGCAGCCAGAAGCTGCCACTTGTCTGAGGAGCTGGCCTGAACGGCCATCTGAGATGCACTGCGCAGAAACACACTGAGCATGCCCAACAGCTTCAGAGGAGACTTGCTTAGAGCAGAGAAAGTCCACGCCTCTGCACAGCCATTCGGCCTCACTCAGGAGGTGGAGCGGCAGCCGAATGGCTTCAGAAAGAGTACTGCACAGGCACCAACTCTGACGCCTGCACAGTCTCCCCCGAAGCCAAAAGGCTTCAGAAAAGTATTGCGCAGGTGTCAGAGATGGTGCCTGCGCAGTACTCTTTCTGAAGCCAGTTGGCTTCAGAAACAACTGCGCAGGCGCCAACTTTGGTGACTGTGCAGTCCAGGTGGGGGGGGGGGCGCGCATCCCAGGGGTGACGCACAGACTTCCACACCAGGTGATGTGCAGAGTCATGTCACCACTGTAGGCACCACAGCTGTTCCTTGTTCAGTGTGATCTGAGGGGTGTCTCCTCAGGAGCAAGTCTTCCCCTTGTGTCAATTACTTAGCATGCTCTGGAGCAGTTAGGGCAGCCCAGGCTTCCTGACTCTCTGGATGCAGCATAACTTTCTGCTCTGGATACAGAATAGTTAGAAGAGTGCAGTTAGGTCAGAGCAGGCTGAATTTGCTCTGGATTGCAGCCATAGTTATATGTTGCTGTTGCTGTACCAGTGTGCTTGGTGATAGACTGGTATGTCTCAGGACTAGGATTGGGCCATTAATCTGCTTCCTAATGTACATATAAATAGCCAGTTGCTAGGTAATTATAGTAAAATTAGAGAATTATCTGAGCAATCAAAGTTTTCACAACATCCTGACAATCTCAGGTTTTATATAAATATCAACTTACATAATGAATTATCATAATTTAAAATCTGCACATTATAAAGAATGAATCTATGTGCTTTTGAGTTGTATGGGCACTTTATAGTTGTCATTGGATTACTGGAAAATCATGTCTCAATTATCAGCCCAAAATGTGTCCCACCACAGTTAGCCAGTGTTGATTGTCTTGCAACATCCAGTTCAAAAACAGCAGTGTGATACAGTGAAAATACAATGTATTTTCAATTCATTTCTGAAATTAGCATAGCAATTTCCTCATGAGACCAGGACAGTTGGGAGGTTCAGCTGCTAAGTGATGGTGTCTTTGTTCTGTTTATTGAGGCCAGCTTATAACAATAGCAGGTAATTAAGAGAACATGGGAACAATAAACTATCAAACAATAAACACTATATATCAAACAATATATCAAACAATATATCAAACAATAAAAACTATCAAACAATAAATATTGTTAATTTATTAATTAACAATAAACAAGTCAAACTATCAAAAACATTTCTTTCATGCTCTTAATGTCATGATTCTCTGAAAAAAAAACTGTGCAAGTACCAACCTTTATTTTCAAGTAGCATTTCTTTGCTCCAGTGTACATTCTGTTGACCAAAACAGAAGGCCTTTTGTTGATGCCTTTTCTATGGTTGGGAATTTTGCATTTCCAATGAGAAATACAGTATGTTTCTTATGTATTTGATCTTCAGGCATGAATAAGATGTTGAGTTATTTTGCAAAGCAGGATTTACTACATGTTTCATGGTATATCTATGATTGAATCACTCAAGATTTTATTATTAATGATATGTACAGTAACCCTGAAGTACTACAAAATTAATCAGAAATGGCATTGAGTGTGTCTCTTTTCTCCATGCCATTTTCCCAATGAAAGCACCTTCCCCAGCTGGTATTTGCCCATTGGGGGTGGGGGCATAGAATACATGAATATTTGGTTTCCCCATCGGTCAAACAGCAACCTGTGTTAGATGTTGTTGATTTTGATTCAAATTTTGATTTTTCAGGATAAGAGATTCAAATATGACCATCTCTGCTGCTTTGATAAAATTGGCTGCCCTCTTTAGAAAACTTTGGAAAATCCAATCATAGAGTTCTTCATGATTTCCATGATCTAGATTTCTCTATTCAATCATCATGTGTAGTTTGGCAAACAAGGCTACTTGAAAACAATATTCAAAAGAGAAAGAAATTCTCTTATCTGTGAAACATTTCTGTAAGGTCTGGAAAGACAAGGAAGAAGAAATCCTCTGTAACACAACAAGGGAAGAAAACACAGAGGGTAGTGAGCAGCCTTCAAATCTCAAAGTGTACTGTTTTTGGATCTATTATACTTACTAGAAATGTTTTACTAGGCAAGAAGTGTTTCCAGAAGAGATGGAGGCTGCAATCCTAAACTCACTTTTCTGGGAGTAAGCCCCTGGATTGAATATAATGGGACTTACTTCTGAGTAGACAGGCATAGGATTACACCCATACAATTTGAAGAGAAGCAGAGATTAAGGCTGCAGTCCTAAACTCTAGTTGGGCTGGCTTAAGCTCCAGCATATGTGCTGTGCTGATCGGGGGGTGTCACAAAAGTGCCATACGGTGCTTCTGCCCCACTCCTGGGGGGAGGGATTGGGTTACTGCACAGGCATATGCTGACCTTCCCATGGAAAGATATGCCAGGTGGGTTAGGCTGGCCTAAATGGTTAGGATTGTGCCCCAAAACACAGAAAGCAGATAATGATTCTGTTTAAATAGGAAGCTTTACAAGACAAGTGGTTTTCTATCACCTCAGAAATATATTTTGATGCCTGGAAGGAAACTCTTCTTAGGAGCCTTTAAACGAAAGTAGAATGAAAAGCTGCCCCTTTTCTTACTGAACGATCACTAATAGCATTTGTAGGACTTCATAGAGCAGACTGTTTTGAAGTGAGTGTTTTCTTGTGGGAAGCAAAGTACTAGGAAAAAAGATACAGAACTTATATAAAAGGTATTTAATGGAAGGCAACAGTTCTCTATGTTTTTCTGGATGCATAGTAGCAAAATCTATGACTCAGAGTTTGCCCTCACTGCCATAGAAAAATAATTCTGCAGCAATCCCTTAGGACTAAGGTACATGTTATGCTAAATCATACATTAACAAAGTCCCCATTCCTATTGGTGCCTAATGCTCAGAGCATTGCTGTAAAAGTAGGGGTGACAATTTTGGGGGGGGGGGTTGGAGGATTATGCTAAGTATCTGTACTGATCTATATCTATACAATATAACAATGTTTGCATAGAATAAATGCATCTCTGTATATAATATGTATTTGTTTACATATAATTAACATGAAACTTATTGTTACATTTTGTATACCAACACAATACAAAGGCCTGCGTTCTAACAAAAGTACAAATGACAAGAAAAGGTCCCATGTCCCATGTGGTCTCCTATATGTAAGGATCTCTCTCCACCACCACTACCTCCCAGCCTAGATGTCCTGAATTCAATTAAAAGCCAAGAAAAAGCATTCTCCTACCCCTCCAAGCAACCGTTAAATTAAAAAATATATCTGAAAGCAGAAACCCATCCAGGATTTCTCCAAAGAGAAACATTTCTCCCCACCGCACTCCACCACAACATCAATAGCTTTGTAATAATTTATTTGCATGATCCAGAATAGAATATCTCTAACTCATGCCAACTCATGCCAGAAGACCAGAGATGAGAAGCAGGATCTAATGGGCCAAGCATGGTCTTCCTTGCCCTTCCTTGGAAGGACAGGGTAGCCAGCCAGTTCTTCCTTGTAATGCAAAAGGAGATTGCTGATGGCCCCTTGACAATCCTTGACCTGACCTGATTGGATCAGGCTGCCTGGAGGGAGGGGTGAACATGCAGGGAACAAAAACCAAAATTGAGGGCATCCATTGGAAGGATAAGAGGCTAAAAAAACCAGGACAGGTCTTGAGAAATGCTAGAAGGGTCAGGCTGCTGGCTCCGAGGGGACCAACACCCATACTGGTTCCTCTAGCTATGGCCCTACTAACGCCACTGAAGCAAATGCGCTGGTAGTGCCGGGTGCTTTTTGGCTGTTCAAAAAGTTAGCACCTGAGCTTGCAGGATCCCACTACCATAAGTAACAAGGATCTGGATGTCTGGCAGACATGTATATATGTATAAGGAGTGGGAATGAAGTAGGGGTGGGCAAAATAGGGCAGAGGATGTGTGGAAGAGGATAGCTTCTGGATGGGAAGAAGGGTGAATTGGGTCAAGGAAAGGGACAGATTCAGCTATAGTGATATCCACAAAAATCCAAACACAGCTAGGGTACAATCCAGAGTAACTACGGGGAGTCCTTGCTCCGACGTAAGAACAATTTACTCTGGATTGCAATATGAATTGCCCATAGGTTTTCACCACGTGGTGCCGTAACTGCATCGATGTAAATGTCTCTTATGTGCTCCCGTAGTTATTCTGGATTGTAGTCTAATACCATAGCAAGGTGGTTGTCAATGCAAAGTTGAGTAAAACATTTGTATGAGCTGATCCTTTCAGCCTTTGAAGTTAAAACTTTTACAAAGTAATCTGACTTGTTATTACTTGCATGAATTGCAGGGCATCGTCACAATTTTTGATGGCAGTTTCTTGGTGGTTACAAGATGATATTGATTGTTGCATACACAAAATTTAATTTGCCATTCCCCCAGTAACATGCTGTGATTTATTTGGGGACAAATCTAGCTTGTAACAAGGCCAAGTTTCTCTTTTGTGAGATGGGCAAGCAGTCTAAGGAGATGCTATAGTCACCAACTTGAGTAAGCCAGGAATTCATGAAACGATTCATAAATCATTATAAAGACCACTAAAGTCTACAAAAAAGGCCTGTCTGGCTATACAAAATGCTGTATTATCATTGGGAGGCTTTTCTTAGATGTTAAATCCAATCCGAATTCTTTAAAACTGTGCTTTTATATAATGCTTTCAAAAGGATTTTTCCCCTCTCTGTAGTTGGCTGACAGTTAAAGCCATTTTTCATTGATTAGATTTCACAGGTGAATTTTGCAAAACACAGAGAATGATATCCCAGAATTCTTTACACAAAAAGGCACCCATCTGTGCATTGTCCCTGATCCCTGGCAGCTAATCAATAATCTTTCCATGTGAATGCAAAAAATGTTAAGTAATCTCAAAGCCTTTTTTTCTCTGAAAACCCTGCATTCTCAATACTTAAATATTTCTGCCTATATTAATATGTAGACATACATTAGCAAGCCTAAGTATTTGGTAAATGGAGATTGTCGTTGCACAATATTTGCATAATTTCTTTGTTGGATCCCTCCCTGACTTTTGATATAAGTGAGATTTTCCATATCTCTAGAAAAAACTATGTCTGAATGACATTATGAATTGCACTAAAGAAAGTGGTAAGCATTCCACACATTCTTTAAACAGAAGTATAGTTGCATGTATGGAATAACAGAATCATAGAGTTGGAAGGGACCTAGTAGTACATCTAGTCCAACCCCTGCCTGTAGCAGGAAATTCTCCTAGAGCATCTCCGATAGGTGCTCGTCGAGCCTCTGCTTGAAGATCCCCAGTGAGAAGAGTCCACCACCTCCCTTGGCAATCTGTTCCACTGCTGAACAGCCCGAACCGTCAGGAATTTTTTCCGGATATCCAAGCGGAATCTCCTTTCTTGCACTTTTTACCCATTGGTTCTAGTTCTGCTTTCAGAAGCAGCCAACAACAAATGAGCCCCTTCCTCCGTCCTCCATATGCAGCCCTTCAAGTATCTGAAAAGGACAATCATGTCTCCTCTCAGCCTTCTCTTCTCCAGGCTGAATATCCCAAGTTCCCCCAACCTTTTCTTGTAGGTCTTCCCTTCCATCCCACTGATCATTCTTGTCGCTCTCCTCTGGACTTGCTCCAGTTTGGCTGCATCTTTCTTAAAGTGAGGTGCCCAGAACTGAACACAGTACAGTGGCGCATCACGTACAGAATGCCTCACGTAAAGTATGTTTCACATAACAAACAAAAATTTATCTAGGATTCTGCTTCACGTAAAGAAAGTGCTTCACGTAGAGAACACATTCATTGGCAGTTGGGGCAGACACGCTGGCCGACAGCCTGTTTAAAAAGTGTCAGGGCTGCCTCGTGCACCTGCCCTTAGTGAAAGCAACACTTCCGCGCTGTTCCTCCTGTGGCCGGAAGTCCGCTGGGCAGAGGGAGAGAAGAGCAGTGGAGAAGAGGGAAGCAGCTCAGGGCTATCCAGAAGGGAGCAGGGGAGAGAGAGGCTCAGAATGGAGAGAAGGAGAAAGTGGGGAGACACTTTGAAGGTGTCTTGGATTGCAGCCTCCTAACCATGTCTACTCAGAAGTAAGCCCCATTGTGTTAAATGGGTCTTACTCCCAGAAAAGTGTCATTAGGACTGCAGCCTAAGTAGACTTCATAAGATCATGCACATTGAATGCATGTTTTGAATTCAATCCCACTGTTCTGTCATCATTTTTACATCCAGTTAATATTTTTATATGAATATTTTTGGGGTTGTGGAACCAATCGTCTGAGTTTCCATTATTTCCTATGGGAAAATCCGCTTCATGTAAAGAATGTTTCACGTAAAGAACATGCCTCCGGAATGAATTAAATTTGTTACGTGAGGCGCCACTGTACTCATGGTGAGGCCTAACCAATGCAGAATGAAGAGGAACTATAACTTCTTGCAACTTGGAAGCTACAGTCCTCTTAATGCAGCCTAAAATGGCATTTGCCTTCTTTGCAGACACTCCAAAACCCCACTCACATGTTGTGCTGCCAAGCAAAGTAATCCCCCATTTTATACCTGTGTTTTTTATTTTTTTTATTGCCTAAGTGCAGAACCTTATTGTGGATATATTGTGGACCTTTGAAGATAAAAAACAAGTTCTCTTGTATCTTTCCTTAATTAGGGATGAATCCTTGTACTCAATCCATTAGGCAGAAAACAGGTGGTATAATCATAGACCACCATTTGAGAACATGGTGCTTCAAATTTGAAAGCAGGAATTTATCAATTTATAGCACATGTGGTTTGATAAGCAAACCAAGGCCTACGTAATTAATTTAATGTTATCCTTGGATTGAACACTTGATAGTTCACAATTGTGAGATATTTTTCCCTTAAATTCTCAGATTTTCCACTTCTGCTCCTTTTTCTCCTCACCATATAAGTCCCAGGAGAATTCCTGCATCAACTTCTCTGATGCAAAAAAGGACGCTGCAGCCTTCCAGTATCCAGCAAATTTCAGGAACCCATTTGAAGACATATGAACCACTATCAAACTCTTCTTTACAGCCAAACAGCATTCAAATCCAAGGTAAGACCCAAAAAAGTGGGTTTTCTATGGTTAAGTGGCAAACTGGAATGTGTCTATACGGCTGCAGTACAACACAGACTTACTTGAGAGCGATGCCCAATGGAATTCAATGGAACCTACTACTTCCAAATGAACAGGCATCAGAATGCACTGATGATAGAATCTAGATCCTTAATCCCAACACTATAAAATTCAAGTTGATTTTTTAAAAAAACTGTCACAGATCTTTGAATGTTTGACAGCGTAAACCGAATCCCTGGATATGTGCTGGCTTGGGGGTGTTGCTAAAGTGCCACTTTAGCACTTCTGTGCCACTCCTTTGTGGTTCTGTGGTTCTTAGTGGTTCTGTGCCACTCCTTTGCAGGGGTGGGGGCAAGATATGTCAATGCACAGATATGAGCCAGCCTCCCCATGCCACTGCAGAAACGAGGAGATAAGTGAATTGTGTTGGCATAAATTGGTTAGGATTGCACCTTTAATCTCACAATTCAGTTTGAACTTTTAGACCTGATGTTTTTCACAGATTTGTCAATAACTTACATGTGCCATGCAAACATAAAGATAAAGGTTGCCCTGCTATAGTTTCCACAAGTTGTTCTGCTGGTTGAGACTAATTCGAAGGGCAGTGCACATCATCTTATAAGGCCAAAGATTCAGTGTTGTCCAAGGACATCTACAAGGTGTGTGGCCAGAATGACTTAATGCCATAGGCATATTGGATGCTGTTACCTTCCCACTGAAGTGGTACCAATTTATTTACTAGCGAAAAGCATACCTGCGTTGCAGGAATAAGATTCCCCCATATGCCATCCCCCACTGTGCATCAACCCCCCCCCATGCACATCCATCCTCATGCATATCCACCCTCATGTACAACATCCCTCATGTTCATCCATCCCATGCACATCATCCACCCATGCACATCAACTCACGTGCTCATCAACCCCATGTTCAAATTCCCCATGCAAAACAACCCCCATGTGCAAAATTCCCCATGTTCATCCCCCCATGCGCAACATCCTCCCATGCACAACATCCTCCCATACGCAACATTCCCCCATGCACATCAACACCCCATGCGCAGCATCCCCTCATGTGCAACATCCCCATGCACAACATCCCAAATGCACAACAACCCCCATGTGCATCAACTCTCCCTGCGCATCAGCCCCATGCACACCAACCCCCATGCACATCAACCCCCAATCGCAACATCCCCCATGCGCATCAACCCCCCATGCACATTAACTCCCCATGCGCATCAAACCCCCATGTGCACCAACCCCCAAGCACATCATCCCCCTATGCGCCTCACCTCCATGCACATCAACACCCATGAGCATCAACCCCCCATGCGCATCATCTTCCCATGTGCATCTTCCAATGCACAACCCCCCATGTGCAGCATCCTCCCCAGTGCAACCTCTTCTTCCAAACAATACCCCCCCTCCCAGTGTACCAGGCACAGAGAACCAAATTAGCTGGAGGTTGGTCAGTCTTCTACATTAAGTATAGGACAAAAACAAGTTGCATCCCTTTTCAGCCTCTTGAGGGTTAAATTTCTCCACATCAGTTCTTGGTGGGTGTTCATGTGACAGAAGGAACACCCTCCCCGAATTTCATGCTTCTATGTCTGGTGGTTGGGGCAGAGCATCCCTCAGTCACCAATTCTTCAATGCAAAGTATAGGGAGGAAAACGCTTTGCACCCCATTTCACCCCCTCCAGGTTGGAATGTCCAAAAACTGGTTCTTAGTGCACCCCTCCATCATGGAAGGAACACCCACCCCAAATTTAACGCTTCTAGACCCAGCGGTTTTGTCTGGGGGTTGATGAGTGTGTCAGTCAGTCAGTCAGTCACTTTTCTCTTATATATATATAGATTGCTTTAAATGCATTCAAACTAGGCTAGGGTTTGAAAGGCTAGGCTAGGTTGGTAGGAGCTGGGCAAAGTAACAGGAGTGACCTCCGTTGGTTGGAACACAGGACACAAACTGCTAACCTGCCAACCTTCCAGCTGACAAGTACAGCATCTTTAATTTAACACTGAGCCAACATAGAAAGAAACAAAATGTGGTAGTGGGCAAACCATTTAGCTTCTGTAGAATTTCTCTGGTGTTGCAAGGGAAATGCTGCTAAGAATAGACGTCATAGAACTAAGAACAAGAACTAAGTCATGGCACTAAGAATAGTAGTCATAGAAATGAATGATCCAAGAGTTACAATGGGCTGTTTTTGGTGACAAATAGAGAGCAAAAAATTTAAAATAATCATTGGGGCATTTTCTACCACATTTTATGTCCGGTTTTGATTACTGTATATGCTCAGTTAGAGCTGAGTTCTCAGGTTGTAACAGATGGCAATTTCTTTCATGTTCCTTAATGCTAGTAGCAATTTTGTTTCTTAATGCCTATACAAACTTTGTTACAACTGCTGGGTATGTGATACCCTCCTGATGCCTAGGATCCTTAGGGTTTCGGAGCATAGCGTAAAAATTCATGGTGGGAAGAAAGGTAGTTTTGATAGTCACCTTTCTGAGGATTCTATTTATCCCATCTGTTGTCCCTTTAATATATGGAAGAAATTTGTAGCTTTGGAGTGATCCTGGACTCACAGCTACTCCTGGATGTCCAGGTGTCAGCTGTGGCCAGGAGTGCCATTGCCCAGCTTCGGTTTTGCAGCAGTTTGGTTGTTTTTCATATTGTTTTCAATTGTATTTTATTATTTTAGATCTATTTTATTGTTATCGCTTTATTGATTATTCGCCTCCTTGAGTGCTCTTTGAAGAGAAACTGGAATACAAATCTAATAATAAATAAATAAACTGCACATCCATCAGCTGGAAGAGGTGGTTCTCTATATTTACCCCTTGATCTGGAAGCCCTTCTATGTCATACTCACTATTCCTATTGGCTTGCAATGCCAATTTTAGATGAGTTCTTTCTTTCTCCAGTGAATCGGCATCACAGACTTGTTCAGCCCCTGTGACCAAAGTTTTTATATGTCCATATTTCTTACATGGATGCTGGTTAGTGTCTCTGTGAAAGTATTCCCCTGCTAACTGGGCAAGAGGCACTCTTTTAAGTGGGTGTTCCTCTTTATTTAGCAGGGGGAGAGTAACTGGCTCTCCTCAGCTCAGCAATGTCAGTTATAGTGGCTTCTGCTGGTTTTCTTTTTGTATTTTAGATTATGAGACTTTTGGGACAGGGACCCATTAGCTATTAATTAGCCAGTAATTTTTTTTATTTCTTGTAAACCGCTTTGTAAACTTTTTAGTTGTAAGCTATATATAAAAACTGTAGACAAATAGATCTGTCTGTATGAGTGGGCTTCTGGTATACTCTACAACCCAGAGTGCCATCTTCTCTTTTATCAGTACATCTCTAAGAATGGTAAAACTGCCTTCTTTTCCCAACTCAGTTGTAAACTATACAGCAGGATGGATCTGATTCAAATGATGTAAAAAAAGCTTGAAGATTCTCATCGCTATTATCCCATATAACAAAGACATCCCCCCCAAATCCAGAGTAACTACAGGAGCACGTAAAAGACTTTACGTGCTCCATAGTTACTGCACCACTTAGTGAAAAACTATTGGATATTCATATTGGAATCCAGAGTAAGTTGTTCTTACACTGGAGCAAGGACTCTCCGTACTTAATCTGGATTTTGCTAATCATCCATATACCTATACCAGACAATAGGTTTTATTGGGGCTGTGGCTAATGCCTCTGATTCAAATTTTTTCTACTTCTGTCAAGAAACAGATTAGGAAAGGACTGATGGTGCACAGGAGGGGAAGTCTTCATTTTGATTTCTGTGTCTCTTTAAGAACAGCAGTAGCAACCATGTCACTCAACTGACAATTCCAACTGTCACTAACTGCTAACTTGCCTTTAGTTTTTTGCCTTTGACAAAAAATTAGGCTCTAAAAATCCTCAATGGTCAGAAAACTCAGAAATAGGAAAACAACAGTGGGTTGTAGCTGACCAGAAAAATCTTAGATCTTATACCATTTGTAAAGTTGTTTGCATAGTACACAATTTATTATGGAGTTTTTAGAAGCCAAAACAATTTTGACCCTTTTATTTATCTGAGGTTTTGTGTGTCTATTGCAAAGAATTTACACTGCTTAATGTCCCTTTTAGAGCTAAAATAATAAAATATAATTGAGAACAATGTAAAAAACAACGAAACAGCAGTAAAACCAAATCTGGGATGACTGAAAGACAATAAATACATTATGTGGCCCCAAATGGTTTTTTAAATAAAAAGGTCTTTAATGCCCCTTTCCATCATCAATTTAAAAAGAGTACTGTACTCCAGAGTATTTTAATGTGATCCCTTTAAATGCTAAGTGCGTATACAGATTTGATGAGTTACAAGTACCCTCTTCTCAGTTCATGGTGTTTTGAAGTTAGCTCTTGTTTGTATTTTTTTAGCATAAAAAACTGATTCGAACCACCCACAGAAAAAGTTACAAGGCATTATCCTATTAATCATTTTTAGCCCTGACATCTTGCCCATGAATTGTATATATTTTTTAAATTCAGCTTCTATTTTTCTGGCACTTTAGCAGATAGGAAAAAATAATGCCAGTGCTTAGCTCCAGTTTTTCAGTAGCCTGCAAAAAATATTTCAGTTGTCCTGGGTCATGGAATTACAATTCATTGGAAGAATCCCATGGAGCTACTTCATCACCCTGGTGTATTTGGTATATATCTCAGTTAGCAAGGAAAGCTTTGTTCGCCTTTGTCTCCTGCAATTCTTATGCTGCCTTCAAATGATTTAGAGGGCTGTAGCTATTGCCACTGAACTTTCAGCTCAATCTGCTACCAAACAATAGTGACATTTTTCTGTCTTAATATGTTGTCTTAAACTTGTCAGCTCAGTTTAAATTGGCTGTACCGTAGAGAGAAAGAGTTCCATTGCCAAGAAGATTTTGGAACAAAAACAGGTTGTAAATGGTTTCCTATGTTGAAAAATGGAGAGTCTTAAAAGCTCAATGAAACCAGTGGGTGTTAGAACAAAAAAAATGATATTGATTTTAATAACCTTTTATACTAGCTACAGTGTGTTCCACTTAGAAGGTAAAGGGTCAGTCAGGGTGACCATATGATCAGAAATTTCCAGATTTGTCCTCTTTTTTAGCCTCCTGTCTGGGTGTCCTCCAAAAAGGCTTCATTGTCCTCCATTTTGGCTTCATTTTGGTACTTCGCAATGGTGTACAGTACCCCATCCACTGGTGGGCTGAGACCGGTTTGGACTGGTTTTGGACCGGTTTGGCAAGTGAAAGTCCAGTAGAGTTCAGCTGAGGACCCGCCTATGCAGGTCCTCTCTAGGAACTCTCCCTGCCTTCTAATTAGCTGCGTTGTCATGCGCAGTGATTTTTTAAGCATTTTTCAGTAGCGGTCAGCCGCGGCTACCTCTAGTGAGGATAGGAAGCCTCCAGTGACCTCCCCACCCCCCGGAACTGTATGTAAACAGCCCCCCCACCCACAAGTGCCCCCAGGTCACCCTCCAACCCCAACAATGCAGAACCCAATCCTGACTACTCAGAAGTAAGTCCCATGACAGGCAGTGGGAGTTACTCCCAGGAAAGTGGCTGGCTCTGCAGCCTGGATCCCACCCTGACTACTCAGAAGTAAGTCCCATGACAGTCAATGGGACTTACTCCCAGGAAACTGTGCCTGATTGCAGCCTGAGATCCCAACCTGACTACTCAGAAGTAAGCCTCATGCCAGTTAATGGGGCTTACTCCCAGGACAGTATGGAAAGGACAGCAGCCTCAGAGCACCATCCTATGCAGGTCTAATCAGAGGTAAGCCACATGCTTAATTTTTTTTGAATTTTTTAAATTAAAAAAAAACTCTTGCTGGCCCTGCCCCTGGTCCCGCCCCCTGACCTCAGCCCGGCCCCACCCACTTCCAGAGAACCTATTGTTGGGGCCAGGCCTGCCCACCACTGACCCCATCATGTCATATGACATTGGATTTGTATTGCAGAGCAGAATCCAATGCAAAATATACCCTTTCTATCAAAAATTATGGCCAAAAAACTAATAATAAAAATATGCATTGAGCTCTATGGGAAAGTGAAAGTGCCTCATATGGCAGCTTTAATTGTGAGTAGGCAAACGTGCCACTGGTCACCGAAAAAGGCCAGGATGAGAGGAATCCAAGACCTTGTCCTCCTTTTGAGGTTTGAGCATCTGGTCACCCTGGGTTTAGTACCTGACAACTGTTTACACTGAAAAGGAGTGACTAATGATGGTCAATGCTACAGCAGTCACTGTGTCATAAAGAGTTGGGCTCAAAGGGTGGCACATTATAAAGTATGTAGCACTTGATAATGTGCAGTCAAAGTAGGAAGGGTAGACAGAGCCTCACCTAACCCAACAAGTTAAAAAAAACAAGTATGGACAAAACAAGTGTTTTTTTTATCAAAACTTTGCCTTTCCAAAACTACTCCTCTCTGCTTAGCTTAGGGTGCAATCCAGAGCAAGTTCAGCCTGCTCTGCCCTAACTGCTCTCTCCTAACTATTTTGTATCCAGAACATAAAGTTATGCTGCATCCAGAGAGTCAGGAAGCCTGGGCTGCCCTAACTGCTCCAGAGCATGCTAAGTAATTGACACATGGGGAGGACTTGCTCCTGAGGAGACCCCCTTCAGATCACACTGAACAATGAACAGCTGTGGTGTCTGCCTTATAAGAAAGCCCAGAAGTTCCTGACAACCAGTTACAGCTGCAGTTCCTCTAGTGGAGGGTGGATGTTTGGAGTGGCCTGCTGTATCCCCAGGTTAGTGGGCTGCTGTAGTTGTTCCATATCCTGAGGTTGAGAGGCAGGGGTTGCAGCTAGGCTGTGATTTTTGGTCAACACTGCCATTCTTACTCAGGCTTTATCATGGACCCCTATGGGTCTACTCATTACTATACCTGCTCCTGAGGTGGTATAACTCTGAGGGCTGGAAGAGGGCATTTCTGTCTTGGAAACAGGCTCTGGATACAGAGTAACTGCTCTGCCCTAGGCAATGCTAAACATGCTCTCAACATGCCTCTCCTGAACTGCTTAGGGCAGAGCAGTTAGAGCAGAGCAGGTCCACCTCTCTTAGGGCACCCTATCTTGCCTTGCTCTGCCCTAAGCCTCTTCCATAGTAACTGGGATGGAGCATCTTGCAGTTGCTCCACCCTAGTGATAGATAGGGCAACCCAAGGGCTCTTATGTGGACAGATTAGTTGCTCTGCATTGTGCTGCCAGTCTGTTTAAAGCATCACACACAGAGGGAACAAGGAGAGCTGCCAATCAGATTAGTCAATATGGTGGTTTCCCAGGGACAAAACAGGTAGGAGCACCTATGCAATTAAATGGTGGAGGAGGGGCACCACGCAGAACTGCTTCCATTTGCCCAAGAAGAAAAAAAGTCAACATTTTATGTCATCAGCCTGCACATAACAGAGATCCATAAAATTGGTACTTGGAATATACATGGCATGAGCCCTGGGAAATTGAATGTCATCGAAGATGTAATGACTAGATTGTTTATTGACAAACTTAGAATCAGCAAATTACATGGAACTGGAAATGGCTACTTCCATTTGGGAGATTTTACAGTTTACTGCTTGGGCACTGATACCATCAAGAGGAATGGAGTAGCTGTTACCAGGAAAACTACCAGAACAGTCAAATCTTTCAAAGTCAGTGATCGAATAATGACCATTTGCCTTCGTGGGAAACCCCAAAATATATCAATTATGCAGTTCTGTGTGCCCACATTAGGTGCACAGGGAGAAGAAAGTGAGCAGTTTTATGCAATAACGCAAACAACGATTGAACAAGCACCAAAGAATGTTATCTATATCATGGGGGACTTCAGTGCAAAGACAGATAAAACACATGAAGTGGATATCATTGGCAAATATGGACTAGGAAAAAGGAATGATGCTGGAGATCATCTAGTACACTTCTGTTAAGAAATGAAGCTACAAATTTTGAATACATGGATTCAACAGCCTAAGCACAGCCTATACACATGTACAGGCTGAATGGACTCTATTACAGTCGAATCAACTTCTTATCTAGCAAAAAATGGAGTAAAAAAATTCCCTGGTGCTGACTGTGGCTGAGATCATGAGCTGCTAATTGCAAAAGTCAAGCTCCAATTTACCAAGGTAAGCAGACTCCCAGTTGCATGGAAGTTTGACATTGATAGGATCCCACCATCTTATTCAGTTGAAATGCAAAATATATTTGAAGAACTCAGTCTCATTGACAACAGTTGAAACAAAGCATGGGAAGAAATCAAGGGCGTCATGGTTAAGACAGCACAGGAGCATGTCCCATACAAGGAACCAGTGGAAACACTTGCATGCCTGTCAGAGAATACTGTCAAGTTTGCGGAAGCTAAAAAGTGGGCAAAAGCCATTGGAGACAGACAGGAAGTCAGGGTCCTGAATGCAAACTTTCAAAGAGAAGCCAGAAGGATAAAGAAAAGTACTGAAATGATCACTGCAAGGATTTGGAAGAAGCAAATAAGAAAGGACACACAAAGGAGATTTTGCTCATGTGAAAAGGTCCATGCACCCTTTGCACCCTACAAGGCAGCAATTAAAGACAACAATGTGAATGTGCTTCATGATCAGGAAACTATTAGGCAAAGGTGGCGTGAATACGCAGAAGACAGCTATGCTGATGAAAACCAAAGATACCAGAGAAATGAAGATCAAGATCAATCTGAGCTGGAACCTGATGACGTGAAAGTTGAACAAGCACTGAAATAACTACCATACAGGAAAATCCCAGGCATTGATAGCTTACCAAAGAAGCTATCAAGGCTGTACTGATACCAGCTTTGACAATCTAAAGCTGGAGGATTTGGGAAACCAAGTCATGGCCAAAGGACTCAAAATGATCAGTTTTCATTCCAATCCCCTCAAAGCAATACTGAAGATTGCTCAAACCATTGTACAATTGATCCTGCATGCCAGTAAAGTCCTTTTGAAGATCCCAAAATAACACATAAGCACCATCATTGAACATGAAATACTAGATGTACAAGCCAGATTCTGCAAAGTTAGAGGCACCTGTGATCATATCATGAATTTATGATAGATTATGGAGAAATCACAGGAATATCAATAGGACATTTATCTCTGCTCAATTGATTACATAAAAGCATATGATAGTATCAAGCATGGCCTTTGCCTTTCAGAAATGGGCATACCAGCACATTTAATTGAGCTCATGAGATTGCTCTAAACCAACCAAGAAGCAATCATCAGGACACCATGTTATTTATTACTGTTTATTCAGAATATTTATAAACTTCTTTTCAGGAAAAAATACTTTATAAAGTAGTTTACATACATAAAAATTTCCTCTCTGCAAAGTCTTAAAAGAGTGCAGAGTGAAACTTATATGTTGGATTTCAGGAAAGCTGATTTCAACAGGCTTAGAGGAGTCATAGGTGGGATCCCATGGGTTGATGATCTAATGGGGAAAGGGGCCCAAGATGGGTGGGAGCTCCTTAAGAGGCAGCCTCTACAAGCACAGTCAGAAACAATTCCAGTAAAAAAGACGGGGGGAAATGCTGAAAAAACCAGGTTGGCTCCACAGGCAACTTGGGGATCAGCTGAAGTTAAAGAAAGAGAAGTATAGGGAGTAGAAGACTGGAAAGATCACCAGAGAGGAGTACAGGCAAGTAGCCCGGTCCTGTAGGGAGGGGCTCAGGGATGCTAAAGCTCAGTATGAGCTGAGGCTGGCCAGGAGAGTCAAAGATAACAAAAAGAGCTTCTTTAGATATGCCCAAAGGAACAGGAGGAGAGACGAGGGGCTGGGGCTGCTCTTGGACAAGGATGGACAACAGGTGTCTGGAAACCAGCAGAAGGCGGAGCTGCTCAACTCCTACTTTGCATCCATCTATTCACAGAAGGAGGGCTGTGCAAATGGGGGTGCGGGATCATTGACTGATTCGGGGATGTGTTTACATCCCCTAAGAGGTCATGAAAACATGGATGGTGCAGAACAGCAGATTAAGATTGACAGAGAACTGGTTCGAAACCACTTAACTGGCCTAAATGAATTCAAGTCATTTGGACCAGATGAGCTGCATCCTAGAGTTCTTAAGGAACTGGCAGATGTCCTTGCAGAGCCTCTGTCGATCATCTTTGAGAAATCCTTGAGGAGTGGAGAACTGCCACTGGACTGGAAGAGGGCTAATGTAGTCCCAATCTTTAAGAGGGGGAAAAAAGAAGACCCGGGAAATTATAGACCAGTCAGTTTGACTTCAATCCCGGGCAAGATATTAGAGCAAATCATAAAACACACAATTTGTGCACATCTAGACAAGTACTCGGTGATCAAAACAACCCAGCATGGATTTACCAAGAATAAATCTTGCCAGACAAATCTGATCTCCTTTTTTGATCGGGTTACGAGCTTACTGGACAGTGGCAATGCTGTGGATGTCATTTATCTTGACTTCAGCAAAGCATTTGACAAAGTCCCACATGACATTTTAATTAGGAAGTTGGAAAAATATGGGCTAGACAGGGCAATTGTTAGGTGGATCTGCAACTGGCTCGATGGCTGCATTCAAAGGGTTTTAGTAAATGGTTCTGAGTCAACCTGGAGGTCAGTTTCTAGTGGGGTACCCCAAGGCTCTGTCTTGGGACCGGTTCTCTTTAACATTTTCATCAATGACTTGGAGGAAGGGATACGGGGGAGCCTGATCAAATTTGCAGATGACACCAAACTGGGAGGAGTAGCAAACACATCAGAAGATAGGAGAAACCTCCAGGAGGATCTGGATAAACTGGAATCCTGGGCTGTAACGAACAGAATGAATTTCAACAGGGAGAAGTGCAAGGTTCTGCACTTAGGCAATAAAAACCAAAAACATAGGTATAAAATGGGGGATACTTGGCTTGGCAGCACAACATGTGAGCGGGATCTTGGAGTCGCCGTGGATCACAAGCTGAACATGAGTCAGCAGTGTGATGTGTCTGCAAAGAAGGCAAATGCCATTTTAGGCTGCATTAAGATGACTGTAGCTTCCAAGTCGCGAGAAGTTCTAGTTCCTCTTTATTCAGCATTGGTGAGACCTCACCTTGAGTACTGTGATCAGTTCTGGGCACCTCACTTGAAGAAAGATGCAGCCAAACTGGAGCAAGTCCAGAGGAGAGCGACAAGAATGATCAGTGGGAAGGAAGGGAAGCCCTACGAGGAAAGGTTGGGGGAACTTGGGATGTTCAGCCTGGAGAAGAGGAGGCTGAGGGGAGACATGATTGCCCTCTTCAGATACCTGAAGGGCTGTCATAGGGAGGAAGGGGCCAATTTGTTCATAGCTGCTTCTGAAAGCAGAACTAGAACCAATGGGTACAAACTGCAAGAGAGGAGATTCCGGCTGGAAATCCAGAAAAAATTCCTGACGGTTTGGGCGGTTCGGCAGTGGAACAGATTGCCAAAGGAGGTGGTGGACTCTCCCTCACTGGGGATCTTCAAGCAGAGGCTCGATGAGCACCTGTTGGAGATGCTCTAGGGGGAATTCCTGCTGCAGGCAGGGGGTTGGACTAGATGACCTACTAGGTCCCTTCCAACTCTATGATTCTATGATTCTATGAATGCCAGTATCAGGCACAAGAGAGACATAGTGCTGGCATGAAAGGGACCATTCTTTTTGCCCCTGCTCCTCTTTGTCCAGTTAGCGGGGATGTATCACAACTATACTTACAAGAAAATGGTAAATCATTTTCTTACATCAGAGGTAGGCAACCCCCGGCACAAATGCCAAGCTGGACACATGGAACAGTGCTTTGCAGCACACCAAAGCACCCCTAGCAGCCACAGCCCAGAGGTTCTGCTGCTAGCAGTGTCCCAATTGCCAACAGGCAGCTGCCCGTAACCATTGCCAGTACCCAAAATGGCTCTGTCTCTCCAGGGTAATGGTATTTTATGGTAATGGTACATCACCGCACCCACCAAGAGGATTGTTGCCCCACTCACTGCATAAAGAGGGGGTTAATCATGGGATGATTCTCTAGTCTCCCACATTGGGTGATGCAAAACCTAGTGATGCCCTGCCATTTTTGTGCATTGTTCAGTTGTGTGACACCATCATGGCTTTAGGTAAATGTGCTTTATACTATGGCTGCTATCCTAACTTCCACTTAAGCCAGCCTAAGCCCTAGCATAAGTCCTGTGCTGACTGCAGGGTGTCACAGACTTGCCATAAGAAACTTCTTCGCCACTCCTGGGGGAGGTATATGCCAATGCACAGACATGCACTTGCCTCTGCATCACCATGGGAATGGGAAGACTGATGCGTGGACCCATCTAGGTTAGAAGTGCACATTATGTTACACAAACTGGGTACCAGTGTTTGAGCACATTCTTCAACTGATTTACATTAATCCTCTGCTCCCTCTGTGTCTATAGAGTATGTGCATATGGTTTGTGTGTCTGTCTTTCTGTCTGTGTAAAATGTTTTGTATTTGAAAACCATTAATCTTTGACTACAGCCCTTCGAAAGAAAAGAAACACAACTTTTTCTTACATAGGTTTGAATAAATATTTCTGTTGACTATCTGCCCTGTAGTGCTTGTGACACCCTGTATTTTACAGTTCTTGTGTTTGCAGCTGGGATTTGCCTTGTAAAGTGGGTGAGTAATTAATGGTATCACATAAATCTAAACAGGGATGGGTGGTGGTTATTTAAAAGGAAGAAAAGATTGGGAACATCTGGCTTACCGTAAAGAGACTGGTGTATTAAATAGGGGAAATACAACAAACAAAAACACTGGCTGTCTTGGATTGGAGGCATCAAGCAATTTGGGGCCAGAATAACATCATGATGGATGTTTGGAATATTCTGATTGTCTGAGATGTGCCCCCCTGGACCACATTTTAATACAATTTGGCTCTTCTCTGCTGCCATTCAGTCGCATTCCTTTTTCTCCTCTTCTAAGATTAGACTTTGGGTGTATTGCTCATCAGCATTTCCAGCCCACAGCTTCTTTGTGTTCAGTGATGGCAGAATAAGACTTTTTCTTCAGTTTTAAGTAGATAAGTTACAGAGCTATTTTAAAATGCACCTTTTGCTGTTGTTCCTGTCTTGGCCATGTTTATAGCTTAGCCAAGTTAAATACCGGTATGTCATTGTACCTCCCTTTTTTAAAATAGTCCCAGACTGGGGACCATGGTCTGTTGTGATTGTTGAAAATCTCTCTCTCTCTCTCTCTCTCTCTCTCTCTCTCATACACGCACACACATGCACATGCAGCAGGAGAGGGGGGCCAGTTACTGATGCCAATAGCATGCTTCACCAGGGGAAAATAGGAACAATATTCTTCAGGAAAATGGCATAGGGAACGCCACTAAGGGTGCAATCCTAACCAGTTTTGGCCAGCCTAACTCACCTGGCTTACCTGGTAGTGTGGAGAGGTCTGTGTTTGCCTGTGCATTGTCCTAATCCCTCCAGATAAGTGGGGCAGAAGTGCCTTATGGCGCTGTTTTGATGCCTGCAGGTCAGCACAGGACTTATGCTGGGATTTAGGCCAGCCTTACTGGAGATTAGAATTGCAGCCTAAGGGCACCATCCAGAGTAACTATGGAGAGTCCTTGCTCTGGTGTAAGAAAAATTTACTCTGGATTGCAATATGAATTTCCCATAGGTTTTCACTAGGTGGTGCCATAACTACATTGACGTAAATGTATCTTATGTGCTCCCATAGTTAATCTGGATTATAGGGATAGTCTTCCATAGTTCTCATTTAGATTGCTTCTTGACTTGTTCCTGCTAATTTTTAAAAATGAGAAATGGAACTGCAATTATGTATTCAACAGTCAAAATATTCATATGCCATTTGTCCTTGAAATATTTCTTTAAAAATGAAACTAATGAAACAGAGCCAGTTTATGCTCTGATTGCATTGGATTACAAATTTAGGCAGGCAAGGCACAAGTACCAGTACATTCCAGCTGCAAGCAGGCACTGTGACCCCCCTTTTCTACTTTCAGTGTCCTGCTTAGTTTAGTACATGACACTGTGTGGAACATGGACAAAACCAGTCACGTGCATTATGGAGCTTGCCTGCCTTCCAAATAGAATCCGGCATTTGCCACCCTGGTCAACTCTTATCAGTGCCAAGATTGTATCTAGCCATGGGCTACTGTTTATGACTGGGCCTAATTCTTACTAAGGGCACAATCCAGAGTAACTACAGGGAGTCCTTGCTCCGATATAAGAACAATTTGCTCTGGATTGCAATATGAATTTCCCATAGGTTTTCACTAGGTGGTGTAGTAACTATGGGTACACGTAATGTCTCTTGTGTGCTCCCATAGTTACTATGGATTGTAGGGTAAGAGACCATAGGACATGGGCTTTCAGTAGTGCCCCCCCCCCCGCCTCTTCTGGCATGCTGGCCTTCAGCATTTGCCTTGAAACTTAGAGATACTCCTCTCCAACAGATCAAATAGCAAATAGACTTATTTAGACATTCTCATCATAACATCCTGTGTTTGACAAATGGGGCCAACCAATATTGCAGTGCTAATTACCATCTCATTATACAGTAGTTGATTACCATACATTATACTGTAGTAGTTGCAAAGGCTGGCTGGGTCTGTATACTGTATAATAATTTTGATGACCAAAATGTTTTTGGCATACCATATAAGATAAATTCAGAACCCTTGCTCAGTTGTGTATCACACAACAACTTCATTCTGTGCCTGATGATGCTAACATGCGTTTGCAGATACAGTAGCATCAGACCATAATGCTGTGTTAATATGCTGATCTTGATCAGTATACAATGCTGCATAAGAATATAGATCAGGGGTATCAAACTCAATTCATAACATAATGGTATTCATGGTGCCTACTGGGAGCTGGAAGAGACTTACAGCCCAATCCAGAGCAACTAATCTGTCCACATAAGAGCCCTTAGGTTGCCCTATCTAACACTAGGTTGGAGCAACTGCAAGATGCTCCAGCCCAGTTACTCTGAAGGAGGCTTAGGGCAGAGCAAGGCAAGATAGGGTGCCCTAAGAGAGGTGGACCTGCTCTGCCCTAACTGGGGCAGCCTAAGCAGCTCAGGAGAGGCAAGTTGAGGGCATGTTTAGCATTGCCTAGGGCAGAGCAGTTGCTCTGTATCCAGAGCCTGTTTCCAAGGCAGAAATGCCCTCTTCCAGCCCTCAGAGTTATACCACCTCAGGAGCAGGTATAGTAATGAGTAGACTCATAGGGGTCAATGATAAGGCCCGAGTAAGAATGGCAGTGCTAACCAAAAATCTGAGTTCTTGGCCAGCCTAGTTGCAACCCCTTCCTCTCAACCTCAGGATATGGAACAAACTACGGCTGCCCACAAACCTCAGGATACAGCAGGCCACTCCAAGAAGCCCCTTGTATTCACTGTAGAATGTACTGGCATCTCATCAGAGACTCCTTATAAGGCAGGCACCCAGTGGCGTCACCAGACTGGTGCGGCTGGTGTGGGCTGCATTGGGGATGTGCTCCGTATGGGGTGATGTGCCGGAGGAGTTTGACTGTCCTTTGGCAGGTCCTGGGCGTCAGCACACCCATTCAGGCCTGCTCCAAGGCGGAGAATCAGCCAGAAGCTGACACTTGTCTGAGGAGCTGGCCTGAACGGCCATCTGAGATGCACTGCGCAGAAACACACTGAGCATGCCGAACAGCTTCAGAGGAGACTTCCTTAGAGCAGAGAAAGTCCGCGCCTCTGCACAGCCATTCGGCCTCACTCAGGAGGCGGAGCGGCAGCCGAATGGCTTCAGAAAGAGTACTGCACAGGCACCAACTCTGACGCCTGCACAGTCTCCCCCGAAGCCAAAAGGCTTCAGAAAAGTACTGCGCAGGTGTCAGAGATGGTGCCTGCGCAGTACTCTTTCTGAAGCCAGTTGGCTTCAGAAACAACTGCGCAGGCGCCAACTTTGGTGACTGCGCAGTCCAGGTAGGGGGGGCGCGCATCCCAGGGATGACGCACAGACTTCCGCACCAGGTGATGTGCAGAGTCATGTCACCACTGTAGGCACCACAGCTGCTTTGGATACAGAATAGTTAGGAGAGTGCAGTTAGGTCAGAGCAGGCTGAATTTGCTCTGGATTGCAGCCATAATTGACTAAGGGCACAATCCAGAGTAACTATGGGGAGTCCTTGCTCCGGTGTAAGAACAATTTGCTCTGGATTGCAATATAAATTTTCCATAGGTTTTCACTAGGTGGTGCAGTAACTATGGGTACACATAATGTCTCTTACGTGCTCCCGTAGTTGCTCTGGATTGTAGGGTTAAACAGGAAATGATGTTATGATGAAGGCCAGAAATAAGCCCTTTGTTCTAATGTAGGGACTCATTAGCTGCAAATGAGAAGAGAAAATGTGCAAATCTTAAAGATATGAGAAAGCCTAATTATCATGAAATAATTATGCTGAAAATAGGCATTTTCAGCAGTGCCCCATGTACTGAAGTGTCACTTCATAGT
The DNA here is from genome assembly GCA_030015325.1 of Cryptoblepharus egeriae. Classification (NCBI taxonomy): domain Eukaryota; kingdom Metazoa; phylum Chordata; class Lepidosauria; order Squamata; family Scincidae; genus Cryptoblepharus; species Cryptoblepharus egeriae. The sequence goes on from JAREYC010000002.1 coordinate 169,319,390, forward strand.
TGAACAGCTGAGAGGTACTCTTCCTCAGCAGAAGCAGCACTACTGAAAGAGTGGCCAATACCTCCCAATGGTTCAGCAGTGTCGTCTCCTCACATCGCTCTTGTTCTATGATTCCCAATAGCATTCTTTGCCTTCTGAGGCCTCCTTCTGCCCATTTCACATTAGCAGCATTGCTGGTGGTGCTGGGAGAGCACAGTTATCACGTGGACCAAATAAAGAGCTTCTGTGAACCATACGTGGTGCTATGTTTGACACTCTTGATGCAGATCTTTACATTATGTCAGTGCAGCTACTCGTGTCTTCATTTTAACATGTTCCAGAACTGGGCTTACTTAATCCATGTCCATTCACCTGCACAAATGAGATGATTCCTATAAGGGGAAGTCAGATCTTGCAGCCTACAGAATGTTATAGCTTTCAGCTTGACTCTCCAAATCAGGCTAATATAGTGCAAGACGGCAGTGCTCATAAATTTCGCCATATAGTAAAGCACAGCTTTTTATCAACATAAACTCTAGCTTATTTTATGTAGAGGTGTCCCTTGTTATCCATTAGCGTTCCTTTCCAGAACCTCCCGTGAATTAAAAAAAATCAGTGTATAAAGAAAACAATGGAAAAATAGATTTAAAGACCTGATTCCAGGTTTCTTCCTCTTCTACTGAACCTAATTGAATAAGGTAGTGCCACAATAACTGCAAGCGTTTGATTTTGGGACTAAAAAATGGAATGATTGCTTGTATGACTACTTCTCTACAACAGTAAAAAAGCAGTTTTTAAAACTGTGATTTGCAGCGGTCATTCATGTTGAGTCAAATCCGTGTATAAATAATCCATGTATAACAAGGTTGGACCTGTATATCTATATCAGATGCCACTGGGAATGGAGAATATTACAATTTGAACCACTAGTAGTAACTAAACCAGCATAAGCTTCAAAGTGGAGTACAGAGGATTGAAACTAGCTGCACTTGGAGACCAAAGCGTGCAAGTCTCATGCAGTTGTAGTGCTTTTACATTCCCTTTAATCTTTTTTTCTTTTAGAAAAGGCTAGCTTCTTTTCCTAAATGAAGCTGGCTTGCAAATTGTACTGGCTTTTGCAACAGATTTTCCCTCTTCATCATGCTGACATTTAAGAAGAAAAGTGGTTGTAGTAAAGTAACAGAAAACAACAACTTTCCAAAACAGTTTTTAGCTCATTACTCTCAATGGTGCTTTGTGCTTGCTTGAATAGCATTCTTAAAAATAACTACTGTCCCAACCAGCAGTGGCCATGCTGTGAGAGTTTACAGCTGAGTCACAGCAGTTACCAGAAACAGCTATTTCCATCTCTGGAACCTGAAGCCAGCTGGCAAACTCCAGTAAAAGGCAGGCTGGAAATGTTCTTTTACATCGCTCCACACTCAGCCCCAATTTATGCCTTTTCACAATACGCTATTCTTAATCTAAAGTGCTTGAAGATTAGTACTGATTTACACAAGATTTCCAAAAGATTTTTTTCTTAAAGTTGACTCATGAAGTCAGCTCCCCCAAAATAATATATATATATATATATATATATATATATATATATATATATATATATATATATATATATATATATATATATATATATATATATATATATATATATATATATATATATATATATATATATGTTGAATCATTGCTCTTTAAACATTTCTGAAATACTGCATTAAAAATACATTTCATTGATGAACATTATAATAGTTTCTTTCAAACTATTTTTCAGTAGTTTTTAATGGTTTTTCTGCTTCGTGCTGTCAAGTTAAGAACACAGTTTTTTGAATGGGTGGGATTCTGTAGTGCCCCTTCTTTCTGGATGTGGAAGGGCCACTTCCTGAAAGTTTCTTTAGCTCACTGAAGGATTGCTTTACACCTTACCTAAGGGCACAATCCAGAGTAACTACGGAGAGTCCTTGTTCCAACGAAAGAACAATATACTCTGGATTGCAATATGAATTTCCCATAGGTGGTGCCGTAGGTGGTTTCACTAGGTTGTGCCGTAACTACATTGACGTAAATGTCTCTTGTGTGCTCCCGTTGTTACTCTGGATTGTAGGGTTAGAGAGTCTTGCATGAGAAAACTGAAATTAAATCCAAGGATTTGCTTATGCAACTTCTAGCATAAATAGAATCATGAAAACTGTTATAGAAATTTCTTATTATAACAGTGTCGAACAGTATTGCCAAATCTGACTGAAGATATTCCAGGAGATGTTTTTTCCCAACATGATGTCATGTTGGCTGTTCTGGAGATTCTTTTAATCTGAACCTTGTTGCAGTAGATTTTATATCTACTGAATGCCTGGAGATTTTAATCTGGTGCTGAATCTTGGAGACTTGAATCTTGGAGACTCCTGGAAGGATAGAAGACTGAGCACTTATACAGATTATTTCACAGTCTCAAAACATCACTAACATCTATCTTCTTTCCATTGCCAGTTCTTCAGATTTAGCCCAGTGGTTTTAAATCCTGTTCCCCTCCTTGTTGGTACCCCAGAGGTGTACTTTTAAGGGAGGAAACATGAGAATTTTTATTGCTGTTATTGAAGTCTTATCTTTGGTTGATTAGTTTCTGGCTGTGGACCCAGGAAATAGAACAAAACAAATTAGCATGACTTCATTTCACAGAACAGAGCTGGAATTCAGAAAATGTAAGTGATTCAGACTTGGAACAGAACTGCCCTAGGACTAGAATGTTATGACCATGCTTTTCAGCTTCTGTTTCCATTGTTAGCATTGTGTGTGTGTGTGTGTATTTCTTTTTGTGTGTGTGTTTCTTTTTATGGAACTACCAAGAGCTGAATTGGTATAATTAGGCTAAATGTAATCAAGGAAAAAATGCAACTTTAATAAAAGGTCAAATTTGCAGATATGATATTCATTTTTTTTAAGGAGGGGTTTTTTTCTTGAAAATGTCCGAACAATTAATCAGTAGTAACTGAGTTATGACTTAGCAATTAAATAAAATATTTACAAACCACTATAACTGGAAAGCAAAGTCAAAGAAATGCTTACCATGTCATGAGCGTGTGAGGGAAGGGAACCTCCCATGAGAAGGCCAGCTGACAAAGGCAAGTAGCATCTAGTGGTTAGTGTACACACACACTTTCCTGCTTCTCATTTTCCGTTTATTGGACTTGCAGCTGAATGAGGAAAACTTTGGTTGATAGTATCTGCTATCAACATCCTAGGCTATAGAGACCAAGTTGTGGAGAGCCATCTAGATAAAAAAACTCCCAGGGCACACTGAACTCCACAATTTCCTGGGAAAAATGAATCCTACGGTAGCATCTGAAGGACAAAGATTTGTGACAATCCAGTAAATTACACATGAATATGGACCAGGCAGACCAAAGAAGAAGTATAGCTATTTTTTAAAAAAATCTAAACAAAATGAATAAACAAAATGCAGAAAGAATGCGTAATAAAAGTGTAGGCAAGTTGATGGAGAATGCCTTAATATGCTTGAAAACAAAAAGAAAGCATTTTATAAAAAAGATGCAATAATCACTAACACTTGGGAAGGTGTTCACTCTGGAGACTTTTTATATGTGCGCTAGGGAAACAACAGAACACAAAGAACCCTAACCTTACCAGATGCTAACTAGAGGAACCTTTACTTAAGCTACATATATGACAAGGAACCCCCAGTCGTACTTCTCATATTTGAGCATGTGAGAACTGGAAATAGAAAGAAGACAGATGCTAGTGATGTTCTGAGACTGTAAAATAAACTGTGCAAGTGCTCAGTTTTCCAACCTTCCAGGACCCTCCAAGGAATGGGTCACTTGACTGCTAGACAACTACCTCCCCCCCCCCCCACCCCACCATTCCTGTGGGCTTGGCATTTTAAACCTTGTCTGTAATTATGTCATCAGGTTACCTGAAAGGAGGAGTGGAAACTACCTGGTCATTCCATTCTATCCTTTGGTCCAAGACAGGTTTGCTAACTGTCTACTAAGTGTATAGGAATCTTAGAAGGGAGCTAGCCATCTCAGTGAATTTAATTCACACCCCTCTCTGCTCTCTTTCTTTATCTCGCTAGGAATGGAGTTTCACAGCAACAATCAGCAAAGGCTGGTTACAAAGTACATCCCATAAGCTGAATTGCACAAAAGTTTCTGGGGATTTAAAAATTATCCAAAAATACAGAAAAATTGCCCCCCCAAATGGGGGAAAAACATTTTTTGGAAGTGAAGGCAATTAATCACATAATGCAAATGTTAAAAAAAATTGGTTTTTACATGAGTTAATCAGCCATATTTCTGATATATTTATATGACTTCTGCTTTTTAGGTGTTTATAGTCAACTGCAAACTTTCTGTTCCCCACATTACCCTGACATTCAGAGAAACGTGCAATATAGCAGTGGTTCTAACATGGTTCCTCCGTTTGAAGAATGTATTGCGCCTACTCCAGTGGGTCAAACAGGTTTTGATGTTTTCCACAGAGCCTTTTCTGCACATTCTGGTATTACAGGTAAGTGTGATCTTATTATTTAGATACATTCCATGATAATTTTTTCTAGAATCAGTGACTTTAGTTAGTTCTTTTGAAATGTGTGTTCGACCATAGTCCATTTGAGACTTACTTGATATTATAATAGTCCCTCCCAGAACCACCCACTGTGTGTTACATTATCCATCATAGTTCTGACACCAACCAGGGTACTTTACATCCTCATTAGGAAAACATAGGATCATTGCTTGTTTTACAACATCACATAGGGCACTGCTCAATTTCAGCATGTAGATTATAATTTGACACTGCAACATACATGCAAATTACTGCATGTGTACATCCTAAGAAACCACAGCCAATTCTGGAAGTTATACATTGTTTACTCAGATGTAGCTGCCATGTGTAATTTTGTAATGTGAAGCAGTTCTCAGTTGGGTTCCAATTTTGCTCACTTTAATCTATCCTAAGTGGCTAATTAGATACATTCATCACTATAAAAATAAAGTTCTGAGAATGCCATTCTGCTCTCTCACCACATGAGTATATTCTCATTTTTGCAGAAGGCTCTCTAAAATGTTTTTTAATTTTACAGCCTAGTTCTCTAAGTATTGGTGAGACACCCAGAAGATCAAAGGCAGAGGCAGACAAAAGGGTATCATCAGTCAAAAATAGTTCATTAATTTACAGCTGCTCTTCAGCTTTCTATGGGTCTTAAACACAACTCTTTATGATCTGAATATTTGAAGACGCTCAGTTGAAAAGCATTGCATTTTACATGGTACTGAATGATATAAAAACCTATATAGCCAGTATGTATGTACTGTATTCTGTATATGTACTATATATGTTTCTGTCTGCCTGCCTGCCTGCCTGTCTGTCTGTCTGTCTCTTTCTTTCTCTCTCTCTCTCCCTCTCCCCAGAGCCACAGTTCAAGCACCAATTTTGGCAGAGAGCCCTTTTTATTAAATTTTTGGACCAGTGAGAGCCAGTCAGTCTCCTCATTTAAACATTCTAGGGAGATGAAGATTGCTGTGGCAGGTGGTTTATAAATGCTCTTGATAGATACAGATAAATCATGTTTGTGGTGATGACTCTGTGATGCTTCATTGAGAGCTGTGGGTCATCTTGTTTTGCCGCAATCTACACTGTCATTTAGCTACAAATTAAAAAAGATGGTTTAGCTACAGTCAAAACTGTTTGGGCATCACAAATTGGAGGAACATTGACATTTACTGGAACACAAGAGGCTCATGTTGGGAAACAGAAGAAATTTTTGGCATTTATCATGAATCTGAAAACTAATTGAGTACCATTAATTAATGTCAAAAAAGCACCTTTCTATTTGTCATTAATAGAAAAATATTTACTGTACCTGGTTTCCCTCTCTAAAAACTTATTGGGAAAGCTTATTGTGGAGAAATCAGTTTTGTGGGATAGTATGGACTCTTCAGTTAGATCCTGTTTTTCTTCTTTATATATACAGTAATCTATCCTTGATTAGTCTAAGTAACTAATATTTTGAACTCCCCCCCCCCATTTTTTACAGTTTACGATCTTCCATCAGGCTCCACAGGTTTCTTTGGTGAATCATTACACAGTGGGACCGAGGATTCCAGTTTCCTTCAGATAAATGCTGTAGATCGCTGTCCTAGTCAGCTTTCATCAGTTTATACTGAAGGTTGAGGAGGAAGAGACTACTGTAGTAATTCCAGTCAAAACCATTCCATTGTATCTGATATTCTTCTTGATCAGGAAAAGTGCTTGAAGGTACTGCTCAAGAAATGAAGAACAAACAGAAAACACCACTTGTAGCTAACATGGGAGAAATGTCTAAAAGTGAACTTGCCAAAGTGTGAACAACTGCTTTTTTAAAAAATTCAGTAGCATATCCACCATCATCTTAAAGGGAATAAATAAGAACGTTACTGCTTGATACATTTTTAAACAGACTTGATGGAATTTTCAGAATAGTTTTCGAAGGTCCCCTCTAAGTACTCCAGAAATATTTCCGTCACTAACATTTTTTTTTGTTAAATCTGAATTTCTTGCATAATGAGCTTGGCTTGTGGTGCTTTGGAATGTAAGCACGCACCTCATGGGCAAGAGAAGGAAAAAGGGAAAACCATTTTTGAGACATTCTGCGTCACCAGCTAGTGGTCGTGATAACATTGTTCTGGCTTCTTTTTGGAAACTAGGAACATCTGGATTTGATTACACTCTTTTTAACAATAGTAACAGTATTGATTTAAAACACCACACCTGTTTATGCTATCCCAGCAACAGACCATTAGAGATGATTCATTCTATTGGTATTTATTAGAGTTTGATAATTCCTATCCATGTTACACATCTCCTGTTTCATAGGGATGATTTAAACAAATCCACACATCACTGTAGACATTTTTAGCAATGTTTGCAAAGATTTCAAGCCATTTTTAGAAAACTTTTTCCATGCAAGAGTGAGGGGCATTCATTATGATAACCGGGGTAAAAAGAGGCTCAGCATCACTTTGCTGAATCCCACAATCAAGTCTGAAGATCAAGCTCCACTGATGTGAAAGATCTCCCAATATTTAACCATAAAAGCAGTTGAGGGGATTTGGATAGGGCTGCCATACCGGAGGCAGAGACCTCATGAATTCTATGGAGTATCTCCAGACAGGACTCTGATTCAGTGTAATACGTTAGTGTTTAAATCATTTTTAAACCTACGCTTTATTCCCTTTTTCTTTCCATAATTTTTTTTTCTTAATATAGACTAAGAAACACATCATGCCAGATTTTAAAAATCCATGCAAAAGAAATTATGTTGCTGATATTCTTTGTTATATATTTATAAGCATGTGTGGGTAGTGAAAAATGAATTATCATGGTCAAGATAAATCTTTCTCATGGTTACCCTGTTACGCAATTAAAACCACAGTTGTCTTTCTACGATGTGGGCTTGTAGACCATTCATTCATGTTACATTCAAAGCATCTCAGAAATCTTTTACTGTGTATGTTTCTTGTTAATAGTATGTTTCAGCAGAGGAACAAAATGTGAAGATGTCTAGGGCCAAAGAATTTATCATAACTTAGTTTTAGGGAGGATAAGCAGAAGAGTGTTAAAAATCATAAATATGGCCCCCAAACCTTCTGTCATTATTCTGGAAATCTAGTATTGTAAATCATTTAAAGAATACATGGGTCCCTTGCTGACAAGCAACCTTATCCTACCTAATTTCCCATAGGGCAGTGGTGTTGGTGTTGCATCTCGCAAGGGAGTTTTGGCTGCTGCAGATCTCAACAGGGTGAGGGGAGGGCATTCCCAGGGCTAGTGGGGGTTGGATCCATCAGTTATGCCAGATCCAAGCCTCCATTCTTCTGCAGCCAGGAGAAGACTTTGGCTGCTCCCTTCCTAGCAGCCTATTGGCACTGCACTTGTCTTACCTTGGAGAAAAGAACACCTAAGGTGTGTTTCTAAGCACACCTATTGGCACTGCACTTGTCTTACCTCGGAGAAAAGAAAAAGCTTCTCCTTCCCCACAGCAGCAGCCCAATCCTTGTGCTGGATTCAGCCAGGCTCAGCCAGCCTGTCCTACTACAGTGCAAGTCAGGATTATGCACTCATTTTTAGGAAATAATCCTATCCCCCTAGGGCAGTGATTTTCAACCTTTTTCACTTAACAAGGCATGGAAATTGTCAAGGCACACCATCACCATTGACAAGGCACATCAGACTGTTCAAATCCTCCAATTTTCCTATTAATGAATGTCAGTCTCCAAATTCCCATGGCACATCTGAGGACTGTAACACGGGCACACCAATGTGCCACAGCACCCTGGTTGAAAATCACTGCCCTAGGGTGTCAGGATAAACATTGTCACTGATCCACCCTGGGTAAAATACTGGGTTGAATTCACCCGTACCTGCTCCCCCTCCACACCTATTACACCCCCTCCATTGTACGTGTTCCATCTGCAGAGTATAGAAGTGGTTTCCAAATTGTGAAGAATTACTTCTCAGGGAGCCACAAAAACCTCATGATAAAACCAGATGCTCTTTTCACCTATAGGATTATAACCCTAGTGCAGAGCTGCAGCCAGTGGCTTATTAGGTACAGAGAGCTGTCAGATTTCAGCATATTTAAAAGAGGAAATTTCAGCATTATGGGCACAATCCTAACCAGGTCTACACAAAAATAAGTCCCATTGTGTTCTATGGGTCTTACTCCCAGCAAAGTTTCTGGATTGCAGCCTTTGTCATCTAACAAGCTGTGCTTGCTGTAGAGGTTGGTGGAAAGAGCTCTTCATGTGTCAGTTCTCTTGGGGACAGAGTAATGTCCTGCTAAAAAGACTCCCTGCTGGTTCAGCATTCTAACTTTGTCCTTCCAAACAAGTAGCCCATCTCAGCATGTATCTTGCCCTGTTATAAGTTCTGTTCCTTTAACATTTAACATCCTCTCCCAAGAAGGTCATGTGCTTGGATGGGGCACTTGTACAAGTCGTCTCTTAGAGCACAATCCTAACCCTGTCTACTCGAAAGAAAGCCCTATTGTGTTCAATGGTTCTTACTCCCAGGAAAGTGTCTTTAGGATTGCAGCCTTAATCAATACAGGGCATGCCTTTTATTTATTATTAACACATACATTAATGTATATGCCTTTGGGGGGAGGCAACTGCTGGATATTACAAATATAAAAGGATTAAATATAAACTACTTTGATATCAAGATAACAGTGGAAAACAACTTTATGATAATGTGTAACTACCTTACTTTTTTTTACTTCAGAATACAGCTAGTACAGTGATGTAGTGGGAAAAGTGTGGCATGTTGCACAAGTAACTCACTTTCACTGCATTTGCATAGCCCCAGCCTTCACTAATACATTTGCTTGCAAATCAAAGAATTTGGCCTTCTGAGCAACTATTAGTAGTTTTGCTACTACTAATATAGGAAATAACTACGGTATATTGTGTTGCAGTACTCTCTTCTGGCTTCCAGATTCCAAAATATTTTTTGAAGCTTGTAAATAAGGAACCCTCTCTCCCTGATGGGCAGCTCAATCATGAAACCATGGCTGAGTATTGAGTTGGATCAGCACCAACTCCAGGCATTGCAAATGTGCTGTAAAACACATTTGCAGCACCCAGCAAAGAGTAGGTGCTGGTGTTGGGCCAGCATTAGTTGGCGTTGAGCCTCTGTGTCATGAAAAGGATGTATGCTGCTTTCTGTGAGGTAGATGGAGATGGTGGCAGTGCCTTTCATTACAACCTGAAGCCCATCTTGCAAGCCAGGTGGCCCGACACTGATCTCCATGACTCTACTCATTACAACACAGACATGGAGACAAAGGGACCTGTTCCCGTGTGCTGTTGATTACCATCTGATTAGAGCAGGATGTCCAAATGTTTTGGCAGGCCACCTCTTCTCTCTGACACTGTGTCAGGGGACAGAAAAATTATTTACAGTACAAATTTGAATAAATTTACATGAATTAATACATGCATTAGAAACGTCTGGATGATTATAAGACTTGCCCGAAGGCTGGATGGAAGGATCTTGCCACAGACTGCATTGAGGCTCATCACAGGCCACATCTGGCCCCTGAGCCAAGGTGTAAACATCCCTGGCCTAGAGGAAGTCAAAGAACACTCCCTTTCCCTGAGGAGACCTGGCAGTAGCTGTGGCACACACAGGATCTTTCAGTTGCCATTTTCGCCCTTGGTGGGCTGTATGAAGGGGTTGCCAATCTTCAATATTCATCATTCTCCAGATGATGTACAGTCCAGTTACCCCCTTGGTCTGATGTCCAGTTGATTTGCACACTTTATGATTTGCAGCAAATCAACTTTATGCAGTTGGCAAATCAAACAAAAACCTTGCCGAGTAACTAGCACAGGTGATTGCATCTGCCATTCCACTTTCTAAATATATGCCGAGTGTGTGCAAGATTGGAGAACGGAGTTACTCTTTGCTCCATCAGTTTCAGTTCCTGCCTGTCTTGTAATTTTTAAAGAAACAATACCAATTTCCAGAAGTAAGATATTCTCAAGGTAATTTTGAATATACACAGTTTTATCTTTATGTACTGATTCTTATTGCACTCACATAAGATGAAGAGTTACTATCTACATAGAAATAATTGCACACTGGAATTCACATGTACCTTCAAATAGAAAGCCAACAGCTCTGGTTCACTCATATCACTTTTAGAAGCGTTGTTGGTTTTGTAATCATTTGATATCATATCATTTTAGGATTTTTAAAAACAGTTCATTGTCTATTGTCCATGTTTTGACTGTACCATTTTATAGCAGCATTTTTTATTTACAAAAAAATAATAAACCCAGCACTTTTGATGTGTGAATTTTTTTTCAAGGCACAGATAAATCAATCGATTTCATTTAATAGCTTGTGTTTTTTATAAGGAGTGGAGCATCTTTTCTAACATTGCTTATGTAAAGCACTTTGTTGTGAGAAGAAGGGGTGTGGAAATGTGTTTTCCATAAACCTCACATATTTCCATAAACCTCACATATGTACATATTTATTTATGCTCCTTTTCATAGATTTGAATTCCTTATACCATATTGTATATCTGGCTTATTTTACTCTACTTGGATATATCTTTTGCATATTGTATTAGAGATTCTTTTTTTCTATTAATATGTATAGTTTTGTGATTGGTTATAGCTACATTTCATATAATCATAAGTTATTTTTGCCTTATGAAGTCTTTTTATAATATAAAAGGTGAAATGAAGGGTTTGTGCACATGGTTAAAAAAAATAAAGTGAAACTGGAAATCTGTAACATACCAACATGGCTGGAAAACTTTGTTTCAAGATCTCTGCCTAACAATAAGGTTTTTCTGACCATTGAATTTCAACTGAGTCACTGTACAATCAGGCTGGTTAATATAATAAGAAACATATTAGGAGAGTGAAGAAGTTATCTGAGGTTTATATAAAAAATTGTCCTTGCCTTTGGGCCAGTATTTAGGACTGTATCTAATTATAGATATGGAACTCGGGTAGTATGGAAACGGTGAGGGAAAACCAAAGGCTTTTTAAACTTGACACCCACTTTGGAAAATCTATCTACATAAAGCCTTGACCTGTGCAGGCGTCCACACATTCTGTGAATATCAAGCAGGCTGAGGGTTCTATTCTTATGTGTCTCCACAACAGAGAAGGCTGAAGACAAGAACGTTTCATTCACATTTCAGCTGTCATTTGGGAAACACAATAAACCGGGAAGGGGGGGGGAATTGAGAAGAGCCATTTAGAAGAGAGGAAGCTAAAGGGCAGTAGAGATGCTGGAAAGAACGGTGGCTTTTTAATGACAAATTGTTGTTATACTGTACCTCCCCAACCTATAGTTGCAGGCTGTTGCTAGTGTATACATAAAACAAGTGGTGTTCATACTGGTTTTCTTCCATTTCTATTGGTTTTTGCTGATGCTTTTTCCCTCTCCCAGCAAATGTCAACTGAAAGTTTTTTCTATGTGGGGTAGGGTTGTGATAATGCACAGAGATGTACTTGCCTTCCTACATCATCATGGGAATGGAAAGACTGATGAGTTCTGCCATCCTGGTTTGGATTCCATCCTGAATCAATTAAATCTTGTCTTAACTAAATCAATTATCAAATTTCCCATTGATTGATTTGGAGCCAGGTATAATGTTTGTTTTCCGTTTCTTTGAAATCTCTAATCTAACCCTTTGGATTCTGAGTTTAGCTCTTCCTGGTATCTTCCATTCGACCTAAATGATCTTAAAGTGAGATATGAAAATCATTCTACCACATCTTCCCATGCCATTTATAGATTTACAGCCAAAGTAAATTTACCAGGCCGTCAGCATCATTAATGATTCACAAATGAGATGGGCTAGTTTAGTGAACTGTAACAAAGAACTCCTTTCTGTGTTCCTTGTTTAAAGTCCCAGCATACCTTTGAAGTAACTAGCAAACACCAGCCTTATGCCCGATGGGGGGAAGGGGATTTGCCTACAATGCATATATTATACATCTAAACAAGCCAAAGGAAACACCAGAATTTTTTAAAACAAATTCATTTTATTCTTTTTTTTCAAATGCAGCCCAAGAAATTTGGTCGGTTGTGCTGATTGCCGCACATCAAGATTATGCCCCAAATCCAGAGTACCTGTGGGAGCACGTAACAGACTTTACATGCACCCATAGTTACTGCACCACCTAGTGAAAACCTATGGGAAATTCATATTGGAATCCAGAGTAAGTTCTTACACTGGAGCAAGGACTCCCTGTAGTTACTCTGAATTTTGCCCTATGATAATAAGACTAAAAGGATTATTAGAGTAATGGAAGCACCACCAGTTGTTGTTGCAATAAGTAGGAACAAACATTTTTGCTTTGGACACATATTAGTGTTAATACCAAACCTTCAAAGGGTTGTGTTGTATAAAAGTAGATGTGTAATAAATTTGCAATGGGCTTTTATAAGTAAACTTATAATGGGGTATATAAGAACATAAGAAGAGCTGGCTGGATCAAGCAGACACACGTCCGCAGGCATGCATGCACAAATAAATAAAAACTCAAATGTTGCACATACCCACCATGCCTTGCAACACATGCTGGTCTTTTCCTCTAGAAATCTGTCCAATCAAGCATTGAGGCCAGATACCATCAGCACATCCTGTGGCAAGGAGTTCCACAGACTAAGATCTTTCTGAAAACTGTGTCATTAGATGGTTTAAAATTCCTTGGAAGATTTGCCTTCAACTCAGACACATACATCAAAGTTCCTATATTACAGCCTCTATCTATATGTGAACTGGATATATAACCACGTTGTGGCTGCTGAGGCGGGGAGGACCAGTTAGTACTGGCCCAGTTTATTAGCAAAGAGATCCAAACCCCTGTGGATATCAAGGAACAACCTTAGGAGCAATGGTATTGTTTCTTTTAAAATACTGGAAATTGGATATTTAAATCTATTTTCCCTCCATTTTTTAGTTCATAGATTTTTTTACCCCCCCCCCCCCCCGGGGTCTCTGGAAAGTAAATCCAAGTGCATAAGGAGGGACACCTTTACATGTAAATAGTGCAAGGAGCTGTACATAAAGAAAATGTGAAAGAACCTGAGTTCTTCCCAAATGTTTCTGCTTTCCCATTCCTTTTTTTAAAACAAAGGCCTGCTCCCCTCCCCTGCACATTTTTGGACCGAATCCTGCTGCTCTGAACACACTGGCTTTAGGCCTACAGTCTGACCTCATTGGCCAGGCATTTAATAAAGACAGCATTACTGAATACGAAGATCAAACTAATTATCTGGAATGGGGGCAGGAAGAGAGGAATGTGAAAGAACACCTGAGATGGAAAAATGTTATTCATTCACTCAGATGTCTTGGATAACTTCAGTCGTCAGGAATCTCTCTTATAATGAACATCCCACATTCAAAGCTTTGCAGTCCCAAAGCGCTTCCCCTCAAAGGCAGCCAACAAGGGCCAAGGTGCCCCTCCTTGCTGAACATATTCTGTCCCTAATAAACCTGACAGCTCTTTGTTGATGAGCATTTGCAATACAGAGGGTCAGCAAGTGCTTCGCTTCACTGGGCTTCCTTACGCTCACTTGCTCCCAATCATTAATTATGACCATCATGTGCAAGAATTCCAAGCATGCCACGTGCGCAGAATGACACACGTTAATAAGCTGTGGTCCCAAGACAAAGGGGTGGGGAAAAAATAGCAAAGCATTGGAAAGGGATGATGCAATAATACACCTCCTCGAAAGGTCACCTTCTTTGTTCCAGCTTCTGCATAACTTTAAAATGATATTGTCCTAAGAGTAAGGCCTATGTGGCTAAGGGCACAATCCAAGGGTGCTCTTGGGCCAGTGCAACTCCCTAGCACAGGCCATGGAATGTCACAAAAGTGCCATAAAGCACTTGTATGCCACTGTTCAGGCAGTTATACTGACATGCTGACATACCAGCCTCCCTTTGCCAATGTGGGTACCAAAAAGAAGATATATTGTGCTGGCTGATCTTGGCCAGCACAGGGGTTTGGAGGGTGAACGTTCCTGGATGAGAAGTGGGCGGGTGGAGTATGTTCTGGGAGCACATGGGTGGCAATCCAGATCCTAACTTGGAAAAAGTTTTCTCTTGCTCCATGGTAGCATGACATGCCTGTTCCTGTGAAAGTTAGAATTGTGCTGCCCATTGTACAGCAATAGCTAAAGTACTACCTTCTTCTTCCTGATCAGAGGGGAACAATTGTCTGGCGTTAGAGCACTGGCTTCTAAATATGTCTGCCCTTCAATCACTCTTCTCTTACCCCCGGTGCAATGGAGATGTGACAGGTGATCATTCACTGCAAGACGACATATGGGTGAAGGAAGAAGAGAAATATTTGATGACCCACTGAGGGGAGTGGGGACTGTACTGGGAATGAAGCAGGTTGCTACCGTCCCCAATTTAGTGGATGTAATGGACAAAGATTTTCAGGTGACCATAATCAGATTGTCAATCCTAAAGCAAAGCCCCACAATTTCAGGATTAAACACTTTCTGATTCTTCAAAATTATCCTTTTGTGGGTCGAGGGACGCAGCTATTGCTAGTTATATACAGTTAAAGCATGTGTTAATTGCTTTGCATGCTGAGCTCTGTTGATCTTATTTTGCACATATAAAATTCTATAAAACACCAGTTAAATACTGTTCCCACTGAAAACCAGTGCTCTTTTTACCTTTTTTAAGTCACATTCTCTTACCTGACTTGTTTCAAGTCCCCGAATGTTACAGTGAATTAGAAAGGCTATTTTGGCTCAGAACAGGTTTGGCCACATTTTTCAACTAGTAGCTAATAATTAAACTCATTGGCATCTTCATCATCTTCATCATCCAAAAGTGCCGTTATTTATGCAGTATTCTTTCACTGGAAATTCATTGTGCAGGTCCTTTGTAAACACTTGCACCAGTGGCCTTTAGTCTTCAATTCCTGCTCAGTTCGGTTTAGGACTGACAAAAAACAATACTTTAGTACAAGGAAAAGAGATTTGATAAGTCACTTGCTCCTACTGTGCCAGCCCAAACTGAGCCATATAGAAATCAGGGTCTTTAGCCTGAGTTGGAGTTCCCTTGAGAAGTTGGCAGAGGTCAGAAAGCACCATAAGAAGAGGTTTGGTAAAGGTAAAGGACAGGTTGGAAGAGATGGGTCAACATAAGTTGCATCCAGGTTTCACATAGGCTACAGGGAGTCGAACCAAAGGGTAGATGAGAGAACAGTAAGAAGTAAGGATGGTGCACACTTACTATGGAACTATTTATTGTTCTTCCACCATTATCAAGAAATCCTAATGACCAGCCTCAAGATGCACCCTTTTAGGTGCATGCAAGTTATCTCCATGCATGATCTGGTTGGACAGTTGGCCCTTGTTGAGGCAAGGTGACAATGTAAGGCAGCAGATGGACCACACATCATACTCGTCCCATATGTGCTTCATGATATCTCTATTCAACTCACATATTAAATATGTTTTTTTTAATTAACATTTTTAAAAAAAAACATTTTTTTAAAAATTAACATTATTCAAAACCATTTACATTAAAATGTGATGATAATGTGTAACATTATATCCTCAAGAAGAAATCAAGCACATGCCCATCAGAACATACATGTTACATGCTTTTTGAGAAGCCTTCAAAGAAATAGCCTTCCCTCACATCTCTTCTGAAAGTATTATCAATTTTTCCAGGCCTCCTGCCAAAATGTTTGGACATCCCTGATGCAGACCAACTGCTGTGGACACCAAATTTCTGGGGTGTGTCCTGGACTGCCTGCAAAGATGGCACACGGTACGAGGACTGCTGCCTAGACCTCATCTGACAAGTGAGGGCATATAGGAGAGATACTGAAATCCCTACAACAGTGGCTTGGATGGTCTTGAGGGTCAGGGGGCCTAAATCCCGAAATTCTGACCAAAAACAGACCCACAGGACAGAAGGTCCATTCAGATCATCTCTTGGTTTATTTTGGTGGAGGGCTTAGTTCAGGGTTTTGCTCTCTTGCTTCAAGCTGGATTCTGTTCTCCATCATTGCACAACCTGTCCCTCATTTCCGACTGCAAAGCAGCTCCAATTATCTTTGACAGGAGAACAAAAGTTGTTGTTGGAAAGAAAGACCTCGAGACTTTTTAAAAAAAGAACTCAACTCTTACCATTTTTGTGAAAACAGTTTAACAAAGAAAAGAGAAATGTTGAGGGTTTAGGTTGCACAAATTATTCTGCATCAAGATAAATATATAAGGACAAAAAATTTCTGTCACTTCCAAAGAATTTGCAAGGCATGCCAGAAGATTACAATACAACAATGGTTGCCCAGGAGCTGGCTTCTAATCCATGAAAAAGAAATGAGAGTTTCAGTCTTCCTCTTATCCCACAGGAAGCAGAAAATAAGCAAAACCAGTCGAGCTTTGCAAATATATATACTGCTGTTTTTGTTTTCCGTGTGCTTTTCTTAATGAAATTATTTTGTGTGCCTCGGGGTTTAGCGTGTGGTTAAGATGCCAACAGTCAGTGTTGCACATCATATTGTTCTCTAAGCAAAGAACCCCAGAAAGAATTTGGAGAGCCTAACAAACTTACTTGGATCTAAAAGAATATCGAGTGCTTTAGTTTATTGTTATTCATTGTAGCGTGAGCTTCCTTGGGATAATTCTGTTGGATAGGAGTTTATTGTGAATGTGTTCCTTCCAAAAATGTTCATGAGAGTTAGTATGATTGAGCAGATACAAGCCATTGAGGTTGGCCTGGCTTGTTGGAACGGCTCCGTCAAGTACATTTGGATCAGTTTGGGACAGACCTTCTCTCTGCAAGATTCAAAACACTGAACAATCAAGAAATCTAACATGACCAGCACTTCCTTTGCAATCTTTCTTTTTAATTTTTTTCTTCTTCAACTTCTGCTGTGATATAAAGCAAAGAGAGGAAATTGGATTTGATTGTGTAATTGCCCACAAACCCTACAGTACATTTTGAACCAAAACTTTTTAAAAAAAACAAAACCCAGAAAGTATCACAATAGAAATCAGATCAATCCTCAAGTTTGAAAGATACAGAACTGTAAATCTTTCAGTCCCCACATCACACCATATCCTCACATCACAATGGTCATTTATGGCTCTCTCAGGGAAGGAGTAATCAAATATATGGGGAATTTCAAATCTCTTGATGAAAGAAGCTTCCTAATATATTCCAAATCTCATTCATAATTCTCATATATTTGTTGAACAGGATATCCTTCTTGGGGTATCTCTGCAAGGAACAAGCACATACACGGTCAGTTACATTTATGCAAATATTACATACAGATGAAGGAAGAAGACAAGTTGGTTTGGGCCGCACTTAAGACATGCTCACCCAAAATTGACTGTTTAAAACAATGAAGGACAAATGTAGGATGTCCTACATTTTTAAAAATCAGGGGTAAGCTCCATTGACTTTTAGAAAGCAAGGTTTATTAATCAGTGTGATTACTACTAGGTCAATGTGATGACCTACTAGGTCCCTTTCAACTCCAGGATTCTATGATTCTATATGCACTATGCTGTGGATTTTCCTTTCAAATTAATGGGAAGCAGAATGTGATCGGATTTTGATATGGAATCTGCAGCCAATTTTGCTTCAAAATCTGTTGTGTGAGCCCAGCCTAACAGGGAACACAGATCCCAACACTGGTTTTCTTTGGGGTAGTGGGCACAGGCAGGGCCAGTGGAGTTCGTTGGCTGAGGGTAGTGGGTGCGGCAGGCAGCAGGGGTGGCTGGGGATTTCTGGGGGGAGGGGGAGATTTCTCTGGGGGGAAATGGAAGGGGTTTGCACATTACCATGGACCACTAAGTTGAAAATTGGAATTTGTATGGACTACATGCAGTGATGGGCTTCAAAGAAATTAACAACCGGTTCTCTGCCCATCTGGCAGCCACTTTTAAATGGCTATTTTTAAACTTTATATGTCCTATCTCTTGTTAACAACCGGTTCTATAGAGTAGGTGCGAACCTGCTGGAGCCCACCACTGACTACATGCAACCCTCCACATTCCTACATACAAAAAGTGTTTAAATTTCTAATTAGAGAAGATTTATTAATTCTATAAAGAGAAGATGTCTGTGCTGCTTTTGTTGCCATCTGTGGGCTGTATGATCTCTACTCTCTCTGGTGGTATGTTAGGAAGTGTCTCCCAAGTGTTCAGGGCACCTGCTCTTGATTCAGGTGGATCTGAATGGTGGCCCAGGGGTGCAAACTGACAGAACCCTGCCCCATGATGTCAGTCCTTCCTCTTGCTTGTTAGGAGCAGTGATACGCTGGATTGACAAGGATGGTGGTGGTGGACTGCTTCTCTGCAGCTACTCCATTTTCTCTGGTTCTTCATCCTATCTGCATTGGCTGCCCGCTTTGGTGCTTCTCCACACTTGTGACAATATTCTCTACCTTGTGAAGAATTTGGGACCTCTTATCAAAGAGGGGCTTCCAAATTTGCTCCCACAAAACTTATACTGATTGTTCTAACTACCAGATATGTTGTTTACAGATTAATAAATAAGTGCAGGGGTTATTTATTCCTTCCTTACACTCACACTTGTCCCAACGTGAATGAATGAGCCCCGAGCATCAGTTGCTTTTGATGTAGAATTGGGCAAATCACAACACAGGGCATGATCCTGCTTAGGTTCACCTAGACATGAACACCATGTATGAATGGATATGTGGATGACATGTGGGCTTTGAGTTTCCCACTCTTGGAAATGAAGTAGACTTTGTGATCGCATGAACAGACTGAATGGCAGATTTTTTTATATCGGGCAGCTGGAAATGAGGAAGACTCTCATAGCAGACAATAATGGATTATAATAGAGATACTGGCTGAAATATCTCAGTAAATGCTTTCAGATGTTGAGGAATATTGAGGCGGGGAAGGAAGGTCCAAAATAGACAAAAATAGGCACAGAATAAAGGAAAATTAGGAATTTTCACCATAATGGTTCTTCCTTGATCTCATAAAATCTCACTGCATACAGCAGGCCAAATAGTCTCAGACTCTATAATATTCTGCGTTGTCCAGAAAAGTCCCGACTGACATATGGTGAAAACATGCAAAACCACAAATTATACTTTTCCCATAACTAAAATGTCAAACTAGACATAAGACAACTGTGACTGCAGATTTCAAATTTCTCTAAAGTGAAATGTGAGTGAAAGAGTGCAAGTCTAGAAAAAAGGGGATGTAGGGCCTGATTCTGAACTTTCCCAACTAGTTTGCCCCATGTGGGAAAACATGCAAGTCACTGTACGAAGAATTTTTCAATACATCTAATAATTACAGCAAAACGTTCTTTCAAATTTTACCAACTGCATCTTTGCACACAATAATCAAGCTGCGCCATCAGAGCTGACACATTTTTTGTCAGAGTAACCTCCCCCAAACTCAGCAAACAATATACAGTATCTGAAGCTACAGTCCTATACATGCTTTCATGGGAGTAAGCCCTACTGAACAATGGGAGTTACTCTTGAATAGTCATGCATAGGCTTGTGCTGCAATTCTCATATTTAACAATCTCTATTTTGAAGAACAAACTGTGACTGTTCAGTTAGAAAGCCTGTGTCTCTCCTCTACTTATGCTACAATCCTAAAGACACTTTCTTGAGAGTAAGACCCACTGAACACAGTGGGGCTTACTTTTGAGTATTCATGGTTAGGATTGTGCAAAAAAAATCCTAAAGGGAAAGGTGTGGCATGGTATTTTAAAGAGTCTTGCAAGGGTAACCCTCTTCTGCTTCGATTTCTCATTCTCTTCTGCCCCACCAAGAAATGTGGCCAGGATCTGATCCTGGCTGGGCTGCACCAGGAAAAGCTACTTGTATTTGTGCCATGTCCTGAGGTGGCATGGATCTGGGTACTTCCATTTGTGCTGCAGTGGCTCTCGCTTTGGTAAAGGGAAAAGATTTGGCTGAGCCACTGAGCCCCAAAACGTTGCACGCTGGCCTGCCTGTTCCTGCACAAGTTAGGATTGCACTGTTAATTAATGTTCGGTAACAAAGATAATATTTTCTGCCAGAATGAAAAAGCTTTCCTTGCAGAATATTAAAGGATCTCTCAGATTTCAAGTTGACTGGGTGAAAATTACTGTGTGATAAATATCCAAAATACATTTTTATTGATATAACTGTGGACTGTCAACAAAATGGTTAAGAATAATCTTGAATATTAGATCCTAATGGAAGCTCTAAGATTTCTTGTTACTGTACATCTGAGTGTCAACAGGTTAGACAAAGAAAATTCAGACCTTTGATGACCCCTGGTGAATAAATTTAGCACTGCATTGAAATCCAAGCCTTGAAATGGTATGTAAAATGCAGCCTGGTGAGGTCTCATAATCAGAAAATAATGTTTTTCTTTCTTAAAAAAACTTATTTTGAATGCCAAGGAAAACAGTCTTTGTTATGCTCTTATAGAGATGCTTGTTTTAGGAGACCAAAACAGATTTTCAGATAATAAAACCATATCTTTAAAGCTCAATAATGTTTACTTGGCAGGCTTGTTGTAAGCGGAAAATAGTTTATAGAGCAAATGTATTGCATATCATGATTTTTGGAACAAGAAAGCAAAATCTATACGGCAGTTATCTGGAAGCACTTAAAAGGACAGTCAGTTTTCCTTTCAGATTATGAATATCTTCAGTGCTGCTATTTCACTAAGGCCCGAAGCTGCAGTTCTTGAATATTTGTCATTTATACAAAAGAACATCACAAATAAAGGGCACCGTTGTATACCGAGACAAAACATAGTGTAAAAAAAAGTCAGGCATATTGTAGATTGCTGCGCCCAATATGTTGTAAACAATAATTTAAAACTAACAATAATACCAATGTGATGTTTATGAGATAGAGAAGTTGAGAGTAGGACATTATTTTTGTAATCGATACATCCTTAGCCAATCTATATGTACATTCAATACCCTGAATGCTTCTATACTCCCATAATAAGATGTTTTGCATTGACAGCCATAATCATCTTGCATATTACCTTTCAATTTCAGAAAGTCTTATTTTGAGCACAATATTATTGTGTATCAGGCAGTATAAAGGCCAGCTTATCCATAACGCCAAATGAAGCAATCACATCAAGCATCAGATTGATAGCAGATTGCAGATTCCACACCTTATACATTTTTCGGTGGGGCCTAAAAAAACATTCCTGTGGGCAAATGATTTTTAGTTTTATTGGAGGTTGGGGGCACAGTAGTACTTTTGGTTGGTTTTTATAATAATTTTTAAGGTGGTGAGTTGTTTTTAAATGCTTATATAGAGAGTTTGTTTTTAATGTTTGTTAGCTGCCTTGAATCGGCTTAGCTGAGAAAGACGGGGTAGAAATCCTGAAAATAAATAAAAATAATAGCGCCACCCATCTTGGTTTGCCTCCTTGTCTCCTTCCACTCTCTAGACTGGAAAAAAAATGGGGAAAGAAAGGAAGATGAAATGTGGAGGAGAGTAGGTTACTGGGCTACTGCGCTGGAGAATTCAGGTATTCAGGTTGGAGAATTCAGGTTGCATTCTCAGGTAAGGGATTTGGTAGTCAAAGGGTGCAATCCAGAATAACTACGTGGAGTCCTTGCTCCGGCGTAAGAACAATTTGCTCTGGATTGCAATATGAATTTCCCATAGGTTTTCACTAGGTAGTGCAGTAACTAAGGGTACACGTAATGTCTCTTACGTGCTCCCGTAGTTACTCTGGATTGTAGGGATAGTCTGCCATGGACCAGTCGTAGACAGGATTGTGAGACCACAATTCTAATCAATATATTACTCTGATTATTTATTTGATTTGTATCCCGTCTTTTCCCCCAAGATGATATTCAGGGTGGCTTACAGCAATTAAAACAGAAAATAAGATATAATTTAAAAACTGTGTAAAAACAGAAAACAACAAGACAATAAAATACCATTAAAAAAACAATGTGAGACCAGTAAAACTTGGCTGAATTGGGGTTTGGAAGCACCGTTTTGCAGTGGTTCTGCTCCTACCTGACTGACAGATCCCAGAAGATGGTGCTGGGGGATGCTTGTTTGGTACCCTGACCTTTTCGGGCTCTAATCTATCCCCCATTCTATCCCCCATCTACATAAAGCTGATAGTAGAGGTCCCTAATGACTCAACTCCATCTCTCCTTTCCTTCTGAGGGGGAAGATGAGTTTCTGAATCGCTGTCTGGAGGCAGTGGGGATCTAGATGAGGGCAAACAAGCTGAAATTAAATCCTGATAAGTTAGAGGTTCTCCTGGTTTGGAAAACCATGACCTGGGCATAGGACTGTTCTGCTCTGAATGGGGTTGCACTCCCTCTGAAGGAGCAGGTCTGCAGCTTGGGGGTTCTCCTGGCTCCACAGCTGCTCCTTGAATCCCAGGTGGCAGCTGTGGTTAGGGCAGCCTTTGCTCAGCTTTGGCTGATCCACCAGCTGCAGCCATACCTCAGTCACTTAGATCTGGCCATGCTGACCCACTCCATTCTGATGTCTAGATTAGACTACAGTGGCGCCTCACGTAACAAATTTAATCTGTTCCGGAGGCATGTTTGTTACATGAAACATTCTTTACATGAAGCGGATTTTCCCATAGGAAATAATGGAAACTCAGATGATTGGTTCCACAACCCAAAAAATATTCATATAAAAATATTAACTGTATGTAAAAATGATGACAAAACAACACTGAAATTGAATTCAAAACATGCATTCAATGTGCATGATCCTATGAAGTCTATGTAGGCTGCAATCCTAATGACACCTAGGAGTCTGCAATCCTTAAGACACTTTCCTGGGAGTAAGACCTATTGAACACAATGGAGCTTACTTCTGAGTAGGCATGGTTAGGAATCAGCAATCTTAGACACTTTCCTGGGAGTAAGACCTATTGAACACAATAGGGCGTAGGCATGGTTAAGAATTTGCAGTTCTAGATACTTTCCTGGGAGTAAGCCCCATTGGGGCAACTGGGAGTAGTGGCTGCCACTTTAAAAGCCTGGCTCCCTGCAGAGCGGGCTGGTGGGAGCAGCATCCCCTTGCCCCACTCTACAACCTCTTCAACAGCTCTGCAGGGAGCCTGGGATGGAATGTGTTGGGACCAGCGGAAGAAGACACCTGAGGAAGAAGAAGAGGAGGACAATTTATTTATGGAACCGTCTGACAGTGATGAAGAACCCCCTTGCTTTTGTGTCAGAACCCACATATCAGGACTAAGACTACCGCCCCTAGGGCCAGGGAGAGGGGGGCCAGCACGAGGTCCTCCACCCCAGGTCGCTGTTAGACCTCTCAACCAACAGGGAAAGCCCACGACCTGTTGGGAAAAGAAGGTGGCAGGAGGAATGCCTTGGCCCCCAGGGACAAGGGATAAAGAGGGGAGACTGCCAGGATATCCAAGGTATTACACAGGCCCTGCCTGGTGGCAGAACGTGCCTCCCCCACCTAGGCCCGAGGGGTGGAGCCCACCAAGAGGGCGGGGTATCTGGGGGATATATAAAGACTGGGAGAAGGCGGGAGCGGGAGCTAGGCGGGAAGAGCCTTGAAGTGGAGGAAGCTCTCTGCTCCAGAGAGAGAGGGAGTGAGGCCTAGATGGAGTGGAGTTGCAGTTTGTCTCCAGTTAATACGTTTTGATGTTCATACCTGAGTTACCTGAAGTGGGTTGATCCCGAGAGACGGCGCGCCTTCAGTTGGGTCACCTGTAAAGAAGAGAAGACAGATAAGAGGCAAGAGAAGGAGGGGAGGAAGTGTAGGTTGGAAGGAAAGAAAAGAGAGAGAGAGAGAGAGGTACTTACCTGTTAGCCGCTCCGGGTGACGTTGTTGTTGAGTGTAAAAAGAACCTGTTTTTGTAACCAAAGTAAGAAACTTCATGCTGAAACATGAATGCAAGTAAAGACTGTGTTCTCAACATACCTGTGTCATCCCCTTGGTATTATTTACCGGGAGCCGCGTCCCTAGATTCCCCCTTAAGGCAAGACTCGTCCCCCTCCACCCACATCACAGACCCTCACAGAATGCATGCTTTTAAAGTGGCAGCCACTATTCGCGGCTGCATATATCTCCCCCCACTGTCCCCAAACACCCTCCCACACCCCCAGAAGACCCCCCAGTCCCTCCAAGCACCTTCCCACCCACCTAGGAGGAACGGACCTGCATTACCTGACCTGCTCATTCAGATAACAAGTGCAGGCTGGTAGCTCTTTAAACTTTAAAGAGCTGCCAGCTGGCCTTCTTTACCCAAATCAGCTTTTCTACCCAAGTCAGAAGCCCAGGGGAACAGTATGTTCTTTACCTGGGACATACTTTACCCAGGGCATTCGTTACCCAAGGTAACACTGTACTGCACACACCCTACGTGGGGCTGTCTCTGAAGATGGTCCAGAAACTCCGGCTAGTGCAAAATGCAGTGGCTCATGAGGTTGGTGGGTTTCATCAGTTCAACTCAGTCTGGTCAATGCTCTGGCAGCTACTCTGGCTGCCCATTCCCTTCTGGGCTGAATTCAAAGTGCTGATCCTGAATTTAAAATCCTATACAATTCAGGTCTGGGGTATCTGAGGGACTTCCTTCATTCATACAAATTATCACTTAAGATCATCTGGAGAGACCTTGCTGATAGTGCAAGGAGGTGAGGGGTATGGCAGTTAGGAGCAGGGCCTTTTCAGTGGCTGCTCCCCAGTTATGGAATTCCCCTGGAATTAAGAACAGCTCCCTCTCTACGGAGCTAATGGAGCCTTAAGACATTTTTATTTACAGAAGCTTTTAATTAGTGCCAAGTTGTGAGGGTATGATTTTTAACTGTTTTTATCTTATTTTAGGGTGTGGTGCTGTTTTTAGATGTTCTTAATTGTTCTTAACTTTTAAATTAATGTGATGTGTTTTAATTTATTATACTAATATGTTGTTAGCCGCCTTGACTCCTGCTTGCGGGAGAAAGGTGAAATACAAATTTGATAAGTGAGTGAGTAAATCAGTAAGTAAGTAAATAAATAAATATCCCCAGTTAGAAGACCATATTAAAAACAAGCAGACAGCAGTAAAATAACCTATCAATAACAGCCATCTAAATAAAAAAGGCCTCACTGGAAGGATAGTAGTGAGAAGGATTTCCTTAATTCAGTGGGGAGGGAATTCCATAAGGTGGGTGTCACCACTGAGAAGGCTGTTTCTAGCCACCATCCCTCTAATTTCTTTCCAGTGGCATTGCTAATGATCATGTAGCCCGGTGCAAAGCTCAGAACGTTACTCCAGAAGTGATGCCATCCTTAGGTATTTTTAAAAAGAAAATTGGGGGAAAAACTGCCTCCTGCTCAGCAGTTTACTACTTATTTGTTCAGCTAGTGGCATAGTTAAAGCTCCATTTTGCTATCTGGAGTTGAAGAAGATTTTGTTGTCCGTCCGTCCCTGCCCCCTCTGCAACAACAAAATCAAATTGAGTTTTTTAATAAAATGAAAATTGTGTCCCCTGTTGGTTAGGGAAACTGTGCTGGGGCAAAGAGGAATGGTTATTCTCTCCCTACGAAATATAAGAGGAGCAACACTAAGATGTGCCTGTATACCCAGTAAGCATGGGTTGCTATATAATGATATAAATACAGTGGTGCATTGTTAGAAGAACACAATTCGTTCCAGAAGCATGTTTGTCTTACAAAGTGTTCTTCTTACAAAGCGTTTGTCTTACAAGGTACCACTGTATATAGAAACGAGAGCTGATTATTAACACCTTATTAATTCCATACAGTATCAGAATTGCATCTCACTGGCTTTCAGTGCGATCACTATCACGGGAATGATTTCAGTTAAGAAAATCCACATGGTTGATGGTGTCAAAAGCCTCTGAGAGTTCCAAAAGGACCAGTTAGGATGCACTCCCTCGGTCAAGTCCTTGTAGAATAAAAAGTATATACAAAGTATATATGTGAAGTATTTTGCACTGCATACATTATATGCAAAGTACAATTCTACTCTTAATATGGAATACTATTTAACAATAGAATGAAACATGGAATCATAGAATCATAGATCTGGAGGGGATCTAATAGTCCAACTCGGATCCACTGAGCTGTGCTCTGGTCTCCTTCAGAGGGCTTTCTGAATATAGACAGTCATACATCTGCCCACTCCCTCTGTGGGCTTCAGAATGGCCCACAGTGGGGGAAAAAGCACCCATGGAGACCCTTTTGGTCTCTCTGTCTCTGTACGAAAGAGCTTATGAAATGGTTTGAGGATCATGCTCTCTCAATGTGTTAGAAAGTGTTTATGAATGGATTTGAATTCATTTTTGTAAATTTATTCAAATTTGAAGTGTAAATGAATTCTTTTTTCTTCTGGCTCCTGACACAGTATCGGAAAGATGATGTGGCCCTCCTGCCAAAAGGTTTAGAGATCCCTTGCTTAAAAGTGGTGAATATCATAGATTTGCTTGTCTTTGTTATTCAGTATCAGCGGGGAGTCTGAGAACAGATCCCCTGAGGATACCGAGGCGAGGAGTCACCTGTATTCCAATTAACATTTAGTTGTTAAGGTATATGGGAGCTGAGAGATTAAGAAGGGCCTTGAGCTGAAGCACAACAGGAGGAACTTGAGTTCTTTTGTCAAAAAAAGGAAGAACTATCAAGATTTTCTGAAAGAATCAGCATCTTCAGACCTCAGCTCAGTATGATCCAACAAAAGGTCCCTTTCATGAAACATTTCTCCTTATGGGGTTTTAAAAAGGAATCCCTGCTGGAGTAGCCTGGCAATTGTGTCCATATTGCACAGTTCAGTACATCATACAGAAATGGGTGGTTCTGTATGTATAAATGAAGAATGTTCAGGTGACATGCACAATGTTTTCAGGCATAAGTGCTATTCTAACTGGTGGCCAAGAACAGATATATCGTATTTACTCGAATATAATGCACCATCAAATATAATGCGCACCCTATACTTATAATCAAAATACTGCATTTACTCAATTTTAATTAACATCAAATATAATGCGCACCTTGATTTTGGAGACTAAATTCAGCTGAAAAAGATGAGCATTATATTTGAGTAAATACAGTATTCAGAACCGATGGCCTTGCAGGACTTCATTGCAGGACTTCATTTTCGAATCAGTCCAAGGTCAGTATGTTTGGTGCTTGGAGCTGTGATCTGCGCTTCAGGTTGTGGAGCTCAAAAAAATGCATTGACTTCGTGTGGTCCAGTGTCAGATGGCAGGAGGTCATCATTGCAATTTGTTGCAAACTCTCCAAACGTCATCTTGGCAGCCATTTCAAATGGGATATTTATGCCACCGAGACAGGAAATTATACAAATGCTCTTCACGCAGAGGACCTAAACCCATTTCCAATAGCCTAGATCTGAAGGACATCAAAATAAAAAAACAGCCCCACACCACTGTGGAAACGGAGCAAATCCACTGACTTGGAAGGAGCTTATGTCCTCTTTATGGAGAACATGGGATGCTGGAATGAACTGATACTGTCAATAAACAGGTACCTTTATATAAAAGAATCTTTTTAAAGAAGAAAAATTGTGCAACAAGGTGGGATTGAGGCCTGCTAATTAAGCTACAAAAACTCATAACCAAGACATAAATTATGGAGCTATATTTAATCACATAAAAGAAAAAAAGAACTTGTCAGGTTTAAAGTTTTTCCCAATATAACACATTCAGTGTATTCAAATATTTTTGAAGTCTATATGTTGGCAATGTGCATACATTTTGTTTCCTTTTGGTATTTCACCCGCCTTTCACTGCCTAGCTTCACCTTCTGTTTCTCATGATTATGAGAAAGCTGTAACCTTTGGATCTGAAAACTCTCAACAGAAGGGTGTTTGAAATGAGCTTGATGCTTATACGCTAATTAAAATTCTCTTATTAAAGGGGACTGGCCCCATTAGAGGAGGTAAGCAGAATTGCCCGCTTCTATCACTTCCACCAGAATCTCCATTCTAAGGTAAAGTGATGTTTATCTCCCCATTGCACCATGATGGGGAGGGGAACTGGCATTTTAATGTGCACATAGAAAGGGTAGGTAGATGATTCTGTCCACACATCAAACCTGGAGTGCAACCAAGCTGCAGTCCTATACCAGAGTTGACCAACCTTCCAACTTTAGGGCTCCTGCACTTTTAACAATTGTGCAGACAAGGGATTTCCAACAGGTGCAGCTCATTATCTGAGCTGTAAAGTTCAAAGGTTGGCCATCTCTACTATACACATAGAAGGTACTGAATTCAGTAGGATTCCTAAGTAAACATGCATAGGATTACATATTAACATAGTTCTTCTGAGTCACTGGAAAACACTTTCCCCCTCAAGATACAAAAGGAACAATATATTTGAAAAAAGACATTTCCTTGAAGGCCAGCATCTTTGATGCATCCTCATTCATAGGATAGGGTTGGTCCAAACATTTTGGTAAGAGGGACATATCATATTGCATTACCAAATTGTGCATAACTAACACTATGTTGGGTTCTGGGGAAAAGTTAGTTTACATTTCAAATTTGCATAAATGAATACTTTGAAGATGGAACTTATGTGAATGAAATAATTTTATTGTACTTATTTATAATACTCATGAAAACTATAATACAGATCTGCTGAACAACATGTGAGCTATGAGCTGTTTACCACACATCTCTCACACAGTGAAAACACACAAACTAAGTCAGAAACACATGGAGATATAAGCTGTTCAGTCACAAAGAATGCCCAGGGAAAAGCAGAAAACACATAGAGAAATGAACGGATGAACTTGGGACAATTATGATAGAACCTGGCCAGTGTGTGCTCTAACAGTCTCTGTGGTTGGTCTATGTAACTCCCTGCCACAGGATGTGGTGATGGAATCTAGCCTCAATGTCTTTAAGAAGGGATTGGACAAATTCCTAGAGGAAAGGACCATCACAAGTTACAAGCCATGTACATGTGGACAACTTCAAAATGCCAAATGCAGGGGAGGGCACCTACATGCAAGTGTCTTGTGTGCTCCCTGAGGTATCTGGTGGGCCTTTGTGTGATATAGGAAGCTGGAGTAGATGGTCCTTTGGCTTGATCCAGCGGAGGCTCTTCTTATGGAAGGCTTAGCTCATTGGAGACTGGGGGCTCCATATGGACTGAATTGTGGGATCCCGAGGGCACAAATGGTCCGTAGGTGTGGATTTGCCCACCCCTGGGATAGGATACTGCTGATCGTAGTTCAAGCCCAGCTGAAGTAAGCGTTATTTAAAAGTTATTTCAAAGAAATATTGCATTTTAGTGGTTCTCAGTCGCATCAGTCTGATCCAGTGCACATCTACACTGACACAGCAATGCTGATACTGTACGGCCAAGCTTCAATCAAAGGATGTCAAACATGTCAATCAAAGGATGCCAAAAGTCTGAAGAATGTGTGACAGAGAGCATTTGTGCCTGTACATGTTGGCATTTGACAGGATTCACCATGAGTAAATTTATTAGCACTTTAGAGGTGTTTAAGGAGATTGGATTACAACCTAAATCTTACAGAACGCAATGGGGTAAAGAAAAAAAACATACTGTTTTCAAATACCTTTATTAGGCAAAGTCTGAGTTTCCATCATGACTTGACTATTCAGTTCTTGTGCTTAGATATTCATAAAAGGTTCAAGAGTTGATTTGCTCCAAGCAAATATAAAGTGCCAGCAAGGGCAACTTTTATTCTTTCTTTTGAAAATACTCAGTTGCTTTTATGAGATTTGCAAAAAATGGCAAACCCATAAAAGATCAAGGAATGATCTTGAGGGAAGGAATGAAAGATTAAGCAGCAGATGAGATAATAGACAAGATAATTACACAGCATTAAAGCCTCAGATTTATTTTTAAGACATTTAAGCTCTTTTTAGAAAAGCCCTTGCTAACTTTTGTGAAACTAAAAAAAAATGTCCTCACTGGTGAACATAAATGAGGGAAAATGCAAATATCAAACCACAGCACTCATTTCATCAGGTAGCAGGCATTTGAGTGAAGCCAAGTCTACTATATGGCAATGGAAAGGAGTGCAAATTTCAGAATGGGGTCAAATAATCACCTAGTTCCCTTGTGCAATATGCATATTGATAGGACTTGTGGCATGATGGTGGTTGGCTTTGACCTTGCTTTATGCAACTACTTCTGAAGAGCATCTCTCCATACACAGAGACAGTTCGTATGATTGAGAATGCCTGAACAGTAGAGCTTCCAATCATATGATGAGCTCTTTCCACACAGATAGCTATATTTAAGTTTCATTCATCTGTGCACAATCAACTCATGTAGGAGGCAGTGTCACTGTGAGGCTCTACTCACAAATACACGCATTTGGTAGAACATGTACAAAGAATATCTGTACATACAGGTAGATCATAGAATCTTAGAGCAGGAAGAGACCTAATAGGAAATCTAGTCCAACCCCCTGCCTGTAGCAGGAAATCCTTCTGGAGCAGTGATTTTCAACTCTTTCATCTTGTGAAATACTGGCAAGGTGCTGAAGTTGACAAGGCAAACCATGCTGCTGGTAGAGGGCTGAAATCCTCCACTCTAAACTCCTGTGGCACACCTGAGGATCGTCCCTGGCATACCCGGTATGCCATGACACAGTGGTTGACACAATGCCATGATCACTTGAGCAGGGAAGGCCAAACATTCAACTTTAGCACTCCTAGACCTTTAACATATGTGTAGAGGAGGGAATTTCAACAGGTGCAGCTTGTCCTCCCACATATCACCATTTGTACCTGCTGAAATTCCCTCCTCTACACACTTGTTAAAGGTCCAGAAGCCCTAACGCTGAAAGTTTGGATATCCCTGTGAGGCAGAGCATGGATGGATCTCACTGTGAAGTCTT
Source organism: Cryptoblepharus egeriae (assembly GCA_030015325.1). Taxonomy (NCBI): domain Eukaryota; kingdom Metazoa; phylum Chordata; class Lepidosauria; order Squamata; family Scincidae; genus Cryptoblepharus; species Cryptoblepharus egeriae. The sequence goes on from JAREYC010000002.1 coordinate 169,350,751, forward strand.
CTCTCACTGGATACAAACAACTAAAATGCCTGGTGTGCAATCCTAACCAATTTTCTTGCTTCAGGATGAGGATAATGCAACTTCCAGGTAAGAGAACAAATGTTGCCTTATCTTGAGGAGGCTTCTGTGAGTGCCCCCCCCCACACTCCAGGATGCATCACATGCCCCTGGCATAGCTATGCCAGTGCTGGAACATTGGTCAAGTTTATGCCCCTAGACATTCTAGTGATCATGTCAGGGGCACAGTCTGCCCACAAGACTGGCCCACGCATGAGTCAGTTGTGTCAGGCAGCAGATGGGAAGTGGGTTCTTATTTCTATCAATCCACTTATCTTCACTGCTTCTGCTCCCCATCACATGTCCTTGACTGGAAAAGGAACAGGGCATGACAGGAACAGACTAGCAACTGATCAGAAAAGGGAAGGAGCATGAATAAGGGTAGCAGCATTAGGTATGCCACTTCAGATACCAGGAGATCTTGCTACCAGGAGATCTTGGGTCAGGCTTGCTGCCATTACAATGTCACACTCTTTCTTATTCATTAAACAAATAAGGTTGGATAAGGCTGGCTAGAGTTTCTCAATCAGGTATACTGAAGAAAAAAAACTCTTGGGCCGTTCCATTATTCCTGGAAAGAAGATTCTGAATCACATCCCCACAGCTTTTTCTGTGGATTCCCATCTTTCTTCCCTTCTTGTTCAAATGTTATATAAGAGTACTGATTGTACTGGTGTTTGACAGAAGATTATTGAGATTGTATAAATAAAAGGTGTCTCTTACAGGTTGCCCTGCTACTTGTGACTGATTCTAAGGGCAATGCTTATCCCATTACAGGGCCCAAGAGCCAGTCCAAGGACGCCTCTGTGGCCATGTGGCCAGCAGGACTAAACACTAAAGTGCACAGAAAGCTGTGACCTCCACACCAAAGTGATACCTATTTATCTACTTGAATTTGCATGCTTTCAAACTGCTAGGATCTATATCAGCATTACACTACCATTCAGCTTTCTAATCTGCTTCACATTCAAGCCAGGTGCTAGTCTAATTAGCCTATTTAGTGATGGGGAATGATTTATTTCTGGAGCAGAAATAGATGAAGGTAAGCTTACAGAACCAATATACAGATATGAGTAAAGTTACAATGGTTTCTACAGTGGAAGTAAGTAACAAAGAGAAAGGGCATTGGTCATAAATAGTCCGGCTATCAATTGAGGTTCAAATCCTATCCATTTAGTATAATGGGAATTACTTCTTAGTAGACAGGTATAGGATTGGGCTCAGTGCCATCTAGGAGTACTTCAAATCCTTTCACGCCGGGAATTTGTCATTTCAATTATGCTTCTCAATATGCAGAACTTGTTCCAAAATATGTTGTACTGTAATTTTTGGGGGGGGAGCATTCTTATTCCTGCATGAACACGTCATTCTTTAATGACACTTTTATAATGTAACACTGTAGGAGTAGTGGGTTTGAATACACATTTGATGCTCTGACAACACTTTGCGGAATATGAAAACACATTCTGGAATGGGTGCTCAAATCACTTCCACTCTGTTGAAAATATTATCTCTCTCTTCCTCCGCAGAAATGCCACATTGTTTGCAGACAGGTCCAGTCCCAGGCCACCCCTGCTTGAGGTGACACTGAAACCTGATGAACCCATGACTTTCTCTCTCCTGTCAGCACTTAGACAGCAATTGCCCTATATGTCCTTCCCTTCCCTTTTCCCTAGCAAACCGGGCTGCAGGAGTTCTCTCATCCAGGTTCTCTTTCTCAGCCAGCTAGGAAAATGAATAGCCAGAAAGAGGTGGTCAGTACCCAATGAAAGGTGAAGCTGTGGGTGAGCACAAGGTCTGAGTGGTATTTATGAGTGGGCTGGTATTGAATACAGAGCATCGTGAATAACCATATCGACCTTCTGAAGCCTTCACAGAATGAAGGCAGACAGTCTACATCAGGGGTGTCCAACACGAGGCCCGGGGGCTGCATGCGGCCCAGCACAAGGCAGTCCTCCTGCAAAGCTGGCCACCACCATTGGAAAAACCAGCTTTGTGGCAGCAGCCATTTTCAGATTTTGCGTGCTTCTCTGTGCACTGCCCTGGGTGGCCACCACAAAGCTGGTCTGGGCTGCCAGGCTCCTCTCCCTACTTCCCTTCTGGCACTCAGAGCACTTCAGGTCCCTGCAGACCTTGCAGCGCTCGCTCATCCACAACCCCCAAAAGCAGCCTCAGCCTCTATCCCAGCTGCTGCCTGCTGCCCTTGAGATCTACTCAGAAGTAAGCCCCGTTAAAATCAATTAGGCTTACTCCCAAGTTGCAGTCTGAGAGCACAATGATGCTTAGGATGGGCTGTGATCCTCTCCAAGTTTAACCTTGGAGATATGCGGCAATCCTAACCATGTCCACTCAGAAATAAGGCCCACTGTACCCAATGGGTCTTACTCCCAGGAAAGTGTACTCAAGATTGCAGCATATCTCCAAGGTTAAGCTTGAAGAGGATCACAGCCCGTCCTATGCATCATGCCTCCTCAGAAGTAAGCAGCATTAAAATCAATGAGACTTACTCCAAGGTTTAAAAAAATGTAGGACAAAATATAGGACATCCTACATTTTGTCCTACATTTTTTTAAAAAAGTTGTTAGTGTTTATGTGCGGCCCAAACAAACTCGTCTTCTTTTAATGCAGCCCAGGGAAGCTGAAAGGTTGGATACCCCTGGTCTACATGTTGTGGAAGTGATTGGAATCCTTTGCCTTTAAAAAAAATGCCTGCAGTGAATGAAGGTGTGTTCAAACCATTTCCTCAGCACTGGGTAATTTTATCTTCATTTCTCATTTCCAGCTAATACCCATATGAAGGTAGGTTGACTGAGGAGACTGCAAAACAGGAACTGGAACTTTCCCAGTGTGGCTGAACTGTGCAGACAATCACACCAAAGATCTCGAGTGGAACAGATGGGAGAGGGAGGGATGGCAAAATATTTTTAAAAACTCTTGCTTTGGCATCCTTTCGCCTTCTGAAACCCCATATCGATGTCTTGTTTTCCCTCCTGACTCAAGAGCACATTTGTAAGTTGGAACATTTTGTATTGTCAGCTTGTCTGTTTACTCTCCTTTGCTTTCCCAGAACCAGACGTTCTGCCGGACACGTTCCATTCTGACACAGACCAATCCTGCCTTTGACACAACTCTGGCTCCTGCGATGCACCAGCCCTAAAGTTTTGAGGATGTGCCATAAGGGATAGTTTGACTTACAAAGTCTTCTTTGCAGATTAGTGTTATACATCGATGGAGATAAAAATAACCATAACAAGAATGTATTGTATAAACCTTAGTAAAGGCTGTAAAAACAGTCAAAAGAAATCAATTAGAGTCACCATGGCAACAACAAACAATGTTGCATGCGAGAAGGAATGAAAAATAAAACAAGGAACCGAGCAAAACAAATCATGCTTACACCGGTTGAGATCGTAAAGCATTTTGCAATCCATGCGACATGGAAACATGGAATTTTCGTCCAGTTATGATGAAATGAAATGTCAAAGACAGACATGGTTTTCACTTTCAAAGACAGTGACACGGCTTCAGTGCAGACTGAGATCTCAAATATTATTGATGAAGTTCAATTATGAATAGAAGGTTAAAAAGATTTTTCCCCAGGAATAAAAAGATCAATAGGGGAGAATTGTAACATGGCTCTCTAATGATTACCCCATATTATTTCAGATTATTTAGTGTTTCATCTCTTAAAAGAGATTAGAAGGAATGGAAAAGTATATAAAATGTTCATCTACCAAGAGTCATGAGGTTGAATTTAATCAAATTTGAGCAGTGCTCACTCTGAAAATAACATTTGGGGATGTCCCCACTTGGGACTTTTCCAGTTTCAAATTTTCATGTACTTTAGTGTCATCGAATTGTTCCCAAACTGGAATTTTTGCGACTCAGGTCTGAGTCATTTGACTCACATTCCCAACACTGCTAATGGCTGTGGAAAGCTGAGGACAGTGAATGACAAGAGGTAAGTCACATTTTTACTCCTTGGAGTATGAATTCACAAGAAGAGCATGCAAAAATAACAAGGATTGACTGTATTTCTGTTGGGAGTTCCATTGTTGCTAGCAAATAGCTGCTTAAGATTAAGCGATTATATATAATCAAGGATGTGCAGGTTGTTCAAAGCCTGTTAGGAAGATCATCTTCAAGAATGAATTGTAGATGAATGTTCTTTGCTGTAACAGAATAACATATCTACCTCTCTGGAATTTGTCAGTAGAATTAAGCAGAAAGAACTCGAGTAATAATGTTTCTCACATAGCTGTCACGGTGAGACATCTCATATCCAGGTCTACCTTCTCTCCAATTATGGCTGGTACAAGTAGCCAGAATATTACTGTCCCAGTTAAAGAGGCAAAAAATATATCTGGCAATTGACACATGCACAGGATGTCCTTACAGTGACAGACACCAAGACAGAAATGAAACTTCAGCAGAAGATTGAAGTTGGATGAAAACAATGGCCCTTGTATGATAGAAGTCAAAAGACAAGCAGAACTGGGAGAAGAGAAGCCAGAATGATAGTGAAGGTGCGAGAGAGTATTAATGTGAACAATTACTTGATCGTTCATTGCTCTTGGTAATTCTCCGTTGTTAAAATGTGGCAGGTTTTTTCATATTCTACCCTATAAACAGCTTGCGTTGCCTGTCAAAAAGGATCCAAGACTACTCAACTGTTCTGAATTTACCAGGTGTCATTCAAAAATGATTGCCAGAGCCCTGTTCACAAGATAACCTCCCTGCATTCAATACCGCCTCGGGTAGGAGGCTCAGGAGCAGCTGTTGCTGAACATCTAGATTTGGACACAGCATTGTCCCACACTGTATCAAATTAGTGAACTCCCAAGCTGCCTTTTTCCCACGATGTTTTTCAAAATGGACAAAGTTATAAATACGTATATATTTGTTTGATATGTATATATCGAATTGACCGAAGGTGTTTTCTGGTGATTGTATGAGTTTATCCCTCATACAAGCAACATAACTGAGCAAGCAACATAATTTTGTTTTGTGTATACCATTTGGCATGTACCTGTGTGTGCCAGAACAAATGACAATAAAGGTTATCTTATCTTAAATCCTCTGAATGTCCAGTTCACCCCCCAACATCTGGGAATATATCCAGTGGCTGCAATCCCGCTTTCTACCTTTATTGAACGACAGCAATTTCTTGCTAATAGGGCTATAGATTTTGCACATAATGCTCATCAATTTTGAACTTCAGGTTTTAATAGCACTTTCCTATGCATGCCTACTCAGAAGCAACTTTCTTTTTATTCAATGGGGCTTTCTCGAGGAAAGTGTATATAGAACAGAGTGGCCATATGTTTTTCCAGGATATCTCCTCTTCATTGACTCCTTTTCCTTATGAGCAGGCATAGGGAGATGTAGTAATTTTAAATTTAATAATAAGTAATCTATTGTTTAAATTAACTACATGAAAGCAATATAAATGATTGTTTTTAGCTTTTATGTTGTCATTCCTACATTTTTCTTGAGTGTTCTATATTTGGGGGATTCCTTGTCCCCTTTTGCAGTCATGACATCTGGTTATCCTGATACAGGATTGCAGTCTAAAACTATTCACACCCTCCAACCAGCAGTCAGCTGCTAACCACAGCCCTTCTGTGGTTCCAGCTGATCTGCACCCACAAACCATGTTTCAATGTACAGAACTGAGACTGCGATTTCATATATGATGCTCATGGGTCTCAGAACTCTGATATAGACTGAAATTACCCACATGGAGATGGGCACTAAACAGAATTTAGACCTTGTTATGATCTCCTGCTTAATCCTCACAACCCCCTTCCATCTCCATCCACAGCATGTACTTATTGCTATTGGATGACTATAGTGATAGCACAGTGGGCCTACGTTGCCAGAAGTTGTGGACTCTTCCAATTTAAAGAGAAAATCAATGCCATCTGTTCTGAAGCTAAAAGGGGAAGTGCAAGACCATCCAGAGGGATATTGAAAAATACTGCCTGTTGTACCAGTTTCAGCATTAGCAAATAATATACTAACTAACCTTCTGTGTGTCAACTGATAGCACACTGTTTCACATGCTTTGGAATTACACATGCTCTGGAGTTCATGCCCACTGATCTCTCCTGTTTATTTGTCTCATGGAAACAAACTTTTATAAGGGAAGGCATGCAAGATTCAGCATTCCCTGCCATATTGTAGAAAATAAGGCCAGCAACTTTGTGGGGCGGGGGGGAGAACTGGGAGATTGGAATGTACTCTGCCAGGATCAGCGAAACAACAAGTGCAGCTCCACATACAACCAGCACTCTAAAGATTATAGGTTACTGAAGAGCGTTGTGCTCTCAAACAGAGAGGGAAAAAATGAAGGAGCACTTAACGGGGAGGAGAAGGACGAGATGGGGTAGAGATGGAACAAGTGGAAGCTGGAGTCCGCTGATGGGTTTAGATAGCTTGCTTTTTTTGTCTAGTGACTGCTTTTCGTACATCTCCTCGAGTTCTCTCTGTGTCAGGGAGAGAAGCAATTTGAATCAGAGAGAACAAAAATGAAATAAACAGAAGTGCGAAAGTGTCTGTGTTAACCTGCAGAATGTTGCATTGCTTAAAAGAACTCCCTGGATGCACAGCAGGGTTACTAGACCATCAGCAGTTGCCAAAAATAAAATAGAAAGCTGATGGGAAACAAATCAGCAATGGCCGCAGCAACTCAAATGTCTTTCCTTGGATTTGGAGTTAAATCCGCACCAAGGCTCCAGGTGAGGAAGGATGAATTTAAAAATATAAAACTAGCTACTACACTGATTCATTTTTTTCATTTTATTCCACATGTAAGAACTGCAGACTTAGCTGCTCACAATTTAAAGATACTATAAAATCTGCACAATTAAAGGAGCAATGCAATCCTAGACATGGTCATGGAGAAGTGTTTGCTTATTGTCTATTATAGGGCTTATGTTTTAGTCATGTGTTTAGGATTGTAGGCTATTCACTCTTACCAGGAAGTAGGCTTTATTTATTATAATGGACTTACTTCTGAGTAGACAGGCATAGGATTGGGCTTTAAACAAATATTATGTGCGTTCACACTAGGCTGCAATCCTAACCTCTGCTAAGGCCAGCCTAAGCTCTGGCATAAGTCCTGTGCCGACCTGGGGATGTCACAAAAATGACACTTCTTCCCCACTCCTGTGAGGGGTTAGGCCAATGTACAGACATACACTGACTCCCCCACAGCATCACTGAAAGAGAGGCCAGGTGAATTAAACCAGCCTAAAATTCTTAGGCACAAAAATGCCAAATTAGTCTTATTATTACCATGATGCTAGACAAAACACTGAAAAGCTAAGGGAATGCTATTAGCCTCATACTGCAGCTATGGCTCTTTGGAGGTCTCAAATGGAGGTCTCAAACTGAGGAAATAAGATCTAGGGTGCGACAATGTTGCCGGATCCACCCCCTCCCAACTCTTTTCACTTTCTCCCACTTTGGTTTCTTCCTCCTTTCCACTCACTTACACCCACTCACCCCAAAACTCCCACTCCCTTCCTTAAACCCTTGGGGGCACCAAGCTGGTCATTGTCGTCTGGCTGGTACATCTTGCCATTTCTGACACCAGCTCAGTCACACACTACAGCAGAGATAATCAAACCTCAGCTCGGGGGCCAGATGCAACATGTGGTGAGTCTCTAACTGGCCTGCGGCTAGCCTTTGCTCCCATAAAAGCCTCTGATCCAGTTGACCAAACTAGAGCTGTGATGGTGGAGTGGCGGTCCACTGAAAAGTGTGGTTTAATTTTGTACTTTGTGTTGGTGCTTGCAGCAATCCTGGAAATTTGAGCCCATTTATTTATTAATCTAACTTCCAACTCTTATTTATTTAAATTTTATATTTAAATTTTTTCCAGCCCTCAACACAGAAATTTGACCTGGCCCTTTGGCCAAAAACCTTAGAGAACCCTGCATTATAGAGTGGCCTGTTTTATAATGCTGGTGCAACCTGAGCATAGGATTGAGCTGTATCACTGCAATTCTATATCCAGTTAACTTGGAGTAAGTCCCATTGAAAACCGTGATGCTTATGTCTGAGTAAACATGCATAAGATCCTGCTACTAGAGAATTCACAGCAGGTCAGGTTCAAACAAGAGGTCACCACACAGTCCTATGCATGTGGTTAGTACCATTACTACTCTGTGGTTAGTACCACTGACTTATGTGAGACTTACACCCAGGCAAATGTGCAGAGGAGTACAGTCTTCTACACAGGTGGAAATGTTGGTGGAAATGACATTTCACCTGTGCATATGAGGCTGCCACTGTAGCCATGTGCACAGGCCAGTGAAGAAGCCACCATTCCTATGTGCAGTGAGTGGGCAATGAGAAAAACAGGAAAGGTTCTGGGTGAAAGTGGGGAGGAACCAAGATGGGTAGGGGGATGAATCTGGAGCAGTGGCTGATACTAAATTTTATTCTCTCTCTTGTAAACCCCCTGCCGTAAAACCCCTGCCTTTTTCCCCCTCCTCAGAAATACACCACCAAAAAAGGTGGCAGCAGGCATAGCTTTGTGGTTAAGCAGAAGGCTGCCAGAAGACTGCTAAGCAGGAACAGAATGGGTTGAATTTTGGACAGGAGACTGAAAAGCTGATAACGCTTGGAAGGCATTTCATGATGCCAGATGTGATTGCCATGCCATGACGGATTTCATCTGGAAGAGTTCTACATGCTGTCCATAAAACAACGACCTTCTTCACAGGGTTGCTGTGAGGCCAAAGGAATAAAAGCTTTGTAAGGCACTTTGGGCATTTGCTTTAGCATGGGAAAGGGGGCATAAATCTTTTAAGGAAATATTTAAAATAAAATACTTCTGAGGGAGCTCTGAGGCACTGGGAGGTATGCAGAAGTAAGGAAAAAATATTTGTATTTACTTCAATCTGCTTTTCTGTTTTGCCCCCAAACATACAATTAACATGCATGCATTTTGGCCCAGAAAACAAGTTTCAAAGTTGGGGGAAGAAGTTTCTTTTGCTGTTTTTGGCATGAGTGATCCAATTCTGGCAAATCTCCTTCATGCATAATATCTGATGACCCTCCATCAAAACTAGAGATAATGATATTGCATATGAGAAATGGAATATCTCCTTATACTACTTTCCTTAAGGTTTGGACTTTGGGGATTAGCATTTTCTAATAAAAGCTGTCCACACCATCCAAACAGCTGCTGGTAATTTCAAATGCTAAATCCATCTCACTCTTTTTACTATAGCACTGCTCCCAACTCAATGACTGAGATTAAAAGATTTAAATGCATAATCCTTTCCTAGCTGAATCAGAAGTACCAGTTCTGGTGTGTTTCATGTCAAATTCAATCAAAGATCTGTTATTGGAGGCTGCTATTGAAAACTCTCCTATGCTTGCCATTGCAGCCTGGGTAAATATTATTCCCCATCATAAAAGCATCTGATCATCTGCATATTTTGAATACTCCACAAACCATGTAGGGGAAAAAATACACAGTATTTGTTGAACTGAGTGAAATAATACTAAAAGCTGCTCTTAGGCTGTCCATAGTTCTATAAGCAATATCCTTAAATAAAGTTTAAAATGTGATCAGGTCTGAGAAGCAATATTACTGTAGTTAGAATGAAGTTGATTCATCAACAAACAAAGCAATTAACAAACAAAAAAGTTAAGAGGAAATTGTACATCATTTGTCCTGAGACAAGATAGGATAGATACCATGGCATAAATAATAATTCCCAGGGAAAAAAATCTTCTGGAAATGACCTATTAGATAAGAGTGGAACTAATTGCCACCAATTCCAGTCCCCCCAGCAATATCAAGCATCACTGAGAAATCCAGAAGTAATGGCACTGTTACAATCCACTATTTTTCTCCTGAATAGATAAGTGGAGTGAATTCAACTCGCCTTCCTCTGGTCGCACATACTTTTATCCACTGCTTTTATCCCTTTTATCCACTGCTCTTCGATGAATAATACCACTTCTTCACGTATATGGATGATGTTACAACTAGCCCTGTGATATGTCAGGTTTACTGTAAACACACACTTATTCAGGTGGTAAGGGGGAAAAAAATCTCCAGTCCTGGGAAAAAATTTGACACCCATGGATAATTTCTGACAAATTCTACAAGCAAATGTTTCCTTTTATTTCAAAGGGATCCCATAGAAGAAAGGGTTGATAGCCTCTGAGTTAGTGGAAGGTTGGCAGCCAAAGCAGCCTCTATGAGCTGGACCAACCAAAGATGCAAATTACAGTATATGCTGAAAGGACCCTGGTGGAGTAAATAGCACTACTGAGCAGCCATTGGCTTTTGGGGACAAGGAGAGGTGTTCCCTGGAAAGGGGTTGGATGTTGGAGGGACAGGCTGAAGCCTCCTCTACTACTGGATCCCATCCTCTGTGTCAGGCTGAAAAGCCTGACATGGAGTTACTTCTCCAGACTGTGATGCAAACTTAACATGGTGGTTACCTACTATGTTTTGTATCACATATCACCACCAGGGTCCAATGGATCTTGTACCATAGCTTTATACATATAATGAATAAATGTTGCTTCAAGTTTTAGTATGGGACTGTGTAGGAAGTTACTATTGTGTTTTTTTAATGGAATTTATTATTATTGGATAAGAACTCATGACTTTTTTTACTGCTAATTAGACAGTTATAAATCCGTAAGCATGAATTTTGTATCACCGATCACTTCCAGGGGCCAATGGACCCTGTACTATAGTTTGGTACATATAATAAATAAATGTTGCATTGAGTTTTGGTATAATTATTTTTATTGTGAAATATTGTGAAATTATGAATTTTAATTATAATTTTAGCAGAAACAGAATCCTGTGACTTGCAGTTTGATGAGTCATAACAGAGAAAAACCAGTGAAGAGCAACATGGGTCTGATGGACCCTGCCAGTATTCGATGCTATAATTTGAATTAACAGAAAAAAATGTATAGAAAAAAATTCAAAAAATTCATGCTTTTGGATTTATAACTGTCTGAGGGCACAAACCAGAGTAACTACAGGAACACATAAAAGACATTATGTGCACCCGTAGTTACCTCACCACCTAGTGAAAACGTATGGGAAATTCATATTGCATTCCAAAGTAACTTGTTCATATTCCAGAGCAAGGACTCCCCGTAGTTACTCTGGATTTCACCCTAATTACCAGTTTAAAAGTCACAAGTTCTTATCAAATAATAATAATAATAAATTCCATTTTAATAAAACACAACACTAACTTCTGACAGGTTCCCAGGGACCCTGAAGGTAGTAAGGGGATTAAGTAGCCCCCATAGGTCTGAGCTCTTTTGTTCATCCCTCAAGAAGGCCCAGAAAATGTGGCTGATGGCCTCCATGTGGCTGCAGGGTGCAGAGGTAGCCTTTGGCCAGTGCAGCAGTAGGCAGAGCTGAGACACTTAGGATTGGGCTGCAAATTACATGCAAATCATCCCGTCATAATCAAAGATGTTCAATAAATAAATGCAGTATTTTAGATTAGTATTCCAAAATTTCACTTTTTCTCCTCTGGACTGTTCTGTAGGAAATGTAATTATGAATGTGACTTTTTGCTGGAAAAATATTCTGGATTTATGTAAATGATTCTACAACTCCAAAATTTCTTCTAGCTCCTATTTAAGATGAAAGATTGTGAAGGAATTTTGGATTCTTTGTTTTTGTTTGAATTACTAAAAAATATGAATTACTAAAAAAAATATAGTCCAGCATTGAGCACTAATAAACACCATGAAAAACCCATGAAATAAAAATCTGCAATGTATCCATCTGAATGCTCTTCCTAACATCTCTGTACCCATGGCCTACTGATTGATCTGACATTGGTCAAATTGTGATATTATGTTTACCCTACAATCCAGAGCAGCTACACCAGTACATGTGTCAACGCAAGTTACATTTATGTTGACGCAGTTAGGGCACCTTCTAGTGGAAACCTATGGGAAATTCATAGAGCAATCCACAGTAAAATTTACGTGAGATGACACAAGAACTGCAGTAGTTGCTCTGGATTGAGCCCTTAGTTGGCAGTATGACAATGACCGGTGGCAATTTCATGCATTCCCCTTTTGTCTCGTTCTCTTTCATGCATGAGAAGGGGAAATCAAAGCTTCTGTCTTCACTTTAGATTAATTACAGTGTCCAACTTGGGGGTAACTGTGGTTTATTCTAACTCTAATTTGTTAACAAAGAAGAATACCACATGATGATTTGATCCTTGTTTCCTTTAACTACTATTATATTAGGCTGCAATCCTGTGCACACTCCAGGGATCAACAGCCCAATCATATTCTCTCCCCCTCCACACCTATACATCAACACCAAAATGGCTATCAAATGCAGAGAGGACGGTTACAGACGTCTCCTTGGGTAAGCCTGTCACACTGCACCTGTGTGGTGGGATCTACTCAGAACTGTGCTAATGAATTTGTTGGTACAGACCCACATGGACTGATACTGTGGGACTGCATCGGAGAAGCAGGCTTGGTTTTGCTGGCCGCTAGTTCTCCTGACCCCATCAAGAACTCGATCTGATAGTCTTGTCCCCCATCACATCATTGCTCCATTTTTCCTTTCCCCTATCTATGTGGAATCCCCTCTGTGATTTTTGACAAGCTTTGACCTCTACAAATTCTGTTGGGCCTGAAAAAAAATTTGTTTTACGGAAAGCGTTTTCATTTTAAATGGATTTGCTGGGAAGTTGTTTTTTATTTGCTGTTTGAGTGCAGTTTCGGCTCCTTCTATATCATTATATTGTTAAGGATTTTACACTGTTGTGTTTCATTTTATTGGTGTTTTTTAAATATTGCGGCTTTAATTATTGCTTTGGATTATTGGTTTTCATTGCCTTTATTTGATCTTTTAATTTTTTTTGAAACCGTTAATGTGATTTGTTTTATTTCTTTATTATTATGTAATATTTATGGTTTATATTTTTTATTGTAAGCTGCCTTGGACACCCCATTGTGAGGAGAAATGCAGGCTAGAAATTGAATAAATAAATATAACTCTTTATAATGAAGTTTGGAATCTTAGTACAGAACTGCACCCATTTCACATGGTCAGATACCTCAAGCTGGGCTTTAAAACACCTCCCTAAGACAATGTGGAGTCTCATCATACGGATTCAATGTGTTGTTTTTAAAATAGACCATGAATACGAGAGGGCTGTCTTTTTAAACACTCATCTCGAAACCATGTATGCATTCACAAAGGTCATTAATGCTCAGGTCTGCTTGGAAACAAAACGGGATGCTTCCTTTGCCATCTTAATCTTCCGAGTTCTGCAAGGCTTATAGATACGCTTTTGCAAACTGTATTTTTATTGCAAAAACAATTGTGAGAATGTGATGACATTCATTTTCTTTGGGCACTTCTTTCCAATGAAGCAGGCATAAAAAAGTCAGCAGGTGGAGCTCCTAAGCTTCAGGGTCTGCAAGAACTGTCAGTTAGAGCTCTCTCTCTCTCTCTCTCTCTCTCTCTCTCTCAGCGCATTCTCTCTCAGCGCATGAGATGGTACCAGAATAAAACATGAACATGCAAGAATGTCATTGTCTCATCATGTCACAAAAGGACACAGTGCTGGGGAGGGGGAAACCAAGGACTCTCACAAAAACAAATGTAAAAGCAATTCCATTAGGAAAGGAATGGTAGTGTTCTGGCTGAGCAAAGTAATTCTAGGAAATGTGAGAGAAGCGCACTAGTCATTCAGGTATGAACTGAGCAGTGATGTACTAGAGATGAGCAGAACTAGGTGGTTCGTTCCAAGACGTTTTGGTACAGCAAAGGATGGGGTTCACATCACCAAAACTATATAGCAGATGGTGGAATGGGTTCTTCCATCACTGAAAGCAAGGCTGGACAAACTCGGCCACATTAGGGATGGATCTATAACAATTGTGTAGGAGGGTGAATTTCAGCAGAATTTCATGTGTTGCATGATACGTTGAAGATGCTGAAACTCCTTCTTCATAAGGGTTAAAGATTCAGGAGCTCTAAAGTTGCTAGTTTGCCCACTCATAAGTAAAAGGGCTGGATGTACGGGCTCAGTGGTTAAGACACTGTGATGGTTAACCTGAAGGTTTCGCAGGTTAGTGGTTCAAGACTCAAGTACTGTGTCTTGCAGTGAGCTCCTGTCTGTGGTCCAGCTCCCTAGCAGTTCAGAAGCACGTAAATGCAAGTAGGTAAATAGGTGCCACTTTGGTAGGAAGATATCAGCATTCCATGCAGTTTGGCATTAAGACATGCTGGCCACATGACCACAGAGGCATCTTCAGACAGCACTGGCTCTTCACCCTTGTAACAGGGATGAGCGCTAAACTCTAGAATCGGTCATAATTGTCAGGGAAATTGTGGGATATTATTGTGAGGTATTATTTTTACTTTTTAAGTAAAAGGAAAGAATGGTGCTGCTGCCTGATCAGGAACCATTGGGCTCTATATCGTACAATTGTCTGGAATTGTGAGGCCCCCCCCCCCCAAAAAAATGAAAAGTGGTGGACTCTCCTTCACAGGGGATCTTCAACAAACACCTGTTGGAGATGCTGTAGGAGGAATTTCTGCAGCAATCAGAGGGTTGGAGTAGATGACCTGTTAGGTCTCTTCCAACCAGTGATGGGCTTCAAAGAAATTAAGAACCGGTTCTCTGCCCATCTGGCAGCCACTTTTAAATGGCCATTTTTAAACTTTATATATCCTATCTCTTGTTAACAACCGGTTCTATAGAGTAGGTGCGAACCTGCTGGTGCCCACAACTGCTTCCAACTATATGATTCTGTGTTCCATGATACAGAAAATACATTACATCAAATTTGGAAACATACCCAAATCTGATGGAGATCAAAAAACTAAGTCCAGCACATATAATGAAAAATCTGAATATTTCAATGACCTGCAGCTCACTCCTAAGCAGGGTTGGGCTCCTGGCTGAAAATGTTAGCAACAGTGGATCATTCCAACCCTGTCTGTTGCCAGACCCCCACTGCAGCTGCTGGAGCAGGTTCAGTAGTGGCAACTGCAGGGAAGGATCGAAACTGGGTAGAGAGGGGAGAGGAATAGAGCAGGAAGGCTACAGGTGGGGATGGATCTGGTGATAATGGCACCTGCAGGATCCTATTCCCTTTATTAACAGTAGTCTCCCTAGCCCCTTCCTCTCTCAGGCCTGCACCAGCTAAAGAACTGGTGCAGATCCAAGGAGACCCATTATGGAGTGGGATGCTTAAGAAGGAGGAAGGGATTTAAATTTCCTTTTTCCTATGAAATCTTCCAAATCCCAGCATTAAATACTACATGCTCTTTTTTGCTGTGGCTTTACCAATAGGGAAAGATAGACTCAGGCTTCAAGTGTACCTGCTGAGCCACTTGTGGTTATGGAGTGGAAACATATGTGGTATGATGGGACGTTCTGTCCTTCACTTTAACATCTGTCCTCAGACTGAACATTTTTGATTCATAACAATTTTGATTTCATTAAAATTGAAACCTCCATAATTCCATATGTACGTGATCATTGCTAAATTATCATTTCTAAATGATAAAAAGAAAATGAGTTAAGAGCAAACGAAATAAATTTCATATAAGGACATGGTGCATAAAACCATGTGACAACAGATGGTGTGCGAAAGCTTAATATGTGAAAAAATATAGCCAATGCAAAATAGTGTGTGTGTAAAGGTTGAGCACATACTCTTCTGAGATGTGATGACATATATCTGATCAAATTTCTGAATCACAGAACAAACATAGCCAGTGTAAAGGAGTGGATAGAATGCTGAAATGTTTGGGTTCAAATCCATGTGATGCTATGAAGTCCACTGAGTAGCCCTGTCACCTCTCAGATTTTAGTGCTTTCCATAGTTAGAAATGCAGAAAGTCATGATAAGAGTTTTATTCAAAACTAGCGAAAGGCGTACCCATGTGCGGGAGTAGAATTCCCCCGTATGCCATCCCCCCATATGCATCAACCCCCCATGGATAACTTTCCCCCAGGCGTAACAACCCCCCATGCACAACTTCCTGCATACACATCAACCCCCCATGCGCAACTTCACCCATGCGCATCAACCCAGAATGCACAAGTTACCCCATGCACAACTTCTCCCCATGCACATCAACCCCCCATGCACAACTTCCCCCATATGCATCAAACCCCATGCACAACTTTCCCCATGCGCAACTTTCCCCATGTGCAACTTTCCCCATGCGCAACTTCCCCCCATGCGCAACTATCCTCCCATGCACAACTTTCCCCATACACAATTTTCCCCATGCGCAACTTTCCCCCAGGCGCAAATTCATCCCATGCGCAACTTCCCCCATGCGCAACTTTCCTCCATGTGCATCATCCCCCATGCGCAACTTCCCCATGTGCAATTTTTCTCCCATGCGCAACTTTCCTCCCATACGCAACTTCCCCATGCGCAACTTCCTCCCATGCTCAACTTCCTCCCATGCGCAACTTTCCCCATGCGTAATTTCCCCATGCGCAACTTCCTCCGTGCGCAACTTTCCCCCATTCGCAACTTTCCTCCATGCGCATCATCCCCCCCATGCGCAACTTCCCCGAATGCGCAACTTCCCCATGCGCAACTTCTTCCCAGGCGCAACTTTCCTCCATGTGCAACTTTCCCGTGCGCAACTTTCCCCGTGCGCAACTTTCCTCCATGTGCAACTTCCTCCCATGTGCAACTTTCCCCATGCGCAACTTCCTCCCATGCGCAACTTCCTCCCATGCGCAACTTCCTCCCATGCGCAACTTTCCCCCATGCGCAACTTCCCCCATGCACAACTTCCTCCATGCGCAACTTCCTCCCGTGCGCAACTTTCCTCCCATGCGCAACTTCCTCCCATGCGCAACTTTCCCCATGCGCAACTTTCCTCCATGCGCAACTTCCTCCCATGCGCAATTTTCCTCCCATATGCAACTTCCCCCCTGCGCAACTTTCCTACATGCGCAACTTCCCCCATGCGCAATTTCCCCTCATGCGCAATTTCCCCTCATGCGCAGCATCCTCGCCTGCGCAACCTCTTCCTCCAAACAACATCCCCCAGTGCACCAGAGTCTGAGCACCAAATTGGCTGATGTTGGTCAGTCTCCCATGTTAAGTATAGGACAGAAACACGTTGCCCCCTTTTCAGCCCCTGAGGGGTTAAAGTTCTCCAGATGGTTCTTGGTGGGTGTTCAGGTGACAGAAGGATCCCTCCCACAATTCCATGCTTCAGGCCCAGCAGTTGGGGCGGAATGTTGATGAGTCAGCAATTCTCCAATGCAAAGTATAGGGAGGAAAACGCATTGCGCCCCTTTTCGCCCCCTTCCCGTTGGAATTTCTGAAAACCGGTTCTTAGTGCACCCCTCCGTCACGGAAGGAACACCCACCCCAAATTTCACACTTCTAGGCCCACCGGTTTTGGCAGGGCGGTGATGAGTGAGTGAGTCAGTCAGTGAGTCAGTCAGTGAGTCAGTCAGTGACTTTTCTCTTTTATATATATAGATTTGTATTATAATCACTTTAAAAGTGTAAATTACAAGGTTGGTGATACAGAGGGTGGTTAAGGTGGTGATACTTGTGGATGGCTCAAGCGGTTAAGGCGCTGTGCCTGTTAATCAGCTGGCCAGGGTTCGAGACCCGGGTCGGCCCCACAAGATAGGGTGAGCTCCTGTCCTTAGCCCAGCTCTGCGATGCAGCTGGATCCAATCGTAGTGGCTCTGCCTTTCCATTGGACTAATTCAGTGGCATGGAGAGGGGGGATTAGCTGCTTGGGTAACAGCCTATCCTCCATAACAATCTAACCCAGGCTTTCGTGCTTCGCATGCAGCGTATGCAGCGCTGAGCACGATACCATAGTCTTCTAAGACTGATGGAGGCCTGATACAGAGATGATATACCATATACTACATGGAAGGTGATTTATACTAGCTAGATAGCATAGTGTCTACAGATGCAGCCACAGTCATTACCATGTACTTCTGATTAAATCTATATACTGTGCTGTATATAAAACTGAAAAGTCACTCACTGACTCACTCATCAATGCCCATCCAAAACCATCATGCTTCTGGCCTAGAAGCATGAAATTTGGGGAGGGTGTTCCTTCCCTGGTGGAGGTATCTACTAAGAACCAGTTTTCAAAAATTCCAACTGGAAGGGAATGAGAAGGGCAGTGCATTTTCTTCCCTATACTTTCCACTGAAAATCCCTGACTGATTCAAGCCCTGCCACAATCCCTGGACCCAGAAGCATGAAATTTGGGGAGAGTGTTTCTTTTGTGACATGAACACCCAACAAGAACCAATACTGAGAAATTCAACACTTAAGGGGCTGAAAGGGGTGCAACATTTTTTGTACCATAAGACTGACTGATCAATATCCAGCTGATGCACTAGGAGAGAGGGTGCACAGCAGGTGATGGTGTATGTGGGGGGGTGGTACACGTGGGGGATGGTGCGCATGGGAGGATGGTGTTCATTGGGGAGGGTACGCATGGAGGAGGGTGTGTATGGGAGGATGTTGTACTGCTGACCAGAGCTGCTAGGGTACCTGCTGGACTTTTGCACAAACTGTCATTGACCCAGCACCAATGGCCACTCCTCCAGTGATACTTCAAATCAGTTGAGGGCAAACATTGAGAAACACTGATCTATGACTATTACCACCACCACCATCCCCTCCAAAAAAATCCAAGTACCTTTGCAAAGTTTCCAAACTTTATTCTATCTACTATTACCTTTTCTTACCCAAGTCATGTCTGCCCATAGCCCACTGCCAGAAAAAAAATGTTGGAAAAATATCCACACTGGCTGATACAATCAAAGGACATGGATTAAGTAAAAATATTCTGGTTAAAAAGTGCGGATGGCTGGAGCAGAGTTCTAAATCCAGAGATAATAGAAAAGCAATGCAGAGATGCTTGGATCCTTAAACTAATTTGCAGTATACTATTTTCTCAGCATTTATTTAAGATCTTTTCTCCTTAGCAAGCTTTGGTTCAATGACACAGACCAAGCTAACGAGAATCATTACTACTAAGCAATATAGATGTTGGCATCAATCAACAGCAATCTGCTCAGTGGCAGCAGCAAAAAGGGCAGACACAAGTAGGCAGAAAAGTGGTTTTTTTCCCTCAACTGATTTGTTTGGGTTGCTCTCAACATCAGGCAAGGCCAAGGATAATGGCATATTTAACCAACGTTACACGTTTGTCTGCTGACATGATCTACCCTAAGACTTTCAGAGAAGGTTTTGGCATTTGTCAGAAATAAATATTCCAGACATGTTTTGTGACAAATTGCTGTGACATCAGCTCAGTCTTCAAGCTGTTGTTTTGCTGATCTGTATCTATAGCTGAAATGTTCAGATACATTTCCCCACTCCAAATGAGGCACAGTCCTATACATGGATGACCATCAAGTGTCAGAACTTGGTTTTTATCAAGCATAAGATCTCTCCATGCACTAGGTGGATCAGCCCTATGAGAAGGTGTGCTTGGATTTGATTTAGGGCACAAACCTTATGCTGTGAGTCTTCACAAGCATTTAGGAACCCACACATGGAGCTTCTGATTAGGTCTTGTCTCTATGACTAGAAGTGAACAGGTTGTTTATGCTCTGGGCAAGCTGTCATGCCATGTTCTTGTTCCCACCTGCAATGCTCATTTGATGCTCATTTGATGCAGAGCACCTGCACAGAGTAGCACTGATCCCCATTAGCAGCGAAGAGCACAGTGACATGACAGCACCCAAGTTCTCCTGGCCAGTTGCTTCATAGTAGCCAGTGTTAATGAAGCACTAACAAGGCAACATGCCAGGAGCTCAGCACACTGCACATCAGCCTCTATTCACAAGAATAAGGAATTCATTGTTGTCAGGTGCATGATTGAGACCGAAAGTGTAAATTAAGCCTCTCAAACACAAGCCACACACCAGTGGCTCAGCAGACCACTTGTCTGGAAAATGAATCCCAATCTGATTCTTTTTTCATTATTATTAGGATTTTATTGAATGCCTTTTTAGAGCTTAAAAGCAAGCAAACAATAATAAATGGGGTGGGGATTTAGGAGACAGGATATGAGGAAAGGGGGTAGGAAACAAGGTGAGGGATTGATCTAAGGGAACCAGGAGATCAGGCAAGGGAGCTGTGTAAGGTGTCTGAGTGTTTGTTGCAGACAGTTTTTTTCCCTATTTAGATGGTAAAGGTAAAGGTGTCCCCTGCAAGTTGTACTGCTAGTCATGACTGACTATAGGGTGTAGTGCTTATCCCCATTTCTAAGCCAGAGAGCCAGCACTGTCTGAAGACGTCTCCATTTTCATGTGGCCAGCATGACTGTACACCAATGTGCACGGAATGTTGTTACCTTTCCACCAAGGTGGTACCTATTTATCTGCTTTCGTTTGCATGCTTTCGAACTGCTAGGTTGAAACAGGTACCTAACAGGTACCACCTGTTAGGGTGGTGTTTCTCAATCAGTGGTACAGGTGCCACCGGTGGTATTTGAGGTGGTACCTGTGGACTCTTGACTCCTGACTCCCTACAGTGAGACCAGGAATACACCACAACAATGGTAAAAGCTCTGCTCAGTGGCTGGAGCTCCAAAGCATGCTTCTCTGCACTCAGAAAAGCCCTCCTGTCCACCCTGAGCCTCTACTTCTGTTTTTCACATTGCCTCTAGCCTCCCGACCTCGTAGTAATTGATGATATCACTATCAGTTTCTTCTGATGGTATTTCAAGTAGATGGACTGTGTGAAGTTTTACTGTGGAGACAAGTACTAAGAAATCCTGCATTGGGTTACTTAATTTGGTTTTGAACTTTTCCTCTCTTGTGAAGTTGGGTATTAGCTAGGTTGCCATAATTCTCTTCCACAGAACTGGGACAGGACCCCCTGGATGTGAATGCAACCCTCCAAAAACTGGGGCAGTCCTGGTTTTCTGGTGCATATGGAAACCCTAGTATTAGCACACTCATGGGACAGGACCCAATCCTATCAAGCTTTCAATGTCAATGCAACCACAATACGCAATGACAGCTAAAACCACTCATATATATTGCATTCATGTGGTTAAACACTATATTTTAGTATTTCCAAGGCTATTATCAAGTAAAGAAAGATAAGCTCCAGCCCCAGCCAATGTGCTCACTGGAGAAATCATACTGTAGATAGATAGATAGTCCAGCAGAACATAGCCCCTTCTCTTTTCCCTTGGTCTACTCCTTCTGTGTATTTCATGTTGGGGACAATAATTCGGCTATTTCCCCCCTGAACTGAGTAGAACAGAGGATGCTGAGAAAGTTAGAGGATGCTGCAGTTCAGAAAGGATCCTCTTAGTCTAAGGATCTATTTTGGCTGTGATGAACATCTGCTAATTTGCTATCCCCCCTCCTGGCTTGTCCATCTGATATAGCAAAGAAAGGGACCACTACATAACTGTGAATCTAAGTGAGTGGAGGAGAGACTGTTCCCAACTGCAATCAGCCATGGAAAAGCAGCAGATGGAAATTCAAAAAAATTATGTTCATGATTCCTTCATTTGAAATCAAATTACAGTATATTTTTTGTTTTCATAATTGTTGTCGAGGAATAATTGCAGGATTATATTCTTCCGATGGCTTAAACCCTTCTTCCGATCTCCATTTTCAAATTTTTAATGGTTTGCAACTATTCATTTCTAAGAAACTACAAAAAATATTTGCAGTGACAGTCTGAATTAATCTATTATTGGTTTTAATTCTTAGTGCTGCAGGAGATAACATTATTTGTTCCTATTCAGAGTCAAAATTGTCAATGAAAAAGCAGATGGGGAGAGGTAGTTGGAGTGCTTTCATTCAGAATTGTTCAAAAGCCAAGTTTAATAAAAATGGTTGTCTTCTAAAAATCAATTTGAAAATTGCAGTGATAAAAAAGCTATTGGGCTATATACATTAAAAAAATTCTCCCCTTTCATTGGAATCAAGAAGTTCCACTGACTACATTCATGTCAACTGACATGGCCATTATCATATGGACAATCATCAAAACAGCTCTTACACACAGTGTGACTACTACAGCTCATGTTAAATTTGGACCAAATATATTGAACTGAGTAAGTATACTGGCTAGAGATTAGCATTCTGATATTAATTTTGGGCATTTTTAATCCCTGTGGAGGCCATCCCACACCACAACTCCAAACAGTGTGTGGGTCACTGCCTGGCCTGTTATGAAATTCCCAGTATGACTGGATGGTGAAAAAGGGTGTTCATATTTCTTCTTTTTTCAGGACATGTCCTCATTTTTGGTCCTGTGTCCTGGGAAAAAAAATCTACATTGTCCTCCTTTTCCTTGTGATCAGACAGCCTATAGTCTTCTTGTAATTAATAAATCATTTCTTCCATCTTTGTAGCCCTTCATTTGGTGATTTAAGCAAACTACCATCTGTTTTCTTGATATTATCATTAGTTGACTTTCAGCACAATCCAGAGTAACTACAGGACCTCTTGCATCGATGTAAGAGGCCCTTAATCTGGATTGCTCCATGCATTTCCCATAGGTATACCATAGGTGGCACCGTAACAACATCAATGTAAGAGGACCCGTAGTTACTTTGGATTGTGCTATTTGGCTGCAATCCTAGCCACTAGCTACTCAGAAGTAATCCTGGCTACTCAGAAGTAAACCTCATTGTGCTCAGTGGGTCTTACTCCTAGGTAAGTGTGTTTAGAATTGCTGCTTTTGTTTTGCCACTCAACATTCTGAGAGTCTTATATAAAAACTGGTATTCCTGTTTGGATGTTGCTTCTTCTAGTTATGCTGCAACTCGTTCCAGTAGACTTCTTGTGGTTCTTTCATAATTTTTCTGTTCAATTTCTGATACTCTTCCAAAAGTTACTTGTTTAGCTTGTTTCCTCTTATCTACCAGGTCCAGGCATTTATCTGAAATCCAAAGTTGTGTCCAGTGGAAATCAATTGACAATGAGTCGTGGAATTACCAGCACCTACAGCAGCATATTGGCTGAGAAGAAATGCCAGCCACTAGCTCAGGGCTTAAGTGAAGTGAATAAGTTATGTAATAAATTATATATAATTGTTTTAAATTTAATAAGTAATCTAGTGTTTAAATTGACCACATAAAAGCTAAGTGCTTGTTTTTAGCTTTTATTTTGTTATGTCCTAGATTTTTCTTGGCTGTCCTACATTTTGGGTAAATGTGTCATCTTTTGTGGTTATAACATCTGGTCACCCTGCAGTGAAATCAATAGGAACTCCAGGAGCTGGCAAGGAAAGTGCTCCTGGCCTTTTTAACAGTTTAACATCTGGTCTTTGATTCTATGATTTGGTTTTATAGACTCTAGTAGTGTGATGCCACTGCTTTTATTAATTTTTATTCAGTATTTTATTGTAATATTTTATTCTTTCTTCTGTAGTATGTTGTTTTATTGTGTTTTTATTGTTGGATTTTATGGAGAGTATTTTATTCTACTTTTAACTGATTTTATCCTGCCTTGGGTCTTTACGTGTAAAGGCAGATCTGCAACAAATCAGATCTCTGTTCATTCTGAATGACAAGCCTCACTAATATCTTACATGACTGTTTTAGAGTATACCCAAGCCGAGTATAAATAAGTAATAAAGTAAGTAAGTAAGTAGGTAAGTAAATGAATGAATGAATGGCAGTGGAGGGTGGGGCTTAGGAAGGCAGACAGGATTGAAAGAGAAAGAGGAAACAAATAAGAGGGTATCTCATCTTATCCAGCTTTAGACAACTGGCTGTGAGGCTCCAGTGGGCCCCAGTTTGCTCTGTAGGTTGGAAGATTGCATTGCCACCTCTCTAGGTTTGTCTAAAGACTAGAAACTCCAGGAACCAGCACCAATCTATAGGTGACTAGTAAAAAAAATCTACAGGTGATTAGTAAAAGAAAATAGAGGAAGACAGAGGATGCTGCAGTTCAGAAAGAATCCTCTGCTATTTTTGCTATGATGAACTTCTGGTAGAGATTCAGTTTGCTATCCCTCCTCCTGGTATGTCCATCAGGTATATTAAAGTTTGACACTCATCCTGCCGGAACCGGGCATCAGTGTTCTCATGTGGGCCAGCTACATGGCGGAGCGGCAGCCAGAAGCTGCCACTCTGCCTCGGACCTGGCCGGAATGGCCAGCCAAGGTGCAGTGCGAAAAGATGCACTGCACATGTCCAAGACCTTTGGACATGTCCATGTCCTTTGGACCAGAGATGGGCAGGCCTGGCTCCAACAACCGGTTTGCCGGAAGTGGGCGGAGCCAGGCAAGTTCAGGGGGCGGGGCCAAGGTCAGGGGGCAGAGCCGTGGATAATTAAAAAATTAAATTAAAAAAAATTTAAAAAATTAAAAAATTAAAAAATTTAAGCATGTGGCTTACCTCTGAGTAGACCTCCATAGGATGGTGCTCTGAGGTGCTCCTCGCCTCCCCTGGCCGGCCAAGGGAGGCGGAGTGCAGTGGGCGCCCGTGAGGTGATCCTTGCCTCCCCTGGCCGGCCAAGGGAGGCGGAGTGCAGCGGGCGCCCGCAAGGTGCTCCTCGCCTCCCCTGGCCGGCCAAGGGAGGCAGAACGCGGCGGACGCGCCGCGAGGTTCTCGGGCCCCCCTGGCCAGCCTCCCCACGAACCGGTTCGGCCATTTTTGGCCAGCCACCTTAGCTTCCGGTTCGCGAACATCGGGCTCAGGGCAACTTCCGGTTCGGGTGATCCGGTCCGAACCGGTGTTAGTCCATGCCTGCTTTGGACATGTGCAGTGCATCTCTGTGCAGAGATTGGGCCTTGCTCTGAAAGTGGAGAAGGCTACTCTGCCTTCAGAGCAAGGCCCAATGGTGAGGCAGATGCACTACACATGTCCAAAGGCTTGGACATGCACAGTGCGTGCCTCTGCGCAGCCATTTGGCCACGCAAAGGAATGGACTTCCTCCTCTCTAAGGAGGGGCAGGCTGCTCCTTCTTAGAGAGGAGGAAGTCTTCTCTGAAGCTGGCTGGCTTCAGAGGAGACTGTGCAGGCATTGGAGTTGGCACCTGTTCAATACTCTTCTGAAGCCAGTCGGCTTCAGAAGGGACTGCGCAGGCATCAACTTTGGCACCTGTGCAGTCCCAGAAGGAGGCATACACACATCCCAGGGAGGTGCGCATGTCCCAGGGTGACGCACTGTGCCCCCACACCAGGTGACACGCACACTGGAGTTGCCCCTGCCTGGGACATATCATAAACCTGATTATCTAACTTGGAGAACTAGCATGAAGTTTAATGACAGTGTCCTTCAGCATTAGTTTGGGAATGTACTTGTATATAATCAAATGGAGGAGCACATCCTTCTTCAAGTCTGCAGTCTCTTTCAGTGACCCAAATATTTGCATATTTGGGATTTTGTTGCTGTGTTAAAGAAGCCTAACCAGGGTTCAGTTTTTTTTTTCCTGTGTTCCTCTTTTTCTGCATTCAGGTATTACTTTAGCTGCACACACAGAAGAACTTGTACTGTATACAGTAATTTTCCCACCTTCCAACTGAACTAAGGGTGCAATCCTACCCATGTCTACTCAGGAGTACGCCCCATCATGTTCAATGGGTCTTATTCCCAGGAAAGTGTCCTAAGAATTGCAGCCTAAGTGTACATTATTTCCATAACTCACATTATTTCCATAACTCTTTTTGTTACTCATTTTGGTGGCATTGTGGCCTTATTGCTAGGGATAGTTTTTGATCACGTCCAACCTCTTCTAGTTATAGGGGGTTGCTATTTGCTCTGCTTCATTTTATATCAATGGCTAAAGTTGCCCTTACTCGGTGGGAAGTGAGAGCACAATATGGAAAGCTATTTCATTATAAACACACAGAGTAGTGCATGATACAATGATGAGAGAGCATATAAAGAAAACTGATATTCTAATTGAATTGTGTTCCTCTAGGAACAAAAGGGTTAGATTTGACTCCCCCACAATGGTCTGAGGTCCATGAGATGTCAGCAACACAAAAAGACTTTTTATTGTTTCATGCAGGAAGGAGAGAGGATTAAACAATAAGTCATTAGCATTGAAACACATGCACTCTGCTCCTGCCAACATCAGTGTCTGAAACAGAATGAATAATGGAATCCAAGAGCACTATAAAATCCACTTATTTTCAGGATTATTAATTGTCTTAGAACAGAGTGAAGGAAAGACCAGCGACTGCTCATATGCAGATATTAATTAATGTAAATGTATGTACTTTCTAAAATGGCCAAAGTATCTAGGACTGGGAGTGAGCTAATATTAGCATGACTAAGAAAAAAATAATGGTCACTCTAAGGGCACAATCCAAAAGTGTACTTGGGTTACCCTATCTCTCACTGGGCTGACCCAACTGCAAGATGCTCCACCCTAGTTACTCTGGAAAAGGCTTGCGGCAGAGTAAGGCAACATAGGCTGCCCCAAGACAGGTGGATCTGGGCTGCCCTAACTGGACCAGCCTAGGCAGTTCAGGGGAGGCATGTTGAGGGCATGTTCGGCATTGCCTATGGCAGAGCAGTTACTCACTCTATCTATCTGTCTGTCTGTCTGTTTGTCTACAGTATTTATATACCGCTTTTCAACTAACAAGTTCACAAAGCGGTTTACAAAGAAAATGGAAAAATAATAATAGCTAATTAATAGCTAATGGGTCCCTGTCCCAAAAGGGCTCACAATCTAAAATGCAAAAAAAGAACACCAGCAGAAGCCACTTGAACAGACATTGCTGGGGTGTGTAGGGCCAGTTACTCTCCCCCGGCTAAATAAAAGAAGAACACCCACTTGAAAGAGTGCCTCTTGCTCGGTTAGCAGGGAGCTCCGTTCCAGAGCCTTTTTCCAGAGCAGAAATGCCCTTCCAACTCCTCAGAGTGATACAACCTCAGGAGCAGGTATAGTAATGAGTAGACCCAAATATCTGCATATGTTGGATCCATGATAAGACAGAGTATGAATGGCAATGTGGACAAAAATATCTGAGTTCTTGGCCAGCTTAGCTGCAACCCCTGCCTCTCAACCTCCGGATATGGAACAACTACAGCAGCCCACTAACCTGGGGATACAGCAGGCCACTCCAAGCATCTACCCTCCACTAGAGGTACTGCTGTATTGCATTCTCATGCTGCAGCTGTTACTGGTTTTCAGAGACCCCTTATAATGCAAGCACCACAACTGTTCCTTGTTCAGTGTGATCTGAGGAGGGGTCTTCTCAGGAGCAAGCACTCCACAGGTGTCACTTACTTGATGCCTACTTGGCATTCTCTGCAGCAACTAGGGCAGCCCAGGCTTCCTGACTCTCTGGATCCAGCATAATTCTCTGCTATGGATACAGAATAGTTGGGGCAGCCCAGCTAGTGCTCTTCCTCACTGCCCCTACTCTGGATTGTGCCCTTATTTATATAATTAGCAATAATTAACTATTGCGATGTCACAGGACTGTGGTTGAGGAGAGGCATGTACAACTGTAAATTTATGAATAGGTTCGGAAGTGCCATTATATTGGTGGTAGTTCTGGTTCCAAATTCTTGGCCAACTGTTTACATGCAAAGAAAAAGTTAGTTCCAATCTCAGAAACACAACACATGGCCCAATCTTATGGGCCTGCAGCACCTCTGGAAGTTATCTGCATTGACTTGGGGTAGGAAGGGAAAGTCGGACAGGAGGATTAGGCAGAATCCACTGAGAAAAAGAAGACTACAATATTGCAGTGAATATTTTGAATTGGATGTATGTTTTCATTTATAAGTGTTTACTGACAAACCCAGAGATATGGTGTACATGAATTAAAAAAAATCCCAAGAAATGTACTGTTGAGTAGCACCTAAAAGTAGTTGCCTAAAAGTAATTAAAGGAATAAAACCCTCACTTCATACAGCCATGTGTGGTTGTTGAATTTTTTTTCCACCCAATGTAGACAAAAGAAAAAGGGAAAAGGCAACTTGTTCAGCGTTTATACCATGTGAGATGGTGTCCGCTTGTTGTGGATTGGAGTTTCCTCCGATCCATGATGGATGTTACATGGGGTTACCTGGCTGGCCTGTAGCACGGGCCTGTCGTAAGGACATTGCCTTTCCCACTGAAGTGGTCCCTATATGCCTACTTGCATTTGCATGCTTTCAAACTGCTAGGTTGGCAGGAGCTGGACTAAGGATGGGAGCTGACCGCATCTGGCAGCACTCGGGTTTTGAACTGTTGATCTGCTGAGTAGATCAAGCAGTGTTCTAACCCCAGCATTCTAACCACTGAGCCACTGCAGCCCTCATTTTCACCCAATGTAGTCATTCACTTTAAAACATTAACATTTGACATTATCACATTAAGATGGCTTTAACATTGTACTTTGAGATACTGCACTGGCATAGCTGGATACCATGCTCTTAATGATCTCAGTTTTAGTATCACATCAATAGTTATGCTCTTTCATTGTACCATGGAGTAAAAAATTGGGTATGGTCCCTAAGGATCAGTTTAGCTCTGGGCCTAGCAGACTCGCATGATCATTCCATATGGACATCAACAGGAGCAGCCAAGAAGTGGTGACACAGACTGAATATGTAGAACAGCGGGTGCTTTTGCTAAAGCAATTAGCTGTATCCAACTGAGCAAGAGACAGATTATAAGCTTCCATAGTATCTTCTGTTCTCCAAGACCTGCAAGTCATAGCTAGCAAATTGACTTTGGATGGCTCTCTTTTGCTACTGCCTAACAATATTCTGAATTAAAGATAAAAGGAAAAGGTTATACCACTAGTGGTGACTGACTGTAGGGTGTGGTGCTCTTCCTTGTTTCTAAGCTTTTAGAGCCAGCATTATCCGGAAACACATGCATGGTCATGGGGCCCGCATGACTGCCGAAGGTGCACAGACCACTCTTTTACCTTTCCACTGACGTTGTACCTGTTTGTCTACTTGCATTTCCATGCTTTCAAGCTGCTAGGCTGGCAGGAGCTGGACTAAGGACAGGAGCTTACCCTGTCTTGTAGGACCCAGGTCTCAAAACCTGGCTTGCTGGTTAACATGCACGTCTTAACCACTTGTGTCACCTCAACCCTAACAGAATGAAAGACAGGGGTGAACTTTTTCACCTTCCTGCATATCCAACTGCTTCTCATAAATATCATGTACAAGGGACTCATGGGCTTCTGTTTTAAGCAGGCAAGAAAGAATTAGGCTGCAATCCAGAGCAAATTCAGCCTGCTCTGACCTAACTGCACTCTCCTAACTATTCTGTATCCAGAGCAGAAAGTTATGCTGAATCCAGAGAGTCAGGAAGCCTGGGCTGCCTAACTGCTCCAGAGCATGCTAAGTAATTGACACAAGGGGAAGACTTGCTCCTGAGGAGACACCCCTCAGATCACACTGAACAAGGAACAGCTGTGGTGCCTACAGTGGTGACATGACTCTGCACATCACCTGCTGCGGAAGTCTGTGCGTCATCCCTGGGATGTGCGCCCCCCCCCCCCCACCTGGACTGCACAGTCACCAAAGTTGGCGCCTGCGCAGTTGTTTCTGAAGCCAACTGGCTTCAGAAAGAGTACTGCGCAGGCACCATCTCTGACACCTGCGCAGTACTTTTCTGAAGCCTTTTGGCTTCGGGGGAGACTGTGCAGGCGTCAGAGTTGGTGCCTGTGCAGTACTCTTTCTGAAGCCATTCGGCTGCCGCTCCACCTCCTGAGTGAGGCCAAATGGCTGTGCAGAGGCGCGGACTTTCTCTGCTCTAAGGAAGTCTCCTCTGAAGCTGTTCGGCATGCTCAGTGTGTTTCTGCGCAGTGCATCTCAGATGGCCGTTCAGGCCAGCTCCTCAGACAAGTGGCAGCTTCTGGCTGCTGCTCCGCCTTGGAGCAGGCCTGAATGGGGGTGCTGATGCCCAGGGCCTGCCAAAGGACAGTCAAACTCCTCCGGCACATCACCCCTTACGGAGCGCATCACCCAATGCGGCCCACACCAGCCACACCAGTCTGGTGACGCCACTGGGTGCCTGCCTTATAAGGAGTCCCTGATGAGATGCCAGTACATTCTACAGTGAATACAAGGGGCTTCTTGGAGTGGCCTGCTGTATCCTGAGCTTTGTGGGCAGCCGTAGTTTGTTCCATATCCTGAGGTTGAGAGGCAGGGGTTGCAGCTAGGATGGCCAAGAACTCAGATTTTTGGTCAGCACTGCCATTCTTACTCGGGCCTTATCATGGACCTCTATGGGTCTACTCATTACTATACCTGCTCCTGAGGTGGTATAACTCTGAGGGCTGGAAGAGGGCATTTCTGTCTTGGAAACAGGCTTTGGATACAGAGTAACTGCTCTGCCCTAGGCAATGCTAAACATGCCCTCAACTTGCCTCTCCTGAGCTGCTTAGGCTGCCCCAGTTAGGGCAGAGCAGGTCCACCTCTCTTAGGGAACCCTATCTTGCCTTGCTCTGCCCTAAGCCTCCTTCAGAGTAACTGGGCTGGAGCATCTTGCAGTTGCTCCAACCTAGTGTTAGATAGGGCAACCTAAGGGCTCTTATGTGGACAGATTAGTTGCTCTGGATTGGACTGTTAGACTGGGAAACAAAGTGGCAGCTGGAGCTGTACCATGCTTTGTGATTTGTAGAAACTTTGAGAACAGTTTGCAATTTTCCAGGGCTGACCTAAAGTTTCCAGGAATCAATACCTATCTCCAGATGACTGCTGAAAGCAATCCTGAAGATTTCCACATGGCCTTTTTGGCTTACTGCTCAATCTTCTCTGGTCCCTTCATTGCTGTGACTTGTATTCCAGTGGTGCAAGGACCTGTGCACCAGCACAAAAGCTTTTGTGCCAGGACTCTCTCATGCACCTCTAGAAGCTCTGCTAATCTCAGAACGTTGGTGGAGAAGGCAGGAAGGGGAAAGATGGGGGAAGTTTTGAGGTCAGGGGAGAGTAGAGGGTGTGTCAGAGAGGGGTTCAGTGGTGGGCTTCAGGGGGTTCTCACATGTTCTATAGAACCCTTTGCTAATGAGCGCCTGGTTCTGAGAATCAGTTACTAATGGGATATAGAACCTGTTGTTAATTTAGGTTATGAGGTCATAGAACCAGTTGTTAATTTATTTGAATCCCACCACTGGTTGGGGTGGATCCCAACAGCACCAACATGTGCCAAACTCCTTTCCTCTCTTTTTGATTCTGCCCACAACTCAGACTTAAGGCAGTAATACGACCAGCATAGGTCAAGGGCACCCATAGGCCAGCAGTGGAAAGCCCATTTAGATGTAAAAGAAACTATTTTTCATTATTTCTCCCAGCTGATTTGATCACACGTCCACCACCACTGGATCCAGCACATGCTCTGTTGGCATGGCTGCATCATCACCAATATTGGGGGATAGGCTGGGGCTGTTAATGGAATTATGTTGGTGGAAAAAATAGCCAAGAATAACTTCAGCTAGAGGTGACAACCTTAGTTGGAGGCCAAGTAAGGCTGCAATCCAGAGCAAATTCAGCCTGCTCTGACTTAACTGCACTCTCCTAACTATTCTGTATCCAGAGCAGAAAGTTATGCTGAATCCAGAGAGTCAGGAAGCCTGGGCTGCCCAACTGCTCCAGAGCATGTTAAGTAATTGACACAAGGGGAAGACTTGCTCCTGAGGAGACACCCCTCAGATCACACTGAACAAGGAACAGCTGTGGTGCCTACAGTGGTGACATGACTCTGCACATCACCTGGTGTGGAAGTCTGTGCGTCATCCCTGGGATGCGCCCCCCCCCCCACCTGGACTGCACAGTCACCAAAGTTGGCGCCTGCGCAGTTGTTTCTGAAGCCAACTGGCTTCAGAAAGAGTACTGCGCAGGCACCATCTCTGACACCTGAGCAGTACTTTTCTGAAGCCTTTTGACTTCGGGGGAGACTGTGCAGGTGTCAGAGTTGGTACCTGTGCAGTACTCTTTCTGAAGCCATTCGGCTGCCGCTCTGCCTCCTGTGCTGTGCACAGGAGGCGCGGACTTTCTCTGCTCTAAGGAAGTCTCCTCTGAAGCTGTTCGGCATGCTCAGTGTGTTTCTGCACAGTGCATCTCAGATGGCCGTTCAGGCCAGCTCCTCAGACAAGTGGCAGCTTCTGGCTGCTGCTCCGCCTTGGAGCAGGCCTGAATGGGGGTGCTGACGCCCAGGGCCTGCCAAAGGACAGTCAAATTCCTCCGGCACATCACCCCATATGGAGTGCATCCCCAATGCAGCCCACACCAGCCGCACCAGTCTGGTGACACCACTGGGTGCCTGCCTTATAAGGAGTCCCTGATGAGATGGCCAGTACATTCTACAGTGAATACAAGGGGCTTCTTGGAGTGGCCTGCTGTATCCTGAGCTTTGTGGGCAGCCGTAGTTTGTTCCATATCCTGAGGTTGAGAGGAAGGGGTTGCAGCTAGGCTGGCCAAGAACTCAGATTTTTGGTCAGCACTGCCACTCTTACTCGGGCCTTATCATGGACCCCTATGGGTCTACTCATTACTATACCTGCTCCTGAGGTGGTATAACTCTGAGGGCTGGAAGAGGGCATTTCTGCCTTGGAAACAGGCTCTGGATACAGAGTAACTGCTCTGCCCTAGGCAATGCTAAACATGCCCTCAACTTGCCTCTCCTGAGCTGCTTAGGCTGCCCCAGTTAGGGCAGAGCAGGTCCACCTCTCTTGGGGCACCCTATCTTGCCTTGCTCTGCCCTAAGCCTCCTTCAGAGTAACTGGGCTGGAACATCTTGCAGTTGCTCCAACCTAGTGTTAGGTAGAGCAACCCAAGGGCTCTTATGTGGACAAATTAGTTGCTCTGGATTGGGCTGTAAGTCACTCACTGTTGACTGGGTGAAATTGAGACTCAGTTGACATTTTTTTTTGCAATGGATCACATACATGGGTTCCCACCAGGCAAGGGGTTTTTTGGGGAGGGAGGGAAGGGCAGGAGGGAAAAAATTCACACAGTGTTTTTTTCCCCTTCCAACCAAAGCTGTTGCCAAGGACGCTCTAATGTGCCATTTCTCCCTCTCCCACTAGGGTTTTTCATGAATTATCTGTACACTTGTGAAGGACTCTGAATTATCTTTCATGTCCACCTACATTATTTATTCAGATAAGTATTTTGTGGGGTGCTTTTGAGGTGCTATTCATTGCTACTGTTTCCTGACCTGCTAATTTTAGATCTGTGTGATTTCTGCACATTTCTTAAAGCAGAAGTAAGCCAACTACTGGCAGCAGGGTCCAAAAGCTGGCTGTCAAACCCCAAGGCAGGCTCAGTTGATGAACATTCCCTCTAAGTACTAAAGCAGATAATAGATATGATAAGGTAACCAGAAAATGAACCATTTACGTTTGAGTCACCCTTAGGGGAGCTCAGCTTACACTTGACATGATTTCAGTTTTAGAATGATTTCAGTTTTAGAGCAAGGGGAATTAGCATTTCTGTTATCTTACTAAACGAAGCTGTTGCTTTTTTGCTCTCCTCTCCAGTAATTTGCCTACTTTCTTTGAGAAACTGTTTAAGTTGTAATTCTATTTACAATATAAAGCAGTCTTATATGACATTGCATGTAGAAAAATATGTAATAGAAATGCTTCACCTTACAATGTAAGTATCATTACATAGATACAGTCGATAAAGTAGAGACTGCCCAGAGAATGTGTGTGAATACAAAAGTTCCAAAGTAAAGCCCTACTCTTGTCGGGCCTTCCAGTTTATCCCAGGTCCATCCACATACTATATGAGAGCCAGAATGGTGTGGAGGTCAGATCTGGAAGATCCAGGTTCAAATCCACCCTCAAACATGCTGTTGACTTGGGGAAGGTCTAATAATAATAATAATAATAATAATAATAATAATAATAATAATAATAATAATTATTATTATTATTATTATTATTATTATTATTATTATTATTATTATTATTATTATTATTATTATACCGACATCAACATGGAGTTTGGCCTGGACAAATGTCCCACAGTGGCACTAAAGAAAGGGCAGATCACGGAAAGTGATGGCACTGAAATGCCGAATGGTCAAACCATTAAATGCCACCAGCCGGAAGCCTACAAATATCTGGGCATGCTGCAGCTGGACAATATCAAGCATGGGCATGTAAAAACTGTAGTCAGCAAAGAATACATACAAAGGGCAGGGGTGGGCCCAGCCAACCCCAAGATCCGGTTCGCCAGAAGTTGGGGGGCGGGCCAGGGTCAAGGGGTGGGGAGGGTCAGGGGGTGGGGCGAGGGGGCGGGCGAGGGGCGGGCCAACGTTGGCGCCTGGGCAGTGCCTGCCCTGAAGCGGGCTGGCCCGCTTCAGAGCAAGCACCTGTGCAAGCGTCAATGTTGATGCTTGCGCGGTGGGCACAAAAATATGGTGGACCAAACCGGTCCGCTATGTTTTTGCGTTTCCGTCACTGGCGGTTTGCCAGCAGCAGGGAAACAGGAAGATCCGGTTCAGGTGAGTAGGCCCAAACTGGGAAGTGCCCACCTGTGACAAAGGGTTAGAAAAATTTTGAAGAGAAAATTGAATGGCGGCAACATTATAAAGGCTATAAATACCTGGGCCATACCTGTAGTTAGGTATACTGCTGTCATTGTGAACTGGACACAGAAGGAACTGGATGACTTGGACAGGAAAACAAGGAAATTAATAACCATTCACTATGCTTTACATCCACGTAGTGATGTTGACAGGCTGTACCTGCCTAGAAGATCAGGGGGCAGAGGACTTTTGCAAGTGAAGCAGTCGGTGGAAGAAGAAAAACATGCCCTAGCAGATGATGTGCGAGAGAGCCAGGAATCTGCTCTGATTGAAGTCAGCAAGAGAAAGATGCTGAAAGTGCAGCAGACCAACTATGAATATCGCAATAGTGCAATTCAGACTCGGACTGCCAATTGGCAGAATAAAGTATTGCATGGCCAATTCCTTGCCAAGATCGAAGGAAAAGTTGATCAGGATAAGACCTGGTTGTGGCTCACGAGTGGAACACTGAAGAAGGAGATGGAAGGCCTGATACTTGCTGCCCAAGAACAGGCAATCAGGACAAATGCCATCAAGGTCAGAATTGAAAAATCAGCCGATGACCCAAAATGCCGGCTCTGCAAAGAAGTGGATGAAACCATCGACCACATTCTAAGTGGCTGCAAGAAGATCGCGCAGACTGACTACAAACTGAGGCACAACTAACTCTGTTGCCCAGATGATCCACTGGAATCTATGCCAAAAGTATCATCTGCCAGTGGCAAAAAACTGGTGGGACCACAAGCCAGAAAAAGTGGTTGCAAATGAGCAGGTCAAGCTTCTGTGGGACTTCAGGATACAAACAGACAAGGTATTGGAACACAATACTCCAGATATCACCATCATAGGAGGCACTCAGGTGTGGCTTGTTGACATCGCCATACCAGGTGACAGCAGAATTGAGGATAAACAACTGGAAAAGATCTCCTGCTACCAAGACCTAAGAATCGAATTACAGCGTATCTGGTGTAAACCAGTGCAGGTGGTTCCACTGGTAATTGGCACACTGGGTGCAGTGCCCAAAGACCTTGGCAGGCACCTGAAAACTATTGCCATTGACAAAATATCACTCTGCCAACTGTAGAAAGCTGCTCTTCTGGGATCAGCACGAATTATCTGCCGCCACATCACACAGTCCTAGACTCTTGGGAAGGGTCCGACTGGTGAAGTGAATGAAACCAGCACGAAATTGTTCGCTGTATATTTATGGATAATAATGACATAAAGTGGCCACTATGATACATGGAATCTGTGCAATAGGTACAACCTACTCACAACCAAGAACTGGTGGGACCACAAACCAGAAAAGATAGTCCAGAATGAACAGTCTGAAATCCTGAGGGACTTCTGTATTCAAATCAACCACCACTTGGAACATAATGCACCAGACATCACTGCGGTTGAGCAAAGCAGGTCTGGATCATAGACATTGCAATACCCAGAGATTCAAGAGAAAGAACATGAGAAAATCGTGCAGTATAAGGATTTGCAAATAGAAATTCAGATAATCTTAGAAAAAATGCCACTGTTGTTCCAATAATAATACTGGGGAACAATTTTTAACACACTTTCTGTTGATTTCAATTTTGCAGCTGTTTTAAAGTTAAATTGGCGTTCTGATTTCAAAACTGTAGTTAGTTTTCTTCTAACATGTCAATTTTTTTCTCTACAGCTTATCTTAATGTGACCACTCTCTGCTGAATCGGGCGTGAGTCATAGGAAGCACTAGTGCTCTCCTATTGGCTGAAGTAAACCTTCTTCGATTGGGGAGGGGTGAACGACACCATAAGAGACCAGGGACAGGTTCAGACTTCTCTAGCAGGATGACTATATGACCGGGTGTCCTATATTTTGGCTTCATTGTCCTACATTTAAGCTTCATCTTTTAATGTCGCAGTGGTGTATAGTGTCATATGTCATTGGATTTGTATTGAAGAGCAGAAACCAATGCAAAAATTGGTTTTGAGATATCTCCTTCCTTTCAAACGTTATGGCCAAAAAACTGAAAAAAACAAAAATATAAAAAAAATTTTTTTGGCATTTTTAAAAAGTGGGTAGGAATTTTGGCTTGGGGATAGGAATTTTGGCCTTGGGGTTCAGGAATTTTGGGTTTGTCATCTGGTCACCCTGTTCTCTAGGCTATTCAGTAACACCTGATGTAGTGTAGTGAGACATTGAGTGTCACTCTTTATAGCGAAGCACATTCTGAAATGGAGTCCGAGTTCTTGGTTGTAGTCCGCTTGCTTTTTTCCTTCCCTTTACATCATGTCTGCCTCTGCTATTTCACATCGTAAGTGCTTAAACAGACCCAATTTGTTTTGTTATATATGTGGCAGTTTTGCCTGCATTTGTCAGGCAAGCTTATTTTGCATATTTTAAAGTGAAAATTGGTGATCAAGATAAATCTTGGGCCTCTCACAAGGTGTGCAGGCAGTGCGTCAAGAGTTTACGGATGTGGACAAAGGGAATATGCAATAAACTGCCCTTTGGTATACCTATGATTTGGCGAGAGCCCAGTGATCATTCAAGTGACTGTTACTTTTGTATAGTGAAAACGTCAGGATTTACTGAGACAAACAAGGGTCACGTAGAGTATCCTAGTTTACCATCAGCTATATGCCCACTGCCTCATTCAGCTGAAATCCGTGCCAGTTTTCAAAGAAATAACATCTTTCGAAATACAGGAATACCAGTGTTCCTTCATTTTCTGCATAGCCATCTTGCTGACTTCCCGGAAAACATTGGTACAATCAGTGATGAGCAGAGTGAGTAATTCTACCAAGATTTGAAGCTCATGGAAGAACAGTATCAAGGTAGATGGGATGAGCATATGATTTGCTGACTATTGTTGGAGCAAGAAGTGAGACTGTCCACAGATTGAACATTCCAGGAAAAGCTACAAGCAAAAAAATTTTATGTTTGCCGTTTGGTAAAGGAACTTTACTACTGGTATGAACACAATTTAACTTATAGTAACTATATATAGACATTGTATGAATAAAAGTTATTATCTGTGAACAATATATTAGGTAAGGTTTTCCTTTATTTTCCTTTATATGCACATTTTGTATGACTTTTGGGGTATCCTGTAGCTTAAAAAGTTGACGTGATAAAACTGGGGTCATTTTTTGATTCAGAGGCCAATAATTAGTCAAAAACAATTAGTCAATAATTAGTCAACAATTAGTAAACAATTAGTAAATAATTAGTAAACAATTAGTCAATAATTAGTCAAAAACAAGTGCCCTAAGTCAACAAAATGTGTGTACCCCAGTGTAATAGGTGCTCTTGGAGCAATTCCATCAAGTCTCCAGGAACATCAAAACTTAATGGGTCTCCAAAAGATCACAACTCCACAGTTACAAAAAACAGCACTGCTGGGAACTTCACACATATTGAGACAATACCTTTGTGATTCCTAGTTTGTTGTATATGAACTGAAACACAATTGAGCCAATTCAAGTCAAACACCTGGCGACTGTGAAATAGTACATAATAATAGTAAACAATAATAGTATCTGCCACTGTGATTCCATTAAGGCACTCTTTGAACAATTTCATTAAGACTCCAGAAACATCTAAACTTAATGGATCTCCAGAAGGTTAACAACTGCCCAGTGACAAAAAGCAGCATTCTTGGGAACTTCACAAATATTGAGATGATTCCTAATTTCTTGGATAGGAACTGAATTACAATAGAGCCAACTCTAGTCAAACATCTGGCAGCTGGGATAACACCATAATAATACAAAGTAACAAGAATATTAGATGGTAACACAGGACACCACAGCAGAAGGAAGTTAATAGAAGGCTCGAGTGATGTCCAGTCACTCACTTCTACATTTCCATTTGACTATATAAATGTGGCAGGCTTCTTGGCTGATGTATCTTAATTTTCAAACAGGGGAGATGTGGGAATCCTCCCTGAGAAATGTCACTTATCTTGTTTGAGCCTACCACATTTATACAGTTTTTAACATGCCTTCAAAATTCTTGCAGAAGTCTCACCTTGAGGCTTCTAGTGAAATCTAGAGACCCATTCAAATAGCAAGACCCATCCATCCCTTGTAAAAGTTCAGAGATATTTTTTAAATGATTTAGCACTTCAAGGCTACTTGCTAGGTTGATCGGAAATCTAAACTGAAGAGGACATGTTAGGAGCTGGGGACACACTTCACCAAATTGTTATATGTTCTCACTTGTGATCATTATGAGGGGTGTCCAAACTCTGGCCCAGACAGTCCAGGTGCAGTCCGCAGCAAGACCTACCTGTCCATCTACCTGCAAGAAAGCCATATCTGTCTCTGATACACTTTTACGAGTGTATCATAAAAAATTATGTAAATGTATATGTAAAATTACGTATATGTATATGCATATGTAAGTATATGTGCATATGCATATGTAAATGTATGTGCATATTTACGTATATGTGAATTATGTATATTTATTGAAATTTGAAATGTAAATCATTTTGACACAGTGTCAGATTGATGATGTGACCCCTGATTTATAGAAAAGTGAACTTGTCTTCAGAAATGGCAGGTTCAAGTATGGATTTATACTTCGTTTCTACAAGCACCCATAGAACGATTAGCTCCAAACAATAAGCCAAAACACTTTATCCATGCTTAAGGGTATAGGAATAACAATTTCACTCAAGTCATACCTACTAGGGCCTGGAAACGTGTAATCAAATATGATCTAATTATTCCCTCCTGTTCTAAAATGTTAATTGGAATCAAACTGGAAGATGTTTTCTACCCCAGGCCAACATCAGAACAATAAGCAGACATGGCAGATTGGTATTTCTTACTACTGATTTTGCATGCTGAGAAGACAAGAAAAATGGAAGGTGTTTTCATCTCAAGACTTGGGCACCGCAGGCTATGCACAAGATTCTGCAAACATTACACCAGTAACATGAAAAGAAAAACCCTGATGTTTGGGAAGCCCTGTGATGTTGGAAGCTCTTTCTTTAAGGTATAAAGCCGACAATTTTGAATTGCCTCTCCTTAAAAGCTTTTCAAGAACACTATCATCAATAAATATGGAGTTGTTGATCACGAATTGTATAGGAGGCACACATTTCAAGGAAGAATTTTTGATTCATGGATATGCATTCAAAGTACGGTACTTTTTTGAGCAAAAATGTGATTCTTTTCACACAGCCTCCATTTTGTGCACATAAGATCACATGCTGGGTGTTTTCCAAAAAGGAAGGAATCGACTTGACACTACAGGCTAAATATTACTTGGCTCCCGTTTGATATTACTGTAGATGAACGAAGACCTACGGGATTCACAGGGATCATGCAAAGTCTAAATGTAGGAGGGACATGTTTTGAACTGATTATACTGTATCTGGATAAGTCCAAAGAATACCTTTGGCATTTTACCAAGAATTCCCTCACTGTTTTGGCCATTTTCTCACTTGATAGCTCAAAATATTTATATGAGCCACCTTCAACATTTCAGAAATTCTTCTTTTGTTTTGTTTGACTTCTCCATTTCACGTGTTATGGATTACTAGTAACAGCCCACTTTCGGATGTACAGTATAACAACATTCAACAGTAAAGATCACCCCCACTTTTGCATCAGAACTTCCCCTTTGCCACCTCTCTCCTCAAAATTGCTACTCAATTTCCCCCAGAGCCTGATCTCAACCTGGCCTTCCTCACAGTTGAGGTTCCATTAGATTCCATTTTTCACCCCATCTAGTGGTTAAATGTGGTACAGCATTGGACACACCAACACTGATTAAGGATTTTATGCAGATAGTTTACTAAGAAAGAGCATTGTTGACATGACTTATGAAAGTGCTTGAGACTCTTCAGAGATTAACGGTGACATTAGAACTTCCTATACTTCTGAGTTTTCCATTTCTAAATTTGGGGGTCAGGCCTGAGGATGGGGGCAGGGAGCAAAATTCTAGGACTTTTTTTTGCCTCCAGGGGGAATGGCCATCTCGGAACAATCTTAGTGGTTCTTAATCCTTTTAAAGACACTAGAATAGTGATTTTCAATCTTTTTCATTTCATGGCACACTGGCAAGCCACTAAAATGCTGAGGCACACCAAAACCTTTTTGACAATTGATAAGGAACAGCACACTGCTGGAAGGGGGCTTACATCCCGGTGACTGGGCAGCACTGCAGCCTATGTAGTAGCTTTTTAACCCTTGATGCACATGCCTAATATGTCCTGCAAAGTTTTGTGAATCACCAAAAACAGGGTTACAATCCACTGGTAAGTCTTGGACCTGCAGTCTGCTGAATTATATACTACAAAACAAATTTATCTATATATTTAAAACTGAAAAGTCACTCATTCACTCATCAACGCCCAGCCAAAACCGCTGGGCCTAGAAGCATGAAATTTGGGGAGGGTGTTGCTTCTGTGACAGGAACACCCACCATGGACAGATTTCTTGAAATTTAACCGCTAAGGGTCTGAAAAGGGGTGCAAGGCATTTTTGGCCTATACTTAACATTGAAGACTGACTGATCAGCATCCAGCTGATGAACTGGGAGGGAGGGTACACAGGGGGTGATGGTGCGCATAGGGGTGGTGCGTATGGGGGTGGTGTGCATAGGGGGATGGTGCGTGTCGCGGGTCAGGCTTTCTCTCCTCTCAGTCCCTCCACAGACGGTGACTTCCCAGGGGGCATTCGTGGGCTAGTTTCAGGGCTTCTAGCCTCTTAGCCTTGGGAAGCACTAGTTGGTCTACCTCTTCTTGCGTCTGGGGGTCTAGGCCCACTCGGTACAAAATGCTCTTCCTTAGCACCAGGCGAGGGCCCGTACCTTGCCCCCCTTCTCCCGCTTGGGCCTTCCTCCATGCTACCACTAGGGTGGGGTCTGTCCTTTGGGCTTGACCGAAGCCATCAGGCCGGGGTTCCGTGTCCCCCTCCTTGTCTCCTTGTAGGCAATGCCCCCTTTCCTCTGGGATGCTCACCAACCACTTAAATCCTGGCCAGTCTCACCCCAAAATTATGTCGTAAGGGAGCCTCTTGGCAACTCCAACTCTCATAGAGTTTCTTTCACCCCGGACCTCCAGGTGAGCCTTGCCGGTAGGGTAGCTTTTCACGTCCTCATGCACACATCGGATCAGCACCTCCGAGTCTCTCCCTCCTATCCGTGCCCATCCATCCTTTACTAGGGTCTGCATGCAGCCCGAGTCTATTAAGGCCATCCCTTCCCTTCCATCCACTCTTATCTTCATGACCAAGGGCTTTAGGTGGGGTACCTGCTCTTGGGTCCAAGCGGTGTCCTTGGGGGCCTCTTTATAGGGGCACTCGCGACGGACGTGTCCCCTTATTCCGCAGCGGAAACAGACGAGCCCCCCCAGTTGATACCAGGGCCGCTCCTGCCTCCCCTCCGACTCCTTTGCAGGTTGCGTCATGGGCTGCACCTTGGGTTTGGCTGCGGGGTCCGCCATTCTCCTCTCCTTCTCGATGGGTTGACCCCGCCCTATTGGGGAGACTTGGGGGAATGTGCGTCCTCCTCCTCCTGGCACCGGCCGTCCCCCGCCCCCTTGCTTGTCACTCAACTTGGGGTTCTTGGTCTCCCCTGCCTCCTCTGTCTCTTCATACGCCTCCATCACCTGAATAGCCTCCTCCAGAGTCCTGGGGCTGAGAGATCTCACCCACTTCTCTGCCTTTACTGGGAGGACGTTGAGAAGTTGCTCCAACCAAATCAACTCCAAGATCTCCTCCGTAGACCTTTCCACTGGCTTCAGCCACCACAGACCATAAGCTCGGATAGTGTTCGCCACCAAACGACACCCCTTGTCCTTCAAATACTCTGTGGTCCTCATCCTTTTCCTATACGTCTCCACCGAGACTTTTAACGTGCTGAGGATCGCTTGCTTCACTTTCCCGTAGTCTCTTGCCTCATGCAAGGGGAGGGCGTCCACGGCTAACTGCGCTGCCCCCGTGAGGTATGGGGTTAGGATGGCAATCCACTGCGTCCTGGGCCATCTGGCCGTGACAGCCATCCTCTTGAACGCATTGATATACGCCTCTGGGTCATCCTCCCGACTCATCCTGGTCATCTTGATGAGGTTTGGGCCGGTCCCGGCCCTCTTCTCCCCCATGCGTTTTGGTCAATTGTTGGGCAAAGGGCTCCACCATTTTAGTCTGTTCTTTCAACCACCACTTCACCCACCGGGGAGGGGGCTTCTCTTCATCTTCCTCCTCACTTTCCCCGTACGGGCCACCAATGTTGCGGGTCAGGCTTTCTCTCCTCTCAGTCCCTCCACAGATGGTGACTTCCTCGTCTAA
Organism: Cryptoblepharus egeriae; assembly: GCA_030015325.1. Classification (NCBI taxonomy): domain Eukaryota; kingdom Metazoa; phylum Chordata; class Lepidosauria; order Squamata; family Scincidae; genus Cryptoblepharus; species Cryptoblepharus egeriae. Next base: position 169,393,568 of record JAREYC010000002.1, read on the forward strand.
GATTACAGATATCTGTGCCCCCTCATCATCTTCTTCCCTCCCAGTGTGCATGCTGACAGAAGAACAAACTCAGGTATGCTTCACAACTCAAGTTTACTTGTTGGAGCTTGGTGGTTACTGCAAGGTACATCTCTTAACAGTTTCTTTTTCTTATATCAGGTCTCTTCCCTCCCAACCTGGATAAGTAGATACAACTAACACAACAGTCCTGGGTCCCAGGAAAACAACTTAACTCAACAGCATAGTAAATGTTCACAGTCTTTAACTCTCCTCCCTTTTCTGTTTACTTGTCTTCTAGGCCGGGTTTGTCCAGGATACTCAATTCTCTGCAGTCTGAGGTTGATTTTGTGCTTACCACCCTCTCTCCATAATAGCTCCTCCTGCACTCCCCTTTCCCGCTCTTTTCCTCCCTTATATCTCCTCTCCCTCCTCCCCTTCCAGGGCAGATCCAAACCCTTCCTTCTGGCTTGAGGAGGCTATATCCTGTTCCTTCTAGGACCTCCTCCCAGACATCTCTTCCCTTAACCCTTTCACTAGTGGAACCTTCCAAGGGATGAGGGGCCTCACCACAGTGCGCATGGGTGGATGGTGCACATGGCGGTTGGTGTGCATGGAAGGGTGGTGCACATGGGGATGCTGCACATGGGAGGGTATTGTGCATGGGGGGGTTGATGCGCATGGGGGATGATACACCATGGGGGTGCACATGAGGTGGTGCGCATGGAGGATGGTGCACGTGGGATAGTATGCATGGGGTGGTGCACATTGGTGGTGGTGCACATTGGGTGATGCTGCACATGGGAGGGTATTGCACATGGGAGGGTATTGCACATGGAGGGTTGATGCGCATGGGGATGATAAACAGTGGGGGATTCACATGGGGTGGTGTGCATGGAGAATGGTGCGCTTGGGATAGTATGCATGGGGGATGGTGTGCATGGGGGGTTGGTGCACATGGGAGAGTATTGTGTATGGGGCGTTGATGTGCATGGGGATTGATGCAAATGGGTGTTGATTCGCAATGGGGGAATGGTGTATGGAGGGAATTTTACTCCCGCAATGCAGGTACATTTTTGCTAGTTGCATAATAAATTTGGTTACTTCACGGCTGCATTTCCACTACAGTGTTTTCCACTTTCAATTCACTTCTATTACTCAAATGCATATTAGAGTCTGTAGTTCAAGGACAGCTCTAACAGCTCTCATACTCCTGTCCATTAAAAATTTGTTTTTTGAAATGAAGTTACCAGTTTATCTTGTTTGCAGGAAAATTTAGAAAGGGGGGGAAACCAATGAGGCATCCTGCCTTTTGCCCAATGCCAGCTCAAAGCAGCCCTATTGTTGTTAGATGGAGGAGCAATACTCCAAATAAATTGATTTCCCATTGGCCCATAGGACCCAATTGCTTTCAATTTGTAGTAAAATATCAGTATGGTTTCTTTTTCAGAAAATGCCAGGAAAATACAGTTTCAGCCAACCAAACATTGGTGCAGAAGAGCAATGGCCAATGGCACAACTCAAGTGGAATGGGATGAAATGGAGGCAAGATTTAAGGTGCACTGATACATGGTTTTTATTGTCGGAGAATAATACTATAATGGGAAAGTTGAATCAAAGATTAAATATGAGGCAGTGTCATTTGAAAATCACACACCCAACTGGATCTAAAAGGAATGGCAGCAGTTTCTATTTAGAGAAAATGAGGATGAGGAAATCCTTAAAAAGAAAGGGTGAAATGGAGGGGGAAGCAAAGAGAGGAAGGGAAGCAGAACGTTGGGAATTAGGGGCTGAATAACTGATAGGTTGGCAGTCGTGGGAGGGCAGGGAAAGAAGAGAAAGAAGCAGGACAGCATCAAGTTTCCAGCTGTAGCAAAAGACCATGATTGAGTCTGCTCTTGATAATCTGAATCAGAGCCTACAGGCAAGGAGTGAGCCCCTCGGCATGCTGTGAAGACATTTTCCTTGCTTGTAGTTGGAGAAGGTTACATTTTCTACCATGTACTTCCTCCAAACTCAGCTGCTCAGACAGGTGCCACTGGACACAGCAGGCAGATCTGCCTTGTCTCAACAGCTGCTGTGATGGTTAAGGATGTCTATCTAAATCGGAGGCAAGAGGCTAATCTTCAGTCCTCTTTCTGAACTGCAAAAAATAGGAGGAGACCCACTGCAGAGCAAGAGGTTTATGGAGGGGTAAGGGAAAATATTTCCCCCTTCTGACCCACAAACATGCATCCCTGCTGCACATCCCGAGGACATGACTTTTTTGGCATGGCTACGTCTGTGGGGGATGGAATGGGGGGTAGGATAGGATTGGGTTCTTGGTCCTAACCTGCTATGCACACATCAGAGGGAAAGGCAGGAAATATGCATACCCTAAATATTTTATCAGTGTGACTGCACAAAAGATAGTCGATAGGAGATTGGTTATTGACAGCATTGCCAAAGGGCCAAATTTACCTATCAGAACTGTGGGGATAGAGTATTACTGGAAAAGTGGTATATAAATACTGTAGATGGATACTGTAGATGGAAAAGAAAATGATATTGGTCTGGGTGCTGGCTGGCCTAGCAGTTCTTGGATAGCAGAGGGAATGGGATGGACACAGCACCAGTGGGTGTATGAGCAACAGTAGCTAAGCTGGGAAAAGATGGATTGAAGACACAAGAGGTCCATGACCCTGTTTTTTTTAGTACTTTGGGTTCCCATAGGGAAATGTAGAGACTGCTGTGGGGTGAACTCATCAATCAAGGGAGCTTCTTTTGTTTCTGGATGTCCCTTAGTGGTACATCCCTGCCTCAAGATGGATCAATCTATTGTTTTGTACTCTTCTGAGAGTGCAGCAACAAACATCTGGGTTGCTAGCATGCAACTTCTGATTAAGTGTGCCCATGTTGTTGCTGAGGCAAGCTAAGGTTGGAGGCACTTCTTTTGTGTTGCTAACAATTCTATATACTCCATGTCAGGAATCCTTCAGATGTGCCCCCCTCCCTGAGCAAGTTGGGTAAAGGATATAATAAAAATAATGAAAAAACAGTTAAGTTCAAATATGTTACTCCAGCAAGGTGTTTTCCAACAGAAAAAGAGAAAGGCTAGTGGACACTTGGCAGGCAAACATGCAAACAAAAATAAATGTGTTAGAAAACAAGAACCTATTTTGTTCACACTGAATGTTGTATACCTATCACAGGACTAGATATTTAACCCATATTCATTGGATGAACTCTAGGTCTATTCTGTGATAGGAGAAACACTTATGTCTTTCTGTGCATAATTCTATAAGTTTCATTCATGCCCCCCATAATAGGTTTTTCTCCAAGCCAAAAAGTCTCAAACACTTAAGCATAACCTAAGGCATCTAGGAAAGTGCTCCAGCCTTCTGATGTTTTGGATTGCACTTTTCTGCATCTTTATCAGCTCTACAATGTCCTTGAGATGTGGCAACCAGAACCATATTTTTCAAAATACCGATGCACCAATGATTTGTATAGGGGCATCATAATGCTAGGAGCTTTATTATTTTGTTTATTTAGGAATTTCTACCCTTTTCTCTTGCATGGGTGTTCAAGGTAACTTAACAATATAATGAATTATAATAAAAATGCTTTCATATGTCCTTTTTAACAGTGGCACCTGCATATACGAGAGTGAATTCTTATGTCTCCTGCATGGAACTGTCTTGCACTTGACTATTTGATTGGAAAGTCAAGCCCAGGATTAGTCCAGCCCAGGTTTCTGTTCCATATCTATGTACATGTGGAGCCTTTCAAAAGACCATAAAGATCTTCCTTTTGGAATGTGTGACCAGGGGAAAAAAATAACCATGCATTGAGGCATTCTGAGCTGAATTCCATTGAACCTCATGTTGGACCATGAGACCTGACATGGCTCTGGCTTGAGAGTTGCCACAGAATCAGATAGGCTCATTATGGGGCTACATTCCTTACCCAGGGAAGAGGACAAAATTTCCCTTCTCATGAAGGGATAGCAGCAGCTGACCAGGGTGCACTGGATGTGGTGGCAACCATTTTTGGCATTGCAGCAGCCCCATGTAATGGGCAGCTCAGGATTGGGCTGTTGGTGACCCAAATTTCCTCATAATTCCTTAATTTGCTTGTCTAACTCTCATCATGACTTTGAAAGACTCCAGCATAAGTCAAATAATATTAGTGGAGCAAATCTGTTGAATAATTAAGGTGCCATTGCATTTCACACACTCACTTTTCGGGCTTTAATCACACTTTAATTAGTAGGTATGAACTTAAAAGTTATTTGGCAGACAGTAAAATGATAACACATGGAAAATAACTATTTCTTAAAGGCTGCAATCCCAATCACCATTTAGGCTGGCCTGAGTTGCAGACTCGCAGCCCAAGTTCTATGCTGACCTGGAGGTGTCACAAAAATGTCATAAAACATAAAAGAAATGCACAGATATGCACTTTCTTCCCTACATCACAATGAGAATAGGAAGACTGATGAGTTCTGCTGGTATAGGTTAGGATTACACCTTAAGTAAACTAATATCATCGTAGTTTTCTTAAGAAATGAAGCCTATGGATTTAATCAAATGGGCCAACATAAGATATTACTTTTAAAATCTTTTGATTAAATTTTTTTTGCATAAGTCTAATCATAGAATATTACAATATATGTAAGAGATGATCCAATAGTATAATGTTGATTTTTTAAAAATGTATAATCATATTAAAATATAAAAGAGAATAGTATATTTGCTTTGTATCAGGCAAAATAGAATCAGTCTGAGATATTAAATGATTGCTCAAGGAGCCAGAGTAATGAAGGTGCAAACTCACTCCACTGAAAATAAGATACTGGACAGAATTAGTTCAAAGCTGAAAGGGCAGGAGATGGTTCTGTTGGCCATTGCTCCACCAGCATACTTACCAGCTCTGGAGCCAGTGGTGAGCTTCAGGGGGTTGTCACAGGTTCTACAGAACCCTTTGCTAATGAGTGCCTGTTTCTGAGAACCGGTTACTAATTAATGGGACATAGAAGCTGTTGTTAATTTATTCGAATCCCACCAATGCTGCCAACCTAGCAGTTTGAAAGCTTGCAAATGCAAGTAGATAAATAGGTACCATCTTAGTGGGAGGGTAACAGCACTCCATCCACATGTGAGCTGCATGATCATGGAGGCATCTTTGGACAACACTGGAGATGAGCACTGCTCCCTAGAGTTGTCATGACTAGCAGGGTAAACCACAGGGAACACCAGACCTTTTACTGACATAACTGCATCTCTTTGCACAGTAATATGAAGGTCCACTTACCAAGACAATTTACATCCCTGTCATGAAGTCTCCTTAAGATATGAAAACATACAGAAGTGTACTAGAAATATTCTCAGACTTCTCAGCTGCAGAAGCTGAAGTGTGGCCCAGAATTATCTAGCTGAGCTATTTCGGGATCAGTGGCATTATTTCAGTTTTCTCTTTGTGGGTAAGCACATGTGGTGGTTCAGTCTGTGTCAAGAATTTTTTTCCTGGTGGGAGATTTAGCCACTGGTGAAGTTTCCAGTGTGGCCTAGGATATGCCCAATTGCTGAGAATGTCATTTTTGACATTTTTTGAGACTTATTTGAGACTCCTTCCATGGGCTCAGGGGCATCACCAGGGTGGTCTGGCTGATGCAGGCCACACTGGATGATGCACCCCTGCAGGGGTGTGACATGCCGGTGGCCATGGCACTCCCACACAAGCACACGTGCTCAGAGTTCCAGGCATGCACACTGCTATGGGAGCACTTTGAGCACAGCACACATGCCCAGAACTCTGGGCATGCGGGCTGGGCAGCAGTATACGCAGTCTGCCCTGAGGAGGAGAAGTCTGCCCCTTCTTGGGGTGGAGCATTCTGAGTATGCTGGTGCCCAGCTCATATGCCTGGAACTTTAGGCATGAGCTGTGGGCTGGGAGTATGCCAATTTACTGTGCTGTCTGCTCTGCTCTGAAGAGGGCAGTCTGAGCGCATTGGTGTCCAATGTGCATACACAGCCCAGGGGCAATGCGTGTGTCCTGGGTGTGTCACTCTCACAAACTGCCTTTTCAGGTCATCATATTTCTTTTCCAAATTTATTTTCAATGTGGTTTACGTAGACAGTCTTTCTAACCCCTGAAGGATTTTAATATTCAAAAAGATGCTCTATATTTCAAGACCTCCTACATTCTTAGATATTTCCTTTTACGACCAGTCTCACTTTACTGGCTCACTGTTATGGCTCTGGGCAGACTCCATTACGACTGCCTTTCTTTCTTTGCAAACTCCTACAGTCCAGCATCAACATCTCTTTCTGCATGGCTTCTAGTGTTGTCAAGCCAGCAACCTTCTGATCTTATCATTGGGCAATTAACAGCGGTTCAACCCTATAGATTAGACCATCTGCCCTCACCTCTGGACCAAGTGACATGCACCCTTACAGCAGCCCTGCATGTACCCACTGCAAACATGTACAGCAGGAATTGAGAAAGGCAGGGCTCCTCTGCTATAGTGCTTCCAGTGTACAGCCAGAAAAAATAGGAAATATCCCAGCAGTGGGTCCACTGCTGATTATGGCAGGTATAGGAAAAGGAAAAAGAGCAGGTCTTCACAAACCCAGATCCAAAAAGTTCATTAAGAGCAATAATAAGACCATAGCAAGAGAAAGCCTTGCTGGTTTAGAGCTTTGCCTCTTTTCAAGCTGGTTCACATGAAAGCTTTTCTCAATCCTGCAGAATAAAGCCATGACAAGCTGCCCATTTATTGTCTCTGTTCACCCTAACATGTCCATACCAATTTCTATATAGGTACTTTCTATATTTCTATATAGGTAATTTTCTGTAAAAGCTTTAATTTTCTAACTGAATGCTAGGTTTTGGTATCACAAAGAGTTAGATGGAGAATTTTTACTTTATTTTTTAACAGCTATGACAGACATGTTTAATAATTAACCCCACTTACAATCTTTTGTCAAGAGCTACTGTTTTATGTTAAATCTTTATTATTCACATTAGCACTACTTGTCTTACACCAATCTTTAAATTAGGATTCCTTCTTTAAAGGTTATTTCTTCTGGGTGAAGAATGATACCACATTTTAATAAAACTATTGTGGTGTCACATATTTGCAATTACAAATGAGAGTGTCCCTGCATTGCAAATCAAACACCTTGAACTGAAATTTCAGTGCCCAATCAGTATACTGAATGCAAAGCACTTGAGTGAGCGTCTGTCTTGAAATAATACCTCCAGGGTTCATTATTTTTCCCATTAGTAATCAGAAGTCTAAAATCACAACTCTTAACAGTTAAGTACAATTTCTTTCAAAAAAAATGTGTCTAATTTTACAGTTGGAGCAATTAAACTGTACCATTGGAATCAAATATTTGATACTTTCAAAAGGGTTTTTATGTAGCCCACTGCACATACTTTAAGATGAATTTAAATGGGTTTACAAACTAGTACTAGTCTTACATGTTTGAACTGGTATATATCTCTTCCTGTAGTAGTGCCAACAAAATGCCCTTGCAATGCTAGCATGACACATTCTTTGCTGCTCCAACACACAATGGATACCATCATAACCATTGGCATAGCTGTATCAGTGGGACATGAGCAGTCATTGAGGGCTTCTCAGGGTAAGGCAATATTTGTTCCCTTATCTTGGAAATGCATTGCCTTTACACCAGAACTGTAAAATTTTTTAGAACTGTGCCCAATGTGACTAATGGCCAAATTATAATTGCTGGCTGGTAGAAGGTGTAGCAAATATGCCATAACATATGTTTGTAACCCACTGTGAATAAGTAGTGCCAGCAGGCAGGCCTGCAATGTCTTGTTGATGCTGAGTCCAGAAGCATTTGCTGATGGAACAAGGAATCTGCCATTGAACAGAGTAGGGATAAGGAGAAGGTTGAACCAGGAAAAAGGTTAGGAAGGAAGAGGGTAATGGAGGAGGAGGATAGGAAGGGTTGGTTCAGGCCTGGGAGGTTGCAGGATTAGGAGTGCTGGCCTACACCACTTCCTATTCCTTCTTCCATGCTTGAAGGCCCTTTATGGGGCTTTATATATATGGAACAAATTTTTTTCCATATCCCAAAGCCTTCAGCCCGCTCAGTTCTGATGCTGGATACAGCTTGGGTCATGCGATCAGCACCCTCTGCACCAGCATTGGCAGCATTAGGCTCTAGTACACTATCAGCTCTTAGGGTTAATATAAGAGAAAGCAGAAGGAAGAATTATGCATTTGTACTTCTGAAGCTGTGCCAATGGCAAAAGACAGCCCTGTCCAACAGTGGGCTCTGTACCTAGCCCAACTGTGTACCTAGCACTACTGTGGGCTGTGTACCTAACCAAGCCAGCCAAAAACCTGCATGACAAATCTTTGCTGATGTCTCCTATTTTCACTCTTGATGGAGGACATGAAGCAACTAAGTCAAATAAACTATTTACCAATAAAGATACCTATTCATCTACTTGCATTTGCATGCTTTCAGACTGCTAGATTGGCATGAACTGGGATGAGTGTGCATGTGCCCTGCAACACTTGGGTCTCAAACCGCTAACATGCCAACCTTCAGGTTGACAGACACAGATTCTTTAATTGCTGAGCCATCACAGTTCCAACATATCTCATTATCCAAGAATATTCTGTATATGATAAAACATTAATAGCAACTGGAACAGGAACTGATAGAATCAAAATTCCAACTAATAAAAGTGAACATTTCAGAATTATTTTGGGAAAGTGATAATTCTCATAACTGCAAACATAGGAAAATGTAATCACAGTATTTGTTGAAGGCAACATCTGTGTCCCACGTGGAGTGCTGTCCTTATGCAGCTGGTGCTGATCTTTCCTGCCAGCATAACAGAAACTCAGGTCAGCTCCACGTAGAGATGCTTCTTTCTAGCAATAGATTGTGTACCTAGCAAATACAACATAGATACAATGTTACAACACACAGAAACAGCAAGTATGGCCCCTACAGGCAGCAAAATATGGGGGAAAATCAGATTTACAAAATATCTGTCGTCCTCCGTCCCCCCATCTTGGTTTAAAATTTAAAATGAAGTGCAAAGCCTTCTCCCATCTGAGCTGCAAGCAGGTTTCATTCTACCTACTATTTTATAAAAGCATAGCTGAAATGCTTATGATGCTCATACAAAGTGAATTGTGCAAATATTTGAAAAACTAAACAAAAAGAAATAGATTCAAGTAGACACCAGATATTCAAATTCTGATCCTTTGCTTTCTGCAAAACCCAGAAATGCAAGATTTAAATATAAAAATTTCCCTACATGTGTGATTTAACCTCTCTGATGATAAAAGCATTGGGATCCATTGTGGATCCACAATGGTTTTGGAGGCCCATGTGGGGAACAGGGAGCCCAGGCTTTGGATGTCAGCCTCTGGCTCTTGTCTTGGATGCAGTGGTTCCTTGGATGCAGTGGCAAGTCCAGATCTGGACACACTTTCCCACTTGGGACTTTGTGTGTCATGTGGTTGTACACAAAGGTACACTAAGGCTCGCATTGAGTGACTGGCAGAAAACCTATTAAGTCCATTGCTACACTCTTAAGCAGTGTAACCACACAAGAGTCTTAATGGTATTCTCCTTTGGTATATGAAGCATGTGAGACAATAGTTTTGCATTTTCAGAAAAGGAGTGCCTACTGAACTGCTTGAGAAAATGTTCCACTGTGTTCTTATGGTCCTGGCGCCTTAAATGAATGAATATTGTGGGAATGGTAGAGCATCAGTCTCAGGCAGCCAGGGACATCAGCAACTGTCAGCAAGCTCCATTCCCAACTGAGGCAGGGTTTGCCTCCCTCCATAAATGCAACCCCATCCTGTTCTGGATGGGGTTGTACTCCCTCTAAAGGAGCAGGTTCGCAGCTTGGGGGTTCTACTGGATTCACAGCTGCTCCTGGAGTCCCAAGTGGTGGCTGTTGTCAGGGGAGCCTTTGCTCAGCTTCGGCTGATTTGCCAGCTGCAACCATACCTGAGTTGCTCGGATCTGGCTACGGTGACCCATGCCCTAGTGACATTGAAACTGGATTTTTGTAACGGGCTCTACGTGTAACGTTGATTTTTGTAACGTTGTCTCTGAAGATGGTCCGGAAGCTTCAACTAGTCCAGAATGCGGTGGCATGTGTGGTTGCTGTGGCTTGTCGGTTCGATTCTATTGGGCCACTGCTTCAGCAACTACACTGGCTGGCCATTTGTTTCTGGGCTGAATTCAAAGTGCTGGTCCTGACCTTTAAAGCCCTAAATGGCTCGGGCCCAGGGTTTCTGAGGGACCGCCTTCTTCTGTACAATCCGACCCGTCACCTAAGGGGGCCCTAATGACTGTGCCAGGTGTGGCAGCCAGAGATAGGGCCTTCTCGGTGGTGGCACCCCGGCTTTGGAATTCCCTCCCCTTAGAGCTGAGGAAAGCTCCCTCAATACAGAGCTTCAGGCGGAGCCTTAAAACCTTTTATTTCAAAAAAAGCTTTTTAATGGGGCAGAGGTTGGAGGGCTGTTGTTGTTTTACTGTTTTTAACATATATGTTTTTAGCCTGGATGTTTTGTTTTTATTGACTTGTACTATTTATGTTTTTAATTATGTTTTATGTTAGCTGCCTTTAGTTGGGCTATTGACCCGAGAAAGGCAGGATATAAATTTTTAAAATAAATAAACAAACACCCTAGCCACTCAATCTGGGGTAGTGACCCAACTACAGCTGTTTTTCCTTCAGATTGGGATCTTTCCTGGAATTGGTGAAATTTAATGTCTACTGACCAACCCTGAGCTGTGTTGGAGCCATCACTACCAAGACAACTGATACTTTCTTTGGATACTCTGCTACCCATGTAGAAGGGAGTGGGAGGAATGAGGGAGAAAGTGGGGCTTAGGACCGGGTAGGGATAAGCAGGAGGCAGAGCAGGATAGGGAAGGGTAGATAGCAGCACTGATGTGTGCCGGATCCTAACCCCATTCCTTTCTTTCTCCCTTACTCTTCAGTGTCCTGCATCAGCAAAATAGCTGGCACAGATCTGAGACTCATTGAAGCAGTGGAGGATTGCACCAGGTAAAGGAACAAAGGTTCCCTTGATCTGAGAAGGCCTTCAGATTGCCTTGCACTTGAAGGAACAGGATTTAGTTTGGTTTGCACTAATATATTTCTTCAACTTGTTTCTAAAAGACTTGTACTGATTTGCCAAAGCTCAAGAAAATGTGTTTCCAGTGTCCCACAGTTCAAAATTAGAGAATGCTTCCTAATGTTCTACTTATTTTATTTTTATAGTTTGAATCCATGTCTTGTGCCCCATTGAAAAGAACAGCTTGTTCCCATGTTCTTTAAAGTAACACTTCATGAATCTGAGCACTTGTCAGGTTCCCTTTGTCTTTCCTCCACAAACTATATAAATCCTTCCTTCAGCCTATTTTCATATGTCATAATATGAAATATCTCATAATTTCTGTGTTTCTAGTTGGATTCCTTTAAGTGTCTTCCCTGAAGTGCGGCAACTAGCGTTTTTGAGCAAGAGCATTTTACCCTTTCACAGCAGGGCTAAACTGCCTGCTAAATCTCAGCCACAGCTCTTCAAGCAATACCATATTTGCCATACTACTGATTGTCCTGACTTGTGTTGTCCAGGATGTTATGCCAAATAAACTGATATCCTTGTGGTACATATTTAACATGAAATAACAAGTACTTCTTTGACCAACTCTCAATCACCAATACAAATTAAGAGTTATTTCTTTGGCTATTAAGCTTTCTGGGCGAAGGAAATGTGCTCAGCAGTAAAACACTTTTGCATACAGATGGGCCCAGGTTCCTGACACGTCTGGGATAGGTAATGGTGCCTGAAACCCTAGTGACCTGCAGTTCCTACTACATGGACTAATACACCTACTACATGGACTTTATAGTCTGACTCAGTATAAATCAGGTTCATGTGTTCAAATGAAAGCTAAACACTGTGGTTGGTTTGCATTAGCAGGTTGACAAATTTAATTTTTCATGGATGAGGCATTAGACATCAGTCCTATTAGACAGCTACTTCAGTCCCAGTACTTCAGAAACTCTTCTAGAACCAACCTATGACTGCCAGGTGTTTAGAGGAAGATGTCACAACCACAAGTAGATGTTTCCTTCAAGCAGGTCATCCCCTCCCATGCTACTGCCTGCGGAAGCAGTACGGTAGCCTATCATTCACAAAAGCAGGCAGATGACTGGTGGTTGTATGCAATAGCTTCAAATGGCTGTCATGCACTTTTCCTCGGAAAGGCATGGAAGTATGGATTGGGCCACATTTCCCACCCAAGTCATACAGTCAGACAGGCAAGATATGGGGGAGAGATGCTCCAGTCCCTTTTTCTCTGGATAGTTTTGCAGCAAGGAATGACAACACAATGTTTAGACTGCAAGACACCAGCTGTGCTGTCCATTTCCTCTTGGCAATAATAGCAAAATAAAAACAGTAGCAAAATAAAAACAAAAAAGTGGGGTACAAATCCCCACTAACAAAGCATAGACAAACAAGTGAGAGAAGATTGCAGTTGCTTCTACTTCTTGTTGCTCACCCTTTTCCTTTGGGTGGTGCAGAAAAAAGGTCTGGGTGGTACAAGGTCTGGGTGCCACTAGAGACACTGTCACACTCTTACTTGTTCTCTCCCTGAGCAACATGTCAGAAAGGACTGGTCTCATTGATCCCAATTCCCAGTGCTGTGCAGTCCAGAGGGAGAGAGCACAGGTGTTGCAAGTGAGATGAGGTGGCAACTGCTTCTGCAAGGAGCACCCTTCTCCTCTTACTGGCTTCTTCCAAGTGGTCCCTCTGAGCCCATTCTTCCCCACCATCTTACCCAGAGAGGGCAAGTGAGCAGGTTAGGTTCTCCCTGAGGGAGAAGGTGGATAAGCAATGGGAGGCCACTTCTTGCATCATGCATCCAATTCTTCCATTTAGGGTTGCCATCTCAGACTGAAGCTATCCCTATAGATGAATTTTTCCCCCAACATGATGCAATGCTGAAAATTTCCGAAGGCCCTGTTAAAATCTCCAGAACTGCATTTGTTAGTCATCAGGAGATGGAGTACTTTTACTTTCAAGATAAAGTAAAATGCAAAAGTAAGCCCCATTTTGTTCGATGGGTCTTACTCCCACAAAAGTGACTTTAGGATTGCAGCGAGTCACCACTACCTGGAGGAGGTTCCAATGGAGGAGGTATATTCACCTCCTCCTTTGGAATTCTATGGATGGCAGAGGAAGGATAGGGCTCATGGAGGAAGGGCAAGGAGGATATACTGGTAATTGAAACATACAAAATTATGCAGAGGATGGGTAGAGTGGATATAGAAATGCTCTTCTTCCTTTTGGACAACACCAGAACTAAGAAACATCTACTAAACTGAGTGTTGGGGGAGGAAAGACAGATGAAAAAATATTTATTTTACCCAACATGTGTTTAGTCTGTGGAACTCCTTGCCACAGGATGTGCTGATGGCGTTTGGCATGGACGCCTTTAATCTGGAACTCCTTGCCACAGGGTGTATTGACGGCATCTGGTGTGGACACTTTTAATCTGTGGAACTCCTTGCCACAGGATGCGTTAATGGCGCCTGGCATGGACACCTTTAATCTGTGGAACTCTTTGCCACAAGATGTATTGATAGTATCTGGCGTGGACGTCTTTAATCTGTGGAACTCCTTGCCACAGGATGTGTTGATGGCATCTGGTGTGGACGCTTTTAATCTGTGGAATTCCTTGCCACAGGATGTGATGGCATGTGGCGTGGATGCCTTTAATCTGTGGAACTCCTTGCCACAGGATGCGTTAATGGCGCCTGGCATGGACACCTTTAATCTGTGGAACTCTTTGCCACAAGATGTATTGATAGTATCTGGCGTGGATGCCTTTAATCTGTGGAACTCCTTGCCACAGGATGTGTTGATGGCATCTGGTGTGGACGCTTTTAATCTGTGGAACTCCTTGCCACAGGATGTGATGGCATGTGGCGTGGATGCCTTTAATCTGTGGAACTCCTTGCCACAAGATGCAGCAATGGCGACCAGCCTAGATGCCATTAATAGTTAACTGAAGACATTTCTGGAGTAAAAAAGTCCATCCTGGGTTGTGGGCCACGATGGGCTTGTGCAACCTCCTTCTTTGAGAGGCAGGCATTCCAGATAGAAGGGAGAGCGCAGGGTGCAGGTGTCTTTCCTGCGTGCTCCCTGAGGCGGCTGGTGGGTGCAGGAAGCTGACCCAGTGGGCTCCCCAAGACTTGAGGCTGTGCTTGCTGTTTCTGAGGCAGTGCAAGCCTCCTGTGAAAGGGCAGCCTGACTCCTTCCCCCTCATAAGATGGCGGTTGCTTCCTCCAGCCAGCCCCTGGAAGGGAAGGGGGCAAAGCCACTGAGGCCCCCCACAGAGAGAAGAAGGCGCCCACCTGAGGCACCGGGCGCCTCAACGGTTCTTTATATCCGGGACACTCCTCTCCCCCCACCCGGATATGACAGCGGAGAGGCTGCCAGCTTCTCTCTCTCTCCCCCGAAAGAGCCAGCCCGCTAGCCCCGCCCCTTTCCTCCTCCCCCTCCTTCACGCGCGCGCGTTCTATGGCGGTTGTCCCAACCGCCCCGGCCAACCGTCACTCAGGCCACGCCCACAACCAGAGCGCGCGCCACTTGGTAGAGAGAGCGCACGCGCGCACTCCCCCTCTGGAAAGAACAGCCCTCCCCCCTCCCGCTGAGTCCGGCACGATGAGAACCTCGAGTCCCCGAATCCCCCTTCTCTGCGCGACGGAGGCGGCTTCAGGGAGCCGCGGCTGTCAGTCAAGGCGCAAGCCCCGCCTCTTCCGGGCCTGTGAGGCTGGGCCGCCGCCTCCTCTCCTCTCCTCCTCCTCCTCCTCCGGCTCGCTGCTCTCTCTCCCTTTTGTGAGTTATAGCAACCGTTGCCTTGTGAATCAAGCGCCATAGTCACCGTAGTCCTGGCGACTGTTACCCATCAACAACAACGGCTCCTCTCCTCCTCCACCTCCTCCTCCTGCTCCTGCTGCTGCTGCTCCTCCTCACCCCCTTCCTCACCCCCTTCCTCCTCCTCCTCCTCCTCATCCCCCACAACAACAACAACCTCCACCACCAGCAAGAGCAACACCACCACAGCCCTCCACAGCCCAGGTGAATATGACTGTTGTGTCCACCCTCCGCCTCCCTCCCCGCTTCCTTCTCCCCTCCAGTCGCTGGCCTGCAGCTGCTCCATGGGAAACTCTGCACGGTGCTGGTGTTGGAGAGATGGAGGTTGTGTGTGTGAGGCTGTGGTGTATATGTGTGGTTCTGGTGTTTTGAGAGAGAATGAGGTTGTGGTGTGTGTGGTTGTGGTGTTGGAGAGATGGAGGTTGTGGTGTTTGTGGTTGTGGTGTTTTGAGAGAAATGGAGGTTGTGGTGTGTGGTTGTGGTGTGTTTGAAAGAGATGGAGGTTGTGAGTGTGAGGTTGTGGTGTTGTGAGAGTTTGTGGTGTGTGGCTGTAGTGTTTTGAGAGAGATGGAGGTTGTGGTGTGTGTGGTTGTGTTTTGAGAGAGATGGAGATTGTGCTGAGTGTTTGAGGTTGTGGTGTTTGATAGAGATGGAGGTTGTGGTGAGTGAGTGTGTGTATGAGGTTGTGGTGTGTGTGGTTGTGTTTGAGAGAGATGGAGGTTGTGGTGTGTGTGAGGTTGTTTAAGAAAGGTGTGTGCAATTGTGGTGTTTGGGAGAGGTTGTGGTGTAAGAGGTGGAGAGGGTCTGTATGATGTGAGAGTGTGAGGTTGTGGTGTATAAGTATGTGTCTGTGAGGTTGTGCTTGAGAGAGAAAGAGGTTGTGGAGTGTGAGGTTGAGGTGAGTGTGTGTGGTGTTTGAGAGATGTTGTGTTTAATGTGTGAGATTGTGGAGTGAGTGTGAGAGAGGTTGTGGTGTTTGAGAAGTAATGAGTGTGTGAGGAGGTGATGTGAGAGAGGTTGTGATGAGTGTGAGGTTTGAGAGAGATGGTGACTGTATGTGTGTGGTGTTTAAGAGGTTGTGATGAGTGTGTGTGTAAGGTCTGGTGTTTGGGAGAGGTTGTGGTGTGTGTGTGGAAGGGTTTGAGAAAGAGGTTGTGATGAGCATGTGTGTGAGGTCTGGTGTTTGAGAGAGGTTGTGTTGAGTGTGTGTGTGGTGTTTGAGAAAGAGAGGCTGGTGTTTGAGAGAGAGAAAGGTTGTGGTGAGTGTAAGAGTGATTCCACTCCCAGCCTGTTTTGGGTCCCTTTATACCTCCCCTTTTCTCTTTTCCCCTCCTTTCCCTTCTCTCCTCTGATGGTGGCTGCACTAGTGATCTGGTGGAGTTTGGATGGGGAAGGGAAGCATGATTTGTATCAAAGGTATTGAGAATGGAAGGAGAGAATCGATGAGAGGGTAACACACTTGTGGTCTGTGCAAGGTAACTGTGGCTGCAATCCTATCCACGCATTCCTGGAAGTAACACTCCTTTGACTATAAAGGAACTTATTTCTGAGTAGACTTGCATAGAATTGGGGTTTGTGTCTAGGACAGTGTTCTGGATTTTGTTTGGTTTTAAGAAACCTGCTTCATATTTTTTGTAGAGAGCTTTTGGAAGCAGGGAATCAGGTTGCTTTTACTTAGGATTCAGGTAAAAGCCATCAAATTTAGCCATCTATGAAAGTGGAAGGTTATCTTCTCCCAATTGAAACTTGTTGGCTGGAACTGTGTTTGGCTGTGTCTGAACTTTTTGCTCCTGATGATCATTTCTTTGCTGGCTTTATAGGCTCTTTTGTGCTTTATGATGAGCAGGTTGTTTGGCTTTTAGCCCAATTCTATGCATATCTACTTAGAAGTAAGTCTTATTAAGTCAATATGGACTATTTATTCCCAGGTAAGTGTGGATAGGACTGTAGCCTTATTGTTATTAACTACTCAGTCACAGGCAAACTACCTTCTTTGTGTTGAACTACCCCACCTTCTTGTTCATCAAACACCGAGCTACAACATAATGTTTGTTTCGCCAAGTTTTTAGGAGAAATATTTTTGAAATTAAATTTTTGTTATTAAATCCAATTTTAATGTATTTGTGTTATGTGACTTTGTAGTGAGCTCACCTTGACTGTATGTATATCTGTTTGGGATAAAAGATGCATTTTATGCTTTTATAAACAACCCCTTTAATCCATTTAAATCTATAGTGACCGTTCTTCTGAAGAAATTAATTTTCTTTTTGTTTGGGGCTTTATGTGTTTAATAGGCTTAGTTGAGTCTAATAGGAAGAAAAATAAGGAAAATGTAGCCAGAAATCTTATTTCTTAATTACTTTGGTTTTAAAAGTGTGTTTGATTTTCCTGGTGTACTGAAAGTGAAGTCAAATTGAACATAAAGACATTAGGAATATTCTGAAATTTAAATGTGCATATATGCAGTCCTCATTTTGGAAGTTGGTATATGTAGATTAATATTAACAGCAGATGCTAATTGCTAGATTTTTTTGGACAAAAATGTGCTTTCTGATACTCACTGGGACAGATTTTGTTACATTCAGTTACAGTATATTGAAACTGATCCTTCCTTTAATATGGCACCAAATAATGTATCAATGTGTAATGTTGATATTCATTTAGGCTGCAGGTCTGTGTGCACTAACCTTGGTGCTTTAACACTGAGGAACTTACCTCTGAGAAAATATGCATAAGATTAGGCTGCATGAATTCTAGTGATTTAAAAGATCTTGTCACTTCATCCCCTTTAGTTAATATTTTTGGGAGGTGCTAATGTTTTCAAACTGGGATCTCATTAAGTTTGTTGATTTGTATAAAGGAGACTAATTTAATTGTGAATATTATTATTTCTCACATTTGTGAAACCTGTATTGAACAGGTTTGCCTTGTATCAGGGCCAACTGAAAGATATTGATTTATCTGACAGAACAACCCCCGGAAGAATGTGACAGTTTCTATTATTCCTGAGCTTGTCAAGTGCATAGCAGGTTAGATAATTAATGCTTTGGTAAAGGTAGAAATATTTTCTGAATTAAGACTTGTGTGTCACAGTTTTACTCTTATCAGTCTATTTTCACATAGATTATGTTAAAGGTATCTCCATGAAGATAATTCTGTTGAACCATTAAACAATTGCTAATGCACACTACTCTTCCCCATTAATACTTCGTATTAACAAAATGATTTTCAACCTTTCTCATCTCATGGCACACTAACAAGGCACTGAAATTGTCAAGGCACATGCTCAGTTGTTTTTACCATTGACAAGGCACACCATGCTGTAAAATCCCCCAATTTTTCTACTAAATAAATGAGACTCCCCAAATTCCCATGGCACATGTGAGGACTATCCATGGCATACCAGTATGCCACAGCACACTGGTTGAAAATATCTGTATTAAGATATATTGAATAAAATTGTTTCTATTTTTAAAAATTTAAAAAGTGAACCCACTTGGAATTCTCAGTAATTGTTGAGTTTATTTTTATTTGTATAAAGCTTGATTTACTTTTTCTCCTCCTGGTTGCATCCACCTGTTTGAAAATTTAAGATTTATAACACTAGGAAAGGGGTTTGCTTATTCCCTTTGTAGCCCATACAGGAAAGTAAATCAGTCTACAAACATTGAGATTCATGTCCCAGAAAGCAAGAGGGCGCAGTATAATTTTTGGCTTATCTTTTGAACATAATTAGTAAAAAGTTTTCAAAATTTCTGACTTTCCTTCTCTACATCTAACAGTTAAGCAACTAAATTAGATTAAGCGGCACATATGTGTGTGTAGGGGGTTTGGAAATAGAATTTCCTTTAACATTTTAAAATTGGTATTCTTATTAAGCTTTGTATCATGAGTCCTTCTCCCTCAAACAAAAGGCATAACTGATTGGCCTCCCTATGTCTTGTGCAATCTCTAAAAAATGGCAGACCCATATGTTTGTTCTGAAGAGGTCTCCCAACTCTTCTGAGTGGAATTTTGGCAGGTGCAGCAGGCTACTGTGCCACATATGTTCACTTCCATTCACTTGTTTTTGTTCTTAGGGTACAACTCTAGGCCTCTTAAATTCAACATTAGCACCAGTCCTGATTCTTTTTTTTCCAAACAGCATTCAATTCCTCACAATTGGCAGCTACTGTGAATTAAAGATCAGGACTCTTCACGATCAGGATTCTTGTACTAACTAAAGGTGAAGTCTTACCATATTAGACTTGCCTGCTCTAAGGTGAATCTATCATGATAAAAAAAATGAAAATTCCATCCATCAGGCCTCCATTTTATTTCTGCTGTAATTAAAATCAAAGTGGGTATTTCTTGTTGATCCCCACAGACTGCTAATGAAGCATTAAATTAAGATGCCCCATACAGCAGTGCTAATCAACTTATCAAACTCAACCTATGTTTAAAACTAGTGTGAGTCCTTCCTGTCATTATGTTTACTGGAACACTGAGTACGGTATTTATTTTGCTCTATTCCTTGGGCTCAGGGCATGTTTTCTGAACTGATAGTTCAAAAGGCAAAGGTTTGAAAAAGTATTAAATTCCTTTTTTCTTTTCTAAATTTCTTTTGCTGCTCTGCCTAACCAAACTATTGCTTCTGATCAAATTTACTCCTCCCCCAAATGGGCCTCTCTTCCTTGGTTATTTGATGTACAAAGAATATTTGTCTTTTTCCCAAGATAAATTTACTTATTAATTTATTTAAAGGATTCATATCCCACCTTTCTCCCAGAGCAGCCATTGATAACGAGAGCCATATGGTCCCCTGGGGAGCCCTGGCACATTTGAATGTTCAAGTTTTCTTGGTGTTCAATAATAAATGATTTCATGTTTGTCTTTTCGTGTTTTATCCTTGTTTGACGGAGGGCCCTGGAACCTGAGAAGAGCTCCTAAGGAGCTACAGCTCAAAAAAGATTGAGAATGGTCGCCTTAGAGCTTAGGCACTCCAGGGACCTTAAGGTAAAACCATTTAAAAACAGTAAAGCATAATTATGAGGTAAAACTGCATAAAAGCCAATAATACTGCAGTGTAACTCAAAATAACAGGCATAAAATATAGAAAATATAAAGCACAACTGAGACAAACAAAAATCCAAACATATTCAAGGGGAAAATTCAAGATAAAAAAAAAAGTTGTGAGGAGTCACCAGAAGGCTTAGCAGGAAGGGAATAGTTCTTATTTCCATTGGGAAAGAGATTTAATGGTGGTACTATTAAAAAATACTCCGCTCATCACTGCTAACCTGACATTGGCCAAGATGGTACGACAGCAGTGTTTCCACAGCTTCTCTTGCAATGGATAACATAAGATGGTTCCTCAAACACTCTGGTCCCATGCCATATAAGACTTTAAAGGTCAAAAGCAGCATCTTGTGTTGTGCCCAGAAATGAACTGGCAGTTGTAGGAGCAATGAAACTGTGATAATTATCCATTGATCAAAGAATCCATTGATCTTTTGTAAGGTTAGCTTGTGTACTGAAATGTATTGTTACAAATTAGCCTTACAAATAAGTGTAAAATTTTAACTGCAGTAGTTATGCATTAAGTTATGATATAGATAATATTATCTAGGAGCTGCACAATTAATATAAGTAACACTTGTGACCACACATTCCTGAATGATCTTTCAGGCATGTATATTCTTACTTGTGTATCTAAATGTCTTCTAGCTTATGCTCTCCCTTAAATATGCAAGGGTTTTAGTATCAATTGCTACCTGATTTCCACAAATAGTGGCACACAGGTTGAACCTACTTATTAGCAAATTTGGCATCTGTGGATTTGGCTCAACATGGATCCTTCATAACCTATATCATTAGTTTCTGCCCAATCTGAAGCCTCCAGAGGTTCCACAGCCTCAGATGAGTTTCCAGAGATCCTAGAGAGGTACCTTTTGGTTCTAGAAAACTGGAAGTGTCTCTCTGAGAGGCCCTTCTTTGGAATTTGGAGGCTCAAAAGAGCTTGTGGAGAAGAGCAGGAGAAGTGGGTTCCAAGGCTTTAGGAGGTTTCAAAAAGGCCTCTGGAGGTCCTAGAGAGACACTTCTGGAAAACTGGAAGAGCCTTCTAGGATCTTTGCAGATCTTTCTGTAGCTAGTGGAGGCTATGTGCATCACCCACAGATCTTGGAACAGCTTTGGATGGAGATCAGTGAGCCCCAAACTCTGATTTGATTTCATGTGGAATTCGATATTCACAAGTAACTGGGACTGCTGTGGATAATGAGGTATAGCTGTACTTGAGTTGTCATCTGTCTATTGTGAAATACTGTACTGTAGAAGGGAGCTACAAGACTTCCACTAAAATCCAGCTTAATTGTTGAGGAAAGGGAGAGAACTTGTAGGGATTGGGTAACTTAATGAACTGCCTAGCATTGTGCTGAGGAGGATCTCTAGCTCCTACACAAAGAGAACAATCCTAACCATGTCTACTCAGAAGTAAGCCCCATTGTGTTGAAGGGGTCTTACTCTCAGGAAAGTGTGTTTAGGATTGCAGCCTAATTCACTTTGGCTGGCAGCTCCAGTTTTGAACCTATGGGAAAAAATGCTGAGCCATGCTTACTAAGGGGATGATTACTCTTCCATGTAAAGCTCAATTTTTTCACCAAAAGCTAGATGCTACAGCTGCTGACTACGACTATGATCTTTGTACAATAATAGTAGCTTCTCTCCAGTGTAGGGCAAGGCAATAAAGATATGTCGGTAGTAAGCAGCAGGTGTATCTGAGCAGAAGGCTGCCAGATGACTGCTAAAGCAGGAACAGATGAGGTTGAATTTTGAATGGGAAACCAAAAAGCTGATAAAGCTATCATGATACAGTAGAGCCAGAAGCAGTTGTTGTTTACAGCTAGGCTGACCTGAAGCTGCTTCTCCTGGAAACTTGAAAGGCAATGCTGATGCCAGACATGATGATTCATGGTGACCCTATGTCCTCTTTTTCCAGGACATGTCCTGGATTTAAGCTTTGTGTCCTGGAGAAAAACTTAATGGCTTCCTTTTCCTTGTAAGCAGGCAGCATGTAGCCTTCTCATAATTTATATATATTAAATTAAATGACAGGGGTCTCCAAACTTTTAACTTTAGGGCTCCTGAACCTTTAAAGGAGGGAATTTCAGCAGGTGCTCAGGTGTTCTCATCTTGCACATCACAAGCTAAAATTCCTTCTTCTACACACTTGTTAAAGGTCCAGGAACCCTGAAGTTAAAAGTTTGGATACCCCTGTTATATGTAATAGTTTTAAATATATATATAGGGGAGGGGCCTTGTCCTCTCTTTTTAGTTATGGCCTATGGTCACCATGTGATGGCCACACCATTAAGGTTTCCACCTAAAAGAACTGCTCATAGAACAATTGCTATAAAAACATATTTGTATCCTACTGTGGAGATTTGTTAGCCACCTTGGCCATTTATTCTGGCATGGGAAAAACAGAATATAAATCTCTCAAATATCTTGTCTCCAAAAATTGTTGGACCCTGGTAGAAATTATTCTGAAATCTATTCAAGTCAACTTTCAGTGACACTAGTGTAAAAGTTCTTGTATGTTTTGTGTTTCTGCAGTTAACCATTAACGGTAAGCACATGTGCTAATGCTGGCTGTAAAGAAAAAATATCTTTGTAGTTGGGGACCTGAAGCCATTAACAGCCCTGCCCATGATCCCGTGGCTCTGATTTGTGCAGTGAGCCCTGTGTTTTCAGGAACTTAAAAAAACAGTTTAAGTTTTAGGGATAGGAATAGAAACAGTTTAAGGAATAGGATATTAGTGTAGAGGCACTGTATGTAGGAGCACACTGCATTTATGCAAAGTTTGTTGGAAAAACGTGGAAAATCCTTGTGTGGATCCTTCTGTGGATCCCGATTTTTGTGTGTGACATTTCTTGTTCTTAATGATTCTACATCTTTTCAGAGTTTGCTGTGATGTCTTGATATCATAAATTCTGGTTTTTTATAAACTGCAAACAAATTAGGATTTGAAACTATGATACTGTTTGATAATAAACAACCCAAGAGCCACCACATTTGAATAGAACACAGCATAGAAAAGATAGAATTATTCCCCTCATGTGTAAAGGGAAGGCAAAAATATGTGTGTCTGATCTAGGTGACCTCATGCAGGGTCAGGATTAAAACCTAAATCTTTTTAATATCAGTTCAGTATGTTTGTACGTTGTAACATATATTGTTTACTGAACTTCTCTAGGTTGGCTTGATTTTTAGAAACTGATGTTGCAGGTAGCAGAAACCTATAACAGTCCTGTGCATGTTACTTTGGAAGTATGGCCCATTCAGTGCAGTGGGAGATTTCACCCAAGTAAGTACGCATAGGATTAATTCAAAAATATTTTAGGAATTAGTCACCTTGTTGATTTGGATCATTTTTCTTTCTGGTTGGGGTCATTTTGGTATAATCTCCTGTCTTTCCTATGTTTTCATAAACTACTAATGCTTTGTTTTTCATATTTTAGAGTGTTCCTTTGCATTCTCTGTATTTTTGGTTACTAATGATTTACAATGCCAAATAGCAGATAGTATGCCGGTCTATTCTGAAAAAAATGTGTATATTTAAAAATATGTATAGAATATGTAATTAATTTGGAGTACATAACTGAAAGTATGATTAGGCATGCATTTTAATATATCTGCTGATATATAATCCTCAGTACTTTAATTCTAGGAACTCATACTTTCTGTATTCACAAAATATTTTAAGACCATTTTCTTTTAATGCCGTTTAAGTAAAAAGCAAAGAAGGTGTCTTAAGGACCTAATACTAAAGATTTTCTTTATCAGTCTCAAGCATAGGATAGAGTACTGCTTTTTGCTGCTGTGGTGCAAAAGTACAAAAATGATTGAGATATTAGCTTTTCTATAAAGTACGAGTTGAAACATTAAAAAGTTAGAATGTGCAAAATTTGTTACATTGAAATTAAAGTCCTCATTTAACTGAGGACTTCATGTAGCATGAAGCTGGGAAAATTCAAAGAAGGATGATCATTATTCTTTTCTGAATTTCCTAATAGCAAAAGTAAGAAATATAATGTGTTCTAAAAGCAAAATCACAAGGTGTAGGTATTTTCATATTGGTAAGCTTCGTAACATAACATCAAACATCAAACAAATTCTAAACTTGGGACCTTATACTTAGTTTACAGCCACAGAAGTTGATATGAGCTAATCACCTTGGTCAAATGAAGTAGGCAACTTTCTTAAATCTGTTGTCTTAGTTCTGATCTAAATCTTAGTTCTGACCTATATAGCAGTTAAAGTAGTAACAAGATGTAAATGACTTGTGGACTGTCATATATGAACTTTTCAAATTTGATATTTTTTGTGTTGTGCTCGTCTAAGTCATAGTGGACTATCTAGTCTAATATTTGATTTCCACATTCTACCAAATGCAGTCATGCAGGAATGTCAATCTTATTTCATATAGTGAGGCAAATAGCATCCCATGGTGCCTGCTGAGGTGCAGAAAGTGACATACTCAAGCAGATGATGGCTAGAAATAAGCACTTTTTTCTTATAAAAAAATAAGCACACAGCTGCAAACGGAAGAGAAAAAAATGTAAATCTGGATAATATTTTCAAAATATAAGATAGCTCAGTTATCATGTAGCCACCTTTTCAGCAGTACTGCTTCTGCTGAGGCATTTCTTTGCAATTCATCTGAGAGGTGCTTTGTGAAGTGATCCCACTGCAGAAGCAGAACTGAAGGAAGGATGGCTTTGGAGAGCTAAATTTTTAACGGGCCAGATAAAGAGCTTCTGGGGCTGCATTCTTTATCTGAATATCAGAAGAGTCTCTGCTGGATCAGACCAAATGCCCATCTAGTCCAGCTTCCTGTTACCTCACAATGGCCCACCACATGCCTCCAAGAGCACACAAGTGTATCCAGGTTCTCTCGCTTGAGGTTGCCACCACTGCCACATTTTGTGGGGTTGATACCACTGCACTAATGCATTTGACGCTTGAAAGTTATTTTTAACAAACTGACTAAATAATGAACTTGGATTGCTTTCATTAATTTACAACCAAATCCTATCCTGCTGTACCCTGCTGATGTAAAGGCATCAAGCATGGAGAGAGCAGAGCTGTAAACTTTCTAATGAGTAAGAGGATTTAAATCCCCTTTCATGGTAAGGGGCTTATGGGAGGCCCTCACTGAGCAGGCCCTATGTAAATGTGAAAGGCTCTAGAATGGTACATGGGAGTGATTTTTTTTTTCAGAACAGCGAAGATTATCCTAAAATACTTTGTTAAATATTACTTTGTTAAATGCCAATTTGATAAATGTTAGAGAGAATTAGCAACAGTATTTTGTCTTCAATTTTAACATTTTCCCCCTTGATTAATGAGGATATGGTAGTACTATGGTGGATATTGCAATAACCACCAGGAAACTTTTAAAATTTTTAAGAGTATTTCTTTAAATGGGGAATGCAGTGGCTCAGTGGTTAACAACGTTGTTCTTGTTGACCTGAGGGTCAGTGGTTCAAGACCAGAGTTCTACAAGATGGAGTGAGCTCCCATTATTTGCCCAGCTTCTGCCAATCTGGTGGTTAAGAAGCATGCAAATGCAAATAGATAAATAGGTACCACTTCTGTGGGAAGGTAACAGCATTTCATGCACTTTGGCATTTAGTCATGCTAGCCACATGACAACAGAGGCATCTTCGACCTTATAAAAGGGATTGGCACTACTTCCTATAGCTGGTTATGACTAGCAGGGCAACATGTAGAGGACACCTCCACCTTTATTTCTTTAAGGGCCAAATCCAGAGCAAATTCAGCCTGCTCTGCCCCTATGGCTCTCTCCTAACTATTCCGTATCCAGAGCAGAAAGTTATGCTGCATCCAGAGAGCCAGGAAGCCTGGGCTGCCCTAACTGATCCATAGCATGCTAAGTAATTGACACATGGGGAGGACTTGCTCCTGAGGAGACACCCCTCAGATCACACTGAACAAGGAACAGCTGTGGTGCCTACAGTGGTGACATGTCTCTGTGCATCACCCGGTGTGGAAGTCTGTGTGTCACCCTAGGACGTGCGCACCCCCCTACCTGGACTGTGCAGTCGCCAAAGTTGGTGCCTGCGCAGTTGTTTCTGAAGCCAACTGGCTTCAGAAAGAATACTGCGCAGGCACCATCTCTGATGCCTGCACAGTATTTTCTGAAGCCTTTTGGCTTCAGAGGAGACTGTGCAGGCGTCAGAGGTGGTGCCTGTGCAGTACTCTTCTGAAGCCATTCGGCTGCTGCTCCGCCTTCTGAGTGAGGCCGAATGGCCATGCAGAGGCGCGGACTTCCTCCACTCTAAGGAAGTGTCCTCTGAAGCTGTTTGGCATGCTTAGTGTGTTTCTGCGCAGTGCACCTCAGCTGGCCATTCAGGCCAGCTCCGAGGACGTCAGCTTCTGGCTGCTGCTCCGCTTTGGAGCAGGCCTGAATGGGCATGCTGACACCTGGGGCCTGCCAAAGGACTGTCAGACTCCTCTGGCGCATCATCCCATACGGAGCGCGGCCTGCACTAGCTGCACCAGTCATGTGCCTGCCTTTTAAGGAGTCCCTGATGAGATGCCAGTACATTCTACAGTGAATACAGGAGGCTTCTTGGAGTGGCCTGCTGTATCCTGAGGTTTGTGGGCAGCCGTAGTTGTTTCATATCCTAAAGTTGAGAGGCAGGGGTTGCAGCTAGGCTGGCCAAGAACTCAGATTTTTGGTCAACACTGCCATTCTTACTCGAGCCTTATCATGGACCCCCATGGGTCTACTCATTACTATACCTGTTCCTGAGGTGGTATATCTCGGAAGAACTGGAAAAGGTCATTTCTGCCTTGGAAACAGGCTTTGGATACAGAGTAACTGCTCAGCCCTAGGCAATGCTAAACATGCCCTCAACATGCCTCTCCTGAACTGCCTAGGGCAGAGTAGGTCCACCTCTTTTAGGGCACCCTATGTTGCCTTGCTCTGCCCTAAACCTCTTCCAGAGTAACTGGGGTAGAGCATCTTGCAGTTGCTCCACCCTAGTGATAGGTAGGGCAACCCAAGGGCTTTTATGTGGACAGATTAGTTGCTCTGGATTTGGCTGTAAGTGTTAATTTTTGGGGGGGGGGGGAGAGAGATTCTTCTAAAAAGACAGGTTGTAAGTGAATCATGCATATGAAATGATCTCAAGCAAAATTTCAAAGTTACTGTTGAATAGCATGCTGTTTTTTTACTCAAGTTCTATGCTGAATGAATAAAGTCTTACATTAAGTACCCCAAACTGCATGTTTGATAATTAATGAAGCCATTCATTTTGAGAATGAAGGGAGAAAATCGGCTGTTGAAGAATGTGTTTGCATGTAAACTTCAATATTTCCTTAAGATTTACAAAGAACCAATAGATGGAATTCAAGCACTGATGGATGTGAATAGTACGGTATTTGCACAAACGTTCCCAGGTGCAGTGCAGCTCTGTGTTTTAGACTAGAGCCAAGATTATATGGGAGACTCTGATTTCTTCAACTTTTTAGGGACAGATGGCTGCTTTACAACAGGTGTCACCTTTATTTCCCAGGCATTGTGTTGGGACTTGGAGTACCTCAGAAAAAGGGCTGTCTAAAAATGTGGTTTATTCTGTTTTGTCACTAGCAAAATGTATGTCTATGTTTTCCTTGTCTCTGGGCCTCAGTACACTTTCATTACACAATATTTCATTACACAATATTTCAGTACACAATATTCATCTGAATATTTTTTTAGTCTAAAACTTCATGGCTCACTCTCATACAATGTCTTTTTAAACTAATCCTCTTAAGAGGTAATTTTTACAAAGTTATTTTTCTTTTTCCACAATATGCAATTTAGCAACATTTTAGAAGGTGAACATAGAAGTAACCCGTTACTGGCTTATAATGCTTGTAACAATTCCAACTATTATTGAACAGCATTTTAATATTAAATCGACAACTGTTCTGAACATGTGTTGCCTTGAGTATTGGTCAAATCTTGTTGAACTGTAAAATACATTTAAAACTGATTTTCACAAAATGTCTTTTGAGTAGGAGGCTATTCTCTGCTTAGTTTAAGTTTAAAGGGGGAAGATGTAAAAGTAAAAAATTTAAATTGGCAAGTCTTCACATTTACCTAACCTTTCAATGTGTGTATCTCATTATAGAAGAGCAACATCTACACTCTTAGCTGTAAGAAAGGGTCCAAACTTCATAAGACTATTGGGCCTAATTTTGAAAACCTAATATCTTTTAAAGAATTTCTTGTGACCTAACTAGTTTGAAGCAAGAAGGCTAAATGAAACTGTACTGATTTTGTGCCCCTAAAATATAAATATTTTGTAAAACCTTACCTGTTACTTATGATTAATTTGTCCAGAGAACACATGTATCTGAGAACATAATTTAGTGAACTGCATCTAGTGTCAAGATTTGGGTGTGCTGGATGGGTGGATATGTTGCATTATCAGGAGATGGTATCCTACTGTTGATGATCTCATGTATCGCCCAAGGCTACGTCAACATGATCATTACAATATTACTGTATTTATATTCAAGCCATTTGGCTTGTCACTACAACTTCTGTAGTCTGGCAGGAGCAACTGTGCATTCACAAGAGAAACTGTGGGTGAAATCCAGAGTAACTATGGGGAGTCCTTGCTCCGGTGTAAGAACAATTTACTTTGGATTACAATATGAATTTCCCATAGGTTTTCACTAGGTGGTGCAATAAGTATGGGTGTAAGTAATGTCTCTTACTTGCTCATGTAGTTACTCTGGATTGTAGGGTATGTGTATTTTGGTGCCAAACTATTGAGAGTTTGAGACAATCAAATGCCACAGTATTGTAAATTCCCATAGTTGTGTAAGGCGCTACGTTTTAAGAAGAGCTGTACTAATTTCATACAACAAACTAATAATTTATGGATCTGTTTTTACACATACTCTCTCACATATGGATATCAGAAAAGCCTCTGATGGATCAGGCCAAAGGCCCATCTACTCCAGCTTTCTGTATGTCACAGCAGCCCACCAGATGCTTCAGGGCATACACAAGACACCTGCATCCATGTGCCCTCTCCTGCATCTGGCAATTTGATTCTGCCTACATCTACACCTGTCTATGCATGCACACCCATCATGGTTTGTAACATGTGATAGTCCTTTCCTCTAGGAATTTCTCCAATCCCTTCTTAAAGATATTGAGGCTAGATGCCATCATCATAACCTGAGGTAAGGAGTTCCATAGACTAATTACTTGCTGGGTAAAGAAATATTTTATTTTATCTGTCCTAACTCTCCCAACATTCAATTTTAGTGGATGTTCCCTAGTTCTGATGTTAGGCGAGAGAGAAAAGAGCATCTTTCTATCCACTCTAGCCATTCCTTGAATTAATTTGTATGTTTCAATCATCTCTCCCCTCACTCTCCTCTTTTTAGACTGAAGAGCCCCAAATGCTGTAGCCTTTCCAAGGTGTCAGAGACCATCAATCATTTTTGTTCCTCTCTGAACCTTTTCCATTTGCTCTCTCTTTTTGAGATGTGGTGACCAGAACTGAACACAGTACTCCAAATGTGGCCTTACCATCAATTTGTATTATGCCATTATAGGTTGAACTTCCCCATTCACAACACTTGGTTCCAAGAACTTCCATGATTACCTATTTTTGTGTTATACAAAGGCAATTAGTTAGCATGGTAACAAAGCAAGCAATGAATCAAGATCCCTTTCAAGGGGCTTAGAACAGCTTACAGCCCAATCCAGAGCAACTAATCTGTCAACATAAGAGCCCTTAGGTTGCCCTATCTAACACTAGGTTGGAGCAACTGCAAGATGCTCCAGCCCAGTTACTCTGAAGGAGGCTTAGGGTAGAGCAAGGCAAGATAGGGTGCCCTAAGAGAGGTGGACCTGCTCTGCCCTAACTGGGGCAGCCTAAGCAGCTCAGGAGAGGCAAGTTGAGGGCATGTTTAGCATTGCCTAGGGCAGAGCAGTTACTCTGTATCCAAAGCCTGTTTCCAAGGCAGAAATGCCCTCTTCCAGCCCTCAGAGTTATATCACCTCAGGAGCAGGTATAGTAATGAGTAGACCCATAGGGGTCCATTATAAGGCCCGAGTAAGAATGGCAGTGCTGACCAAAAATCTGAGTTCTTGGCCAGCCTAGCTGCAACCCCTTCCTCTCAACCTCAGGATATGGAACAAACTACGGCTGCCCACAAACCTCAGGATACAGCAGGCCACTTCAAGAAGCCCCTTGTATTCACTGTAGAATGTACTGGCATCTCATCAGGCACTCCTTATAAGGCAGGCACACCAGTCACCAGACTGGTGCGGCTGGTGTGGGCTGCATTGGGGATGCGCTCCGTATGGGGTGATGTGCCGGAGGAGTTTGACTGTCCTTTGGCAGGCCCTGGGCGTCAGCACACCCATTCAGGCCTGCTCCAAGGCGGAGAATCAGCCAGAAGCTGCCACTTGTCTGAGGAGCTGGCCTGAACGGCCATCTGAGATGCACTGCGCGGAAACACACTGAGCATGCCGAACAGCTTCAGAGGAGACTTCCTTAGAGCAGAGAAAGTCCGCGCCTCTGCTCAGCCATTCGGCCTCACTCAGGAGGCGGAGTGGCAGCCAAATGGCTTCAGAAAGAGTACTGCACAGGTACCAACTCTGACGCCTGCACAGTCTCCCCCGAAGCCAAAAGGCTTCAGAAAAGTACTGCGCAGGTGTCAGAGATGGTGCCTGCGCAGTACTCTTTCTGAAGCCAGTTGGCTTCAGAAACAACTGCGCAGGCGCCAACTTTGGTGACTGTGTAGTCCAGGTGGGGGGGGGGGGGCGCATCCCAGGGTTGACGCACAGACTTCCACACCAGGTGATGTGCAGAGTCATGTCACCACTGTAGGCACCACAGCTGTTCCTTGTTCAGTGTGATCTGAGGGGTGTCTCCTCAGGAGCAAGTATTCCCCTTGTGTCAATTACTTAGCATGCTCTGGAGCAGTTAGGGCAGCCCAGGCTTCCTGACTCTCTGGATTCAGCATAACTTTCTGCTCTGGATACAGAATAGTTAGGAGAGTGCAGTTAGGTCAGAGCAGGCTGAATTTGCTCTGGATTGCAGCCTTAGTTTCAGCTCCCAGGCAATTCAGAAGTGATTATCACATGGGGAAGGGAGGAAACCTCCCTCAACAGCTGAAACCTGAAACAAAACATGAAATTTACAACCCCTTCTCAGGGAAGCTTAATTGCCTGCCTTGCTGCCATGGTAAGCAGG
The DNA here is from genome assembly GCA_030015325.1 of Cryptoblepharus egeriae. NCBI lineage: Eukaryota > Metazoa > Chordata > Lepidosauria > Squamata > Scincidae > Cryptoblepharus > Cryptoblepharus egeriae. The sequence goes on from JAREYC010000002.1 coordinate 169,424,796, forward strand.
CTGCTTTTAAGCAATTAACAGATGCTTAAAGGATGTTTATCTTTCAATTTAAAGAGCCCACCTCATTTGCTTTGAGACCAAGTTGCATATAAATAAATTACATATAATTAGGTTACACCTGTTAAATTCTTATTCTCAATGCTTTTTCTAATGACCCCAAGCATGGTATTTGCCTTCTTCACTAACTCTGCACGTTGGGCTGACACTGAATGTGGATAGTACATTCTAGCTATCCACTAACACCCCTACATCTCTCTCCTACTCTGTCACAGCTCAGAGCCCATGATCCTGTAAAAGGATACTTTACATCAAAGTGCATAACTTTACATTTACTTACACTGAAACACATTTGCCATTTTGTTACCTACTCTTCCAGTACAAAGAGATCCTTCTGGAGCTCTTCACAATCTCTTCTGGTCTTCACCACTCAGAAGAGTTTGTCATCCATGAACTTGGCCACCTTGCTGCCTAACCCTATATCTAGGTTATTTATGAACAGGGTGAAAAGCACTGGTCCCAGGACAGATCCTTGGGGCACACCACTTTTTAACCTCTTTCTATTGTGAAAATATCCATTGACACCCACTCTCTGTGTACTGGCCATCAGTGATCACTCCTAATACATAAGAGGACCTGTCCTCTAATTCCCTGACTGTGGAGTTCTCAGGAGTCATTGATGAATGTATCAAATGCCTTCTGAAAGTCCAGATATATAATGTCCCACATCCAGATGCTGTTGACCTTTTCAAAGAATTCTAAAAGGTAAGTGAGGCAAGACTTACCTTAACAGAACTCATGCTGATTCTCCCTGAGCAGGGCCTGTTTATCTCTGTGTTTTATGATTTTATTTTTAATGAGGCTTTCCACCATTTTATCTGGAACAGATGTTAGACTGACCAGCCTATAGTTTCCAGGGTCCCCTACCCTTTTACAAGATTGGTGTGATATTTGCTGTACTCCAAATTGCATATTTTAAGTTGCATTAAGGAGAAGTTGCATATTCTTGTGCAATTGCACATTCCCCACTTTCAATATTCATTAGTTTAATGACTTGAAATGAATTGCATCCTTTCTGTATGCATAATATAGAAAGGCTGCAATTCTAACCACAAGCCTCAAAGGCTGCAGTTCTAACCACACTTTCATGGGAGTAAGTACTGTAGAACACAATGGGACTTCTGAGTAGACATGCTTAGGCTGCAGTCCTAATTACACCTTCCTGGGTGTAAGACCTATTGAACAGTAGAGTAGACATGGTTAGGATTGTGTTCTCAGGATTGCACTGTAAGATCAGTAGTATCTGTTCCCAAGTAGCGGTGTGTAGGATTGCAACCTTATCACAACTCTCCTACCGAATTTGTTCTACATCTAGTCTCAGCATTTGCATGGCAGGTTATTTAATAGGTACCTTCAATTTTCTCCTGAACATTTTGTTGTAGAATGTCAGTGCTCTTCTCACGGAAGGAAATAGAATGGCACATCAAAGATCAGATACCTTGGTCTTAAATATTTGCCTAAAAGTAAGTCCCATTAATTTCATAAACTATAGGCATGCTTACAGCAATCAGGCATGCTTACAGCAATCAGGCTGATCATATGTGTGTATATGACTTATATATAATCATATATACACATATATACACACACATATATATATATAATCATATATACACATATATGATAGGAAAGTCAAAAATACAGTTTTTGTAGTTGAAACAAAAACTAATATGACAACACTGATAGTATCACAGCATCTCCTACCATTCACCAATCCAATCACAGCTGTCAACTGTGCCCCTCTCCCATGTGTAGAAGGCACCAGTCAATTCCCAATGATGGCACTAACACCATAATGTTATATGGCTCTGTCTTGCACCCTCTTATGCATATATATGTGTTAGCTTCATGAACAGGAGCCCAGTGAACAGGAGGATAGTAATAGATAGCTACAGTTGCAAACTACAGGGTTCTCCTCAGCCTCAGAGGGAATACCTGGCAAATCAAACACAACTGCCATCTTTTGATGATATATAGGGCAGGGGTCCTCAAACTACGGCCTGGGGGCAGGATATGGCCTGCCAGAGCCCTCAATCCATCCCATGGGCAGTTTCAGAACCCCCCAGCCCCTGGCCGGGGGTTGGGGGAATCCCAGGGGCCTTGACACCAGGTGCATGAGGGACTGAGCAGGAAGCGTGCACACCTGTTGCCGCTTCTCCACAGCGCCAGGGGTTTCCTGGCCGGCGCGCGCACCCTTCCTGCTCAGTCGCTGCTTCCTGTTAGTCGCTGCATGCACGCTGGCCAGAAAACCCCTGGTGCTGTGGAGAAGCGGCAACAGGTGTGTGCGCTTCCCTCTCAGTTGCCGGCTTGTAAGTCATAATTTCCTAGGATGGATGGGGCTCTGATGCTGCAAGCCTGCCACACTTTCCTAGGAGTAAGCCCATTACTTCTATGTAGGAATGGATGAATGGATGGATGATGGATGGATGGGGCTCTGATGCTGCAATCCTGCCACACTTTCCTGGGAGTAAGCCCATTGACTATCATGGGATTTACTTCAGTGTAAGAATGTGTCACAGGCGCGGGGTGTGGCTCGCAGGGAGGAAGCTATAGTCCAGCCCCTGATAGTGTCTGCGGGACAGTGAACCAGTCCCCTGTTTAAAAATTTTGAGGACCCCTGATATAGGGAATATCGGTGACATAGGTGATAACCTTTCAAAGTAAGTCCTGCTAGAGTACAAAAATTTGACACAGTATGTGGAACACTGTATGTTACACAGTGTACAGAGGAACAGGCTTTTTAAGGAATGTGGGGCCATAGCTTTTGGGAAAGCACAGGTTTACCATGCAAGGGGGCTTGGCTGGATGGTTTGGTTTTAGTTCACATGGTTTGCTCTTTAGAATACTGTACTACAAAATTTTAATGCTAATCCTTAAGTCAAAGACCAAATGCCTGATAAACTAAAAGAAAAGAAACTCTGGGTTGTAAGTTTCCCAGTGGATCTTTTTTCAGTCTTTGCCCCCTTTTTATTAAAGTAGTAATATTTCTTAGTTATCACATTCACATTGTCTTGAGAGATGGTGAAGTGGAATTCAAGTTAAACACTGGAGAGATTTCCCTTCAGTGTTGTGGCAAGGCCACAAGATGTGGACCCTTCAGCCTTAAATGGGCAATTATGATGAAGTCTTGTTTTATGTGCCCTGTCATGGAGATGTTGGAGTGGAAGATTTCCTGTCTGATAAGCATCGTTAGAACTGAGCTGCAGGCTCATTGAACACATATCAGTTGGATGGTTTGCTTTTAATATTTCTCCCCCCTCCATGAGATAAATATTGTGAAAGACATATACAGGAGACATGATCGTATTCTTCAGATACCTAAAGGGATGTCATATGGAAGAAGAGAACCAGTTGTTCTCAGTGGCCTCTGAAAGTAGAACTAGAACCAATGGGTACAAATTGCAAGAAAGGAGATTCCAGATAGTAGGGATGCCTGGTGCCTGTTAGGGATGCCCACTGGTGCCTCCTGGAACCCTCCAGTGCCTGTCATTGACCAGCTCTGCCACTGCCCTGTGCCCACCCGTGCCTAGTCATGCCTGTGGCCCACAAATATTCTTTAAATTTTACTCCCTCAATGGCAGGTTCATTCAGCTAGTTCTGTATTATGAATATCATTGCAAGATGTAAACTATTCTCAGTAAAACTTTTTTTGTAATTGGTGGATGGTAATTTCTATGGCCTGAAGCTGTTCAGTGTGTTTTGGAATAGCACCAAGGGCACTAAACACCACTGGAAACACTTTGGTCTTCTGCCACAGCCTTTCAATTTCTATTTATTGTTTCCATTTTTCACTCTGCTATCACCAGGGATTGCTGTATTAACAATTTTGACTTGTTTTTCTTCTCAACTACAGTTATATTTGGTGTGTTGTTTGATAAAAAGTAAAAAAAAAGGTAAAGATCCCTGGCAGGTTGTCCTGCCAGCTGTGACTGGCTGCAGGTTGTCCTGCTGTCTATACAAGTACCAGCCACAGCTGTTGGGTGCTTCTTCCCTGATTTAAAGCCAAGAGCCAGTGCTGTCCAAAGTCTCTTCCATGGTCACATGGCCAGCTTGATTGCTCTAAATGCTGTTACTTTCCCACTGAGGTAGTATCTATCTGGTAAAAGGTAAAAGGTTCCTGACAGGTTGCCTTGCCAGCCATGGATGGCTGCAGGTATCCCTGCTACCTATACAGGAATCAGCGACAGCTGTTAGGTGTGGTGCTCATCCCCGATTCATAGCCAAGAGCCAGTCCTATCCGAAGATACCTCTGTGGTCACATGGCCAGCATGATGGCATGGAATGTTGTTTACCTTCCCACCAGGGTGGTACCTATTTACCATATTTACTTGAATATAATGCACCATTGAATATAATGCACACCATATACATAATCAAAATATTATATTTACTCAGTTCTAACTAACATTGAATATAATGCGCACCCGGATTTTTTGGAGACTGAATTCGGCTGAAAAAAGTGAGTGTTATATTTGAGTAAATGCAGTATCTTCTTGCATTTACATGCTTTTGAACTGCTAGGTTGGCAGGGACTCAGCAAGGGATGGGACCTCTCCCTGTCTTGTATCACCCAAACCTGTTGGATGATAGGCATGGTCTCTTAACCTGCTGAGTTTACAATACAGCTCTGTATTGTGCAATAGATGTACGTCTGTCTGTAGTCAGGAATCCCATAATTTTTTTGTCATCTTTATTCTCAACAACCTTTTGTGCTCCTATCAGTTTCTGGCCGCAGACAGCCAGATTTCTAGCTGCATTTTTTTTACAGATGTTTCGGTATCATGGATGCTACCTTGTCATGCCTTTCTTTGTAGTCTGTGTGATCTTTTTAAAGCTGCTGCTGCTACTACTATTACTAGTACCACTACTTTTGATCTGTGTTGACCCAGTTCTTTGACTCTGCATTGGATTGTGTTTATGGGAAAAAAAGAAAAACATGGAAGTTAATGAGGTACAATGGCTGCAGGGTGACCATATGTTGGCACCCAAAAAGTAGGACACCCTGAAAAGTCCGGATTTTCCACTGAAATTCCAGATTTTTAAAATTTTTTTTAAATTTTAAAAAATTGGACCGAACAGTCTGGTCCAGTAGGAAAAGCCAGACATGTCTGGCCAATTCTGGCTTTATGGGAAGCCTGAATGGTTGTGATAGGGTATTTGCTGAAAAAGTGGAATGAAAGATTTGTAGTGGTGCTTTTCCCTTCTGCATGCTGCAGCCAAGCTGCCCAGTTTCCCACTGAGTATGCAGTCTGTATGGGAAATCACCTGCTGGGGGAGATGGTGTTAACATCAAGACTGTACTTGCCTTTCTGTTCTAAGGAGTTGCACAAGGACTTTCTTTGTTGCTGTTTGGCTGCCATGTACCTTGGCTCTGGAATGTGCAAGTGGGGTTCCAGGAGGGTTCCAGGAATCTCATGTGTGTTTGGATATCTTAGTAGAACACAAGTGGGGTGTTTGGTGTACAGTGACAAAGGTGGTTGTGTTTCCTATTGTTTTCCCTACTATATCATGGGTGCTCATCATAGGTTTTTGGGATACAGCCTCACTCTTGGGGGCCCTTGCTATTAAGGGAGTTGTTCAGCCCCCATCATAGTATCTCTCTATGGGGAGGGGGGAAAAGGGGCATTGAGTGGTCATGCACTGAATGAGACTGTAAACAAAACTGCTCTGCTTCAGACCCACAGGTGTGCGGTTCTGTTTTAGCATATCCCATACAAAAGACTGTCATTTAGGCAGATTGGTTGAAAGTCTTAACACAGTCTTTTGCTGGATTTGCTTTCCCTGATTTACTGGATAAGTCAGAAATTTGACTCCCCACCTGCAGTATAAAGTGAAGCAGTCCAAAATTCTACCATCTCAATACAGAGTTTGCAGTGTTGAGAGTGACAGATGGAGGATGTTCAGGATGTCCTTTGAATGACAGAGTGACAGAGTTATCCTTTGATTTTCTTTTCTTGGAAAATCTTCCTATTGTTTACCTATGTGGAATGTCTTCTCCTTAACAGTTCCAGCAATAGAGCTGCTGTTTCTTGAGGATTTTTGCTTTTGGATTTTCCACACAGTACTCAATCATCCATCTGCCATTTCTTTGTTTGTTCCCCTTGTTTGTTTCAGCACAGAAGTCTCCTCTTTATGTCTACAGTTTTGTAGATGGAAGAGGGCAAGTTCATGTAGCTTTATGTTGTGTGTCTCATTCTGCTGTTTCTCTTATTGCTAGCATGAGATAGGAATAATCTGTAAGTGAATATAGGATTTTGCTTAAGCTCTGTTCTTCTCCAGTTGGCCCTCCATATCTGGCTACTTGCCCTGCAAAACAGTACTGCCTGGTGCAGGTACTGGTGCCTGGATATCTGGAAGAGCTGTTCTCAGACACACACTCCACTGATGCAAAAAAACTACTGATAAGGAAATCTGCTGGTTTTGGTACTTATGCCCTCGAAAAGGGGATGGGAGAACTTTCTGAAGCCTGCAGAGACTGCACACATCTGCCTGTGTTGAGCCAGGTCCTTGGATGTAAACTTCATGGATTAAACATGCTCCTCCTAAATAATGTTATGGATTTCTTTTTCTTCAGCCAGCAGAAGGTTTATTTGAGCTACTATCCTGTGTGGCACATGTAATTTGGGAATAGAATTATGCTGTTAATCAAGATACAATGTATCTTTGGTTCTAAAATTCTGTATTTGCATATATTTCATGCATGCATTGCATGATTAACTCTTTCAAGTAATGTTTGCATGAAAACCCTACAGTTTTCCAGTTTGGAAACATTTAATATTCACATTTAACCAGCATTGGTTAAATGTTGCATTTCTCCTTTCCTGTTGCTTCTTAAAAGTTTTTTTTTTCTTTTTATAATATTCCTATAACACAGCGTTTCTCAACCTGGGTCATGGATCTCATTTACATGAGACTGTAATCCTAAACATGCTTTCCTGGGAGTAAGACCCATTGCATACAATGGCACTTACTTCTGAGTAGACATGGTTAGGATTATACTCTCAGGTTTCCATTTATGCCCTCTGGACTGGAGGTCCCCTGCATGGAAGGGAGTGCTGGGGAGAATGTGGTACTCCAGTCTTCTCCCTGGATGCAGAACGTGTATGATCCTATGAAGTCTACTTACATCCTCTATATCAGATATTTACATTACGATTCATAACAGTAGCAAAATTACAGTTATGGAGTAGCAATGAAAATAATTTTATGGTTGGGGGTCACCACAACATGAGGAACTGTATTAAAGGGTCGCGGCATTAGGAAGGTTGAGAACCACTGTTATAACATATATAGAACAAAACAAATCAAAGTGGTACAAAATCAAATTTATACTACTTCATGCTTGCTTATTGGGTATAATTAATAGGTAGATGGATACAATAGTATCTAATTCAGTGTAACAAATGCAAAGAATGAACAAAATCATTCTGAATAATTTTGGGGGGCTGGCTGTTCCAATTTTCTTTTTTAGCCTATTTATTTTCTATCTAATTAAAAGCCTTGACATGTCTGTGGTGTCTACATGTTCTGAATTAATCAAGCTGAAGATTCTAGTCCCATGTGTCTCTGGGGCAGAAAAGGCTGAGGATTCTATTCCCATTTCACCTATCATTTGTAACTGTCTCTGGAACTGATAACAGGCCTGGCTGGAAGAGAATAGGGGGCCAATTGAGAAGAGATGTAGTAAAAAGCCAGTTGAGGAGAGCCATTGATGAGAGAGGCGGCAAAAGGTGGCAAAAGTTGAGATGCTTTAAAGGGGAATGGTTTGTTTATTGGTTGTACAGGGGACCAAGAGAGACTTTGAGGAGCACATGGCCAGCAATATCAAGGGGCAAGCAATACTAAGAACTTCTTCAAATACATTAGGAGCAAAAACATGGCTAGAGAAGCAGTTGGGCCACTGGATGGTGAGGGAATCCAAAGGGAGATAAAAGGAGACTTAGAAATGGCAGAGAAACTAAATTAATTCTTTTCATCTGTCTTCATGGCAGAAGACCTTGGGCAGATACCACAACCAGAACAGCCCTTGCTTACCAAAGAATTAGGACAGATAAAGGTTGCAAGAGAGGACATAGTGGCTTTAATTGGCAGTTTAAAGATCAACAAACCACCAGGCCCAGATGGCATCCACCCAAGAATTATTAATAGGGACTTGCAAAAGGTGAGGTTATTTTGGGATAACACCCCTTTCTCAGGAAAACTAACCTTGCCTTTTGCAGGTCCATTGTTATTAGGGGACTCAAGAATGAAATTGTTGATCTACTTACTAAAATATGCAACTTGTCTCTAATGATAGCCATGGTGTCAGATGACTGGAGGGCAGCACACATCACATCAATTTTTTAAAAGGGTAGAAGAGGGGACCCAGGAAACTATAGGCCAGTCAGTCTAGTGTCAGTAAGATGGTGGAAAGCCTCATAATAAGTAAAATAATAAAACACATAAATGGAGGAGAATCAGCATGGGTTCTGTAAAGGTAAGTCTTGCCTCACAAACCTCTTGGAATTCTTTGAAAAGGTCAGCAGACATGTGGATGCGGGAGAACCTGTGGACATTATACATCTGGACTTTCAGGAGGTGTTTGATATGGTCCCTCACCAAAGACTACTGAGAAAACTCCACAGTAAGGGAATTAGAGGGTACGTCCGCTCATGGATTGGGAACTGGTTGAAGGCAAGTATGCAGAGGGTGGGTGTCAGTGGGAAATTTTCACACTGGAGAGAGGTAAAAAGCAGTGTTCCCCAGTGTTCTGTCCTGGGACCAGTGCTTTTCACCCTGTTCGTAAATGATCTAGAGGGTAGGGTTAAGCAGCGAGATGGCCAAGTTCACAGAAGACCCCAAACTATTCTGAGTGGTGAGGACCAAAAGAGACTGTGAAGAGCTCCAGATGGATCTTAATGTACTGGAAGAATGGGCAACAAAATGGCAGATGTGTTTTAATGTGAGGAAATGTAAATTTATGCACAGTGGGGCAAAGAATCCTAACTTTACATATAGAGTAATGGACTCTGAGCTATCTGTGATAGAGATGGAGAGAGATCTAGGGGTGCTAGTGAATAACTCTATGAAGGTGTCAACCTGGTGTGCATCAGCTGTAAATTAGGCAAATTCTGTGCTTGGGACCATTAGAAAAGAGATTGGGAATAAAACAGCAAAAATAATGATGCCATTGTACGAATCTATAATGAGGCCACATTTGAAGTACTGTGTCCAGTTCTGGTCACCATATCTCAAAATGATATAGAGGAAATGAAGACTGTTCATAGTGACCAAAATGATTGATGGTCTCGGGTATGTTCTGTATGAAGAAAGGCTACAGCCTTTGGGGCTTTTCAGTCTTGAAAAGAGGCACCTCAGTAGGGACATGATTGAGATGTACAAAATTATGTTAGGATTGGATAGAGTGGATAGGGAGATGCTCTTTTCCCTTTCACATAACACCAGAACTGGGGTCATCCACTAAAATTGAGTGTTGGGAGGGTTAGGATGGACAAGAGAAAATATTTCTTAACCCAGCATGTAGTTGGTCTGTGGAATATGCTGTCAAAGGATGTGGTGATGGCATCCATCACCACTTAAGGGGTGGGATGGTATCCCTTTCAGAGAAGGGATTAGAGAAATTCCTAAAGGAAAGGACCATCACATGCCATTTTCTTTGTAAACCGCTTTGTGAACTTCTTAGTTGAAAAGCGGTATATAAATACTGTAGGTAGATAGATGGATAAGCCAGGAGGGTGTGTAGAGGTGGACAACCTCAAAAGGGAAGGACATCTCGATGCAGGTGTCATGAGGCATCTGGTGGGCCGCTGTGTGATACAGGAAGATGGACTGATTGGGACTTTGGCCTGATCCAGTGGAGGCTTTGCTCTGGTTCTTATGTTGTTACATTGTAAGTCTCCAAAAGCAACAGCTGCAGGCTATTACTAATTTATATGGTCTTGTTACTAATGATCTTGCTGTGGTTTGTTACTAATTTATATGATCTTGTGATGCAGTAAGTTATATGTTGCCAAATTAGAAAACTAATTTGGAATAGTTTCAGGTTTTTTCAATACCATAAATACATTAAATGTTGAAGTTGTTCCAAAATATCATTTCAAAAATACAAACAAAAATGAATAACAAAATGAATGGGTAGTTGTCAAACTTCTGGACTCCGAAATGAATGTTTGCAAATTATATATGAGAAAGGTGACACTCCATGTTTTAATAAGTTAACGAAATAGTGTATATGGGGCTCCTGATGGCTGCAATCCTATACACATTTTCCTGGAGCAAGTCCATTTAAAACAGTGGCATTTACTTCTGAGTAGACATGCAGAGGATTGTGCTGCAATTCTGTTACTCTTTCTGATGTTCATTATTTGACCACTTAGTATCTTGTTCCTGGCAGAGTCATTGGTATTCAGCCACAACAGGGGTTTAACCCTCGCCAGGTACCATTGAGTCTTTTTGACCCAACTTTACACATGTGCATCTTCAAAACTCGAATGATTAGTGATCTGACCTTTCATGTATTCCCCCATTAGGCACTTTTTACAATATGACTCACTGGGTTATTGTTTTTGTTTTTATTTTTTAAAATTTTTCCCTGTGTTGACAGACTTTTCAGGTCAAAAAGACCCAATGGTGCCTGCAAAGTAATATATTCTGCTTCTCCTTCCCCTGGCTGATCGGTGTTTTACTCATGCTCCTGTATGGCAATACAATCTACCTGAAGATGCTTCTCAGGCCACATAAGATGAGTTTGTTGTATTGGAAAGCACTTGTGTAAAATTCATGAGCCCAATCCAGTGCATGTCTATTCAAAACCCCTAGTCAATGGGGTTTACTCCCAGGAAAGTGTGGATAGGATTGGGCTATAAATGTGACAGCCGGCTGAGCTCTTCATCCTAATGAATGGCATAATGAAAACATCTGTGTATATGTTATTCAGGGTTTCTAAGACAAATATGCCTCTGTCAATATTTTTATACAAATGTTTAATGTACAATCTAATTTGAAGAAAAACAAAAGGTTTTTACAATAGGGTCAAATACAGTACCAGTGGCTTTTTAGGATTGTGTCAAAAAGACCTAATGGTACTCCAGAGGTGACTTTTTTTATATGGTACCTGGTAAGAGTTAAAGCTTCAGTACAATCCAAGGCAAGGTCATTCATACCTCATTTAGTTCCAAGAAAAAAACAAGAAGTCTCATTTCTCAGAGAGCCCCAAAGGGCTTACAATCTCGGATATTATTCCAGAAAATATCAGAAACTCATGAAGTATATATTCCTCCTCCTCCTGCTTCTGCTGATTAGGTTAGTTGGCTTCTGCCCTTTCTTTGAAATGCCTTCTGTGCTTTAAAAGATCTTTATTCAGTTTTGCAGGTGTTTGCTCCATTGGCATGGGCTGGGGGGAATAGTTTGGTTACAGATTCCTTCAGGGAAACATTTGAGTCAAAAGTAAAGGGGCAGAGGTATGTCTTGTGACTTTGGAGAAGGTGTGGAATCTAGTGAAGTGGGGGCATCTGAGGAAATTTTCATCCCAGACTCCTCCTCATGGTTACTTATCCTGTCCTCTGATTAAATGGATTCTGTTTCCAAGGGTATCTGACCATGCTGTCATTTACAGCCGAAAAATTAATGCTGCTCTTTGCTGTCTATACCAGTGGTTCTTGAGCATTTTAGCCTAGGGCCCCCTTCTGAAAATGTCAGTCTGTCCAGGATCCCCAGAAGTGATGTCTTGGTCAGAAGTGATATCAAACAAGAAGTGATATTGCCAGAGCTTCTCCACATATACTCCATTGTGCTCAATGTGGCTAACTCCCAGGAAAGCAGCCCCATTCCAAAATGGCAGCACTCAGTGCCAGATTCCAATATGGCAATGCCCAGCTTCTTATTGACTTGTTACTGACCCTGAAATGAAGTCCCAACCCCCTCTTTGAGAAGCACTGGTTTATACAATTTTTTGTCACTGTTTAGTACTGTACAACAAAATTAAAGTTACAGCTTTGTAGTATGTTACAATGAACTGATGTAGTATACTTACATTATATGGCCTTAATATGTGTTAGAATCCATTGTGACTTTGAATAATTAACAGATCTTTAAATATTATGTTAGGTTTCTGGACCAAACTATTGGTTCAAGGTAAGTTGCAAGCTAATGACTGGCAGAATTATGTCTCTGCCTGAGTGGCCAATCACAGACAAGTATGCATCATATTCTGATTTGCAGTCTGAGTAATGTCTATAACTGGGCGACCAATCAAACAAATATGTGTCATATTTTGATTGGCTGCTGAGTGATTGCCATCACCTATATAAGCAGCAGTTGGTCAGTCAGAGCTGAGGTGAGCTGAAAAGCTCTGAGGTGAGCTGAGAAGCTCTGTGGTACTGTGAAGTACTGTGATTTAGACTGCTGGACTTGACACTCTACTTGAGACTTTGGACTGACTTACTGACAAAGATTTATGGACTCTGACTTGGCTCTGGTTGCTGTATGACTAAGCGTGTATGACCTGGACTGTCTTGGATTATCCTGTTAATACAGTTGATAGAAATTACTCTGCTGTGTTTGTCTTCACCCTCGCCCAGTACCAGTTATAGGACATCAAACACTCAACACACTGACATATTATACAGAAGAATATATAATAGGTTGTGAAAAATTCACCTGCTACAAAATGTAGAAATAGATCAAGGTGGTTGGATTGGCAGTTACAATTTTGTATGTAAAATTAGATTTTTAGCTTAGTAAGGTGCTTAACTTTTCAGCTTCAAATACAATGTGATTGGACTGTTAGGTTTTTTTATGCTAGCTGACTGTAAGCTAGCATAAGCAATGTTGCTTCACTACTCTGGAATTAGGCCCAATTTAAATGTGATGCTGGGCAGGCTAAAATTGCTTACCTGTGCAGCGTTCCATGTGACTGGTTTTGTGTTTAAATCAGACCCTCAGCTGCTGTTTGTCTTGTGTTAGCACGCCAGGGATGTTCTCCATAGCATGAAACTTAGTTGAAAAATAACAAGGTAAATTAATGAACTCTGAGGAAAAGATGATAGAGCTACATATCTGAAATAGACTGCATGCTTGTAGAGATCTCAGTGGCTTTATCTTCAACTCTCACAGCTATATTGCTACCAACCATAGCTATGTGAGCAGAAAGGAGATTTTTCCTCAAATATATAGTTGAGACTGACCTGCGAAGAAGCAGTTGTTGCTTCCTTCCTTACAAAGGAGGGAAAAATTCACCGCCACCTGTTAAATTTTAGTTGTCACCACAATTCTGTACTTGGATTTAATCATTAGTGAAAACATTACATTAGTTTTGTGGATGTGATCTGGCTGCGACATCTGTCACCCATTTGATCGCCAGGGTTGATTCGGCTGATCTGGCTGGCTAGGCGGGTGGATGATCATTCCAGATAAGGAGTGTACCGTTCTTCGGTCAAGGGTATACGGTAGCTGCGCTCCCCTGCTAGAACCTCCAAACAAGCTCAAGGTCCATTTGTAGGAGAACATTAGTTTTGTTCAGTAATTATCTGGAAAACTAGAAGGAATTGCTTTTCTCCTAATCTTTTGTTCATTTGGAAGATTTTTCATATTCCTGACTACTTTGTTGCTCTATTTGCCACATTTTTAAGTATCCAGTTCAAGACAAGGTGTCCAGAACAGCACATGATTGGATGTAAATACACTATTGACACATCTGTATTGTTCCTTTCTACATACAGTACTTGCAAAAGATTCTTGAAACCTTTTAGTGGTATGGTGCTTTGATCTGACATGAGATACATGGTGATATAGTTAAAGGTAATGGACTCAGATTTGGCAGATCTCAGTTTAACGTGCTCTTTCATGCTGACAGGCTGATCTTGGGTACATCCCAGCCTAATCCACTTCACAAGATTCTCTCTCTCTCTATAAAACAAAAGTGACCGACTGGTGATGGTGGCTCAGGCTGCTTTCCTGGGAGTTAGTCTCATTCAACACAACAGGTGATGGTGCTGCATGGGGAGGATGGGTGGTGATGGTGCTGCATGGGGATCGGGATGGTGTTGCACAGCGTAGGGGGTTGGTGCTGCACGTGAGGGAAGAAGTTAAGGGTGTGCCCAGACCCACAATTATTCTTGAAATTTTTCTTCCACAATAGCGGGTAAATTTCACTAGTTGTGATAATAAAGTGGAATCTGCTGTGTCCCTGACTGGACAGTTCTTGGGTAAAAGGTGGAATCTGACATGGTAGTTTCATTTTCAGAGAAATATCCTGAGTGATTCCAGATCTTTTGTGAATTGAAACTTAATTGTATTTTCCTAATAGGATACTGTTAAGTTACTATAAAGAGTCTGGAGAAGAAACCATGGTTCCCTTTTGGGAATCACTGCTAACAGAAAACTTTGCAGCATTTGCGATACCAGTCAGCTTTTTGATTAACGGAGAATCAAGCTCTTAAGAAACAGCCATATTCTAATATAGTTGTTTCATGAAGCTTTCACATATCTTTTCATTTTTATTTTCCGTATAAGTGGCAAGATTGAAGCAGAAGTTCCTTTAATCTTGCTTGCATACCTATTAGTTCTTTGAATTATGGTTTCTGGTCTGATTGCTAGATTTCTGTAATGAATCCATTATTGCCTTTTAAACTCCATATTTTCTTATATGTATTTTGTAATCATCTGATAGAGCTGCTTGAGTATACTGCATTTTTGCATTACTTAACAGTGGGATGTTTTGTGAATCCCATTGCTGTGGAAAATTGGTGGTTGTCCGGTATTGCCCAGAATGTTTCATGGGGCCAGAAAGGCAGTAAGGAGGACAGCTGGCTGGGAAAACATCAGATGTTTGCATGTTAGCAGTCACCTTGCTGCCTTCTGCCTTATATGGGTTGGGTGGTTGGGCTGAGAAGGCAGCAAGATGATTATGTAAGCAAATCACATGTGTAAAGCAGGAGGTAGATGGTTGAGCTGGCAAAGCAGAAAGGAAGAATTGGGCTAATTGCAAAAGGGAAAGAAAGCCCTTAAATTCAGGGGCTAGTGGTTGAGCCTGCAAAAGGGCTTGGGACCTACAGGAGAAGGAAAAGGAGGGTGTTTTGGTAGGCTCCCAATTCTAACTGATTTGGATGCATGCTATAGCATTGAGAAGGCATAAGGCCTCCAAGCCAGTGATTATGTAGGTGCTTGGCATACCAAAACTGGTCTTCTGAGCCGCTTGCAGCAGTATTTCTGTGGACAAGACTGCTGCTGCCTCTGATTCAGGTTCTAGTTCTAGTTTTCACTGCTGCCGCCTTTATTTCAGGTACTGCCAGTACTGTTAGCACAGGAAGACTTGGTTTCAACATGCTCCGCTATTACAGCACTGGTGAAGCTTATGAGAGCCAGGGTATTCTTGGTCCACCTTGCTCTCCTGTAAGCATGTAAAGTCCAGCAAGTTCTGAACATTTAGTGCTTTTAGTAAAGCCACTGAAGATTCTTACCTACCAAAACCCAGTTGAGTCAAGCAAGTCTAATACTGCCTCATAGCAGAGAAGAGAGTGAGAGGCAGCAACACAGAAATCCATCTTTCTAAAAGAGCAGGCATGGTCACTGGGAAGATGAGGGAATGGGAAATTCCCTATTCTGGCTGACCCGTTGAACCCAATCTTTTCATTAAAACAGCAGCTATAGTTTCTTCTTTGTTTTTTGCTTGATTTCCTAGCAAGTTAGACCTCAGTTTCTTGAGTGGATCAAAGGCTCCATGGCCATAGTAACAGATGCCATGTTGCCTCTTGTAGATGTCCCACTTGACTAAAGGAGAAAGAGGCATCACAGATGCTATCTTGCAAGCACTAAATGCTCCAGAAAACTTAACCCAGCTTGGTTTATGAGCTCTATTGTCAACAAATCTAAATCCCTTTCTTGCAAGTGATACCAAACAGGTCAGGACAATAGCCAAAAATGCCTAGTTCTTGGTCTGTACTAGATAATGGATGGTAGTAATTTTTTTAAAACCAAAACACTTCCTCAGAAAAAAAAAATTGAAAGTGGAATTTCATTTTAACTTAACTCCCAGGACAATATGAATTAGTAATCCAGTATGAACATATGAAAGACAGATTTGGTTTTGGCATAGCTAGAGTGGTGCCAAGAGATGTGATAACAAAGGAAAAATGTTATTATGATTTAAACCCTTTCTGAGATCTTTAGACCTGCAGAAGACTCACCATGTTTGTTTACAGTCCCCAGTTCATAAACAGTAATGGCCAAGAGAATTTTTCATAGAAACCCAGAACTTTTCATAATGCTGATGTTAAAACAGTACTAAAACAAAAATAATTCCGCTGCAACCTTCACACATGCATGCTTTGTTGCAAGAGTTTGATGGAAGAAGAAAGTTTCCTATGTAACAAATGTGCTTTCTGACATTCCCAGGAGAGAAAGCTGATGCCTTTTGGAAGAGTGGGTTATCCCCTCCCTTCACAGTCAGATCTTGGTCAAGGTGAGGGACATTCCCTTTCCCAGATCAAGTCTTGACTTTGCAGGGACAAAGTTAGGGTTATTTTTCTGCTGAGAATTCTCAGCAGCCATTTTTATTTTTATTTATATTTATATATTTTCTCCCCACCCAAGACTCCCACCTGCCCCTTTTTTCTTAGTTGCCTGACTGGCACCAGGCCGGGGGGGGGGGAGATTGTTGTGGGCTGCAGCCCAGAAAGGGCTCCCTCAGTACACCGTCCATCCTCCTTCAATCCCACTGCTCCCTTTGCTCTGGAGCTCCCGCAGGCAACCTCTACACTGCAATGGGAGCTCTATGGAGGGATCTGGAGCCAGGCACCTTTTTTGGCGAGCTGCCCCCATAACCACATGCTGGCCACCATCTTGAAAGGAGGGAGAAGATTGCCAGCCAGCCTCCTTGTAGCAGCCTCCTCCCATTGTAGAACACCTGTAGATCACAGCGAGGGACTGCAGATCTAGCAGGGGAACGGGAGGCCAGAGTCCCAGGATCCGAAAACAAGACAGGGGTCCCCTCAGCCGAGACCCTTCCCCAGCTCTCTGACGCGTCCATGGCCAAACTAGTGGCCAGAGTTGCCACAGACCTGTGCGCTAGGAATCCCCCTGTGGCCCCACAAGCTGATGCCCACATGCCACCAGCCCAGTCCAGTTCATCCTCGGCCTAGGGGCCACCTCAGGAGCCTCCCCTCTCCCACTCAAGAAGGGATGCAGCCACTCTTCTGCTGGATCTCAGCTTGACTCCACACCCTCTTCCAAGAAGTAGCACAAGTCTTTCAAGCCTCAGGACACATGCCCCAACTCTAGATATTCCTTACAGAAGCCCCCAAGACCAAGTGCCCAGGTTGGACCCTGATCCCCATGGTCCCTGGCTAACAGACACTCTCAGTGCTTCAGAGGATGCCAGGAAGGAGGGCAAACTCTCAGGGGGTTAGGGGGAGCTGGAGTCCCTACAGAACCACTCTGATAGACTGTGCCCCCTGGACCTAATCTCGAAGGTGGTGGGCAAGGCATACCAGAGGCTCCAGCTTTCATCTGCTACTGCGGAGGAGCCTAAGGCTACAATGCTAAACATTGAAGTCCTAAACATGGAACACAGTGGGGCTTACTTTTGAGTAGAGTTGGTTAGGATTGTGCTCTAAGACCAGAAGATGAGCCTGGCCCATCCAGAACCAAGTTCATGGCACTCAAGAGCTCATCCCACAGTTTCTCCGCACCCATCCCAGAGGAGTTCAGATACATCAGGGATCTGGAATGGGAAACCCCTACTAGGGGCTGGTGCATTCCCCGTGGTGTGTCCAGAATTTATGCCCCAGCCAAGGATGATGAGGAAGCTTCAAGGGTCCCCATTGTGGACCAGCCGGTGGCTGCCCTGTCATCTTTCTTCTATCCATCCTAGGGGGTGGGGGGACCCAAGGACTCCTGTGACCTCAGAGCCAATTCTGCACTTAAGAGAGGCTTTGAAGCAGCATCCATAGCTCATAGGGTCTGCTCCCTCTCCTCCGCCATTGCTAGGCCTGGCCTGGGGACCTCCAGCAGTCCAAAGTGGACCTTCCATGAATATGCTGAAGAAGCTGGCTCTAACAGTCTCTCCCACTGCAAATGCCTCCCTGGAGACTTTCCAGTTTGTAGCCAGGTCAGTGGCCTCTAATGTGGTCATCAGGTGCAGCCTGTGGCTAAGAAATTGGGAGGTGGACTAGGGTTAGCCCCTTTGTCCCAGCTCTGGACCCACTGCTAACTGAGAGTCAGGACAAGGGCAAGGTCCTTGCCACTCCAAGGGGGGATCAGCATAGCAGCCAGAACGCCAGTTTTTTTTTCCTATGTAGCCACCAACTGTGACTACATAGGAAATTACCACCAGAGAGATGGATTCTCTCGCTATCAACCGCGAAGCAGATCCTGCTTCTTCCCCAAAAACAGATCTTTCTCCAATAGCAGCCTGGTCCGCTCCTCCCAGTCCTCATCTGGTGCCATGCACAAGGGCCCCAGGCCCACTTAACGCCAGAATTGCCCTCCCACATGCACCACCAATTGGGGGACGTCTGCAGCTCTACGCAGATCAATGGAACTGGTCCACCACAGACCATTGGGTCCTAGAGACTGTTTCAGATGGCTACTCCCTGGAGCTGCAGCAAATTCGCAGGGGCCGCATCTGGTAATTCCCCAAGTCAAGGGACCCAATAAAACATTCCGGAA
This sequence comes from Cryptoblepharus egeriae, assembly GCA_030015325.1. Lineage (NCBI taxonomy): Eukaryota > Metazoa > Chordata > Lepidosauria > Squamata > Scincidae > Cryptoblepharus > Cryptoblepharus egeriae. The sequence continues at coordinate 169,443,519 of JAREYC010000002.1, forward strand.
TGAATGAGGCGATTCAACACCTGCTGGACATCAAAGCAATAGAGCCCATGTCCCCTCCCCATCTTTTTGGAGTAATTTTGGTAATTGATGGTAATTTGTCCATCTTTTTTCTGTTGCCCAAGAAGGACGGCAGGATGATGGCCATTTTAGACCTCAAGTGGCTGAACAAGTTCCTGGTTCAGCGCAAGTTCAAGATGGAGACGTGGAGGTCCATCGTGGCCTCATTGGACAAAGGGAACCTATTGGCCTCCATCTCCGAGGCTTACCTACACTTAATGATCCACCCAACACACCAGTACTTCCTTCAGACTTGCAAGTGCACTTAGAGTCTTCACCAAGGTCTTTGTGGCCCACCTCAGGTGTTGGAGGGTGTTTATCCCTATTTGGATGATCTTCTAATGAAATCTGCATCCCGGGACCAGGCAGAACACGCCATGCTAAGAATGAATGTTATTAGGTTTGTAGTTGGTTATTTGCTGAACCCCCTGCCATACCTGCTTCACGTTGTTACTCTGGAAATGATCTTTGATCTTTTTCTTGTAGTCTGCTTTAGCCTGCCGGATGCCTCTCTTCAAACTGTCTCTAGTAACACTGTATTTTGTCCCAACACCAGACCTGAAAGCGTTATTACTGTCATGCAGGAGGTGTTGGACCTCTTTAGTCATCCAAGTCTTCTGGTTAGGATAAATCCGGATACGTTTGTCCACGACAACAGTATCTATACAATATTTAATATAACTCAAAACAGCTGCAGTATGCCATTTCAGGTCTGGGTGTTCAAAAATATCCTAGTTTGTCCTTTCAAAACAGTCCTGTAGTTTTTGAAGAGTGCCCTCAGGCCAGGATTTCAGTTTTTGTTATAATCGGAGCCTGTTTTCTGAGGGGAATATATGCTGGTGCTAAGAACAAGGTCATACGGTCTGACTGGCCCAGATGTGGTAGTTGTACAACCCTGTAGCCAAGTGTGATGTTAGAATAGACGTTATCCAATATGTTAGCTCCCCTAGTGGCACACTTAACATGCTGATAGAATTTGGGAAGCACTACCTTTAAATCAGCGTAGTTAAAATCCCCTATTAAATGTGCCACATCAGGTTACTTATTTTGCTGATTGCTAACAGCATTATACAAAAGTCCCACAGCTAAATTAGCATTGGCATCAGGTGGAATGTAGACAGCAGTAATCATGACAGCAGTGAATTCCCAGGGCGGTATATGTGTCTGCACCTTACAGTCATATATCCAAATCCTTGGAGCAATTACTGTCTACAGTCTTTATACTGGTTCACCAACTGTTGTTAACATACATACATAGACCCCCTCCTTTACTTTTACCAGAGTCACTGCTTCTATCATGGCGAAACACTGTGTAACTTACTAGCTCACTGCATCTGGTATGGATGAGTGAAGCCAGGTCTCTGTAATCAATAACATGCAACAGTCTTTAATAAACCTATTCACCATTTGCAGTCTCAACTCAGCCATTTTGTTTGTGAGGGATCTTACATTGGTAAGGAGAATACTTGGAAGCAATAGTTTGTTTGGGCATTCATGCAGCCTCACCAACAACTCCATTGATTCATCAACATTCAGCCTCATCAACATTTCACACTTCTAAGTCCAGGGTCTGGGGCGGAATGTTGATGAGTCATCAGTTCTTCAATGTAATGTATAAGGAGAAAACGTGTTGCACCCCTTTTCACCTGTTAAACTAAAAAGTGGAAGTTCTCCTTTACAGGGAATGTAGTACTCAATGGTACTGATCAACAGTAAAAAAATCAAAATTTTTGGGATTGGGATTTTTGAGAAAAAAAAAATTTATTTTAATTAAAAAAAATTCAGAAGGCCGCAGCAAAAAAAGTTAAACACATATTTCAAAATGGAGTATATCGTTTTAAATAGAAAATATTATCTTTCAAATAAAAAACCCACAACAATATCTTGCACCATTCCAGAGATAGAACACTTAAAATTTTTTGCCGAAAATCGCAAGTGAGAAATAGTGCCCAGGGCGCCATCTTTGGTGTCCTGTATCTCGGGCCAGGAATTTTTTTGGGGAAAACAAAAATATACAGGTATCTTACTTTTTCCTGAATTTTAACATATGTTAAATTCAAAAACTTCTGAAACTATGAAGGTAAGATTTATTTTTTGCCTGCCTGAATTGACATGGACTATACCAACTGCTTTTGCAGAAAATTATTTATCTGTCTTTTAACTGGCTACCATATATCTGTGTTTTTAACAATGATAGTTAAATGGAATTCCTGCAGAAATGTGGATAGGATTGCAGCCTTTGATGTTTGGCGAATTTTTTTAAAAACAGATTACCAACTATTTGGGAGGGTTAGATTTGTTCTTCATTTTAAATTTTAACCTATTGTAATCTTTCCATTTACTTGATTTGTTTTTGTTGTAGGGAGGGTGTTATTTATCCTGCTCAGTGATATCAAGTCCAGCCATGCCATCATTCCAGGTTAATGAAATCACTTCTGGTGTGTCTTGCCATTCTAAAGAGTGGGTTCCAGTGCTAAAAAGTTTTGAGAACCTTTGAGTTGTGGATTGGGTTGAGGATTTTATCAAATGGTGAGACATGGTTGGATAGCTATGTGTGTTATTTTTCTAAGCGGCCTTTAACTGACTAATCTGTTATCCCTACTGTTGCCTAATTTTTTCAGTTTTTACAATACCATCAATTCACAATTCATCTGCCATTCTTGCCATTGTGACTGTTCCATCACTATCTGGGGTACATGCTACTAAGAGGATCTTAATCACTTTGGAACAGAGGCATGGTCCAGTTTGCTAGTGTTGTTGAACTGTGTTCAGAAACACAGCTGAGATACTGGGTTGATGAAAGTGATTGGTGTCATTTTTCTGATACTGATCTGTTAGCACTCTCAACAGCTTGTTTCAAAAAAAAAAAAAAAAAAAACCCGCCCAGCTTTACCTTTAGTTCCAGAGAAAGTGGCTGGATTGGTGAGGTTCGCCAAGCACCTAGACCAGTGGTACTTGAGCATTTCATCCCAGGACTCCTTTCTGAGAATGACATCTGTCTGGGAACCCATAGAAATAAGGCCATGGCTGGAAGTGACATTAAAGGTGACAAGTACCGGATTCCAAGATGGTTGCACTCAGCATTTTGTGACCCCCTGAAATGAAGTCTTGACCCCTCCCCAAACAGGGTCCCAAACCCCATTTTGCATACCACTGACCTAAAAAGTCCAATACTAAAACAACAACCTTAATCTCTATGTTTCAGAGGGTTGGGGAGCAGCCTACCATGAGGTTCAAATGGTCCAAAATGAAGTGAAAGAAAAGATGTCTTCTTATTTTAACTCTACTTGTAGTACGCTTCACAACGCAAAATGTTTTACCTTTAAAATATGTAGGTAGTTGTAGTTTCTGATGTTTTCTTTCAGCTTTTCATTTGTTTTGACTTTTCCCCCAAGAAACATACAATGCTGTGATATCTCTATGTTCAGTTTAGTTCTTGTGGTAATGAAGATGCTGGGGTGTGCATCTATAATAGTTTTGATTTGAATGAATAAAATTAGCCATTATATGAATGAACGGACTCACCACCACCACATAGGCCACTTGAATTGAATGCTTCCTGGTTTTTCTTTTTGTTTATGAAACATTCAGCAATGCATGGAGGGATGGATAGAACCAATGTCTTCCTTCCATAGCAACAGAACTGATCAGTAACTAGGGGTGGAGCAACTGAAACCATGGAATAGTTCCAAATTGGCCATGGTCCTCTATGTGCTTCACGTATTAAAGAAAAGGTAAACTGCCCCATGGTTCCTACGTGGTAAGTTTGTTGTCTGTATTCATCTCACAACTATTGTCAACCAGATACGTATGTTTCATTTGAGAACTGAGTTGAAGAAGAATCAATGTGTGATGTATGTGTACCCATACTTCTTTCCTGGGTTTCTAAAGGCCATTTTAAATACTTGACTATGGATGGGTATTTCTGAATGAGATGGAAGGGAAAAGCTGTGTGTCGTCTTGTAACTTGGTCACTAAGTGTTAAAGAAATGCAGCATTTAGTATGGATTGATTTTTAATAATTTATTTGTTAACAAAGCTAAATATGTGCTAGTATAATGCCTTCTAAAATTTTCTTATATTATGGGAATTTATATATTTATCACAAAATAAATCAAGAGAGAGGGCAGAATCATATTTATATATGATGAAACTGAACAAGTATTATAATTGTTTTGTTTATATACTAAACAATTATACTAAATAAGTACAATATTCGACAGTAAATTCAAGTAAAATATTTGTTATTTCCCAGTCGCTAGGATCAAAATGTTAAATGTACAATTATTTGAAACCACCCTTTGAGTGTTATAGAAAAAAGTCTAATCTTTTCCAGTATCATAAGTGAGTTTGCTTTTAATGATGGAGTTTTACTTTAATAATTTAATCTAGTGAGACCTGATTTTACTACATACTGGATGTCCTTTTTAAATATAGAAATTGAAACTAATGCTGTGTTTTTAGTTTGATGTCAAGTATTTATAAATGACAAAATCTTGATGGCATCACAATCTGAAGCTATACAATTTGATTTTAGTATTCATTTTTGGCGGGGATTTTTAAGCAATAGGATTAAGGAATTTACCCTCTATAAGGCAGTACTACTCCAGGTGGGGGTCAGCAGAAATGACCAGTTTGTGTAAAGATCAACTTTACACAAGATCAACCACCCCCAGTTTGTGTAAAGATCAACTGTTCCCTTTAAGGGATGGGGGAACAAAAAAAGCAGCAATGTTATTCCTCGGATTGCACCTCTGCAGTGAGAGGGAGGGCTGTGTTTAAACAAAAAGAGGGACTGTCAAGGTCTGGGAGGTATAGGGAGCCCTGTGGAATACTTGCAAAGTGCTTTCATACAGGGAAAGTCACAACTGACTGTAAACTGGAAGTTCCCCTCCTAGTGTAGTCATGGTTTTAACTTTCACTGTTTGAAGTTGTGGGGAGTCTTGGAATCCACCTTGCAGTGTATTGTCACTTAGTGTATATTGGGACAGGAAGGGGATATGATTGCATCTTCTTTTACATTAAAAAATTAAAAATGCCTGCATAAAATAATGTTTGCATATTCATAACAAGTATTGAAGACTGGTTTATTGGTTTCATAAACCACTGTCAAAATCAAAATACCTTGAAATGGAATAGTAACAATTATATCTAAGAAGAATGTGTGTGATCTAAAAAATATTATAGTTCAAGGTTGTAAGGGTTTTCTCTGACTTCTTTTGATTGGAATCCAGTAGACAGAAACCTGTCTGCAAACATCTGATGACCACTATGAAGTAACTGAACTTGGAATAAATACATTTTCAGTTGTGCATAACATCGGTTATAATAAATAGTGTTTTAATAATCAAGATGGCATTAAGTGTTAATTTCTTTATTCAAAAGCAGTTGTTTCTTTGTTGGTTAAATCTAATTAAATGATCAAGGCCTGAATTAGTAATAAATTATACAGAGTAATCATTTCAGCTACTTTCAAAACTGCTGAGAAATTCAGAGTTCAGAAGAAGGACAAATGTGCCTCACTAAAGTACTTTGTAATAATGCCTTTTGTGTAATAGTGTTACCTACTATGCTGCATAGCTTAAATATATAGTGGTGCCTCACTTAAAGAGCTTAATTCCTTCTGGAGGCATGCTCTTTAAGTGAAACGCTCTTTAAGTGAAGCGGATTTTCCCATAGGAAACAATGGAAAATCAGACGTTTGGTTCCACTACCCCAAAATATTCATATAAAAATATTATCTGTATGTAAAAATGATGACAAAACACAGGGATTGAATTCAAAACACTATAACATAATACAGACCACAATTACTGTAATAAAAGACTATGATATTCTGTACCGTAAAAAAGAAAAGAAAAATCTTTATGGCCAAGGATGACTAATTTTCACTGGTGTCTTTTGGAACATCTTTAACAAGGAACCTCTGTGTGTGAGATCTATCTATGCCAGGGGTCCTCAAACTGCTAGGGGCCTCAATCCGGCCCACCGACCTTTCAGTGGTTTTGGGGGTGCTTTGTTGGCATGGGGGGGGGGCAGTTCAAGGCTGCCATGGCGAAGATCCACCAGTCGTGGCAGCCCTGTGCAAAGGGAGAGAGCCCCTCGGGGCTCCAGAATTTGGGCAGCTTCAAGCTGGCCCATAAATTTTTTTAAAAATGTTGCATGTGCAGCTGGAGCTGCGTGCGCACTTCATCTGCCCCAGGGGTTCCGGCTGGTGCATGCGCCTCCTGCCGCACTCTCACAGCTGCCCCAGCCAGCAGGGGCTTCAGGCTGTTGTGCGCGTCTCCTGCCGCCCTCTTGCTGCCACCCCAGCTGCCAGGGGCTTACTTCTGAGTAGACAAGCAGACAGCTGGGCTATTAAGGCCACCCTCCCACCCACACTTTCCTGGGAGTAAGCCCCATAGATTCTAATGGGCCTTACCTCTTAGTAGACATGCAAGGGTCTGGGCTTACTTTCCTGGGAGTAAGTCCCACTGACGCTAATGGGCCTTACTTCTGAGTAGACCAGATGACAAACGCAAAATTCCTGAATGGCAAGCCCAAAATTGAGGTGAGCTTGTGTTTGTGTGTGTGTATGAATGCATGTGTTCGTGTGTGAGAGTGCATGGTGCACATGTCAGTGCATGTCACTGACATTCCTTGTGTTGCTGGAAATTGCTTTGAGAGCGTCTTACATGTCTGAGTCGTAATCATGTATGTTGAAAGGTTTTCAATTTTAAAGGTTTTGAAATTAAGTACAGGAAAGCAATACAAGTATTTTTGCTTCATTTGAACATGTTCTACATTTTGTCCTACACTTTTGGGGTGTCCTCAAATTTTTAAGTGGGTAGGTGCTGTGTGTGACATCACAGGCACGGGGCGTGGTTCGCTGGGAGGAAGCTATAGTCTGGCCCCTGACAGTGTCTGAGGGACAGTGAACTGGCCCCTTGTTTAAAAAGTTTGAGGACCCCTGATCCATGCAAACCAGATAGGCAGTCTGCAACAGCAAAGGAGCCAGATCTGATGCTGTCTCCTCAGAATCAAGCCCCACTGAATCCACTGGGGCTTACTCACAGGAAAATACATAGGATGCAAGCCTGACTCTTTCCATAGGATGCCAGCAGCAGCAGGAGATTGGCTTCTGCTTGCACTGAAAAGAGGCCAGATCCTAGGATTTCTCCTCAGAATCAAGCCCCATTTAATCCACTGAGGTTTATTCACAGGAGAGGAAAAGTGCAGGCAGGGAAGGTGCTGGTGGGGGGGAAAGGAGTGGTTGTAGTGGGGGCCAGGCGGGGGAGCTTCCTTGGGGGGAAGGGATCTGTTTGAGGGGACTGCAGAGGGGGGTGCAGGAGCAGTTTTCCCTCCTACCTGATGGAAGCTTGCAGAGGCTTGGCTGGCCTCATGTTTGCTGGCTGCAGAAGGCAGCCATCTTTGTTCCTCCGATGAAGAAGCTCTTTTGCTCTCTCTGCTGGCCTCTTCCTTGGTACTGCAGAAATGGGGAAAAGGTCCCACCTCAATCCCATAGCCCAGTCAATTGAGGGAGGAGAAGGGGGAGTCCAGCCAATGAGCACTCATTATGTGAATCAAGCTCGTTATGCGAAGCAAAATCCCACCAAAGTTTTTGCTCTTTATGTGGAACGCTTGCTATTCTAAGCACTCGTTAAGCAAGGTACCACTGTACAGTAAAATCTAATTCTTATACTTTTTTCTGGAAATTCCTTTTTCTCTCTTCCTCATTTTGAAATATCTAAATCAAGTAGTTACAAATAATATTAAAATATTATGCATACCCCCCAAAAATGGAAAATAACTTTAAATTGGACTTTTTATCCCCAGAAATGCCTGTGAATTCAATATTAGGAAATATGCAGTTTAACAAGGCCATATTGAATTAATTTCAAATGTTAATAATTTGTAACAGTCACAAGATGCATGGAAGCACTTCAAATGATATAAACATGGAATCCCAGGAGAAACTCCTTCTGAGGGCATCTCCAATCCCCGGATCAAGTTCTGACTTCACAGGGAATGGTCAGGCTTTTTCATTGCTTAGCCTTCCCATTTTTAATTCATTTTTTAATTTGTATTTATTTTTATTATTATTATTTTCTCCTTCCTCCTCACCCAGCATTCCATCTGCAGTCTCCTAACTGAGAGAGAAACTTCTTTGGGCTGCTGCCCAACCATGAGAGGGGGGCTCCGGGGGCCTGCTTCTGCGGTCTTTACAACCTGGCTCCAAGCCTGCAGCCCCCCCCCCATAGCTGCTTCACAACTAGATGACCAGGCTTCACTGCCACTGCCTGAACAGCTGCACCAGCAACAGCCTGTCTTCTTTCCTGCCGCAACTAGCACTCCCCCTGCTTTTTTCTTCTTCCTTTTGGCTGCTGGTGCGGCGAACCAGCTCCCGCCCACGTGGGCAGGGAGGTGGACCAGGACACAGAAAAGACACTGAACAACGATCAGGCCCATTCTTTCCAGTCCTCGTCCTCATTGGGAGCCAAGCACAAAGGACCCAGACCCTTCAGATGCCAGAAGAGCCCCCCATTCACCACCAATTGGGGGTCGTCTGAAGCTCTCTCTACACAGATCAATGGAGCTGGTCAACTATGGACCACTGGGTCCTAGAGACTGTTTTGGAGGGTTACTCCCTAGAGCTGCAGCAAATCCCCAGGGACCGTTTTTGGAAAATTCCCAAGTCAAGGGATCATGCAAAGCATGCCAAAACAAAGGAGGTGGTTCAATATCTGCCGGACATACATGCAATAGAACCAGTGCCCTCCTCCCAGAGGGGGCAGGGTGTCTACTCCATCTTTTTCCTGGTGCCCAAGAAAGATGGCAAAATGAGAGCTATTTTAGATTTCAAATGGCTAAACCAGTTCCTGGTCTGACACAAGTTCAAGATGGAAAAGTGGAGGTCCATCGTAGCCTCACTGGGCAAGGGAGACTTGTTAGTTTCGGCAGACCACTTAAAGCAGAGGTTGGGGAACAGGGTTAAATTACCCCAATTTGGGTAATAATGGAATTCCTGGGGGTAATGGACCATCTGGGTTGGCATATGAATGACACAGCCAGGTATGCATGACCAGCACAGAGCAGGCATAGCAATCACTGTGCAGCATTGATGGATTACTCTTAGCACTTAATCAGCTTCAGCTTCGATCAAAACAAACAAACAAAAGGTGTGAATCCCTGAAGGGTCATAAGAAGTGTTTGGGGGGAGAGATCAACGGTGTCTCAGCTGCCGGCTGGTGTTTCTCAGAGCTAAAGCTTCTGCTTTCTTACTCAGAAGCAAGTATCATTATTTTTCTTGGGGCTTACTCTTAGGAAAGTGTGCATTGCATTGCACCCAAAGTTATGGACCTAAATGCTAGAAACAACTTGATCTGCCTGATCATAACTGCTGCTGTGTTTCAACTCCTGCTGCAAAGAAAGACCTGAGCCTGAGAGCAGAGTTGCTTCTTGCAGTCATAATCCAAACTGCTTCTAAGTCAGCAGAGAGAGAGAGAAAAAAAGTACTGCTAAATCAGCAGTCAGGACAGGTGTGAGACCTGCAGACATCTGCCTTGTGTAGCTGCGTAAAATTTCCATCTTATTCAGCTGTCCAGAGCAAAGAAGCAGGTGAGCAGGGGGACCAAGCAGGATTTGGAGCCATCCAGACAGAAATGAAAAGAAAAAGCATCTTCCTTTTGGGGCTGTTGAGGTCTGCCTGTATTCTAAACAGCCCCCTTCCATCCAGCTCCCTCTGGTAAGACCATTTCATTGTATCAGGGTGATCATATGTCATAATCGTAAAAGAGAATCCCAAAATGTAGGACACTCAAGAAAAATGTAGGACATGACAAAATTAAAGCTAAAAATGCTGACCTATGTTGCTTTCATGTGAATAATTAAAACACTGTGAGCACAGTCCTAACCATGACTACTCAAAAGTAAGCCCCATTGTATTAAATGGGTCTTATTCTGAGGAAAGTGTCTTTAGGATTGCAGCCTATATTTATTTATTACATTTACAACTATTACATTTAATGTATTAATTACAAGAAGGCTACATGCCACCACACTTTCCTGGAAGGAACCCCCTCCCCGGACTGTAATGGGCATTAATTCTGAGGAGAAATGCTTAGGATTGGGATGCTGTAATGGTCTGCTGCTCAATAGAAAGGCACAGGATTGGGCTCTGAGGCTGCAATCCTATTCACATTTTCCTGGGAAGCCCAATAATTACAATGGATCTTACTTCTGAGTAAACTTGAATAGATTGGTCTCTCTTCCCCACTCCAGTTGAATTCTGCACTTGTTTCAGTCATTTGCAGGATCTTGTCCTCTTTTTTATTATGGTCACCCTGACCCCCACATTTCTCCAATATGCAGTGACCATATGTCATAACCACTAAACGAGGACAAGCCCCCCAAAATATAAGACATCCAAGAAAAATGGAGGACATTTTTAAAAGCTAAAAACACTCATATATATTGTTTTCATGTGGTTAACTTAGACCCCATATTACGTATAAGTATTGTATGTTTAAAACTATTATATAATTTATGAATTCCAAGAAAGCTACATGCTGCCTGCTCACAAGGAAAAAGAGGACAATGAAGAGTTTTTCCAGGACACAAGGCTAAAACAGAGGAATTGTCCTGGGAAAACAGACCATATGGTCATCCTGTCCAATCCAACACTATTTTATCACCTTCTTCAAACTTTTCTTCCAGCTCCCCAGAAGCCACATAGTTGAATTCAAAAAATTAAGTTATATTTTTTCCTTCCTTTCAAATCAAGGGGGTAACGTCCACATACCTAAATATGTTTTGGGGTAAGAGGTAAAAAAGTTCCCCAACCCCTGATTTAGAGGCTTATCTTCATATAATGATCCATCCAGTCACTTCCTATGGTTTTGTTATGGCCAGTGTCACTTGCAGTACCATGCTCTACCTTTCCAGTTAGTGAATGAACCCAGAGTCTTCACCAAGGTCCTCGTGGCCCACCTCAGACTCCAAGGGTTCTTCTATCTGTACCCGGACAATCTTCTACTGAAATCTGCATCCTAGGACCAGGCAGAACAGGATGTGACTTGGATGCTGGACTGCTTACAGACCCCTGGCTTTGTGGTGAACTTTGCCAAGAGCTCACTTATTCCCTCTCAGAGGATCGAGCACCTGGGCCTCCTGATCGACACCCAAATGGCCTCATTCTCCCTGTCCCCAGAACGTCAGCAACAGCTGCTGTCAGCCCTGTCATTGGTGCTGCAGACCATGGCCAGAATGTCAACACCCCAGCCAAGCTCCTGAGAATGAGCTCCAGGATATCATCCCTTGGGCCAGATTCCTCCAGAGGATGCTCCCTCCCTTTCAACTCAAAATAGAACACCACATCCGCAGAACAGTGAAGCTGCCTCCCTGGGTGCGGGAGGAACTTCAATGGTGGCGCTGTCCCCTTCTTCTGGCCTCGGGTATGGCCCTCAGGGGGCCAACATGGAGGGTCCTGACAACGGATGCAAGTCTCCTTGGGTGGAGGACATTTGGAGGGAGCAGTAGCCCAGGGCCAATGGACATCAGAGGAGAGGGCCCTCAACATCATCATCCGAGAGCTCAGGGCAATCAGACTACTCCTGCTACACTTCTAGGACACGCATGTGCTCGTAAGGACATACAACACCGTCGTCAAAGCGTATGTCAATCGCCAGGGTCACAGACTCTGTATAAGGAAGCAACTCTTCTCGAGTGGGCAGAATCACACTTAAGTGTTCGGGCAATGCACCTGGGGGTGTAGACAATACCACCACAGACTTGCTCAGCAGAAGGAAGCTGCAGGAGTCAGAATAGAAGCACCACCCACTAGTCTTCCAAGCGATCACTCGCTGCTTTTGCCTCCTTTCAGTAGACCTGTTTGTGTCCCCTGACAATAACCAGCTACCAAAATTCTTCGCTCAAAGCAGCGTCCCCAGGGTGGAGGTGCTAGACGCCTTGACGGCCTGTGGCCCAGGTATCTCCTGTACACCTTCCCCCGATTCCCTGATTGGAGATGCCCCTCGGAAAAAGTCATCACCTGACCATGTCCTGACTGTGAAGGGGAAAGGCTACCCATTCTTACGAATGGCTTCAGCTTTCTCTCCTGGAACTAGGATTCATGGTAATAAATCCAGTCTCTTCTTGTTGAAAGAACTACGAATACATGTGCTAGTAATATCATATAGGAAAAGCGTGTTATAAAAGTTTTATAAGAAAAACAGATAGAAAAGGCTCTCTGACATGGAAATAAATTGTACTGAAATCAGGGAGTACTAATGTGGTTTCTTTTTCATAAAAATAATTAAATACAGTTACTGGAAAGAGCCAATGGGTCTCAATATATGTTTGCTTTTCTAGGGAGGAGAGGAAATATAATCACATAGAAGGCTTTATGGTTAAAGGTACATGTAACGGAAAGAAATGGAAATAATTGTTCTGAGAGGTTGTACTTTTTGATCAACAATAAAGCCTTGGCACCTTGCAGTGAACAGGACAAGCTGAGGCTTGCATATGTCGATTACCTTTTAAGGTGTTACAGACGATTAAGTTGAGAAAACTAGCAGAACGCACCCTTTATAGAGCAGTCGAGGAAGACAAATAAGTGATAGTTTTTAAAAAAATGGATTAAAAAAACTTCAAACTATTTTTTAAATTAAATTGTGACTTAGCATACTTGCATGAATCATCTGGAGCTCTGTTCTGTAAGTAATCTTTCTAGAGCATTTGTTCTCTGCTGTGAAATACCTTGGTTTGATTGTACTGGGAGAGCTGCTGGGTCTTGAATTTAGCCTTGGCATTTTTTAATCCCTAGAAGTTGCCTTTTTTACTTTTGTAAAAAATAAGGATACCATTTACAATTGTAAATTTTGAAGTTACCCTTGGTGTTTTTTAATCCCTTTTACTTTTGTGAAAATACCATTTACAACTGTAACCTGTTTTCACTGTCATTTTGTTTAAATCAATGCAGACTTGTTTTTAAATCATCTTGATTCTGTTTTGGTTTATTTTTAATAACAATAGTTTCTGTTAAAAAAAATGATAGAAGAAACAGTCTCTAATATGATGATAGTATAGCCTTAACATACCAGTATATGCTGCAGATAATGTATGTTGGTGGACATAAAAAGTCACTGAACAATAGTCATGCTATTGAGTTTATATAGCTAACTTACTCTTGTCAAGGCCCCTTAGGAGTTTACCTGCATTGTTAAACTGATCCCTTTGGATTTGACTTTACTTTGAAGTTTTAAAAAAGCAGTATGATAAACAATGGTATGATGAAATGTTAGTTAAGTATTGCATCTTACTAAGGAGTACATTCTCTTGTTAGATATCCTTAACATTGGGTGCAATCCTAACCATGTCTACTCAAATGTAAGTCCCATTGTGTTCAGTGGGTCTTACTCCCAGGAAACTGTATTTAGGATTGCAGCTATTGTCTCTTTAACATTGACAATTTTTTAAATCATGTTTTTTGTTTAATTTAACATGAGTGAATTTACGTTAACTGTAACTACTGTATCTTAGAAAAATTAAATATTTTTATTTTCAGATACAATTCGCTGCTCTGTAATGAGCTATATAAAGTTCATTATACTGAAAGTACAAGCTCAATTTATTGTTAAAGTTAGAATATATTAGGCATGTCACCAGTGGTAAGTAGCATGTTTGAGTGGATTCATCTGGGTTATAAGATTCTAAATTGGAAGACAGCATGCTGACACTTATTTGGAGTGATATTCTTGTGTACCACTGTAGCTCATACTGAAAAATATTGTTCTGTTTCTAATACATGTCTGGGCTATGAATGCATTTTATCTCTGGAGACTCTACTGGGAAATAAGCTTACAAAATATGTGTTAATGCAGGGTAATAGCTCCACTTTTGCTTCCTCTTTCAGGAGCTACCTCTGTGTATGGAAGAAGTTCCTGATGGCAGAAACACCAAATTTCATTCATAATACAGGTGTTTCCACCATATTTAGCAGTGATCCATTTGAAGGCCCCCTATGGATATGGTGGAAACCATTAACGTTCTCATTAACATTTAGATGCTTACCATGGTGAAAGTTTTTCTTCTTTTACAGGACTTTAAGCAATTCAAGCTTGGAGTGATGTACGTGCAAGCCTTCCTGCATGCTGCATGTTTATAGCATTCTGAGCCACAGATGTGGGGGATGCCTGTACTCACAACTAAGTACTGTTGGAGTAGTTGAAAAAGATAGACTCTGTTGCTGCCTCACAGATTAATCTAAGACAGATGAAATAAGAAAAGAGAAGGTGCAAGAATGGACATACTGGAGAAGAAGAAAAGTAAAATGGAAAGGGCTGAAGGAAAAAAATTCTAGAAGTATTATTTAAATACTGGAAGTGACACGGCAACTCCATGTTGGAAAAAGGGAACTCAAAAGTAAAGGAACTGAAAGTAAATAGTAAATAGATGAAGAAACAGTTTTACAATGCTTAAGAATGAAGGGGTGGGTAGGATCCTGAAGAAGTGGAAATTAAAGATAAGGAGCAAAGTACTGTCATTATTTGCAGAATAAAATAATTTTAAAATGAAGCCTATGGAAAGTGCAAATGAGGAAGTGAACAGGCAGTGTGTGCAGGTTGATGACAGAAGTGAAGCAGGCATGTCTTCTGTGCAGATAGACGTGCACCTTTGCCCATTTCCAAAAGAATACAGTATAGTCAAAAAAGATACACAGAACTCTTGTACAGCAGTGCAAAGGATGGCAACAAAAATGATCAAGGTCTTTTCAGCTTGGGGAGGTGGAACAGATGAGAAGTTTCAGAATTTTCCAATATATTAATAACTTAGTACCACTCAGAAAGTTACGTCTTAATGAAGTTGAAGAAGTCTTATTGAACACAATGGATTTACTTATTTTGAGTAGACTTTCACAGACACATGCTATATATCTGCAAAACAGTCAGTTACTATTTTAGCATTCTCTAGCATTCAGTAGATGGAGGGTTTTGAAATAGAGGAGCCCAGGCCATGCAATATGGTGTATTTTGTATGACGACTCTGTAAAACTGTTGCCTGACTCGTGTAGTTAATTTGAAATTTCATGCTTCTAGGTCCAGCGGTTTCAGAGACTTTTCAGTCATTCATATATACACGTGTGTGTGTGTGTGTGTGTGTGTGTACACACACACACACGTATGTATGTATAGATTTTTAAGACCATATCCAGTACATCTCCAACAGTTTTTATATTTATAAGTTTTATGGAAAATTGTGTTTTGTTAACTTCTTGTTACAAAAGACTCACTAACAATTCTAAGTATTTGACTGTGTAAATAAATAAGAATAGTTTCTGATTTTGCTTTAGTTAGATAGAAGGTTGCTCATTAAAAGATTTATCTATCACTTTTCCATTGGTCAGCATGGATACACTGGATTCATTGCATCACCTGTGTAGATCCATGTATGCATCTGGTTGGTATAAATGATTCCCCATCTACATCTACAGTATTTATATACCGCTTTTCAACTGAAAAGTTCACAAAGCGGTTTACAAGAAAATGAAAAAATTAATAGCTAATTAATAGCTAATGGGTCCCTGTCCCAAAAGGGCTCACAATCTAAAGTGCAAAAAGAACACCAGCAGAAGCCACTAGAACAGACATTGCTGGGGTGTGGAGAGCCAGTTACTCTGCCGCTGCTAAAGAAAAGAGGAACACCCACTTGAAAGAGTGCCTCTTGCCCAGAAAGCAGGGGTATCTAGTAAGACACTGGCATTTAGAAACTGATTTGTGTTCTGGCCTTCTTTTGGATCTGGTGGTTGACTTAAATCAGAAAAAGTTCTTCAACCAATACCTAACGTAGAGCAGTCTTATTACTTGTAACATGATGTGCTGCATGTCAGACTCCTGTTAATGCAGCCTAAATATGACAAAAACAGTTTTTCAGCTGTTGCATCACAGTATTGACTTCCATTTAGATTGCTGTCCACTATGGCCCAAAACCTTTTTAGTAGTAGAACACTGTTTTCTTCATTTTGTATGTATACATTTGCATTTCATTACATTTCATTTGTATACATTGCGTTTCAATATTTAGCATGTGCTACTAGTTTCTGTTTTGTGGCTTGTAGCCTAGTAATCCAATGTATTAAAGCTGTGCTTAAATTATAATAATATTCTTACAATGATTACAATTCTTTCCATTTCAAATTCTTCTGAAAATTTAATGAGTGTTCTCCAAACCTTTGTCTGAGTAATTAATGAAGATGTTGAACAGTACTGGACCTAGGACAGATCCCTGTGAACTGAAGCATTGCTTTTTACTTCCTCCCAGCTTGACACTGATCCATTAATTACTCCTCTTGGGCACTGCAGCCTTTCAGCCAGCTGTGTGCCCGTCTTATGATAGTACTTTATAATTACTTTTCTCTAGTTTACTTTTGTGACTATCATGTGAAACTTGTCAGAAGCCCTGTTGAAATCAACTAGTTTTATATCAAGTCAGCTATTTTTCCACAGAAGCAGAACTGGATTGATTTAGTGTGCTTCTTTTCAAATCCACGTAGAATGTACATGATCATTGAGGTGCTTTTTTAGTTTCTGAATGCCTACAAATGTAATATTTTATTTGTTGTAATAAAGCTGCAGTTACATAGATTCTTATTTCACTTAGCATTAAAGATAGGCAGCATCTATGAAACATCTCTTAAAAAATAAGTAAAGGTATTTGCTAGAGATCAAGGTATCATAGTTAGTCTTTTCAGCATTCAAGCACGTAATTTACTGGCACCAACTGACTTGCTTTTATTTGTACTAGTTATTGGCTGTCCTGACTTTTCTCTTGCTCATTGGGTATACTATTTTGATCATTATCCAACCAGATCTTGCTGTTCGGTTCTTCAAGAAGTATTGAATAACTCAACTTTCAAAATCTTTTTAAAGGCTGCACCTGTAGTCTTATGTTGTTTTAGACATCATGTTTAGTTTTGATTAACGAAGGGTATTATTGGTTTGATATGCTGTCTGAATTGGCAAACCAGAATTATGTAAATCTTCATTAGAAATTGTTTTGCAAAGTTTTTAGTTTGTGGAATAGAGTTTTGCATGATACCTGAATAGGATCATGCCATTTCCTTATGAGTTCATGGTAACTTTTTTCTGATCATATGGTTGCCTTTTGGTGTTCTGGACATTTAAAGCTTCTAGCTCAGTCTCATTTGATTATCTACCTACCTAGCTACAGCATTTATATACCGCTTTTCAACTAAAAAGTTCACAAATATTTACTACAAATATTAAAATTTATGGATTCTTTTGATAAGTAGTCAAGTCTCTGGCCCCAACAAACTTGTGATCTAAAACTGACAGTGGTAAAGACAACAGGGAGAAGAGGGGGAATGCAAGTATTGCAAAGGATGAATGTTAGCAAATGTACTTTCTTGTACCTAAACTTGGTTGCTAGTGGAAACGGAAACACTCTGCTTTCACCTTATGTACAAATATATATAGCAGCAATTGTTACGTCAAAATACCTGGTTGTTAGAAACTCAACAGTATATGCTTCCTTAATGGTTCTGGGGGAAAAAAACCTGAATAACATTTCAGACCCGACGATTGTGGGCTTTTTGCCTTGTGTGTGTGTTCTTAGTATCTAAATACATTTCAATGATAGTAAAAAAAATTATGACTTAACAACCAAATTCTATTCACTGCTGGCGCTGTGGGCCACTTGGCCCACGCTGTACTCTGTGCTGAAACTGAGTAATCCTGAGGTCTTTTTGGAATAAGGGAACCCTGTTCAGTGAGGCTTCTCAGATCTGCTCGAGGTAACTGTTTAGTGTGAAACTGAGTAGCCTTTGTAGGGCTTGCAGGCCAGGACAGGGTACAATGGAAGCCTTTCCTGCCATCTCTACCCCTGCCTTGAGTATGAACCACCCTCTTCTGTCTAGCACATTGCCTCCTCAGCTATTTTGCAGGAAGGAGCAGGCCCTCCAATGGGAAGGGTTTAATCTTCAGGTGTCAAAAAGAACTTTACGTCACTTCAGCAACACCCAAAACCAGCATGGTGGTGCTCATTCAATCTGGCTGCAAGCCTGTACATCTTTACTTGGGCCTGTTCAGTAGGGCTTAGACCGAATGAGACTTGCCTCTAAATATGCTTGCCTTTATTTTATTTATATCCCACCTTTCTTCCTAAAGAAAGGATACCCAATGTGACTTATATAATTATTCTGTTTTAATATTGCCCATTAAATGCAATCAGAGCTTTCTAACTTTTGGCATAACTTTCCTATAATAAAGCAATCCATGTTTCCAAAAAATTGTCTACTGTTGGTTCCAGGAGATATTCAATTCAAAAATACTCTGTTTTTCTAATTCTTACTTTTAATCCTTATTTTCAATTCTCTCATCTCATTTTTTTCAAAACGTCCCAGTTACCTTTCATATTTCCCTCTTTCAATAATTCTTATTTGCATTTTGATTCCTGTTTATCAATAACAAATAACTATTTTTTTTCTTAATTCCATGCAACCAATGCAGGGACTAAGAAATTTTGAGTGCCATCTTCATGACCTGTCACTTTTGACTCAGAGCAGTGGGGTGGGATGTATGTGTCCCAGCCTTGTGTAAGGCTAATAGTTTTGGAAACCACAAGAGATACTCTTCTGCTCAGGATGAATGAATGATCTCATTATTTCCCTCAGAGGAATTTTTTTCCTATTCCAGTTTGGCACATATTTGGAATGATGAAAATTTTCAGTTTAGTGTGAGGTAAGGAATAATCTCATCCTTCCAGATCAGTGGGGGAAGGTTTTTCCCTTCATGGCTGGCAGAAAGATTGTCCAAAACATGGTATGAAATGAGATGTAAATGCTTTCCGTTAAACAAGGAACTGAGTAGTCCACTTATCTCGCAACTGGGCTAGAAGGATTTCAGTAGTGGAAAGAATTCTGACCTCCTCATCCTCTGCTGCCCCCTTCTCTTTTTTGCTTTAATTTTTCCCCAGCATCAGCATCCTTTCTAAGGAGTCCTGCCTTTTCATGACGTAGCCATAATATTTGAGCTTCTGCTTCAGTATCTGCCCTTCCAGATTTGAGGTTTGATTTCCCGTAGGATTGACAGGTTTTATCTCCTTACAGTTCAAAGTACTCCTAAAAGTCTTCACCCAACACCCTAATTCAGAGGCATCTATTCTTCAGCGCTCTTTAAGGACTTGTCACACTTGTGATACACATAATCAAAGTCTTCAGTATGGTCAGTGAAATAAAAGTAGATGTTTTGCCCATAATCCAGCAAATATTGGCAATTTAATCTTGGTTCCTCTACCTCTTCAAAAATCATCTTGTACATCAGGTAATTCTTGATCCACATACTGTTGAAGTCTAGCTTGTAAGATTTTGCGCATGGCCTTGGTAGCAAATGAACATAATCGGTGCTGTAATTTGAGCATTTTTGGAACACAGGCTTTTTTTCCCAATCCTGAGGCCATTATTTCCAAATTTGCCAACTAGAATATGCTATCTAAAATGTCATATTCTAGACATACATCCTTCAAGTCCTCCGTACATGTTAGAGGATTTGAGATAAGGGCTGGGTGTGTCTCTTAAAGCGGTAATAGTTGTAACATAAAAGGCAATAGTGTATCATTTCCTTGCCCCTTCATATAAACTAGGTATAAGTTCCATATATGAAATAACTTATAAAACCCTCTACTGATTAAAATTAGACCAGCAGAAAGAGGTTGAAAGGGTGGAGCATGTGTTGAATGAATGATTGAAAGAGTAGATTGTCAGGGAAAAAAACATCAGAAATCAGGGGGTACCCGTGTAAAGTATATGGGTGAGTAGAAATTAACTTCAGTTTTTCACGCATTGAATTAGAGATATTCTGACAAATTTTCAGGTGCCAGGATTTTGTTTTGTTTTGCAGTGTTTCATGGGGCTCATAAAATAAATTCATAAAATTATGATTTATTTTCTTAAAACAGAAGTAGTGAAGCCCTTGTCAGTGCCCTCATCCTTACATTTTCCATCACAGTGCTACAGAGACAACTTAATGAGTGAGAAAGATTGTAACTCTCCCTTTCAGTAAATTTCCCCAAATTTTACCCAGTTTTGGGCCCTAATTTCATTCTTCTCATCAATCAACATTTAGTGTGAACCAAGTTGAAAATATCTTAGATGCCTTCAGTTTCTTTGTATTGGGTGCTGGGTGCTGGGTTTGACTTGATATGAAGTTAGGACTTCAGGTTAAAAATCATGGATTGCACATGCATAATCTCAGAACTATTTTCAGAATCTGAAGAGCCTAGACAGGGTGACCATATGTCATAAGCAAAAAAGAGGACAAGCATACCCAAAATGTAGGATACCCCAAAAATATAGAATATGGCAAAATAATTTATTACATATAATTTATGAATTTCAAGTAGGCTAAATACTGCCTGCTCACAAGGAAAAAGAGGACACGGAAGATGTCCTGAAGATTTCAGATTACAAAACTAAAAAAGAGGGCATGCCCTAGAGAAAAGGACATATGGTCACCCTTTCTTAGAAGTGTGGAAA
Organism: Cryptoblepharus egeriae; assembly: GCA_030015325.1. Lineage (NCBI taxonomy): Eukaryota > Metazoa > Chordata > Lepidosauria > Squamata > Scincidae > Cryptoblepharus > Cryptoblepharus egeriae. The sequence continues at coordinate 169,464,103 of JAREYC010000002.1, forward strand.
GTCAGATATTCCGATGGACATGCAGCATGATGTCCCTTGATTGAACATAACGTATCAGAAGCTTGGTTTTCTGCCTTTTCTAGGTCATCAGAGAGGTGCGTTCTGCTTGTTGTGATGAAGGCTCCAGTTTTTCAAGCTTTTGACTCAGGCAGGTGGTTTACTGATACCATACTTTATTTTTTAGCATTTTAACAAGGAACACTTAAAATACACAACAGACATTTAAAATAGATACCACATAACTTACATAGGACAACAGATCAATTCATATAAAAGGACAAAACGTTCCATAACACAATATCAACTATGAAGTGAAAAGGAAAAATAGAAACAACAGTTAAAAGAAATCGTAAGTTATGGCTTAAAAAACCACAAATAATATTTGGGTTAGCTTTGCAGTATTTGGGCCTGGCAGCTACATGAGTTATAAACCAGAACCAAATTCCTATAAATGCATCTGGCTTCTATCTGCCTAAATTGTGAGTTTTAGAACTGAGCTCAGAAACATGCCACTTAACAGCATTCATTTAAATAAATTACAATTAAACTTACATCTGTAGGCAAGTGAACATGTTAAAAACTCGATAATGCAAAGTATCACTGTGTCTTCTGGGGTAAGGTAATCACAATTTCATTCTTTAACTATTAAATATCAGAGTCATACAGTAGAGATCCTGATCTGGAGAGTACATTTGGATAAGTTTCTTATCATTCTGACCTGACCTGAATGCTTTGGACTTTAAGGCTATACTACATCTTAATGGAATATACACTGTCAAATTTTTGAGAATTATTTTTGTTTTGTTATTTTTGTGTTTAGGCTGGAGAGAAGGAGATACCATTATCATAATTACTTCTCTTGTGTAAGCCTTTACTTAGGGACAGAAAAGATTTCCAATAGTGATCACTTTGAATCTACTGCTGCTTATATGTTTCAAACCTTAGAAATAAATCTGTACGTAGGTATCTTTGCTCCCCATACGCCTGAACCTCTAGGGTGCAATCGTAAGCATGTCTACTGAAAAGTAAGCCCCATTGTGTTCAGTGTGTCTTACTCCAAGGAAAGTGTCTTTAGGATTGCAGTCTAAGTTATCTTAAAAGACAGTTTTTCCTGTGCATTTGTAAACATTGTTAGCATTGAGGTCATCATGTGTCTAAGTTCTGTTTTCAAATGACTTCCAGTTGTCTTTTACATAACGAAACACTATAATGTAAAAAAGTTGCCGTCTCTGGGTTATTTTGAAGGAATAGTTTCTTCTGAATACTATCTGAGATACTATCTGTAAGAAAAGTTAACTTTATCCTGCTTCCAAACTGACTTTATAGAAAAGCATATGAGAATATCTAAAACACCAGAAATTAGAAGAAAGTACATTGCAGTTCTTTTTATTGTTGCTCTTTAGAGCATGGCATACCTTAACAATGAGCGATGTTCCAACAGCAATGATCTTTTTTAATGTAGGTATTTTAAAAAAAGTAAAGAATATATAGGTGTAGATTATACAACTGTATTAAGATGTCATTGCAATAATTTATAAGAATAGTTCCTTTTAATTTTTAACTTCACTAAGATTTAGAAGGTTTGCTAAGAAACGATGAGACTCCAACTCTTTGAGTATATTTCTTCTATGATTTAAATTTTGTTAAACTCTCTAGTCTTCCTTTTTTCAGACTGACTGTGCAAGAAACAGTTTAAGGTCTTTGAACATACTGGTTAGCGGTGTAGACAGAGGCCTACCGGTTTATTAACGCTCCTTAGCCTGAACGCACAAGGTACCCTTTTAGGTTGCACAGCAACTGATGCCTAGCAACAATAATAGATTGAATTTCCAAGAGTGACCATGCCAGATGTAATAATAAAGCAAGAGTGCAAATAGTTGTCATGGTTTTCTTTTCACCGTAAACTTGACTGGATTTGGAGATCTTTTGTCATTTCCCCAAAACTTGATATCCTGGTAGAAGTACTTAAAATACTATAGATCCCATAACGTTAAAAGATTCAGATAAAAAGAAGGGCACTCATTTGAGTTTTGAAGTACAGGAATAACTGTTGCAGAAAAATGAAGGGTAAATGAATAATTAGGTTAAAAATGTAGTATTTGTAAGAAGTTTTGTTCACTGTCACACTTGAATTTTACTAAAACAGAACAAGTGCGAATAAAAATTAATTTATACCATTAATTACCATCATCACCTTTCCTTTCATAACAGGCATACAACAGGCATGTGTGCATATACACACACACAAAATCAATACACAATTTACTGATCCTAACCTTATTTTACATTTGTGTTTAACTGCCTCTTCCTAGTTTTCATAAGTTCCATAGAGATGCTGATGTCAAAGAAAAATCTTCATTATCTCCTAAAAGGTTTAAATCACATATTTTTGGAAGCAGCCCAACCCACCTACCTGTCAAGATGACCCTCAAGAAAGGCTGAACTGGAGGTCTTTGTAAAGGATCGTATATTGTAAAAAGTCTTCCATACCTAGCACATACACAAGCACATACACAACTGCTTGCCTCCAGAGGAATTCCTCTGAATCTAGCATAAAGCACCTGAGAGGGGATAGTAATGCTTTTTGTAAGGCAGAAGGCTCTATACTCATTAGGGCATTTTAAAAAGTAAATTTTAGCCATGTGCCCACAACTAACCTGACGATGCCAATGTATGGGTAAGCAAGTCTTATTGGCTGTAATCAGCAACTTTTGATGTTCAAATCAAGTAATCAGTATTAAATTTTAAGCTTGTCCAGATCTAGAGCCAAAAATACCTAAATCAAGGCCCATAGTTTTAATTTTTTTAAAAAGGAGCATGTCTCTGGAAATATCTGGTTCTTGTTAGAGACAATCTATTAAAACCAGAATTATTGTATCTTTTAAAGCCAATGTTTAAGAAATTTCAACCAGGTCCCTGATTCCTGTCAAAATAGACCTACTTCAAGGCAGAAAAAATAAGTTGCCCAAAATACCAAGGATTTTGCATTAATATCCAGGGAGCGATCCCAAGTGCTTATCCAAATTGGAACTTCATATAGAACTAGGGGAATAATGTTAGCCCTTAGTATCTCAAGGGATGCCAGAATATAAGAATTACATGTTATTATAGAAAAATGTATAGTTTCTTGGGCTGTGTTCTTAGCATTGTCACTAATTAGCATTGTCACTAATTCCTCTACACTGAGGAATCCAAGAAAGTTTATACTAAAAAAACTTCTAGATACTTAAGCTGGTTTAATTGTTCTATTATATTTCCTCCAATATTCCAATTTAAAAGCTTCCTAGATTTATTGAAGACCAAGGTTTTTGACTTGAGATAATTGTGTTTGAGATTATTCTTTTCTAAATACTTCACACAACTTCACAGAAGCCATTTCAGCCAATGTGTGTCCTATAGTGAATGGCCCCATCGTCTGCTTAGAGCAAATGGGGGAACAAAGATTCCAGGTTGGGGCTGTGACCATCAACCTCTGTCAGAGGAGGGGGATTCATGCCATCAAGCTATAGAACAGAAGCCAACTGTTAACAGATTTGGAGAAAAGCTTCCTTCAATGAGGTGCTATGAGGATCTGATACTGATGTAATCAAGCATAGAAAGTGCTCTAATTTTTAATCTGAACAATTTTAAAATCTTATTAGCCTTTATTTGTTTGGTTCCTTTTTGGTTTAGAGACATTTGCAGCAGATCATTTTTAATCTCAATTTTTTATTTTTTGAGGGGGTGGAAAGTGATTGGAAACTCAGAGCAAAAAAAAAAAATCAGTGTATTTAGAAGCATAAAAAGAGAGAATAATTGAAATCCCCAGAATCACATAATGAGGAGAGAGTTTGATAGCTATTAATTGTACATTCATCTGGAGACAGTGGCTATGAATAAGTTGCCAGCGGCGGCTAGACAAATTTAGTTCAGTGTCATAAGTCTGTCATACTGTTCTCCTGTCAAGTCTGCTGTGTTAAAAGTGCATGTGTGTGGGTAGGCAGCTGGTGAGGAAGGCGCCGGGAATGGCAAGAAATATTGAAACGTGGATAACCTGTCCACAGTTAACGTTTCTGACATGGCTACTTACACTGAAGATTGAATCAGCTGTGCAGCTGGCTTTTGATCAGCTGTAACTACACACACACATACACTATTTGCTCAGCTTTTGTGCCATCATTGTGGTAAAATAATGTAAAGTGGTAGATATAAAGCCTAGTATTATAATAAAGAGCAAATGTCCTATAACACTGCATTAAAATGATTTTCTTAAAATAACAGCACTTTTCTTAGTTGATAAATGCTCTTGCATTATAAACATAAAAACTTAAAAAATAGTATATACTATGTAAATACTTAGATCAGATGAGAAAGAAGCAATGCAAACTATTTGCCAAAAATTTTATTGGTGGAAGAGTTTGGCTTCAATATAACTTCTTCCACAACTTTTTTGGCACAAGGCATAGAAGATTCAGGAATAAAAATGATTGAAACTTAGCAAAAGGAATTTATTACAAAGACTTGAATTTTATAATTTGTTTGAGGTTATGGAAACTGACGAGGTGAGTTTCTGCTACATCACCTTTTTCCTCTCTGAGTTCTTTTTCTCAGAAGGGTAATGACTGGTAACAATGGTTGAGTTGAGTGACTTCTGAAAAGGCTACTCTTCCAAATGCTGTAGAAAGTTTGTACTGTATAAACTTTCTATGGGCAACTTTCCATTTAATTGGAAAAGTTACATATATCTGCTTTGTTCCTTAATTATTTGCATTAAAAATGTGTGAAAATACAACAGTTCTGTATATTTAAGGATGATGAAGATAATATGGATAGATGAGCCTAATGACTTTCTCATGAACTTTTGGGGTGAAATGGCTTGAATTCACAGATATTGTCCAATTATTTTCTGATATGCCTTTGGTGTCCTGACATTTGCCATCTTCCCTTTCCATCTGTACTCCTTATCTCATTATTTTCTTTGCATTGTCTAGTAGCATTGTTTTCTCAGAACTGAGCACTGAATGCAATGTCTCCTTTGTTTCCTACTCTTCATATGCATAGAGTATGTGCACGCATTTGCATGCACCTGACATGTTTATCAGTTGTAGAAATTATGTTTCTTTGATTTCCTGATTTGGTCTACAATAAATCAACAAATGTCATAATACTGCATCTGTAGTAAAAGCAGTGTATGTTAGTTGTATGTTCAGCCTTTCACTTCCTGTAAAACATCATTTCAGTTTCTAGAAGACTTCATTGCAGTAGTCCCTGATAGAGTCTGCAATTGTCTGCATCATTATTTTAAGCAAAAATAAGCCGTAAACTCCCTGTTTCTTTCTCTGCCCCTTCTCTGTGATACAAGAGTGCTAATGCAGGCCTACCTTAGAGAGCTTTTGAGGGTTACTGAGATAATAAATTCTGATCGCAGTTTTTATCTTTTTTAGTTTCATATTGTGAAGTACAGTAGACACTTTAGTGGAAAGGTAAGACAACCTTGAAACAAATAAAGTATCCTAAGTGATGGGAATATAAAGCACTGGCAGTAGTAGTTTTGGCTGATCTCACCACTATAACAGAACAGTTGATGGATACTTTTGTTTCCTGTGACTATTTGAATACTTTCCTTTCAAGACAATTGGCACATTTCCTTATGGTTATTACAACCTTTTAGTATTCTACTGATCAGATTTGCTTTTAGTATTCTACTGATCAGTCAAGGTGAATACTATCAGAACTCCCACTTTTGCCAGCCACCTTCTGCTTTCTCCATGGATTTCAGTAATGTCCTTTTTTACTTATCCTAGCCTTCTCCTGACATCCTTATCCTAATGACTTGCTACTAGATCACAGTTGCTGAAGTTCTATATACTTTAGCTTGATATAGGCTCAAGCCATTGCTTATGTGAGTGCCCTCCAGTACCACTATCATCTGTTTCAGAGCGACTGGCCTTGACAGTGAAGGAGTTCCAGCAGTAAGTTGTAACTGTAGGTCCTACAGTCCTATCATTTGTCCCAGATGATCTTTCAATACTGCTGAGAAAAGGTAGTGACATGATTGAATGCCAGGATCATGTTGCTATTGAGGAGGCAGAGGCTTTCCTGGACTCACCAAAGCATGCAGCAACCTCCCATGGGTACAGGAAGCCCTCTACCAGCCTCCATAGGACTCTCCTGGAGAGTGCGGAGGGTGTGAAGTGTTTTATTTATTTTTTATTTAAAAAATTTATATCCCGCCTTTCTTGGGCCATTAGCCCGACTCAAGGCGGCTGACATAAAACATAATTAAAAACATAAATAATACAATTCAATAAAAACAATTAAAACATACAGGCTAAAAACATATATGTTAAAAACAATAAAACAACAGCCCCCCAATCTCAGCCCCATTAAAAAGCTTTTTTAAAATAAAAGGTTTTAAGGCTCCGCCTGAAGCTCTGTACTGAAGGAGCTTTCCTCAGTTCTAAGGGGAGGGAGTTCGAAAGCCAGGTGCCACCACCGAGAAGGCCCTACCTCTGGCCGCCACACCCCTCACGTCTCTTAGTGGTGGCACAGTCAGTAGGGCCCCCTCAGATGACCTTAGGAGACGGGTCGGATTGTACAGGAGAAGTCACAAACCCACTTCAGGTTTGCAATTGTGAAACTGGAAGTGGGTGGCAACTGTTATCTTCCGTTATTTCAGAATATGAGGGGTCCTGCAGAGGCTGGCACTGGGATCCCTGTTCCACAAGAAGCTGCCTCACATTCTGTTGAGTGTGATGTTAGGGTCCAGGCAAGCCCTTTAGCTCTTCAGTACCTTGTGATCATGTCACCACCTTTCCTTCCTCCCTGCTCTGTTTTTACTCTTTCCTGTTTTTCTTAAACCAGAGGTCGCCAAACTGGGGTGTTCTAATTCCCCATCCAAGGAAGCCCTGTCTCTGCCCTCTTCACTGGTAGATGATGATAATAGCTGTGATGCAATTAGTACAATTTCACCACTGCTAGGGGCACAAGTTGTTTTTTATTTTTTATTCACCCGAGGCAACACTAGCCTCTTTCGAGTTGCAGGGAGCCTGCAGACCTTTCTGAAGATCTCCAAGCCTCAAAACTGCCGAAAACAATAAAAGAGGCAACTTCTGTTTTGTGAAATCCTGGATGGAAATGAGGAAGCAATTTTTTCTCCTGTAATTCAAAAGTCATTCTTTTACTTCTGTTTGTTTCTGTTTTATTAAAATAACATGGGTCAAATAAAATCCCATAATAGGTGAACGTATGAGGCAAGGAGCCAGGCAGTGTCCATCATTTTAGTATGATGTAACAACATGGCATATTCTAATATGCCTGTTAACATTGATCACCTATGTGGTATAAGGATCAATTCATGCTGCTACTGAAGTTTTGCTGATAATTCTTCAAGCATAGTCAAACTGCAGTCTGAATATAACTTGTATTTAATTGTTTCTAGTAGCAACACTGTAGCCAGTTTTTTAAACTACATTCTCCTTTTCATCAATTAAAGCTTACATTAAGCTTTTCATAATTTTCCACATTTTTCTGTCACCTTGCAGCCAAAAGCTCAGAGTGGTACACAAAGTTCTTTCCCTCATTTTGTTCTCACAACAACCACATGAGGTGCATTATTGAAATACAGTGATTGAAATACAGTGACTGGCCTAGTGTCAACGCAGGAATCTTCATGGCTAAGTGGGGGTTTGGAACTAGATTGTCCAGGTTTGTGCAGTTCCATAACTACTGCACAATGTTGTCTTTCAATAAAAAATGCAGTGTTTGGAAAAAAAGCAATGATTTAAAAAAATATTCATATTATCTTGGGTCCTGATGATAGACAAGTCGTTACTGTTCTTGTCTGGCTCGTTGTACAAACAACTATTCCTTTAATTTGATGGATTTGCTGTTTTATCTGCTGTCTCTTCTTTGCCACCTGGTGGACAGATTTGTATTTGCACTCTTGTCACCTCTGTCAGAACCTTGCTACTATCATACGGTTTGCACTTCCTTTGATTTTCTTGTGAGTATACTATTGTATAGTATAGTATAATACCGCCATGTGCGTCAAAACCCATGCGCAACATCCCCAAATGCGCACCATCCCCCCAGTGCACCCTCCTTTCCAGTGCATCAGGCACCAAATTGCTGGATGTTGATCAGTCTTCAGCTGATCAGACAAAAACACATTGCACCTCTTTTCAGCCTTTTAAGGGTTAAATTTCTCAACATCAGTTCTTGGTGGTTGCTGATGTCACAGGAACAACCTCCTCGAATTTCATGCTTCTAGGTCCAGGGGTTAGGGCAGAACATCCCTCAGTCAGGAATTCTTCAATGGAAAGTATAGGAGAAAAATGCGGTGTGCCTCTTTTCACCCCTTTCTGGTTGGAATTTCTGAAAAACAATTATTAGTGGGTGTCTCCATCATGGAAGGAACACTCTCCCCAAATTTCTGCTTCTTGGCTAGTTTTGGCTGGGCGTTGATGAGTCAGCCAGTCAGTCAGCCAGTGACTTCTCAGTTTTATATACAGTATATAGATTATTTGTACTCACCGTTCAGCCTTCAGTTTCAAAGCAACTTACAACAACATTTTAAATATCTGAGAGTGCAATCCTAACAGTGCCCTGGGCTGGTGCAAGAAGTAGGCAGGACCTGGATTCTGGTCCAGTTCCTGGCAGCCTGAGGTAGGCATTGGTTGCTCGGATATGTGCTGTAATGTGTGGTGGTGCAGACCTAAGTAGCCCTGGGACTGCTTGAGCATTACCCTGAGTAGGGGGATGTTTCTGTGCAGAACATAGAACATAAAAACAAAAGCAGTAAAACACAATGCAGCAACAGAACACAAAAGTAGCAGCATATGTCACAAACTTAAAATGAATCAATCCCAGCAAGAAAATATTTCAAGAATCTTACATTTGAATGAAACAAGTATTACTCAAACACCACATTTTGAATGGCAGCCATATAAGAACATGCTGTATAGACAGGGATTTTACCAGTCAAGCACCACAATCGAAAAGACACTGCCTTTTCTTTCAGTGTAGTTCATTTTCAAATGTTGTGGGTGGCACTCTGAACATGGCTGCCAATAAAGAGCTAATGGTTGGACATGTTTGTCTGGCTGTGAATTCACAATATAATTTTCTTCTCGTTTCTTAAATATCCATTTTAAGGAGGACTTCTTTATAGTAAATCTAACTTTTGATATCAGGATATCTGTATCAAGATTAAGCACACTCACTGTGCCTTTGTTTAAGTAGTACTGATACTATCCATGGAGGAGCTGCTCCTAGTCTACCATCCCTTGCATGGATACCAAATCCATGGAAGAGGACTTCCGAACAAGTGCATTCAGATAACTCTCAGAGGTGTTCTGAGGCACAGTGAGGCTGTGCACAGCCTCTGTATCCCTCAAAAGGCCTCAGGACTTTTGAGAGGCACCTCTAGGTTTTCATCACACTGGAAGTATCTTTCAGAAGCCTCTGGGAGGCCTTCTGAGTTACAGTGTGGTTGTATAGTTTCGATCCCTCCCTGTCCCGTAGGATTTATTGCATTCCTGGACAGAGTAATACCTATTTTTTATTGATTGGATTTGTATTCTGTCTTTCTCCTCAAAGGGCACCCAAGGAGCTTGTTTTTTTAGATTTAAGGTACTTTATAATTTCAAGTACTTTAAAATGATGTATTTAAAATTATTTAAAGTATAGACCTAACTTAGTTATACAACAGATTTTTTTTATACATGGACTCAAACTACTTTTCTCCTGTTGTAGAGACGGGGTGACCAGATGCATGAATCCAAATTGGAGGACAAGTCCCCCCAAATTCCTGTCATCCAAGTCAAAATTCTTCCTGTTATTAAAAATTGTAGACACCCCTAAAAATGTAGGATAAATGTAGGACAAAATAAAGGCTAAAAACACATATTGCTTTCCTGTCCTTAATTCCAACACTATTTCAACACTATTGTACATTTTAAATTAAAAACCTAATTTTGCAAGACCTGTTTTCACCAACAGTGTACATGTGAAGTGGCTCTAAGCAAACAATCTTATCCCAGAGACTCAGCCCCACAATACCTGCTCCCATCACCCATCACAAAGTCATAAAAGTGGCTTGATTCTGATGCAAAGTCATATAAGCAGACATGATTCTGATGCAGACTCCTAAGTCTCTCCAAATGATAGGTAGGTGTCTGGGTGGATAGGTAGGTGGGGGAATAGGTCAGTGTCTGTTGGACAGGTGGGTGAAATAGGTGGTTGGAGGGTGTCAGGTTTAGATAAGTGGGAGGAGGGCAGCAGACACACATAAACACAGACACACATACTCATGCACACACACACACACACCCATGCACAAACTCATTCTCACGCACATACCCATGCACACACTCATCTCACATGCACACACTCATTCTCTCTCTCTCACACACACACATGCACACACTCACAAAAGCAAACATACACACAGGCTGCATGGGTCTCACCTTTCTGCTGGATCACTCTCTGGAGCAGGCGGAAGCTGCCAGAGTCTTGGGGCGCTGTGCATAAGACCCTGGCTGGCTGGAGATGCAGCATAGGCGGCGCAGCCAACTGCAGGAGATCCAGGCCAGCCGGAGAAGCAGCCTAGGTGGCATGGCCACAGGAGAGTCAGGGCTGGCCGCCGAGGCTGCAGGATGGCACAAAGTGCTGTGGAGTCTCCTGAGAAGCAGCAGCTGAGGCACGCTGCTGCTATAGCCCATGAGATGGGGGAGGATCTTCCTCCTGGTCCCACCCCTCATCTCTTTCCTTCTTTGGGAAGCCTGCATGCAGTAAATTTAAATGGCCAGGGAAATTCCATAGAAAGGGTTTTTTTCTCTTTTCTGACAAACCCCCCCTTTTCCAAGTTTCTCCGAGGAATTCCGGACATTTGGCAACCCTATGGAGAGAGGCAGTCATGCAAGCAATTGTTCCATTTTTCAGTCCCAGAATATTCCTGCAGATATTAAGTCACTACCTTATTAAATTAGGCAGAATAGAGGAGCAAGAAACCTGGAAGAGGTCATTATTTTTCCCTTGTTTTCTTTTTGCATGGATATATTTTAATCACGGGAAATTCTGGAATGGAACCTTAGTAGATAAAGAGGGACACCTGTATTCTTGTTGTTCTATTTATTAAAAAAATAAATTTACATTTCAGATATATTGCTTTAAGCCTATGGATAGGCGGTAAATCTAATTAATAATTATAAACAGGCAGAATATGTGGAATTTGAAAATTTAAAAATAATGGGTTATATTCTACTGTCTTTTCCTTCTGTAGAAGCTTTTTCCTACAGAAGGGAAGCCACCTGTTGCAGAAAAAGAAAACCTTAGGATACAACCCATTTTAATACTGTTACCCTGGCAACTGCATGTTATTGTATTTACTGGGGGAATTGCAAGGCTGAAAATTGGAACTGTGTTCCTCCTGAAGACTCATTTACATGGTTTAGAGTTTCTTCTAGCCTCATAGCTTCTGGATGTTCTTGTGCTGATTGGACTAGATGCTTTTTACAAGATTTGATTGGTTTACCACCTAAGATTCTCTCTTCTAGAGCAGGGATGTCGATAATAAGGCTTGTGGGTCAGCTAGACGCACCTAGAAGCTCACATGATAATTGAACTCTCTCTGTCCTGTTCTTTCAGCAGCACCACTTCTATTCAGGCTATAGGAGATAGCAACAGAAGGAGGCCTCAGATGGCAAGGAACACTGTGTGGGAAGGGACAGACCAAGAGGGATGAGATGGGGAGACTCTTCCAAGGAGGTGCTGCGAGAGCCCAATTATCATATAGGCCACCCTTTTAGTGGTGTCACTTCTCGGAGCACCTTCCACCTGCTGAGCTGCTAAGTGATGCCTCGACAGACATGACACTGCTGAAAGGGCAGGTCATGTGATAATTGGGATTTCCCATCATGATAATTGGAGTCTCCCACATCTTAAAAATATGAATGATTTGAATTTTTTTCTCTTCTGTCATAACTAATGAGCTTCTACATGGAAACAAAGTGCTTATTTCTGCTGCAGGATGCCAGTTTCCCCACTTTAATGATGTTTCTTCTGGCATTCAGAGGTGCCAGAAAGCATAGAGAATTATTCTGTACTTATTCAGTTATTAAATATCGATTGGATTACTTCAGTTTTCTTATATGGGACTACTTAAGACTATTTGGAAGCTACAGTTGATCCAAAATATGACAACCAGGCCACTCTTTTAATGGTGCATATCTCACCTGCTCTATACCAGTGCCATTTGTGCTCACTATACTTCCCCTAATTCCAATTCTGTTCTTCTATATAGACTGCAAATTCTCTATTTTCGTCTATGTATTTGAAACCCCTCTAATTCAAGCCACACTTTTTCAACATAGACATATTCTGGAATCAGGATGATCCTGGGATTGAAAATCTTCCCTTCTGCTGCTGCTTGGAATTCGTGTCCAGCACAAATCGGCAGACATGCCATTTGAATTCCAGAGACAATGTATTTGTCTCTTTCATTTTGGGCCGGAGGAGCCCTCCTTAGGAGCCCTCTGCAGGAGCTGGCTTAAAAGTCCTCTCAGAGTGTGGCTTTTAAGTTACGGTAGTGTCCTGTAAAATCTCTGAGTTAACTCTGTGTTATTTGTTATTTGTTATTTGATCACCTACTCCTGTTTGAGCCTGGCAGTTCTTTAAATTTTTCAGAAATGGTCCTTCTCTCGGGACCATATTAATCAGAAATGTGATGAGGCTTAGCTATGGCAGTCCCCACCTGTGAAATGCCCCTTCGAGGAATATTTGGCTTTGTCTTCCAGCATTCATATGTGCACCAAACACTGTCCTGATTGAATGAGCTTTTAAATTTGCTTCTATTAGATTAACTTTTTATAATTATTTTATGTAATTTTGCTTATTTCACTTATATCAATTTCAGCTAATATCAGTTTCAGTACCTGCAAAAATAAAACCTGCAATTGGTTTTACTTTTGCAGGTACTGAAACTGATATTACCAGCTGCTTTTATAGCACAGGTAAAGGAAGTGACAAATGAATGCCACAAAAGCATTTTTGTGCTGTGAGAGTACTATATGATTGATAGCCAAGCCCATTTCTACAAGAAACAGCAGTGTTAGGGAACTTAATAATAATGGCCTTGGTGTATAAATTCTGAAATTACTATTTCCAAGTAATATTAAAACCATTTGAAGATTTCTTAAGGGTGAGAACAAATGTCATTTTTTCCTGTCAGAAAATTCCGCAGGGTGCAGCATCCATGTAAATACACGTGTCAGACAGAACATTAGTCAAATACTTTCTGGTGGAGTGGCTTTTAAATAGCTGATACTATGCCCTTCCTCTTGATGTCTTTCACTAAACACATCATACCTCTATGTATATTGTCACTCATACACAAGTGAGCAAAAATGTTTTAAGGATTTGTATATAATATATTCTTATTTGTATATACATATAATATACAAATATACATATCTTGTTACAGTCAAATCTTGTTACAGAGTGACAAAGGAAAGGCAGGCTGGACTGATGCGAACCATACAAGGCATAAGAGTCCAACATTTGGGGTAGAAGGAGGCAGCATTATTTGCCTTCCTTCCACAGTAGTACAGTGGCACCTCATGTAAAGAACGTTTCACGTAAAGTATGTTTCACGTAACAAAAATTTCTCCAGGATTCTGCTTCATGTAACAAACTGTGCTTCATGTAAAGAACACATTCGTTGGCAGTTGGGGCAGACACGCTGGCTGGCAGCCTGTTTAAAAAGCGTCAGGGCTGCCTAGCGCACCTGCCCATAGAGAAGGCAACACTTCATGCTGTTCCTCCTTTGGACGGATGTCCGCTGGGCAGAGTGAGAGAAGAGCAGTGGAGAAGAGGGAAGCAGCTCAGGGCTAGCCAGAAGGGAGCAGGGGAGAGAGAGGCTCAGGATGAAAAGAAGGAGAAAGTGGGGAGACACTTTGAAGGTGTCTTGGATTGCAGCCTCCTAACCATGTCTACCCAGAAGTAAGCCCCATTGTGTTAACACTTCCAGAATAGTGTCTTTAGGACTGCAACCTAAGTAGACTTCATAAGATCATGCACATTGAATGGATGTTTTGAATTCAATCCCAGTGTTCTGTCATCATTTTTACATCCAGTTAATATTTTTATATGAATATTTTTGGGGTTGTGGAACCAATTGTCTGAGTTTCCATTATTTCCTAAGGGAAAATCAGCTTCACGTAAATAACGTTTCATGTAACAAACATGCCTCCAGAATGAATTAAATTTGTTACGTGAGACATCACTGTAGTTCTTTCCCTTTGAAATGTTGCTCTGCCGAGGAACTTTGGCAAGAAGGATAACAGGCCAGGACTACTGCATACTTTTACTGTCACTCTATGCATCATCGTTTAATTGAAACTTAATGTAGTTGTACATAAAATAGACCAATACCAGATACATGGTACGTGTTAGAATTGTAAATTGTCTTTTTGTCATAAAGAAATCAATTTCATTAATAGTTCTAAAATGGTTTAAAGAAGAGGGGTGTAAAACTGGAAATCAGTATTGTTACAATGTGCACATTTATTTTTATGCTTTATATAACAGAAACCTCAAGCTATTTTTGAATCCACATCTGCTGATCTTGTTATTTCCTAACAAAATCAATGCTGGAAGAACCTGAACTTCCTTCTCATAGATGTTCATCAGTAAACTAGACAATCTTGGTTGCATGAATTGTGGGGAGAGCCCTCATTCTAGGACTACTACTCACATCATGCAATCTCTCCAATTTCTAGAGCAGTGGAGGGCAAACATTCCCTACAATCCAGAGTAACTATGGGAGCACGTAAGAGACTTTACGTGTACTCGTAGTTACTGCACCACCTAGTGAAAACCTATGGGAAATTCATATTGCAATCCAGAGCAAATTGTTCTTACACCGGAGCAAGGACTCCCTGTAGTTACTCAGGATTGCGCCCTTTATCTTTCTGACAGTGTTGAAGCTCAGGGAAAAAAGAATTAATTTAAATTTCAAATTTAAATAAATTACATCATTTTAAGTAAATGAATATATTAGATGCAGAACTCATATGAAATGAATTTTGCTAAGCTTACAGTATTTATAATACACATGAGAACTATAATACAGGCATGTGCAACTACATAAGAGTTATGAACTGTTTGCCACACATCTCTTACACAGTGAAATCACACAAACCAAGCCAGACACACATGGAGATATAAGAGGCAAAGAGGGGATAAAAATAATCCCTAGAGAAAAGCAGAAAATATATTGAGGCATAAGGCATGAACTGATGCGCTTGGGACATTTATAGATGTTGCAACCAGCAACCACAGGCCAGCAAGATAGGTTTTTCATTAATGTTTAGTTCAAGCTATTGAGCCCAACTGAGATTTGTTGTTCTATCCCATCCATTCTTTGAAGGGGCATACACAAAGACCAATGATAATAGATCTCAGATTATAGCATGATTTTCAGAATATACAGCACTGTGTCAAAATTCTTCAAGATTCTTATTCTAAAGAAAGTTCAAATTATTCTAATACCATTACTTGAAAATATTCAAGCTTTTACTAGGGTCTGTGGTAGTCTATAGTTCTATCATTTCCTTGTTGGGAGAGTGAGATATTACCATATTCTTTCATTCTCAGATTTGAAATATGCTTATTTGTCCCCAATTTTGTTTGAGTTTAGCTATTTCTTTTTTGTATTTCCTGTACAGTTGCACACAATGATGTTCTGCAGCTCTGCTGCCCCAACCTTGAAAGAGATTTGTTAAGCGTTTTTAGGTGAGGGAAAACATATGCATGTCTCTATACCTCAACTGCAGAAGGAACACCCAGGTCCTTGGTTTCTTTTTGACTTCTCCTAAAATAAAGTGCTGCCATGAGGAATAGTCTCCATGGCACAAAGGATGTTCATAAAATGTTTGACTGTAGTTAATGTTGCATTGTCAAAGAGGAATAATGATTTTGCCATGCCTAGATAACTCACTTCTAGTGGCAGAGTTCAAGGAGCATTTCTTGCTTAAAACATCTGACCATCATTCTGATTGTATTGATATCCCAACTAGGTGGATCTGGTTTGCTAACAGCCATGCTGGATTCTATGCATTTTCCTGTCACGTAAATTATTCCGTAAATCTCACAGAATTATGGGAACTGTACCGTAACAGCTGTCATCACACAATAGCTACCACAGGTGTCTCACTGGCATGTCTACATGTCTACACATGCGTCTACATCTCTCACATTTAGAGAGATAGTTCTGGTTGGTCCTCGGACCCCAATTGCATTGTCAGCATAGTCTGACAATGACAGTCCTACAGTCCACCATAATGGTGGGCTCTCCCAACCAGTCTCTTTGAATGTTTGCCACCCTGACATGGCATCCAGAACAAAATGATTAATTGCTGCGGGCATGGGGGGGACCACAACAGCTCCTTTGAAATCAGCAGGGCTTGGTCAGTGAAACAAGGTAATGCTTATATTTTGGTATCTCTTTGCCATCTTCAAGTTACTCACATTGCCTCATGTAGTACAAATGCAAGGGAGTGGCAACATGATACAGGTGTCCTGTTGTTTTGAGCTCTCCTTGAGGCTACTGTGACATACAGGAAGGTGGATGTTCTTCTGTTCTTGTTCTTAGATGTTCTTTTGTTCTTCTTGGTGTGTACAATTTGGGATTGCTGTGTTCAGTATCCTGTCACTCTAATGGCTACTCAGGTAGTTACAGTGTCCAACAACCTGACAGGATGCCCTCAGCAAAGCAAAAAATAAAAGCTGTTCATGGAATAGAACCTTGGCATAAAGATCTTTCATTGTACAGTTCATCACTTCAGTTGATCTGCTTATAGATCTAGAATGAGGCTTGATACCAAATGCTAATTGTGATAACCCATCTCCTGAGATCAATGGAGGAGCTATCTTACATGTGTCACTATTATCCAAGTTGGCACCATCAAGGGAAAAGACCTTTTCTGCAGCGGGGCACATTTATGGAACTTCCTTCCTGCTGAATTAAGAACAGTACCTTTCATAGTTGCCCTGCCAGCAGTCTCAAAATGTTTTTTTTATCCTTCCCTCCATACATGTGGTATATGGTTTTTGTTCTGGTACCTTTGTTTCTGTGCTTTTTTGTTTGGTTGAGTTGTATCTTTAGTAGTACCTTGTTTCCTCAAAAATAAAACCTACTCCGAAAATAAGACATAGTACTATTTTTAGGATTCCTACAATATAAGTATAATATATATTTGTACATAGACATCAGTGACTTCACTGAAAATAGAATGGAGATAAATCAGCATGGAAACTTTGTGTCGCCTGGCCTGCAAGAGGTTGTGACTTGGGTGAAGAATTCATGGGATAAAATCACTGATGGCTGTGTTGCCAATGCACTACAAGCAGGCTACATGGACAAGAAGTGTTCATTTAAGGAGAGCTCTATTGCTAGACATGAAATATTGGGGTCAATGGTTCTACAGGAAATTGAGTTGCAAGAAAATCAGGCCAGAATGTAGGATTTGAACAGTTACGATGATGCACCATAAGAAATCCACTGAAAGTAAGATCTTGTGTGTTTGGAGCAAAAAACAAAAGAGAGTGTCTTTTAAATTTTATTTAGAAAACAGGGTATTTATAGTGGTATTAGACACCTTGGGCCTTTTGTTAAAAAAAGAGGAAAAACAGGATCTAAATGTTTTAAAATAAGTATGTGCCATAGGTTTTTCACTTGAGTCGGACATTATCTCTCTTCCATGTGTTTTTTTAATACTATGTAATAATGTTCTGTTTTATGTATGCATGAACACCAACTGTAATCTGTAAGATCATCAGCAAAATACACAAGTTTAACCCTGACTGCTTTCTGATAGAACTATAGTGGGCAAGGCTTTCACCTGTGCTTAGGATAGTGAAGGACAAGTATCTTCGTTTTTCTCAAAGCAAATTTTCTGTCATGGAGTTTAGGTTAAATGGATCTTGAGATTCTGAAGCTGACAGTATGGCAATTTCAACTTTTGTTAGCATAAGAGAAGAATGAAATAAACTTTTAATGCATGTGAGAAAATTCTTGATCTGCAAGACCTAGTAAATGGAGATCGTTCAGTAGTTACATGGAATCTAATTGTTTTCAACAAGCAGTTCTTCTAATGTCTGTCTAACACAGGGGTGTCCAAACCATTTCCTGGGAGCCAGATGTGGCCCATGGCAATACCCGTCCACCTGACCCCCAGGCAAGCCTCTGGATTGATAATAATCAATCCTCTGGATAAGTCTCTTATATACTTTTATATGTAAATTCAAATTTGAAATATAAATCTTTTTATGGACTCCTAAATGGTATCAAAGAGATGATGTGGCCCTCCTGTCCAAAAGTTTGGACACCCCTCCATGTTTCCAACAATCAAGCCACCAGTTATTTCTTGAACCTGTCCCAATTTATGAGTCAGTAATTTGTTTACAATGGATTTTCCAGTGGACTTACATTCATAGAGGTATTTCTGGTGGTAGTTGTAACAATAGAGTGCCAGTGAACTCAGCGTTCAGTGATATGACTCTGCATCATTAGATTTCAGTGAGGCAGCAGACATGGTCTGGTGTTTGCGTGTGGGCTGGTAAAAAAAGCTAAGCTAGGTGGACCTGGGCAGCTCCTGGATGGGAGACTGCAAGCTGATAAAGCTTCTGCTGGAAGCTTGGAAGGCATTTCCCAATACAGTACTTAATGTGAGGACAAAAAAGGGGGTACATGGAAGGAGCCTCAAAGACTACTGTGGAAATGACATTCCCAGCAGTCAGGCGTACCCCAGGCAACACAGGAAACCACCAGTGGCTAAATTCACCAGTGGCTAAATCCACCAGAAGAACTCTGGACTTGATAGATAGATAAATAAATAAATAAATAAATAAATACTGAGTCAAAATGGTACTGACACCTTTTTGCCTCAGCATTCCATATTTGATGCTATCTTTTTTTCTTTCAGAGTCTGACTTCAGAGGAGGAAAGCATTCAGTACACATTCAGGCTACAATCCTAATCCCTGCACAAGTCCTGTACTGGTGGGGGTGGTAATCACAAACGTGTCATAAGGCACTTCTGCACCACTGCTGGGGCATTAGGCCAGTGCACAGTTATGCATCAACCTTCCCATACCACCATGGGAATGGCAGTGAGTGACTTATACTGGTCTAAACTGGTTAGGACTGCACCCTTTTCATGTTAAGCTAGCCTTTCTGGGTTTACAGAATGATCTCATTTTCAGCTGAAAATAGGATTGCCATATGTCCCCCCAAACAGGGACAATCCCAACTTTTGGGGATTGTGTTCACATACTGGCAAATGGGACAGAGGGTCCTGTCCCAATTTTGTGGAAGAGAATTATGACAAACTTAGCTGAAAACAGGGCATTTATCTATTACCTGATGGATAAAAATATTTTTATCCAAATGGTTTCCAATTAGTGAGATCACTATTTATTTTTCTAATTTACCAGTATGCTAAAAAAGGTCACTAGCCTCTCTGAGAACACAGTCTACCAAAGTAGTCCTCTGCTGTAGTCCTCAGAAGTCTACAGCTGCCTGCATTCTGCAGAGCAGCAACTACCATCAGTTGTCATCAATCTCTAAGACCTAGAATGAGGTTGAGAGCCTGTACAGTGGGCACATTGTTCTGCAGAACAGAACTGTAGGTCCTGACTGACCTACAACTACCTCTTGATAAGGGGAAAGCTAGCTAGCTAATCTCCTACATAGCTTTTCTTTTCTTGGAGATGGAGTTCTGTTCAAATGCTCCAATTTTAAGCTAGGGAATGGCCCTCAGAGGAATTGAGAGATTTGAGGTTCTTCCCATACTTGATTGAGCCCTGTGCATCTTTGCCCTCTTCTTATGCACCATCCAAGAAAATTAGGGGCCAGCAGGTGAGCAGGCAGTACGTCAGGGAATGTGGTTGTTGACAGTTTGCCAGCTCCCCCATCCAACAGCTTGAAGTGGCTGTTTAAGCTGGTCATGCTGCTGGTCAATATTCCTCACTGTCTTTTCTAGGGCTGTGGGTGGTGCAAGGGGCTAAGACACTGTGCCTGTTAATCAGAAGTCCAGGGTTCGAGACCCGGGTCGGCCCCACAAAACAGGGTGAGCTACTGTCCTTAGCCCAGCTCTGCGACGCCAGCTGGATTCAATTGTATTGGCTCTGCCTTTCCATTGGACTAATTCAGTGGTGTGGAGAGGGGGGATTTGCTGCTTGGGTAACAGCCTATCCTCCTAACAATCTAACCCAGGCTTTCATGCTTTGCATGCAGCGTATGCAGCACCGAGCACGATACAATAATCTTTCAAGACTGATGGAGGCCTGCTTTTCTAGTATACCCAGAGCTGACTAAATAGAATTTTCAAATAAAGTTAATCTGTATAAATGCCTGCATTTATATTTTTCAGAAAGAAATATTTTGATCCCTTCTCTTGGGAAATTTAAACTGAATTTTTTTTACATTTAGAAAGACTTGTGAGGAAAAAATAAGGAAATTATAAGGTTCTTTTGTGTTCTTATGTTCTTATGTTTTATATTAAATTATGTAATTTGTATGTTAGCAGTTGTACCATAAATGATCATTTCTGACAGTTAACATCCAATTTAAATTTCATTTTTGAAAAATGCAGCTTTTTGAACTGCCTATAAGACAAATGACTTCAAAATGTTCTTTTTTGTTATAAAGAGTTATCTAGGCAGCCTCTTTTTCCCCAGTATACATCTTAATTAGTAATTGCCAGTATTAATTAGTGCTTTCTCTTTTGGAGAAGGATTACTATGGGAAGTCTACACAATTAGCATTCTTTCCTTCCCCATCTTCAGCTAAGTTCACCCCCCCCCCCCCAAGCATATTGTAAATGTCATTACTGTTTAAAAGTATCAATTTTTTGTACAATATTTTAAAGATTTCTTTAGTGGTCATTGTTTATTCTTTCAGGGAAAAAAATCATTTGCACCATTTCATTTTTAAAAAAACTGAGATAGTATGCCAAGTTTGTACGTACATCAGAATTCTACTGTATTGAAGCACATCGTTTTACTTCCTTTGAAATGAATAGCACTAGAAGCATGCTAAAAGCTTACTAGCGACATAGTGATAGCCACAATGTTTGTTTCTTTTTCTTTTTTTAAACAGTGGAACATGGAAACAAATGTAGTGTTTGGGTTGGAAGCAGGCATTAAACATGCACAGTAGACAGACAGTTGTGTTGTGATAGAACCTTCAAGATGTTGAAATGGCCACCTTTGCACTGAAAATGAGACTTAAGTTTCAAATGTTCAATGCAGCAGTACCATCAGCAGTAACCTTGTACCAGTTGTTGAGCCTTCAGTGTGTGTCTAAATAAACATTAGTTGCAAAAATCAAAAAGTCATATAGTGTTTCTTGCCCATTTCTTATGTGTTCCTTCCTGCTCATAACAATTTTTTATTGTCAGTTTTCAGTACTCATGTGTCCTCATCTATCTTCTTCTATATATATAAAAAAGGCATCTTCATCATCATCACTGACTCATCAACACCCAGCCAAAACTGCTGGGCCTATAAGTGTGAAATTTGATGAGGGTGTTCCTTCCATGATGGAGGGATCCACTAAGAACCAGTTTTCGGAAATTCCAACCAGAAGTGGGTGAAAAGGGGCACAATGCATTTTGTGAAACTAATCTTCATCGTCATTACTGACTCATCAATGCCCTGCCAAAACCGCCAGGCCTAGAAGTGTGAAATTTAAGGAGGGTGTTCCTTCTGTGATGGAGGGAGTCACTAAGAACCAGTTTTCGGAAATTCCAACCAGAAGGGGGTGAAATGGGGTGCAACGTGTTTTTTCCCTATACTTTGCATTGAAGACTCAGTGACTAATGGAGTCTTCTCTGCCCCAACCCCTGGAAATGTGAAATTTGGAGAGGGTGTTCCTTCTGTCACATGAAGACCCACCAAGAATGGATGTGGAGAAATTTAACCCTTATGGGACTGAAAAGGGGTACAATGTATTTTTGTCCTGTACTTAACATGGAAGACTATCCAACATCCATTTGATTTGGTGCTCAGTGCCTGGTGCACTGGGGGGATGTTGTTCAGAGGGAGGGGTTGCACTGGGGAGGATGATGCACATGTGGAGGTGATGTGCATGGAGAGGTGATGTGCATGCGCGGATGCTGCGCATGGGCAGATAATGCGCATGGGGTGGATGCGCATAAGGGGATGTTGCGCATGAGAGGTGATGTTCATGTGCGGATGCTGCGCATGGACTGCTGATGCACATGGGGGATGATGCACATGAAGGGATGTTGTGCAAGGGGGATTGATGCACATGGGGGGTTGATGCACATGCATAGATGTTGCGCATGAGGGATGTTGCACATGGGAGTTTGTGAGCATGGTGGGTTGATGTGCATCAGCCATGGGGGACCAATGTGCATGAGGGGTGGATTCCATGAGGGGATGTTAAACATGAGGGGTGATGCACATTGGGGAGATGATGCGCATGGGGGATGATGCGTATGGAGAATTGTTGTGCATGGAGGGATCTTGTGCATGGGGGAATGTTGCTCATAGGGTTATGATGTGCATGGGGGACCGATGAGCATGAGGGATGGATGCACATGGCCAGATGATGTGCATGGGGTGGATGATGCACATGAGGGTGGATGAACATGGGAAATATTGCGCGTTGGGATATTGTGCACAGGAGGTTGTTGCACATGGGGGTTTATGAGCATGGTGGATTGATGTACGTGGGTTGGGTTGATGTGCATGGGGGGTTGATACTCAGTGCAGGGATGGCATACAGGGGAATTTTACTCCTGCAATGCGGGTACATTTTTGTTAGTTTGTTTCATAAAATATAAATACTATGTAATTTATCTGTATTGAAAAACCAAGCACCCAACTTTTCTGGAATTTTTAAAAATTGTACTGTGTAATTTTGGACATTCAATATGTATTGGTCACTCACATCACTACCTAGCCCCAATACCTGGACCTAGAAGCATGAAATTAGGTGAGAGTATTCCATCTGTAATGTAAGGACTCACTAAGAACTGATTTGGTGCCCAGTAAGTATTCCCAGTGCCCAGTGCAATGCCCACTGCACATTGCACCGAGTATCCTCTGGAGGTGCCCAATAGGACTACCCATTGTCCACTGCCCAGTGGTGTGCAGTAGGGATGCCTATTGATGCCCGGTGCATAGTGCTGCATGCTGCCCAGTGGTTCCTGGTTGTGCCCACTGCATGGTGGTGCCTAGTAGGGATGCCCAGTGCCGCCTGGTACCCCCTGATACCCTCCTATACTTGGTGCCTGTCAGTGCCCAATTCTAGTGCCAGTGCCCATCAGTGCCAGCTAGTGCCCAGCCATGCCCAGGGCCCACAAATATTCTTGAAATTTTACTCTTGCAGTAACAGGTCAATTCTGCTGCTATAAATTATATACAGTAGTTAAGATACCTTGTTTGTAATACAATTTATCAAGTTTGTTCACTTTTGTATAAACAAATGTTTAATCTTTCTACTGAGTAACAAGAAGTGTTGGTATACTTGAAAGTAAAACACAGGCTTTTATTTTCTGATCTGAATTAAGAACCTTACCATTGTTCAGTAGACATTAAAGTGGATGTAGTGTAACAAGACTTTGAAAAGTACTAGTGTGTAGAATATCAAATTAATTACTGATGAAAATGCTTGCTAAAAATAGTTGCTACAAGGATGACATATTTGTACTGTGTTATTTGCTAGGTAATTGAATGATCAGATTGTTAAACCATTCATTCTGGCACAGAAAACAGAAGGATGCCTACTGTGCATCTTTTATTAAATAATCCTTAACAAGTTTTGGAAAGAATACTGAAGAAGAGAAATTTTGTAATAAAACGTGTGCTCTAAACACTGTTGCTTAAATTGAAGAAATGCTAAGCTTGTCACAATCAGCAGCTGGGTTAGTGCAATTTCCTTTTCTTCCTGAGGTTAATTAGTCTGCAAAATGTGTTCTGTTTATCTGTATATTCACATGACTCAGGTGGTTCAAGGCAAACCCGTTAACAGCTGGGAGTGTCCAACTGTTGAATTAGCCAGAATAAAAAGGTGATTAAAGGTGATTGCCATTGTGATTGCCATTGTTGCATGGATAAGCAAATATCACTCAAAAAAGCACTGTAAAAACTATACTGACAATTACTTTAAATCATGTCATCAGCAATTATTGCTGTATGAAACCAGCACACAACAGATGCTAAATATCCCATACTGTTTTTGGTTGTTGCAATCATTATGTGCAGTGTCTTAGATCATTCTCACACCACCCATGAGGTAGACCATTTCCCAAAAGGGAACTGTGATGACAGAAAATGAACCAGGGTAGATACATCTGCTGACACGTAACTTAATGCTGTTCCCTGTGTAACAAAGTTAAAACAATCTTCATTTGCGATTTAGACCAACTTTTCATCCAAGCTTCCCTTTTCCAAACAGCAGTAACTCTTCTCGGCTCAGTCTTTTCAAGATTATTTTCCATGAAAATATAAACAAATCTTTATCCATTTTATATGAACAAGTAGGACATTCAAGCAGATGTTGCCAAAAAACAAATCTAAGGGAAAATGCAAAGTACCAAAATTAGAGTTCAAGTATATTTTTTAGATGCAGTAAGACAGAGTGAGCTCTCATTGTTCACCCACCTCCTGCCTACCTAGCAGTTGGAAAGCATGTAAATGCAAGTGGATAAATAGGTACCACCTTGGTGGGAAGATAGTGTTCTATGTACATGCGGGCCACGTGTCCATGGAGGCGTTTTCAGACAACTCTTCTTTGTGGTCAAAACGGGATGAGCATCACACCTAGAGTCAGTCATGACCAGCAGGGCAACCTGCAGGGGACACCTTTATCTTTATAGTTTGAAGCAGGTGTTAAAGGAAATGGGACAAATTATATGCTGGGTATGAAATCTGCTGTATAGTAGCAGTTACAAAGAGCATGCATATGATGGAAGAACTTCATATTTTGACATACAACTTGCCCAACAACTTAACTTGTATCTTTTTAAAATTTTATGTAGATACGACCATGCAGACGTCAGAGACTGGGTCGGACACAGGTTCCACAGTGACTCTACAGACTTCTGTTGCTGGCCAAGCAGCTGTGCCCACTCAGGTGGTACAGCAGTTACCAGTGCAACAGCAGGTATGTCATTAGTTTTGGCCCAAAGCCTGACAAATCATTTTTCTGCAATACTAACCCAGTCTTTCTATACATGGCTGACAAAAATAGTTCTGCCTTTTAAATTTGGCTCATGTGCTTCCTTTCTTGCCAATCACACATAGATGATCCTTGGGGGAAAGGGCAATGTTTTGGTGGGAAATATAATTAGCCTTTTATATGTATCAATATTCCAAGGTTGATTGATGTCTGACTTACAGTCTAAAAACAGTTGTTAAAATATCCTGCATGCCTGAGGTAGCTGCCACCACTTATCTAAAGGAGCCTTTCATCCTCTTACCCCAAGTAGCCCCACAATGACACTACTCAATTCTGTGATGGTTCTTGAGTGGCACAGAATCAGAGAGTCCTGTGTTGGGTCATGAGATGCCACATTGGGCTTAGGATCTGATGGAGTTGAGTTTTGTTGGTCTCACCCCACTTCCCCCATCATGCCTCTCTCCTGCCCTCCCCACATTCCCCACCTTGGAATGTTTCATACCCCCTCTAACCTCTTTGCCACTATGCAGTCCAGGCAACCACAACTGCCCTTAGCCCCTCAATTGGGCTACTCAATTCTGTGCCAGCCAAAAGCACTGAGCTCTACCAGTCCTGCCCTACTTCCACCCTGCTCCTTCCCACTGCCATGTCTTCTCATCAAATTCCCTCCCTTCTACCTGGGAATGCCTCTCCCTGCTTCCTCTTTTACACCTTCTCATCTCTCTACCACCCGGTAGTCTAGGTGATCACCAAGCTGTGGAGCACTGATGTGGTAGTGCAGCACTGGCCGGTACTATGCTAAGGATTGATGCTGGGGTCCACTAATGTGTTTTATGACATGTTTGTGACACACATCTCTGGCAGAATATGGGTGCTATGAGCTCAAGATCTGGCTTTTAGGGAGCAATCATGACACCACTTAGGCTGGCCTAAGCCCCAGCAGAAGTCCCATGCTGGCCTGGGGATGTCACAAATGTGCAGTAAGGCTCTTTCTGTACCACTCCGTGGGGAAGGTTAGGCCTGTGCACAGACATGAGCTTGTCTCCCTACATCACCTTGGGAACAAGGAGACCATGAGTTGTGCCAGCCTAAGTTAGGATGCACCCTTAAGTTGCTAAAATTAGAATACTGTATAATAAACTTTCATTTTTACTTAGATAAGAGTTGTAGCAGACACTTATTCTGAAGAAATAATGGAGAGATTAAAATAATTGTTTGAAATAAAAGCTAGATTGGGCATAAATAAATTTAACATCCTACCTCAGCAGGTGCTAAGAGTAACAGCATATACAATACAGTCTTTTTTATGGTGCTTAGTGGAAATATTTCTCTGCATATTTTTGTTCTCTGACTTCTTTAATCAGAAGTGCTGTAATTAAAACATGTTTTTAAACATTTAATTTAAACATATTTTCAAACTGGGCACATAAACCTGAATGAATTTAACAGCACAACCATGCACACACCTACTCAGAAGTGATTCTCATTGAATTCAGAAGCTTGCTATGAGGTAACTGTATATAGGATTTCAGATTTAAACTAGCCTGGCTTTTGCCTTGTTTTCAAAGTATATTTTGTCTGATGTTATGTTTTGTCTTGTAAACAGCTTCATTTTTATTCAATATGGTTTCTATTTTTGTGCTGAATGTTTTTATTCACTTTTGTTTTTGTTGACAAACATTTTATATCAGCATCTGTATATATTAGTGTTCCATTTGTTCCTTTGAGAAAGCAGATTTTTACAAAGCATCTAATTTGTTTTGGTATTTTCTTCTGCAAGTAACAGTGAAAATAATGACTAAAAGTGCTTGGGAGGCCCTTTTTCAGATATGACATTACTGCAAATTTGGCATCTTTCCTTTTCCTTGAAAACACAGTTAGGGAGAGGAATACTTTTTCAACTTCAGATAATGAATTATGTCAAGAATATAGGAACCAAATGTTAATTTGCTATCTTAATATTCAAAAGGAGAATACCAGTGCATGTGACATCTTTCATAACTCCCTTGGAAATAGACAGTGGAGTCTCAAGATTAGAATCACACTTGAGATGTAGAATGGTATACTGATTTTGCACACTTAACATATTGTGCTAACTCAGTCTGAAACTGTATTTAGATTTCTTTTGCATTGTTCCTAACTGCTTTGGGAGTTAAGCTGGTGTTAAATTTTGGGAATGTTTTCGAATGTGTTCACTAACATTTCTTCTGATATTTCAGTTTTCAAGAGAGACTGTACTGTTGGGGAGGGGGTCTTTTCTGGCCTTCTTGTCGTAGGGCTCAAGTGGGACCAATTTTAGACTCACGCTGCAGATAGTCTGAGAAAGATGCCCTTTGGAAAATAAGGCCCACCTATACTCCATACTTCTATTCCATGGTCCTAGCCTAAACTGTGGTTGCTGCACAAAAATAAAATTAAGCCTCTAGCCACACTATTATAACATGTCATTTGACTCTTATGTCCTTATCCTAGGACTGAATATTGGTAATGTTATGTTGTGATTATGACTGATTCTCTTTCCAGTAGCTAGGAGACCAGCATTGAATTTTAAGTCAGCAGAACCCATCACTTGTACTTTAAATATGCTTTGTCCACATAGTAGATTGGATGTAATGATATCTGCTATTTCATATGCTATGTGGATATACTTCAGTAATGTTAGAATTTATGAAGAATTGACTTTGAACAATATATTCAGTTATGACAGTTTTTGACATTTCCTTCTCATATAAGTAGAATTGGCTCTTCAAATTTCATATTTAATTTGTTTTCCCAACAAAATGAAATTAGGAATTATGGGCAATTCTTAGTTACAGTGTTTTCTACCATACCAAGAACCATTCCATGTTCTTGTGAATGATGAATAAATAATAATAAAATAATGGAAGTACAGCAGATTATAATTTCTGTGTTTGAAGAGTTTTCTTAGCAGTATGTGTTTAGGGGGGAAATTTTGGGGTTTTTCAGTCCTTAATATTATCACTGTCATTCCAATTTATTTCTTTTGCACAATCTGTTAAAGACTCGTTCTTTTCCATTAACTCATTATAGACTGAAAACCTGTTTACTTCATTCGTGCAATGTGGTAAATGCTTTAACAGATTTTTATATTGAAAATGCCTGTACAGTCTTCCATTTATGGTGACATAAACAGAAAACACACCTGTTCATTTACCTCTCTTACATATCTTTAGCAAGCTGAAAATTAAAAATACTAAATTCTTTATCCTAAAATCTGGGCTAGTTAACTGAAATTTCTGAAATAAATCATTGTGTAATGTATTTTAATTGCAGCTAACAGTGATCAGTTCTTTCATTGAAAGTGACTAAAGAGATGAGAAATACAGCTGTATAGAGAAAAATGTTAACTTGAGGAGCCTGGGCTTTATGTGATGTCCCCTGAGCTCTGATGGTCAAGTTTGTACTGTTGGAAGGTGAATCAACTCAGCAGAGTGATGACCACAGAGCATCCCCTTCAGTGGTGGGCTCCAGCAGGTTCGCCACCTACTCTATAGAACCGGTTGTTAACAAGAGATAGGACATATAAAGTTTAAAAATAGCCATTTAAAAGTGGCTGCCAGATGGACAGAGAACCGGTTGTTAATTTCTTTGAAGCCCATCACTGATCCCCTTCTGTTATTCAGAAGCATTTCCCTCCAACCTGGCTGTTTACTTAGGTGCATGCATAAATCAAGACTGAGAGCAGAATCAAACTTTAGAACAAGTTTGCTTACAAATCATGAAGGCTCATATTTACAGCATCTGATTGTCATCAGAGTTCCTACGACTTATTCGGACCAGAGGCTCTAAAGCTGCCACTGCTTGCAAGTGGGTTTGGGGCCTGGTGGAGAGCCATGTGCTCATAGCTGGAGAGAGGAATGTAAAGAGAGAGCAAAAAGAAGAGGAAAAAAGGTTCAAGCCACACCTCCTGCAATGGTCACTGAGAGGGGACAGATAGGTCATTCAGGGTAGGGGCTGGTTCACTGCCCCTTTCTGACATATACAGATCAGTGTTGTCTTTTTGTCCCAACATGTGCCACTATAGCTCAAGTAGCACCCAGCTTGGTGATTGATATTCACATAGTTTGTCTACTTGCGTATACCTTTAAATTGTTCCTAAATCTCTCTAGATGCCAACTTCTATATAGGATGCTAAATAAGTATTGCTTAAAAGTCAGAATGTGTCTATTTTCACATTCTTAAACCGTTTTTCCAACAAGGAGATCAGCGTGATATATATGGTTTCTTCCCTCTTTCTGTCCTTGTAACTATTCTATGACAAAATTTATGGCTGAATGGGATTTTAACCTGGATCTTCCAAATTAACTACACAATCCAGAATAACTACAGGAGCTCTTAAGAGACATTTGCATCAACATAGTTATGGCACCACCTAGTGGAAACCTATAGGAAATTCATAAAGGAATCCAGAGGAAATTTTTCTTACGTCGTTGCAAGAGCTCCCGCAGTTACTCTGGATTGTGCAGTTAGTCTAACACCTGAATCATTCCAGCATGCACTCTAAGCTGAAGATGAATAGATGCCTGTGTCTGTATATATCTCTCTATATATCT
This sequence comes from Cryptoblepharus egeriae, assembly GCA_030015325.1. Lineage (NCBI taxonomy): Eukaryota > Metazoa > Chordata > Lepidosauria > Squamata > Scincidae > Cryptoblepharus > Cryptoblepharus egeriae. Next base: position 169,493,868 of record JAREYC010000002.1, read on the forward strand.
CTATTTATATCTATATCGATTTTTCTCTATATCTAAAATCTAAGACTGACCAACTCATCAACACTCAGCCAAAACCACCAGACTAGAAATGTGAAATTTGGTGCCTGGTGGTGTCTGCTGCTACCAGTGGTGCCCAGTGTCTGGTAGGGATGTGCAATGCCCAGTGGAGCCTGTTGTCTGATGTCTTGTGCCCTGTGCCTGGTGCTGCCTACTGGTGCCAAGTGGTGCCTGGTATTGATGGTGTCCAGTAGGTGTGCCTGGTGCCCAGAAGGAATGCCTTGTGCCTGCAGGTTCCTACTGCCTGGTAGGGATGTCAGGTACCCAATAGGGATGCCTGGTGCCCACCACTGCCCCCTGATATCCTCTGGTTCCCAGTGCCTGTTGGTACCAAGCAATGCCCATAGTCTATGCCCAGTGCGCAACAGTGCCAAACCATGCGAGGTGCCCACAAATATTCTTTAAATTTTATTCCCACAATAATGGGTAAGTTCAGCTAGTAAATAATAATAGCTACTTTGGCTTTTGTGAAAATAGAGTTTGAGATGGCATTCTTTCAAATGTATATAAAAGCATGCCAATTTTCTTATTCTTAATTTTCTTAATGAAGAATATTTTAGACTTTTAATATTGTGTCCCTTTTTAAATTAATAGGTGGTAGACTATTGAGAGAAGACAAAAATAATGCGATATCCAAATAGCAGCAGAAGAAATAGGGTAGGCAATCTTCAACAGTCTTGTTAAATCTACATCATAGAAAACAAGCCAATTTGTTATGGTTTCAAATATATCCTCAAATATACCTCTTCCCCGCCTCCCCCCCAACAAAAAAAATGAAGAAAAGGAAAGAGCTGGTGTATTGAAAATATACCATGGCATTTCTGATATAAATAAAATACAGAAATAATTTACAGTTGAAAAATTTGCAGAACTCTTAGCAATAATGAAAACAATTTTTTTTGATTCTGCAGAAGTAGAAAAATTAAGGCTAAGTGGATGATCAGATCTCTTTTTGCTTGTAGTATAAGATTTGCTATAAAATCAAGTTATTTTTGTGGAAACATGAGCTTATATTAATCTGCTGTTGTAGGCCTTTAAAAGATAGAAGTCAGTTGTAAAAAAGAGGAATTGAAGTGTACTCCTGACAGTTTTACACTGTCCAATTAGAATGGCAAAAACATGTAATTGAAAAGCACTTAAGGAGCACTAGAATATCCTCCCTGCCAGTCTCTCCAAAGTGTATGAGTAATAAACCGTTGGCACGCCTACTGCATATTTACTAGTTCTGTTATCCTTAACATCTGAACAGTAATAATCTCTGAAGATAATTCATTCTTTAAATCTCCTATATATAGTAAATGTAGCTATGACTTCCAGAGAAATTTTGTTTGCTGTGACTTTGGGAGCAAGTACCATGCAGCAGAATTGCTAGGTTAAATGATAGTATTCTGAAGTTAACACAAAAGAACTTGCATTTTTCAAGAGAGCCATTCCTTTTCAGAAAAGAACTGACTATTGCATGACAATAATAGTATAAATTGACCAGCCATAATTACAGCCATTACTTGCCTCTTGGGATTGCTGCGTCTTGAGATCAGATGTTTTCCAGAGACAAGCAGGTATATACCATCATTTGCCTGATTGTTTGGAAGCTCAAGCTGCGGTTGGGATTTTAACTAATATTTTTATCCAAACCATGACTTGGCAAGATGTGTTCTGAGGTGTTGTTTACCACAATAATCTTTTTTTTTCCTCTTCAAGGAATGTGGTTTTCTACCTCATTTTTAATTCACTTCTTATGAAATTGCATTTGTCTGACAAGACTGAGTCTGTGCTATCAATTTAAGAAGGATAAACTGAACTAATGATGTACAGTGGCACCTCATGTAACAAATTTAATTCATTCCAGAGGCATGTTCTTTACGTGAAACATTCTTTACGTGAAGCAGATTTTCCCATAGGAAATAATGGAAACTCAAACGATTGGTTCCACAACCCCAAAAATATTCATATAAAAATATTAACTATGTAAAAATGATGACAAAACACTAGAATTGAATTCAAAACACTGTAATATAACATAATTAACTGTAATAAAACACTGTTGTTTACTGTATGTACAATAAAAGAGAAAATTAAAGGATGACTAATTTTCAACTAGAGTCACTGATGTCTTTTTTAGTAGCTGACCTAGAATGAAGCAAAGCATTCCTAAGATTACTCTATGAGTACTGTATGAAAAACCAAAGGACTGCCCTTAGCCCTGTGATTGTCAGCCTTTTCAACTCAAGACACACTGACAAGGTGCTAAAATGGTCAAGGCGCAGTTCTCCTACCACTGATAATCTTCATCTTTCACACAGATCCCACACACAGCTGGCTCCCCTGCTCCCCTGGATCCCATTGCCTACAAGCTCCCTGGAAGGGGGGAACTCCAGGAGGTGAGGGAGTTTCCATCAGGAGGAGTCCAGAGAGACTCTGGTCTCAATGGGGCTTACATAACACAATGCTTTCTTTAACACAATGGGGCTTACTTCTGGGTAGACATGCTTAGAATTGTGCTCTCAGAGTCAAATCCCCTGCATAGAGGAGGTGATGTAGCTGATCCTATGAAGTCTACTTGGGCTCAATCCTAAACACACTTTCCTAAGAGTAGGACACATTTAAGTAGGAAAGGCAGCGGAAGATGCACCACCAACCTTAGGAGAGAGTGAGCCCCAGGGGGGTCTCCCCCATCGCCTCCTCCCAGGACAGCCTGATCTGCACCCCCTGCTGCAACCCAGGCAGATCGGAGGAACAGAGACACCACCAGCAGCAGCAGCAACAGCAGAGAAGGGGAGTCAGAGAGTCGTCTAGCTGCAGAGCTGGTGCTGGAAGATCTCCGGGGCCCCCCTTCCTTCTATCAGCAGCAGCAGGAGCGAGGGAGCTTTGCCGGCACTTATATGAGGAGATGGTGGTGGAGGAGGGAGGGCACCAGAATGGAAAGTGCACGCACTGTAAATTTAAAGAGCCAGCTTTCGTTACCCGCGGCACACTTCGGTACCCGAGGCAAAGGGCTAGGTACCCTAGATTTTCCCGAAAATTTCGTTACATGGCCCAATCGTTATGTGATGTACCACTGTTTGTACCTTTGAAGAAGAATGGTCCCCCACAGGTTACCTTGCTAGCCATACCAACTGTAGGGTGCAGTGCTTGTCTCTGATACTAGGCCGAAGAACCAGCATTGTCTGAAGACGTTTCCGTGGTCATGTAGCCAGCATGACTATATGCCAATGTGCATGGAACGCTGTTATTTTCCCACCAAGATGATACCTATTTATCTACTTGCATTTACATGCTTTCGAACTGATAGGTTGTTAGGAGCTGGGCCAGAGACAGGAGCTCACTCTGTTTTGCAGTACTTGGGTCCTGAACTACTGACCTGCCAGAATTCCAGTCAAGCACATTGTTCTAACTCCAGCATTCTAACCATTGAGCCACTGCAGCCCGACAAATACGTTTGAATTTGGTATAATATGTTCACTATTAAGTATAGGTTTTTATTAAAATTTGTATCAATGAATATCTCCGGGTCACTTGATTGAATTCAGTTTTTGTTGTTGCTAGAGTCTAGCTGTTTTACAGAGTACCATGTGCTAATTCTGAAGTTTGTCCCATTGTGACAGATTCTCTCCATAACGCTAATTAAATACATGCTTGTATAATCACATTTCTCTACTTTTGAAAACTGTGTGAAAAAGGGGTGCAGTTAGCGCTATGGAAGCAGTCCTGGTGTCAGCTGATTTGTGGGCAAAGCTGTGTCCTTTTCTGGTACACTCTCCCATGGCACTCCCACTGTTACTGAGGATGCAGACTCAGTCGAGCCAAGTGGGCCCAACTTACGTCCAAGTTGATATGAATTCTCTTTGTGATATGGAGTCCATCCATACATGAAAATCGTGTTTCAGTCACAAAGTGATGAACAGGCATTTGGAATCAAACTTTTATATTGAACTTATATTGTCAACTTGTATTTATACACTTCACAATTTTGTTTGTTACTAGTTAAACTTGAGAAGCAGCATCTGTATAATGCGAAGTGGAAAGTACAGTTCATAAAGTGCCTGTTTTTTTTATTTACAGGTTCAGCAGGTACAAACCGTTCAGCAAGTGCAGCATGTATACCCAGCCCAAGTGCAGTATGTGGAGGGAAGTGACACAGTCTATACAAATGGAGCTATGTAAGTTAATAGTTGTTAACATTATATATGAAACCCAACATAATTCCTTAAAATAATGTCATCTATCTTTAATGTTTATGAACCAAGTCATATGTAAAATGAAGGCTTTTCATTTATAATTTAATTAGAGCAATTATAATTATATGTTCCGTTTTAGTGAAGCACTGAACTGAAAATGTTAGTTTCTGCAACATCAATTAAAATCATTCTTGAAGTATATAGGAACAAAACTAATTTATTGGAAGTATAGCAACAACTGTAAATCTAGGCTATCATAATTTGGGGGTTTCAATGCTTATACAGTCAGTTCTCTTTATGCAGGGGGTCCCCGTATCCAGGGATTCACTTATCTGCAGATTGGGTCCATCCTTGCCCCCCCCCCCAACAAGTGCCCCCTTTAGATGTGAGGGAGCTCTGGAACCACTGTGGATACAGACGCACAACTGTATGTGAATTATCTTATCAACTAATCCACTTTCCTACAAGGGGAAGAACTGCCACCTATTTCTCATTTTCTGGGCCTCTATTCTCTTTGTTTGCTAATACTGTGCCAGTAGTCTTGGGGCAGAGGAAGCCTTGTCTACTCAAGGGCTCCTATCCATGGGCTGCTCTGGGATTGGGGGTAGGGGCAGGGAAGGAACCAAAAGACAAGTAAAGGCAGAGGACAGGTGAAGTCCCCACCCCACCATTGAAGTCTTGTTGTTAGAGTAATAAAAGTTGAAGGATAGCCAACACAGAGGTGTTGACAACCCTTTAGCACATGAAGGAATATCCAGCACCATAAAGATAGCATCAGATGTTGGAGAAGTTGATGATCCTATCACCCACTCCTTAGATTTCAAGTTAAGATTCAGGTTCATAAAATTCACAGAGTGTATGGTGAAGAGCATCTGGAAGCTAACCCCATTTCCCCATAGGCTCAATGAATCAGTATCCATAAAGTTTTCTAAGAGTGTACTACTTGTGGATAACAGCAACTGCCTATATTAATTTCTGCATTTTTTATTATCACTTAAGGGAAAGGATCATAGCTTAGTGGATAGAGCATATGGTTTTCCTACAGGTTCAGTCTGTGATGTATCCAGGTAAAACAATTATAGGCAGTAGATTTCTGCCTGTGGTCTGTTTGTGTAAGCCAATATATTCATTAAAGTACAAGTATATAACCATTTAAACCAACTCACTGGATTATAGGCATTTACATAAATTTTCACAGTGAATCGAGATGGGTTTAATTCATATACACTTCTATGCATTATGTTACAGATGGTACAAGTGGTGGTGGTTTTATCAACTCACACGTGCCTGTGATAATGCTGTGTTGTGGGTGACAGGAGATAATAAAAATTGCTGCTGCAGGAAGGCAGCTATGCAATGCAATTCCTGTCAAAAGTTCATTGTTGCAGATAATATTGTTTTATATGGAAAACACGAAAAGTTAAAACGTAAAAACAAAAATAAATAATTTGTCAACTCCTATTGTATTGTGCATATTATACATGTGAACTTTTTGTTGAAAAGTGGTATAAAAATACTGTTGACTGATGTTATGATGGAGTAATGAGTCTTATTAATTGTTTTGACTTTTATGTATTAGATATCCTATGTGATCTCAAGCTAATTTGAGTTACAAAGTAGCAGTTGTACTACATACCCCAAATCCAGAGTAACTATGGGAGCATGTAAGAGACTTTACATGCACCAGTAGTTACTGCACCACCTAGTGAAAACCTATGGGAAATTCATATTGGAATCCAGAGTAATTTGTTCTTACACCGGAGCAAGGAGCACCGGAGCAAGCACCGGAGAGAGAGAGGTCACTGAGTCACTCACAGACTGACTGGACTCATCAATGCCCAGCCAAAACTGCCAGACCTACAAGTGAGAAATTTGGGGAGGATGTTCCTTCCATGATGTAGGAAGGAACTAAGAACTAGTTTTTTGAAATTACAATCAGAAGGGGTTAAAAGGAGCACAACACATTTTCATCCTACATTGAAGAATCCTTGACAGATCAATGCCCTTCCCCAATCCCTGGACCTAAAAGCGTGAAATTTGAGGAGGACATTCCTTCCATGAGGTGAGTACCTACTAAGAACCCACTTTTCCTAAAACCCCTAAGGGGGTGAAAAGAGGTGCAACATGTTTTCGTGCTCTACTTAACATTGAAGACTATTGAAGTATCTTTGATGCAAGCACCCACAAAGAACTGATTTGGTGCCTGATGATACCTGCTGCCTGGTGTTGCTTGCTGGTGCCTGATGCTCGCTGGTACTCAGTGCCTAGTTCCTGGTAACAATGCCTGGTGGTGCCTGGTGCCATCTGCTACCATCTACCACCAGTGGTGCCTAGTGCCCAGTAGGGATGTGCAAGGCTCAGTGGTTCTCAGTGCCCAGCATCTAGAGCCCAATGGTGCCTGGTAGGGGAGCCCAGTAGGGATGTGAGATACCCAGTGGTGCCTGGTGTTTGGTGCCCCATGCCTGGCATCCAGTGATACCTGCTGTGCAGTGATGCCTGGTGCCCATTAGCAGTGCCCGGTGCCCAGCAGGGGTTCCCCGTTGGTGCCCAGTAGAGATGCCTGGTGCCTGTAGGTTTGCCCGGTGCCTGGTAGGGGTGTCCAGTGATGCTCACTGCCACCCCATGCTGCCTGGTGGTGCCTGTTTATGCCTGATACCTGCTGCACTGTGGTGCCAGGAGCCATCCAATGGTGCCGGGTAAGGATACCTGGTTCTCAGTAGTACCTGCTGCTGCCTGCCACTGTCCCCTAGTACCCTCCTGTGCCCAGTGCCTATCATTACCTAGGAGTGCCAATGCCCATCCCTGGTTCCCACTAATGCCCAGCCATGTCTGGGACCAACGAATATTTTTGAAATTTTGCTCCCACAATGGCGGGTTCATTCAGTAGTTCTAAATAAAAGTGATTTTAGCTTCGTGTGCTAACTCTGGAACATAACCCTTGCATAAGTTGCAGGAGACTGTAATTTATTTTAATATTTCTGTATCTGATGAATATTTCTGTTCATCTATACTTTTTAAATGTCCTACTAGTCATCTAATTCCCTGAAATGTGTCATAATGGGAAGGGAGGTTGAGTAATACTTAAAAGTATAAGAGTTGCAATGAAAATTGAAAAGTTTCTCTTGAATATAAGTGCGGTATGATGTTATTGTACTGCCTCCCAACCAAGATAGGTCTTCATTGCTTTGTCCCCAGATCTATTTATTTTCAGATCTATTCCCAGATATCTTTGTCTATATTCTCTATACATTTTCCTGATACGAATATATGTTGCTCTGGATGTAATTTGTGACCAGATTACAGATTTGTTTTAATTCTGTAGTTGACTTTTTTCTTTATGAACAGTGTTTATTCTAATGTGATATGTGAGGTTCATAGTAACATATTGACAAAGGATAGGATTCTAGCTAGCACTTCCACCATTAGAAGCTCTCTCCATGAACAAAAGGCATGCTGCACTTGAACAAGGAATTCTTGCATGAGTTGAATGTTCCTTCTGTTTGGATGGAACCTTCAACAGTAAAACAGCATTTTTCCTTTTCAGTGGCTACCAAGTGATTGAAGAGCTAGAGCGCAGTTATGTTCAGGTAGCATATGATATAATTAACAGCAGTTGAAATTTATAGACTACTATATAGGCCAGAGTTTTTAGGTTTTTAAACATTTCAGCCCATTTTGTACTGGTCCATGACTTTTTAGAATATTGGTCTCTGATATCCTATCACAGACTCAAAAATTGTGGATGAGTCTTCTTTTGCTTCTGTTTCATGACTGTGACATAAAACGTCTGCATAGCAGATCTTGTCACTTAAATTTTCTCATCCTCTAAGCCTGAAATAGAAGCTGTTTTCTAGGGGTGAAATTAGATGTTATGAGAAAGGGGTTGCTGCCAAGAATGGGAGGGAGCCTCATATGAAATTCTGCCCCCTCCTCCAAAACAAGTTAATACAAGTTACCTTTTTTGCAGCTGCAATACAGCCCTGAGATAACAGAACAAATGTTCACTTACTTTGGGGATATCTCTGTAGTTATGCCCTTCTAGAATGCAGAGTATACACCATTGGCACAGCTGCATCAGCAGTGGAAGGTTGGATTAGTGGAATTGGACCCTTTGAGTACCGGTATTTCCTTGCCCTTTTCTGTGTCAGTTGCTGATAATATGGGGACAGGGAACATCACTGCATAAGTTCAGTACCATATGGTGTTTTGCTGTTCTTCCTGGTCCCCAAACATTTTCCTTTTAGATTAACTTTGCCTATTTATTGTGAATAAATCTGAAACATATTGGTTTGGCTCCTGCTCAGCGGTTGCCCAGACCCACTGGCCTGTGGAAAGGGAACATGTAAGGAGGCAGGGAGAGGTTGGGAAGGATATGCAGAGCAGGAGAGAGCCAAGTGGGTGGGGGTGGGACCAGCAGAGCTCAACTCCAGCACATCCACACCAACCTGTGTCCGGCCTCATAACCTGACAAGGAGCCTCTAGGTTATGTGCCAGATCAAGGGCAAATCCAAATCAAGTACCCCATTCCAGGGCTATTTCCCACACTCAGGGGAAGAGGACAAATGTCCCCTACTGAAGAGCTGGCAGGGCTGCCTGCGGAGTGCTAAATACAGCTATTTTGTCAGCTTAAGATTGTGCTGTCATTCAAAATGAGTCAAAATGAGATGGCTGGAGTACTAATTTATGAAAGGTGACAGATCATTTGTCTTGACATTTACATAGAGCCTAATAAATTCAGGTGGGAATAAGCCAGTGTGTGGTGTGTGGCATATGCATATCGTCCTTGAAACTTGAAAGATTTGCTATACTGTTTAGTTGGTTGCATTGTTAACTCCGTTTTTTCCCCAGGAAGAAATGTTAAGATTGCTGTGAAAAATACTGAACAAATAAAAATGGTAACAGTACCTTTTGTATTTCAGTACCTTTTGGCAGAGACACAAGTACATATTCTGGACAGTTCTTAGAACCATCTTTGCTTTCCATTGGCTCTTATAGTCTAAAGAATCCCAGTTTGGAGTGTTTGTGGGGAGGGGGACAGAAGCTGTCTCATGCTTTCACACTACACACGTCGGCAAACGTATCCAGTTCTTGAACAAGTTACCAATCCTTTAACTGACATACCATTTCTGCCACTAAACATATATCTCTCCACCATACGACTTTTCAGAATTAATTTTTTGTTCCTCTCTTCAGTTGCCTTCACCCCACTGAGAAACATGGAGAAATTCCTGAGGGCTAGAGAGCTCTCTAAAATGATACAGGATGTGTCATGCTGGAATTGCATGAAGAAGAGAGAGCAGATTGACACTTAGGTGACTTTGCCCAATTTTAGCCAATGTCCTATGCAGTGCTCTGAACCATGTTGTTCCAGAGAGTTTCCCAAGCCTCAAAAGCAAGTGCAGAGCTAATAGGGGAGAGGAAGTATGTACATGTCCATTTGTATAAGCATCCTTCTGCTTGCACAGTATTTATCAAACTTGAGAGAGTTACTCCCTAACTACAATAAGCCTTGGCAGGGGAGGGATGAGGTCAGTGACATGATCCCCAAGATCCTATCACTAAGGAGGTGAAGGTGGGTGCTTTCACTTACTTATACTGATGAACGACTGCAGCAGGGTTCAGGAAGTGTGGGACCACTGAGCAACTCTCCGCAGCACTCCTGAATGAAAAATTGCTTCCTGTTTGCTCCATTCATAGATTCCAAGCCTTAGAGAGCACTGCAGAGAGCTCCCCACACCTCCTGCAGCCTGATGCAGCCATGCATCATTAAAAGTTAATGAAAACACCCTCCTTTATTCCGCCACTTAGCAAAACAAGCTGGGGGAACCTTTACACAGACTGGAGGGGGTCATAACTTCTGAGTTTGAGTACTATTGCCTTAGAATTCCCGATTCTGCTCTATTTTCAGGAAAAGGTAAGTTCATGATAGACTGTGAGATAAGAACTTTAAGTAGTAGTATGTGTCCTGAAAATACTTTCAGAAATTATTTAATTTGGTTGTATCTGTTATATGATACTCCACATTGAAAATATTGATTATATCTAGTAAAGGTTTGCATGTAAAGAGTTGTTTCCCTTTCCTTTTCCTTAAGACGAACAACAACGTATCCTTACACAGAAACTCAGATGTACAGCCAAAATACTGGGGGAAATTACTTTGATACTCAAGGAAGTTCTGCACAGGTGACAACAGTGGTCTCTTCTCATAGTATGGTGGGCACTGGAGGCATTCAGATGGGTGTTACTGGAGGACAGCTTATCAGCAGCACTGGAGGGACCTACTTAATTGGCAATTCAATGGAAAACTCTGGCCATTCAGTGACTCACACAACACGAGCCTCTCCAGCTACAGTAAGTAGTATAAATGGTTATACATCTTCATAGCTAAATGCATTATGTTTTTCCTACATGTTTATTTTCAGGAAAAGAATTTATGAGTTTGGTTAATGAAGGCACAGTCAACCTAGCATTCTTACTAAACAGGCTGTATTCATTTGTGTGACTTGCATGAGAGCCTAATTAAAAAATGAATTTAAAAAAAACTACACAGCAGACAAATTTTGCTCCAACTTTATGGCCACAATATCAGCAGTTCTATCACAATCTTGAGTATTCCTATGATTTGTAATAAAAGACCATGCTTAAAGATTATTTTCTTCTACAGGTTTTTTGTTAGTTTATTTCCTCAAGATTATCATGAGGGTATGCTCAGGGGGTATCAGGAAATGAATTTAAATAGTATGCCAGTATTGCAGCTTCTGTCTGTATGTACTTTCACTTCTAAATTTCATACATGGTGTACATGTGTCAGGAATTGCCACTCTTAGAAAACAACCCTAACCATGTCTACTCAGAAGTAAGCCCCATTATGTTCAATGGGTCTAACTCCCAGGAAAGTGTCTTTAGGATTGCAGCCTTAGTTTCAATAAGCTTTATTCTTCTCCTGTTCTCATTCATGCTTTTTTGTTGTTTGCTTGTATACTGGCAAGTGCACTCTGGATAGCAGTCTAAACATGAACAGGCCTTTATTGTATTATATGTTTTTCTGAGGAGATGAGGGATGGGGCCATAGCAGAGTTTGGTAAATAGCTATGTTGCTGCTTGACAAATAGCTACAGGTTAAGCCTTACTTTTTGGGTTCTGGTCCTAATCTATATACATGTGATTCCCTCCTTCTGCCAGTCAGTTTTTTATTGATTTACTCTTTTTATGGATGTTCTCTTTCGTAAGTCTTAAAATATACCCAGAAATCTGCTTTTCAGATTCACTGATTTGTCACTTTAAAAAAAGATGTAATTTGCATGACTGACCTCACGATGGCGATGTTTCACACTCAGCGCTCCATTGATTTCTATAGAGATGTGTTTTCCTTAGACTCTATAGAGAGTGAGTTCCTGTTTTTTGTATCAGGAAGTTTCCTTGCCTGTTTGTCCTTCCCTCAGATTTGTGCCAGTCTGTATTTAGAGGGGCGGCTAAGAGGCTGGCAACTATAAGAAGCTGTACGCACCTCACCTCTCAGGGAGATTGAATAGGGTGCAACTTGTTTAATTAAACAGCCTAACTGCAGTTATGGAAAAACTTTTAAATGTGTGGATACAAAACAAGATTAGGTTAAATATCAGCCACATAATGCAGGCTTAAGCCCTAACTTTATTCACTGAATTATGAACGCTGAAAGATATTTAATTATTTTCTTATGACTTATGGTTTTTTAGTGGCCATTTTGCATTTGCAAGCTGAAAAAGACTGGATTCTACTTTTCATCTGTTTTCGCTTTTGGACAATGCTCTCATCCCTAACCTGTCCATTAAGTGGGGGATTCAACTGTATAAAATTGAAGAGTCATTGACTGACTCATTACTCATCAATGCCCAGCCAAAACTGGATGCCCACTTTTCACCCAGAAGTGTGAAATTTGGGAAGGGTATTTCTTCTTTTATGAAAGCAACCACTAAGAACCAATTTTTGGAAATTAAAACTGGAAGGGAATGAAAAGGGGTACAACATGTTTTTGTCCCTATACACAGTATCTGCTGTGCCCAGGGCCCATAAATATTCTTGAAATGTTACTCCAGGACCAAAAGGTAAATTCAACTAATATTTTATATTTCTAACATTAATTCCATAATGTATTTTTTTCCATCTTTTTCTCATCCTCAAATTGCTATGCATTTTAATATGACTGCTACTACAAGTAATATTGTTTTTTTCTGTACAGCTTTTTGTATATTCTATTGAATTTTATTTCCCAAGCTCTAGTGTTTTTGTGTGTGTGTATGTGTGTGTGTGAGAAAGAGAGAGATTATCTGAAATTGCTGCCACAGAACGAAGTGACTGCCCTCTCTAAAAGTTTTCCTACTATGTTATTGGGTCCATGGTTACCCATTTACACAAGGTTGTAATTGTAAACAGAAATTATAAGGCTGTATCCTTCCTTCCATACATACAGCCACACTTAAAAATTGTGCTGTTGGATGCTACCAAATGCTTGTGTTTGCATTGAGTTATGTATCATCCAGGAGGTCCTGCTGGCAGCAATTAGGCGATCCTAAAGTGAATATATGATTCTACTTGTTTTAGTATGGAGAGTCTAGTGTGCAGCTAACTGATCGAGTTCTGCTGTTTTAAACCTATTCTAAAGAGATACAGTAGAAAGTAGAAATATCCTAAAGAGATACATGAATGTGTGATTTTTTTAAAAAAAAATCCAAATTATTGTTATCTATTATTTATTATATTAAAAAAGACTTAACAACATTTCTTTGTTTGGACTTTTAGGCAAGTTTTAGATATTGCAGTGTGTAGCAAGTACTCATCAGTTGCTTTACATAGTTGCTTCATTTACCATCTGTTTTGTCAAATTAAAGAGTTTAGAACATTTCTGAGTTTGCTAGAGGTAGAAACTTTTCAGCAGCTTATGTGCTTTTTAATATGACTAACTGTGAATGGTAAATGAAAATTTTAGATTTCCATAAAGTGAATTATTGTCGTTATTTTGAAAGATATTCCTGTATTCATACATATTTTGCATCAACAAAATCAATTCCCTCCCTCTTTCTACATGACAAGTCGTGATGTATTAAAACTAAAGGAATCCTTTACAGCAAAAGTTCTTTAAGTATTTTCCTATAGTAATACTTTATGTTAATTTATTATTTTTTTCAAGAAAGTATACCAAACTCTTCCATCCTTTTCAGGGATTACTTGATTACATTCAGATATGGAGCCTGTATTTAGATATGTATTTAGAATCGTAACATCACAAATTCAGCATTTTAAAATCCAAGTGTCAAACAATTACAGAATGTGAAAAATTGGTCATTTGTATTAGAAAGTATGAGTAGCAATCAATACAAGAGACTTGGAGCACAATCCGAACCATGTCAACTCAAAAGTAAACCCCATTGTGTTCAACGAGTCTGACTCCTAGGAAAGTGTCTTTAGGATTGCAGCCAAGGTTTATGTTGAATTTGTTGCTGTTACATTATGTTGTATTATATAGTTGATAATTCAAGGATAATTATTTGCACAACTTTAGGAATGATGGGACTGTTAAAGGGTATTCCGAACAGTGTTCATTGTGGGTTTACTGTATAAAGATTTTCACTGGTTTCTGGTTTAAGGATATTGAACTGAATAGAAAGGTTTGGTGTTTACACTGGAAGGGAATTCCTGTTCCTAAGACTCCTATGTTCATTTGGGTCACTTTCAAAATTCCTGTAGAGTGCAGTAAATTATCAAGCTCATTTGCATTCTTAAAATAGTGATAAGATCACAAATCTGAGGGATAGACAAGGGCCCCCTTTCTATCTAGAGGTTCTTGATCTTATTAGTTTACTTCCTTTGTGATTAGCAGGCCTCTGACAGTCTTGGAAGACTATGGTATCGTGCTCGGCGCTGCATACGCTGCATGCAAAGCACAAAAGCTTGGGCTGGATTTTTATGGATGATACGCTGTTACCCAAGCAGCAAATCCCCCCTCTCCACGCCACTGAATTAGTCCAATGGAAAGGCAAATACGATTGGATCCAGCTGGCGTTGCAGAGCTGGGCTAAGGACAGGAGCTCACCCTGTCTTGTGGGGCCGACCTGGGTCTCGAACCCTGGCCTGCTAAAATAATAAAATAAAATATTAAATAAAATAGTTCTAAAATAATTGTATAAAATCATATCAAAGTTTTTTTCCACTGCTTATAGCAAAAAAGTTCAACTTCTAATGGCTAAGATAAAACATTCCAAATCAGATTTAGTAATTAATGCCAACCTTTAAGTCATCACCTAGTAGCCAACTAGTACCTTTTCCTTGCAGAGAAATGGCTGTAGCAAGAGTTTGTGCTCATTTCACTTGTGACCTTCTTTCTAACTGCATTATCGTAATATTTTCCTATTATGAGCACTTAGACCTCCAGTCAGAGCACGATACCATAGTCTTTCGAGACTGAAGAATGCCAGTGATGATGAGAACTTATTCTTTCCAAACATAATTATTTTGTAATAAATGGTAGTTTTCACCCTCATGTTGGTTTGGAGTAAGTGGGATTCACAAAGTCTTCACATGAAAATAAAAATTGGTGTGAGGGCACTTCACTTTCTTGACGTATGCATGTATGTGTAACCTCTTTGTCTAATCTCTTTATCCAACCTGCCATTATCTAATCAGTAATTTCATTAAGCATATTTTAGTTATTTCATTATTAGACAGAAACAAATGTCTTAATTTAGCTATTTCTGTTGAATAGCAGCCCAATCCAGACCTGCTTGCAGTGTCAGGCTTGCCACAGCAATGAAATGATGCCACAGTATACTGAGCACTGCAGGCAGGGATGCCATCTGCCGCTTTTTTCCAGGACAAGGACAATTTTTTTCTTTAAAATAGAAGTTCCAGCTGGGAGATGGTTGCTTCATTCCACTGTGGATGGCCAGGGCTGCCATTCAACACCCCTTCTACTGCTGAAGTGCCTAAGGGTGGAGTACTACAGCCTGCCTCAGCGCAGTGCAGGCATCTTCCAATCCATGCACCTCCTTGTTCAAGTCAGCAGCCGCAGGAGCTGGAAGCAGGGCATGGGGCAGAGCAAAAGCCACCTGCAATCTTGGAGGATCCACCAGCTTCCTCTGTGAATGCTGCCCTGCTTTCTCCAAGAAGGTACTGCTAGGAAAGGTTTCCCTCCAAGCAGCCTGGGACCTCATCTGATCCCCCAGTCGGTTTTGAGGGAAACTTTCCCCAGCAGCACCTTCCTGGAGGAAGCCTGCTTCCTTCCCTTTCCCTCCTGCTAGCTGGCCAGCCAACCTAGCAGTATCCCTTGCCTGCCAGAAGGGAGGGGGAGAGTGCCTGCCAGCGCCTCCTCAGCCCTTCCTGAGAGAGCAGCCTATACATGTCTACTCTGAAGTAAGTCTCATAGTCAGTGGCACTTACTCTCAGTAATGTGTGGATAGGATTGCAGCCTCACGTTCCTGGGATCAAGTCTCATTGAATACAATGGGACCTACTTCAGAGTAGACATGGAGGTGGCTCTGTCATTGTCAAACTTACTGGGGTGCAACATGACATCACTTCCAGTGTGATGTCACTTCCTGTCATAACATCACTGCCAGGTTGATGACATCACGTTCACATCTCAGCAAGTTTGATGAGTCCTCTCCCAGTTCTATGGAAGATTGGCAATCCTAACTGGAGGCCACCATTGGCCTCAAATGAAAGGGACTTTAATCCTCTTCCCCTGGGTAAGGAAAATAGTCTGGAAGTGGGTTTGCTTGATTCTGTTGCAAACCTTAATTGCCATAGAATCAGGAACTTCTATGTCATAACAAGGCCCAGCATGTAACCTCAGAATCCAGTAGACCAGAGCTCTACTGGTCCGCCTCTCCTCTGGCATGCTTTCTTCCCACCCTCCACCCACCTCCCCTTGCTCCAGAATGCCTCCTTTCCCCACATTCCCACTCACCTCTGCTGCCTAGAAGTTCAGGTGACCGCCAAGATGTGGTGCAGTCTATCTCTAGTGCAGTCTATCTCAGTGCTATCTCTAGTGGTGATAATGCAGGACCAGCTGGTAAAGTAGCTCCAGCCACTGGGACCTGTAAATGTGCTTTGTTTGCATCACCCACCATAGGAACTTAGAATTGGGCTCTAAATGTAATTAAATGTGCAAAAAAATCATGCAAGTGGCTTGCTAAAAGAAAATTACAGCCCTTTAACCTTCAGTTTTATCTGCTGAGATTTCATAAGTCATGTGTAAGAGCACCACACTTTAAAATTAATGTATTTAAACTACCTTAAATTGTAAATATGTATAATGTTTCTCTGGGCTGTATAGTACAAATGTTGAACTTGAGCCCAGACTAAGGAGTACTGTGTGTTCCAAGTGATGACAAAAGTTGAGAGTGGGAATCCAGGTTTGCTTCAGCCATAGACAATGATATAAAATGTTGGCATACTGATCCCAAGTGTATCAGGACCCCTGCCACATTTATAGCTATTCCCGTGGTGGACTCAAAGTTCGTAGTCAAGTCAATGCAATATCCAATATCCGTCGGCACAAAACTCCTCCTACAACCCACAATGCTGTATGGACATCTCCCAATATTTATACTAAGGACTCACCAACCCTGCCCGAAGTCAGGTGTTCTCAATAAAGGTTGATCCTTTGCCTACATGCAGAGGTGCACATCTCCACTGACAGGTGTCTCTAATTAGACCCCTGTATGTGGCTGTTATCCAAGTTCAATTGCTGAATCTAATTCCCAGGTCCATCAGATCCTGTCACAACGTCATGAGGAAAAATGTGTATGATACACATCAGTAGACCTTGGTTTGTTGCCTACAAGTTCTTACCTTATATCTCAAGATAAAAGGTAAGAGAGGCATAATTTCTAACAGTTATGAAATCTAATTAAACATGACTTAGCACTTTTGTAAATGTTAGACCTGTTCTTCTTACCTGCGGATTCCCACAGATTTGACTACCTGCAGTTTTCAATCCCATGGGGTGGGTCTAATTTGTACCTTCTGGGGACAATCAGCGCTCCAGAGGATGAGGCCAACCAATAGGATACAGTGATTGTCATTTTGACATAGGTGCATCTTCGGGTGGAAGGAAACATAGGTAGGGTTGCTATAATTCTCTTCCACAAAATCGGGACAGGACCCTCTGTTCCATTTGCTAGTATATGAACACAATCCCCCCCCAAATTGCATTTGTCCCTGTTTTGGGAGACATATGGCAACCCTAAGTATAGGGTTGGTCCATAATTCATTGATAAAGATCTAGCATGCTATCCCAATCTATATATATCCCAATCTATATATATATATATATATATATATATATATAACTGAAGAGCCACTGGCTGATTCACTGACACATTTGTCAACACCCATCCAAACCAGCTGTAACTAGAGGCACGAAATTTGGGGAGGGTATTCCTTTTGAGATGAAGGCACCCATTAAGAAGAAACAAATTTTTAGAAATTCAAACCAGAAGGAGGTGAAACAGGGTGCAACACATTTTCATCCCTATACACTGAAGAATTGCTGACTGATCAATACCCTGCCAAAACCCTTGGACCTAGTAGCATGAAATTTGGGGAGGGTTTCCCCTTACATGTGAGCACCTACTAAGAACTGATTTTTTGAAATTTAAAAGGGTGAAAAGAATGGTCCCTGGTTCCTGATATGGATGCCTGCAGATGCCTGGTAGAGGTGCCACTGCTTGGTTGTGCCAGGTACAGATGCCCACTGGTATCCAGTAGGGATGTGCGGTGCCTAATGGTGTCCCCTGCCCTCTGTGCAGTGGTGCCTGGTAGGGATGTCTGGTGCTCATTAGGTATGCCCAATGCTCACTACCCATGCCCTCTGGTGCCTGCTGCCCTCTGATGACTGCTGGTACCCACTGCCCAGTGATACCAGTGCCTGGTAGGGATGCCAGGTGCCTTGTGGTGTCCGCTTCCTGGTGGTGCCTGCTCATGCTAAGTGCTCACTGCACAGTGGTCAGCTACTGCCCAATGGTGCATAATGCCCAGTAGGGATACCTGGTGCCTGCTACTGCCCCCTGATACCATCCAGTCCCCAATTCCTGTCAGTACCCAATAGTGTCCACTGGTGCCCAGCCATGCCCAGGGCACCCAAATATTCTTGAAATTTTACTCCTGAAGTGATGGGTAAATTCCGCTAATATACTAATACTATTTAGCTCTAAATTGGAACCACTCATGCTTTATGCAAATGATGCTGTAATTATATCACAATGAGTCTGGGTCTAAAACATCTGCTTAACAGATGCATAAACACCAGCTGAATTTTGAACGTAAAAAATCCTTTATGTAGAGATGGAAATTGTATAGCTGTAATTTTGAGAATATATTTTCATTATAACAGTTCTTTGGCAACACAGTATAGCATTAATAAAATGCTACCTGTTCAGATAATCTTTTCTTCTTTCACGTAAGGCAGGGGTCTCCAAACCTTGACTCTTGAGCCAGATGTGGCCCTTGGCAAGCCTCCATTCAGCCCTTGGGCAACCCCTGTAATCCTCCAGGGCTGTGATGGGATTCAAAGAAATTAACAACTGGTTCTGGCAGCCACTTTTAAATGGCTATTTTTAAACTTTATTTGTTCTATGTCTTGTTAACAACCGGTTCTATAGAGTAGGTGTGAACCTGCTGGAGCCCACCACTGCTCCAGGGGCAAGGGGAGCTCTGCCCTCCACACTTCAGGAGGATATTTTGAGGGCTGGGGAAGCTACACATACCTCCCCTATGTATGTAACAATGCAATCCTATGCATGTGTACTCAGAAGTAAGTCCCATTGTGTTCAGTAGTACTTACTACTGAAAGTAGTAGTAGTACTTACTACCAGGAAAGTATCATTAGGATTGCACCCAAAGTGTTTGTGAGCTGGTTTGAAGATCAGCCTCTCGTGTGTTTTAGATGAGGTTTATGAACTTATTTGCTTGCATTAATTCATTCATTTATTCACAAGTTCTGTCACTAATATATTCATTTATGCAAATTTATTCAAATTTGATATGTAAATCAATTTTTTTCTTCTGCCCCCCACCACAGTATCAGAAAGATGTCGAGGCCCTCCTGCCAAAAAGTTTAGAGACCCCTGATCTAAGGCATAAATAAATTGACAAGATTGAGGGCTAAAGTATCACAACTGCTCTTCCTTTTACCTAAAAATAAAATTCTATAAATAATATTGTTGTAGTATAGTATTGCTGTAATATTGACAGTGCAATCCTAACTTGTATCCAGGGCAAGTTATAAGACTGCTGCTGCCCTACTGCAGGGATGGGGAGGCTCATCCCCTTCCTCATGGTTCCTCATCCCCTTCCTACAGCAACCCCAATGGATTTTATTCAGACTTGGGGCTTTAGGGGTGGCCTAGGTCTGAGCAAATGGAAGCAGCCAGAGAAAGCTGCCTAGCTGCCTGTTCCTGGCTGCCCAGAAAGCAAGGCTAAGATCCAATATAACTGCCATGGATCCAAGCTCTCCCTCAGCTGTGCCTCACTGTGCCTGTTAACTAGTAGGCCAGAGTTCGAGACCCGGTTCCTACAAGATGTAGTAAGTTCCCGTCCTTAGCCCAGCTCCTGCCAACCTAGCAGTTCAAAAGCATGCAAATGCAAGTAGATAAATAGGTGCTGCCTTGGTGGGAAGGTAAAATAGCATTTTGTGTGCCTTTGGCAGTCATGCTGGCCCCATGACCACAGAAGTGTCTTTGGACAATGCTGGCTGTAGGTTTAAAAATGGGGATAAGCACTACACCCTACAGTCAGTCACAATTAGCAGTACAACCTGCAGGGAACACCTTTACCTTTAGGTTGACATAAGGGACTTGTACTGACCAAAGGGCAACCTCAGATTGCCCTCTCAATAATTTAAATTCAAAGGACTAGTTAATAATTCAGAAGTATCAGAATAAGTATAGCTAAGGCTGTTTCTGTATGTACGTGGAAAAAGGGATTTTACTCTAAGATTTGGCCCTAAGACTATTGCATGCTTTTCAGCTCCAAGGACCACTGAGGACATAGGAAGATATTAATATTAACAAAAATATTTCATAAATTTTCAATAAAAATCATATATTTGTGGATGATGAAGTTACGTAATGGAAGTTATTGCTATTTTGGAGCCATTTGATTAAGCTAAATAGCAAATTCTCCATAGGAAGGAGGGAAGGCACTCATCACAACATGGCTTGCCCCCCTCCCCCCCTTCCAGAAAGCAGGCCAGACGTGGATTTCTCCTTTGGGGAGAGCACTGTTGCTCTCGCTGTTGGCAGGTTATCTTTCTGGGAGCTGTTGGCAGGTTATCTTTCTGGGAGCTCTCTGCTCACCTTCTCTTTTTTCTTCTGGCGCTAACCCCCTCTTTCTTCTGTGCTCTCCCCTTTCATCTGTGGCTGCCCTATCTATCCTACTTCAAAGCTGCAAGGACCTGAGGCTGAGGAAGATCCCTGTTCTCATGCCTTCTTTGGCCTGCCTTCTTGGCAAGAGCTGGTCAAGGGCCCCCTCTGGCGAGTGGGTAGAAGACGCGCATTGCTCAGTACCATCAGTGGCAGCAGTCAGGGACACCTGAAACTCGGGGGTGGGGGCAGTGAGTACCCCCCCACCTTCCCCAGCAGCAGCAAAAACACCAGAAAAACGTTGGCTCTGGGCATGATGCTCTCCTGCTCACACAGTCTTTGAATTTTGCCCAGGTGGTTGTCCCAATGAATAAATTATGAGTTTTTAAAAGGAGGCTAGTGGAAAGTAGGTTTTTTCAGAGTAGTCAGACTGGAGTTGTTAGTCTTCACGTTCTATTTTCCTTTTTCCTAGGATGCTTATCTGTTTTGTATGGACTTAAATTATTCAGTTTTCATGATACTTAAATTTTGTATTGTGGCTTAGCAATGAATCTTACCTTTATTTCTTTTTGGGGGGAGGAAATAACCTTTCTAGGAGCTCCATATTTCAGTTTTTGTAGAAGCAAAATAACTTCTGGAAGTTGATGCAAAATTTTGTGAGATAAAGATTTAAGATCATGTCTTCGAATTATAAATAATATCTGTCTTTTGAACTAATGTTTCCTTTTGAACCTTGGGCAGTCTATCAAAAATTTCTATGTTCAATCCTTTATTACTATCTTGTCTTGAGTCCTTTTTTTTAATGACATCTATTATCAGATTGAAATGGCGATTGAGACACTGCAAAAGTCTGATGGTCTGTCCACTCACAGAAGCTCTCTTCTCAACAGCCATGTAAGTTGCCTCTTCTTCATGTAAAGTAGTCCTTTGCTTGGTCTGCATGCTTAGCTTGCCTTCTAAATGCTTGTTTTACTGCTTTTTTTTGCTCCTGAATCTCTCTTTCCATTTTTAAACTCACTGTTGTATCTTTGTTTCAGGCAAAATGTCAGTGCAGCAACTTGTTGAGTCCACTGATTTATTCCTTTTTTCAATGTTACTAGTGTTAAATACATACATTTTTCAAACTATCAAAAGCAGTTTAAAAATAACAGTTAAAATAACTCTTATACAGGCTTTGCAAAGTATTTGTCACTTGTTAGTAAGACATCACAATTATGACTTTAAAATACTGGATTTTAAAAATCAAGCGAACAACTTTATTCTTTCACATATACATCTGTATTTATACAAAACCCAATTTCAAACATTGTTTTCAAAAAAACCAGAACTCTATCTAGGCAATAGATTCTATCTAGGCAAACTATTTAATAAAGACTGGATGTTTAAAGGGGTGGGGAGCAGATTCAGCCTGCTGGTCATATAAATGTAATTCTTTCTTCTAATGCATGTAAGGAATTGCACTTATATCTATTTAGATGGGACAAAACCTTCTAACATCTATCTTCTAACTTGGACAAAACCTTACCTTCTACCTTGTGGACCTTTCTGACAGGGATTCAACTGTAGGATACAAAGGTATCCTCTGCATAGAACACATACAGTGTATAGGCAACTGATTTACATACACAAAACCTATCGAAAAGGCAAGGTTTTGACTAGTTTTAAGGAAAAAATTTTATATATAAATCTTATTGATTCATCCACGCCCTAACAAAATTTGGGTAGGGTATTCCTTTTGTGATGTAGTCACCCACTAAGAACCTATTTTTGGAATTTTAAACCATAAGAGGGTAAAAAGGGTGGCAACACAATTTTGTCCCAATATTTAACATTGAAGAATTGCTGACTGATCAATGCCCAAGCCCAATCCTTGGACATAGAAGTATGAAATTTGAGAAGGGTATTGCTTCTGTGATGTGAGCACCCACTAAGAACTGATTTGGGGGCCTGGAGGTGCCTGATGATGGCTGCTGCCTGGTTTTGTTCACTGGTGCCTGGTGTCTGCCGACTCCCATCCCGTGATGCCCAATGGGGCTTGCCTGGTAGGGATGTCCAGTGGTGCCCAGTGTCCATCTGGTGCCCCATGCCTGGTGCCCGGTGGTGCCCTGTGCCTGCTGCCCAGTTGTGACTGGTGCACAGAACTGGTGCCGGGTGCTCAGTGGTGCCCATATGGATGCCTGGTGCCTGGTAGGGATGCCTTGTGCCTACTGGTGCCTAGTGGTACCTGCTGCCCCCTGGTGTCTGCTACCCACCGAAGCCTGGTAGAGGTGCCCAGTGTTTGGTGGTGCTTGAGGCTGCCCCTTATTGCCCCTCCCCACTGGTGCCTGCTGCCTGGTGCTGCCCACAGATTCCTGCTGCTCACTAGTGCCTGCTGCCAGATAGGGATTCCTGGTGCTCTGTAGGGATGCCCTCTGATGCCTGCTCCTGCCTGCAACTGCCCCCCTGGTACCCTCCAGTGACCAGTGCCTGTCATTGCTAAGCAGTGCTGGCACCCGCATCTGATGCCACTGCCTGGTGCCCAGCAGTGTCCAGCCATGTTTGGGGCCCCCAAATATTCTTGAAATTTTACTCCCACCACAGTGGGTTCAATCCACAAGTCAGTTTATAAAAAGGCCAAAGAAAACAGTATATTCATACAGACTTTTTAAATTTAAGCAGTGCAGTTAAAGCAAACAAAACAGTACATATTAAAGAAGGCTATAGAAGTTGTGTGTCCAATGTTCCACACATGCATTACCATCAGAATACGGAAATTCATGGCATTGGGCCAGTGTGGGTGTTAATTTGGTGCTGTGGCTTATTCTCTGTTACTATAGCTTCTTTGTTTCTCTGATGGAAGACCTGGAAATAAACTGGTTTATTACAGACAAACCAAGAATATAAACATAATCATATAAATTCATAAACCATTTAAACCCATGGTTTGAAGTTAGTCTATTAACTAGTGTGGCTTAATTTTGCTTCTGCATTTGATATGAACTGTGAATTCTGGCATAAAGCTGATTTATCTTAGTGGCTCTGCCATCTTGCAGCACGTGTGTCCACAGAGTTGCCAGCCTCAATTGGGTTGGAAAGAGAGACAATCTAGGCTGAAAGCTGCTCACAAGCGCTCTTGCTGGAGAGTGCATCACCTCTGCCTTGCAACAGCTTTGTACATATGATACATCTCCCACTTGCATTGAAAGGCGTAGGGAGGCAGCTCTATGGCTGAGCGATCTCCCTCCTCAAACAAATAAATGAAAACAAGCAGGAAGAGATCAAAGACATCTCACTTCAAACCAAAGAGTTCAAAAGTGATAAAGTGATTTGTAAATAAACAACTTAGAAATAAAGATGTTTAAAGAACTCCATAGAGTGTTCCATTAACACTGGAGTGCTTTTTATGTGTTCATTGAGGGAAATACGAGGTATGTTTACTTTTGTTGGAAATGTGAGAATAGAACCAAAGTTAGTATACAAAACCATTATTTGCCTGTTTGCCTATAAGTAAACTGTGTGTTTAGTTTCTGAAAAGTATGGATAAATCTTTTGAAAATTATATTGCAGTATTTGTTTTTATCAAATATATATATCAGTGCTACTTTTTGCATCACTGAAAACAAAAAGTAGCAATTTTATTGTGTAATTTTTAATTTTCAATATTTTTGGAACATAATCCAACAAAATTAGCTCTCTTAAACAGTAGAATCTAGTGCTCCAATGATGAAAATTTGATAGCATGTTCAAACAGAACTTTTAAATTTAAGGTTTTAGTCAATGACCTGAAGAAAGATAACAAGTTGCTTTATTTATCAGTGGGATCTAAATTAAAATAATGGTTCAATTCTTTTCATGAAAGCCATACAGAAAGCCATTATATCTCTCATTAAATGAAAGCAACATGATAGTAGATAATATACCTAATATATAGCATTCCAAAGTTTGTATCTTCTCAAGAGATCAAGAACTCTTCTGATATCGTTTAGATATTACTTTATTATTTTGGTTTTATATCTGCTTTTCAGAAAAAAATGGACCGTTAGGCTGTAAGGTGTAACATTTCCCATGGCCCACTCTATTGATGCATTTAAGAGGAGAGTGGACAATTTTTTTGGAGGAAACATCAGTCATAGGTTACCAGCCATGATGGATATGTGCAAATTTATTTTAGATTTAGCCTACTTTGGAATGCAAGATGCAGGGGAGGGCACCAGGATGAAGGTGTCTTGTTGTCTTGTGTGTTCCCTGAAACATTTGGTGGACTACTCTGAGATACAGGTAGCTGGACTAGATGGGCCTTTGTCCTTATCCAGGGAAGCTCTTCTTATGTTCTTAACATATCTCAACTGTCCATTCCCTTGCTCATCTCCACCTTCAGAGGTCCAGATCCATTGCATTCTCTCTCTTTCCCCCACCTCAGTTGAATCCTATACTTGTATCCTTATCACTTCTCACTCTACATTTCTCCAGCATATGTTCAGTCCCTATGCCAAACCCTTCTGGCACTTCTGATATGAATTTGACCACCTTATTTCAAAACATTTCCCCCCTTTTCAGAAAATTCATGCATTTCCCTCTCTATTGTGAATTTCTTTATCATGTCATGATGTAATGGTTTTTATTAATTAAAAATTAGTTGTCATGTAAATAAGAAACTAGTAGTGTGCCTTGAAAATTTGTACAGCCTTGTCAGTGTGCCATGAGTTGAAAAAGATTAAAAATGTCTGATCTAGAAGTATGTTTTTTCTGAAGATGGTGGAGGGGATTAAATTGGAGCTATGCTTATACCAAATCTTGGAAGTGACGTTTATGCAAATAGTTATAAACAGTATTGGTTGAAATATTTTTCTTGTATGATTACTAAAATGTAATTTGAAGACACTTTGAAAGAGGTAACATAGAAAGACTGTTGTTTTCCATTGCTTGGTATTACATAAAATAAAATGAAACTGATAGGGCTAACTACGAGCTTATATGGCTCAATAGGTTTTTCTTGATAACTATCAGTTGCATGGAAATTGGTGAGCTGGAAAATGAAAGTTAGCTGCACATTTGATTACTCATGAGTAGACAAGTGTGCCTGGTGTCTTTTTGAAGGCCACGTAAAGACCATAAAAAGGACTAGGACACCCAAGAAAAATGTAGGACAAGACCAAGTAAAAGTTAAAAATTGCTTCCATGTAGTTAATTTAAACAATATATGATTTGTTATTAAATGTAAAACTAAATGTAAAACTACAGGTATATAATTTATTAATTCCAAGAAGGTTACGTGCTGCTCACTTACAAGGAAGACACTGGAGTGTTTTTTTTTCCAGAGCACAGGGATAAAATGAATACATGGTCACCCTGGGCAAAGGAGAAATGTTAGGCCACCAGAATGACCATGATCATTATGTGTACATAAAGTACAAATGGTAAAACCTCCATAGTAAAAAGGATAAAAGCAGAGGCTTGAGCAGCTGGTAGAGTGAATCTTATCCTCATAAAGCTTGGTGAGTTCCAACAGTGTGTAATTTTAGAAAGTGGGTCATATTGCTGAAAAGTTTGGGAACCACTGATAATAGAACAATGTTTTTCAAACTTTTTAGAGGTCCTAAGCTGCTGCTTTATTTATAAATGCTAAGAGACATGGTTATGACAGTGCCCCCCTCACGTAGTACCGGTAGTTTGTTTTAGCCCTTGATACACATTACTTAAACTCATTTTCAAAACCCAAGAAGAATTGGTTCATGACACATTGGTGGGTCCCAGACCCACAATTTGAGCACCATTTATATACTGCATATGTTGGTTTCTTTTTCTTAAAATTGTATGTTACATAGGATGGTATTATTTTAAAGGTTATGTTTGCAAAAGAAATATGTATGTCCTAAACAGAGATCCTCACTGTGTTCGAAATATTGGACTGTATTCTTCAAACAGTGGCTACTGCAAGCAAAAGTTAATTTTTGTCAAAAATAAGGATTATTCTCAAACTATATTTAAAATTAATCCAAGTAGGTTATAATCTGTTTAGGGGGAAAGTCCATAATGTTACCAATTAAATTCAACATACAATATAACGTGTGGCTGCTGTAAATGATAGATAGCAATGTTCCTTGGAAAACATGGCAACAGCATATCTACTTTAATCTAGCCTGAAGAGTTAAGTGTGAAGTCTGAAAGCTAAAATATTCTTAGCTGCTGTCCTCAGATATGCTGCTAGTTAATTAGTGAAGCATCTGAGGGTGCAAGCCTAATCTAGGCCAGCACAACTCATTGGTCTTCCTTTTCTTGCAAGCCCATGTCTGTTCAGTGGCCTAACAACCTCCCCCCACAACTAGCATGGCATAGAAGTGCTTTGCAGCACTTTTGTGACACCCCCAGGCCAGTATGGGATTTGTGCTGGGATTTAGGCCAGCTTAACTGTGGATTAGGATAAAAAGTATTTTTTTATACACTCAAGGTAACGGTTTGCATTTCCTGTGGTGTCTTAGTCATGGTTTGTATGCTCATAATGTTAAATGACTAATTGAAAAGGCATTTGTGAATATGAGCTATCTAAAAATGATTCTGTGTCAGTAAACTGAAGATAATACATTGTTTAAAAATGGCTGTACTTTACTGACTCAGTGACACATGAGTCTCATTTGTGGAAGATCGAAAAACACTTAAGGGCCTCTGATGTGGCACTTAAGCCTACCAACTTGAGTCTGCCTGTGTCTGGGTGCACTTGCTTACTGTTTTCATGGCCTGGAATACTTCTGGTGCTGTCACTCAAACAGGGCAAGCAGCAGGGGGTTCCAGATGAGTGGCAGGAAAGGATTAATGTTTCCTCCTGCTTCTTCCTGAAGGAGAAGGAATGTTTCTTCCTGCAGGGGAAGGAAGAGACAGGAACAGACTTTTTCTCCATCTCTGATAGGAAGGAAAGAATGGATGTTCACTGGATGGTCTGATTTGTTTCTCTGGCTGAGGGAGGGCAAGAAGAAGAGTCCATAAGTGTTCTTCCCTTATGATCGGATGCAGAAACCCAGGGATGAGGAGAAGGGAAGAGTGGAAAGACAGTTCATAGTAATTGTACTTTCCACTGCATAGCTGGATGGCAGGAGGAAGATTCATTGAATCACCAGTTGCAGTTGCACTGCTGAGCAGAGCTGCCAAGGATTGGGTTTTCCTGGTAAGCCTCACAGCAGCTGCATGTGACGCTGCTTCCTTTGGTCGCTTCTGTCTCTGCTTTCTTACTATCCTTCCTCCCCCCCATCCCACCCTGTTTACAGATGGCAAGGGACAGCAGAAGAGTATTTAAGGTGAACTCCAACACACATGCACACCCCTGCAACAGCCCAGCTTTTTCCGTGGCTGGCTCTTTAAAAAGGGAGATGACTTGAGTCTTTTAGAGTCATGAAAGGGCAATGTGGAAAGTGCCCCCTTGTGATTCATTTTCAAGTCGAATGAGTCTGATTTCACAGCAGGAGGTGACTCTAGATTTGACTTGATTCTAATCCTAGTGAACTTTCCCATCTGTGCTTTTCAGCTACATCAGTGTTAGCCCCAATTGATGATGTGGGGTTGAGATTGAGATCGCTTAGTTTATGAGTTCTTCATTGAGGTCACCTCTAAACCAGAATGCAATTCATTACTAACTTGCCTTTCAAGAAAGATTGCTTCCACCTTGATTAGTGGAAATCCACAGGATAACCAGTTCTACAGAATCGCATTCATGATAAACAGGGATTGGCTTACCTACCCCTTACTCTTCATGGCATACCTCCCATTATGGTTTGTGAAGCAGTGCTGAGCTAACTGGTAGGCAGTTTAACTCATGTCGGATCAAAAGCAAGACTGCTTTAAGATTATTTGCTCATCCATAGTTGTTGGCTGCAATTTACATTCACACACACTGTAATTTATTGATATCTGCATGAAATGATATCTCACTGTGGATTTAATTTGCTGCTGGTTGACAGAGATGGTAGAGATTTTTGAATTATGCTTTCTGATAAGCCTGGCTGGCCTGAGGTTTTGACTACCTTCAGGAATAGTTAGCATTGGGATAATTTAACCTAAATAGATGTTGCAATATATGCTTTTGCGTCCAGCAGAAACCACGGGCGCTAGGGAATTTTTTTGGAGGCCTTGGAGTTTTCAGCTCTCAAACTAATCCAATGAGTGGAAAATATTAGCAGCCGTCTCCTCAAGGAATGGCTGTGAGGAGTGACATCTTTCTATGTTATTCTCTGACTTATACCACTCACAACACAATCCTAACTCCTTGTTTGGCTGGCACAAGTCTCATGCTGGCCTGCGAGTGTTGCAAAAGTGCCATAAGGCTTCTCTGCCATTCCGGGAGAGGGATTACGCTAGTACACAGAAATGCACCAGCTTTCAAGTGCCACAATGAGAATGGGGGGATGTGTGAGTTGTGCTGGGCTAAATTGGTTAGGATTGCACCCTCATTGACCTGAGAGGTCCAACAAATATGGGGCCTGTGCAGCCTCAAATTTCTGTTATAATGCACTATACTGTTCAGAAATTTGATAATACCTTTGTAATATATTTTCACTTGGCTCGGTTTATCCCCTCTACAGTCTCTGTGTGGCTATGAGCACTTGTTTGATCTGCTAATGGAAAATATAAAATTCCTTTGTATTGCTGGTATCATGAGCCTAAAGTTGAGAGAATGTTTTTACCTCCGCTGACATAGCAGGTGAAAAATTTAACCTAGTGATTTCCAAGCTGTGTTGCAAGAAACCTGCAAATAAACAGTACAAAACAACTGAGAAACCTACCACAGAGAAAGCTGCCCACTGTGGCATGCATCATTCACTATATCATGGGTCCTCAACACATTTCCACAGCATGTTGCCGGCCGGACAGCTCCTGGACCGGAGGCCAGAGCCCTGTTCTCTCCAGGCCAGGAATGAACTTGGCATGTGCAGCCTAGTCACTGGGCTGTGAATGCCCAGATTGCTTCTGTCTGGAGCGAAAGCAATAGAAGGATGTGAAATATAAGTCTTTGCATCATAGCTCAATCACTTTTCTAAAACTCATTTTTTATTACTTTTAATTTTTTAATTTGAAATAGAAACTTTGTTTCTTTTTGCCCACTTCACAATGGTGCCTGCTGGTGCCTGTAGCCTTGTAGGGATGCCCAGCCTCCCCTAGTGCCCACTGCTGCCTGCCACTGCCCCCTGGTACCTGTTGGTGCCCAGTGCCTGCCAGTGCCTACTACCTAGTGCCTGCCATCCAATTACGGTGCCTGGTACCCAGCGATGCCCAGCTGTGCCTGGAACCAACAAATATTCTTGAAATTTTACTCTCACAATGGCTGATTCATTCTGCTACTCTTTAATACTATTGCAGTAGGTATTCTTAGATAATAAAATGGTACCTTGGTTTACGAGCACAATCCGTTTCAGAAGCATGCTTGTAAACAAAAATGCTCACTTATCAAAACATGCTCTCCCATAGGAAATCATGGGAACACAGACAATTTGTTCTGCAACCCTTCAGCATGCACTGAGGGTAGCGGAGCAAATTGTCTTGGTACCCACACAGTTGTAGTGGGTGCCTCCTTGTTGCAAACACAAGCAACATGCATTGCTTTTCTTGGGGGTGAGAGGGATCTTTCCCTCCTCTGCCACCTCCTGCAACTAAAATCAGTTGCAGGAAGTGGCGGAGGATCTCCTCGCCAGCAACATAAGCAGTGGAACAATGTTCTGCTGCTTATCTTCATGGCAAGTGGAGCATCTGCCACCCCACTCCAACTTTGTGATGATCGCATAGTTGCAGGGATGGGCAGAGGAGGCAAACATAGCTCCTCAGCTTGTGGGGAGGGGGGCAAAGGCAGCTCCTGCCACCCACCTCTGCTACTCTGTGTCAGCCCTCCAGTGCTCCTCTGCCTGTCTGGGGGCCAAATGGAGATGACATGGTACCTCAGTGCTGAAGTAGCCCCACATTTTGCTGGCAATTGCTGGCAATGCCTTACTTGGTTTGTGAGACTGAGATTTCTGGGAAATCGTTGATTGTTTTGCAAAATACTCGCAATTGGGGTCACTATAATCGGAGGTACTACTGTATACAGTAGGTGTTTGTGCATTTTGTTTATGTTCTTATGAAATTAGATGACATTTTATGAAATTATATATTATATTATCTAGGATTTGTATTTTATTGGCTAATCTACTAATTATTAAGGGTTTTCAGAAGGATCTATTAAAAACCTGATATAGATCTAATTAATAAAGAAATATGTTGGCCTATATATTGGGAAAACCTTTTTTGTTTGCTTTCCCCATATCAAAGCACTTAATACCTTGTTAGTATGTATAAATGGGCATCATTCAGAAGTGTTTGGGTCACCTGTTACATTTTAAATTCTGTTAAAATTGGCACATAATCTAAAGATTTTGATTAAATGCATCTCCCAATCATTACAAATCCACATTAGAAGTATTGCAAGTATGTAAAAAAAAATATTTCTTTCAGGATGCAACCACTGTAGTCTATATAAATGCTTTCCTATCAATTTTAAATTTAAACTCAAATAGGCTAAAGAAAAAATAGTACTATAGGGTCCAGCACTACTTTCAAATCATTGGTTGAGTCAGCACTTGAGCGGTGATTTTTCCAGCTGTTTTACAACAAACAAACAAAAATTTATTCAAGTAAACAAAAAAATGTGGGAATCCAATAATACTGAAGTATGGTGTAATAACATTTCCATCACTTCATTAAAAAGATTTAACTGCCTTTGCAAATTTCTTTTAATAATGCTTAAATTTTCTTGTGTACACAAAGTATACAAATTCTCTCAAGTGATATGATTTATAAAATGTATATATATATACATAAAAGTATGAAACTATGCTTAAAGTAATTGATGTCTGAGGTCACAAGTACCGGTAGTATGTGTTCTGGTGTTTATTGTTTTAAGAAGATTCTAGGCAATTCTGTCATGTGCTAGAACAGTAAACCCCTTATCCTGGGTTGCGCTACAGCAGCCCTAATTGATTTACTTGATTCTGCACCACCAATTTCAGTGGCACAGATCCAAACAGCCTGGAACTAGGTCTTGGCCAGGTCTCATCCCTACCTTCATTCCCTGCTCGCCTTTCTCCTGGTGCTGACCATTTGTTCCTCAACTCCTGTGCTGACTGAGCACAACTCATCTTTTCCTCTGTTGCTGAAGCAGAGTGAGAAAGAATCCCCCAATACACCAGCCTATCACCCCAGAAAGTGGCATAAAAGTGCTTTACGGCACTTTCACCACACTAAGGAATTGTGCCGGCCTAATGGGGGGTTTGGATTGCACTCTCTACTGCATACGGCTTTTCTATGGAGAACACTCTAGAGGTAAAGAAAGCTATAACTAGTGAAACCTTAATACTTAGTTTAATTATTTTACCACTTTATTATATTACTAATAAAGTTATAACTGTTCTGAAGTTGTGCTGAGTTTGTTTTTCTTCTTTGTTTCTTGTTTGAACTAGCTCCAGTGGCTATTAGATAATTATGAAACAGCAGAAGGAGTAAGCCTCCCTAGAAGTACCCTCTACAACCATTACTTGAGACACTGTCAGGAACATAAATTGGACCCAGTAAATGCTGCCTCTTTTGGAAAACTGATACGGTCAATTTTCATGGGCCTGCGGACCAGGAGATTGGGAACCAGGTTAGTGAATAGACACCAAGTTCTGAGTAACAGGCATTTGTGAATTTCTCAAGTGGATAACTAAAAGTTTTTACATTATAGTCTGAGCATAAAGACAATACCTTGTAATGTGCTGAGCAGCTTTTCTTCTAATATTGGTCTTTAAAATTAAAGTTAAAAGTAGCTTTTTCCCAAACATGAATTAAAGTATGTGCATTGGTTACTGTGATTGTATTATTGTACAGAATTATATCAATAGGACTCTATTGATTATAATTCTGTCTCCCAACAAAACCAAAGATACCTTATTTATGAACTAAACAATGTATGAATCGGGAATAATATTCTCAGACACATTTTTCTGCTCATTCCAACTGATATTTTCTAACTAGTCTTTTTTCTTCACTTTAACTCAAGTTCTCCTTGAAAACTACGCGGTAAAATTTTCAGACTCCCTGCCCACCAACCAGCCCAATCCAGATGACAAATATATCAGATACAAAGGAACTCTCTATATTGATCATAGTGTGTTGTTTAGGTAATTATATAATGCAGTAAAAGTCCTAAGCTCTAGTGTATGGGTTAAAGCAACTAGCATTTTAAACATGAACAAACATTCTTAGAGTTGTGTTCAAGGGAAAAGGCTACTCAATCATATGCACACTATTTTGCTCAGCATTACTTCCTTTTAAAAAAGTTTTATAGAGCTCCTTTTTCTGAAAATAAGTTATTTTCTGAAATAAGTTATTTTTTCTGAAAATAAGTTATTTTCAGAAAAGGAGCTCTATAAAACTTTTTTAGAAGTATAAGAATTGAAATAGTATTTAGTTTGTTTTTAAGGGCCCATTAATAAATTAGAGGCATTGGCTCCAATCCTACACACACCTTCAGTGGGTCTTACTCCTAGGAAAGTGTCTTTAGGATTGCTGCCTGTGAATATTAGTTCTTAGAGACCATCGTGCTTCTTAATCATTACAACTGTCTACAATCCCTGTTCAGGATTTTCTGCTTAAATGCTAAAAGCCACATTTTCTGCTTAAATGCTAAAAGCCACATGAACAGGCAGGACAGCATAAGAAATGATTATAAAATATTTGCATCTGTATCTAACTATATCAATATTTGAGATTCCGCTGGCATTCCATTCTGCCAGAAGAAAAATTTTAAAAAATCCTCAAAAATTGGTACCTGGATTTACGAGCATAATTTGTCCCAGAAACATGCTTGTAAATAAAAATGCTTGTAAATCAAAGCAGATTTTCCCATAGGAAATAATGGAAACTTAGACAATTGGTTCCACAACTAAAAATATTAACTGTATACAAAATGATTACAAAACACTGTCATATAATACAGAACACTGTCATATAATACAAAACACTGTAGTAAAGAAAATACTGTCCAGTACTGACTGTACTGTACTATAGAAATCTTCATGGCTGGTGTGAGGGAGACAAGAGAGAGAAGGGATTTTGTAGGATGACTTTCATTCTCACTAACAGAGTCACCACTTTGCTTTTTCATGCATTTTATCATTCCCATGCTGCTGATGGGGAGCAGCTTTGTAACATTGATAAGGCACACTTTCCACACTTGCCACATATAGATCCCACACCTGGCTCAGGCTGCTCCCCCCAGATCTCCCCCATGAGTTCCCTGGCCATGGAAGTCTGTTCCAGACTTCCTCAGAAGTGAAAAGGGACGTAACACATTTTCTTCCCTTACTTGGAAGAATCACTAACTGATCAATTCTTTGCCCCAGCACCTGCACCAAGAAGCATGAAATTTGGGGAGGGTGTTCATTAAGTGACATGAGGACCCACCAAGAAACATTTTTGAGAAATTTAACCCTTAAGGGGGTGAAAATGGGTGCAACATGTTTTCAAGCTATCCTTAAACACTGAAGACTGACTGACAACATCCAGCCAATTTAGTGCCTTATGCAGGGGAGTGGCGAGCATGGGGTGTGGCACATGGAGAGGGATTTTGCACCTAGGGAATGGTGCACACAGAGGGATATTGCAGCTAGAGGATGGCACCCATGTGTTGATGGAGCACTGGAGGGATGGCACACAGAGCTGATGGCGTATGTGGGTATTTTACTCCCACAACATGGGTACATATCGCTATTTACCATATATTCCTGTAGTGATGCATTCCAGAGTAGCTCGTGTCAATGTGAGAAAAGGTTCAGATCTCAAATTTACAAGACATAAGGAGCAATCCCAGTCAATTTTGGCTAGCCTAACTTACCTGGCATATCTTCCCCTTGTGGTGTTGGGGAAGTTGGCAAATATCTGTTCACTGGTCTAACCCTCCAAGAGTGAGGCAGAAGTGCCTCATGGCACTTTTGTGACACCCTCAGGTTAGCAAAGGATGTATATTGGGGCTTATGCCAGCCTTACTGGAGGCTAGGATTCCATCCTTAGAAAGCAATGAAAGAGCACATAATTACATTAAACTATGTACATTAAAATGATACAGATGTCCTCCACAGGTTACCATGCTAGTTGTGACCAACTCTTGGTTGTGGTGCTCATCCCTGATACAAGGCCAAAGAGCCAACATTGTCCAAAGAGGCCCTCTGTGGTCATGTGGCTTGCATGTCTAAACGCTAAATTGTATCTTTCCACTGTCTCACATTGACACCAGCAACTCTGGAATGCATCAGTATGGAATTCCTCAGTGGTATCTATTTATCTATTTGTATTTACATGCTTTTGAACTGCTGTTGGGCAGGAGCTGAGCAAGTAATGGGAGCTTACTCCATCTTGCAGTACTCTGGTCTCAAACTGCCAACCTACATATTGACAAGTGCAGCACCTTTAACCTCTGAGCCACTTCAGTCCAAAATATTGCCCTTTAATTTTGTGTTCTTTTTCCCTACAGAGGAAACTCCAAATATCATTATTATGGGATTCGTGTCAAGCCAGATTCTCCTCTTAATCGGCTACAAGAGGACATGCAATATATGGCAATGAGACAGCAACCCATGCAGCAGAAACAAAGGTAGCATATTGTCAAAAGAACTTTTCAAATATGCTTCTCAGTTTTATGCTTAGTGATTTGGGGAAAAAGGTGGATGGAAGCATCTTCTTAGTTCGCAAGTAGTGTTAGGCTGCGATCCAATTTAAAAAAAATTAAAAAAGAAAAAGACAAAAGAACTGTTTTCAGTTTTTATCCAAAAAAACTGGATAGAGCATGGGACTTTTCCACTCAGTTGTATCCTTCATGTTGGACTGCAGAGATGAGCCCAGAGGTTTTCTAGCAAAACACTGGAACACACTCAAATAACACACCGTTGCAGATCTACACCCTTTTCATTTCTGTTTGACTTATTTCTTCTGACACGCTCTTTGAGAAGAGGTTCATGGACAGGCATCTCCTTCTATAGAGAATACAGGTGCTAGTAAATCATTCAGCTTCTTAGCAGTTGCCAAACCCTCTTAGCTTGCCTTTTGTTTCTCTCTTATCTAATGGTTCAGTCATCTCACTGGGAGATTTCTTGATTTTAATATATTTAAAGGTTATCTTTTACTTTGATATTTTTAGCTTCATGCTCCTTGCTCTCTTTTTTATCAGCCTACATTTCTTTTATTTATTTATTTCAGATACGGGAGAAGGATATTTGATATACAACAATAGGGATGGGTATATACAGGAATACACATAAGGTTCTCCAAAGCACAACACCAATTTTCCTCTCTATTATTACTACTTTACATACATCTAATTAACCAATTTCTATCATTTTACTGTTTAAATCATTAACAACTTCAACCATACATAAACTGAAGGGTGTCTCAAAAAAATATACACACACTTCGAATGACGAGAAAAACAATATTTATGAACATAGAGTGAAATGGAATAGCTTCGAATACAGAAGACAAATGTAATTGAAGAATCATGTTCGCAAATGTTCAAATTGATGTCCATTATTGTCCAGACAACGCTGATAATGTGCACCAAGGGATTCGCAAACGTCACGAAACAAATAGTGACAGTTAAAGTGTAAGTACATTTTTTGAGACACCCTGTATTTACAAACTATTTACAACTATTACAACTTCAACCATACATAAAATGGCTTCCAAAATTTTTTAATTTCCTCAACATCTTCATCTTTCAATCTTTCTGTCAGAATATACTTTTTCATATACTTTATTACCATCTCTATGTTTGGTACAACTTCTTTTTTCCAATTTTGAGTGAATACAAGTCTAGCTGTGGTGAAAATATGAATCAATACATCTCTGCGATCCTTACTAATATGCATTGGAATTATATTCAGTAGAAATATTTCTGGCTCAGAAGGTATTGAACATTTTAAAATCTCCATTATCATCTTATGTATCATTCTCCAAAAAAGCTTTTACCTTTGGACAGGTCCACCAGACATGGTAAAATGTGTCTACAGCATCATCATATTTCCAACATTTGCTCGAAATACTCAGATCAATTTTAGCTAATTTCTCTGGTGTATAATACCATCAGTAAAACATTTTTTCCAAATTTGATTCCAACACTCTAAGTCAATATTATGTCCAACATTTTTTTGGCCATAGTTTCTTTGGTTCCTTTATAACTTGTTTATATGTATTATAATTTAAAAGAAAATTATACATTTTTAATAAATTGACCATTTAAAAACAAACTATAAAAATTTCAGTTTTTTGTACATACCGGTATATTTCAATTTTTTATCTTCTTTCAATCGTGACTTAATTTGTAATTCTGACCACCAATCTAACTGTATTTCTTTCTGTTCCAATATTTCTTTAGTCCATAGTTCATTATTCTCATCTAATGAATCTTCATAATTTTTATTCTTGTTTTTTTTTAATCCAGTTCTGATTTGTGGCGATTTCTAATGGTTTGATCCACATCGGAATTTTTGAATACATTTTGAACTTTAGTTGATCCCAGACCCGACGTAAAGCTCTTTTGATAATATGTTGCTTAAAATATCCATGTTGTCTAACTTTATCGTACATAAGAAGCCTACATTTCTGTTTGTACAATTTGTAGACCTTTTGCTCTCCAAATCCTGGAAAATTATTACTATTTTTAAAATCTGTCATACAGTATATCTCATTATTTTAATATTATACTTTGGAGCTATTTCAGTACTAATGTGCAAAAATAATACATCTTTATGTGCTGAGGTTACAGTTTGTTCCATTTCATATAGTTTAAATGTTAATTTTCAAGACATTGCCAAATGATTGCAAGTATTCTCTTGTGGCTTACCAGTGAGAGATAAGTTGGGACCTGCAAAAGGAGAGGTTATTTTGCCTGAAAAGGGATGCTTAAACAGAGAAGGAAAAATAACCTCACATCTTGCAGGTCCCCAACAGTAAGTAATGATTCACTTCTAACTTGACATGTAAGACTTCTATTAAGTCAACATTGCCTTATTGATCACTATTCTTCTGTTTGACGTTTTTGACAAACATATCTGTTACTAAAATTAATCCCTGCTGGAATTTTATATGTGAAGTTTTCTAAAGTTCAGAATATTTCATAATATAAAATGCAAAGTATCCTAAAATATCTGGTGCACAACACTACAAGATTATATTGACTGTGGTAATGCAGTTAGTTTTCCTTAAATTTTAAAAATGCATTAATAAATTTAGCAAATACAGCATTAATACATGGTAGCAAATACAGAAAATTTGTGGTATTAGGTAGTGGCATTTGTTTTGATAAGAGGTTTACAGTCTAGTTTCTTACTGAATATGATAAACTTCTGAGTACAACACCGTTTTCTAGCACCTTTAGTGGTAGAGAAAACTGAAACTATTGCCTTATGCTGGGTTTTCAGACATCATTATGCGGAAACACACATCTAGGTTTCTGGATTTTCTTTTTACCTATCCAAGTGTCTAGCATTTCTCTAATTCTACCTTCATCCGACATTTGATGTGAGCCACAGTACTGAAAAAGGTAGACTAAAATTATAGTTGGAGAGAAGTATTTCTTTTAAAAAGCATAGCAGTTAAAGTGGGAAGATTGTTCTATGAGTCACATGGAAGAGATAGAGGAAAAAAGGAGTAATGTTGTCCAATGTTCTATGTGATGTATTTTAGGTACAAGCCTATGCAGAAAGTGGATGGAGTCACAGACGGTTTCACATCGAGTGGTCAGCAGACAGGCACAACTGTTGAGCAAACTGTAATTGCCCAAAGTCAACACCACCAACAGTTTTTGGGTATGTGAAAAGTATTACAGGTGTCCAAAGAAATATTTCAGGTTTATTTGTTAATTGTGATTCACAGCAAAGTTAATTTTGAAATATGAACGTGTGTTGATTTACAATGGGGATGCAGTCTCTGATCCCTTTTGTTAAGTAAATCCACTATTAAGCAAAGCAAGCAGTACTTCAGGATTTTCAGTTTCCTCCTGGGAAACTGCAGTGTGATTCTTCCTTCTCATACCCACATGGGTAAATCCTGGTCACTATTGTGGAACTGCTGAGCTCTCATTTTCTTAGAGTATCCTGCTGAGCACATTACTTTGATCTAGATATGCGAAAGTTGAGGTATGTGCTAAGCAGCAGCTATCTTTATCCTTTAAATCTAAAGCCTAAAAATTCATGCTGTCCTCCACAGTCTTGGTCACCATTCTGCTTTTAATTTTAACTTTCAAACTGTGCAGTGTGTCACTTGCATTTTTGTATTTCTCAATAGCAATAGCATTGGTAGCATTAGGGTTCAGCCAGGACAGGCAAGGCACTGGCCGAGGACCTGTGGTCACAAGAGACTCATGAGCCCTGAAGCCCTTTGGCAAACAGTGGTGTGCAGATCTTTCAGATGAGCAACTCACAAAATAACTTTCTCCAACTATAGTTGGACAACCTCAGAAGATTCTGCTATGATGCAAAGATATTTGAGGAGGCCCATTTTCAGGAAGGCGGCAGAAGAAATTGCTGACCCTATATGTTTCTCCCTTTGCATTTTTGGGATCAGTATGCAGATTCAAAAGGATCAGTATGCAGACTTAAAGTTTTCTCCAAAAATGGCCACTCTTCTATGCTAAAAAGGTGCAACCACCCACTTTCTACCTTTCTAGGCAACTAGGGAAGACTAAAAAGAACAGTTGGAGATTGCTTCCCTTTCTGGATTGCATCAGCATGAAGAAAGCTGAGATCAAAACACTGTGATGGAGACATCTTGTGGGTACACTACACCAGAACACCATGTGGGTTGCAGAACAGGGTCCTTCCGAACCTGGCATTTACTGACCAACAGAAGTGCCATAGTCAAATTACCATCTTAAGTCAAAATGTCTGGCCAGTTTGGTTATCTCATTATTGAAAATTAAAATTCAGTAGTGAAGAAAGAATTCTAATAATCGAGGAAGACAAGATGTGCTGATAATTGATATATTGGCAAAGGAAAGATGAGAGAGATACTCTAGTCCTGTTGAAGGTGTTAGGCTATCTAAACAGTGTCAACTACAGGTCATATTAACTGAGATGTGAAATCAGAATTAATGAACTCTGGCATTTGAAAATTCTTTTTTCAGGTGTAGACAATGATTTAGCTAATGGCACCCTCTATGAAAAAATAAGCTCCAGTGAGAAGAGTTTAACTACATGAGTATCCCACTGATGGGCAGGACTTTTAAGACCTTCTTTCTACTTCTGTCTTCTATAGACAATATTTTCTTGGAACATTTACAGTGGGAGTTACCTTAAATAAGTAATGTTTTCATGGATTTCCTAGTGATTTTATGTAAGCATCATGCTATTTTCAATCAAAAACCAATAGCGCTATTGTACTGGGTAGATACATACAGTGCTCCCTTTTAAGGTGAAGGAACATTTTTACAAGATTCCATCATTTTCTTATAGGTGATTCCAGAGTTCATAATGTTTCTCATAGGTGATTCCACCAATAATATACCACTTGCTCTTGGTGAGCTTACATCACAGTTA
Organism: Cryptoblepharus egeriae; assembly: GCA_030015325.1. Lineage (NCBI taxonomy): Eukaryota > Metazoa > Chordata > Lepidosauria > Squamata > Scincidae > Cryptoblepharus > Cryptoblepharus egeriae. Next base: position 169,534,002 of record JAREYC010000002.1, read on the forward strand.
AATAGTCAGATGACCAGACCTGCCTTATGCTCTGAAATACATTAATTTCTAAGTATTTCTCATTCCTGTAAATGGAATAAATTTGACAGCTGTTGTTTAAAATATTTAATTAAATGGTATAAAATGTTGATTCATTTTTAATTGTAGTTTAGTAAACATATAATAAAAACTTAATTCTTTCTGTTTTGAAACCAACACTGTTCCTTTGTACCATTAAGCTATTCCCTAATTAAAATGTGATTGATACAATATACAATATCCTTCTTCCATTTTGTTGTCATGGAAACAGATGCATCTCGAGCACTTCCAGAGTTCGGAGAAGTTGAAATCTCTTCTCTACCAGATAGTACTACTTTTGAGGATATAAAGTCATTGCAAAGTCTCTATCGAGAGCATTGTGAGGTAAGAGGTATTCCACAAAAGCTGTTAATCAGAGTTTTTGAAATATCTGCAAACTCTGATTTCAAGATTTAGACTGCAATCCTAATTTGATTTAGGCTGGCCTAAACACCTGCATAAGTCCTGTTCCAAACTAGGGGTGTCACAAAAGGCACTTCTGTCCCACTCCTGGGTGATTAGGCCACTGCACAGGGATGCACCTTCCTTCCCTCATCACCATGGGAAGATATACCAGGTGAGATATGTTGGCCTAAATTGGTTAGGATTGCACCCTTAGTTAACAGTGACACCTGGTCAGCACTAGCTATAATTAAAGTTGAAAGCAAAAGACTGGGACAAATTCACTTTGGCTTAAGGAGAGCAGAAGGGAAGAGAGTGCAGTTCAGCAAATACAGAGACCTTGCACAATACACACATTCTACCTGGGGTGGGAGGGAGGCTTCAGTGAACATCCATCCTGTTCAGCAGTAGACCAAAAACAGCAAACGAATCATTTCGTATCTTGTGAGACAGATACTTGCAATTGCTTCCACTGTGTAAAAAGCAATCTGGTCCACTGGTACAAGTTAAATTGAAGTCAAATACAGTTCAACCTTGTTATACACTGATTTTTTATTCACATGAATTTCACTCAGCATGAATAACAACTATAAATCATTGCTTTCTACTTTTTTTCTTTAAAAACTGATTTTCTACTGTTGTAGGTAGGTACACATGCAAGCAATCATTCCATTTTTCAGTCCCTGAATCAAACCACAATAGATATTGAGGCACCACCTTATTCAATTAGGTGCAATAGAGGAGCAGGAAACCTGGAAGAAGATATTTAAACCTATTTTTCTGTTTTATTTATACATGGATTTTTTTAATCCACCGGAGGTTCTGGAATGGGACCCTAGTAGATAACAAGGGACACCTGTATGAAGGTGTAGATGGTTTATTACATTGATGTAAAACAGACTTCCAATTACAGTTCTGTTTGCATCCTTTATGTAATATTTTGTACATTTTTTTCTGGACAATCACATGAGATTTATTTTTAAATCCTGCATTTTACCACTGAAATTTTATATATCATAATGTCACACAATTTTATCTCCCAATGGTAACGTCACTATATATATCATCACACTTGGTTTGCTAATGTGTAATGCAGTGATGCTTCTAGGTTCCCCAGCACTACAATCACTGTGGTGCAATCATGATGTCCCCATTCTAGTCCTACCCCCTGCAACATACCCGTAAACTCCTGGAGAGTTTGAGAACCACAAATGTAATGTGTTCAATTATTTATTTGCAGCTGTATCTATTGAAAAACATGAGAGAATGTTTGTAGGAGAATGAGCAAAATTCAAATGTATGGTCACATGTAGTTATGGGTGCAATCCAGAGTAAGTACGAGGAGTCCTTGCACCTGTGTAAGAACAATTTGCTCTGGATTGCAATATGAATTTCCCATAGGTTTACACTAGGTGGTGCAGTAACTATGGGTGCACGTAATGTCTCTTACATGCTCCCGTAGTTACTCTGGATTGTAGGATAAGTCATTATTACTTAGCATTCAATATTTGTCATACTTTCAATTGAAGGATTTTTATAACTCTTCTGTATTTTTAGGCAATATTGGATGTTGTAGTGAACCTTCAGTTTAGCCTAATAGAAAAATTGTGGCAGACTTTCTGGCGTTATTCTCCCTCAACGACAACCGATGGCACTACTATTACTGAACCAAGGTTGGTAGTCTTTTTTTCCTTCCTCAGCTTTTGATTATAAATTAGTAGCAATTTTCAATTAAAATAGAAGTCTAAATTTTGTATACTCACTAGGAATATTATCCCTTTAATTACTAGATTAAATTGTCATTTTATTATGATAGCTTCAGTATATATTTGTATGCATATCATTTTATTTTATGTGAATAGGGCACAATTATTTTCTCATGAAATAATATCCAACCCAAAGATCATTCTTATCACTGCTGCATACAATGGTGTTCTTTGGCTAAATCTGGAGGCCATGTATCAGCCATTACAACACAAAGTGCCTCAGAGCAATTGGATGCGTTTCAGAACATCTCTAATGTTTTATTTAAAAAACTTTGAAGCCCATTGTTCTTTTTTATCGTCATATAAATGCATTTTCATTTATTCGTTTAATACATTTGTTCACACCAGCAATCTGAGTGAGATAGAAAGTCGACTTCCGAAAGCAAAGCTGATAACTCTGTGCAAAAATGAGTCAATTCTGAAATGGATGTGTAACTGTGACCATGTGATGTACCAGGCTTTGGTGGAGATTCTCATTCCTGACGTCCTTAGACCTATTCCTAGTAAGTTGAATATAGATGACGTCTTGTAAGGATTTTTTGTTTTGTTTTGGTGCCCTTGTGCCTACCTCTCAAGGAACCCAGTAGGCGTGGTTTTGAAGGCTACTGAAGTAGTGTGGGTGTGTTTTTATTCACAGTGTAGAAAGGTCTAACCTATGATAATCACTGCTGCACTTTAAAAAAAGTTGACAGTTCTATATTTTCTTTGAAAAGTCAATTTTAACATGTTTCTGAGGTACGCAAATCTGATTTCTGCTTTTGCCACCAGAAGAGTACATTTTTATTTTTCATTTTTAAAAATATCCTTCAAATATTTCCTCTGATTCACATGATAAAACTAGTGTTTTGTAGATGTCAACTTTATTTGACATAGAAAAATTGTGTTTACATAGAAAACTTTGTTTATTTTTTATCACCTTGAGAAAGTGAGGCCTTTACACATAGTGATTCATAATGATGCATTCCCAGGTGCATAACATGTCCAACATAAGGTGTCAATGTAGCATGTTTTTTTAAGGGCATTTTGTAGCATACATAGAGTACAATCCTAACCATGTCTGCTCAGAAGTAAACTCAATCTTGTTCAGTGTGTCTTACTCCTAGAAAAGTATGTTTAGGAATACAGAAATAGTGCATAGTGCTCGCCTCTGTGCATACTAAGATAAAATGTTGAAAACCATGTCCCAGATCTGTTAAGTAATGTTTGAATCTTCCCTCACGTATTAATTACAAGAGATTTACTGGGATTAATTGTCAACTGTACTGTCAGAAGTATATTGCAAACATTTTGTTTATCATTTTTCTAGTTAGTCTTTTAAAAGAAAAAAACTGGTTATTTCACTAGAAAGACTATGAGTAATTTCATATCTATACCTTAGCCAACTGTTATCCAATTGTCTTATAGGAGGAGAATGTTTTATTTCTGGAGATAAAATTATTCTGACTCAGGCAGAATCGTTTATTTCCAGATAAAAATATTCTTACCCATGCAGTGTAGTGTGTTGTTTCTTCAGTTTGATTTCCATTATAAAGCCTTGTGTTTGGCCTGTGCACCATGATAAATACCTATAAAATTATTTCATAATAATAATAATACTGATTAGTAGTTTCTACAGGAGGAAAAACTGCACATGCATAGTGTTCTTTCTGTGAACAATTATTTTGTAGTTGAATAAGAAGTGCTCATATCTCAAAAGAAACGTATAACAAACCAAGTTATTTTTTCTTGAAGTTTCTGTAAATGCTACTATTATAGTCTGTATAAAATGATCAGAAAATTTACAGATCCAGCTCTGCAAGAACATGCTACTGACCTTCACTTGTGAAAGAACCATAATAAAACCTTACTATTTATATTACTTGTGGCACAACATGTTTTTCCTTATTAAAGCAGAATTGAAATGTTCATCTATGATGAATTTTACCAAGATTCAACAAGTTTTTGTCCAGACATGTTACAATATAATTTTTACCAGTTCTGTGAAAGCAATAGGCATAAACTATTCTTTCAGATATTTGTATACAAGCATTTTTGTGATCCACAGATTATCTCAGAACCACTCTTGTATGAAACTGAATGAATCAGATTTCACTTAGCAACACTACACCTTCTCTATAAAATATCTAATAACACCAAAGTTAAATAAGAAGCACCTAAAATTCATTCTGAGAAGTAAGGTTTTTAATGTGTTTAAGCTGTATGTGTTTTCTCCTTATATTTTAAAGTTAGTTGACCATTCACAAACAATTATTTTCTTCAGTGTGTGTGTGTTGGAAGCCCTCTTAGTTCAACAAAGGATGAAGATGCTGATATGGTTCTTAAGTGAATGGGGGCACAATCCTAACATAACTCACTTGGCATAGCTTCCCGTGATGTTGTGGGGAGGTTGGAATATGTTTGTGAAGTGGCCTAACCCACCTACGAGTGGGGTAGAAGTAGGGAACTTTTTTGACATCCCCAGGTCATCATAGCACTTATGCTGTGGCTTATGCTGGCCTAACTAGAGGGTAGGATTGCAGCATCTATCTACCTACCGACCATATTTATGTACCGCTTTTCAGCTAAAAAGTTCACAAAGCGGTTTACAAGAAAATGAAAAAAATTAATAGCTAATGGGTCCCTGTCCCAAAAGGGCTCACAATCTAAAATGCATAAAGAACACCAGCAGAAGCCACTAGACCAGACATTGCTGGGGGTGTGCATAGGGCCAGCTGCTCTACCCCTGCTAAATAAAAGATCTGTTTAGGACAGTGGTCAGAGAACAGGGGTAAATTACCCCAAATGGGGTTAAAATGAAATTCCTGGGGGTAATGGACGGTCACACTGCCAAGACACAGCCGGGCATGCATATGAATCTATATGGGGCACTGGGGAGCAGTTTGAGCCAGCCACGGCTTTGCACGGCTAAGTCCGAGCACTGTGGGCATCCATCTTGAAAAAATGACTGCACAGCCTTTCCCTGCTTACCTGCCTAAAGGATCCCATGGAGAGGCTTCTCCATGGGCAGGGTGTCCTCTCCTGACCTCACCAACACTTTCCCTTTCCTAATTGGAGGCGGGTGCAGGCAAGGAGAGGATACTCTGCCAACAGAGAAGCCTCTCCATAGGAACTTTTAGTCAGGGAGGAAGGGAAAGACTGCTTGCACATGCACAGTCATTCTTTTAAAGATGGATGCCCACCGTGCTTCCCTGGACGGCTGAACTCAGTCTCAGCTGCCCTCAACTGCAACCCGAGCCTTCCCAGCAGCCTCCTCAGCCAAGGTAAGCACCCGTTCACAGGTGTTCTCTCAGGAGTAAGCCCATTAATTCAATAGGACTTATTCCTGATTTTTAAAAATGTAGGACATTCTACATTTTGTCGTACATTTTTTTTAAAGTCCAGATTTTTTTGAATAGATTAAATAAAATTTTGAATTCAAATAATTAATAATATATGATTTCCTTCCTTTCAAATCAAGGGGATAATGATGGCATATCTAAATATATTTTGGGGTAAAAGGTAAAAAAGTTCCATTACCCATGGTTTAGGATCTACTCCATAAGCCATGAATGTCTGAAAATCTTGATGGCATCAACTATAACAATGGAAAATTTTCATCTTTTGTAATGGGGAAGCATGTTTCAATCTCAACTTACATGTTGCTAGTGAGACTGCTATTGCAAAAGTATTAACAGCTGCAGTGTGGCATATTAATTAATCAAAGGCAGTTTCAAACAGTTTTCTTACTTAGTCATATCAGCTTCAGTGTGTTGTTCTCCAGAGCAGATTTCGTATATAAGTTATTCTAGCTTCAAAAATGGATGAAAGAATGCAAATTTATGGCTTTATCAGATCATTGAACATTTTAACAGTGATGAATGTCAAGAAAATTGAACTTTTCATATATTTCCTGTAAAATTAGAATTAATATAGTGGAGAACTAGTACAATTCTAGATATGATCATTGGCAGTCATAGGGTCATTCCGTATGAATTCAACCAATGTCTCAAAAACCTTGCATGGTCACTGAGTCAGATTGACTGAAAATAATTGTGTTGGTACTTATACATATATAATGGCCAAATGCCAAATATTAGGTGAAAAATCTAAAGCTATGGCCCTTCAAAACAAGAGTGTCGTACCCATTTTTGACACTTGCGAATTGCATATTTTCCTGTGTACCCATCCTTGGTTGCTAATATCTCAGAAGTAAAAGAAAGTTTTCTGGACAAATTTTGATATACAGCGGAACCTTGCTTAACAAGTGCCTCACTTAACAAGTGATCCACATAACAAGCAAAAATTTCTCTAGGATTCTGCCTCACATAACAAGTGTTCTTTCACTTAACAAGCACACTCGTCGGCAGTTGGGGCAGACGCACTGGCCTGCAGCCCTGTTAAAAAGCATCAGGGCTGCCTTGCACACCTGCCCATAGCAAAAGCAACACTTGCACGCTGTTCCTCTTGTGACCAGGCATCTGCTGGGCAGAGGGAAAGAACAGCAGTGGAGAAGAGTGAAGCAGCTCAGGGCTAGCCAGAAGGGAGCAGGGGAGAAAGATGCTCAGGAAGAAGGAGAAATTGGGGAGACATTTTGAAAGTGTCTTGGACTGCAGAAGAAAGTGTCTTGGATTGCAGCCTCCTAACCATGTCTACCCATGAGGCCTACTCCCATTGTGTTACATGAGGCCTACTCCCAGGAAAGTGTCTTTGATTGCAGCCTCCTCACCATGTCTACCTAGAAGTAAGCCCCATTGTGTTAAATGGGGCTTACTCCCAGGAAAGTGTCTTTGATTGCAGCCTCCTCACCATGTCTACCTAGAAGTAAGCCCCATTGTGTTAAATGGGGCTTACTCCCAGGAAAGTGTCTTTAGGATTGCAGCCTAAGTAGACTTCATAGGATCATGCACATTGAATGCTTGTTTTGAATTCAATTCCAGTGTTTTGTCATCATTTTTACATACAGTTAATATTTTTATATGAATATTTTTGGGGTTGTGGAACCAATTGTCTGAGTTTCCATTATTTCCTATGGGAAAATCAGCTTCACATAAAGAGCATTTCACATAATAAGCATGCTTCCGGAGAAATTAAAATTGAACTACAAAGCAAAAAAGGTTTCTTTGGGTGGTGTGGAGTTGGTTGAGGATCTGAACAACTTTTTCGCTCGATTTGAGATCCATCAAACCGAAACTGTCTGTTTGCCATCATTTATACAGCAGAGTCCCCCCTTCATTGTGAATGTGCAGGATGTGAGGCAGACAATGAAGGTGGTAAACTCCAGAAAGGCAGCTGGACCCGACTTAATTCCTGGACTGGTGGTAAAATATTGTGCTGATCAGCTAGCCAGGGTATGGACTGTAATTTTTAATCAATCCCTGACACAATGTGCGGTTCGTGGTTGTCTCAAGGCTTCCACCATTGTTCCTCTGCCTAAAAGGTTGCCTACAAATAGTCCGAATGACTACAGGCCGGTGGCACTAACTTCTATCTTAATGAAGTGCTTTTAGCAGTTAGTTTGGAAATATATTATCTCCTGCCTCCCTGATTCCTTTGATGGGTTTCAGTTTGCCTATAAAGAAAATAGATTAACTGAGGATGCAATTAACACTGTGCTTCATATGACCTTATCCCATTTGGAAACACAAGGGAATTATGTAAGAATGTTGTTCACTGACTTTAGCTCTGCTTTCAATACTATTATAACCCATAGATTAATAGCTAAACTTATTTTAGACTTTCAAGATTCTATCTGTTTATAGATACTGGATTTTTTAACAAACTGTCCACAAAGGGTGAAACTAAATGATTACATCTGCACTGTCAAGATAGCATTGGCACTCCACAAGGTTGTATCCTCAGCCCACTATTGTTTTCTGTTTATTCATTTTATTGCACCAATAACCATCCCAATAATAGGATTACTAAATTTGCAGATGACACTACACTAGTAGGACTTATTTCTGGGGATGATAAGTCTGCGTATCGGGACAAGGTATTACAGCTATCCCATTGGTGCCAAAAAAAAATAATCTCCTGTTTAATATTCAAAAAACTAAGGAGTTTATAGTGGACTTTAGGGGGAAAAAAGAGCAGATATCCAGTCTCTGAATATAATGGAGGTTGAGTGGAACAGGTGGTTGAATATAAGTTTCTCGGGACCATCATAACAAATGACCTGACTTGGAGTGCGAACACTGCTGCTTTAATCAGGAAGGCACAACAACAGCTGTATTATCTAAGGATTCTCAGAAAACAGTTGGCTGAGAGTGTACTGACTACCTTCTATTGGAGTTCAATTGAGAGCATATTAACCTACTGTCTCTGTGTATGGTTTATGAGCTGCACAGTGGCAGAGAAAAAGGCGATTCAGAGGGTGATTAAGATGGCCCAAAATATCATTGGCTGCTCACTCCCCTCCTTGGAAGAACTGTACAGGAACAGATGTAAGAGGAAGACATCTAATATATTGAAAGATTCCTCTCATCCGGGACATCAGCTCTTTGAACTATTGAGAAGAAGATTCAGGGTATTGAGAGCAAGAACAGTTTTTACCCAAGTGCAGTACTGAGTTTAAATGCTGGGTCGTAAGTTTTTGCGAAATTTAATTGCTGGGAGCAGTGGGGTATTTACATTTGTATGGGGATGTTGTATGTTTAGTGTGTTTGTCTAGTTTTACCTTGGGGAAGAGCACCTCATTTCGTTGCACCCAGTTGTGAGTGTAATGACAAATAAATTTCTTATCTTGTTATGTGGAGGCACCACTGTATTTGGGCTCAGAAAATCTGTCATCAGAAAAGGCCTCTCTCATCTAGTTTGGAGATATTGGCTGTCATAGATTAAAATTTTAAGACAAAAGAGGTGAGAAAACAAACTGAATTTTTGTATAAATGCTTACAAGATATGTACAATTATGCAGAAAATATTTTATTACCATCGTTAGGTGCCCACATGGTGAATTTGCCCTTTGAAAATTTGTTTTGCCCATGAAAATATCTTCATTTTGGATGCCAATATTCACCCAGAAAACTTCATTTATTTCTGAAATATTAGCATCCAAAGATGGGTACACAGGAAAAGACGCAATTTGCAAGCATCAGAGATGGGCATTACACCCTTGTTTTGAAGGGTCCTAACACACAAACTCTTCAGACTTTTCACCTAATATTTTCATTTGGCCATTGTATATGTACAAGTACCAACCCAATTATTTTCAGTCAAATCTGAGTACCAACCCAATTAATTTCAGTCAAATATCATACAATCACCATGGGACCTCTGGTTGAGTACATATGGAAAGACCCCATAAAATTTGTTTGTGATTGACTTAAAATGTCTCTGCAGTCCATAGAAACTTGCAATATGACTTTGTGCTTTTAAAACAAATTTATTTCCTCTATTTGAAAAAATACCTTACTGACAAGGGCTAAATTCCTATAATAGATATTCTCAGTTGCCCTTATTATCTCTTTCTACCAGTCTACTTCTGCAGTTCTTAGTTGAAAGCAAGATGCAACTATTTTGCCAATCTCATAAATTATTTTTAAAACATTTTGCCAGTTTTGGTGCCCTTAATCATTTTCCTTTAATCAGCTAAATACCATTACTTGAACATTTGTTATCTTCCTTTCTCACAGGCTGTGATCTCTACATTGTTTGTTCTGTTGCAAACAATGTAGCCAGCCATGTTAATCTTTCCGAAAAAAATCCAATCAGCAGCAGTAGCATAATATTTTCTCGAATGCCTTTTCAACTTGGAAGCTTGTTCACTATTTTGTGGTTTTTTTATTGGTCTTATTTATGCTGCTGTTTCTGTTTATCTCATTTTAATTTTATTAAAGATTTTCAACATGCTCCAAAATGCCTTCTATCTGTAATCAGTACTTGTAGAAATATTTATCAAGACTGAATTAATACATAGTTATAAAAATTCATGTGCAATGTTTTAAACAGAGACTTTTCAAAGAGCTATTATTTCATGGATCAGTTACAATGTATTGATTTTCCTCTTTTAGAGTTGAACTTGATGATTATTCACAGTCTTTTAAATGCATTTTGTTCATGTCAACTAGTGTGCTTAGTTTTGGTATTGGTTATTAAGATCTTGGTAAGCTTATTGTGTGCTTTGTTGTCCATTGCCCAGTTTTCCCTTTTAATCATGAAATACCTCTTTATAGGGCCACTAGAATTGTTGGGAATTGAGAGGTGAATGAGAGGTGAAAGTACACCTTTAATCCCAATTACAGACCCCTGTTCCATTCTTTTACCATTTGACATTTTATTTCCAATCACTTTTTGTATACAAGTGGGGGCATCAGTATTAATGGGGGATGGATTATTGGACTCCCATGGATACTGAAAATTGTAGATAAGCTAATTGTGGTTTTGGCACCTTAAACCTTCAAAAGGAACTGGAAGTAATCTCCAGATTGGCCGTCATATCCAGAGGTTTTTTTTTAGGGCCTCCACAACTGGTTTCTTTCAGAAAGTTTCAGTGCACCTTAACCACAAATTTGATTATTCAAGATTTTCATTATCTGTGGGGGCTCAAGAACAGATACCAAGGCACCACCCATAATAAAGTTCCGTGATAGGAATTTACCCCCATTCTTGACTGTTAGGTCTCTGGTTATGTTTTGTGTTTGAGAACTGAAGCTGTCATGTTGCCACCGAGCTCTGATAAATGTGTCACAGCTTTAATCAGTGTCTGACAGCGGAAGAGAAAAGTGTCAGAGGTGCAAATTATAAGTATCCTGGAACTTGTAGTTTGGCAACTATTGTTGCATAAAGCCAATGTTAAAGGTTTCTGGCTGTCTATAGTACTGCCAGGCTCTAAAGCCCAGTATAGCATCATTAGCTTCATGCCCTTAGTAGGAGTTTGGATGTGTTTCCAAAAAAGTAGGTCTCTATGCCCACAGTAAGCCACTTCGGACCTTCAGGGTAGTTTTGAATGCAGTTTTTATGCTTTATGTTAACAGGGTAGGGATGTCTACTCAAATATAATTGTATTGACTGTGGAGAAACCCTAGAATTAACCTAGAATAATTTTCTGGGTTATGCTCATAGTGTTTTGTGTATGTGTAATGTATAGATAGTAACAAGTCTGAGAACATATGGGGTTGGTTTTGTATGCTGTCTTTAAAAACTGAATTATCTCAATTGCAAAATGATGTTTAGCATTGAGCTGTGTCCATACAGCCATTATCAGCTATGTAGGCTAATATTCAAATGATAAAAATCTGTCAACTATATTGAGACAAAAGGGTGCACTCAATGTAAAACCACTGTATAATTATCATAGACATTTCAAGAATGATGCACAACACCAATCAATATCAACATACACAATATCAACCACACAAAACTAAGAGCACAATCCTAACCATGCCTACTCAAATGGAAGCCCCATTGTGTTCAGTGGGTCTTACTCCCAGGAAAGTGTCTTTAGGATTGCAGCCTCTCATATTTTGCACCTTTCTTTTAATGTGTAGTTGTAATATTCAAGGACATCAGTCTTTCGGTGCATAAACACTTTGACTTTGTTTTATATTCTCTCATGCATAGGTGCCTTGACCCAAGCCATTCGCAATTTTGCAAAAAGCCTTGAAGGTTGGCTTTCCAATGCCATGAACAATATTCCACAGAGAATGATTCAAACCAAGGTAAATTAGAAAAAACTCTTGCTTTCCGTATTATTTGGAACAAAAATTGTATTATGAAATACTGGTGAAATGTTAAACTGTCTACAAAATTATTTTTTAAAATATTATGCGGCATTTAGTCTTTGTTCTATCTCCATATATTAAATGGGTTTTTTTTTTAAACTGATTATTTGATAAGGGTTACTGCAAAAACCTAAGGCATTGCAACACACATTTTGGGAATATCTCGCTTATAGCAAAAACTGCAATGTGCATATTTTTTATGCTTATTTATCACATACATACATACATACATACATACATACATACTTTTCTATACTGCAAAATTTAAAATATGCATAATTTGCTTATGTAAATATTTTTGCTACATGTTTTGCTTCCGAAACACTTCCAAGATACAAAGTGGGATTGGATAGTTCCAAAAGAGAAAGTTTAACCAGTCCAATAATATATGTTTTTAAAGCATCTTTCTTAGAATAACCAAAAATAATCAGGAACAGGTTTGATACTTACTGTATTTTTCGCTCCATAAGACGCACCTAACCATAAGACACATCAAAGTTTAGAGGAGGAAAACAAGAAAAAAAATATTCTGAACCAAATGGTTTCCTAATTCAATTCAATTTCAAAAACCTTTATTGGCATAGTAAACATCAGAACAATAAACGTACAAATGGGTTTAAGATAGATAAAGTAAGTTAAATACCTACCGGTAAATACCTAAAGGATAAAATTATCTGTGAGATCCTGGAAATAAGGAAATGGCATCTCAGGAGAAAACCAGCATTATTAACATTAAGTACAAACCGTAAAGTTAAAATAAAATAAAACTTCTCAGCCTTTTGGCTAAGGTCAAGTGTGCAGTGTCCTAATATATTTAATAAAATATAGGAGAATAATATGTGAAGTCAACAGTGGTATTAAGAACCATCACTGTCATTAACAAATGAGGAAAGACCTTAAAGTTCAAGCACTCTTCTAGTTTTCTGGAAACCCCAAGAACTCATCATCACTAGTGTCAGTGATTTGTGCCTTTTGCACAAATCTCATTGCATATGACCAGACACCAAGACTTTTGCACAAATCTCATTGCACATGACCAGATACCAATATTTTGCACAAATCTCATTCCAAATGGTCCAGGCAGGCAGGTAAGTTTGGGGGAGAGGGGTTTCTTTTGGGGGTTGGGGGATCTAGGTAGGTAAGGAAGGGTGAGGGATCTAGGTTGATTGGGAAGGGCGGAGTGGGGGGATCCAGGCAGGCTGGTAAGTGGGAAGGGAGGCAGGTAAGTGGGGAGGGATCCAGGCAGGCAGGGATGCATAGGATTGCAGCACTAGGGACCAGATCCTGTGCATATCTACTCAGGAGGAAGCTCCCCCACCCCTGGAAAGGATGCATAGCCTTGCGGCTCTATGGCCTAGATCCTGTGCATGTCTACTCAGGAGCAGGCCTCCCCCACCCCTGGAAAGGATGCAAAGGCTTGCAGCTGCAGGGACCAGCTCCTGTGCATATCTACTCAAGAGCAAGTCTCCACCCGAACCAGGGAAGGATCCACAGGCATGTAGCAGCAGGGACCTCTCCCTATGGGCTGCTTTCTCCTGCCCTTTTCCTACCAGTGCCCTCTTGTTTCTGCCTGCCTGCCACCATGCTTTGCTATTCCTCTTGATCCTCTGGGCTCTGTTTGTTTCTTTGGGGGAGGAGCCTGTGGGGAAGCCTCTGTCTCTCCTCCCCAGCTTTCCCTTGCTTCCAGATAGACTTGCCCTGCCCAGGGGGTCAGAGGACAGCTGCAGAAGGTGCTCCAGGATTGGGCCCTTCACTCTATAAGACACACAGACATTTCCACCCCCTTGGGAGGGGGGGAGTGCGTCTTATGGAGAGAAAAATGCGGTAAATAACAAAAAAAATAACTACAGCAATTTTTTTAAAAAATGTAGCAAAATATTAACTGTTTTTTTAAACATGAACTATTTACTTAACAATTCCCTGAGTTCTATCTGAAATATCTAGGTTAGCATTCAATTATAAAAATAAATTTATTTATAAAAATAAATTTAGTATCATTTATAAAAATAAATGATACTATTATGTTTAAAGTCTGATCTTAAACACATTTTTTACAAAGTCAACAGAAAGCCATTCTTCAAGCAACATCAATTTCATGGCTTCATGGATGTCACATAAGTTTGCCAACCTTAGTTCAACCTTAGTTCTTATCAGCTTTCTTTCTGCAATATGTCATTATAGAAGGATAAAAAAATAAGAGGAGGCTATCCTAACCAATTTAGGCCAGCCTAACTTCCTGGCATATCTTCCCATGATGATGTGGGGATGTCGGTTTATGCTTATGCACTGGCCTAAGCATCCCAGGAGTGGGGCAGAAATCACTTGTGGCACCTTAGTGACACCTCAGGTCAGCATAGGACTTGTACCAGGGTTTATTCTAGCCTAAGAAGAAGTTAGGATTTTAGCCTTAAGGTGAAATCCTAACTTAGGTTGGCATGACTCATTGGTCTTCCCGCTCCCATGGTGATGTAGGGAGGCAAAAATATGTCTGTACATTGCCCTAATCCTACTCCAGAAGTGGCACAGAAGCTTCATCTCTGTGAGTGTGTCTATCATACATTTTTTCTTCTTAGGTTGCCGCTGTAAGTGCCTTTGCTCAGACTCTGCGAAGATACACATCTCTTAATCATCTGGCTCAGGCAGCCCGTGCCGTGCTGCAGAACACATCTCAAATCAACCAGATGCTCAATGACCTCAACCGTGTTGATTTTGCCAATGTCCAGGTATGTTGGAAACTTATAAAATAGATTTGGGTGTTTTGTTTCTACCTTCATTCTGAGCAGACAGAAAGACAGTTATGTTAGTATATATGAATATAGTGATATGTACATGGTAGCTTATACCAGTTGTATTCAAAGTGGGGGTTCCAACCCCCTTGGGAGGCTGCACTTCAGGGATCATGATAACCTTCTTGCTGCCATCTTGTTGTATCCTCCAACTCAGTCTCCTCCGTGATCAAGGTGAGGAGAGAGAGCAGCCAAAAAGGCAGCACCCAATAAGTCTGCTCTATTGCCTCCTCTCTCTGGTTACGAAGGAGAGCAACATGAAAGCCAAGATGGCAGTGGTATGACTCCCCCTCTACTGCTACAAGATATGGGTAGAGCAGCTGAACAAGAGGGTTCAACAAGAGCTGAACAAGACACCATCCCCTTCCATCGCCTGCCCCATAGGAGCTGGGACAGCTAAATGAGAGGGTACACACCATCTTGATCGACTGTTGCACCCCTGTGATTGCTAAGACAGCTGAAGCAGAGGGTGCACATGCCTTCTCCTTTGGCTGCCCATGTCTCTCAGCAGGGAGTGGCAGACAGACCACAAGTGACAGCCCACCACTGCCCACCACTCTCTGGAGGACCTATGCCTCTCCACAGTCCTCCAGCGAGTACACTTTCTTGGGAGTCTAATCGAATACAAGCCTAATTGAATACAGCGGAACTTGCAAATAGGCTTGTCTAGGATGGGGCTTTGAGGCTGCACTCCTATCCACACTCTCTTGGGAGTAAGCCCCATTGAGCACAAGGGCACTTACTCAGTGGTGGGCACCAGCAGGTTCGCACCTACTCTATAGAACTGGTTCTTAACAAGAGATAGTACATATAAAGTTTAAAAATAGCCATTTAAAAGTGGCTGCCAGATGGACAGAGAACCGGTTCTTAATTTCTTTGAAGTCCATCACTGGACTTACTTCCAAGTAGGCACACAGAGGACAGGAGAAAAACTGCAATCCATACTTTCCTGGTAGTACGTCTCATTGAAAACAATAGAATTTACTTCTCAGTAGACTTGATGAGCTCTGACATCACAGTGGTGTCACTTCTGGTATGGTAAAGTTTCACAAGGAGTTCCAAACAGATTTTTAAATTTGAAAGGGGGACCTGAGCTGAAATGAGAACCACTGGCTAATTCCTCACCCTTCTCATAGGAATAGAACAATGAAATATATCTGCAGTTTGAGATTTTGCCAGATATTCCAAGTTCACATTTTCTGAAAATGAACTGTTATTAAACAACCAAAGAGCTTTAAAAATTTGTAGCAAAATATTAACTGTGTTTTAAATGTGAACAATTTGCTTAACAATTCTTCTCTGAGTTGTATCTGAAATATCTAGGTTTTATATGAAATATCAGTGCTACTGCTGCCTGCAGACAAATGTCTCTATACTAGCTTTAAAATATCAAGCATTTGAAATAACCCATACATATTAAATGAAGAGCAACAACATAAGCAATGCCTAACAATTCTGAATTTCATTTTCTATGCTACAATGTACTCAGCTATGTACCTAGCTATTTCTTCACGTGTCCAGAAGATCTTTTTTAAATGCACTTATTATGTGCATTGCCATAATAGGTACAGTGGTACTTTGGGTAACGAATGCCCTGGATAAAGTATGTTCCAGGTAAAGAACATACTGTTCCCCTGGGCTTCTGACTTGGGTAGCAAAGCTGATTTGGGTAACGAAGGCCAGCTGGCAGCTCTTTAAAGTTTAAAGAGCTGCCAGCCTGCACTTGTTACCTGAATGAACAGGTCAGGTAACGCAGGTCCGTTCCTCTGGGGGGGAGGGTAGGTGCTTGGGGGAACTGGGGAGTCTTCTGGGGGCATGGGAGTGTGTTTGGGGACATTGGGAGGAGATATAGGCAGCCGCGAATATGCCTGCCACTTTAAAAGCCTGCATTCCAACCCTAGGCTCCCTGCAGAGCTTTTAAAGAGGTTGGAGAGTTGGAGGTTGGAGCCAGGCTTTTAAAGTGGCAGCCAGTACTCCCAGTTGCCTGAATCTCTCCCCCCACCACTGTCTCCAAATACCCTCCCACCCCCGAAGACCCCCAGTCTCCCTAATGGGGCTTACTCCCAGGAAAGTGTCTAGAATTGTAGATTCCTAACCATGCCTACTCAGAAGTAAGCCCCATTGTGTTCAACAGGTCTTACTCCCAGGAAAGTGTCTAGGATTGCTAATTCCTAACCATGCCTACTCAAAAGCAAGCCCCATTGTGTTCAATAGGTCTTACTCCCAGGAAAGTATCTAGGATTGCTGATTCCTAACCATGCCTACTCAGAAGTAAGCCCCATTGTCTTCAATAGGTCTTACTCCCAGGAAAGTGTCTAGGATTGCTAATTCCTAACCATGCCTACTCAAAAGCAAGCCCCATTGTCTTCAATAGGTCTTACTCCCAGGAAAGTGTCTAGGATTGCTGATTCCTAACCATGCCTACTCAGAAGTAAGCCCCATTGTCCTCAATAGGTCTTACTCCCAAGAAAGTGTTTTAAGGATTGTAGCCTCCTAAGTGTCTTTAGGATTGTGCCTTTAGGATTGCAGCCTAAGTAGACCTCATAGGATCATGCACATTGAGTGCATGTTTCGTATTCAATTCCAGTGTTTTGTCATCATTTTTACATACAGTTAATATTTTTGTATGAATATTTTTGGGGTTGTGGAACCAATCATCTGAGTTTCCATTATTCCCTATGGGAAAATCCGCTTCACATAAAGAATGTTTCACGTAACAAACATGCCTCCGGAACAGATTAAATTTGTTACGTGAGGCACCACTGCACAGTACTTACTTCTTGCTGCCAATCTGAAGGTCATCATTCTTCTGGCCCTTTCCCCTTCCCTTTCCTCCCATAATGTCTAAAGAAATCATATGAAATTCTTCTTCACTGGACTTTTTTGTGCTGGGACAGGAGCAGGCTTCTTGGGTGTGCCAGTGTGATGACAACATGGTACAGAGGTTGGAAACAGATTTCAAGATGACTCTTCAGCAGCAGAGCACTCTGGAGCAGTGGGCTGCCTGGCTTGATAATGTAATGATGCAAGCACTGAAACCATATGAAGGAAGACCTAGTTTTCCTAAAGCAGCGCGACAATTTCTATTAAAGTGGTCTTTCTACAGGTTAGTGCCTTAAAGTATTTTAAACAGATTTCTGACATCAGTCTGTGCAGTATTTTATATTATAAGCCAGGGGTGTCCAAACTTTTAACTTCAGGTCTCTTGGACTTTTTAACAAGTGTGTAAAGGGAGTGAATTTCAGTAGGTGCAGCTTCTTATCTCACAGGTCACAACCAGCACCTTCTGAAATTCCCTCTTCTGCAAGCTTGTTAATGGTCTAGGAGTCCTAAAGTTGAAAATTTGGACATCCTTGGTTTAAGCCAAAACAACAACCCCCCACCCCCCAAATGCTATCATTTTAACCTGAAGGAATTTACTCATTTTAAGATTAATGGTAAGAAAAGAATGAAATTTGAGCCAATGCAATGACATGTATTTAGGCTGATGGTGATTCAAAGCATACCTAGTCTTTATGCGTAGTTTCCTATGAGGCTTTACATCCTGTTAACTTTTACATCCTTGTAGACTCTAATACATAAAGGTGTTCGTTGCCCAGGAGAGAGGTGGTACTTATCCCATAATCAGAATGAAAACTGAGTTTAGTTTTTGGTAATGTGACTTTTTTGGATGATGACTAGGCATCATATGTTATACAGGTTGCTAGATGCAGGGGAGCACCTGGATACAGGTGTCTTCTATGTTCCCTGAGGCATCTGGTGAGCCGCTGTGAGGAAGCTGAACTAGTTGGGCCCTTAGCCTGATCTAGCCAGGGTGACCATATGAATGGAAATGTGTCCTCTTTTTTAGCCTCCTTTTTTAGGATTTTTTAGCCTCCAGATTTGTCCTCTTTTTTAGCCTCCTGTCTGAGTGTCCTCCAAAAGGGCTCCATTGTCTTCCATTTTGGAACTTTGTGATAGTGTGCATTACCCCCATCATGACATATGTCGTTGGATTTGTATTCAATAGCAGAATCCAATGTAAAAATTGGTTTTTAAATATCTCCTTCCTATCAAATGTTATGGCCAAAATCTGAAAAACAAAAACATGCATGGAGCACTATATGGGAAAGCAAAAGTGCCCCACATTACAACTTTACTCATGAGTAGGCAAACCTGCCATAGTCTCCCAGAAAGGCCAGGCTGGTAGGAATTTAAGGATACCAGAATAGTCCTGATCCAGTGAATACAGCCTCCGAAATCTGCCCAGAAGAATTTCGCTGATAATTACATTGATCTCTATGAGAACTGAAAGGGAGCCATATTGTGCCTTTACATGCAGGTAGGCAAACTTGCTTTAGAAATTTAGAAAGGGCAGGCTGAAAGGAATCTGGTCCTGATCCAATGGAAGCAGCCTTATCAAGCATCACACAAGGAAACCATTCCTCCTAAGATCCACTGCATTATACCTTTTTGAAAGAGAGACTGCACAGCTGCTTTTACTCAAAAGTAAGCAAGCATGCCTTGGCTGGTGTGGAAGGTCATTCCAGAGAGTGCAAGGCTTACAGAATGGTCCTGATCCTGTGCACCTAGAGGTCAGCAAATGCTCCCCCAGGCAGCATTTGAGTGTTTTCAGCTTTTATTTTGTCATGGCCTACATTTTGCTTGAATGTCCTACATTTTAGGGGGGCTTGTCCTCTTTTTTTGTTATGGCATATTGTCACTCTCTCCAAAGGAGATGCTGGCCTGAGAAAGGTAGGCTGGTTTGGTTTTGGATCACTTAAACATGTACCTTTTTGGTTTTACAGTTTATCAATAAGTAATGTAGTATTGAAATTAAGTACAGGTAAACAATACAAGTGTTTTTAGCTTTTAACATGCCCTACATTTTTGGGGTGTCGTACATTTTTTAAACATTTCAGGAATTTTGCTTGGATGTCAGGAATTTGGGGGGAGCTTGTCTTCTTTTTGGGGTTCAGGCATCTGGTCACCCTGGAACTAGAAGAGGCTCTTCTTATGTTCTTAACATGTGCCTCCTTACCCCTACCCTTTGGAGCATATTTGACATCGTAGGGAGAGAAAAAGTTCCCTCTGAGGGCACAGACTGATCCCCATCATTGATTTAGAACCCACTCCATGTGGGCTTCTTGCCTCCCTCCATGTCTTGGGCGGGGGAGGTAGATGAGGCTGGCTCAAGGCTCAAGATGTGCTTTGAAAGCTGGTAGGAAGTACTATAGAAAACTCTTATCATACAATCCAGAATAACTATGGGAGCACGTAAGAGACATTTACGTCAATGTAGTTACGGCACCACCTAGTGAAAACCTATGGGAAATTCATATTGCAATCCAGAGTAAATTGTTCTTATGTCGGAGCAAAGACTCCCATAGTTACTCTGGGCTGTGCCCTTAGTCTTCCCTTTATCTTTGGGCTCCTGTTCCCTTTCAGTCTTCCTTCATTTCATATTTACTTTCTTCATCCTCTTTTCTTCATCATCCTTTCTTTTTTCTATACTTTAACCTCAGTCCTTCTCCCTCAAGATCTCACTGCCTAAAAATGACATCAAACCAGGCTAACTATGCCTAGTTCTTCCACTGACTTTCACAACCTTCCACAGGGCTCAAAGTTGTATTGCTCCACCAAAATATTTTCACTGTCCATTGGTGCCCTTGCATGGTCACTTTTGTATTACAATGGGTGAATTTTTTTTCAAGTTAAAATCTTGATAGATCATCCATAACCTGTTAAATTTGTATTGACTATCCCCCTTGTGATTTTTTGAATCAACTAATCAGGCTTACACACATTTTGCTGTTTTAAAAAGTTAGAACTATACTTGGTTATATTTCCTCATGAGAAAGCTATTTGAATCCACATATAAGGTTGCTATGTCATATCCTCAAAACTAGAGCCAGGTGTCCACTGCCTAGTGATTTCCTCTGTAGCCTGGTGGTGCCTGGTGGGGCTGCGCGTTGCTCATTGCTGCCTGGTGGTATTTGGTGTCTGGTAAGCATGCCTGTTCCCTGCTTGTGTCCTTTGCTGGTGGTCCCCAGTGCCCAGTAGGAATGTCCGTTGGTGTCCACTGCCCCGTTGCATGCTGCCCAGTAAGGATGGGCAGCATGACTATCAGCAGGCACCCCCCATTCAGATGACTATCAGCAGGCACTCCCCATTGGTGCCTGCTGCCCAGTACCTGGTGATGCTCACTGCCTGCTGGTGTTTGCTGCTCGCTGGTGCTAGGGATGCCCACTGCCCGGTAGGAATGGCCAATATCCAGTGGTGTCAGGTGGTGTCCGCTGTCTACTGGTACCTGTTGTCTGCTGGTGCCTACTGCTAACTGCCTGCTGGTGGCAGAGCCAGTGCCTGTTGGTGCCCAGTACCCAGTGGTATCCCTCAGTGTTCTGGAATCCCCAAGGCCCACAAATAGTGAAATTTTACTCCCACAGTGATGTGTACATTGAGCTAGTTTTAATATTTTGTGTATACTGTGCATATGCATCTTGAACCAACCTAATTCTAAATATATACAACCTGCATTTCTTTCATCATTATTTAACCAAAGTCACTGCCACATAGTATCATCATTATACCATGTATGTATTATAAGTAGTACTGATTGAGAACAGGTAGAAACATTTGTTTTCGTATAATTTCCTTATTGTAAAGTAAATAAGCTTGTTTGCTTACCTGTACGGTTCAATTTTGGGAAGTCATTTAGGATACACTTCTCAGATTCTTGAACTATTGAATGATTTTATTTCCCATACATATTTTCATTTTTAAACAGCTCAATGGTTATTCGAGATTTAACCTTGCGCAGTGCTGCTAGCTTTGGTTCTTTTCATCTGATCCGTCTGTTGTATGATGAATACATGTTTTACTTAGTTGAACATCGTGTTGCTCAAGCCACAGGAGAGACACCTATTGCAGTCATGGGAGAGGTAAGTTCACAATTAGAGTATTTTATCAACTGATTTGAAGATCATCCTGAAATAAATCTCTTTAAAATTATAAGTTGATTTGTCATGTTAGGGGGAAGTGGATTTTGCATGACAATGAAACCTTTTAGGCAGATTTTGGAATGGGCAAGCAACCAAAATGTGGTGTTCTAATCCTTAAGTTCATGAATCCACACTGCAAGATTTATAAGAACTTTTATTTTGTCTGAAGATCTTTCTTCACACTGGACTTGGTGATGAAACCTGTACTTGTTGTTTTTACCATTTATTTCTTCAGTCTGGTTATGAAATATCTTTGCTTCTTGGAGCCTGCAAACCTTCTTATGTTCTGTTATTCAAATTACCTGTTTTTGATAGGAAATCTCACTTCCTATTTTTATTGGTTTTCTCTGCTAGTCTAGCCCCTAGGTTTGGCTACAGTCTTTGTGCCTTTCTTCTTTGCAACCTATATTTCAGGGCATGCAGGGATCCCCCTTCTTACTTCCAGTATAGCCATTTCTTTAACAGAAAGAAGACCAGGCAAAGAAGGATCATCTGGCTCTTGTTCTCTTTTTTCCAATTTTCTTTTGGTACACCATCCCCTTTCCCTTTTCTTCATCTGTGTCATCCCTCCACCTTCTTTTGTTTTTCCACTATCTCCTTCCTCCTGCTCATTCCCTCTTGTCATCCTAGAACGTGAACTGAGCTATAGAATGAGCTCAACCTAGAGCTATGTCACCCTAGAACTTGAATTGGCTGTAGAATGGGTGGATTCTTTCTCTTCTCCCTGTGTACCCTTTGGCCTTTCTCCCACTCTACAATTAAGTTCTTTCTGGCTATGTTACCTTTCGTCTGCTCCCTCATTTTGGTGTCTTTCACAGCAGAGTCAATCTGGAACTGGCATTTGCCAATCTACTCTCTGCTCTGAGCTCACCAGTGTGCAGGGACACCCCTTTTGAGGGACAATATCCCCTGGATGCTATCAAAAGACCTTCTGTTCTCCTCTTTATCTTCCATGCAGACTTTGCATGACTTCTTGGAGTCGGGCATTCTGTTCTTGCTCTTGTGGGGGGGAGGGTCTTTTTGTTTCTTCTCTTGCTCTTTCTCTTTCATACTTGGTGAGCCTTTTGACAAACTCCTCTGCTATCATGGTGGAGTATGAGTCACTGAAATCCCTCTGAAACAGTAGTATCAGGGGAGGGGGACCCTCACTCCTGCCACCTGTCAAATCCAATAGTTTAACATCTCGTGAAACATCTCAGTCATCTTTTTCTTCTGCAGCCATTCTAGATATGTGCTTTGGGAGAGGCATGTTGGGAAAAACCTCCTTTATCCAACAGGTTGCTGTCTCTATTGAACTCCACAGGTTCATGCTTGCAGAAGAGAACATCACTGGAGTAGTTTCTTGAAATAGAGGCCAGATCATCAGTCTCGTATTCTCCCACCAATAGTCCTTGTCTTTTTCTGGTTGTTTTCTTTGTCCTTTTCCCTCGTGGTCTGATTTGAGCCCCAGTTCTACTAAGTCCTCCACAACTATTGCTACACTTCCTTCTAAGCTTCTACCTGTCAGGTTAACTTGTGGAAATGGCAAACATACTTCACTTTCCATCATTAGAGTCCATAGTGTCTGCTCTTCTTGGCTTTAGAAAGATTAGTCCTTCTGCAAGTAAGTGTTTCTTACTTGACCTATGACTGGAAAGCCCTTCTGCAATGGGCTTGTATATTCTGCGGGTATTCTTTCACATGTGGTCTGGATCTGCTAGCTCACTTGGACTTCTATTATCAGATGACAATTGGATTAATTCAGAAGTTATTCTGAGAGCCTAGTATATTCAAAGCCTTTTCTCAGACATTTTCCACATTGAGGTCTAGGATTGTCTCTAAATCCTGGACCTGGAATAATGAGTCTTCCCCAACAGCCTAGTCGAGTCACAAGGCTAGGGGAAGCCTTGCCTCTTCCTATAGCCATGGATCACTTTTCTCAAAGCTGACCTTCTTCCATGTGGTCTAATGGGGCTTGAAAAGGACTTGCTTAGTGAGTCCTTCTGAGTGTGATCTATCCAGTTATGTCACTAGGGAGATGCAGCCCACATTGGGTGATGTGCACAGGGGTGACACACTTAGGGGTGACACCACTAGTGGTCATAAGAGCTAAAATCACAGTTTGTGGGAATAGTACCATCATGCTGTATACAGCTGAATGCATAAATTACAGCTGCAGTGAAAAACCAGAGTGAAGTACAGTGGTGCCTTCACTTAACAAATGCCTCATGTAAAGTATGTTCCACGTAACAAAAATTTCTCTAGGATTCTGCTTCACGTAACAAAGTGTGCTTCACGTAACAAATACAGTCATTGGCAGTTGCAGCAGATGCACTGGCCGAGGTTTAAAAAGCATTGGGGCTGCCTAGTGCGCCTGACCATAGCAAAAGCAACACTTCCGCACTGTTCCTCCTGTGGCTGGATGTCCACTAGGCAGAGGGAGAGAACAGCAGTGGAGAAGAGGGAAGCAGCTCAGGCCTAGCCAGAAGGGAGCAGGGGAGAGAGAGGGTCAGGATGAAGAGAAGTGGAAAGTGGGGAGACACTTGGAAAGTGTCTTAGATTACAGAAGAAAGTGTCTTTGATTGCAGCTTCCTAACCATGTCTACCCAGAAGTAAGCCCCATTGTGTAAAATGGATCTTACTCCCAGGAAAGTGGTTTTAGGACTACATTTCCTATTTCATAGGATCATGCACATTGAATGCATGTTTTGAATTCAATTCCAGTGTTTTATCATCATTTTTACATCTAGTTAATATTTTTATATGAATATTTTTTTGGGTTCTGGAATCAGTTTTCTGAGTTTCCATTATTTCCTATGGGAAAATCCGCTTCACGTAAAGAACATGTCACGTAACAAACATGCCTCCAGAACGAATTAAATTTATTACATGAGGCACCACTGTATTTTCATTCTATCAATTATGGCCAAAAATCCAGAATTTAAAAATGAAATATCTTATATAACAAAAAATATATTTCCTTAATCCAAAATGGATCAATGAGACAGAGAATTTGAGAGCCATAATGATGTTATTATGACAGAGTATGGAACCAATAAGGTATCAGTATGGGGATACCGCTATTGACCAAAATTGTTAAAATCTCAGTTTTTAGGAATAATATCATTTTATATACCATTTGATGTGTAATATATACCAGAATGCTATGAAACAAGCCATTTAGAAATATTTGAAATATTCTATTAAAATGTATGGCCAAGAAACCAGCTGGAGCAGGGTGATGGTGCATTACTACGCCCACCACTCAGATTGTTGCCCATCTACTATATAGGAAGAGGTTCATCTTAGGGAACCTATGGCTTCCCACATGCATGACACAAACTGGCTTCCCACATGCATGACACAAACTCTGAACACACCATTAGGTTCTTTACCTCAAAAACACCTTCAAAGTGTGCATGGGCCCTTCAGTTTCTTCCTGACTTTGTTCCCTAGACTGTTTGGCTTCTTTTAAGGAGTTATGAGAGTTCTCACTGTGAATTTGGGAGCTGATAGCAGTAGATTTATTTTTCCCTCCTTCCTGAAAGGGCATAGCTGTTCTTAGAGGCTCACAAAAGATGTTTGCCACATTAGCAGCAGATATGAACTCCATTTCTTCTTCAGAGTTTGTTCGATCCATTTGAAGAGCAGCAGTTTGTTTCCTGTGAATCCCCTGAGACACTCCTAAATTGTGCAACATGTTTTGACTTCCTGCTCAAGAGTTTATTGGGGACTGCATTTTGTGTATTAATACCATTCTGGTGGCATTGTATTCCCCTCATCCTTCCCTTCAAAGTGGAGTTATCAGAGATGGTTGCCATCTCAAGAGTAAACAAACGTGCAACCCCATTTCATTTTCCATAGGACTCAATATATTTTCCTTGTGAGTACTCTGCTTTTCCGACTTATTGTTGTGATCTACCCAAAATTGGGTTATGATCTATTGGTGGGTCATAACACATAGACATCAGTAAATTTGACAAAATGCTCAAAATGTTCCCCGCTAATGTCTATACACCGCTGACATTGTTGACTTCAAGGGATCTGCAGACATCTACTGGGATAGTTCTACAAATGTCTTCAGTTGCTACTCTTAGATATTCAAGCATTACAGGTTTTTTACAATGAAGTATATATTAATTACAGGTCATTAACGTCTGTACATTTTTGTGAACCTGTATTTCTGTTTCAGTTAACAGGAACGTTACAAGCAGTAAATGCTTCTTAAATTCATTCACCAAGCATTACAAAGTATTTGTTGCTGCTGATATACCATGCTTACTTATTTTAATTTTGGTTTGCCTGTGTCTGTTTTCTACATTTTTCCTTCTTGATTTTTAAAGTATCCCTTAGCAGCTTAACAGTAGAAGACTTTGTGGTGTTTCCTAGAGTACTTCTTGTTTTTACTATGATTACCATCTTAAAGAATGGGATGTTTAGGATGTTCTCATAAAGCTGAGTAATGAAGCACAAAGGCCTATATTTTGAATTTTCTCCTTTGTTCTAATAAAACAGCTGTTATTTCTGTGGTACTGTGACTATCAGATTTTTGATAAAACATTATTAAGTACTAGGATAACATACTGAATATATAAATGATTTTTTTCTCTTGCAGTTTGGTGATTTAAATGCTGTGTCTCCTGGAAATATGGATAAAGGTTAGTATTAAAGTCATCACAGATCTTGTTCATATTCATTGTGAAATATATTTCTAAAGTTTAAAAGGATTAGATATTACAGTGTCAGAAGGGCTGTTTAAATTGTGCCTGTAAACCAAACTTAATTGATGTACAATGCTAAGTTTGAAGAAGGTCATATATTATTAGAGTTAGAGTCCATTGTATAGATAGGGAGCACGATCAAGGTTGCATAGCACTGTGAACATAGGAGTCTAGGTTCAGAAGTAAACAGCACAGAAACTGAAATAATGATTGCAATGCAATTAATCGAATTATAGAATACCATTAAAGGTAGCAGAAAGCTACACGGCAATATTCAGGATAACTGAAAGCATGATACTCTTTGAAGTACACATGTAATACATTATCAATTTATTTGATTAACCAGTTCAACTCAGAAGAATACTGGAGGGAAAAAGGGAGACCAGGGATTGGCACCTGTGCAAGATTAGTTGAGTTAGGGCGCAATCCAGAGTAACTATGGGAGCACATAAGAGACATTACGTGTACACGTAGTTACTGCACAATATAGTGAAAACCTATGGGAAATTCATATTGCAATCCAGAGCAAATTGTTCTTACACCGGAGCAAGGACTCCCCGTAGTTACTCAGGATTGTGCCCTCAATGCATTTGGACTCGGACTGGGAGCAATCAGCACCATCAAAATAATGATAGGGTGATGACAGTGACGACTCACATTAAGTTTAACTCTTTCAGAGTGCAAAATTCATAATGGCTTTATTTTTGCAGATGAAGGCAGTGAAGTTGAAAGTGAAATAGATGAAGAGCTGGATGATTCTGGAGAGCCACAAGCAAAGAGAGAGAAGACTGAAATAAGCCAGGCCTTTCAGGTGGGCTGCCTGCAGCCAGTACTTGAGAGTGGAGTACAGCAGAACCTCCTGAACCCTCTTCACAATGAGCACATTGTTACAGCTACTCAAACTATCAGACAATGCAGTGCTACTGGAAATACATATACTGCAGTCTAACAAATATTAAAGTTCCTTTTTTCAGATTATATTAGCCCTGTTGATGTTGGGCTTATCATGGGGGAGGGAAGGGAAGCAAAAAAAGAAGTCTGAAGGTCAACAGTTGTCAAATTTTATCTGTGCTTGAACATTACATTTACTGGAGTTGTGAAATGGAATGGGTGTGTGTATTTTGCCAGGTCTCTTTTGGAAAAAAATAATAGGTAAATACAATCATTTTACACTGGCCACTTAATATTAAGAGTTTCTTAGTTTCAAGAGTCAAGAAAGGTTTTTGCAAAGCTTAATGTTAATGTTTTTGTCCTCTTTATAATTAAAGTAATTTAATTTTTCATAGTTTTTACAAAATATTTTAATGTTAACTGTTAGTCATGGTGATTTCGTATAAATAGGATTTTTAATTAAATGCACTCTGAAATGTCAAGAATTTTCCTCTTTGATTTACACTGGAGGCATGTTTATTTGATGGCAGCTGCGTTAAAGTTGTTCTTAAAAGATTACTTTTGTTGAAGAGAACTGGAAGATGCTATTTTGATACATTTCAGAGAATTCAGGGGATGTATTAGAAAATTTATTATAATGCTCAAGATCTTCTTTCTCAGAAAGAGAGTTATTCTCTTGGTTGTAGGATGAGAAATCTGAGAGCATGTGGTAATGTGTACTTAATAAATGTACATATGACACCATCACAGACAATGCAAGCTTCCTTTAAAAAGAAAAATCAGTTTTAGTTATTTGCATACCATCTCCACTCTTATAAGACTACTGATTAGAGGGTACAGTCTGTCCGAATACTGACTAGGTGCAACCTCCATTCATTTCAATATAGCTTGTGCAAGATTCAAATCAAGACTGCAGAGCATGTTTAAATGTATGGAGGCTGTTTTACAGTAGCACTTGATAGATTGTGCAGCTCATATACAAATGGGACCACTACCCAGATGCTTTCTGCTCTTCAGTGGGACTGCTGATATTAGATACTGAAGCTTAAAAAAGCATCTTATTTTTATTTTTTATTGTTTTTAAGTGTATGTGTTACTTATGCTGAACTGGACATGCAGGTAACTATTCCTTTCAGATGACTTTTTTTATTCCATGTCCTTTTCCTCGTGATAGTTCAATCTGCTGCTCTTGTTAAAGATAGTTTATAGGATGCAAGGAATGTAGCAACCTGCATTGTAATTTTGCTCAAAATAATTCCTGGTTCTTAAGTGGATTTCATTTTATACAAAAATGTTTAAAAGGCAGTGAAACTGGCACATGTCACTTGTACTTATTTCCCAATTGCGTAGAATTTGAATAGGTGGCTAGACGGACCATTGCCATTTAAGAATGTACATCAGGGATCATTGTACCTCGGCTATTACATGGTGCCTTAAACAGAACTGAAGCTAAGATTTTCTTGTTAATAACTCTTACATTGATTCAACAAAGTGTGCCTGTCTTCTTTCTCCCCACCCTTCAAATTCCCTAAAGAGTAAGGGCAGGTTACATAGTCTTCAAAAAATCAAGATTTTTTATTAGATAGTTTTCCTATCCCTTTTAGAGTGACAGCCTATTTCTTTCTTATTATAACTGAATTTCACTTTATTACTAATCAAATTTTCATGGTTGGGGTGGGGGGAGTGGGTGAAATACAAAACTAGCTTTAACAAAAAGGTCAACAGAATAGGTTAGCCAACTCCCAAACCAGAATTTATATATATTTCTAAACCCTTATCTACTTCTAATTTTAAAAAATAAACAAATCTTTTAAAAGCAGCATATAGTTTAAATTTGTGCATATGGTGGGGATCAGTCTGCTATTTTATTCAATGGTTAACTCATATTGTATGTTTTCTTTATAATTGACCTATCATTGGAATAACTAAACATTTCATTGATTTAAATCAGTGCTTTTTAACTAGTGGTACAAGTACCAATAGTGGTACTTCAATACATGACAAGGTAGTACATGGTCTCACTGTCGTGAGGACCTTATGATGGTGTTGTGCCTGCCCTGACTCCATCAGTAGTGGTGCAGCAGTGGCAATGTGTGGCTGAACGGCCGCTCAAGCTTTTAACAATGGAATGGTACAGAGGGTAGAGGAGAGTACTTGTGGTGGCAATAGCAACTGGATAAGCCTCCTTCTTTGGGAACAACTATGGAGCATACTGCTCACTTTTGTGCACAGCACCCATTTCAGGTGGTTATGGTTCTTAGGAAAATGGTACTTTCAAAGGTGGTTCTCAGTAAAACGGTACTTACAAAAAAAACTAGTTGAAAAGCTCTGATTTAAAAGATACCTGAATTCTTAGTTTGACCAAAACAAACCAAAAATGAAAGAAAGCACAAAGAAAATTTACAGATTTTTATCAAGGCTTATGTAAAATGTTGGGGGCCTTGTTTGTCATTTGTCTGAAATACTAAAAACTTAAAGTCACCAAATGCTTGAACAGCATGTGGAATTATTGGTATATTTATAGCACACAGATTTGACCCTAGATTTTTCATGTATCAAGAATTTCTAAAGTTTTATTAATTTTTTTAGTTGAACGTTTCTACTTAAAACTAAGCTTTAACATTTTGCTTAGGTTGCAGAATTTGAGGCCCGTTGGAAGTGTGGGCAGAGCTAGGTATTTTGCCTAGTAATTCTTGCCTAGCAATTCCTGCCATGTCATTAAACATATGCTGATATTGTATTTTATTTTCATTTTGTTCACTCTGTTGTTTAAATGTGTTCTTGCTTTACTTTCTCAAAATCCATCACGTCTGCACCCCTCACCAAATTAAAGAAAAACTAAGCTGTGATCATTACTCCCTGTCATTGTGCATTATGAAATGTTTACACTTAAATACAGTGAAATTTAAATGTAAAAACAAAGAAAAGAAACACCTTTCAGCATAGTTTTTTAAGGCTATAGTAAGGATGGTCTGTATTAGATGAGATTTATTTGCTGATGTAATCCTTTGAGATGGCAAATATGTTTTATTTGTGTCTTTTTCATTTTTATGTTGTATTTTTGTTCACACAAAGAAATGTTTATAAGATGTTAATTATGTTTCTGAGAGAGACAGTACTTTCATACTCTCTACTATTCAGCCCTCACTCCCACCCCCAGTTGATCACTGTGTTCAGTGTGCCAAAAGGTCAATATAAAAATTGTAACCTTATGCTATACTCTGACAAAAAGTAGTGTTCTGGTCTGCAATGGAACCATGCTAAAAGAATCTAGGTTGTCAGATATACCCGGAATGCATTCATAGATGCTCCAATAAGATAATAAAAAAACAAATCATTTTAGATTAATCTGAACTTGTATTTTATATTTTATTTGATTACATTGCAATTGATTGATTTCTGCTTTTATATTAAAATTAAAAATGTATTTAAATCTGGTTCATCTCACAGATCATATGAGCCCACTGACCTGCACTATCCCTAAAAGCTACAATATACTCATACAATGTATTCTGTAAATTTTGCTTATCTATTTATACCATTCCTAATAAACATTTTGCAAAATTCAAAATTATGTATAAAGGTCAGAATACAATGGTTCCCACAGGAAAGTGCTCCTGTGCACATAATCAATGTTCTCTACTGCAGCTCCTGTATGTTGCATTTTATGCAGCTCTACAGGGCCCATGTTTCTGGGAATAGATAAGACTAAGAAATAGGTGTATCCACATAAAACATTAATTCTTCTATGCTCTTTCACAAAAAAAATAGCTAATTTTCATTTCCAGTTTGGAATTTGGGTTTGTATCCATAACAGATTATGACTTGGAGTACAATCTTATGCATGTTTACTCAGAAGTGAGCCCTCCTGGGTTGTGTGCAAACCTCTATTGTCAATAGAAAGCACATCATTCTGAGTGTGGGGGAGGGATTTTTGCCATTTCCCCTCTTCTTTGACAGCACCTCTTGTGCATTGTTCTTGAGCAGTGCTTCTCAAAGTGGGGAACATGGCAGGACCTTTACTTGAGAAAGAACTAAACAAAGGCAGAAAAATGCAGGTCTATATTTGAATGTCCTGCAGTGCTGGCATTAGTATGCCTTGTGGTGCTAATATAAGGAGTACAGTTTATGGTAGTGAGCTGCCAAAGGGTACCCAAGTGAAAAAATGTTGGGAACCACTGTTGGAAAAAATGTTGGAAACCACTAAAGGATCCTCTCAGTATGGATTCTCAGGGGTCATAAAGGGCTGCTAAGAGAAGGAGAACAGAAAATTCCCATGCAGGATCTTCCTTCCACATACACCACAGCAGTGTTTCCAATTTAGGGGGTCATGACTCTCCCAGATAGGCATTTAGGATGGGTACCCCTAAAGGAGGATAGCAACCAAACCAGGGACTTGTAGGGGCCATCAGTATACCCTTTCTGGTTCTCACTGTTACAACTGCCAAACATAGGGAAGTAAAATGGGCTTTTTAACTTATTGATGTTTGGCAGCAGTGGCAGCAGGAACCCGAAATTGCCATACTAACAGCGTCTACTCGTTCCAGTTGTCACTACCGTCCTTACATGGTAGAGCCCAACTTTAAAATTGCAACCTTATGCTATACTAAAGTACAGCCCAAAGTGTTTAATAGTATTTTCCCCCATTTAAGTGTGCATAAGATTGGTAACTTCACTGAAGCATTTTCAGGGGTGTTGCAGGAGGATGGACTTATAACATTTGTGGGCAAGCTCTAAAAATTGATGTAATAATTTTTAAAATGAAGACTTTTCGGCTCTTGAACAAATAATGCAGTGATCAATGTAGGTGATACTGTTATACTTCTTACTCAGATGCAGGGCCCAGTTTTCATAAACTTTTCAAGAATGCAACATAGTTGGTGCTGTCACTTTAACAAATGTTTATACTGTTTTGTCAAAAATTTTTGCTTTGTGCTTATTTTTGTACTGAAACTTGGAATTGCAACACTACTTAAGAAACGTTGCCAGTGTGCAACGTTACCACGCTTGGTTCACCATTGGGTGATAATAGTTGAAATAGTATTGATGGTACCGTCATTCAGGAATGTACAGATCTACATACAGTTTCTTTAATTTAAAAGCGAGGTATTTATAAGCATCTGAAATCACTTTTCTCAGATTTTTTAAATAAAAGGATTACATAAAGGAGGGGAAAATAATTTACATATAACACTAGTTTCAGACAATGCAACACTGATTTGTGAGAGCTGTACCAGTTCCTGAAAATTGGGCCCTATTCCTGCATTACAGGTCATTCTATGTATATGGTTCAGATGAGTCAAAAGGAAAGAGAATTCTAGTCTGGTTGCTAGATTGTTTGATGACTAAAGAAAACTGGAATTGAAGCATAACTGCAGTGCTTAGCCTCTACTGTTAGAAATTTCTTTTTATGGTAATGCCTTGCATTAACCCTTTGAGCATTGTAAGTTAATCTGGCAATTGGGACAAATCTTGTATTGTAGTAAGAGCAGTAACAGAATTATGATACTCTATAACTTTCCCTCCAACAATCAAATGTAATGAATACTGTTTTGTAAAGGAATAAGACATTGGAACCTGTGAGGGGAAAAACCCATGGAATTAGTTATGTAAAGAAGGCAAAATGGCCCAGGGTGAGTCCCATTGAAGCAATTCTCTTTTCTAAAGTAGAGATTTTGGTTTGGATCTGAAGGCACTTTTGCTGCAAGATAACAATTTCTGATCTTTGCCAATTCTACCTACCTGTTGTAGCCTACTCTGCTCCATAAGAAGATTCTCCTTGATGGAATTTTCATGTTCTGGAACAACTGAATTGGAGTAAGGGGGGATACAATGAGTAGAAGGAATCAGCAAAAATTAGAGGGCCTACTTTGTGTCCTCAGAAGTATCTGTGCTCATAAGCACCTTTGAGTCCAAACGTCAGATTTTAAATTGTATTGCTCATATTCTGCATATAAATGTACAATATTCCAGACCTGTCAGTTAAGGTCATTCTAACACCCAGCCCAAACCAATGCTGCAAATACTTTTTTCCAGATTAAATACTTGAATTAAACTGATATCTGATTTCACATTTAATAATGGTAGGAAAATATTCACTGCCATCTATTCATACTGCCTACAGGAAAATAGTAGTTCAACTATTTTACAGTTTTGCATGGGGCATTTTACATAGAATAGGAGAAGCAATCATTTGACATAGAATGGGAGGCTATTGATCCAGGAAACTTTTAAGTGTAATGTATCTTAAAATATTTTTAAAGTTTAGATGTTTGATAAGAAAATAATTTTATTGCAGAATAGTAGGAAAATCTTGCTAGGCTAGTATTAAAAAACCTGTAAATAGGTAAGTTTCCAGAGAAAGGGATTTTGAATCTTATTTTTTGCCTCTTCTTTAAACAGTCACAATACAAATATAACCCTGACCACAATCCAATGAAATTATACCTGTGTGGACCTGCAAGCACAGGTCCACACTAATAAACTAATAAACATGTAGCCCGGTGTAAAGCTCAAAATGTTGCCCTGGAAGTGATGCCACAATCCGGAGTGATATAATTGTTGGGTATTTAAAAAAAAAAAACCTGGAAAACTTGTCTCTTCCTCAACAGTTCACCACTCATTTGCTCTGCTAGTGGCACAGCTAAACTTATTTGCTTTCTGGAGTGAAAGATTTTGTGTGACATCCCTCTGCCCTGCAATAACAAAATAAAATTTAAATATGCATTAAAATGAAAATTGTGTCCCTTCTTGGTTAGGGAAACTGCTGAAGCAAAGTTGAATGGTTATTCTTTCCCTGCTAAATGTAAGAGATAAATGCCACCTTACCCAGTTAGCAGGGGTAAATGTTTTATTATATATGCATATGGAAGAGAGAGCTAATTCAAATGAACACCTTATTAGTTCCATACAGTATCAGATTTACTCACTGGCTCTCAGAGCAATCAGTCCCATGGGAAAGTTTTGAGTTAAGAAAATCCAAGATTTGTTCCGTTGCCTTTTGTATTTTCATTTCTGGTTAATTGACCATAGTTTTTGATAGAATATAGATATTCCAATGCAGTTTGTTTCACTGCATTCTGCATAAAATTATGTTTCTAATGATAGATAACAGGATGGTATTATCCTTCATATATACCCCATTTTTCACAATTTTAGCCACTAGAGTCAAGCTCAGCTTATAGGCCCCTCTAAAGCTTGTTGCCCGGTGCAACTTCACCCCCAGCACTCTAGCTGCGCCACTGCTGCGAAGTGTTATTTGAAAGTTCACTGTGGAAGAGACGAGTCACAATTTGAAACTAAAAATTCAAACCCTCTTGAATAGGGTGAGTAGCTGTGGTCGGGTTTAAAATTTCTGTGCATGTACCTTTACCTCCATGCAGGGTTTTTGTTTGTTGGTTTTTTTGTCTTGAATTGATCCATTACATGATCATTCCTACAGGTTACTGAATGTAGACTAGTAGCACAATCCTAAACATGTCTACTCAAAAGTAAGCCCCATTGTGTTCAATGGGTCTTACTCCCAGGAAAGTGTCTTTAGGATTGCCGCCTAGGTCTTTCTAAGAAGAAGACAAGTTGTTCACATGAAAATAAGGAACATATAATGTAGCAAAGAGACACAATACATACTAAATCACTTTAATTCTCAATCACTTTAATTCTGGTCTTCAAGTCGAAACAGCCACCAACCATGTATAGTGGCTCATTGGATGCTCCAATAACCTCCTGTTTTTGCTGCCTATCTCAGAATGCCACAATAGTGAGGTTGTCAGGTCCCTAGTGGCTTGCAGTACCTATCTAGTGAACAGTTTGGTGAGTCACCACTTGTATGGGCCTGCTCTAGATATCATTCTGCAGACTCCTAGTCAATTGGTTCCAAGCATATCAATGTGGATTGTGCTACAGCAGTGCTTACTCTAGAAAACACAAAGAAAAGCCCATTGTTCTTTATTCAAATTAGTGTATAATTAAAAATAAATGCAATACTCAAAGGGTTCTTGAATTTATTATTATTCATAATGATTTTACTGTAAATGCTTCTCAGTTTGCATGCCTTGATCATTGCTGCTAGTGATTTTATGTGCCAGTAGATCTGAGTTTACGTTACCAATTTTACTTAATAATTAAAGCCACTTACAAAGTGACTGCCTCGGGAGTCTTTGATTGAATAGCCTTGTTTTCAAACAAATATGTCTTTAAATTTATTTGATTTTTATTTTCTCTTTTATTTTTTTTAACATACTGGAAGCCCTGAGTAATATTTGGTAAGAATTTTTCATACAGATTAGGTAAAATGAAATTCAGAGCATATTTTGAACACATAACATTGCATACCCATAATAGCCTTACACTGTACCAATCCACCAAGCATTGCTATTGGGTAGTTTTCCACCTAACCCACATGGAAAATGTACACAAATTGCACAGCAAAAATGATGTGTGGACTGCATCTTCTCTGCATGTACTCTATTTGGAGTAATAGCAATAGCACTGATTTAAGTTCAGTCAGAAGTGGATGGGGAAACAAGGTGTGATTCTGTTTACTGCAAAAGAATAATGTTGCTAAGAACAGCAGCTTGGATGCAAAACAGGTGAACAGTTTGTGGAAAACAGTCTTCTGATGTGCTAGGTAGCACTGTACATTTGTGGGATTAACTTGCCTAGAACTGCTTGGCAAATCCCATATGTAATTTTGATCATCAAGGACCCTATATAGTACTTACAAAAGCTGTCTTATTAAAATTCACAGACCTTTTCATATGCAAGAATACACTGTTCTAGACAATGTGTTAACACAAACAGATGTTCAGATTTGAAATTCATATTACAGCCTCTGCTTAAACAAATAATCTCAAACATACACTTATTAAAAAAGGTTTAACCAAAGCAGGTGTCTCTCATATACCTTAATTTTCCCATCTGAAATCTGACTTTTTCAGTATTTGCTAATGAGGCTGTAAAAGTAAACTTCTGTGTGCCTTTTTAAAAACTTGGAAATTTGTGCCTGTGATGGTGAATTTCAATTGGTTAAATTTTGCTGTGTGCACCTATGCATGTTTACTCAGAAGTAAGTCCTGCTGCCTTCAGTGGGCTTCCTCCTTTGTAAATGTGTCTAGGACAAGCCTTTGTTCTTACCAATCACCGTACTATCACTCAGGGCTTTCTGACATTTGATGTAACTTATTTTGTTGTATTTCTTTTTCAATTTGTCAGTTTAGTTAAGTGCCATCATTTAAATTTCACTTGGTAAGTGGCAGATCATGCTATTCAGTCCCACAAGCACAGAAATGCAGGAAACACTAGTAGAAGATTCTTGGATCTTTTTCTTTTCCAATTGACTGAATATATAATGTAAATGAGGTAAGCAACTTTTTGTAGATTGTATGTGTAATGTAATGTTCTTTTCCAGTTTTTGAATTACAGTTGAATATACTTTTTAATTATTTAAAGAGAACATCTTTACAGAATAACGTGATGGGTTTTGTATAATGTATTTGATTTTGTAAATACGTATTTCCTGATGTGATTTTTGTGAAAATGCTAAATCTTTTAGTATATCATGTCCTCTCAAAATTGGCAGGAGCTAAATGATAGTTTGTGGGCAATTTGTATTGTGTACTGTACAATAACTGGGGAACTTTTATAATTATAAAAATATATATTAACTTTTAGTGTGTTGTTTAAACAAATGACTGGAACATACTAAAGATAGTAGGATTTTTCTGAATATTTCAGACTTGAACTCAGGCTAGCTTTCTTGTGTTTTTCAAAACAAAATTGTGTCTTGTCTTTTAAAATCAATAAATTTGTTTTCTTGTTACAAATCAAATGTTTCAGTTTTTATGAATAGATTCTGAAGGGGAGTATTTTTAATGCTAACATCTCTTTTCACCTTTTGTAAGGTGAAGTTGTAAACAGATAAAACACCTGGTTTATCTCTTGTATACTTTGACCCCAAAATTTAAAACCAGTAAATATCTTACATACACAAAACAAGATGGCTCATCTTTGTCTAACTGAAGATCCAATCATATTGCCATTTAAGATGCTTATTTATTCAATATAGGCATGTGTTATGTTGAATGTATCCACAATATTGGATTTGCATATCTTTGTTCAGTACAAAAAAGGTACCACAACTGACCACAGTCACCCAAAGTTACAAGGTTAGGATGAGTCCTGAGCTCCATCCACTGTGAACCTGGACAGTGCATATGCCACATAAAATGCTCAGAACTGTCAGCTATGACACTGTTAATGGCCCTATTAGACAAACAAGAAGAATGGTGAAGGTTGCCATAATTCTTTCTCCAAACATAGACAAGCCAGGTGCCTGAGCAGCCTCTGAGCAGGGTGGGTTCCAGGGTGACCCTACACAGTACCCGCCATGCTGTCACCACATTCTCAACCAGCCTGCAGCATCTCAACTAGCCAGCAACCTCCACTAGTGCCTGGTGCTGTGCTGGTGGCCATGGCAGCCCTGAAGGCAGAACAACGTTGTCCCTGCTGAGGGGACCACACCAAGCACCGCCACCTTCTGCCATGCAGCCCTGGAAGGAGGAAGCGCTGTGCCCTGTGGTGGCTATGGGAGCCACAGGCAGGGCAATAAGCAGCTCAGGTTTGGCAGGCAGAAGCAGAAAAATCGGAGATTTCTATTGAGCTGGACAGGACCTTTTTTCAGCCATTCATATCTGGGACAATCCCAGTTTTGTAGGACATGAGGGAGGTGAGTGTGGTGCAAATTCTGCCAATTGTCCTTTTACTTCTCCCAACTGCCTAACTGATCAATTAGCATTGTTAGCAAATCCATGAAAAATGTACACCACCTGCACTCTCAAATAGGATTTGCATCCAAATGTGTCTTAAAGAGACACAACTTGGCAGTCTTCCCATTCCTGTGGTGGTGAAGGGGTTTCAAGTCCACTGGCCTAACCCTCCCACAAAGTGGCGCAGAATGTCTTAACAGCATTTCTATGATATCCTCAGGTTAGGACTTACGCCTGTTCTTATGCCGTTCGAACTGGAGGTTAGAATTGTAGCCTGTGTCATTAAAAATTGCATTCCCCTTTCCCAAGCAAACATTTAGCCCTTAAATGTGGCTTTTTGGAAAAAAAGTAGTGCTTCAAGAAAGATTTCTGTAGGAAAATAGCATGAGAAGAACAGTTTAACCTTTTATCAGGATCTAATTATCATGATTATGTTATGAGAAAGGAGAGGCACTTTTAACTGGGAATATGTTTCCTTACACACACACGCACACACAAAATATATGCGTATGTGTATATATATCTTGCTTGACCTAGCAGTTCAAGATATGATACTTTTTTGATCCTCTGTTGTTAGGCTTTACCCTTGACAGTCTTAGAACGATTGACTTATTGAATTAACAAAAAACCTACAGCAGGGAAAAATTAAGTTAGTAAAAACCCAAAGCATGCTGGCAGCTAAGAGCTTGGGGGAGCCCAAGCCATTTACTCCTCACAACGATAGGCATCCATTTACTTTCCCCCAAATACTACAGGCCTGACTCTAGGCATCATTACTCAGAGTTGGCCTATCCAAGCCAGTCTCAAGGGGTTGAGCAGCTGGCCAGCTCTAACCTGCACAGGCAAAGCCTTGAGCTACCTCAATCTGCCTCCCGACTGGTGTGCACATTCTTGTGCTATTCATGCTGAGACTATACCTTGTACAGATTATACCTTATTTATGCTGAGACTATACCTTGTGTTGTACTGTACTGTGCTGCATTTTACTTTGCTGCTTTCAGCTGTTTATTTCAGTGTTGCTGGAGAAACTTGGAAGTGTGCCAAATACCTTGTTCTTCACTCCTACAAGCAATCTGAAATGTTTTCTGGCATGTAGAAAAAGAACTGAGCAATCATCTGGTGAACACGGATGCCTTATTCATTGTTATGATTGCCAGATCAACATTTTTAAAGCCGAGCAACACTGGCATTATGTTTCCTTTTCCAAAATAACACTATTTTAAGTAAGTGATTTCTGGCATACATACTTAGCATCTAAGACTGAATTTAGGCTGCAATCCTAAACACATTTTCCTTGGAGTGAGATCCATTGAACACAGTGGGGCTTACTTCTGAGTGGACATGTTTAGGATTGTGCTCTGTGTTACTTTGGGAGCATGCAGGGAATGCATGCTGTCTGATCTATATGGTCTAGAGAAAATCCCCTTTTTATTCCATAGGCTTCTGTGTTTTGAATTAAGAAAATCCACGATTTATTCCATAGGTTTTGTACTTTGATTTTCTGGTTAAATGGCTATAACATTTGATAGAATACAGGTGTTCAATGCAGTTCATTTAATTGCATTTTGCATTAAATTACCTTTCCAACTATACATAACACAGTGATATTATTATTCATACAAACCCAATTTTTCACAATTTTAGCACTAGTGTCAAGCTCATCTTGTTGCCCTCCTAATGCTATGGTGCAACTGCTACTCCCTGCACCCTCCTACTCCCTGCACCAGCTATGCCACTGGTAGTGTGACACTGAAGCAAAGAATATCAAGCTCAATCTTAAAGGGTCTGCATGGTGCTGTGGCAGTGGCCAGGTGTAGCAAACATGTCGTAAGGCACACCTGTGAGCTCCATTGGTGGACCACTGCTGGAACTAAGCAGTATTTCATTACTGGAGATTGCATTGCCATTTCAGATACAAAAAGAAACTGAACAGGGAATAATGGAGTTCCCAAACCAAAAGGGTTGCCATAATTTTCTTCCACAAAATAGGGACAGAACCCTCTGTCCCATTTGCCAGGATGTGAACACAATCCTCAAAAATCAGGATTGTCCCTGTTTTTCAGGACATAGGACAACCCTGCAAGAAGGTGAGACTGGAAGGGACTCGGTGGACTAGAGAGGAAAGGAAGTGGCAAAAGAGAATCCTGTGAACCCACTGGAAAGGTTAGAAAGGTCCAGGGAAAACTAAAGTCACACTGGAAAGTACCAGGAAGGGCAGAAAGAGAATAGACAGTCTGAAAGGGAGTAAGGCCAGGGAAGCTGATGAACCCCTTGGAAGGACATAGGAAGAGCAAGAAAAAATGCTATGGGGTTATTAGAAGACTGAGTGGCAGAAGAAGCTCCATGCAGGGGGTGGGAAGAACAGATGAACAGAGTGGAAGGGTCAGAGAAGCCCGATGATCCTCTGTAAGGGAGTGGGAAGGACAGAAAGACCTGGTAGCAGATGCATAACTAGAGAGTAGCAGGGCATGCTTTATGCATGGGCTCCACCCATGGAGAGGTGCCCAAAGCCAAAGGCACTTTGCCTCTTCTCACCCCTGCAGTGACCTTCAAAGGAGGCCAGCCTCCCACAGGCATCCTCTTTGGCTGCAGTTCAAAGGTGAAGAACTGCTCTGCTGGACTATGGCACTTCCCTTCTCTGCAGATTGCAATGAACAGCATCCCAGGAGAGAGCCTCATAGTCCCTCCTAAAGGAGCCCAGATTCAGGTAAAACTTAAACACATCTCCAGCAGTTTTTCCTTTTATCACCCAAAGGGCTTGAAAAGGTACAACAGCCATTCCAGCCCCAGTTTGCATTTGCTCTTTACACAACTCCAGCATCGCACTGCTCAGAAGTCCACAGCTCTACCCACAAGTAGTCTCATTATAGTCAATAGCCCAGGTAAAAGTGAATAGATTGGAGCAGTTTTTCATCCTTTTTCATCTCATGACACACTTAACAAGGCACTGAAATTGTCAAGGCACACCATCAATTGTTTTTACCATTCACAAGGCATACCAGACTGTTCAAATCCCCAAATTTTCCTATTAATGAATGTTAACCCCCAAATTCCCGCAACACATCTGAGGACTATCTGCAACCCACTAGTGTGCCATGGCACACTGGTTGAAAATCATTGGATTGGAGCATCACACTGCCAAACCTTCCAAAGCTCTACTCACCAGTAGACCCATTATAGTCAATAGCCTTACACCCAGATAAAAGTGAATAAGATTGGAGCATCACATTGCCCAGACTTTCACAGCTTGACTCACAAATGGTCCCATTATAGCAGGGTGACCTGATGTTGTAACCCAAAAAGACAAGCCCTTGGAAGGACAATCCCCCCAAAAAATAAAATATAGGATACTAGCGAAAACTTACCCGTGTTGCGGGAGTAATCCCTTCCACTGCACATCAACCCCCCCTTGTGGATCGTCCCCCCATGCGGATCATCCCTCCATGCGTACCATATGCAATACCCCCATGCGCATCATCCCTCATATGCAATATCCCTGTACAATGTCCCTCCATGTGCACCTTCCCTCCATGTGCGCCATCCCCCCTGTGCAACACCCCTATGCGCATCAACCACCCATGCACAAAACTCCTGTACAGCATCCCCCCATGGGCACCATCCCCCATGGGCACCATCACCCCCTGTCCACCCTACCTCCAGGTGCATCAGCTTGATGTTGATCAGTCAGTCTTCAACGTTAAGTATAGGCCAAAAATGTGTTGTGCCCCTTTTCAGGCCCTTAGGTTTTAAATTTCTAGAAATTAATTTTTGGTGGGTGCTCTCATCATGGAAGGAATACGTTCCCCAAATTTCATGGTTCTAGGTCGGGGCGGGGGGTTGGGGCAGAGCGCCCATCAGTCAGGGATTCTCAATGGAATGTATAGGGAGGAACATTTTCACCCCTTTCCAGTCGGAATTTCGGAAAACCGTTCTTAATGGGTCCCCCCCATCTTGGAAGGAACACCCTTCCCAAATTTCACGCTTCTAAGCCCAGCGGTTTTGGCTGGGCGTTGATGAGTGAGTGACTTTTCAGTTTTATATAGATAGAAGATAGAATGGATTTATTATATCCCATATAACTTAAGAATTATAAGAAGGCTACATGCTGCCTGCTCACAAGGAAAAGGAGGAGGGTGAATATATTTTTTCCAGGACACAAAAAAAGAACATGTCATGGAAAAAGAGGACAAGGGTCACCCTGTGCTGCAGCAGCTGCACTTCCAAAGGTGCCCAAGAGATGTCAGTCCTGGCCCTGGGAAGAGGCAGAGTTTGCAAGGCGCAGCTGGGGAGCCACTTGACAGCCCCTCAGTGGGGCTGCCTAGAGAGAGAGGTTCTTGGAGGGGCCTCCTGCTTTGAGGGGAGGCGCCTCTGCTGGGGAGCCTGCCTGTGAGTGAGCCACTGCCTGAGGGGCTCCCCTCTACTCTCCTCCTCGGCTGCAAAGGCTCAGCTCAGCAGCACCACAGCAGCAGCAAGGAAGGAGCTTCTCCAAAGCAGAGAGGAGAGCTTAGAGGAAGGAGCTTCTCCAAAGCAGCAGCAGCTGCAAGGGGCTGAGGGAGGCACCCATGGCTGCTGCCTCACCGCCTCCCAGGCTCCTGCTGCAGTACAGTGTGAAGCTCTTCCTCCTTGGAGAGGAGCAGCTGGTGGAGGGGCTCCTGCACCTCTCCAACCCCAGCCACAAGCCCCTAAGGCTGGACCTGCACCCTCGGGAGGAGGACGCCGAGGTGACGGTGACAGACGGTTAAGTAAAGGGGCTGCCTGACTGAGAGGGGCTTGGGAAGGTTTGAGGGAAGAGGAGGAGGAGGGTGAGGAAGAGGATGAGGATGCCTCAAAGGTCCCCTCTGCTGTGATGTCAGGGTGATATTAGGACTTCTAAAATATGGGACACCAAGAAAAATATGTAGGACATGACAATACAAAAGCTAAAAACACTCATGCATGTTGCTTTATTGTGGTTGATTTAAACTCTATTGTTATATTTAAAACTATTAACTATTTATTATATGGAATAAATATAAAACTATTGTATGGAATATAATAAATTATATTTATTCTATGTAATTTATGAGTTACAAGCATGCTCATGAGGAAAAGGAGGACAATGAAAGTTGTTTTCTCAGCCCCAGGACAAAAGGCTAAAAAAAGAGGACATGTCCTGGAAAAAGAGGACACAGTCACTATATGTGCCATCCCCTCAGGAGCACACCTGCTTCCCCCCCCCCCCTCAAGTGCTCCACACTTTGCCAACTGTGGGAAGGGGGACAGCTTCAGGCTTCCATCCTAGCCACAGTTTCCTGAGAGTAAGCTCCATTAAGTGTAATGGGACTTACTTCTGAGTAGACATGCATTGGAATGGCCTTTCAGTTCAGGATT
The DNA here is from genome assembly GCA_030015325.1 of Cryptoblepharus egeriae. Classification (NCBI taxonomy): domain Eukaryota; kingdom Metazoa; phylum Chordata; class Lepidosauria; order Squamata; family Scincidae; genus Cryptoblepharus; species Cryptoblepharus egeriae. The sequence continues at coordinate 169,577,421 of JAREYC010000002.1, forward strand.
CATGCACTTTCAGTGCAAATCTTTGTTTAGGGTTTTTTTGTTGTTGTTTATTTGTACACATATCTTTCTCCAGGATATGTCCTCTTTTTAAACTTTGTGTCCTGGAAAAAGAACTTCATTGCCCTCCTTTTCCTTATGAAAAAACTTCCTTGTCCTTCTTTTCCTTATGAGCAGACAACATGAAGCCTTCTTGTAATTACCAGTAATAAGTTGTATGTACTTGTTTTCAGTTGAATAATAAGTAATATAGTATGTTTAACCACTGGAATGCAATGTTTTTAGTGTCTGTTTTATCATGTCCTACAATTCTTCATGGATATCCTACATTTTGAGGGGGCCTTGTACTCTTTTTTTGTTCTGGCATATGGTCACCCTGTTTATATCCCACCTTACAAAGGTTTTGATTCCTCCCTCCTGCTGTCCTCACAACAACCCTATGTAGTAGGTGAGGCTGAGGATGTGTGACTTGCCCAAGGTCAACCAGGAAGCTTCCTGTCAAGGAGGGATTTGAACTTAGATGTTCTAGGTTTCAGACTCCCAAACCACTATGCCATACTGTTCATGCAGCAAAACTTGTGCCATGGGTGCAATGGGTGCAAACTGGAGTGAGGATGCAAGGGCATGCGCTCCAGGTGCTTCCCTACTCGAGAAGCAGTAGGGAGCTCACGTGTACAGAGAGAAGGAGCTCACGTGTCCTCTCTGTAGGTGGTCAGACAAAATTGCCTACCAATGGATGTACACCTTAATGGTCCAACTGCTTCTCGATGTTGGAAGTAGTTGGAGCAGATGCACCCACACTCACAGCAAAACTTTCCCTTTTTGATTTGCACACACATTTTAATCATAAAAGATGTTTAAAACCATAAATGAATATGCTTCTGAATGGGGTGGAGACTAAACTCAGTTGAAAGATGAAATAATTTGTAACAGTTTCTGTTAACAGATGCAGTGGTTGTAACAGTGTAAAAATGAAACTGAAAGGAATTTCAAAGGTTCCTAAATGCTCTGTCGGAATTAAGGCAAAAAGAAAATTAGATTACAATACAGATTACAATTACAACACAGTAGAAACTGGATCTTCAGGGAAAGCAGACATGTCTTCCTAATTTTTAAAATAAGAGTCATGCATGCTCATCTGGAAAGTCATAGGAAAGCATTTTTATATGGCTCCTGAATTGCACTTTAGGGTGCAATCCTAACCTAGGCTGGTGCAGCTCATGGGTCTTCCCATTCCTGTGGTAATGTAGGGAGGCACATGCATGTCTGTGCACTGGCCTAACTATACCAAGGTGTACTACAGCACTTTTGTGATACCCCCAGCCCCAGGTCAACACAGGACCACTGACAGGGTTTAGGCTAATCTAACTGGAGGTTAGGACTGCAGCCTAAGTCCTTGTTTTCTGTTCTGGCTCTATAAAGTCTAGAGACAGAAAAAAATTAAAAGTAGCAAAAGCGTATTACAGTAATTTTTAAATCATTTGAATTATTTGAGGAAAAGAAATAATTAAAATGCTGGAGAGATTTGACTGACCCATGAGTGCTGGATTGGAACTAGTATTTATTGTGAGTCACTTTTGCATAATCTTTCAGACACTGGTGTGTGGATATACAAGACTTGTATCCCTGTCTTTAGACATGGACATGATGATGTCCATGAGCCATGATGTCCATTTTTTTATGATGAGCTGCTTATTGCAACCTATTGTATGCAGGGATAGGGAGAAGGCAGGAGAAGACATTGCTTGCTTCTCCTGGATGTTCTGTACAGTGTAGTTAGGTCCTACTTCACATACAAAGGAAAACATCTTTCCAAAATTTCCTTTGGCATTCATATGGTATTTATGGTGTATGTTTTTTCAGAGTTTGCCTAATATTGTACTTACTGTTGGTGAAAATGTAGCATAAACATTGTAATAAGCTATCTAAAGCTGCTGCTTGAATATGATGGTCCTCAACTCTGAACCATTGCTATATCATTTTGGTGCAGAGTGACCAAATTATCTGCTGCATGTTGCCTTTGAAGAACGAAAGTGATGTTAAACCATTGCTGCATGATCTTTTCCACTTTATTCATTTCACAATCACATTTGTAAAATTGTGAACCTAACTTAGGTGGGATTTTGCTTGTGGTATTGCAAATTTATGCAACCTTTAAACTTACATATTTAAACACATTTAAAATTATGCCGTTTTAAATTTAGCTTGCCAGGTACCCCTTGGCATGGATTTCTTCAGGTAGAGTATTCTGTTTTGAAAGTTTTAGTGATTACTTTAAATGCATATATGAATACTTAAATACTGACCCCAGTCCATAGCTAAACAGCCATAACAAAGTCTGAGAAGATAATACAGTTTGAATAGTACAATAATGTTTTCATTTACCTTCATGAGAATAACGCCACTTTGAGCCAACTGTAATAAATTACTCATAAATGAGCTCTACAGAAAGTCATTACTAGAGGCAGTAAATGATGCCATGCATGCCATGACCATGTACATACTGAATGAACTATATCAGTAGTATTTTATCAGCATATCTATTCAATAAGTATCTAAGCTTTTCATATCTAATCAATAAGTAGTCTATTGATTATAAATTATACTCAGCTTTTCCTCTTAAGGATCTCAAAGCAGCTTACAGTTCTAGTACTATAAGTTCTAGTTCTAGTACTACAATTCTAGTACTGTTAAAAATTTCAGTCAGGAATTACTCAGGCACTGAATTCAGTGGTGGGCTTCAGGGAGTTCTCACAGGTTCTATAGACCCCTTTGCTAATGAGCGCTTGGTTCTGAGAACCACTTTCTAATGGGACATAAACCTGTTGTTAATTTATGTTATTAGGACACAGTACATGTTAATTTATTTGAATCCCACCACTGACTTCCTCAGTTTTACTAATTATGTGTTTTCAGATAATTTTATGTATATAATGTTTGCAGATTCTAGTCAAAGATTAGGCCTTCGCACAGAAAAGAAAATCTAAAGATGCAAGGGAGAGCAGTTACTGAGTCATAATGTTTGTGTGATTTTTTTACATACATAGTCTAGCCCTTCTCATTCCAAGCAATGATGGTGGGCCACACTTGCTATTTTTCCCCACCTGTCCCTATCACTAGAAGGAAAAAAATATATCAACAATAAGTATGGCTTCTTCCCATTTCTTAATGGTGTCATGCTTGAAATAATCCTGAATAGCAGATAGCAAATCTTGGCCAAGACACAAATTGTTTTGTGTTTCTCTTGCCATAGCAAATGGAACCATCTTGCTTCTCCATCAAATCATGTTGGGCACCCAAACCACGGTGTTTGCTTTTGCCAAGCCAAACCACAGACCACACAGAACTGTTGCTGTTGATCAGCAAAACAGAAAGCCAGCCTGTTCTTCAACTGTGCCCTTAGCATTGCACAGACTCGTAGCTACAAAAACAGCAGTGTAAAAAAGCCTTCCAAGCAACACACAGTTATCTTGAAATCTGTGGTAGAGAAGCAAGATCCTGTGCATGTTCCAGAAATATGGGAAGAGTGTTGGTGAGCTTAGTTGCTTTCAGCAAAATTGCAGATGGTAGTCTTGAGGTATACATAGTCAGTGTGACCATATATCCACTTTTTCCAGGACATATCCTCTTTTTTTAACCTTTTATCCGGGGAAAAAAACTTATCTTTTACCTTGTGAGTAGGCAGCATGCACCCTTTTGTAATTCATAAATTATACGTAATAAATTATATATAAGCTAGATAGATAGATTGATAGACTAATAGATTTATATATATATATATATATATATATATATATATATATATATATATATATATATAAAAGCTAAAAACCATTTTAGCTTTTATTTTGTCATTTTGTCATGACCTACATTTTTCTTGGTTGTCTTACATTTTAGAGGATCTTGTTATCTTTTTGGGTCATGACATGCAGTCACCCTGTACATACAGTTGTACAAATGAAGTATTTATTAAGACAGAAGCCTTTACATCTAAGAGGGAAAATGTAAACGTATGCAAAATTGCAAACACTTTGAGGCACACGAGTGTAATTAGTAGAAATGTACAAAGAGTGACATTCAGATGTGTGACATTCAGATGTGTGACATGAGTATAAAGAGCGACATTCAAATCAGACTAATCTGAGTAAAAGTCCACATAGCAAGCTAAATTGTTGCCCTTTGTTTGGAAAAATTCAAAAGCACCAACAGCTAGGTGATCCATCTGCTCTGTATTTTGGGGGCCCAGAGTGTGCTTTGTGTTAAATGTAAACAGCAGCTGCATGGAAACTGGATTGGGATTGCAGTAGGGCAATCAGGTTTATAGCCTGCTTTGATTTCCTTCTCCTCACAGCTGTTGTTCACTTCAGGTGAGAACATTCATGGAACAAGGTTTGAATCACTCCATGCAGCTGTCTTCTAATGCTCCTAATGCTGTCTTCCATTAGTTCTGTCTGTATAATCAACTAAAGTATATCACTTACCATCCCAAAAAATCCCACAAAACATTGTTTGTTGCATTAGCATTACATCCAGTTATTTTGGTACATATGCCAAATACTTAGCATCAAGATGTGAGTGTGCATGGAAATTGCTTTGCAAGGGTTATGTTGCCCTGGCGACTCAACCCTCCTGTGGTATTGTTACTACCATTACATAGATTTGCCCAAAGCTACTCATTGGACCCTTGGCTGAGCTGGGAATAGAATTAAGTTCTTCTGGACTCATGCCCAGCACTGTATCCACAGAACCACCATGGATGGAAAATTATAAAACCAAATGCAGATGGAACACAGACTGTCTCCTGTTTGCTCATCATCAAGTGTGCAGTATGCAGATGTTGAGAGCAATGATGCTGTCTCAGAGTGTTTTAGAAAACTGTTTAATGCCAATATTTCCATGGCTTTTGAAGAAAATACTGCTGCTATTATGTTCGTGTGAATACTGAATGCAGGAGCCCCTGATGATAACTTATTTCATGGAAGTAAATATTGATCATTATGTCAAAGCCATCTCTTTTGCCCTTAATTCATAGGTACTGTGGGGTTTTTAAGATCACACAAAGAAGGTATTTGTTTTAAAAGCTCATTAGATGGATGAGACATTGATTCCTCTTGAGAGAACATTGTGAGGGCAATAAAATCCACAAGGGTAGAAAGGATGAGATTAAAGTACCATTTAGAAACGTTCATTTGATTGCAGAGTTACCTTTATGCCAAAGCACACTTTTCCCCTGATCCAGAGACTCCCTTTATGTGTTCATTTGGATGTGTGTAATCACTGGGACATTTTACATTCTTGGTCTCCAATCCTAACCTCACTTGGGAGTGAGCTCCAATGACTATAATGAGGCTTACATCTGAGTAGATAGAGATAGAACTGCACTGTAATAGAGCAATCCTAAACATGTCTACGAAAAAGTAAGCCCCATTGTGTTCAATGGGTCTTACTCCAAGGAAAGTGTCTTTAGGATTGCAGCATTAGTTGCAGCTTTCTGGTGTTGCATTTAAAAAACTGCTTCCGACAAGTTTCATTTCCTTTTCAAAGTTTTTAGAAATAATAATAAAAATACTTTTATAGAAACAAATGCAAACATGCTGCACAGTGCTGCTGTTGTGAAAAGCATATAACAACTCTCATTCTAAATTGCAATGGCAGAAGTCAAAATTCACGCCTAATGCAAGTAATGACATAGTGCAAAGGAATAGATTTTTTTATCCCATTCAGTCTTTTTTTCCATCAGTTCACAATAATTCTTTAGTGGCAAACATGTATCTGCTAACTTTAGACCATACAGTGAGTCCTCATGTAAAAGTCATTTTGTTAAAGTTGTTTTATTTTAAAGTTGCTTAAAAATGATTCTCAGCTGGTACCACAGTCTGTGTGTGGAGTTTGTACTTTCTCCCATATCTGCACCACAGAAAGCTCATATTAGTTTCAGTGGTTAATATTACAAATGCTTTGGGTTTTTATTTGGTAGTTGGTGTTGTTTTGTGAACAGAAATATCCTATAGGAACTTAACTTTTGGGCTGCAATCTTAAAGCCCTTTCCTGGGAGAAAGACCCATTGAACACAGTGGGGCTTACTTTTGAATAGACATGGTTAGGATTGTGCTCTTGATTACATACATCAATTAAAAACCATCAATATGGTTTTTGTTATAAGTTGTTTTGCTTAAAAGTTGCAGTATCCAAGAATCTATTAACATCAGTATGGACTTTCTGTACTATGTGAAACATGTATGCCTAGACTGACCCAAATACTTACAACGACCAGATTTCACGAGAAGCCACTTGAGACTTCCCTACCAGTAAGGAGGTAGAAAATGGACGTATACAGTGGCGCCTTGTAAGAAGAACATAATGCATTCTGGAAGCATGTGTCTTACAAAGCGTTCTATATACAAAGCAGATTTTCCCATAGGAAATAATGGAAACTCATGTGATTGGTTCCTCAACCCAAAAATATCCATATAAAAATATTAACTGTATGTAAAAATGATGACAAAATACTTTAATGTACATACACAGTAAACACAATAATATACATATTACTACATATATATATAGGATGGTGTGATTGTGGTGTTGTTTGCCTACACAGGAGAAGGGAAAGTGCCCAAGAAATTAATCTTGTTTTCAGTAAGGGATAACCAAACATTCACAAGGCTAGACCATTTCAGAATGAGGCACTATCCACAGTTGTAAAGGTTGTAAAAATCAGGGTGACTTATACATGGAACCAGCTTCACAGCAGCCACTTTTCTAAGGGTTAATGCACATTATGGGCAAAATCCAGAGTAACTACAGGGAGTCCTCGCTCCAGTGTAAGAACAACTTACTCTGGATTCCAATATGAATTTCCCATAGGTTTTCACTAGGTGGTGCATAGGTTTTCACTAGGTGGTGCATAAGAGACATAAAGTCTCTTACATGCTCCCGTAGTTACACTGGATTTGGGGACCAATGTTAAGTTTGTGTGCATGGTACAAGGGAATCACCAGTTCATAAGGTTTAGATTAGTGTTGCCATATCACCAGTGCTGCCTGCAGTTTCCCTTCGCAACGCCAAGCCAGGGACCCTCTGTGCATGTGCCAAGCAGGCTGAGCTCAGTTCTGAGGCAGTGATTCTCTGCACACATGCCAGCCTGGGTTTACTGGTGCATGCACAGAGGATGGCACTAAGCTGGGGAGGAGTGCGCAGAATCAGAGGGGGGAAATCTGGGACTTTGTCCTGGATCAAGGGGGGATGCCATGGATCATCAGTTGTGGGGATGCCAATTGTCCTGGATCAGTTGTCCTGGATCCTCAGTTGTGGGGATGCCAATTATGGCAACCCTAGTTTATACTTTTCCACAATTGGCACTGGGTTTTATCATATTCTTAAATACACGGCCACTTTTGATTAACCTTATGATATCTTACATTATCTATATTTCTTGCTTACCTGTAATGCATTTTCATCTGTTGCAATGATTAAAGAATGTATGTCTTATCTGCTCTTACCCTATTCAAAATAGGGCTGTGGGTGTGGGTTGTGGGCTGTGAGTGGCGCAAGTGGTTAAGACACTGTGCCTGTTAACCAGTTCAAGACCCAGGTCCCCACAAGACAGAGTGAGCTCCTGTCCTTAGCCCAGCTCTGCAACACAGCTGGAACCAATCATATTGGCTCTGCCGTTCCATTGGACTATTTCAGTGGCTTGGAGAGGGGGGGATTGGCTGCTTGGGTAACAGTCTATCCTTCATATCAATCTACCCAGGCCATCGTGATCTGGAGAGGACACTCAGAGCACGATACCATAGTCTTTCAAGACTGATGGATGCCAATATCTATCTATTCAAAATCTAATAAATGACCTATTAGCAACCAGCAGAATTGTACATACATAAATGATGCGCATAAACCTGTTGTTAATTTAGGTTATTAGGACATAGAACCTGTTGTTAATTTATTTGAATCCCACCACTGGACTTGATTCAAGTCTTGCCACAGTGCCAAGTTTCTATCCCTGTTCAGAACAGATCATCTGCCTCTCCGAGTTTGGAGTTCTGGAAGTTTGGAATGTACTGTGGCACACCATTTATGACTCCCTACTACTGACATGGAGCTGTTAATTAGCTTTTGTTGAACAATTGCTTAATCATCTTTGTGGCACTGGACACTGCCTGATACCACAGCTCCACCTGCCTTAATTCTTTGGAGAAAAGAAAACATACTTCTTGAATGGTTTTCTCAATCCTGGAAGTGCTGGAGTTCCTGTTTTGTTGAAAGGGATTACACAAACGGAGGAGCCCTAAATCTGCCATTCCATATGCCCGTCATCATCTACTACTGACATTAGTCACCTCACCATGGTTGAAGTGGCTATGGCAATAATAATATCATCTATCTCACATTTGATCATTTTATCCACAAGGATATTTGTCAAATGATTTGCTGAAATCTTGGTACACTTTTTCCATGGTGTTCCCAAATGAGTAACAGAATTTCTGATCCTCACCTTATGTGACGTAGAGGGATAATTTAACATGAGGAACCATTTTCAGAGGTAATCTCTGTAGTTCCACCTTGTGCTACCTTGTCTCTCATTGGAGTCTGGTTCTTCAGTGTTGTGTGTTGTTAATTGTGAATTGGTCATCTTATCCAGTGGCAGGGTTGTCTTTCCCTTACAAATTATACAGTGTTGTACATGAAGATGAATAAGGCATTTCTGACAATAGATCCTAACTGGCAGTACTGGCATGAAGAAGTTGCATGTTTGTCATTTAGAAAGGCTATAAGATTGATTCACCCTGACGTTTTTATTTTCTAGCCTTCTGTGTAACTATGATTTTTTTTAAATGTTGCTTGCCAAGTGAAATTGCACCAGAGGGTACAAACTATCTTGTAGAGTTTTCCACAGGCTCACACAAAATTTCTGTCAGCCTTGCTAAAATCAAATAAACAGTCAAGGTGGAAAGGCTTCTAACATGATGTGTGATGTATTTATGTAATAATTCATTGCCTCATGTCTCCTTATGTAGCAAGACTATTCAAAAGCTGATGTCCATAATTTTTGAAATTTTGGAAGAGGGTGGGATAGATGACTTTAAATGTTGTAAGCACAAAAGTGAATGACTTGTACCGACAGTTCTTTTGAGTAGAATTATGTCTTACTAAGAGTGTGTGTTTTGCTGAATCATTGTGTTTTTAAGATAGGAAAATAAAGCCAGACAGTGCTATTTTATAAAACAGATTTTATTTCCAAACCCTGTTTGGGATCTTGAACACAACTAAAACGGGATGTTAAAAAAATAATAATGTGAAACAAGAACATGTAAAACATGTATAATAAAGCTTTGTCTATCCTACTCTAGGAATAGGTTTTGGCAGTATTATGCAGATGTTTACTTTCCATATGTTTCCCAGCTATTAGTTTTGCTTCATAGCCTTGCCAGATATATTACAATATATACATCTTTTTGGGCAGAGTCCTGTGGTCTAACTTTTTGTCTGAAAATCTAAGCCAATCCTAAAAAGGGTTAGGTAACTGCTACCACACTTATGCTAAAGGTTAAAATTGAGAAGAAAAAGCTAAAACTCAATCTAAAAATAAGAACTAATAATAAAACCAGAACTGATGCTAAAGCCAAAGAAAAAAACTTTAATCTAAAAACTGAATCCTAAAAGTTCTAAAGCTTACCTTGAACTAAAATCAAATCAAGATTAGAAAGATACTTCAACAAATTATTTATATTTGATTTTGTTTCAAAGTGAATGAGGTTGACTCCTAAATAATGGGCACAATCCAGAGTAACTATGGGAACACATAAGAGACATTACGAGAACCCATAGTTACTGCACCACCTAATGAAAACCTATGGGAAATTTTTAATGCAATCCAAAGTAACTTGTTTTTACTCCGGAGCACGGACTCCCCGTAGTTACTCTGGATTTCACCCTATGTCTCTTTAACAATTAATGGCTTAGAAACAGTCTGCTTACCTTGGTAAAGTGGCAGGCAGTAAATCTTCAGGTTTCAGTCTAGGACCCCCTCGGCTGAAAGGGCTCCTCCCTTCCCAGGGATTCACTCTGGGTGATAATTGCCTCCCATTTCCTAGTGAAAAAGAACAGCCTGAAACAGAGTTATTTTAAACCAGGGATAAGGAAATTGATTCATTGAGTCCCTGACTAATGAATCCTAATTCATTGATTCATTAGTTACCATGGTAAATATTTGCTTTTATATAACACAAAAATAGCATTCACAGGGATTCCTGGAACCAAACCTTGCAAAATGGGAGTCTTAAACTGTATATGGTAATGGACAGTTTTAGACAACGCCTCAATGTGTTCAAAATTCACTTTAAGTTCTGGTATTACTGAATGTTCTGCACTGGCTGATTTATCTGTTTTAGATGACTTTAGTCTTTCATTTTTCTTTACACAGCTCTGTACACTCCTTTTTTTTAATGCAAATATACTCCGTCCCCCAGCAACTTGGGATTTGGTATTTTGTGAACATGTTTGTGAACATGTTTGTGAACATGTTTGTGAACATTGTCAAACATAGCTTGCTGTTGTGCTATATTTTGCTCTTATTTCCTTCTGTGATTTGCCCTCATTATATTCTTTTATAATAAGGAAATTTGGTGTGATTTTATATTTTTTTTAAACAAATATTCTGTGTCTTTCCTCTATTATCAGAGAGTTAATTATGCTTGCCTATAAAACTTGCTCAAAGATGAGTAATGATTTGAAATGCAATTGCAAAATAGGAATGCACTCCAGATGGCATACAAGATAAAAAAAGCAGTCTTCTGAGGCTTGAGGTAGATGCATGTGGTTTTCCTGCAGTTCAGACCATTTCCAGATGTAACAGAGGAGTAATTAATTTGATTTTGGAGAGGTGTTAAATTTTTTTTGCCCCTTCTTCTTTACCTATGCCACTTTTGGAATTACAGGCCAGGTGATTATAGGTAGTGGTCTGGATCCATCCTGCACAATGTAATTTGCCTACCCCTGCTCTTGAACATGAACTTCAAAAACTAAGCTTTGGAATTCTGACCTTATTATTTTTTAAGGTTGGGTGTAGTTGTTACTTAACTTGGTGCTCAGTAATACTAAGAATTACTATAACTATATTGCTATCACTGAGAGAGTCCAAAGTAGCATTCTAGTATAATGTAAGAGGCTTGAAATGGAGCCATGACTGGATATGATATAGTACGTGGTGCAGAATACAAAAGACACAGCAATTGCCTTAATTCTGCTATTAAAAAGATTGAGAAAGGAGGATGGCAGCGCTGTCATGAGGTAAATAGCCGTGCACCATGTTGCTGCAACTGTTGCACTTCAAGTCTGCTCAAGGTAACAACCACAGTAGGCCATAGATTGAGGCTGCCTGTTTGTTCTGTCTTGTTCCAGTTGCTGTTTATGATGTGCACAGTGTGACATGGAGAATATTTTTAGGAGCTGATGAAGGTGAACTGAGTGGAGATGATAACAAGGAGGCAAATATAGCTATGCCCAGTGATGGGATTCAAAGAAATTAAGAACCAGTTCTCTGTCCATCTGGCAGCCACTTTTCAATGGCTATTTTTAAATTTTATATGTCCTATCTCTCGTTAACAACCGGTTCTATAGAGTAGGTACGAACCTGCTGGAGCCCATCACTGGCTATGCCCCTGTGGTGGGGGAGGGCAGTGCAAATATAGTGAAATTTTCAGGTGTATCAGCAAACTGGTCAGAGGTGGGGAGGAGGAAAAGTGCTTGTGTGAGGTAGCATCTATGAAGTGAGATGGATTTGGGAGCATGATCAAAGGGCACTGTATGCTGCTAGGATGGCTTTGGATGTTTCTAGACTAGGTCAGGAAACTTTACTATCTTAGAGGGCCATATTTTTTATGTACAGGTTGAGCCTACTTATCCACAGATTTTGCATCCATGAGTTTGGATCAACAGGGGTTCCCTGGAACCCCATTAAGTCCATTTATCACTTACGCTGTGCCCCAATAGAATCATGAACTTTGGGAAGCTTTTTCCTTCCATGATGTGGGCACCCATAGAATCAATTTTAAGAAATTTCACCTATGACAGTGAAAAAGGGTAAACATGTTTTCACCCCTATACTTAACATAGAATAGAATAATCCTTTATTGTCATTGTTTCATGTACAGTGGTCCCTCACTTAACAAGCGCCTTGCTCAACAAGTGTTTCACATAACAAGCAAAATTTTTCAAGAAATTTTGCTTCACGTAACGAGTTCTGCTTCACTTAACAACCAAGCACACTATGGGCACACGTGCTATGCATCCCTGACACTCCACAAGAGGCTCTTTATAAGGGCTGCCAGCCAGCGCTGCTGCCTCTAACTGCCCCCAACTGCCCCTAACTGCCCACAAGTGCCCCACCGACCACCTTGAACCTCCAGCAGCAGCCCGGGTAAGCCTCCCAGGAAAGCGTCTTTGATTGCAGCCTCCTAACCATGTCTACCCAGAAGTAAGCCCCATTGAGTTAAATGGGGCTTACTCCCAGGAAAGTGTCTTTAGGATTGCAGTCTAAGTAGACTTTATAGGATCAATTCAAATCAACGAATTCAATTCCAGTGTTTTGTCATCATTTTTACATCCAGTTAATATGAATATTTTGGGGGTTGTGGAACCAATTGTCTGAGTTTCCATTATTTCCTATGGAAAAATCTGCTTCACTTAAAGAATGTTTCACTTAAAGAGCATGCCTCCAGAACAGATTAAGCTCTTTGTATGAGACACCACTGTACTTGTTCATTACACAATGAAATTTGGTGCAATCCAGAGAGACTGATCTGCATCAGCCCCACACCTGAATCTAGAAGCATGAAATTTGGTGAGCATATGCCTTCTGTGATGTTAGAACGCTCCAAGAACCAATTTGGTGCCCACTGCCCAGTGATACTCAATGCCTGGTGGTGCCTGGTGCCTAGTAGGGATGCCTGGTTCCCACTGGTGCACAGTGCCCAATGGGGCCCAGTGCTCCCTGGTTTCTAGTGGTGTCCATAGCCCTGTGCACAGTAGAGAGGCAGCCAGCAATTAATGCAGAGCAACCCATGCCTTTGCCTGGCTCAGTTGAAGAATGGAAAGACTGCTTGCATGACTATGTCTCTACAACAGTAAAAAAGCAGTTTTTTCAAAACGGTGATTTTAAAGGGATGCATTTCCCTCTACTGTAGGGATCACCACATCCCTTCTCATTTGTAGTGACAAAGTCCCTTCTCTTTTGTGTTGAGTCAAATCTATGTATAAAAAAACTGGTTGGACCTCAATTCTTGTGGTATTGATTAAAGTAAACTTAAGACTAATACAGCTTATTCACTGACTTGATGCTCAGAATTTAAAGGATAGGCATAGAAATATTTAGTTCCCCTTCTTAATGATTGGAGGCATATGTACAGAAGTGAAGATCTTGTAGATAATTCTGTTATTAAAGTAAACAACCACTGTCTAGACATATTTCCAGTGAAGGGATAAAGAGTTCTTATTTCAAATATCACTGAGCCATGAGCTGTGAAAACAAAGTTATGCATAACTTGTTCCTCAAGATTCTTGCTTTAAGGTTTTTATTGAATCTGAAGTTCAGTATTTAGTGCCAATAAAATGTGTCATTTTGAAAGTTTTAAACGGTTTGTGTTGTACTGTTCTAAGTTAATTATAAATGTCTTCTCTTTGTTATCTATGGTTGAAAACCACACACTGATTTTCTAATTATCAAATTGCTCATTGCTGTAATGTGTTCTGTTGAGCATACTTGCCAAATATTTATTTACTAGTGCTCTTGCTTTGTTCATTTGCAAACCTTCTGGAACCTTCTGGAACAAGAAATTTTTATTTCTTTGTCAATTGCAATAAAATCTGAACATATTTTCTCCAGATTAATGTATTTTTTTTTAATTGAAAGCCTGATACAAAATAGTATTTTTCGCCAGTTTATTTACATCAGTTTTTGAAGTCATAAAGACAAGAAATTGATTCTATAATGAGCTAAGTGCTGAATCATATCCAGTTTTTTATACTGGTGCAGTTGTAACTAGTGGGGTGTGTGCCACATTCTGTGCTGGAGGGCAGCCACTTGGGACTTTTAAAGGTATGGAAACATGTGTCTTCTTACTACAGGGCTTGCTGGAGCTGGAAAGTTGGATAGGATTGGTCCTATGGCTGCAGTTCTACACACACCTTGGATGTACAGGTTGACACTGATTATCTGTGGATTATTTGGACGTCAATTGCAGTAAGCCAACAAGAGAAGAGATAAAGAGCACCATTATACAGTTAAAGAATGGAATGGCAACTGGACCAGATACCATTCCAGCAGAAGTAGTCAAGGTTGATATATAGACTACTATACTATATTCTATAAGCACTGTTGTGTTGCAGGTGGTTAAGACACTGTGCCTGATAACAGGCAAGCCAGGGTTCGAGACCCAGGTCCTACAAGATGGAGTGAGCTCCCATCCTTAGCCCAGTTCCTGCCACCCTAGTTGTTCAAAAGGATAGAAATATAAATAGATAAATTGCAGTTATCCTCCAGGCCCATCAGGAATTTAATGGAGCTTCCGTGCTTGGCTGAGTTTGTCTCCCAACAAATGTCTGGATAGTTAAAGTCCCCCATTACAACTACCTCATGTTTCCTTGCAACGTCTGCCAGTTGCTTCAAAAATAATCATCCACTTCTTCTCCTTGGCCTAATAGTCTGTGGTAGATGCCCACCACAATGTTTTGTTTTTTGTTTTTCTCCCTAACCTTTACCCAAACACTAAAAGCAGGCCTCCGTCAGTCTTGGAAGACTATGGTATCGTGCTCGGCGCTGCATATGCTGCATGCGAAGCACAAAAGCCTGGGTTAGATTGTTATGGAGGATATGCACGCCACTAATTCAGTGGCGTGAAGAAGGGGGATTTGATGCTTGTTACCCCCTCTTCATGCCACTGAATTAGTCCAATGGAAAGGCAGAGCCAATACGATTGGATCCAGCTGGCGTTGCAGAGTTGGGCTAAGGACAGGAGCTCACCCTGTCTTGTGGGGCCAACCCGGGTCTCGAACCCTGGCCTGTTGGTTAACAGGCACAGTGTCTTAGCCACTTGCGCCAACATACTCCACAGGGATATCCAGACCAGTTTTCAGAGCAGGTACATACGTTCTTGTCATACAATGCTGCTCTGTCTCCTCTTTTACCACTTCTGTTCCTCCTGAACAGCCAATAGCTTTCCATTTGTGCGTTCCATTCACGGGAGTCATCCCACCAAGTTTCTGTTACTCATATCAAGTCAAATTTCCCTTCACTTGCTAGAAGTTCAAGCTCATCTTATTTATTTCCCAGGCCCTGTGCAGTTGTGTAAATGCAATGTAATCCCTAGTATGCTGGAAAGGCCAGGCTGAGAGGAATCCAAGGACACCAGAGTGGTCCTGATTCAATGATCGCAGCCTCCAAACTCACCCCAGAAAGAGCCACCTGATAATTGCATTGTTTTCTATGGGAACTGAAAGGGAGCCATATTGCGCCTTTGCTCACAAATAGGTGAACTTGTCTTAAGTATTTGGAATGGGCAGGCTAAGAGGAATCTGCTCCTGATCCAATGAATGCAGGATCCATCAGGCACCCCACTAGGATGCCCTTCCTCCAAGGTCCACTACATTAAACCTTTTTGAAAGTGAAACTTCGTTTTTACTTGTGGGTAAGCAAGCATGCCTGCTTGGATGTCCTATATTCTGGAAGGCCTTGTCCTATTTTTTTGGTTATGGCATATGGTCACCCACCCTGGAGTAATGGGATTATCCTGGAAACAGCTGGAGGTGAAGGAACAGGACAGAGATGAATGGATGACTCTGGTAGGCAGCCTATGCCCCAGTTAAGGGGTTATAGGTGGAGAGAGATTTGAATCTGTAGGTTTTGGATTGTGCTGCTTTTTGAATCTGTGGACTATGGGGCCACCTGAATCCAATTAGAGATGTGTTCTGGTTGGATCAACCAGTAATTCTGAGGGCATTACTAACCTGAAATTCTCATTGAACTCAGAGCACTTTCTTCTGAGTAGACATGCTGTAAATAGCAATGGGCTGTAAATTTTCCTGTCTGATGCTGCAATCTTATCCAGACTTACATGGGAGTAATATCCTTTGACTGTAATGGAACTTACTTCTAAGTAGACATACACAGACATACATAGGATTAGGTTCTTAAACTGCAATCCTAATTTCCAGTTTGGCCAGCCTAAGCACCGAGATAAATTGTGTCACAAGGTGCTGTAAGACACTTTTGTGCCTCTCCTGCGAAAGGTTTAGGCCACTGCACTCTGTGCGCTTGCCTCCCTACTTCATAATAGGAATGGGAAGACCGATGAGTTGTGCTGGCCTAGGTTAGGATTCCACCCTTAGTTGCTTTGGTCATTTAATGCTTTGATGGAAAAAATTTAAGAAAGGAATACTGCAGTGCTGGTTTTAAATATCTGAACACCTGAAAAGAAAAATCAAAATGACATTCCATAACATCCCCAATTTGGATTATATTTCCCTTTTTCTTTTCTCCTATACTATGATGAAAGTAAGTGCTTGTAAATGACAATACAATTACAAAAGTAAATTACGATACAATTATAGTAAGTGTGGTTTTGACATCTATTTAGAGAGATGGAAACACAAAAAGTGATTTAAACATCCCTTGTGGAAACAACCTGAAATGCCATATTAGTTTTGCATTTTTTGTCCCATGTCCCAGATTTTTAAATTTTTTTCTTCCTTTTAACATAATACTCTTATACATTTTCACATTCCTTTTCTGAATCCAAAAAACAAATTTAAAAAACTGGTCTTGGTGCCAATCTTTCCATCCAGCTTTTAGAGTTCCTTTCTGACTGTGTGCCATTGTCCTGGGGACAAGAGTTTTGCTGGAGTAGATTCAGGATCTGATTATGTAATATTAGGTCTTTGGCTTGCAGCATTTTATATCTTGAAATAACTGATTAGTGATCTTGGAACTCTTTAATTAAAAATGTAAGCCATTTAAGTAAATACCTCAAGAAAATACAGGATGCATTCCTCATGGTAAAATGCAAGGGCTCTCCATTTTGCAAAAATAAACTTTCTTTAAAAAAAAAATTCCCCGCCACCTTACACACCATTTTGTAATGAACCTCAGTGTGGAGTCAGATGTGGTCTGAGGCTATAAAAATGATTCTCCTATGCATCTGAGCTTCTGTAAAAAACATTGCTTATTATGCTTCTGTTCAGGAGTGTGATTATGAGAGCTTATTGCTTCTTTCTGCTGCCATAGCTCTGCCTGCAGTACAGATGCTCCTGGAATTCTGCCTGCAGCTACTACTGCACTGTCACCAGTCCAAGTTTTTGATTGCTGCAGCAACTGTAAATACAGTACACTCTACACTGTAAATGCACACTTGAACACTGTGGATATGATCCTGGAAAACAGAACTGTGTGAAATAGTTCTATAGGAGGCAATGAGTGATATTATTGCATTGTTCTAATGTAGATACATTCACAGTCCTGTATTCAGCATCGCAGACTAGTTTATGCTGATGTTAACAATAACAACACAGATAATATACTGCCTTTCTGGTTATTGTATTGCTACTTTGACTTTATTCAAGTTCACAAAAGTAGACACTTTCTAAACCCCAAAGGGATCCCCCCCCCCTACATGGCAATGATGGAAGGTGAGCCAGAAAGATGAGCCAGGTTGCAGCTGTTCCTTGTGAATTACTTTTAGGATAGGTTGTGTTGCATGCCATTTTTCACTCCCAAAGTATTTCTTGGTAACAATCGAAGAGCTCAATGTACCCAGAAAATATTCCTCTGATACTTCATGTAGCCAGAATATGCAGCTTTTGGTTAACTGAGATCATGGTGTATAAAGCTATTATCTCCTGTGCCAAATTTCTGAATAGTTTTGTGGTCTTTCTTTCTTTCTTTCTTTCTTTCTTTCTTTCTTTCTTTCTTTCTTTCTTTCTTTCTTTCTTTCTTTCTTTCTTTCTTTCTTTCTTTCTTTCTTTCTTTCTGTCTTTCTGTCTTTCTGTCTTTCTGTCTTTCTTTCTTTCTTTCTTTCTTTCTTTCTTTCTTTCTTTCTTTCTTTCCCTCCCCCTAATTCTGGACAGTAAGAATAACATTGGGAACAAATACTGCCAGTGGTTTTACTCTGTGTTAAACAGCTGCCATGTTTGGTGCACAGGATGTTTGTGCATATGCAGTTATACATAGTCATTCAGTTGAAACTGGCAGCAAGGTAAGATTTGGCTGGTAAAAAAATTGCAATAGTGAGTAGCAGGATTAGTAAATCCTGATTTGCTCCATGAACTGTTTTGAAAAGAGACCCATGCTGACCACATTCAGTGTTGTTCAAAGTGGTAAACATACAGTGCAAGGAAAAAGTGACAACAGATGACTTCCTGACTTGTCAAGCAGTAATAGATCTCAGCACTCTCATCCTTCTTGAAGTAACTTAATTCCATCTGGCTCCTCTCCCAGTCCAGGAATGAGCGTGAAAGCAAAGTCTTGACCTTCATTACTCCAGCTCAGAAACCCCCCAGATATTTTTCATATATATCTGTTGTGTTTCTGTAGGATATGAACAGGAAATCAAAACTGTAACAGCTTGTAAAGCCTCAGTATGGGGAAGGAAGACTTGTTTCAAAGCCAGACAGTTTGATGGCATGGCAACGATACAAAATGTTAGTGTCTTAATACAATGTCAGTTTATGGAATAACTTTCTTTGTTCCTACTTTTGTTCTGGTAAATTAGCTGATATGCAGAAAAGTTTAGTTTAATTATGATAGTTCTTTTTGTACAGAACAGTGAGTACAACCAAACATCTAATTTCTGCCAAAGTATGTAGGCAGCACCATGAGAAATCTATGGGACAATAGGCACAATCCAGAGTAAATACGTGGAGTCCCTGCTCTGGTGTAAGAACAATTTGCTCTGGATTGCAATATGAATTTCCCATAGGTTTTCACTTTGTGGTGCAGTAACTATAGGTACATGTAATGTTTCTTATGTGCTCCCGTAGTTACTCTGGATTGCAGGCTAAGGCTGCAATCCTAAAGATACTTTCCTGTGAATAAGAGCCATTGAACACAATGGAGCTTATGTTTGAGTAGACATGGTTAAGATTGTGCTCTAAGGCTGCAGTCCTAAGAGTACTTTGTTAGGAGTAAAAGCCCCATTGAACTCAATGGAACTTACTTCTGAGTAGACACAAATTGGGTTGCATTGTAATTTGATACACTAGCTTATATACGATCAAATAGTTCACAGATAGCTACCAGTCTCATTTTATTGTTTTCTTTTTATAGTGTTGGTTTCTGACTGCAAATCTGACTGACTTCATAAGCAAAGTTTATGAAAATAAGTAAAAGATTTATAATCTCATTCTCTGTTCACAGTATAGACATACTGTACAATCAAAAAAGCAATTTCTTGTTTGTCAGTCTGAATTGCAAAGTGAATGTATATGGTCGGAAGATAGGATGTTACGTTGTATACTGCATGTTTCCATATATGGTGTTCATTTATTGATTTTATAACCTGCATGATACATGTTTAACTGTATTTTAAAACATTTATATCCTGCTTTCTCTTTTGCCACAAAAAGGGAGGACCAAGATAAGAATAAAATCTTGGATGCATTAAGATGTGGATCAAGTTTTTAAAGTGTTAAACAAAAATGGCACATTTCCTATCCTCTCTTAGTGATGAATCATATTTTAATTATGATTTTGATTTTCATATCTGAACCTAGACATAACAATCCTAAAGAGATGCAATCAAAATCCGAAAGCTTGATGGAAGATTTCCACTGTGGCCATCCAGTGTGTTTGGAGACAGTAGTCATGCTAATGGGAGGGAGTTCCTTGGTGCCAAGAAGGTCTTCTGTGTCTAGTCTTCATAGTTACTGTCTATATTTGAGGCATAAAAATTTGGAATACTTTAATGTCAGCTATTTCTTTTGACAGCATTTGATTGCAGTATCATTTCCAGATAACATTGCTATCAGATTGTTGCTTTTTACTGTTCTGTTTTACTGTTCTTTCTGTTAGTCTTCTTTGCGTTGTGGTTTGTGGCAATTGTATAGTGATGCCCTGTAAGATGAACATAATTTGTTATGGAAGCATGTTTGTCTAAAAAAGCATTCTTTATACAAAGCGGATTTTTCCATAGGAAATAGTGGAAACTCAGATAATTGGTTCCACAACCGAAAAATATTCATATAAAAATATTAACTGTATGTAAAAATGATGGCAAAACACTGTAATTGAATGAAAACACCACTATCCATGAAAATACCACAGATATGTACTGTGCCTGCACAAAAGTTCAGAATAAGCCACTAGTAATCTTAGCAGCCTCAGGCTACTATCCTAGTCCCAAGTTAGGCTGGTACAAGTCCCATGCTGGCCTGGAGAAGTGTTGTAGGGCACTTCTGTGTTAGGTCAATGCAGACATGCACTAGCCTCTCTACACCAGTGGGGAATGGAGAGATGGGTGAGTTGTGCTGGTCTAAATAGTGCCATGAATGACTCAAATAATAGAATCAGACAGTTCAAACCTAACTTCCAGTTAGGCCAGCACAATAGCATGAG
This sequence comes from Cryptoblepharus egeriae, assembly GCA_030015325.1. NCBI lineage: Eukaryota > Metazoa > Chordata > Lepidosauria > Squamata > Scincidae > Cryptoblepharus > Cryptoblepharus egeriae. Next base: position 169,598,023 of record JAREYC010000002.1, read on the forward strand.
TCTGGTGGTGTCACAAAAGTGCTGTAAGGCACTTCTGGACCATTCCATAGTGGGGAGTTAGGCCAGTGCACAGACATGTGCCAGCCTTCCCACACTGAATTGGTTAGGATTGCACCCATAGAGTCAAGCAGGCCTCCATCAGTCTTGAAAGACTGTGGTATTATGCTCGGCACTGCATACGCTGCATGCAAAGCACAAAAGCCTGGGTTAGATTGTTATGGAGGATAAGCTGTTACCCAAGCAGCAAATCCTCCCTCTCCACGCCACTGAATTAGTCCAATGGAAAGGCAGAGCCAATGCGATTGGATCCAGCTGGCGTCGCAGAGCTGGGCTAAGGACAGGAGCTCACCCTGTCTTGTGGGGCCAACCTGGGTCTCGAACCCTGGCCTGCTGGTTAACAGGCACAGCGTCTTAACCACTTGCACCACCAAGGGACCTAATAGGTCAATGTAAATAATATCATTTGAAGAGTACATATTTCTCTATTTAAAATAGCACCCACAAGCTGAAAAAGGTTGATAGATATAAAAACTTGTTTTTGCTTTCCTGGTGTTTTCTAACAAACTCTCTGAAGTATTTTCTTTATATTCTCTGCAGGTGATGGGGTATGTGTGTTTAAATGCTCGGTTAACAAAGATACTGAGTACTGTCGTGTGGGGAAAGAATCTGTTTTGATCACACTTGGATATAGCAGTGCCTTACTCCAGTTCAGGTCACATTCAGGTATGTAACTGGCCCTTCAGCCATGCATTGATACACATACATTGATGCATGGTGTGCATGCTTTGATCCACTAAATTAGCAATATACCTTATTCTTATTCTTACTCTTGTATCTATTTGTATCTTATTCTTGTAACCATTTGTATCTTATTCTTATACTCTCTTTTTATTGTATCAAATTCAAATATTTATGTCAGTAGGCCAGAGAATAGATACAAATGAGAACAGATAAAAAGGTTATTGGAAATCTCATATTTATTTAGAAGCCTGGCATCTTTTAGTATATGCACTGGAGAGACTTCGGGCACTATCCAGAAATACACTTGGGCAACCTATCTATCACTGGGCTGACCCAACTGCAAGATGGGCCATCCTAGTTATTCTGAAAAAAAGCTTAGGCAACATAGGCTGCCCCAAGACAGGTGGACCTGGGCTGTCCTAGCTGGGGCAGCCTAGGCAGTTCAGGAGAGGCATGTTGAGGGCATGTTTAGCATTGCCTGGGCAGAGCAGTCACTCTGTATCCAGAGCCTGTTTCTAGGGCAGAAATGGTGTTATTGTTATGAAGTGCTTATATCTTCAAGTGATAAGAAATTTTTCTTATTTTGGCCTGCCTACTAAACTGAATACTGTCATTACTCATCTGCATGACTGACCAGAGCCTTCATAGATCTGCTTTTTTCCTTTCTGCCTAGGACAGAAAAGAAAAAGGTTAGGAAGGTGTCAAGGACTTGGCAAGTCACAATAAATGATTGGTGGGTATGCTTAGCTTTCCACATTACAAGTTGGGCATTCCTGATTGTAAAAGAATGAAATAGGGTAGCACAGAATTAATTGCTTGTATTTTTGAGTTAATTTGGTCTTAAGTGCTGACATGGCATCTCAAATTTTTTTTACAGTGAAGCAAACCTGTCAATTACAGTGAGAATTATATCGTTGCAGTATATGTGGCTTGAAAATTACATTGATTTGCATTTAGATTTCCAGACTACCAAATTTCCAGTCTGTGTTTGTGCAGAGGGCTGCTATTCACTGCTGTCCAGTTTTCAGCGTTTAGATAGTAGTAAATCTTGGGCGATACTCTCTTTTTCCTGTGGAACATGTGCGAAGCACCTGAATATTACGTAGACTGTAAAATCAATTGTTGGTGTCTCTGGTAAGGTAACGGTCTTTTGCAAACAATGGTTATCTATTTGAAACAACTCAACCTGTGAATGTGTTGCTTTTCAGCTTTCAGTCAATTCTTTACTCAAAAATGAGATAATTTTCTCTCACTGGCTTTAGAAAAGTTAATTTTATTCTCATTTTGCATTGCATGTGCAAGTTTTCAATTTGTGCAACTTGGGAACATTGGCTCTAAAAAAATATAAATGTTCAAATAGGGAACTGTGAACTTTCATTAATTTTGTACCCAGTCATTTCTGAGGATTGCTATTGCTTATTGCTTAACTTGTTTTAACAAACATTTTGAGTGCAGAAAAGCAAAATTTATAGGGTTAATTATTTAATTTGAGAGCATCCACAGTTTTCCATAGTAGATGCTACCCATACTGGTGAATTTTAAGAATTCTTAATTCTCAAGAATTTTATATCACATTTAGCAGAGAATACAAAACAACTCAATAGTAGTTCAGTTGCCTGATTCTTACAACTTAACATATATGTTGTTTGCCATCGTAAAATACAATAGTTTGTATAATATTGGTAGCTGTACATAATAAACCATTTCCTCCAAGTTTCCTAGAATAGCCTGCTGGGCCTTTCAGTTCCCTGCCTTTCATGCTTCAGAATTGAATTGTAATAGCTGTAGCTTCATTATTTCCGTTTCAGAATATAGTATGTTTTCAAATACATTGAAGAACTGCAGGAATCGGAAGAAGGAGAATTCCGTTTTCAATCAGAGAACAGAAGAATCCTCTGCGGCTCAGTATTTTCAGGTACAGTTTCACAGAATCAAAGTTCTGGGAGAGATAAATTTATTATTATTTGGATCTATTACATTTTCTCATCAGACCTCTTGAAAATGTTGATGTGGGCATTTGCCACTAATATATGGGCATTTGCTACTTTAGTTGTACTGCATGAAGTGTCACAGGCAAAAGGCAACAGACACATGTTAATACAATTTTCTTGTGTTTTTCCTCTCATTTCCTTATAGTTTTATGGCTGCTTATCTCAACAACAGAATATGATGCAGGATTTTGTGAGGACAGCCACATATCACCGGGCAATATTACAGAATCATATAGATTTTAAAGATAAGGTAAGCTCTTTCAGAGGTCTGGAAACCTCATTCAAAATATATTTGTGCCAGCCCTGCAGTCTTAGTCATAGTCACAGATAGCATAATTGTAAGTCAGAAAATTCATTCATCCATCCTACTACTATCTACTGGGGCCAGACCATCCATGAGGGCCAAAATGAAGCAGTTTCACCAGAGGGATATACCCCCATATAGGAAATATACCATTTGGCACAGTTTTGGCTCAAAATTAAGGACTCTTGGTGATAAATATTTGGCAGTCTTTTGCAAAGTTGCTTCTTCCTCTTCTTTCCCCACCCCTCTCCCCCGTTTCACCAGTTCTGCTATCCTGGCAGTGGTAGCAAAAGTGCTTTCTGTGGTTGCTAGGATAAATATTTTCTTTTGATTTTTCCAACCCAAAAAAGTGTCAAAGATATAATTGTGAATTGACTTCCTGGAATCTACAGCTAGGGTGACACAGGCTGGCCCACCTAGGAAACAAATTATATACCTTACATTAAACATGTTTGACAAGAATGTCAATTTCCAGTGCCCTTCACACTGAGTCTGCCACCCTTGCCTTCATCCAGCCCACTGCAGCCCACCCACTGTAGTCCTTTCTTTCCTTACAAAGTGTTAAAGTTTAAGAGATACATTGCTTTTAAAAATGCTTCATGAAGATTGAGTGAGGGAAGGGGTAGCAAAGTGTTCTTTCCATGTATGGCTTTATCTTTCCGATCTTTTGAAAAAGGTCCATCTTTTGATGGAGATGTGCACATACAAGAGGCAGTGGCAAGTCATGGGTGGCATCAGGTTGCAGACCTGATTGGGACATCCTTGGGGCGACAATGCTGGATGGGCCATTTTGGGTTCATTGTATTGTTTTACTGTTCCTCATCAATGGCTGCATTTTGTTGAAGTCAGAAAAGTATGCTTTATATTGGCTATATAAATCATTACATTTATGCATCTTTAATGGGAAAGAGTTTCAGAGTTCAAGAGCCCACAGCACAGTAATAAAGGACATCCACTGCATACATAAATTTCCAAGTTTGTTTTCCAGCACTACATTTTAAAGAATCTTGAGTTAGAAGGCCTGAGAAGCTCTTTTTAAGGAGACTTTGGGCCCAATCCTCACTAACTCTTCAACACCGATGCAACCCCTTGGTAGAAGAATAAGCATGCATCTTGAAAAGGTCTCTATGACTACCACTCTACCTTAGGATGGAGCACATGGTTTTATAAGCATGGAGTGCACGACCCCATTAGCACAGCTGTCATCAGTGTAGTAAAGTGGATAACACTGCACCCCTAATAGATCTCTTGTCATAGTGAACAATGCTTGGCTAGATATATAACCTAACAATGAGGCTTCATATATAAAACTACAATGCAAGTATAATTGTTAACTGTATTTATATACTGCTTTTCAACAAAGTCGACAAAGCAGTGTATAGGCTAGATCAAATACGGGTAATTAAATTGCTCCCTGTACAAAAGGGCTCAGAATCTTTAAAAAAATAAAAAATAGAGTAGGAGCAGTCTCTAGAAAAGACACAATGCTGGTTAAATAGGGGCAGTTACAGTCCCCCAGTTAAATATATGAGGATCACCACTTGAAAAGTCCCTGTGTGCCGCTAGCAGGGCTAGTCTATATTGAGCACACAGAAGCCTATCAACCCTGTAATTAAATATGAAATTGCCCTTATTATTTACTCTCACCTATGTTTTTAAGACAACACAACTCTCTTTTGTATGGGGCATCTCTCTTTTAGGCATTAAATGTGGACCAGTAACTACCTCTAACTGTAATTGAAACAGGCACTTTGACAGCTTGCCACAGATGAAATAAAGATCTCAGTTCAGTTCTGTGCTAGGAATTAAAATAAGCTTGGACACAATTTGGCTGAAAGGATTCATTTCAGGCTATGTTCAATTAGCAGTGCCGTGTTTTTAACCTTTAGTATTCACAATGTATATGTACCAAAATCAGAATGATTACAGTGGGAACAGTAGTCGCAACAGGACTGTCACGTAACATGGCTGTTTACATTAGACTGATTTCTGTAGCAAGTACATTACAAGACTGGTCTGCAATTGCATGGTTTCCTGGGTAACATTAGTTTTCTTAGGCACATGGAGAAATCCTAATATTTCTCAAGGTTGAAATTCAGTACTAATATGTAAAACTTTCAGTTTTGGGGGAAGCATTTTAGTGCTGTCAGTGTAGCAGCATGAGACTCTCCTAATTGATGGTTGTTTAAAGTGTGCTTATACAGTATTCAGTTTTGAGTATTGGCTAAGACAAATGTGTATAAATCTAAAATTTTAAAATCTAAAATATAGTTTTATGCGGCATGCAGAATAGTTGTTATCATTCTCAACTAAGATATTAGCAGCGCAGTTGTAACTACTCGTAACATTTATGACAGCAGAATGTAGGTACCACTTTTGCAAATGGCCATATAGCCGTGTAACACAGTGTGCCACCAATGGCCATTTTGGACCTACCACTGTTAACAGCAGCCGTGTTGGTGGATCACAGTGGCAGCTGGCTTCTTATGGGAGCACAAGTAGGCCAGTGCAGGCAGGGAGCACAAATAGGCCAGCTAGTGGGAAGGGAACAAAGAGTCTAGATGGTGTTGGCAGGAAGCAGGTTGGATAATGGCCAACAGCAACTTGTGCTGGGATCCTGTCCATTTTCCCTCACACTGTTTAGATATTATGCCAGCAAAAGAGCATAGATCTGAGTAGACCCATTGGGAAGCAGAGGCTTACCCCAAAGTAAGGGAATGAAAGTTCTCCTACTTTGAAGAGGCCCTCATGACTTCACTACCCTCCCTACATCACTACAGTAAGCAATGTGTGTCCCATTGGTGTGGCTACACTGGTAACATGGTGAATTAGGATTATGCTTGGGGACTGAAACGCACTACCTGAGAGTAAGCCCCTTTGACTGTGGAACTTACTTTTCAGTACACATTCATACGATTGAGCAGTAACACTGCCTGTGCAGAACAGAAAAGAGCTTGTTTTTTTCTCTTTAACTTGATACATTTGTGAGATTTGTTTTTTTTAACATAAAAATTTTTCACTCAGAAAGAATTCCAAGTTCTCCATATTCATCTTTCTAATACTGGTGCATTGCATTAGGATATTGTAACAGCTATAACCTTGAGTCACAAGGACAAAGAGGCACTATGAAAAGAACTTGAGTCCCAGAGAGCATTTCAATCATCATTACTCTATTTGTCCTTGATCTTTCTTCACACTTGTGTTAGTGTTTATGATCTGTACTACTGCTGCAAGGAAACTGCTCAAGTCTATTGTAAGAGTAAATTTCTAATTATTTGCATGCTTTATAAAAGAAGCATGTCAAGTCATACAATTGTTATAATTTCATTACAATGTATCGTTTGCTTTCCTGTCTCTGTATGTCATGAGAAAGCACATGGAGGAAATCTTTCTCTTCTCCATTGTGTGATATTTTGCTTTGAAAAAGTAGTTAGGACACTTTTATATCATTCCAGTTAGAGTTATATCATTCCTTTTCTATTAAAATGCTTCACACAAGAAACTAAGCATTTGGCAACATCTGTTAGGTGCTTATTGTACTTTCTGAATGCACTGATAACACCAGATATTATATGCAAAACTTTATAAATGACATACATCCCCCTTCTCTTTTGTTTTGAAGGTGGTTTTAGATGTTGGTTGTGGATCAGGAATCCTTTCATTTTTTGCTGTGCAAGCTGGAGCTAGAAAAGTCTATGCTGTTGAAGCTAGCTGTGTGGCAAAATATGCTGAGGTAAGTGCATTGGTCTTAGTCCTGTTATCACATTAGTTTGGCACACTTTGCTGTGTGCCACAAAAACAAGTTATGTATTATTTAGGAGTGTTCTCAGTTTCAGTTATTATCCATGCTTCTATATGTGTTGAGGACCCCTCATCAAGTATTCTGAAATATAGAATATTCTAAAATACAGAACTTTTTAGGTACTGACATGACTCTTATGTATGCATATACAAGATGTATATGCAAGTGTTCCAAAGTACAGAAAAATTCAATGTCTAAAACACTTCTGATCCCAACCATTTTAGACATGCCTAACCAATACACTGTCCTTAGTAGCTTCACAGATTTTTGTGGACAAAACTTAGTTGAAAGCAGTGTCTGCTGAAATCTGTTGGATATTTCCAAGAAAGTGTTTAGGATCAAGGTTTCAGTCTGCAGTCCTGGACGTTTGTCTCATTGTCTGTAAGGGACTGAACTTCTGAGTATAAATGCACAGGATTGGACTCTTAGCTCTTTGTATAAATGTTAAGAAAGAAAAGTTGTGTTAGGCCGAAGGCAGTGGTGGGCTCCAGCCGGTTCGCACCTACTCTATAGAACCTGTTGTTAATGAGAGACAGGACATATAAAGTTTAAAAATAGCCATTTAAAAGTGGCTGCCAGATGGGCATAGAACTGGTTGTTAATTTTTTTGAAGCCCATCACTGGCCGAAGGGAATATATGGAGAGCACTTGAACAAACAGGACATGGGAGAAACTATGCATGAGGAAAAGTTGTCTGCGTAGGAGAGGTCAGCTAATGATGGGATCATTTGAAATAAAAAATTGCTCCATGAGGAATACCAGAATAGTTGGCATATGAGGCTGGGGAAGTTTGGAGGCCTGGGGAAGTTTGTGTTAAGAGATTAAAAAAAAGAGATTTTCTAAAATTCATTGCTCTTCTGGATACCACTGCATTATCCATGCCACCATTGTGAGAGCGTATATCTTACGGGAGAAAATACTAGTCTTAAAAGGAGATTAATCTTAAATTGTTAATTTGTGTATTTCCCTCCCTATTCTGTGACAGCTTCCCTGAGCAGGACTGAAAAATTTCTTTGCAATCTGACACTAAATATTCATGCCATAATGTCTTCTCATTCATGCAAAATCCTGTTTTACCTTTTTTGTGTCAAAAAAGAATCCTTTGAGTCATCATGGATGCAAAAAAGGAGAAAAGCTTGCTTCTGTTAGCTGAAACCTTAGAAATTCAAAGCCTAATGGGAGTAATCTCCATAGCCCTATTCTCTGCATATTCAGTAAAAGGTCTAACCAGAGCCTACGGCTGTACAACTACAGTATATGCACAATCTAAAATCCTAGCTTTTGCAGGATTCCCAATCACATGGAGAGAACATACACACAATATCACATCTTACGTGAAGTGTATTTCTGTAACTGCATATCATGTACATGAAGTAGGCATGGTAGTTGCAGGATTTGAAGGCTTTCTTACAATGGATAAAACCCCTTCACAAATTTCACAAAAATGGGTAAAGCACAAGTATAGTGTAGAAAACCAATTTATTTGCATATATAAATGCAGCTGCTTAACAAATTTGCAGCCCAACCCTATGCATGTGTACACAGACATTAAGTCCTGTGACTGGGTGCTTATTCTCCAACCTCAACTATTATACTGTATTTCCAGAAGTAGCTGTTATATAGATGGTATGCTTTTCTGTTTGTTTGTTCGTTTGTTTGTTCGTTCGTTCATACATACATACATTCCTTTCCTATCTCTGTAGAATCCTATACAGTGCTGGCAAAGTGGCACACTAACTCAATCATAGCCCTTTATAGGGCTTTTATGCCAGGAATGGGGGTTAGGATAAGGTTGCAAAGGCATTCCAAGAATGACACACTAGCCTTTTGTAGCCTTTTTTATAGCCTTTTGTATCTTTAAAATCACCAGTGTGTGGTGGAGGCCTCCTCTGACATCTCTACCCTTTCATGGAACAGAACTGCCCCCTTTCTACCCTCTCCTACAAAATGGTACAAAATGTCCATCTTGGAGGTGACAAAATAGGCCTGGGACTGGGTGATGCAAACCCAAGGGAAGCTTCTGGATGACTCTCACTTTAATAGTGCATCCCACTCTCTTCTTGTAACACACTTTCCCACCAGGCCTTCCCATCTCCAGGCCTTGCATGCTGACATTTTTTAAACTTCTAAGCACTCAGGATGTTTGAAAATCCTGTATCAATTCAACAGTGAGCTCCTGATTTGATTATAGAAGGCCCATTTTAATCAACTGAAGTTAAACCTCCCTCAATCAATAATTACAGCAACAAGTATATACTGTATATTACTGCATATCCTTATTGGGCTTCCTGAAAGCTATAAAGTAGGTGCTTCACAAAATTTTATGTTGTTCCTCTCCTACTCTGAAATATCTCTCCCTGTCTCTGCATCATCCTTCCTCTGCTCCTCCTTCGTGCAGCACTTACCCATCTTGGTGGCACCATTTAATTGGCAATGCTTAATTGCTCAGTGTTGAAATGCACTTTATGGTGCTTTTACAAGAGCTGATACTGGAAGTACAGCTCTCTCCTGTCACTGGACTGGGCTCCGAGCTAGATCTATAATAGACATTCACAATCATTTCCATATTATGTGGCCTGGAGAATGTAATATAGGATCCAAGTTATTCAGGCTTAGCATTCAGTTCAAGCTTAGCATTCTAGTTAGTGATTCCCGTGATCATAGCAGTAGGAAATGTTTTTTCTTGGAGAATTCACAACTGGAAAGCTATGGCTCAATCTGTGGATATTCTTGGTAGCATGTTTTGTCTTCTATACAAATTATTCTTCAAAATTGTTTATTTTAGAGGATATAAAACCAATGAGGGAAAGCAAGCAAAGTTCCATACTGATCTGTATTCAGAGATGTGGAGAAAAAAAAAGGGGGGGGGGGTTGTCTGTGTAATTCTGTAGACCTTGGGTGGGCCATCTGGCAATCATACCATTAACTGTTTAAAAGTGCATTACAATATAGGTGCCAAATTAAATAACCAATCTCTAGCTGTTTTATGAGGCAGCAGAAAAAAGCAATATTATCCTAACCACTGTATTTTGCCATCTGATGAGATTTTCCTGTTCATTCTTCCACCCCAATCAAATAGTAGCACAGTCTGTAGCATTGATCCAGCAAGCTACTCAAATAGGAGGATAATCTTTTTACATCGGAAGTGTTTTGAACTGGTCTGTTGAACTAAATGTCTACCTAAAATTAGGTTAAAATGGATTCTGTGCTACAGGGTTTATCTATCTTGTTTGTCACTGAAGCAAATAAAAATGTGTACATTTTACACACACATACGTCCTGTGTCAACCAAGTACATGACACTTTGCACAAAGTAGAAGATTGATTCCTCTTCAAAGGAGCTTACAATCGAGATTTTCACACAAGAGTGACAACTGAAGGTGGAAGGAGTGGGTACAGGGAGTAAATGAACATTTTTGTTCATTTCATTGCTTCGGAAACTGCATCCCTCCATTAAAATGTGTGATCATTTTTTTAAAGCTTTGCCAGTTAAATGTTTACCTGCTTGATCATCCCTTTATGTTTATGAATCAACATGTCTGGTCTTTCTTCAACTTACAGATTCTCGTACAAAGTAACAATCTTTCTGATAAGATCAATGTTCTGTCAGGAAAAATAGAGGAAATCTCCCTGCCTGAGAATGTGGATGTAATTGTTTCTGAACCAATGGGCTATATGTTGTTCAATGAGAGGATGTTGGAAAGTTACCTTCACTCCAAGAAGTGGCTAAAGTCAAATGGTGAGTATATGTGTTTTTAAGCAAGTGACTTGATAACTGAGAGGCTGCAGAAAAAAGGTCCACCAAACTGAATCTGAAAAGCAGTGCTTCTTACAGTCTTCTGGTTTAGCCACCTCTCTTCCCACAGTCTCCACTATCTTCTATCTGCCATGTTACACATTACTGATTTCCTTTCCCTTCATGCCTTTTATCCACAACAATTCTATTGCAACAGCAGCAGATTGTGTTGCATTGTACAACGTATGTGTTCTGCATACTATTTCTGTTCTTATGTTCAAATGCCAATGTATGTTAGATTCTCTATCAAAGTGACATCTAGTCAAGGGACAGAGATTTGTGGCACAATCCTATCCATGTCTACTCAGAAGTAAGTCCCATTGTGTTCAGTGGGTCTTACTCCCAGGAAAGTGTTGTTAGGATTGCAGCCTTGGTCTTCCAATATCAGGTGGTGGCTTAGAAGCAAATATTTTACTCTGGTATTACCAACATAGTGGTCTCTAAAACAATGCAAGTCTCTGGTTGTGTATGGGTATCGGGGAAGGATGTGATGGAAAATTTAAACATATTTAAAATGTGTTTAACAACATAGTGTGTTCATTCTGCAGAACATCTATTTATAGCATTTTGGAGAGAATGCATGGACATTGTATTATGTTTTAAAGATGGTTTTTAAGATGAAATTATACTATATATGCTGAGATTGGGTATAATAAAATAAAGGGTATAATAAAATAAAGAAGACCTAGCTAAACCATTCAGCTTTCTTCCATGTCTATTTCTGTGTTCAACAAAATCTTGGTTTAAATCTAATATATGTCAATTCTTAGTCCATCCAGTTTGAGGTGCTTCTGTTGCTTTAAAAGTTAGTTTTTCCTACTTAAGTGGCAATTTATAAAATTGATGCACTTCAGATTCTAATCCTACTTTTCTAATAAGGAATGTTATACAGTTTTGAGTCTCTCTGATCTGTGAAATTGAGATATATTTCTAGGATAATAAAGACTGATTTCTATTTATAAAGCATTCTAAATCTATTTGCTATACTGAATGTGATTACCCTAAATGGTGAATTCAGTGTGACCACTCAGGAGTAAAGACAGGGTTGCAGACTGTAACTGACAGATTTTTTTGTACTTTTAAACTACATTTTAAAAATATTTTCAGATTTTTTACACATTTTTTTACTTCTCTCAAACTGTGCAAAAAGGAACAGTTTTCTTACCTTAACTTTGGGTTATTCACTGAGTAGATGTAAAACATTTCTTAAAGAGTTGTTTATATCTTTCATATGTATAATTCATCAATTCCCAACAATTCTGGCTACATCAATTCTTTTAGTAAAATATATTCACCTGGATTCTGCTGGATGAACAAAATACATCAGATACTTTCATATTAGTTGCATTAAATAGCCCTATATTAATTAGAAGTGTGAATTACTGGATCCAATTGTATCGGCTCTGCCTTTCCATTGGACTAATTCAGTGGGGTGGAGAGGGGGGATTTGCAGCTTGGGTAACAGCCTATCCTCCATAATAATCCAACCCAGGCTTTCATGCTTCGCATGCAGCATATGCAGCGCTGAGCACGATACCATAGTCTTTCAAGACTGACATAGGCCTGCTTAATTACTGGATCCTGTCTTACGCTGTTGATAGAAGTGGCCCATAATGTGCTCAATCATTTATGTTTCATGTTTATGTATGAAACAGGTACAATGTTTGTAAAAACTTTCCAGCCTTTTAATATTTCCTGTTTCATGCTTAGTAGCATTACCAGTTCTTTAATATTATCAGCCTTTTGTGCATACTTGAAATAATAGAAGAACTGTTAGTGATAAGGTGTCAAAACAGTTATGTGATGAGTCTGTCAGTGAGCGCTGTGGAAGACGAACATGAATAGAATTTTGATAGATTAAAAGCTATGAGACTTTATCTGCCCATGGCAGCATTTCTGAACTATCAACTTAAGTGTTTTCTTGTTGTTGATGAACATATTGAATTAAATGCAGGAACTAAAATATAAATTATTCTCCACTCTGGAATTGTGAAGGGTAAACTTTTGAGCTAGAGAGTGGATAATGCTTACTGGATGTTTCCAACAAATGTTTAAGTAGGCCTAAATTAGAAGTTTTGAACTTTGCTATTGTATATTATCTTTTGTTCACTAGGAATGATGTTTCCAACATTTAGTGACATTCATTTGGCTCCTTTTTCCGATGAACAGCTCTACATGGAACACTACTCCAGAGCCAATTTTTGGTAATATTTCAATTTTTTGTTTTTTAAAAAGAAAATGTCTTTTGCTTGGAAGAATAACAGAGGTCTCCAAATGAAACTGCTTCATAGAATCATAATGCAGTTGTGACTTGCCAAAAAGAGCAGAAAGCTCTCCCACTTTTCTGTGTTGCTAATCTGCAAAAGCATAACCTTGGACTGATTCATATGATTACAGTTATCATGCAATAGCAAAGTATTTTGATATATTTAAGTGGTGGCTCTTCTTGATGCTCTCCGTTACAGTCATGTGAAATATACCTATTGAGGAGAGCAGTGTTTGAATATGATGATATTATCAGCTGGAAGTAGAACAACTAGTAGATCAACACAATACTTTTGGTAAACGTGTTCAAAGCAAAAAACTCAGTGTTATCAAAGCAAGATTTTTTGTACTGTATTCAAATGGCAGTAAAAGCAGAGATGTGGATGAAATACGTGGCACTCAGGCAAGGCAACTGTGCTATTGCTATTAATAGCAATACGTGTATGACAGTGCAATCCTAACCCTTGGTTAGATTGGCACAAGCCACTTGCTGGCCTTGGAATGTCTCAAAAGTGACATAAGAAACTTCTGTGCCACTTCTCGGAGGTTAGGCCAGGGTACAGACATACACCAGCCTCCCTGCACAACAATGGGACGCAAGATAGGTGAGCTGTGCTGGCCTAAATGGGTTAGATTCGCACCCTCAGTAGAACTTTGTTACTATTACATCTTATTATGGGCAAAATCCAGAGTAACTACAGGGAGTCCTTGCTCTGGTGTAAGAACAACTTACTCTGGATTCCATTATGAATTTTCCATAGGTTTTCACTAGGTGGTGTGGTAACTACGGGTGCACGTAAAATCTCTTACCTGCTCCCGTAGTTACTCTGGATTTGGGGTTGTGTGAGGCAGGGAGGCAGTGCACAGCAGTAACGATGTCATGCCATGTGTTCTTTTTGTGCAATCATTACCTGTTAGACTTCAGTTAGTAAATGAATGGGTACAGAAGTCGGAACAGTGGGAGTTCCATGCCACTTATAGTTTCAAGTTCTATATCCTGAGTAGTTGACTTCAAAAGACATCCACATGCATTGGTTTTTCAAGTTTCTAGTTTTCAGTTTCCTATTTCTTTCACTCTCCTTTAAAATGGAAAAATGCTACAGAATTTTAATATTGGGTAGCGTTCTGTGGAAGTAGCTTTAAAGTGAATGAAATCTCTCTTAAAAAGTGGTTTCCAATTTTTCTTTAACAGATCTACGAGATCTAGTAAAAAAAGGATTATCTGGTTGATAATCTCCTGGGTTTGCTTTATTGGGTTAGTCGATGTTATTAATCGTTATTTTAAAATCCAAAGGAGACCAAGCACTTATCATTACTACTTTGAATATTTCCATGGCTTAAATAGAATTGCTTCTGGTTTATCATATTGTATATACAGTACACAATGACATCTGCTTTTGTATGCATTCTGTCTCCTAGATAGTCTCACTGTATCCTTATACACTAAGCCAGAAATGTGAGGGAATGAACACAATTCAGTTGTCTAGAAAAAAGTAATTTCTCTTTTGCCGGCAAACTGCATGATTCCTTTTGTGCAGATTGCACAGTCAATGCATGTAGGATAAACAAGTGATAGATGCCCCCTGTGAGATGAAGTTATGGGCAGCAATGGCCTGTGCTGAACATGGATATCATCTACAGTATGTAAACTGGCAGAAACGGACACTTAATACAGATTGACATTACAGGAATATGGCTGAGTTGATTGAGCCTCGTCTGCTTCAAAACAAATAGATGTTTGGACTGTCAGAGACAAAAGTTGGTGTTTATACTTGAAACTGTTTTTTCTTGTTGTGGTAGATTTGCAAATGTTATCATTTATATGAATGTTTTAATCTTTATCCTTTCTGTTTTTAGCCACTGTTTCTGTTTTAGTGTGTAGAAGTAGTTTTTGCTTAAGGTGTCCCCCAAAGGTTACATTGGTTATTATGACTGTCTAAAAGGGCTGTGCTCTGTCCAATTATAAGGCAAAAGAGCCAACGTTGTCCGTAGACATCTCTGTAGTCATGTGGCAAAGATGCCAAAGATGCACAGAATCATGTTACCTTGTCATGTTACCAGTGCTAAAAATGTACGAATCATGTTAAATTTCCACTGTAGTCCCTATTTATCCAGGGTGACCATATAGAATGGAGGACACAGTGTCTGTACCTTTAACCATTATATAGAAGAAGGAATTTAGGCAGGTGCTGCTTTTAAAAACATTCTATATTGAGTGAAACCTGCCTAAATTCCCTCTTCCAAGAAATGGTAAATGGTACAGGCCCTCTGTCCTCCATGGTTACCCTGCTATTTATCTATTTGCATTTCCATGGTTTTGAATTGCTAAATTGGCAGGAGTTAGGAAGTGAGCATCATTAAAGACAGTGTCTTTAACCACTGACGAACCACAGCCTAGTGAGTCTAATTAGCAGCATGTAGCAAAAGCCTAGCATTCTCTGGCACCAGCAAAGCCTTGCAGTTTCTTATAACCTTTGGATCTTTATCTGTTGAAAATGTGAGATTTGACCATTTTTAACTTAGGACCTTATATACAGAATAGAAAGGCCATACCAATTTGTATTAATTGGTTCTTCAGAGTTTTTTTTATCATACTTCTACAGGTTGAAGGAATACATACACTTGCATGTACTCCAACTCTTCAGAAAAGTAAAGGCATTTCCACATTGTCATATGTCAGTGGTCCTCAAACGTTTTGGCCCCAGGGACCAGTCCTGTGAAAAAGAAATTTTCCAGTGACCAGCCCTGAGTTCTGCCTCTGGCAACCTGGAGGGAGGGCTTCCCCACCTCCAGCACAACACAGCTGTCTCCAGCTGTAAATCCCATTATAATAAATAGAGCTATTGCTAGGTTAATGTGGATAGGATTGCAGGTGAGAGTACAATGTCTCAATGCATGTCTACTCAGAGCAGGGATTTCAACTCTTTTCCATGTAGGATGAATTGAAAATGCACAAAGCCATCCTAGTCACTCGTATTGGAGAGTAAGCCTCATTGATTATAATGGGACTTATTTCTGAGTAACAGGCATTAGATTGGACTCTGAGGCTGCAATTTTATCTGCACTTTCTTGGGAGTAATCTCCACTGCCTACAATGGGACTTACTGCTGAGTACACAGGCATAGGATTGGTCTCTGAGGCTGCAATCTTCAGAGACCAGGGACCCAGACAGAGCCCTCCTGCTGTGAGGAGGGAAAGAGGCAGAGGAGTCCTCTTGCGGTTCAGTCAAGCAGCTGCCAAGGACCTCCAGTGGTCCACGGACCAGGGGTTGAGAAACCCTGTTTTATGTAATACACAAAACATTATTTTGTGTCTGATGTCTCTTGCCTGGTGCCCAGCAGGGATGCCAAGTTCCCAGTGTTGCCCAATGGTACTTGGTGCCCAGTAGGGATGCCTGGTGTCCAGTGATGTCTGCTGCCTAGTGGTGCCTAGTGCCTGGTAGTAATTGGTTGTGCCCAATGCCTGATGGTGCCAAGTGCTTGCTGGTACACAGTAGGGGTTTCCAGTGCCTGATAGGAATGCCTGATGCCCACTGCCTGATGGTGCCCGCTGCCCAATGATGCCTGGCCAGTGCCCACTGCTGCCTGCCACTTCCCTCTGCCTGCCAGGTACGCTCTGGTGCCTGTCAATGCCCAGAGGTGCCCACAAATATTCTTGAAATTTTACTTCCGCCACAACAGGCAAATTCAGTTTACAAATATTTGTGTATTTTTAAAAAATGAAGGTACCACATAAAATTTTGTGAAGCACCTACTTTATAGCTTTCAGGAAGCCCAATAGGGATTTGCAGTAATATACAGTATATACTTGTTGCTGTAATTATTGACTGGGGGAGGTTTAAATTCAGTTGATTAAAATGGGCCTTCTATAATCAAATCAAGGGCTCACTGTTGAATTGATACAGGATTTTCAAACATCCTGAGTGCTTAGAAGTTTAAAAAATGTCAGCATGCAAGGCCTGGAGATGGGAAGGCCTGGTGGGAAAGTGTGTTACAAGAAGAGAGTGGGATGCACTATTAAAGTGAGAGTCATCCAGAAGCTTCCCTTGTGTTTGCATCACCCAGTCCCAGGCCTATTTTGTCACTTCCAGGATGGACATTTTGTACCAGATCATACAGAATATGCACAGCCTAAATGTAGTATGATTATTAAGATTAGTATTACTGTAGTATACTACATTAGTAAAATGTAGTATCATTATTAAGATTAGTATAATCTCCATTAACTTTTATTTCTTTTAATATATACAGTAACAGTATAGAGTAACAAACAGAAAACCATTGGCTATCTTGATGGTGCACAACTGAGGGCACAATCCTAACTAATTTTCAAATTCCTGGCAATGGGCAATGAAACTCTGAGATAAGGGAACAAACAGTGCCTCTCCTTAAGGAGAACTCCACGTCTGCTCCCAACTGTAGAATGTAGCACATGCCCTCACTGGCACAGCTATGCCATTGCTGGACATTTGGTTAGGATTGTGACCTAAATAAACAATTTAATATTAGCTGTGATCGTGGAAATGAAAGTTGACTTAAATTAGCATCCTACTGATTGCCTGCTTTGTTATAAAACCACCTCAGAGGCTCTTGAAGCATTAACTCTCATTGGTCAGTTTTGAGTTGGGGGTTGGACTAGATGACTGATTTGGTACTTCCAACTCTATGATTCTATGAGTCTGAGATAAAGAAATGCACTTCTTGTTATAAAACAGTTGTTTACTTTTTTGGTTAATTGGTTATAACTTTTGATAGAATACATATTATTCAACAGGATTTGTTTCATTGCATTCTGCAAGAAATTACTGTTTCAGTGATGTATAATGTGGTGGCATTATTCATAAATACAAATTTTCCAAAAAGTTTCCACAATTTTGGCCAGTAGTGGTGTCACCTTCCTCCTGAGGGTGTCACCCAATGCAGCACCACTACACCCCTCTAGTGATGCTGCTTGAGTCAGCTGTGCATGTGAGTTTTTTATGTGAGAAAGTGTGATATACATTTTGGATATGAGTGGAAAGTGTATGAGAGAGTGAAGTGATACAGAAAATCTATTACAAGTTATGGGGGAAAAGACTAGTGATCTGAAGCCAATGCCATTGTTTGCTTGCTTGCTTGCAATATAGGCACATATAGGACAGAAATAATTAAAACACCTGTGAGGTAATTCATTTTAAGCTGGGAATTTGTATGACGGCACAATTTTCTGAATTCTCCTAGGAGCTTTTTTGCCTACATAGACAAAGGTCTGTACTGAATAGTGAAGTCAGTTTTTGTGTGTGCCCCTTAACTCATCAGTGGAGTTGCTGGTGTATTTTAATAAAAAGAAATTAAAGGGGACCTGCAGTACTTCCTGGTGGGTGAAAGGATTGGGCAGAGGGATGTGGACTCTTTTTATCCCACCCAGCCCTTTTTCTTCAAATCGTCATCTTCATAACCTAATATGAGCACAGATTTACACACTACCCCTTTCAGAGTTTATCTCCTCTTTTTAAATTTATTTAATGCTTAAAGGACCACTTTCACTCCATATCCTGCTGTGTCCCTCTGTTAAGGTAAAAGGAAAAGTTTGTTAAATAATATATTTAAATATTTAATTTGGAAAGTTGATTAATAAATAGCTTTTTAAAAATAGTTTAAAGATCTTTGCTTCATTTCATTTGTTTCTCAGAGTCACAGGAGTTTCAGATTTCAAATGGGATTTTCCTGCCCATATGGATTTTCTCATTATTTTTAGTAGAAGATCTATATCATGTATGCAAAGCAGCCCTTTCCATAATTGATGAACCCAACATGTTTAGGAGCTCTTCTACTGCACCAGAATTCAGCTAGGGTTCCTGATTCAAATACTTAGGGCTTGTATTTCTGGGACAAATTTTGCTACAAGTGCATGAAATATAATTATAGAAACATTGTCATCTGAGATTGTACATAACCTCTCACTTCTGTCTCTGTATATTTAGTCTTTGACTAAGTACTGTTTAGGAGAATCTTATGAACTGGACTTTTTGGGGGGACACAGTCCAGAGTAACTATGGGGAGTCCTTGCTCCAGAGTAAGAACAAGTTACTCTGGATTACAATATGAATTTCTCATAGGTTTTCACTAGGTGGTGCAGTAACTATGGGTGCACATAATGTCTCTTACATGCTCCCGTAGTTACTCTGGATTGTAGCCATAGTGGGGTGTGAAGCTTGATATCTACAAATTGTTTGATTTCATCTGTTGCATATTTTCTTCCTATGCAATTATACTAGGAGGTGTTTTGTTTTTTACTTTTCCAGTATGGAAGACAGAAAAGGGGACACTAAGGGTGCAATCCTAAACACACTTTCCTGGGAGTAAGACTCATTGAACACAATGGTACTTACTTCTGAGTAGCTATGGTTAGGATTGTTCTCTACAGCACTCACCCTTGGAAGAGTTAGGCCAGCATTATCTTAACAATTGTTTGCAGAATTTGCTGATCCAGTAATCAGTTATTATGCAGATGTTATTCTGAATGATAGGAAATATTTTTGCAAATGAAAAAAGGGGTTTTGATCAGACTTCATGGCCTGTCTGAAGAATTTGCATGGACCAATGGATGTTGTTTCAATGTAGCCTATAGAGATTTCATTGTGCTTAAAATAAAGAAAAACAAATGAATTATTTCTTTTAGGTACCAACAGTGCTTTTATGGAGTCAATTTGTCCAGTCTCCGCAGCGCAGCTGTGGATGAGTACTTCAGACAACCTATTGTAGTAAGTATATACATTTTTTCTCTGTTTTTGAGATGAGGTATGGAAGATATACACTCTTAGAGATAGGAGCTTCTGGCAACACAGGATGCTGGTACATCTGAACTCTTGTTCTTTCAGATTTACTTTTTAACTGCCCAAGAATCAATTAGATCTCCACTATTTGAAGCTTCTGATTTCTCCTGGCTCCCCACAACCTTGCGACTATCAAAATAGACTTGATGCACAATTTTTTTTCTCAAACAGTGCTCCAAACAGAATTCCATGATCCTCAGCCACATTATTTTTTAAGCTAAACAAAGTCTGGAGCAATGCATAAGTAGAAGATAATGAGAGGAGATTTTATGCTTTTCATCTTTGGCTCACTTTCCACCTAAAAATGATCCACTCCTTACTGGTTTTTCACCATGACAGATATGATAAAGATATAGGGTCACTATATCTTTTTCCACATTCATGAAAAAGTGGAAAGGAAAGGTGATTTTGAGTTGGAAAAATGATTATCAAGAAGAAGCAGTTGTTTCATACACACCATTCTGCTCCAATTAAAATGGGAATTAAAATGAGGGAGATGAGAGAGAGAAATAATGCATACTGTGCAATTTGAGGGTTAGTTTTTAAAATGAACCACTAATGGTATTTTGTATTTAATTTGTCTTTCTGGATACATCCACCAGGAATTTTTAAAAAATGAAAGTCTGGTTAATGTCCAAAGTTTATTCCTGAAATGAATTTAGAAATTTCACCTGAACAAGATGAGACATCTTGTGAATATTGTAATGAAAATATCTGTCTTGCAAACTGGCAACACTGGATTATTATTCATAGAATCATGGATGCTATGGAAGGAATCCATAAGGTCATCTAGTCTAGCCTCCTACTTTTAGAAGTAATCCTCCTTAACTAGACCATCCCTGCAGTGCCTGTTGAGCCTCAGCTTGAAGAACGTCAGTTGGAAAACCTTGTCAAACACTTCACTGAAATTAAATTACAGGTTGATTGAAAAGTAACTCCCTATATTGTAATTTATAAGTATTTTAAAATAGGGAGTTACTTTTCAATCACAGTGTAATTAGTAACCTGATCAAAAAAAGAGATGAGATTTGTCTGACAAGATTTATTTTGGCTTATTGACTTGGATTGAATCATGAAATTGTTATCCAGATGTATGCAAACTGTATGTTTTATCATTTAATATTCTCCCCTTTACTTGGTTATCTGAAGTAAATGCCACCATAATGTTGTGTTTTACCCACATGCTCACCACAAGGCTGTCTTGAAAATTTCTTGCAGTTCTGGGGTGTATACATCTGTGACATATCATGGCACCCCTACCCTTTTACTGCTCCTGTTCTTCCTGAACAACCAGGAGACTTAAATTTTTTTTGCATTCCTGTCATGAGCGTGATCCCACCAGGTTTCTGCTATTCCTGTTGAGTCAAATTTACCTTCACTTGCTAGAAGTTCAAGCTCATCCTGTTTATTTCCTTTATGCCATATATAATGTGAGTCCCGTCCCTCCTTCTTAAGTTTGGCTGGCCTTTCTCATTGCTTCCTAATTACAGTGGTTCCCATTTGGAACACTTAACTGTGAATTAAGCTTTGGGCTTATTTTTCCAACTCCTTCAGCCTTCAGTTTAAAGCCCTCCATTCTTTGATATGATTTGATTACTTTGGTTCTCCATTCTTCCCCATCCCTTGAAGGGGAAGCCATTAAATGTCAGCAGCATTTCATGCCTTCCTCCAGGAAGTGGATGAAATAATTCATCCAGGAAGTGGATGTTTTAATTGTTCTGAGCTTTTTAAAATTTAATTGTATTTTAATTGTTTTTTAATTATGTTTTAATCTATATTTATAATTCGATTTTAATGGTGTTTTATCCTGTTTGTTAAACGCCTTGGGCTCCCTCTTGTAGGAGAGGAAAGGCGGGATATAAATTAAATTAAATTAAATTAAATTTAAAAAATATAAATAAATAAATAAATAAATAAATAAATAAATAAATAAATAAATAAATAAATGTGTGGTCCTAGAAGCCAAATCCCTCAGAATGATGATATTGACGCAGCCAATTGTTCAGATGGGGTATTCTTCTCTCCCTCTGACATATTCTTGTTTCTGTCTGTTATTTTTCACCATCAGGACACATTTGACATTAGAATATTAATGGCCCGGACAGTGAAGTACACAGTCAATTTTACAGAAGCAGAAGAAGAAGATTTACACAGGTCAGTATCTGGAAAAAGTATATATTTTCTGTTTCTAAATCCCAGTCCAGTTCTAAACCATTATTGCTTATTGCTCTTCGTTTCTGTTCACAAGAAAGCCAGGAGATTTGACCAATTTCATACCATAGGCATAGGAGGGCCTGTGGCTCAATGATTAGGTCCCCCCTAGAAACGCCACTGTGTTGGGGCAAGGCCAAACGCCCCCCTTGATAAGCCACAGCATGGGCTAGCCAGAATGCACAGCTTCTGACTCTTGGTCTGTTGGGGCATGCCACCAGCAAAGTCAACAGCAACAGTAGATCCCAGGTATGATGAGAGCCCAGTGGATTGCAGGCATGCCCAACATGTTGACTGGCTGACTGAGGCAGTGGAGTTTTAGGGACTTCCCCCACTGACTGGCATGTGCAGAACGACCCATGGGTGGCTGCTACAGGGAACCAGCCACTGGCTTAAGTGAGAAGAAGGCAAATCAGAGCAATGGAAAAAGTACACCATTTGAGCTGGAGGACAGTGAGGAAGTGGTTAAATAGATTACCTTTCCAGTTTTAAATAAAATATAGATACCCGTACAGTATTTTTAAAGAAAATAAAATGTAAGTTGTATTTATAAATGACGTAATTGAAAAATTTGTTGCTTTTGCATTTATGAACATGCAATGTAATGATTTTAAACCTGATATTAATGCTGAAGAATTCACACCTGTGAATTTAAAAAAACACAAAATACTACATTTAGTATTTTAATTCAACCATGCATTTCACAAATGTGACACCATTTTCAAACACTTATGCATCCTCAATGGCTAAAAGAATGAACATAGAACATAATTCAAAGTGAATAATTCATTGGCTAGATAAGCAAAATTCTGACATGGTTGTACTTAAAGATCAAGGTGTCCCTTGTCGGTTATACTGCTAGTCATGATCGACTGACGGGTGCAATGCTCATCCCCTTTTCCAAGCTTTTCCAGCATTGTCCAAAGACACTTTGGACATGGGATTGACATGACTTCCGGAGGTGCTCGGAATGCTGTTTTACCTTCCCAGTGGTACCAATTTATCTACAATTTATCTATTTTCATGGTGTCGAACTGCTAGGTTGGCAAGATCTGGGCTAAGGACAGGATGTAAAGGTATCAATAAGTAGAGTCAAATGAATGATTAGTGACTCTTGAATCCAGTAGCAGAGAAGCTGATGATAATTCTAAGGTATATAGCAATAAAATTGAAATATATAGAAATTAAATTGTTTTTCCCAGTTTTCCCAATTGTTATGATAGTGATTTTTTAAAACAAAACAATGTAGAGTTGGGGCCTCTTTAGCTGTGGATTTTGCATCCATGGATTTGACTTAGCACAAGTGCCAGAGCTGTACTCACGACCTGATCTCATGGACATGTATGGAAGAAACTTCTAGTCATGCCTGAAGGTTCTCTGACAGTTTTTTGAAGGTTCTCTGATGGTCCAACCCACAGATTCCATTTTCTGTTTGGGGGGGGGGTGCCCTGAGGAGACTGAGGACACATACATAACACTGTGCCTTTAAAAAGCAGGCCTCCGTCAGTCTTGAAAGACTATGGTATTGTGTTCGGCGCTGCATATGCTGCATGCGAAGCACGAAAGCCTGGGTTGGATTGTTACAGAGGATAGGCTGTTTCCCAAGCAGCAAATCCCCCCTCTCCACGCCACTGAATTAATCCAATGGAAAGGCAGAGCCAATACGATTGGATCCAGCTGGTGTCGCAGAGCTGGGCTAAGGACAGGAGCTTACCCTGTCTTGTGGGGCTGACCTGGGTCTCAAACCCTGGCCTGCTAGTTAACAGGCACAGCGTCTTAACCGCTTGTGTGTTTTAAATATTACCTTTGCATTTTTTCTGTTTTATTTTCACAGAGTGGAAATCCCCTTTGTTTTCCAAATGATGCAGTCTGGCCTAATCCATGGCCTTGCATTTTGGTTCGATGTTGCATTTGTTGGTTCACTGTATGTATTCATTCTTTTACCTTGAAATATCAACTTAGGGACCTTAAGCCAAATTGATGTCAAATCTTTGTCTCACATATGCTTGATTAAGCCCAGTTTACACATATGTTTTGTGGCAGCAAAATCCACAGAGTGAATTCCCAGCCATTAATGAGGAGGGATTTTGTGTGCCACCATATGAAACTTTCACATTTTTATCAGCAAAAAATGTAAACACTAATGTGTTTGAGTTTTGTTTTTTAAAAAATTGTTAAAAAGTTTTTTTTTACACAAATGGCTTTTATAATATGAAAGTGTAGTAGGTCATTGTTTACTCCTCAAAAACAAACCAAAATCTAAACACTATCTAGAAATTCCCATGCGAGTATCCTTGTGGCAAGTTTCCCATCCCTAATTCCATTATTATTATTATTTATTTAAAAATTGTAGAGCTCAGCTTCTTTTACCTAGTACCTCAAAGCAGGTAGAGCAGATTATAAATAGCCACACAACAATTACCATATTCTAATAAAATGCAGAAGGTACACAAATGCAGAAGTTATTTACTTAGTCAACCAGACCTGAACGTTTCACTGAAAAGTTGGGTCTGAAGGTAGAGAGCAAGAGAATCTGGGTGATGGACTGGTACCACCAATAATACTGGTACCACCAAAAAATCAGTCGTGTATAGGTAATTAGTGAGGTGGAAGGGAGGGGACAATTTCCAGAAACCATCATGTATGGCAGTATCTTATTTTCACATTCTCCTCTTGATATTTATTGAATTTTTTGTCTTAAGGGTAACAGTCTGGCTATCGACTGCTCCAACGGAGCCTCTGACTCATTGGTATCAAGTACGCTGCCTTCTTCAAACTCCTCTCTTTGCCAAAGAAGGGGAAACTCTTTCAGGGAAAGTGCTCTTTGTAGCAAATAAGCGGTAAGTAGCAAAGTGTTGGCAGCGGATTCCCTGCTGAATATTGCTCACTTTGTTGGGTTATAAAGCAGTAGGGAGAAGAAAACGTAAAGGGAGAAGAAAACGTTAAGGTTAATTACATGAGGTATTTACCATGTTATGGAAAATAACAGAAAAGGCTATACAAAATATGCTTTGCAACCCTCCTTCAAAATCCTCAGTGTGGAAAATCCACCCTATTATATGTTCATTTATCAGAATATGAATTTGAAAAATTGCCAGTGTAACATTTGTGCCAAGTGAAGTTGCTTCATAAATCTAAGGTTTGTCTGCTATTAGCGTCTCTTTACGCACTTAGTCCTAAATTTAGCACAGCAATATTGATTTTCATTGCAGGAAATATAATGGGCAAGGACAGCATTTCCGTCTTTTGAGACTGCTTCAGTGTAATGACTTCAGAGTGGTAATAAACATTAATTACAGTGGTTAGCATATCTGTCCTTTACTCCGAAATTACCTACATCATTTAATTTCAATTGCTCCCTCTCTCTGTTGTACAGGAAAGAACAATATGCAATTGATATTTCACTAGCTAGTACTAAATCTCTGATGCTTTTTGGACTGGATTTCTTGACAGTGTTTGAAATCCTCTATCACAACAGTGTGCTGGAGACACTGTTATGCAGTGGATCTGCTCCTTCTTGGAAGACAGAATCGAAAAGATGAAGCTGGGAACTCCTGCTGTACACCACTAGTTTGAGGGGTCTTCACAGCTCAATCCTAACCCCTGGTTAGGCTGGAACAAATCCCATGCTGGCCTGCGGCTGTCACAAAAGTACTGAACTAACTCCTTGGGGGTTAGGCCAGTATACAGAAATGCACACAATATATAGGCATGCATACCCCATGCCACTCTGGGAATGGGGAGATGGAGCGGTTGTGCTGGCCTAAATTGGTTAGGACTGTGACAAGTCTTTTTCTTGTCATGACTCCAAAACAAACATACAAGTATGAGACTGGGGACCTATGGCTGATCCTGCTCCCTTTTGTGATCCACATCCCTGCCCCTGTTGCCCCATTACCTTCTACCTCTTGTATTTTCATAACAGCCTGAGCAGAGCCAGCTTTAGGGAGCTGTGGGTCAAGACCAGTGATGGGCTTCAGGGGGTTCTCACAGGTTCTATAGAACTCTTTGTGTGCCTGGTTCTGAGAACTGGTTACTAATGGGACATAAAACCTGTTGTTCTGTGAACATAGAACCTGTTGTTAATTTAGGTTATTAGGACATAGAACCTGTTGTTAATTTATTTGAATCTCACCACTGGTCAAGACCATGAGATGAGGGTCATGTAGGATTATATCAAGGAAGTTTTGATCAGGCAGTATTAACATTAATTGGATTGGATCCAAACTCTTTCTCACATAGGTAGGTAATTGAGTAGAATAAGTGAGAGCATTTTGGTTCCTGTAAAAGGCGGGCTTTGATAGCTTGCTTCAACATCCCAGATGAGGCTTTGCAATTCCCATGAAGTTTGATCCACCTCCTGTGCATGAGTTCTATATGAAATTGCTAGGAAGTGTTTCCAGGCAATATGAGGAAGACACCTAGGGTATAGTCATAATCAACTTTCTAGCACTGTCATAGCTGTGCCAGTGGGTCTTGTGCTGCAGCCTGCAGTTTAGGGGCAGTCACAGAGGCCTCCTCAAAGTAAAACAGTGTTTATTTCCATGCCTTTGAGTTGCAATGCCCTTACTCTGGAACTGGAAAATTGGTTAGGATTGTGGCCCCGGTTGTAAATGTTGCTACTGTCCCCTGCTGGAATAGCTATGAGACTGATGTTTTCTTTGTCAAGAGACCGACTGATTTAACAATGGTGTGTCCACCTCTTCTGGAATAAAAAAATCAAGTTTTAAGAGTGGGAATACTTCTGGACCAGTCTCAACATTTTTATTAGGATGCCAAGGTGATGGTTATGGCTTGGGTGCTTTTGCCTGGCTTTAATTGGTGCATTAGGTGTGCCTATGGTTTTGATGTTGTAGGGCGCAATCCAGAGTAACTACGGGGAGTCCTTGCTCCGGTGTAAGAACAGTTTGCTCTGGATTGCAATATAAATTTCCCATAGGTTTTCACTAGGTGGTACATTAACTACGGGTACACATAATGTCTCTTACGTGCTCCCGTAGTTACTCTGGATTGTAGGGGTAGTCAAGTGAAATGGAAGGAGTATTGTAGGCAAGATGAGTACTTAGCAATCTGCTTCCCCTTTGCATTGTTCAGTCTAAATTTAATGAGGAACTGGTAGTTTACTGCCACTTTCTAAGGAAAGAACACCCAGGCAGAAAGTTGTCAACTTGGAAAAGCCTTTCTCTTAAGGAACTGCAGTGGTTCAGTGGTTAAAGGTGTTGTTCCTGTTGACCTGAAGATCAGCAGGTTGGTGGTTTGAGACCCACAATGGAGTGAGTTTGTGTAACTCATCCCAGCTCCTGCCAACCTAGCAGTCTTAAAGCATGCAAAAGTCCCTCTCCTAAAAATACCTGAAGAACTCCTAAAATCCAAGAAGCATGTTTGAAATCCAGCAGCAGTAAATCTGGAGAGGTCTGGAAAGAGCTGGTCACAGCTCAATGATCCAAACCCTGACAGGTAATCAATTTTTAAAAATAGATGGAATTTATTTTAAAGACAGAAAGACCAAAACAAAAGAAGGGGGTTGCAAAAGATTAAAGAAAAACACATATCAAAACAAACAGGCAGGAAAGGCAAAGGGAACATTTTCACAAAACTGTTCATTCCACAAAACCATTACGACTGTGATTTCAGCTGGACAGATAACAAGCCAGGCTGAGAACTGGCTAAGGGGGAACTGAGGAGAGAGAAGGGAAAAGGGCAGTTGAGGTGCGGGAAAGGAGAGTGGTTCTGTGATGTTTTTATATTGTACCTCTGCAATCAACAGCTGCAAGTTCATACTATTTCTTATATAATGGCCTTGAATGGAAATGCTCTGCATAGTTTATTTAGTTTAGAACTTATACCTTGCTGTTCTCTCCATATTCTGCACAATATAAAACAAACCTACCATTTACATTTTGATATTTTCCACTAAGTAGAAGCAAAGCATCCTCAGTATCTACAACAAAACTGTTTTCTCTTTAAATTGGGTATGCCTGTCGCCCAAATCTTGTGGCTCCTGATAAAATCAGAGCTTCTGGAGATCCAGCCAAAATGCCTTATTCATACCAACAGCAAATACCCTTTATAGTGTTCCAGGCTTCCTGGTTTAAAAGCTTTTTCATAAAGGACTTATATTGCTCGTATTACAATACCTGCTTTTCAAAGATGCAAAGTATCGGTTACCCAGTGGATTAAAAGAAGCAGCACTTTCCATCACATGCCACAACCACTATTATAATCCAACTTGTTTGCAAAACTGTCTCTATAGCAATATAGGTCCATTGCCAAAACTTTCATTAGAGGCAGGCATTTTGGCTGCTTCTGTCTACAGATCTGCTCCTGAGGAAATAGGCATATAGAACTTACGGATATCTTGGACGGGTTTAACTCTTTCAAAACCGGAAAAGTTTTGGTCTGTATTTGACAAAAAAGATTAAATGAAACCGTCTGGCTTCCTTGGGAATTAAATGAAACCGTCTGGCTTCCTTGGGAATGTATATGTATTCAGGATTCTGGCCATCCTGGAGGTCCAGGGGCAAGTGAGGAGTGGAAGGCAGAGCTGCAACCCAGTGATATGCCAGATCCCAACCCCAGTCATTTGGCTTCTCATGTCTATTTGGTTCTGTGCAACCGCCAGAGGCGATAAAGAACTGAGTAGATCCAGTAGGGCTTACCTGGGGAAAGGGAAAAAAGTTTTCCCTTTCCCTGCAGTAGTATGGTAGCAGCCCTGAACCATTGCATGCATGTCAGCCTGCCTGTTGCAGCACTTCTCAGGATTGTGCTGTTATGTAACTCTTAAATGACCAACTGAATCCATTGACTGGCAATTATAATTTATGCAAATTAGGCTATTTTTATATGGTCATCTATATAGATATCACAGAACAGTATAGAAAATGAGTCCTTGAGTGGAAAGTCACACTGCCTGCCAAACAGGTGATCTAGTGCATTTTTAAAAAAAATTAAATCGTGACAAGTTTGTTACTATGCTGGAAAAAATTTAAGGGGACACCAACCATTAAAATGTCCTGCCTTATAGGAACCTCATGTTGTGTTAACATTTTGCCCAAAAGAGCAGCAGATTGAGAGCACAATCCTAACCAATTTAGGCTGGCATAACCCACCTGTCTTCCCATTTCCATGACGGTGTGAGGAGGCTGGTACATGTCTGTGCACTGGCATAACTCCTCTAGGAGTTACACAACAGCACTTTTGTGACATCCCTAGGCCAACATCCCTAGGCCACAGGGACCTGTGCCAGGGGCTTAAGCTGGCCTAACTGGGTGTTGGGATTACAGCCTCAACCTATAGCAGCATACGTGGTCTGAAAGCATTCCCAGTCTAATTACAGCTCAGCAGCATGCTGGAATGATTCCCAGTTCTCACCTCACTACCAGCTGTTTAGCATGTTTGTCAGGGAAACTGTAACATATGGAATGTGAGCATCATTATCTCAGCTTCCACATATCTGAATCCTAAAATACTGTATTTACAAGCTCCCAATTCTGAAATTTAGCATGATCACACTGAATACCTTTTTCATGAAAAGTAGTTCAAATTAACCTATCATCAATTAATACTCAGTAAAAATGTAGCATTTAACATTAATTATATGTGGCAGAGTGTCCTGTACTGTTGATCTGTGGAATTGCTGATTTGTAACCATCTTTCTTATTTGTGATACAGACAGAGTTACGACATCCAGATCGTTGCTGTAGTGGATGAGACAGGCTTTAAGTCAGGAAATGTCCTTGATTTAAAGAACCCATTTTTTAGGTAAGGATTTTTTTAAAAGAACTAGGGCACAATCCGAAGAAATTTAGGCTGGCCTAACACACCTGGCCTATCTTTCCATGGTGGTGTGGCAAGGTCGGCATATGCCGGTCATTGGCCTGACCCCCTCAGGAGTGGGGTAGAAGTGTCTTACTGCACTTTTGTGACACCCCTGGGTCAGCACAGGACTTGTGCTGGGGCTTAGGCTGGCCTAAGTGGAGATTAGGATTGCAGCCTTAATTAATGTTCTTCAATTAATTTTTTTACAAGAATTAATGAGCTGTAAAATTTGGCTAACGACATCTCTTTCTTCAGTATTGCTTGATAATTTATCAGATATTGTCTTCATATGGGAACTTCACTTTTGGTTATCATTTGCCTTCTGCACAAACTTGAGTTATCTTTCTAATAAATACCTCATTTTTGTGAGCTTCACACTGAATAGTTCTGTCCTGATTTGTCATTTTGCTTTTGGTAATTTCCAGTTAAACTGAGTTTCTGTCTTGGGATATTATTAAACCAGAAGTAGCAGATTTCTTTTAAGGGAGCTGCAGTGATCTCCATAACACCTCACACTTTTAAAGAGCATTGTATTTCTTAATGCCTAATTGCAGACAGATCTGCTTCTATTCTGGTGCCATATTTTTCCAGTTTTGTTAGGATTTCTACCTACCTACCTATAGTATTTATATACCGCTTTTCAACTAAAAAGTGGTTTACAAAGTGGTTTACAAAGTGGTTTACAAAGAAAATGGAAAAATAATAATAGCTAATTAATAGCTAATGGGTCCCTGTCCCAAAAGGACTCACAATCTAAAATGCAAAAAAGAACACCAGCAGAAGCCACTAGAACAGACATTGCTGGGGTGTGTAGGGCCAGTTACTCTCCCCCTGCTAAATAAAAGAGGAACACCCACTTGAAAGGGTGCCTCTTGCTCAGTTAGCAGGGGTAACACTGATTGCTGTGATTTCTGTGATTGCTAACTGGCTAGGTTGATAGTAAAGATCAACCTGGCCAGTTAACAATCACATAATGAATAATATTAATTACAAACTATGGAACAAATCAGGTTTTGCTGCACAGTTAAATCAGTGAGAACAAAGTCAGATAGTCCTCATTGTGATTATCTGATTCATGTATATTTCCCTAATATCACAAGGAATTGTCAGAGTATGATGCACAGCACCTTGCTGAAGGGAGGAAGAAAATGTCTCTTTCCCCATGGCTGAAATGCCATCACTGTCTCACTGGACCAGGGAAATGTTGGCTGAAGGAAAGGACCAGGAATACAATATAGTGGGCTGGGAAGGTGGGAATAAACACTGAATTTTCTCTGCTTTTAATTAAAGTCAGAGAAGAATATGGGCCCTTGTAATGCTCACCTCTTTTTAATGAACATTTCAATCTCTCTTAAGCTTTTTTTCTGGGCCTGAGCCCAGTGAGTTTCACTAGCATCTCATGAAAAATGGAGACTTTGTGGAAAGATGCCACACAGTAGAATGCGTGTTGTCGGTATGCATGCACACGTTTGACCAAGCTGGCTATTTCCCAACTAAGGCTTTGAGACATCCCCCAATACATTGACTGAACATTTTCTCACAAATGTGCCCTATGTTCCCTGTAGTCTAAAATCTAAGGCATTTTTCAAAAGGTGCAGAAATGTTTTTGAAACTTGTTCCTCCTGCCACACCACTCTATAGAAGCTAGAACTCAGATCACATGGAATAGACTCCATACATGAAATCAACTCCATCTGTGGAACTGCATTTTTATAAGTAACTAGTGAAATGTACCAACATTGGAGGAGTAAAATTTCAAGAATATTTGTAACCTAACCTCCTGTGCAACACACATATCCTTGCAACACAGCTCCAGTGCAGTCGTGGTCCTGCAACACCAACCCCTGTGCAACACCCACTCCCATGAAGCATTTCCCTTCATGCAACACACACACTGTGCACCATTCCATCTGTGCACCACCACCACTACCCAACATTCCCCCATGCAGCAATCCTCTCTGTGCACCAGTCCCCCTTGTGCACCACCCCTGTGCACCACCATCACAACCTTGTGCAGCATTCCCCATGCACCATCCCCTCTGTGTAACTCTCCCCTTCCTTGCAACATTTCTCCCATGTACCATATCCTCATCCAATTTTAAAATTTTGTATAAAAACTGCAAGTTCAACAGTTTCTCATAGGACAAGCCTATATACTTATTTGGTATGGTAGAAGTTGGCACGACCCTGTCCCACACCCACTGCAAACTCTCTTGCAAGAAAGGAGAAAAAAATTGCAAGAAAGGAGGAAAAAACATACAATTGCTCCCTGAATTATGAACATCCAGGTTATGGATGACTAGACTGATAGTTTTGAAGATGCAATGTCTGTTGTAGTACTTTTTAAACTGACTTTTTTGAGCTACATATGTTCAGCTTCTGAACAGATTTCCAGAACAGAACCATTGATACTGGGGGACTTATAAATATGTTAACAATGCACAACTTGAAGTAAATATGTTTCACACAGAAAAGAAACAATGCATTAGAAGAACTGCATTACGAAGCAGTGCGCAAGAATGACACAAGTACATGCAAATCTGAAAAAAAACTTGTTTTATTATCCTGATAAAATCATAACATTTTATAAGCTTTTGCTTTCTTTTGCTATTTGCAGTGGACAAGATAAACCTAGATCTTACTTGAATGTATGAACCTAGAGGTAAAAGAATAAATGAGATAAAAGAATAAGTAGTACCAGAGGTGTTTCTGACTGAAGTAATTGATTGAACCAAGGCTGATGTATTGAAGAAGGATTAGATACTAAGGGAAAAGCACCGAACACTGAGATCACAAAATATTGCTCTAGCATTCCTTATATTAATAATGTTCTAGCCAGGGTATGTGACAAGGAAGACTAGGATTATGACAAGAACAGATATGAACAAAATCATTTTTTTAATGTAACTTGCCACAGTTAGGTAGAAATTCACTAGAATTGCATCCATTTTTATATTCTCAAAAGAGGATGCTACTTCAGCTTCCAGTTGTACGAGTAACTAGTGACAGTAGGAAAATATAATACCATATTATATCAATTTTTTTAATCACCTCAAAAAAACTGAAATTGAGACAAGGGGGATGGACAAACTTGCTTACTTTAGATGCCAAATTATGGTAAATCCTGCTGATTGATGTGAGAAGGGCCACATCAATCTGAGGCCTTCTTCAGATTGCCACAATGTCCGTGCTGGACAGTGGGATGTATCTGGCCACATTTTCATAGTGCATCAGTAGATTAGTAATGGTGTCAATTGGAATTAATTGCACTGTTAGTGCTATAGGTCAGGGGTCTCCAAACCGTCATCTTCAGGGCTCTGGGACATTTAACAATTATGTAAAGGAGGAAATTTCAGCAGGAGAGGCTTTTGATCTCAACGATCACAAGCTACACCCGCTGAAATTCCCTCTACACAATTGTTAAAGGTCCAGGACCCCTGCTATAGGGGTCTACTTCCATATCCATTTATCCATTTATCTAGATCCATCCCCTATATTTTATCTACATCCATATCCATTTATTGTCACATCCATAAATATAAACTATTTTATGTGAGGTGTTTCTTAGCAAATAATGGGCAAAATCCAGAGTGACTGCGGGGAGTCCTTGCTCCGGTGTAAGAACAACTTACTCTGGATTCCAATATGAATTTCCCATAGGTTTTCACTGGGTAGTGCAATAACTATGGGTGCACATAATTACTCTGGATTTGGGGGAATATGGCTTAAATAGGAATTTGTTATGATTTCATTATGTCTGACAGTTCTACAACTTAAAAGTAGGCACAATTTTTCTATCAAGAGAAATTGCTCCAATAAAAGGAATTATCTTTTTTTAAAAAATCCCCAGGAAGAGTATGGAGAAATGTTCACATATGTTACAATTTAAAATGTTTTAATATTTTTACAAACATAATATATTTTGTATATTATACAACATTTTAACATTTTATTGCTTTTATTTACAGATATGCTTAGATTGACACAGCATCACCTGCAGGAAGAAAAACCAGGATAGCAATCAAAACTAGCACACAATAAGGATGAATGTGTGAATACTGAATATGCTGCATCTTCTGTGAAATCTATGTGTACATATCTAAAAGAAAATATTTTATGCAAATTGTATAATAAAGAGGTATTTGTGCAGTTCTTACCATGTTTTTCAAACTGTCCTCTCAGTCTGAAACATGTCTGCTTGGAAGTATCTGTACTGAACAGTTATTAAGTACATTTACTTCAGTCAGCATCAGTGGAATCATGTCAGTGTGTACAGGACTGGAGTGTTAATCTCATATTTATACGTTTGAATGACTATGTTCTTTGTTCCAGCTGATCAAAATATTATTGATACATGGTGCGCAGAGGGGGATTGATTTAGGTTTGCTTTTTCAAAATACAGTTTTTGATTGTATTTTATTTTTTTCTTCAAGGAACATTTTTAACAAAACCTACCTCATGTTTCTATACATATATAAGCTATATTGGAGTAACATGAACAATACTCTAAGCTCATACTTAAAAGTTCTTTAGTTTGTAAATTTTATTTAAATACATTTTGCTTATTTTAAATTGGCCAGAATTAAATGGTTATCCTCTCCACACAAGATGCACTGGTTTCCCTTGACAGATGATTCTGACCTGTGTTGTTTAATGGTTGGGAAAAGGAACAGTCCTGAACTGTCTAATTCATCAGCAAATCCGCCTTCACAGACTCATTTATGAAGAACAATGGTAGAATATTTTCTATACGTTCTTATTTCTGTATATTTCATACATTCTGTAGATAGTACAATTGCAATTGTACATTTAATCTTTCCAATAAAATGTAAATATAAACTATAACTTGGCGTCCATCAGTCTTGGCATCCATCTGGTATTGTGCTCGATGCTGACACTGCATGCGACTCACGAAGGCCAGGGTAGATTGTTATGGAGGTTATGCTGTTACCCAAGAAGCAAATCCCCCCTCTCCATGCCACTGAAATAGTCCAGTGGAAAGGCAGAGCCAATACGATTGGATTCAGCTGCGTCGCAGAGCTGGGCTAAGCACAGGAGCTCACCCTGTCTTGTGGGGACTGGCCCAGGTCTCGAACCCTGGCCTGCTGGTTAACATGCGCAGTGTCTTAACTACTTGCACCACCCACAGCCCTATATATAAACTATAATCAGGCTGTAATCTCTGCTTCTCACTAGTGACTATAATGGAAATTGCAATGCGAGAGGCTGGATATGGTCATGACCTCCATCTCCCCCCAAGTGTGACTTTCAGTGGTTTCTATTTGTGTTTCTACTGTGTCATTTTAATTGCTCACATCAGTGATTCTCAGATGTTTTCAACCAGCAGCTCTTTTGATTTACTGGGCCACTGGCCACTGTTCCCTTTTAGGACTACAATCCTATACATTGTATAGCGAGTAGGTTTTTCATGAGGATTTTGGGGCTCATTTGGCTGGTTTCTGTGGCTCCCTGGGGAGCCACAGCTCAGTTTGAAATGCACAGACTTATGTGAAAATGGTAACCAAATATCTCTGCTGGCAAATAAAGATATGGGCTTTAGTATTTATCCTTGAAGCTGTAGTTGCTGCTGCAAAGTTGTTCTCTCTCAAATTCTGCCAGTGATTATTTACAGCAGCACTCAGCAGCACAAAAAGAGTAGTACACAAAGGATGAGCAATGAATAAGCTAGGAGAAAAGAGGCTTCTCTTTTAAGTGATGCTGCTATTTGATCCAGCCAGCTTCTAGCAGCTGGCCTGAAGTGAAAAAGCATGGTTTGCAACCTGCTGGGAAGTGGATTCATTTGCATTCCTTGAGCTACCAGCTAACAGCCAGATGATGGATAATCAAAATGGCCAACTTCTCTTTACTGGCTGATGGGGAGTAACAGGAGCTCATTGCTGCTGGAACCAGTGTTAATCTTCTGTCAAACCAAAGCCAGGCTTAGCAGCTATGTAAGATGCTCTATCACTCAAAAAGTATATCACTTAACACCAAGGCCGCTCTTCTATTGATATACATTAACATTAAAAAGAATTACTATCTGACCATTGATGTGGTCCTTCTCTGATCAGTTGCTGAAATTGTTTGAGTCTATGGTCTAATATGGGCAGTGTTGTTTAACATTTCTATTTATGTGTATCAGAAAGAAGAAAGCCTGGATTCAGTTCTAGAAAATGGTGACATTATAGTTGACTGATTATCATTACTATAATGAGTTGATTCATTGTGCTAATTCTGATTATAATAGCATGATAATCTTGAGATTGGGGTGTGAACTCAAGCAAGGGATTTTAGGCAAACATGGCTGTCAATTCCTAATTACTGCCTAGCCAAGTCCAAGTACTTGGATGACACCTAGCTCTCTATTTGCTTTGTACCCCATTGATTTGAATGATTCTTTGTCTTGGTACAACAACAGTTGCTCTCTTTAGACATTTCATATCACAGACACTGGCCTGATAACTGTAGCCATTTACTGGCACCACTGGGCACCAGTAGGCACAGGAACCAATCAGCTCAGGGCAGTGGACACCAGCTGGTGGACTTTGGGGAAACTGGGGGGCAATGGTGAGCACCAGTGGGCATCACTGGGCACCACGTGACATCTCTGGGTACTGTGCATTCCTACAGGACATCAGGTACCAGCAGGCAGCGAGCACCCCCAGCACCAAATCAGTTCTTAGAAGTCCCTTACATCACAGAAGGAATATGCTCCCCAAATTTTATGCTTCTAGGCCCAGGGGTTTGAGCTTGGTGTTCAAGAGTCAGCTATTCTTCAATGTTAAGTATAGGGACAAAAACATATTGCATCCTTTTTCACTCTCTTCCAGTTTTAATTTCCAAAAATTGGTTCTCAGAGGGTGCCTCCATCACAAAAGGCAGACCCTCCCCAAATTTCATGCTTCTAGGTCTGGTGGTTTTGGCTGGGCATTGATGAGTTAGTCAGTGAATCAGTCAGTGACTCTTTGATTGCACCACTGGGCAGTATGCACTGGCATCAAGCAGTGGACACTGGCCACTGCTGAGCATCTAGACACAAGATGGTACTGGGGGTCAGTGGCGGGCAGCAGCAGGCACCAGCTGGGACTGGGCATCCCTAACCAGGCACCATTGGGCAGTGAGCACCACCAGGCAGTGGGCACAGGGCATCCCTAACTGGCACCACCAGGCACCACTGGGCAGTGGACACCACCGTGCAGTTGGCATCAGGCACTAGCAGGCAGGCAGTGAGCACCTACAAACACCAGTTGGGCAGTGGACACTGGGCATCCTTATTGGACACCACCAGCCACCACTGTGCAGTGAGCAGCAGGCATCAAGGGGCACCATGGCAGAACTTTCCCAAGGGGCCTATCCAAAAACCTCCTGACAGCTTCTGTGAAGGTTTGGTAGATGAGAAAGAATAATAGGCATCTTTTTATCTGGACATATTACCCAGTTCAGGAATGGTTACCTAAGAGGGGTGAGCCACAGAACAGGGCTGTAGTTCAGTAGGACATAAGATAGGAGCACATGCAGTATGAGCAATAATGCTTTGATATTTTCCAAAACCTCTGAAAAAAATGATTGAATATTTACAGTACAGCCAGAGGGCAGAATGAGGGACAAGTTTCTGCTTCTAGCAACCATGTGACTTAGAAATATGTGAGGAGTGTGCCAGGTGCACCAGACACATGTATGCAATCAGCACTTGAGATCTTCAGAAGAGATGATTCACCCCATAAATAAACCATCAATTGTGCTGTGAGAAAAGAAAAAACAGGCAAAGGTGTATTATCCTGCTATAATTTTTTTCCATTAACAGGAGTGTTTGGGGAAAAAAAATTTCTTGCAGATGTCATGATTTAAAAGAAAAAAACAAAAAGCGGTGTTCATAGTGTTGCAGTGGATAAGTGTGCCTGATGTTCTATTTCACCAGTAATTGGCTCTTCCGTATTGTAATGGGGACGAGGATCGCACTTAGAGTAAGCATAACTAGCAGGGCAAACTGCGGGGGATACCTTTACCTAAAGAAAGATAACATTGGACATGCCATTTATTCCTTAATACTTAATACCTACAAATACAATTGACTGATTGATTGATTGACTGATTGATTGATGCCTTCAGAAGTTTGCAGGTCCTAATCTTTTCAAAAACTTCTGAAAAAACTGCCTGTTTATCATTAGCTTTATACAATGTACATGAGCCTGCAGTGAAATATACCTTAAGCACAAAAAGAAACATATTCTAATCAGAATACCAAGGGATACAAATGATTTCCAGTTATAACTACAAGAAAAATCCATCATAAGAACATAATAGCCTCACAGCGGCCCACCAGATGCCTCCAGGAGCACACAAGACAACAAGACGTGCATCCAGGTGCTTTTGGTGAAAGCTTGCCAGATTTTTCAGCATGTGACCTGAATGCTTCATGCTGAAGTATGTAAAATGCTTCATATAAACCCTGCATATACATACAATATGACCATTTGATGCACCTGAGTCTCCCTTGTCTGATGTAGACGTGAGACGTAGCATAGCTGGGTCTACAGTTAACTCACAGAGGTGTTTTTGCCACAAGTATAGGGGAATTGCATGTAATCACAGTAATCCATTAATCCTCTTATCTCTTTCTGTTGTTGAGAATGCTGCAGAAGATGTTTAGAAGCTTAAAAATGGACTCCTGGAGCTGATTTAAAAAATTATTTACAAAGAAATGAGGGATCTGAGTGGTTGTCTTTAGCCATAATATCATAAACTGCTGAATTGAAAAAGCACTTTTAGAAAGCAATAAATGAGAGCGAGAGAGCGAGAGAGAGAGATGCAAGTTACTTCTGATTTCTTAAGATTGAACACAAAAACACACACTTTCCTCTTTTAACCCATTCACTATATGAAAAACGCTTTGGTTTAGAAAAGTGTCATTTGTAGTAACAGCAATGACAAAATCCAAATAACTATTTTCTGCCATCAAGGTCTTGGACATACCCAGAAGGGCTTTTGACACTCTCTATGGACTCCGACACTACATTATGGAATTATTCATGAATTGTCCTCCAAAGTGGTTTTCCATTTGGATGGGATTATGCTCTGCAAGAAACAAAAATGCCAAGTTCCCCTGCGTGCTTGGAACTGACCGTGCTGTTCTTTGGATCCTGTTCAGTTTCTGAACAGGTTCTGTCATCTGCCATTGGCAGAAATAGGATCTCACAAACACAAACGTGTCAACTGATATCTAGAGCTGGACTGAAAAATCCCAAGGGTGAACTTTGCAAAATGGACCTGCAAAATGGGGATGGAGGAGGGATGAATCAATGGGTGGGGGCTGAAACTGGTCCAGCCTGGTGTTCTATGTGGCAGGTACCCATCCCCTTTCCCCAAACCCTTTTAGAACAAAGTTACAAAAGTTAATTTTTTAAAAAATGATACCTCAACTCAGTTTGATGGCCCAAATCTAATCCAATTTTCTAGTGCCGGAGTAGCTGTGGCAAAGGGGTATGTGCTGCATGTAATCACAATGGAGGAGTCGCTGAAGACACCTCAAGGTATGGAAACATGTGTGTTTGCATTGCAGTGCACCAATGCTGGAAAGTTGGATAGGATCAGGCCCTGTCAGTGAGCTTTATCTCCCACCCACCTGAATGCTTCTCTTAAGAATTGCCTTTAGATTTGTTGAATTCCTGAGAATTGTTTCATGAATAATTCTGCCCTCTCCTCGCCCCAAAAAGTCTTCCCAGAAATGGAGTTCAGCACTGGTGCTAAAGACATAGGATTGCCCCCTTAAAAAAGGTCAAGATCACTTTTATTACTTTTCCTTATCTTCATCTACTGTATAATCCAATGGCAATGCTTTTATTGTGTTTTATCATTTGCACTGCACTGCAGTGTTAACTTGGTTAACAATATTGTTAATATCTATAGGTTGCTTTTCGAGAAAAAACATTTGAAATCACAATGCACTTTACATGGAAAAATAAATCAAGACATTTATCTGAGAACAGGTTCCCAAGTCAAAAAACAATGCAAAATCGGTACCAGCAACAGCCACAGGAAAACACGCAATCATAGGGTAGATAGTGATCCATACAGATCATACAGACATCCATACGCATCAGGGTGTTAGTTCTCCATCTCATCAAGAGGGAAGTTTAGCACAACTAAAGTTTAGGGTGGCAAACACAAAAAACTGTATAACCTGGATTGCTTTACCCTTGGAATTTGATGTGATGAAAACTTGCCCATATATATCCAAGGAAATTATAGCTATAATATAATAATGTTGGAGTATTTGAGTTGCTATTGCCCTCTGGTGGCAGGTAATATCTCAAAGAAAAGTAAATCAATTTTAAAACTGATGCCTGAGCAACAAGAGTTTGGGGAGAGACCAGATACACATCTTTTAGCCTAGGGTTTCCATAATTCTCCGACCCTCTGTCCCATTTACCTGTATGTGAACACAATCCCCCCAAATCAGTACTGTCCCTGTTTTTCGAAAGATATGGCAACCCTAATTTAGCCCTACTCCCTTTCACGTGCATCCCAGTTTGTTCAAACCAAGCATTCAAGCATATTTTTTTGTATATGGAAAAGCTGATGTGATAAACTGTTTCAGGCTGCAACCTTATACACAATTACTGTGAGATCCATTGAATTAAGTGAAGCTTCTAGATAGATATGCATGACATTTCTTGCTCCGTCAGGCCATCTTGCTCTACAAGTCATGTTTGGGCCCCATAGATCCTAAAGCCAAAACCTGGTATTTAGGGGATAGTTGCAACTTGCTAGATCAGTCTCAATTAATTCCTGGGGTCCTGCAACTGGGATCAATCTCTCTATTTTATCTATTTTTGGTCACTTCTGAAAGCTATTGATTGCTTGGATTAGGTTCTGAATGTAGAACATGGGAATTATTTGGGGTTTCATTTTTTCCCCTCTCACCTAGTATGCTGGCAAGAGTCTTGCTTTGTTTGGTGTCCGAAGCCCCATCGTTCAAAACTGTTGTTAAAAATAAGGGTGTTGTTTTGTTTTGTTTTTGCTGAGAAGGGGTTGGTACAATTTTATTTCTGCAAGTTTGTGTCATTTCCAAAGTATTGTTCTCTTGTGTCAGGAATATAGGCTAC
Organism: Cryptoblepharus egeriae; assembly: GCA_030015325.1. NCBI lineage: Eukaryota > Metazoa > Chordata > Lepidosauria > Squamata > Scincidae > Cryptoblepharus > Cryptoblepharus egeriae. The sequence goes on from JAREYC010000002.1 coordinate 169,638,870, forward strand.
TATCCCTACAATCCAGAGTAACTATGGGAGCACGTAAGAGACTTACGTGCACCCGTAGTTACTGCACCTCCTAGTGAAAACCTATGGGAAATTCATATTGGTATCCAGAGTACGTTGTTCTTACACCGGAGCAAGGACTCCCCGTTGTTATTCTGGATTTTGCCCTATGTCTACTCAGGGGTCTTAACTCAATGGGTCTTATTTCCAGGAAAGTGTCTTTAGGATTTCAAACCTAAATACGTTTGTGTGTCCACTTGCTTTTTAGTGTCTTTTTCGAACACATAAAATACAAAACATCACCTTTTGGTGTTAAAAATATATGCAATGCAATGCACTACATTTTGGGGTTTTAAGGCGTTTTCCAGAAATTAAAATAAAAAAGGCAACTTCTTCAGCATTTGTACCATGTAAGACGGTGTCCGGTTGTTGTGGATTGGATGGACGCACCAATCCATGATGGACGCGCCATGGGGATTCCTGGCCAGCCTGTTGCAGGGATGTTGCCTTTCATCCCTCCAGGATTTTGCTTTTCACACCAAAATGTGTGAAATTAAAATATATAATTTTTTATTTTAAAAATTTATATCCCGCCTTTCTCAAGGTGGCTGCCATAAAACATAATTAAAAACATAAATAGAACAATAGAACAATTTAATAAAAACAATTAAAACATACAGCTAAATACTAAATTATATCTGGAAATTAAAATAAATAATACTAAATTATAATTTTTTTTAAATGTTCTAGGTAGGTATATAGTCTCAGCAGGAGCAGGCACAGTATTACATTTCCAGTTGGAAGTAAATACAATGTGTTTAGCAATCCTAAACACACTTTCCTGGGAGTAAGACTCAGTGAACACAATGGGGATTACATCTGAGTAGACGTGGTTAGGATTGTTACCAATAAAAATCACTCCAAATGTTACTCCAAAAATAAAAATATCACCAAAAATTTAAAATAAAAATGAAATATTTCAAAAGTAAACAAAAGTCATCAAAAAAATAACACAAATATTAAAAAAATAAAAAAAATCATCAAAAAGACACCCCAAAACTTTAACCAAAATCAACCCCCAAATGAGAAAAAGCACCACCAAAAATAAAAATGTAAGAAAAAATCCCCCAGAGATAACTTCCAAAAGGAAAAGAAATAACATTCCCCAAAAGTCCCTCCCAGAACAATTCAAAATCTAATGAAAGGAGAAGAAGAGGAATGTGAGTGTTGGGTGGAGGGACTGCAGAGCAGCCCATTCATTCCATTCCCTGCGCTTCCTCCTTCCGCCTGCAGGTGTCGCTGCAGCGCACCAAACACCAAATCCGCCGAGTGAAGGCGAGGGCTGCACTTCCGGTTCCTATTGAGAGAGAATGAGCCGCTCTAGCCCGATCTCGTTGGTCGGTTGTGAACCGGAAGTGTCCTTCTAGCCCGATTACAGATGTCTTAGTGAGCATTACGCCACCTTTTAGAGTGCTTTACGGCAACGTGTCGCCCTCCTGCTTCCACTGTCGCCGTAAAGCGACGACGAAGGGACGGAAGCCTCGAGGAGCCGCGAAGGAATCTGTGAGGTGCACGTGCTTTGGCGGTGAGTTTTCCTGCGGAGAAGGCGGCGGTAGTGGTCGCTCTGAGAGGCCGGGAGGGGTCGGGGAGTCCCAGACGCCGCTGCTGCCGCCGCATTCTAGGAGCTCCCCCGCCGCTCCTCTCCGGCCATGGACTCCCCGCTCTTGGTGGGCTTCTGTACGCGGGAGTCACAAGCCCAGCTACTCCGCTTTCCCGGACCCGCCCTCCTTTCCCGGACATTGTCCTCCTTCCCAGGACCTTGTCTTTCCTGGACGCTGTCCTCCTTTCTAGAACACTGTCCTCTTTGGGGAACACTGTCCTCTGGGGGACACTGCCCTCCTTTCCAGGACACTGTCCTCTTTGGGGGACACTGCCGTCCTTTCTAGGACACTGTCCTCTTTGGGGACACTGCCCTCCTTTCCAGGACACTGTCCTCTTTGGGGGACACTGCCCTCCTTTCCAGGACACTGTCCTCTTTGGGGGACACTGCCCTCCTTTCCAGGACACTGTCCTCTTTGGGGGACACTGCCCTCCTTTCCAGGACACTGTCCTCCTTTTCAGGACACTGTCCCCTTTGGGGGACACTGCCCTCCTTTCCAGGACACTGTCCCCTTTGGGGGACACTGCCCTCCTTTCCAGGACACTGCCCTCCTTTCCAGGACACTGTCCTCTTTGGGGGACACTGTCCTCTTTGGGGGACACTGCCCTCCTTTCCAGGACACTGTCCTCTTTGGGGGACACTGCCCTCCTTTCTAGGACACTGTCCTCTTTGGGGACACTGCCCTCCTTTCCAGGACACTGTCCTCTTTGGGGGACACTGCCCTCCTTTCCAGGACACTGTCCTCCTTTCCAGGACACTGTCCTCCTTTCTAGGATACTGTCCACTTTGGGGGACACTGTCCTCCTTTCCAGGACACTGCCCTCCTTTCTAGGACACTGTCCACTTTGGGGAACACTGCCCTCTTTTCTAGGACACTGCCCTCTTTGGGGGACACGGTCCTCCTTTCCTGAACACTGTCCCTTTTGGGGGACATGTCCTCCTTGGGGGGCACTGCCCTCCTTTCCAGGACACTGCCCTTATTTCCTGGACACTGTCTTTGGGGGACCCTGTCCTCCTTTCCTGGACCCTGTCCTGTTTTGGGCCTTATGTCCTAGAAAAGATGCTTCCATGTCCTTTTCCTTGTGAGAAGTCTGCCTGTTGCCTCCTTGTAATGAATAAATCATATTTGATTTTAAATTAAGTTTCATTTTTTTAAAATTAAAAAAAATCAATATGTTTAATTTAATTCAATACAATCAAAATTCTATCACATTTGCTGGTAATAAGTAATGTTTTTAATTATTTAATAATAATAATATCATTTAAATATATCAATGTGTCATTTATATTAATAGATGATGGGAAATATCCATGAGTGTTTTGGGCTATTGTTTTGTCATGTGCTAAGTTGTTCTATTTGTAAGTACTCCCCAAAATAAGCAAAAAGGAAAAAAAGTGTTCCTCCCAATTGTATGTTAAATTTGTCAGTGGTTAATGGTTAGGCAAATATTCTTAAGCAATGATTATGAGCATGATCCTAACCATGTCTACTCAGAAGTAAGCCCCATTGTGTTTAATGGGTCTTGCTCCCAGGAAAGTGTCTTTAGGATGGCAGCCTGTGTCAAATAATAGTTTGAAAATGTCAGCTCTTGGTAGTTGTTTTCTTTTTATGCTTCTAAACTCTTTTTGATGGTACTTTTTATTTATTGTTAGTTTTGTATTCTGCCTTTCTCCCCAAAGAGCACCCAAGACGGCTAACAATCACTTATTAAACAACAATAAAATATAGTATAGCTAAAACAATAAAATACAATTAAAACAATATTAAAAAAACAATTTTATAGAGAGCAATTCTTTTCTATATCACTTACTATCTTGATTTCAATGAACATATATTTGTGGTTGAAGTTGCTTTCTGATGCGTTTCATTCCCAGATTTATGAGGTGCATCACTCCTCATTTGGAAGTTAAGAGAACAAATCCTTACAGTCAAAGAAAAGGGTTTGAAAGTACTTAAAAAATTTAAATCGACTGCTAGCATTACACTGATATCCAGGGAATGGATATCAAGCACTAACAGTCCCTTCTGTGATTTGCAGGATCAATCTCATGGAAACCAAAGGAAAAAGGAAATTCACTGGTGGGAAAGCGGGCCCCAGTAAAAAGAAGCTTGGAAAGAATAAAGGTAGAGTTATTATATTGTAACATGTATTTCATGGGAGTTAATAAAATGTATTCATTTGACTGAGTAATTGAATACAGTGTAGACAAAAATACATACAGTAACTGAGTAATCTATAGAACATGAGATTTTGAGCTCTTACATGCAAGTGAAATGCTAGCTGTTTTTGCCACATTAGATTGATGATTTCTTTCCTCAGTGAGGGGAAAAATGTAAGTCATAATATTTAATCTTAAAGAACTGGCAGTGCAATCCTAACCATGTCTACTCAAAAGTTAGCCCCATTGTGTTCAGTGGTTCTTACTCCCAGGAAAGTGCTTTAGGATTGCAGCCTGTGATAAAAAAGCAGGCCTCCATCAGTCTTGAGAGACTATGGTATCGTGCTCAGCACTGTATATGTGGCATGCGAAGCAAGAAAGCCTGGGTTAGATTGTTACCCAAGCAGCAAATCCCGCCTCTCCACGCCACTAAATTGTAATATTTAGCTTATACAGTTTCTATACAACTTCTCTTAAATCAGATTTTCAAATGTAAGAAATGGTTTCGGTTCACGGTATAGTTGCCTGTCTCTTTTTCTAACACGCTTACCTAATAGTGAATCCTGTATCTTGAATTGTAATATAGGAGTCGTGCTTGGGAACTGTTCTTGAATTGTAGAGAAGACAAAGTCAATATGAATTCAAACATGGCTTCGTATTTCATACTATGCTGTACCTGTACTGTACATGGGCCATTGTAACTAGATTATTGGGAAGAAACATGGTGGGGATGTGTAAGGCCATTTATTTTTCCTCCTCAGTTTGAGCACTGCTTGGTCTGTATAATAACTTTTTTTTTTTTTTACAACTTTGATGTAGATGTTGGTCCGCCAAAGAAATTCAGTAGAGGAGATGGTGAAACAGACAAGCCTAAGTTTAAATCTAAGAAATTTGAGAAAGGAAATAAAAAGTTTGGTAAAACTGTTGTAAAACAATTCAAGGGCAAACAGTTATCAGAAAAATTGTCCAGGAAACGCAAACTTCAAGATGATAAAGAAGAAGGTGAGAACTTTTTTCCTCTTTAAATTTGCTGGTCAAAGAAACATTATCTATAGAAAAGTGAATACTAGTGCATTTTTATCATTTCTTTTGTTTTCAGATCTTTTCTCAGAAAATCAACATATGTACTATTATAATCTCTGCCCAGAGCTAATTTATAGGAGTGATTAGAAATAGGAACTCTAAGCCTCAATGAATTGTAATGTAGATTTCTATCCAGTTGTGAATTCACTAGGTTATTATAGACACCTCCATGCCTGTTACATGCTATATAGGGCATTTACTTTGCAAACAGAAGAACTGACATAGATTCCTGATAGTTTGCCTGTCTCTGGAATAAATGTTACTGAGCTAGATGAACCAGTGGTTCACCATGATCTAGCTTAGTGTTTCCCAGATAAGAGGGACATAACCAGGTTGGTTCTGGACTGCACCACTGCCTGGGAAAAGGAGGGCTTTTATAGTCACCAAAGCAAGTTCCAGCCTTGGGGCAGGGAGATATGGGATTGTTCCCGGAACTGTACTACCGCTAGGGAAAGGAGGGGTCAAGTATCGGCTTCTGCGGCATTCAAGAAGCCCTACAGAACCCTTCACGGAGCTTCCCAGGCCTCCAATTAATTGAAAAGAGTTATAGAAAACCACTACTTTTAGTTAATTTGAGGTTTGGGAGCTCTGCAAGGGATTCCATGGGGCTCCATCAGTCACTTTGGTGAGTTCAAAACCTTCTTTCCTGGCAGCAGCTTCAGCCTGGGGATCCCATTGCTGTTATCCTCCTGGCCCCACAAAGACTTACTGTGTTCATGAAATCCAAGTATAACTTTTGGGAACGATTGATCTTCATATGTTCAAATTATCTTTTGATAAAACTTACGTTTTGCTCATGATTCTAACATTGTTGGAACTTGAAGCCAAAGCAACGTATACAAGAATGAATTGTACATTAATTGACATAATTCCTTCAACAGTTCAATCTGAATCTTGATATTAGTATTGCCTATTAATTTAAATGCTGTATAACACATAAGTGTAAATTTTTTATAATTAGGGTTGAAGCCTAAGAAGCCTAAATGGGAGGATATCAAGAAGAAAAAGAAGGAACTGAAGCAGAACCGACAGCTGAATGACAAAGCCAATTACAATGCAGTGCTTAAAGCAAAGCAGATTTGGGAAATGCTGAGACGGTAATAGTGATTTGGGCTATATTTGTTTCAGTATTGTACTTAGATCTTTTTCCCATTAAGAAGAAATGTTCATTTGTATTACATATGAGTCCTGTGCTACTCAAATGAGGTTTGCTAACTCCCTGTTCATGGAAAGTTGCATCTATCCCTTTAAGTGGCAAGGAATGGAGCAACATTGGCAGAGGTTCCTCATCAAGATCACTCTGCTGAAGGGGAAGGGGGGCAATTTTTGGCCACCCTAATGGTCCTGCCAGCCTGTGCAGGAGTCTGGAGTTTCTAGGGAGCCCTTGGGGGAGTCTGCATAGATTTTGTACACAAGTGAGGCTGGAATAATGCCAAAAAGTGCACTTTTTCCAAGCCTGGGGCGAATCTGCAAAGCAATCTGCAGATCTACCCAGAACTCTCCAGAATCTTCTGACTACTGCAGAGGCTAGCACGACTCCTAGGAGGGGGCAGAAAATCACCCCCATTCCCTTGTAGGGGCATATTATTTGTGGTATTTCCTGAGGATGTAGATAAATGGGAATATGAATTTTTTAAAAAAATGGCAAGTATTTCAGAGTTATGAATATAGATAAAGGGTTCTGTATGGCAAGGAAACATTTTGTCCATGAGATGACCTACAAACTGGATCTCTTGCACTGTCAATCATCTATCAGTGCTTTGAAATGCTTGGTTTGGAAATTTGATCCAGCTTCAAATCTCTACTTAGCTTTGAATATCAGAAGGTGATGTTGAATGTGACTCTTAGCCTAATGTGCTTCACAGACTTAAATAAAATAACATATATTCACCACCCCAAGCTCATTAGTAAAAAGTGGGATTAAATATGATGGATATTGATTTAAGCTTGGTTTTTTCAGTTAATCACCCTCTGGATTTAGCTGAAATCCTACAAGTGCCCTTCTCCTGACGTTAGAATTAAAAATAAGGAGATATACAGTACTAACGAAAAGCGTACCCGCATTGCGGTAGTAAAATTCCCCTGTATGCCATCCCCCCAATGCGCATCAACCCCCAATGCGCATCAACCCCCAATGCGCATCAACCCCCAATGCGCATCAACCCCCAATGCGCATCAACCCCCAATGCGCAACTTCCCAACGTGCATCAACCCCCCATGCGCAACTTCCCAACGTGCATCAACCCCCCGTGCGCATCAACCCCCCATGCGCATCAACCCCGAGGCGCAACTTCCCCCATGCGCACCAACCCCCCATGCGTAGCATCCTCCACAGTGCAACCTCTTCCTCCAAACAACATCCCCCCAGTGCACCAGGCACTGAGCACCAAATTGGCTGGATGTTGGTCGGTCTTCCATGTTAAGTATAGGACAAAAACATTCTGCACCCCCTTTCAGCCCCCCTTTTCAGCCCCTTAAGGGTTAAATTTCTCCAGATGGTTCTTGGTGGGTGTTCAGGTGACAGAAGGATCCCTCCCAGAATTCCATGCTTCAGGCCCAGCAGTTGGGGCGGAATGTTGATGAGTCATCAATTCTCCAATGCAAAGTATAGGGAGGAAAATGCATTGTGCCCCTTTTCACCCCCTTCCGGTTGGAATTCCTGAAAACCGGTTCTTAGTGCACCCCTCAGTCACGGAAGGAACACCCACCCCAAATTTCACGCTTTTAGGCCCAGCAGTTTTGGCAGGGCAGTGATGTGTCACTCAGTGAGTCAGTCAGTGACTTTTCTCTTTTATATACAGATTGTGTCTTGATTTTATTCAGACACTAGGCTTTTCACTTGATAGGTGAATGTGCAATGATCCCCAGTGATTTTTTTAGTGCAAAGGAATTAGATTTTAGAACAGATATGTAGTAGTATGAAATTGTGCAAAACTGTATATTTCAGTATTTTAAGGAAAGGTCTATTTGAAGATCAATTACAACACCACTATGAAAAGTAAGTAAAATTAGATGTCTGTGAACTTCTGAAAGATCAATAAATAAGAAAAAAGTTAAATATTGGCTTATATAAAAATCCACTTTATTTTGGTAGGAAAAAATGTGACCCGGAAAAGCGTAAGGAGCTGCTGAGTGAACTTCAGGAGTTGCTTCATGGAAAAATAAAAAATGTATGTAATAAAGCAAATTTTTTAAAAAAGCAAAACAGATCACAAATTGTTGACTTGGCTTTTCATTCCTGCTTAAATATTGTACATTGGTTGTCCCTTTCTTATCCATAAAATTATTGTAGAGATATATCATCAGAAAGCACCTTTATGTAAGACTTTCCTCCTGATTCTGTCAACTCTTTCTTTTGGCTGAAATCCTCTATGCTATTTCCCACGGTGTTCTGGAAAGTTCTGAAATCCCAGAGTATACTTTTCCAAGGGAAAAAGTGTACCCAAGGGTTTGCACCTTAATACAGCATGTACTGGTTATACATGGACCTTATAGAAAATGGAATGAACTGGTTAAACATGGACTGGTTATAGTTCTTACCCAAATATTCAGATTATTCACCTGGTACTCAGACAGATTCTTCTGCCCCACTTTATTCTGATCATGAAAGTCAAGACAATAAAATATTTGATTCCCAGCTTGTAGTAGAGAGTCTGTCACAATCATTTAAGAAGTGAAAAGATTGAGTTATCAAGAGGACAGCAGACACAACTGAACCGTTCACCAAAGTAAAACAGGTCATTGGAAGAAGGCAACAAAACAGAAACCTCATGTGTACTGTCATGAAGATGGCAGCACCTCTAGGCGCAGTAATATGTCTTGGATTTGATGTTGTATTTTGTCTAAGTATTTTGCATTGTATGCAAAAAGATTATAAAGAATGTTTCTACTACTGGGACTGGTTGTAGGTAGCAGCTGGAATGTCAAGTCCTGGAGAGTGGAAGTAAAATATTGAAGCAATTCCATTTCAATTTGTTTTCTAACCTAAGGCCGTACCATTCCAAAAGCAGCTGTATTTGTTTCTCTGTCAGTGAATCATGCCGTTAATAGACTCATCTATAACCTATATTGTGCAGCTCCATGATCACTAACTATAAATAGAGTAAAATGTAGAAAAAAGTTCTTGCTAAATAACTTGGAGTGATAGATTTATTTACATTTGCAGATGGCATTTGCTCATGATTCAACTCGTGTCATCCAATGTTACATTCAGTTTGGCAACGAAAAGCAAAGACAGGAAGTATTTGAAGAACTAAAAGGTATGATTTTTCATTTACACAGCCTCTGTATTTCTTTGTAATAGTATTTCTTTGTAATAGCTTCTCAGTGTGATTTTTTTCTCCTGCAGAGAGTTTCATTGAACTAAGCAAATCAAAGTACTCCAGAAATATTGTGAAGAAGCTCCTTATGTATGGGTAGGTATTTTGCATGCGTTTTGATATGTGCTGTGTTCATTTGGAGCAGCACAATCCTTGTACATGTTTGTTCAGAAGTAAGTCACACTGTATTGAATTGGATTTATTACAGGTGAGTGCATATAGGACTGCTTCTGTATTTTTAAACCTCCATAAAATTGCAACTTCATCTCAATTTGATAGATCTTTTCCTCTTCCTTTTCCCATTAAGGTATACTAATTTAGCTTCTACTCGAACTGTTTCCTTAACATTTTTTTTTTGGTCTTCTGCTGCAATTCATCTCCAGTGTAAAGCAACCAGAATTAAACAAGGCTGTCAGTACAGAATTAGAGTGCAGTGTGAAGGAATCTATCTACAGTATTTATATACCATTTTTCAACTGAAAAGTTCACAAAGCGGTTTACAAAGAAAATGAAAAAATTAATAGCTAATCAATAGCTAATGAGTCCCTGACCGAAAGGGCTCACAATCTAAAATGCAAAAGAACACCAGCAGAAGCCACTAGTCAGACATTGATAGGGTGAGGAAAGCCAGTTACTCTCCCCTGCTAAATAAAAGAGGAACACCCACTTGAAAGAGTGTCTCTTGCCCAGTTAGCAGGGAAATGCCTCAAGTCAAATCTTTGCTCAGCATCTTTGCTCAGCCAAACAATTCATTTGGTTCATTGGGGGAAAAATTTGTCCCATGATTAGGTAACATTGGCTGCCCTATGAATATAATCCTGAGCTCCATGGAGAAAGATGTGTAAAATTCGTTAGGCTTGCAACCCTGGTTTTCTTCTGATACCTACTGAGATTATGATCACAATTTGGGAACTATTTTTTCAAAATCTGTTGCCCAGTGAGGTAAGGATCCCTGCTGATGGTTGGTCTGCCCTTAGTCTGAAAAATTATGATTGGGCTTGACATGACTTGTTATATAACTTATAATTTTAAAGCACTATCTCAAAATATGCATCAGTTTACAATTTATGCATCAATTTACTACAAATTTGGTACTGGTTTGTGCCTTCCTATTACTTGAATCCCCCCCCCTGCCTTCCCTGTTTTGCTGCCCTGTATGTGCACCTTTTTGCCCACCGGAGGATAAGGAAAAGAAAAAGAGGTGCTTTGCTCCACATTTCTTCCTTTATTTAGAGCTTGGTGTGCAGACTCCCTTCTCCCTGTTGTCCCTGTTTTGAATGAACAGAACCAGCTGGATGTATGGGGATAGGTGATTTGAAGATTCAATAGGTTTTTTTTTTGTTTTTCTCCTTTTCCTCCAGCAGCACTGGATGAAGAAGGGTACTGCTACTGCTGGTCTCTTCCAGCTTTCTCAGGGAGGATAGTAGACAGACTGGGAGCTTGTCAGTTCATATCTCTCCCAATTTTGCTGCTTTATGCAGAAGTTTCATGAAAAGGGATAAATGCCTTGTTCAAATTAAATATATTTGATTAGCTTATACGTGTAGAGTCTATTGTGGTTTCTCTCTCTTGCAGGTCTGGTTCTTGCATTATCTATCTGTTTACAGTATTTATACAATGCTTTTCAACTAAAAAGTTCACAAAGCGGTTTACAAAGATACTGGAAAAAATAATAGCTAATTAAAAATAATAGCTAATTAAAAGCTAATGGGTCCCTGTCCCAAAAGGCCTTACCATCTAAATTACAATACAGTGTGGAAGACTGACTCCCCCTGTTTTTGAATGTCATGGAATGGCCTGAGGACTTGGGAGACATTAATTGAAAGCAGTTTCTGACAAATAAAGCCCTATGCTGATGTTGCCAGATCTGGTAATAAGCATATTAGTTGGGAAGTAGTGAGAGCTTGCTAGAGAACAACAATATACTCCCCTTTTTCATCATTTATAGTGGCAAATGTTGCACTTGAGTGAAGAGGTGTGATAAAGAATGCTGCATGGCATTCATGAGGACAGCATCAGGGAATAATAGTCAGGAAACTCATGTTGAATGTTTCCATAACCATATGGAATGTAACCATAGAGCATGGTTAATGAGTGCCAACATGGCATTAAAGCCTGCATGTGAATCCTACTTCCCTCTAGATCAGTGATTTTTCAATCATGGTGCCATTGCACACTGGTGTGCCTCAGGTGGTCTGCAGGTGTGCCACAGGAATTGGGGAAAAGTCAATTAGTTATTAGTTATAATTATTTATTATAATTATTTATTTATTATTAGTTATTATTAGTTATGATTATAATTAGTTATTAGTTATAATTAGTAGGGCAGTTGGGGGATTTGAGCCCCCTACCAGCAGCACAGTGCGCCTTGCAATGATTAAAAAACTGACGGTGTGCCTTGAACATTTGAGCCTTGTCAGTGTACCTTGAGATGAAAAAGATTGAAAATTGCTGCCCAACCCAAGAAGTAGTTCTGACAACATCTGCTTAGGTTTTAAGCAGAGACGAAAATTGTTGACCCCTGTTTGGTGTCAAGATTGTAACTCGTATGACAATATGGGTACATGTGTCTTTCATGAATTAAGGCACAAACATTGGATCATTTAAAAGTATCTGAGCAGTTGTCTTATGTCATGCTTATTTCTGGAATAGGACAAAGCCACAGATTGCAGAAATCATCAAAAGTTTTAAAGGTGAAGTGAGAAAGATGCTGCGCCATGCTGAGGCATCTGCAGTGGTGGAGTTTGCGTACAATGAGAAAGCCATTTTGGAGCAGAGGAACATGTTGACAGAGGAACTTTATGGGAATGCATTCCAAATCTACAAGGTACCTTCCCCTCAGAAATACTTGTGTAACTTTTAGCACATTATGAAATATTTTAACAAGGGGACAAAAGGATGTATTACAAAAAGCTGAAAAGGTAAATGTGAAAGGAAAATGAAGCAAGTTAAAATGGCATCTGCCCAGAGCAACTACGTTTATAGCTGAGGAATAGAAATCCTGTTTTCCAGCAAGTCTTTAAAAAGCATGATTCTAATTAATATTTCAGACTTCTTGAGAGTAGAACGTCCATGGTAAGTTCTTACAGATGAGGGGGAAAGTTAGCAACCTGATCCCTAGGATTGCGCCATTGTTTGGGGGGAGGAGCAGAGGTTGTTCTTTACTCATACAATGAAGCCGCAGGATCCTGGGGGTGCAGGGAGTTCCGCAGATGCCACTGCAGAGTTCCCCAAGGCATTGAAAATGAAAATTGGACAATCACAACCTCCTTCTGGTTTCACAGCTGCTAAGTGGAAATAGGTTGTAATAGTTCTATTTTCATTTTCAATGCCCCTTCAATGTGGGACTCAGACTGGGGTGTCACAGTATCCCAGTTTGAGAATTTCTGTCTTAGTGCTTCATTAAAATTGCTTTCTGTTGCAATAGACATCTACGTTTAAACTGATCACTTCTGGTTATTACTGTGCTGGAGCGTAAGACCTTGGTCATTCTAGGACTGCAATCTCCAAACTGTGCACCTTTGCTTGTTGGAAAACCTGTCCATGGCATGAATGGAGCTCATTGTTTTGTGGAGGGAGCCTGATATCTTTGCTGCTGACTTCCTCAAAGTTTGTACTGCCCAGCTATTTCAGCACTTTATTCACCCAACAAGCTCTGCACCTGGATTTATGGGCAGACATGGATGGGTGGTTCAACCTTTGGGAGAGATTGGCAACAAAGGTGACATTCTCCTGTGGAATGGTAAGCTATGTTCACACAGGGAAGGGACTTTCATAGGCACAGGGATCTGACCAACAGCCTGGGGTTTACAACCACTGTTCTTGGAGGACTGGTCTTGGCTTCATCCATGTTTTGAAATCTATGAAAATAGCATATTTAAAAAAAATATTGCTCGTCAATTACTATAATGAAACAATTATTCAGGCCTTGTTCATTTAAAAAATAAATGGGAGCCATAATTCAAAGATTAAAATTGCTGTATAGCATCCTTTGCAGTTGTTTTGAGGTGGTTATAAAACATTTCATGTTTTTTCATAGTGTGGAAAAGTCCCTTTTATTGCTTTTACGCTCAAGAAAACAATATCTGTTGTAGATATTTTGTAAAAAATTTAACCAGTTGACATACTTGGAGTCCATTACATAGAAATCTTGGAACAGAGCTCTATTCAAACCTCCAAACACTAATGCTTCAAAAAGCTTAGTGAAGTTATTTTGAAAGGTTTCTGAAGATGAATATTAATGTGCTTAGATTCTGTTTTCATTATGTATTGTAGCATATACAATGCTTTGTAGCTTTCCTTAATGAGAAACCATTTTTTAAAAGTTTGCATTCTAATTAGAAACTATGCCTTCATCTCAAATGGTGGTTATCAAAAGCAAGGTAGGGGGAATGCGTAATTATTCTAACCTTTTAAAATTGTGCTAAGAATAGAAAATTCAGTAAAGAACCTTCCCCCCCTCTCCTGTTGTAAGTTATGCCATGATCATAAACATACTTGCATAAAATCTAGCATTGAAATCAGTGAGACTTATTTTTATACTACCAAGATCATGGTTTTGGTTGATCTTGTACTGTATAAGTCATTCCCTTCATTTCCTATGATGGTTCCATTTATTTTGAGTGTTTGTGTGTGCATGGAAAATCCTTTACAGCATTACTGTGACCTGGGAAGACCTAATTCATGAGTGCACATCTGAGCTGCAATACATGTTCTGAGATACTTAATTGGACCTAATGAGTTTATGGTACCAGGGGTGGGACTATCTGCCTACATAGATGATTACTGTTTATAAAGCCAAATCAGAAAAGGGTGGCATTCTCTTTAAAGTCAGGCTACAATTCCCAGCAGCTACAAGGGGACAATTCCTAGCAACTACAATGGCTCTACTCAGATCTGCAAGTCCAAGTGGATTTGTGCCAACAAATCAGACCCAGGAAGGGAGATAGTCTACAGTGTATGAGCTGCAATAAGTCCTGCCCTCTTCCAAGCACGATCCACATTCCCTAGCTCTACATCCAGCATGCACTGGGTCTTCTGCTAGCCAGCACATGCATGCCTTTGCCATATCTTCCTGTGACATTGGAGAGGGCTTTATGGTTCTTACACAGTGTCTATCGCTAGTGTGACACTGCTTAGGATTGTGCCAAAAGTTTCTTTTCTGTCTTTTGGTTCCTATAACATTCATGTAATTAAAAGTCACTTTAGTAGCTTTTCTTTATTTCAGTCTTCCGATCATCCAACTTTGGGCCAAGTGTTGGAGGCTCAGCCTGAAAAACATGAGATCATTATGGATGAAATGAAACAGATCCTTACTCCAATGGCACAAAAGTAAGTGTGTAGCTTCCTTTCTTTACATAGTTTGGGTATATGTGTGTGTCATCTATTATCATAAATCTGTGAGGTCTTACTGACAACTTGAGTAATCTGAGCAAATCTTTCATACAGTTGTAAATTACATGTACAGGCCTATGGCTAGTAAGATTTCATGTGCTGTTGATTGAGATTTTTTTCCATTTTTCTCTTCCTTCAGAGAAGCTGTAATAAAGCACTCATTGGTACATAAGGTCTTCTTAGACTTTTTCACTCACGCTACCCCAAAACAAAGATCTGTAAGTAGTAATGTAAATTTGATTCATTTGACATGTGTCTTGTTGAACTGTGTTTGCCTTAAAGAATGAAACTGAAATTGTTAGCTGGCCATTCAGTGCCATCTCATGGTTAATTCTAGATTGTGAGCCCTTTTGGGACAGGGACTCATTAGCTATTAGCTATTAATCTTTCTTTTTCTTTGTAAACTGCTTTGTGAACTTCTTGGTTGAAAAGCAGTATATAAATACTGTAGATAGATATTTTTCAGTTTTGATTGTAGGAAATCTTTCACAGATCTGGTTGGAATAATGCTGTTCATATTATTGTAGAGAATAAATATGCTCTCTCTTCAACAAAACCAGTTTCTTAATGTTGTGGTTCATTGTTTCTAGGAAATGATTGAAGCCATCAGAGAAGCTGTGATCTACTTGGCACACACACATGATGGAGCTAGAGTAGCTATGCATTGCTTATGGCATGGCACCCCCAAGGTATTGTATTTAAAGGAGCTTTCCTGGGTCCAGGCTCTGTGATGTAACTTAATGGGCATTTGAACATAAAAGACTTTTTTGGGAGACCTGAAAATGTTGCATTAGAGAGCCATTTCCCTAATAGGTTTACCAGCTGCTCAAATGTAACTGAATTTGGAAATGCAGCTGTGCTACATAGGAGTATGGAGGTATCCATCCCATCCCACTTCATTATAAATTGAATCTTGTTTTAAAAGATGCCAAAAAGGATGACTTAGACATTTGACAAATAAAATATGGCAGTTCTTATCATGGTGCCCTGCAGGCATGCTACAAATACAGACTTTAGATGGGAAAATAAATAAAGTGGGTTGCCTTTGTTATGTAAATAGAGGTCTCTCATATTGCAGTGGGAATTCTGCCAGGATCTCTGTGTTAGGGATATCTGTGTTTTTCTGTTCTGGAAATAAATGCTTTTTTCTTTATACAACTTGTTCTGTGCCAAGCCTTTGGGTTGACATCGTCCTCTTAGGCCTTTGGAGCAGTTTGTGTTAAATACATATTGGTTTTATACTTCAAGAGTTCTAGGTACAAGATTATGTATGATATATGCAACAGTATTATTGGGCAATAATTTGATATTAACTGGTATTCATATAAACTCGAGGAAGCAAGACAGGTTGTAGGATATTTTGTATTACTGAGGTTTGAGAATGTGATCTGCGGAGTAACTTTTTATTCCTTTCACAGAATTAGATTCACAGAGGACTCGAACATTTTTTGGAAATTTGCTCCCTAAATTATGACTTGTTTGTTAAAGATACATTTTGAAATGAGAAACCCAGTGATTCACAAAATATTGACAAAAATGAAAATATTTTGTCAGAATATTCATTTTGATTCAGTAGTGGAACCTGTTGACATTGGAAACTCATCATTCTTTAATTTCTCTTGTTAGGACAGAAAAGTCATTGTGAAAACCATGAAGACATATGTTGAAAAAGTGGCTACTGTAAGTATCTTTCAAAACTGCAACAACTTAGTACAGTTGTACCTTGAATAAAGAGCGTCTTGAATAAAGAGCAAAATTTTCTCAGAAATTTTGACTTGCTTAAAGAGCACTGTCTTGAATAAAGAGCACTTCTGAGGAAGTTTGGAACAGGCTTCCATGGCAAGGGAACTCACAGGTGGGACGAGGAGACTAGCTTGAGCTACAGTGGGGCCCTGGGCAAAGTTTGGAATAGGCTTCCATTGCCAGGGAACTCATGGGATGTCCAGGGGGAGCAGCCTGAGTCAGGTCTGTATGTGGGATCTGTGTGTGGCAGCGTGGAAGGTGTGCCTTATCAATGTTCGAGTGCTGCTCCCCGTCAGCAGCTTGGGAATGTTAGTTGCACATAAAGACAATAGATTCCATTAAGCCAATGGGATAACAGTGACTCCATTAGTTGTGAAAGAGCACAATCCTAACCATGTCTACTCAGATGTAAGCCCCATTGTGTCCAATGGGTCTTACTCCCAAGAAAATGTCTTTAGGATTGCAGCCAAAGTCATCCCCTCTCTGTAACCCTCACACCAGCCATGAAGGTTTTCAAAGGTACAGTACAGTTCAGTACTGTACAGTATTTTCTTTATTGCAGTGTTGTGAGTTACTGTATATTACAGTGCTTTGTACAGTGTTATATTGCAGTGTTTTGTAATCATTTTTATAAACAGTTAATATTTTTATATGAATTTTTTTTGGGTTGTGGAACCAATCGTCTGAGTTTCCATTATTTCCCATGGGAAAATCTGCTTCACTTAAAGCACTACACAACAAAGCACTCCTAAACTACTTTATTTGACAGTATGATCCATTAAGTTAGGGATCCAATCCTGATGTGGATCAGTGCCAGTGCTGAATGTTGCAATTGTACAGTTAGGCACACTTGCAACACTGCACTGACCCCAGTGCCAGTTGCTACTGAGCCCAGTGCTGGCCAGATACTGCCTGGAGCAGGGTAAAAATGCAGGCAGGATGGTGGTGAGTACTTCAGTAACAGGGCAAAGGGAACCAGAGAGTTGAGAGTGGGACCAGGAGAGCCTTGCTGCACTGGATCATGAAATCAGTGTCAGGCCAGAATGAGTCTCAAGTCTATTCCACCAAAATAGCAGGTGCAGAATGAAGATGTCATTTACAATTGTGGGGCTTGGAGCTTTGCCCTGGATAAGGGGATGAGATCTCCTTCCCCCAAGGAGGCCTCTGATGGTGGTTGTGGGACTTCAGGATGCAGTGGTAGCCACTTTGGCACTGCTGCACCAGGTGGTGATAGTGGCATATTTAGAATTTGGCTGCTTATTTGGCTAAGTTTCAGGGAAATGTATATAGAGATGGTAGACTTAGGGCAAAATGCAGAGTAACTATGGGGAGTCCTTGCTCTGGTGTAAGAACAACATACTCTGGATTCCAATATGAATTTCCCATAGGTTTTCACTAGGTGGTGCAATAACTATGGGTGCACGTAAAGTCTCTTACGTGCTCCCGGAGTTACTCTGGATTTGGGGGTTAGAGGAGAATTGTCTTAAGTCTAGAAAGATTGATCTCACCATGTGAGCGTTATACTCACATGATAATGGAAATAATTGTCCTGGCAACATAATCAAATCACTAACAAGACCTTGATGATGTTCAAGTGGTTAGATACTACTAATGAATCTTGGACAAGACTTATGCAATTGGGTTTTATATTATTCTTACTGTCTGATTCTTGTTGCAGGGTGAATTCTCACATTTGGTTTTGCTTGCGGTATTTGACTGCGTTGATGATACTAAGCTTGTGAAGCAGCTAATTATATCTGTAAGTAGTATTTGCTAACACTCCTTCCTTTCATATTTCCCAACTTAAAAGAAAGATCAGAATCATAGTAAACAGTATTTTCAGGATGGGTTTCACTTTTTTTGTCTTTTGGAATGAAAAGAAATTCGTAATCGTTCCTGGATTGTTTCCATATTTTACACAAGGAGAAGAAACCTGCACAAAACAACTTCGTAGCCATTACAATTAATTTGTACAAGTCATTTGAAGACTGCCAGGAATGGGATAGTACAGTACTTACCAAAAACTGGGTGGAGGCATCTTCTGCATGATCTGCTCTTTTCGTAAAACGTATCTTCACATGGTTTTCAGGACATGGTAGTTTGGAAGAAGTTTTGCAATCTAGTCCAGAGTTTGCAGTCTAGTACCTACAGTGAAATGCTAAAGCATTTGTATTTTTTTAATTTAATAAGAGACAGAATGGGGATAGATGATAAAATTATTGTGAAAAATTAGGTGGCAAATTAAGGTCAGACAAAATTTAAGAATTATCTAACCTCACACATGATATAGTTCATGGTATGAGCTTCTGCAAGTCATGGTGTTAAGTGTTGATAGCTAACTTCAGATGTCCTTTAAAGGAGATTAGACCAGATACCTGTAAAGATTATACTTGTGAATATTTTTAAAATAGATTTGGGACTTGTATTACTACTTAACTGATTTTCAGTTACTATTTGCTTTCAGATACAGGAATAAATTTTAAAAGCATTGGGAACTTACGGTATATGTGTTTTAAAAACTGATAGTATCCTGCAGATACGCATGTGAGTTTGGTGGATGCAATCTTTGCTGTTCAACTCTCCTTGTTTCACCATTATTTGATCCCATAAAGTGCTCTAGTTCAGGTTTGCCAGCCAGCTCTTGTCCTTTGACCCTGTAGCGCTTATATTGTTCAGTGGGGGAAATGTGCAAAAGATTTGTGATATTATTTTCCTGGCTTTCAAAAAAATGTGCTCCAGTTTGACAAGACAGCAGAGAGGGTCTCAGGAAAAGGTTGTGCAGTCCTTGATAAATTCTTTTACAACATAGGAGAGAGTTTGTTTAACAAAGATTTCACAGCTGCTTTCAGCCTGTAGCAGGTGTTGTGTATTAAAGAAGTAGTCTTCATGGTTATTGAGGGCAAAGCCTTGTAAATTCCTCTGGGATATTTAATATGGAGATCTATGAATACCGTTAACCACTGCTGGGCTTACACAATTTTAGAGTTTCAAAGAACTGTAGCCAAGTTTGCATTGCATTGGTATCAAACCCCTTGTATCTCAGTGCTGTGTATGCCTGAATGAAAAATATTCACCTGCCATCAAAATAATAGCTAAAACATATTCCTACTAGTAAGCTTGTGAAGTGGATATAGTAAAATCTTCAGAGGCTTTTGAATCTATTAAATGATGGTGCTTGACAGCAGTGACTTTGAGTGATACTTGGTGTTCTCTGCATCATGATTACAGATTGCTCTGTGCACTTTCAGTAGGATTGAGTACAAATGTGTGCAAAGTCTAGGCAGGCAGTGAAGTCTTCTAGCTCTCCTTCACCATCCTGTCTTGGGAAAGTTGGATACCAACAGGATACCTTTTGTTTGTGTATTTATTTATTGACTGGAATAAGGGTTTTATAAATTGCATTATCTGCCACCCTCAATGCTACTGTGGATAGGGAAGGGGGAAGAAGTGTATTTTAATGGACTTGCTTAACTGCTTTTAGCAGTTGTCAAAGATTTTTTTTTTCCAATTTGGAAGGTGGCTATTTAGGAAGCATTTAAAAAGAAAATGGGCTACATTATAAATTGACTTCACCAGCTGATGAGAGGTTTTGAGCAAGCATGCTGGATATTGACTCTTTGGCACTGCTTCGCATTTGGAAGGCAAATCTTGTTGCTAAGTAAAACAAATCATTACACAGTTGAGGGAGAACAGGATGCATGAACATACGCAGAACTCGCACTGTTGGAATTAGTAGTTTTCTTGTGGCAGCCTTCACATATCATTTAGTTCTGCTTGTGTCTGTGCAAGCCGGGAGATTTGGTGTTGGTGTTTTATTAGCCACCCTACCTTTGTGAACACTCCCATCAAATTGATTCACTAAACACTGTCCTGCAGAAATTTTTTTAACTATGAATTAAGGATTGTTGCTGTAGGTTTCCTTGATGCATGCAAGCCTGACAGTAAAATGATCCTTTATTTAGAGCCTTGCTACACATTTCTCATTACATGAAAATAGATCTGTACCATTTGGGCAGTTGCCTTTCTCATGCAGCCAACAACTCCTTGGCTGCATGGAATTTCTTTTGTCTCCAACTTTCTCTCCTGGGTGGTGGTAATGAAAAAGTGTCAGGCATTTTCATATGTAACTATATCTCCAAACTATATCTCCAACAATCACTCCTGTATTCCAAATATTCAATTTTAAATTATTATTTCAGAGTGTTATTCTCTATACCTTTAAATCTAATTGATCTGTTAATGGGAATTGTCAAAAAACAGGAGAGCTTTTATGGCCAATTCAGATATGACAACCTAACCTGATCATTCACAGTGTCACAACTGATCATGTACTACTTTAGTCTTTTGTCGTACTGGCTGGTTCATGCAGTCATTCTTTGTCATGAAATTTGTTGTAAGCACATCTTTGCAAGCCAATTCATTCAGGCAGTTTGGCTTCCAAATGCATCCTATGGTGTCAAGTGCAAAATGCTAACCTAAGTCTTGACCTGTCTCTAAGGAATTAAAACTAATTGTTGATCATTTTGCCTATTAGTAACTTAAAGTTTTTTCTTCCTCCTCATCCCTCTATTAATTTTTCAGGAAATATGTGATTCCCTAACCAGCATTATAACCAACAAATATGGAAGGAAGGTCCTATTGTATCTGTTGAGTCCAAGAGACACTACATATTTCTCACCAGCAGTAATAAAAATACTTCAACAGGGTGATGGAAATGCTTACAGGTAATTTGGAAATATAGTTTTACGTGAGTGTCTCAGCAAGGCCCCTTCTTTGTAAAATCTTGCATCAAGACTTTCATTAAACGAAACAGACGAGAGTAAAAAAGAGGGGAAACTAATTATCATAAAATGGTTGGAACTACTCTAGGTGAGTAGACTAGGTGGGACTACTCTAGGTGACTACTCTTGTCTACAGAAGGAAGCAGCTATTTTCATATTCTGGTTGTTTTAAGAGACCTTGGAATTTTAAAAGGAGCTGGTGTTGAGTATGGATTTTTACTTACTAGCAAATATTTCTGAATTTATATGCAAACGTTTTTCCTATAATAAGGTGATCTTATGTGTTGTTGTTTCTGCTAGTAAAAAAGATGTAGACATCCGCCGTCATGAGCTCCTGGAAGCTATTTCTCCAGCTGTACTAAACTACTTGAACTTGCATGCTGAAGAACTGGTGATGGACAAAGCTACATGTGTCATTGTGCCTGCTATCCTCAGGGCTGTTATTGGTGATATCCAACCTGCTATGAAAACCATTGCTAGTCTGGCTGCAAAAGAGATGGTTCCAGGGGGCAAAGATGGAGAGGTAATTGTTTCTGATAGTGGGCAAAAAGTAGTTATGAATTGTCTTCAGTTGTATGTCTTTATAGTAAGGTCCGCTGTATTTTGGTTGTCTAATCAAGGTGAACTAGGAGTCCATATATAATGGGTTTTTCATGTTTTCTGAGAAGGTAGGTGTTGGGGGCTTTAGCTCAGTGATAGGAAACCTGCACTGTGGTAGAAGGTCCCAATTTCAGCTCCCAGGTAGAAACATTAGAAAGCTGCTGCTCAGTAGAGTAGACTTTCTGAGTTAGATGGACCAGGGGCTGACTCCACAGAAAGCAGCTCCCTCTGTAGTAAGATGCAGTTTAACTTATGTTAAAAATGAAGTACAAAAGTTATATAAGAAAAGGATAACAAGCAGAGAACACATACAGTGGTAACTCTCATAACAAGCACCTCACATAACAAGCGTTTCACATAACAAGTATAAATTTCCAAGAAATCTTGCTTCAAGTTCCACTTCACTTAACAAGCAAGCGCACTATAGGCACAGGTGCTATGCAGCCCTGACACTCCATGCAAAGGCTCTTTGAAAGGGCTGCCGGCCTGCTCTGCTGCCTCTAACTGCCCCCAACTTGGGGGCAGTTGCCTGGGGTGCCAGAGGCAGCTGCCCCTAACTGCCCCCACCCGCCACCTTGTACCTCCAGCAGCAGCCCAGGTAAGCCTCCCAGGAAAGTGTCTTTGATTGTAGCCTCCTAACCATGTCCACTCAGATGTAAGCCCCATTGTGTTAAATGGGGCTTACTCCCAGGAAAGTGTCTTTGAATGCAGCCTCCTAACCATGTCTACCTAGAAGTTAGCCACATTGTGTTAAATGGGGCTTACTCCCAGGAAAGTATCTTCAGGATTGCAGCCTAAGTAGACTTTATAGGAGCATGCACATTGAATGCATGTTTTGAATTCAATTCCTGTATTTTGTCATCATTTTTACATCCAGTTAATATTTTTATATGAATATTTGGGGGGTTGTCAAACCAATCGTCTGAGTTTCCATTATTTCCTATGGGAAAATCCACTTCGCTTAAAAACGCATGCCTCTGGAATGCTTCAATTTCCGCTTAAGAGGAACTTAAAGAGCATGCCTCGGAATGAATTAAGAGACACCATTCTTTATGTGAGGCACCACTGTATATTAGTACTGATTTTTTAAAATCTAGCTTCACAGGAAGCTAGAGGTCTTAATTTGGAGTTGACAAGTGTGTGTGTAGCTGAATGGGGGCATGTTGGCACATAAAGGGCATCACAAGCAGATATTTGGGTCTGAGGATGTATGTATGACATGTAGACTGTATTTAAATATTTGTGTTGACATATCTGTTTGTAGCTCTGTCAGAATAGTATTTTCACATAGTGTGAAGTTACATGCTGTCTGGTGACAAAATTCTTAGTATTACAGCCTTGAAATAATTCAGGAAATTTGATGGGACATAAAAACAAAAATAAAATACCAAGTAGTGGAAGTATTGGAGATTAAAGATGACTTAAATTGAGTTGAATCTCTCATGATTTAAGGAGAATACCAAATTTGGTAGCTTGCCCACCTCAGCCCATTTTTGAGAAAATTGCCATTTTTCTCATCTTATGCCGCTTACTATGGTGATTCAGAGGAAGTAATAAATTATACACATATAAATACATAAATTGTATTATTTATTTATGCAACAGGTTTACATTCTTTTTCTTTGATCTAGTGCTTAAAATATGTTGTGTTCTTGTTATGTACCAAAACTATAGGTTATGGTACAATGAGAGGTAAAACATTGAAGCTCTAATTTTTACTCTCATTTTTTAAGCTTCACATTGCAGAGCATCCAGCAGGTCATCTGGTCCTGAAGTGGTTGATTGAACAAGATGAGAAAATGAAAGAGAGAGAAGGTACTTGCTGAATTTGTAAAATATGACAAATATGTAACATGCGTTCATCACTGTGGGCGCAATCCAGAGTAATTTCGGGGAGTCCTTGCTCCGGTGTATGAACAATTTACTCTGGATTGCAATATGAATTTCCCATAGGTTTTCACTAGTTGGTGCCCTAACTACATCAACGTAAATGTCTCTTACGTGCTCCCGTAGTTACTCTGGATTGTAGGGTATGCCTAATAGGAGTGTTTAAATGGGAAAAAGATAAGGCAGAGGTTGGGTGGAGAAAGGGGAATCAGAGGATTCAGCTGCAACAGGTGATCATTATGCCTTAGGGCGCAATCCAGAGTAACTATGGGAAGTCCTTGCTCCGGTGTAAGAACAATTTACTCTGGATTGCAATATGAATTTCCCATAGGTTTTCACTAGCTGGTGCAGTACCTACGGGTGCACATAACATTTCTTATGTGCTCCTGTAGTTACTCTGGATTGTAGGGATACTCTTCATTTGAGGAATCTGCAGCATACATTTTTCCTTCACTGAAAATTTTTGAGCTGGAGGAGCAGGTAAGGGGAGGATGGAAGAAGGAACAGATGGGCTCAAGTTGACATTTATAACCAAATAAATTATGGTTTGTTTAGTCATCTGAATCCAATCTGTTTGTCAAAGTGTTTATCTTGGAAATAGCTTTTTGGAACCTGGCTAGTTAAAAATGTTTATCCTATACTAATCATCAAATACTTTGGATGTCAGTATCTGGCAGAAAATGAGGATAAAGGTATATATTTTTTAAAAAATTTTCATCCATTAGTTTAGCAACTGTTCACACATTTATATATGTATAACTAATTTTCAAGCAATGAGAAGAACAAGTTGCAAAGTCTTTTATGCAAATTAAAAAACATTGTTGGCTGATAAATGCTCTGAGGGTATTTGATGGAGAGTAACTAGTTCCTGGGGGTCAAGTTGAGCATAGCTTTACAAATCAAGAGGGTTTTTTTATTTTTGTGTTTTAATGAAGATGTTTTATATCTTATTGTTTTTAGATGGCCATTTTAACTGTTTTAATGAATTAGATTTAATTGTTGATGTTTTTATAGATTGTTTTGTAAGCCGCCTTGAGTCCCTCCAGGAGAAAGGTGGGATATAAATAAAGTTTATTATTATATTTTTTTGGTAGGCTTTTAATAGATGTGTATGCTTTCACATTCTTAACAGGATGTTTTGCAAGAACATTGGTAGAGCATGTGGGCATCGACCAGTTGAAGAGTTGGGCAAATGTGAATCGTGGTGTAATTCTTCTGTGTCGGTATGTAGAACACAACTGTTTTTTAATATCCACAAATTACAACTGCAATCCCAACCTCCGATCCCCAGCATACGTCCTGTCCTGACCTGGTGGTGTCACAAAAGTGATGTACAACACTTTACACCACTCCTGTGGGAGGGTTAGGCCAGTGCACAAACATGTGCTTGCCTCCCTACTTCACCACAGGAATGGGTGGGAAGATCGATGAATTGCACCAGCCTAAGTTAGGATTGCATGCTCCACTTAAACAGCAAGATATCATCTTTGTAATGCATTCTCGTATATGTTTTGAGTCACAAGTAATACTGGAAATGATCTATAAATCCTATCACTTGCAAGTAGGCTGTACTAGCCATGTTGTTTAGTTGGTATTGTCTACAAAGCTGAATTTATCATTTGCCAAAGAGTGCTGGAACACTGTGGTATGTATCATCTAGAACCAAGTTGAAACACAGAGGTTAATTTGTGATTGGCCATTGCTAATACTCCTAGTTCACAATATGTTTTTCAAAGCATTTCCTGATAGAACAGAACTTTATATCTTGTTTGGCAATTTTGGTTTATCTGGCTCTTAAGAAGCACCGTCTTATAATGTGTTAACTGGGTTCAGAAGCACATTTTAAAGTGGTGGTTCTCTTAATTTAGACTGGGGAGGGGAAGAACTGAGGGAATCACTTCAGCATAACATGTCTCCCAGTGGCTGTCTGCTGGTGTCTTTTTCCATGTATTTTAATCTTGAGAGGCATATGAGAAAGGAATCATTTTAGATATTTTGCCGTGTAAACTATTGTCAAATATTTTTGAAAGATATTTTTGTAATCTTTAATATTATTTTTCTGTTTTTATAAAGAACAATTCCATTTCAGTGATAATACACCATGATGATAGCTCCCTCAATTTGTATAGCTGATTTGTGCATGGAGTATTGCTATAAATCTTCTTTAAGTGAAGTTCCCATCCACTCATTGGGACACATAAGCTATTTGCGGCTAGCAGTTCTATGAACTGAGCCTTGTTCACATATTTTCTGTATGCTAATCTGACTCAACATGGATTCCCTGACCTGCATGGCCCAACCTGTACCCTCTCAACTGGGAAAGCCTTTCCTATCCCTCCAATCGCCTTCAAATCTTGCTTTAGATTTCCCCCCAAAAACCCAAAGTGATGTTCCATGGCCTCCTGGAGACCATAGAAATCATTATCAAGCCTGGTGAGGCCTCCCCCCAACAGATTCGAAGGTACAACTGTATCTCTAATGGTCTGCAATTATTGTTTTCATTTTTAATAGATTTGTTTGCTACATCAGTCAAAGTGAAATATTGCTGCCAACTCACAGTAAACTAAAATCCTTTTTGCATTGAAACTCTTATAAATATTTTCATGTCTTAACTGCTGCACTGTAAAATTATTAACAAACTGGCTAAGAAATCTGTAATCTCTATGGCAACATGTACTAGTAAATGAGAACAGAAACAACAATTCATCCATTCATGTAGTCCTGGAATTGTAGCGACTGAAAGGATCTACAATCACCTGGTCCAAGTCCCTAAATCCAGGGTGACCATATAGTATGAAGGACAGCGTGCCTGTACCTTTAACCACTTCATAAAAGGGGAAATGGAGGCAGGTTTAGTTCATCATAAAAGGGTTTTAAAAGCAGCACCAGCCTCAATTCCCTCTTCTATGCAGGGACTCTTGTCCTCCATTCCTAATGGTCACCCTGCTAAAGCATGCTCCTTACCACTCATATATTGGCCTGATTCATGTTCTCTGGAACAGTGAGAAGCAGAGATGCCTTCAAGGCAAGGAATAAGTTCAGTAAAACAATTTTCAGTGACAACTCCTCCCTACCTACACAGCAAGCTTATGTAACAATGAAGGCATGAGGCTTAAATCAAGCACCCGCTCAGAGATTTATTGGTGTGGAGTTTTACTTGAGCTTCTGGCTTTCTAGTTGACAGCTAGGTCCATGAGATTTTTCATGACTTTAGAACAGATCCATTGCATTTGACAAGGATGTTTAATTTCTTTTAAAATCTCTAATCCCAAACACAGATGTTGAGTAAAGATTTCTAAAGGGCTTCTCTTGCAAGAGGAAAAAAATATTGTGTGTTATTTTTTCCACAAAAAATGTGAAAAATCTGGTGCAGAATAAGAATGGATCTTGAATGTTGCTTGATTTCTGCAAATGCAGGCCTTTATAAAAATGTTTTCTCGTTTTGGCAAGTAGCATTTTCCATGCTTAGTTTCTCTTAATTTAAATTAGCAATAATTGTTAATGTTTGTCTAATTTACACTTTAATACCTTGCCATAATAACTCTCTGATCATAATTCAGTGTTGCATGGATAAGCCAAGTATGAGTCTTGCTTCACATATATGCATTCCTCCTCTTCCTTTTCTTCTTTGCACACAAGAGGAGGTTAGTACTCAGGGTTTGGAACAACTTTTCATTTCAACAAAATGCTCCTTGCTTTCCATCTCTCCTTTCCAGTGCCTTTCAGAAGCAGCAGTGCAAAAAGGGGTAATAGGGAGAGTCCAATTACATGTGGACCAGGTTGAGCTTCCACAAGCTGCATCTAGCCCCACAGGTCTTATTTTAACATCCCTGCACCAAGTGTTTTAATAGTGTTGAAGGCATTTTCATAAAATAGTGGGGATTTCATTTCTAGAGGTCTTTCTGCTTTCAGTAGGGATGAAATATATGGCCTTAATTATGACACAATGATGGCTTTAGGGTTTGCCATTTCTGAGTTATTCCTTTTCTAATGCACTCATCAAAATGATAAAAACATGGCATTTGAAAGTTCAGTGAGCTTCCTTAGCAGGTAAAGATGCCTCTATAGATCTAAAACATGTTCTTTAATGCACATTTACTTTTTTCTCTTATTATTAAGAATATTTATATATCAATTTCAACGAATGGAAGTTCACAAAATATAAAGGAAGTTACCTGTTCCCCAAGGGGTCAGTTTGAAAAAGTGGTGAAAAACACTAGCCATAGCCATAGCCAGATGCTATGCAAGGGTGAAGACAATTACTTTCCTCCTGCTAAATATAAAACTACACCTCTTTAAAAGGTTCTTCTTTTCCCAGTTAGCAGCAAAAGTAACCTTCTTTCTGTATTGTTTTCTTCATTTAATGCTTAGTTGTGTACCTTTCAATGTAGTGTCTGGCGGTCAAAGCTGTCTGTGTGATTTTTGCATAGTCTCTAATATGTTAAAGATAAGATGCACACTTGTGTCTGCCCCATCATCCCCAGGGAATGCATGCACTCCTTGGTGTGAATGAGGTAGTAGCTTGTATGTTGTGAAAAAGATGGCAAGTTCCATCCCTACAACCTTAAGCCATAGTGTGTGGCCATTTTTCTATGCTAAACGTATAGTGTATACAACTTCTTCTGGATCATAATTAGACACACACATACAGAAACTACACGTGATGCAGTCTTAAAGAACCTAAGCTTTCATGGACTGCAGCAAGGTCCCCAAACTTTGCCCTCAAAGCTACATCCCTCAGTCAATTATAGAAAATTGTAGATAACTATTGTGAAATGTTTCACAATAAGAAAAATAAATACGTGGAGCTGCAGAGCTATTTGCCACCTTTCTCTGTCAGGTAGGCTCTCACTGAAGGCAGCAGTTGCTTCATCCATTAGGAGGAAGGTGTATAGTGACTAGGTAGTAGTATAGGAGGAACAAATAGGGTAACGTAATTGTCACTGAACTCTAAAACCTGGTCAAAATGCATTGCTGGGCTGTCTTACAAACTATCTATTAGGGATCCTGGACTACTATAGTCTAGGTAAGAAATGAAGTGAATTGTCAGCCATGAATGTTTTTGCTACAGTAAATCTTGTTGTTAAGTACCACATGGTGCTCTGATGCCTGCATGTATTGCTGCAGAATAATGGAGCCAGCTTTTTAGCATATGGTTGTCATGGATGTATAAATAAGATAAATATTTCATAGAGAGCTTGCAATATCTTAGTGGTGCTGTGCAATAACAGTAGTTTTGAGTACTTGGATGAAGCAGAACTGCTTGATTCATTTGAATCCTATTTTAGGTCACATTGAAAAACAGATTTTTAATCACTGCACAAGCCACATTAATTCTTCTCTCATTCTGTTTGGTTTGGCAACATAATCCTTATTATGTATCTAAAAAAAACATGCACACGCAAGGCGGGGATGTTGTTTCTCAGTCAGAAGGTTATGACAAAAATAACACAGCAGTTGTCCCTTGCCAGCACCTCCAAACCATTTGGAGTTCCCTGGAAAAAAATCTACAAACTGTTTGGAATTCCTAGGAATGCTGAGCACTTATTTCCATCTCTTGGTTTGCAGTCATGCTACTACATAGCACATTTTTTCCTGAAAAACTGAATATTCTTGATTAAATTTACAGTAAGTTCATTTCACAGTGATTACTGGCCCAGTATTGCCTGTTTTGCGGTTTGCTGTACTTGCAGCCTGTGGTTGTAGTTTGATTTTAACTGCCCTGCTGCAACTTGACCTTTAAATGTGTATAAAAATAAAATGGGGGTTCTAATCTGCTTACTATTTGAGAATATATTGGAGGAACATTAATACAGAAAAACTACTTAACTTTGAGTGCAAGTAGGTAATTTTGTGAATGTGGCATGGAATGGATATATGTGGAGGACACCTAACTTGGGAATGTCAGTGGAGAAAAAAGTTGTTTTGGAGTCATTTTTGTATAATAATCATTGGGATCAGAACAGTAAACCTTACTTATTACAATAAATTGCATTTATAAATTTATACATTTCTTAATAACAGACAGCAGTGATCATGTGCAGAAGTATAATATAACAACAGTAATCAGTACAAAATGATCCCTCTCTTTACAGCATCACATTTTTCTATATGTTCAGTGGTACCTGGAATGTTGACAGTTCCCTTTCCTCAGTCTGCTTGACTGACACAGAATATTGGCCAGAAGATGCAGACATCATAACACATAAGGATTTTATGTAGAAAGAAGACAATAAAGCAGTCTTTATTAATGGGCTATCACTAGGATATAGGAACAGAGGAGTTTGAGTAGTAATTTTTTTTTTTAAAAATGAGACGCTTTTCTCTTGCTTGGGTGTTTTATAATAAAAACATTTTGAGAAAACAATTGCAGCAATTAATGCAAACCCATCAACATAAGCATTTGGCTCAAAGACCGAAGCTTGATTCCTTAGTGATTCATATACTTTCTGGATTGTCATTTGGCATAACTGGTGGCTTGCTTCACTTCTCTTAAAGTGAAATCCTTCATACAGGTTGTCTACTGAGATAAATAAAATGGAAATATATAGGGTGTTATTGGTGGCCATAATTCTCACAGTGGCTTGTGATAGATATAATGAAAGCTCATGGAACTGGTCCTAATGAAGATCAATTAATTTGCATTTCAAATTTGAATAAATTACATAAATGAATACATAGAGAAGGAACTTACATGAATGAATTTTACTGAACTCCTGGTGTGTTTATGAACGGCTCTCACATTTCTGACTTGCCAGAGACATACACCCACAGCAGTATAAGAGGAGTTAAGTTACCACTGGTCTATATACTGAACTATATACTTGGCTGATCTATATACTTTCTTGCTTGTTGGCAATCGCCCCATTACTAAACTTGGCAAAGTAGACCTAGCTCAAAATCACATACTTTGCTTCTTGAAGGATTTTATTGCAAGTTTATCTTGAGATGAAGTTTCGATAATTATTTTTTTCTTCTTTATAGCCTTCTTCAGAATTCTGACCAAGAAGTGGCAACTCAAGTGAAAGATGGACTAAAAAGCCTTATTCCCAAACTAAAAAGGACTAAAGATGACACTGCAGCAACAAAGGCGTTGCTAGATAAATTAACACCTTAATTTAAAGAGTTAGTAAATTGTCATTTTGTATCTGTGTAAGAGAATGCTTACTTTTTAAAAATGTTTTTTTGAGGGGATTCATTTTTGTTGGGTTTACTTTACAATGTGTGTATATATATAAATTGGTGCCAATAAATATTTTCACCTATTTCAGAATACTGGATTGTCTCATTTTTAAATTAGATTAATTTTCTCTGGAGGATGCAGTTACATCATAAGTCTTTGAAACTGGATATAATTTTAGAGCTTTTGATTGCTGAAATATCCCTTGCTGATTACCTTTTTGCATTCCACCATTTCATCTTTTATTAAAAGCTCAGTATCAACAACCAAAGTATTCCTACTTAAACTTCTTTCCCTCTCCTTTTTTCCTGTAGAAAGTGTTTCTCCCCCCATGTTCATTTTCACCCAGTGTTGACTATTGCTTTGCCTGCCTTACTTACTGTAGCCTTTCCTAAAATGTTTGTTGGCAAACATGCCCAGGCAAAGAGTACCTCTTTAAATCTAGTCAATATCCTTCCATGATCAAAACAAGAGTCTAGTAGACTTTTAACCCATCCAATTCATTTCAGCATTAATTTATGGGGTCTCCACAGAAGCTAATGCTGAAATAAATTGGTTACCGGTAATGCAGTGGTTCCCAAAGTGTACACCACAGCAAACTCAAAAGGGAACATAGGATGTCCCTAGAGTCCTTTTTTTCTGGAGCCACCATCTTTGCTAGGCCAAGATAGCACTTTGTGTGAGATCATAGCAGGGCGTCATGGAAGAAGGGTTCCATTCCTTATTGTAACAAAGATAGCATTTGTTTCTTCTCTACCCATGCCTCCATCTCCTTCCCTCCCTCTGTTGTTCCCATTGTATACTAAGGTCAGTAAACTCTTTTCTCACTTTGGGAAGCCTCACATGCATTGATGGTATGCTATAATTAATAGGATACCCTGGCTTTAGAACTGACAGTAGAAACATCCATTGCACTTAAAGTTGTCAAATGTTGCAAAAAAACTTAATTTTTTAAATATGTATTTGCTGAACAGGTCAAAGTAGACTACCCTTATTACTGAAGAAGAGACTTAAACTGTGGTTGGCATGTATAGATAACAAGTGCAGAACTGTGACTAGGCAACTATGCTAATTCACCTTGACACATTTGCTTTTCACAGCCAGAAGGCTGAAGGCCAAGAAGGATCTGTCACTGGGCAGTGGGTGCTGACTGTGCCTTTCTCCAGTCTGCCTGAGCTCTATTACTCTTTATACCACTTAAAAGCTTAATCCTCCCCTAGATCTAATTGGCAGTGACTAAAAGCATTTGTAGTTCTAAACATGTTTGCACTGCGAGCACCATTACTGAAGGGCTGCTGCAGGTCACCAGTTACACTAACAGGATTTTGTTTTCTGCCGGTGAAATGGGTAACTTTGATTGGCATTAGATAATGGCCAGCAAGTGGATCCAGTGTTGTAGCCCCTGTCCTATAAAGCAAGTGGCTTGCAAATGGAATACAGCATTTTTTTAGGGAGCAAGTAATGCAGTGTGGACGTAATCCAAATGCAATTTTTGTTTTTTTTCAAAGTGTGGTATTGATTCCATGCCCAGACTTAGCAAAATAAGAGTGCTTTAAATATTACTTCTACTGCACTGCTTCTTGGCTCAGTTCAAGGTATTGGTTTTATTTTTTAAATTTCTCAGTCGCTTGGGGTCAGATTGCTTGAGTGATGGTCTCCTAATTAATCTGCTTGTGACCTTAAATCAACATTTGAGATTCTGCTCCATATTTCCTCACTATCAGACCTAGCTGGGGGAAAATTGGACAGGACCTTTTTTGTGGTGGCCCTCACCCCTTCTGAGCACCAGGCACACACCTCTGCCAGGCTCCAGGCAACCCTACTGGTCACTGGGCCAACACATCGTGGCAGGGTGTAAGATGCAGGCAGGAACAGCATACACTGAACGGCATAATCAAGGAGCCAGCATTGTGTACAGGAACATCTGCTCAGCCCATGGATTAACCCCTCCCAAGACCAGATGGGAGACCCCTCAGAAGGCTGTGGAGAACAACAGGGCTAAGGTTCTGTGGGACTTCCATATCCAGACAGATAGAAAGATACTGGCTAACCAACCAAACATTGTGGTGGTAGATAAGGCCCAGAAGACAGCCCTGGTAATAGATATAGCAACACCAAATGACAGCAACATCAGGAAAAAAGAGTATGAAAAGGTAGAAAAGTATCAGGGTTTGAAGGAGGAATTAGAAAGGATGTGGAAAGTGAAGGTGAATGTGATCCCAATAGTGACTGGAGCACTAGGGGCTGTGACATCCAAGCTGGAAGAATGGCTCCAACAGATTCAAGGAAGGACATCAGAACACTCAGTCCAGAAAAGCGCATTGCTAGAACAGCTAAGATACTGCGCAGTACCTCCAACTCCCAGGCTCCTGGTAGAGGACCCAAGATTGAGGATAACATACACACACCAATACCCATGGAGGGTGAGAAAATTTATATCTGTCTGTCTGTTTGTCTGTCTGTCTATGGTATTACTGTTGGTGGTATTACTATTGTTGGTGGAAAAAGTTCTTAACAGTAATAACACCACCTTTTAGCACACTTTTGCAACAACTTTTTTGGCAACAAATGGATTAGCAAATATGCTTCCATTAGATCCGCCCTTTGTTATCTGTTTAAACTGTTTTTCTTGTCCTTTAGTGTGGAAAGTATTTAACTTTGTGTGCAGGGTGATGAAAGTAAAGTGGATGAAAGTCAAGGTGTCGCTGTACTGTATCTTCTGTGCTCACCAGATCCAAGAAGTGGACAAAGTGGGACTTTATTTTGACGTCCTGTCACCATAGAATGAACTGTCTGCACAGACAAGCATTGAAAGGAGCATGGAAATATTTGTTCCTTGCAAACATGGGGTCTCTGGTGTTTGTTTTCTAGAAAGAAAAGTGTAAGAGGATCAGGGAAACATTTAGACATTTTCTTTATGAAATTCTCTGTAATAATGAGGGAAATTCACTTTACAAGACTAGAAGTTTTACTAGACTATGACTAGAAGTTTTTCTCTCCGCTACAGGAAAAAGATCCTGGTCCTAAAAACAGTTTCTGTTGCACAGCCTTCACGTACAGCAGTACAGATTAATTTATACTTGTACAAATAGCCAAAAAATTAATTCCTGAAGCCCATTTCAAGTCATAAGACAGAAAAGAGATTGCTGAGGCACCACATCTTATTCTATATTGCATATGGATGTGGAAGTGTCCCTTTTATAGTTTCTCAAAAGGAACTGAGCTTTAACTGCTAAAAAGAAGAGATTTTATATGTCAAATGGTGTACACTGAAATTAAGTGTGGACAATGATGATGAAGTGGAAACTTGATTTATATTCGTTTTATGAAATCGATTTATATTCGATTTATATTCGTTTTATGCCTCCTTTTGTGGATAAGCTGTATATATAAAACCATGATGATGCATTGAAAAAAGTAGACAGACAGGTTTTTTTTTCTCCACCTCCTTAAATAAACTAACTGGGAACTAGCTATTGATTAAACCTCTGGCACAAAGGAAATCTTTTCTCCTCAGAAAACTTCAGTTAAACCAGTATGACCATTGCCTTGA
Organism: Cryptoblepharus egeriae; assembly: GCA_030015325.1. Lineage (NCBI taxonomy): Eukaryota > Metazoa > Chordata > Lepidosauria > Squamata > Scincidae > Cryptoblepharus > Cryptoblepharus egeriae. The sequence goes on from JAREYC010000002.1 coordinate 169,673,227, forward strand.
AAAGGTATACAGCAATACCATACTCTCATCTGGGAGGGACCAGAACATGGATGAAAACAAAAAGAATAAATATCAAAGCATAGCCTTATTTGGCTTGCAGATTTATTATGGCCTGAAAAAAATGGTAGATAACTAACTGTATATACACAATTTATGCTAGTAATAAACAGATATTTAAAAATGATTATAAGAATGTTGATGAATATTGTGGAGGTTTTGATGAAAGGGGTGAGCACTTAAAATTTGAAATTTTGAAGTTATAATTGAAAATGGCTGAAAGAAAATTTAGAAAACTCAAGTGGATGAAAACCAAAGTTTTGAGAATACTGAGAATTCTCTGTATTGAGAATATTACATATTTTCCACCTCAGTAGTTCCATTTGGTCTTTCACCTTGTTCTGATTCACATCACACTGAGATGTTATTTGACTGCTTTTTTTCTGAAGCCATTTCTTTGACTGGGAAATACAGAGATAGTAGATTATGAACTTATCTCCTTATGTTTTTTTCCTTCTTTTGAAGAGATTTGGTGTGAATATCACCATTTCATCCTCCATCTGATTATTTATAAGCTTGCTGGACCAGGCTCCTTTTACTGTGTGTGATTGTGTAACCTTCCACCCTTTTTATAGCATACAAATATTACTACTTGACTACACTCTAAAAAAAACTAGTAATCCTAATGGATTGACAGATTTTAGGACAAATAGACTGAACATTGACGGAAATGTTAGAAATTCAGCTTGGGGTTCTCATTTCCTGGATTATGTGATTTTTTTTTTAAATGAAAGTGGTGGGTACAAAAAAAAAAATATTCATACATTAGGATCGGATAATTTGTTAAGCTTGCACAGTCAATATGAGCATCATTTTGGATATATTTTCTTATGGCAATGGCTTATTTGATGGTTTCATTTTGCTAATTATTTTAGGCCCACGATGTGGTTTGTCTGACTGCATTTAGCCTATCCATACTGAATTATTAACATGTCATGACCTTTCTGCTGGCTGAGTATTGCTGAAATGCTGCATTGTGTAGCTAATGTGAGTTAGCTACAGGAATTTACTTAAACCTGGATGTTTAGGGTCTATTCCTTTACTTGCAAGGGAATTTGGATGCTATGGGTCAAAGCAAAGGAAGTTTGCTAATCCAGGTATTTAAGGGACAGACAGGGTGACGTAAAGAGCATTTTTAGAAAGTAGTTACTGATTTAAAAGAGGAACAAAGGCTGAAACTAACAGTTGTACAAATAAAATTGGATTAGCTCTCAGATCATCAAGGATCACATAGTGAGTGTGATGTTATTCCTCTACCTAGATAATGGGATTTGGCTCTGTAACAATGATGTAAAGGATAAATAAAGCCAATTTAGAGAGAGGGCAGTGCTGAACCAGCAAGAACTTTGAGAGAGCATTGACAAAGGATCTTTTCTTTTTAATATCCTCTACCCACATTTAGTTAACTTAATTATTATTAACTAGCATGTTAATAATAATTATTAGCATATTGAATTCTTCACTGATGCTAAGTGGGTGTAATGCAAACTTAGCACTATCCATGCTGTCCCAATGACTGCATCTGTCAGCCATATGATGTGGGGATGTGGACTGAAAATTATCAGCACTGAAAAAGTATGTAGGATTAGACCCTAAGTTTGGAACCATTGAACTGTCACAATATCAATTTCACACAGAGAAAATGTTTATTTTGAAAATGCATCTTGTGGTGATAGATGGAATTTTCTGAGTCAGATGAAGATGGCTAGAGACAGATAAAACTAACATAGAAAGGTGATTGCTAAGGGATAAGTAGCGATGCTTAAGTTTCTCTTCATTTTTCATATAACATATGCTACAGTTATGCTCACTTATGTTCACATTACAGTAGCTTGAGTTGTGTTACACTGTCAGTTATAGACTTTGACGCAACAGTGTGTTCAGCAGTTTTTCTCTGAACCAGGATGACCAGATGCCAAACCCAAAATTTCCTGCCAACTCCCCCAAAGCCAAATTTTCTGTCCCCCAAACCAAATTTTCTACCCAGTTAAAAAAGATGTGGGATGCCTTGAAAAAATGTAGAAAAAATGTAGGGCATGTTAAAATAAAGCAAAAATACTCATATTGCTTTCCTGTACTTAATTTCAACACATTAAATTGAAAACCTCTTAACATGCATGATTCTGACCCAGAGTTGTAAGGCGCCCTCAAAGCAGTTTGCAGCAATGCAATACATGAAAGCAACTTCAACATACATGATCCTGAGCCAGGCATGTAAGATGCCCTCAAAGCAGTTTGCAGCAACACAACACATGCAAGTGAGGGGAAAGGGAGGTGGGAGAGGTAAGCATGACTGAGCTGCATAGGCAATGACCCCCCAACTCAAGAGAAAGCTCTACTGACTTAAATGCTAAGACATGGCTCAGATTGGCTCCAGGCTGTGCATGCCTCTGGGAGAGTGAAAGTGGAGGTGCATGAAGCCCGATCCGGGGTAGATGCTCTATCCATGCTGGATCGTGACTTAAGGAAGCACTGCTTCCTGATTAGAGCTGTGTGCACCTGCGCAGCCACACTATTGAAGGAAACAGCTGCCCAGTCGGCCATTACTAAGCCCTGCTGACCCATGGCAGTCCCTAACCCTGCCCACTCAGAGCACCCTCTTGCCCGTCCATTTTCCGGAGTCCAGGGGCCCACTTCCCTGGGGCCTCCAGAAAAAAAGGAGGTCTGGGAACCCTGTCTGAACACACCAGAATAGTAGTCTATATTTCATTGTTCACTTGTGTGTCCATTAAAAAAAATTGCCTTAACAGACATATTTTAAACTATAAGTCCTGCAGCATTTGGGAGTAGTAATCCAGGATAAAAGAGCAGATTACACTGGTCTGTTGTGTAATTTCTCTACTACAGTCTAAAAGAAGTTAATAAAGGTTATATAAACAGCAGATCACGCAAGCCAAATATTTTTATACGTTAAAAGAAAACAGGGCCAGAATTGGTGAAACTAAATATAGCTGTAAAAACACATTTAAAATGAGACGAGATTGTTGGCTGTCTGTCCCTGATTACTGAGGTACGGTGTGTTTCAGGCATATGAATTTTCATGGTTCTTCAGCCAAATATGAGGCGGAATTTAAGAACAAATGTGACCATTTGCCTCAGAGTCCTGGGAATAGAACCAGCTGTCCATTAAACGGTGACTGTTTTCAGTCACTCCTCCAACAGTGACAGAATTAGAAAGCCAAATTTGCTCCTTATCTGCCTCCCGAGAGGTGTTTTTTAACAGATGGCTGACTGTGCCAAGGCTTCTTCCAGTGGGGATTATTTTAGCAACGATGCCCTTCTCAAAGGGATGTGTCCACAGGGACTCCATCAAGTGCACCACGTCTGTTTCGTTCTCTTTGAGGCATCCATCTTGTGCTGTGTTTCTTTCTGCTGTCTCAATAGAGAGAGGATGATCACTCAACTTGAGTGAACCATACTGTGAGACTTTATTTCCACTGTCCCTTAGGTGCTGGTGCAAAAAAAAATGTTCAGCAGATACAACTAGACTTGTAAAATGCAGCAAAATGTTAATTTTTCCACAAACCTGTGAAGTCAAAGTTAGAGTGGTGTGGCCAAATATCCCTGATATCTCAAAACAGTGTTTGTCCAAGGAGTACCAAGAGATACCTTCATAATCCATGTTACCAATGGGTAACATTTGTCCAAATAGATAATATGGTAAGTGACGTGGATATGAGACATCAAGAAATACTTATCGAGAAGATTTATATCCCATTCTTCAGGGAGCTATTTCATAGAGTAGCTAACAAATGTTAATTCTAACAATAAAATACAAGAATCAGTTCAAATAAAAAGAGTATGAAATAATAATAGGAAAGAGTTTTGCTGGAGAAAATGATTCATAAAACCCAGAACAGTTAAACAGCCTGGGCAAAAATGAAAAGGTTTTTTTGGCACCCAAAAGACATTGGGGTTGTTACTATTTGAGCTTCCTTGAGGTAGGGTGACCATATGTCATAACCACAAAAAGAGGACAAGACCCCCCTCAAAATGTAGGATGACAAATAAAAGCTAAAAACACTCATATAATGATTTCACAGCAGGTCAGCAGTTCGAGACCTGGGTGCTACATGGAGTAACATCCTGGTGACAAGCTGTGACAGGTTGGCCAGATTTCCATCACTTAACATGGATTTCCATCACTTAACATGGTGACAAGCTGTGACAGGTTGGCCAGATTTCCATCACTTAACATGGAAATACCTTTCTGTGATGTAAGGACCCACTAAGAACTGATTTGGTGCTCGGTGTCCAATGGTGCCTGCTGCTTGGTGTTGCTCACTGGTGCCCGCTGATTCTTGGTTCCCAGTAGGGATACCTGGTGAAGCCTGCTGCCCACTACCACATGGTGCTGCCCAAGTAAAGCTGCAATCCGGTTCACTTTCACAATTTAAGCAGGTGCTGCTTTTTAAACCCTTCTATGTTGAGCTAAATGTGCCTAAATTCCCTCTTCTATGCAATAGTTAAAGGTACAGGCACTCTGTCCTCCATTCTGTATGGTCACCCCGGACACACTATGCTCCAGGACAGAGCTGTCAATGGAGCTGGTAATCAGAACGGAGCCATGAGGCAGTGGAGGATAGCGCATCCACCACTGATAAATGCTGCTATATTAGGAATGGGGGCCTGATATATGAGACAGAGGCTGTAAATTCAACACTATACAGGTACAGAATGCCTGAATGACTCAGTGCAGTCAACAACTGCCTACCAGTATTCCTGTGATTAGGGATTTGGGTGCCTTTGCAGTGGTAGGTTCTGGAAGCTTCCAATGATCCACCATTTCCAAGAACCTAAGGTTCTTGATTTAGGAAATGAGTTAATTGGGAAGTTGCTGATTGAAAACTCTCTTTGGCCACAAACAAAGTAGATGTCCTAAGGAAAGCCAGAATTCCTCAGTAGCTAGCCCTTCTCTGAAATATAGGGATAATGCTAAGTTACATTATATGGTCATTGTAAGAACTGCTGAAATAATGTATGTGGATATAACTGAACACTCAAAAATGTTGGAAAGCTTTGAATTATAGGTAACTAATGCATAAGAACAGAAGTCCTGGTGTTGATATTTATGAAAGTATTATTGATCAAGTTTTTAGAGAGAAGATCAAATTCTTCTTTGTACCTTTGCCATTCAGCTATTGCTTCAATTAGAAAAATATTTGTATTTGGCTACCTGGAAAACTAGTTTTGAAGTTTATTCTGGCAGACCTAGTATCTATCAGTCAGATATATTCTTGCCTCCAGCATTATTTTTATTGGACATGGAAATGCATATAAATGAATGATAGTACTTCCTTTGAGATTTGTTTTTTTCCTGTACTGGCCCAAACCATTAGCCCTAGGTGCTAAAAAAATAAAAACTTCGTTGTGGATTTTATTCTGTTTTAATACTCAAAATTTCATACAATAAATTTACTTTGTGATACACTTATAGGATATAGGCTTTGTATACAAGCCTCTTTGAACTCTCAAGACCATAGTGAAATGTAGGGACAAAGCGCTCTATTGCTACTTGAAAGTCTGATACAATTCTGATTCTGTGACAACATCCGTTTTTAGAAGCCAGTATGTTACTACATAGAGTATCCTGTAAGTTGTTGTTTGGCTGTAGTAGGTCTATATTTGCAGACCAAATATCTTGGATTGCATTCCTTCTTGATTCTCAGTGGATCCTGATTGGAATCTAGATTTATTCCTAAGCATATTGTCGATTCTAGTGGCTGCTTGGAATCCTTGTTAGCACAAAAATAATGAGATATGCATCTGTATCTTTTTAAAAAACCTTTTTGACCAGATATTCTAGAGTAATCATTATTTATAGCCAGTTACCTTTTGCATTGAATTAGGTTTTAATTGTATCTGTGTCTTGGTAATCGTGTTGGTCTGTTTCCACAGCACTCTGCCATTTTCTTCATAGCTCGCCGTGTAAAATCCACTTTTCCTCTATCTTTCCGTATTGCTGTATACTCATAGGCTTTCAGTTTGATGTAGTAGTCTGAGAATTTATTGTACAGGACAGAGATGGGCATTCCATTCAAAATTATTCCAAAAGCAATGCAGAGGAAAGCAAACAGGCGTCCAAGGTGGGTTTCAGGACACATGTCGCCATATCCCACTGTAGAAATGCTTACCTACAAATAAGTCAGAATGGAGACATTTACTCAGAGGAATGTGAATACCTTTACAGGTGAAGCCTAATTATATGCAATTTATTTATATGTGAATTTGTCAGGAATCCATTGAGGTTGTCTCTATAAATTGAAAGATAAGCTTCCCTTAAGTCAGTGTTAAGTCAATTATAAGTTAATGGCTTCTTACCATGGCAGTGACAGGCAATTGAGCCTGACTTAGAAAAATCACTTGTGAATTGCTCTGAGCTAACACTGCTTGCAAATTGCTTGCACCTTGTAAATGCATTGCACAGGCTTGCAAATTGCAGGAGCTTAGCTACTTGCAGGGCAATTAATAGCACTTGAAAGGATGCTGCTTGATTATTTTGATTTATTGTCTGCCTTGTTACCATGCTGTTTGTATAACACGAAAATAGTTAATCATACAGGTTCTCGGAACCAAATGTTACAAATGGAGAGGTTCAACCTGTATATACTAAGGGTAGATGGAACATTTTTATCTTTTAACAACATTGCACTCTTTATTGCATTAGGATAATTATACAGTTATCTGATGATGGTCTGCCTTACACTACATTAGATCACTGATCATTTAACCCAATGCAGCATTGCTTACCTTCCTTGGCTGCTATTTTCCACACTCTTACGGTCAAACTATACATTACAGTGGATACAATGTCCCCCCTATTTATTTTGTTAAATAACATTTGAGCACATGAAATGAGTCAAAACTGCAACATGGGATAGGAAGACTAGTACTCCCCCCTCCAGTGTTTCCAATTTGATCTGTGGCATTCCACCATTTTAATGAGAGGAAAAGTTTCCACTGAAAGCTAATAGAAACTCCTCACCCTAATTAAACTGACTTGCCAGAGGGACATAGAGAATAGGAACTACAACTGCAGCAGGGAAGCCCCACCTTCACCCTCCATGGTGCTGACCTAGTTTGCATGTCCTCCCCCTCTTACCCAAACAAGGCTATTTAACAAAATAAATGGAAAAAACCTGAAATGTATAGTTTGGCCCTTGGAGTGAAGAAATTAGTGCACATTTGCCCTCATGTGTCTGTCTCTAAGTGGTAAGCGTAGATTTGCCCAGAAGCACTAGCATTTTTCTCACCCCATTTTTTTTAACACAGCATTCACTTCAGTATAGGAAAAGTATTGTCTGTTTCATGGGTCCCATCATGTGAAAGGAGTGTGTGTGTGTGTGTGTGTGTGTTTTCACAGCTGGGGGATGTTTGCTGCTTTCCAATACATGCAATAAAGAGGTATGTACATTTCACCCACAATCAAGTTAGTGATGGGAAATTTACAAAATACAAGGCAACCTTTTGGCATATCAAGTATAAATCTTTAATTTTAGAGTTCCCCATGCTGGCAAATGTGCATATCTACCAGTCAGTCAGGTCCAAAAATTGCCTGTTTGGATATAATTTCTCCCATCTTTGGAAAATCAGTTGGCAACAACATGGACATTCCTGTTCTATTTGCCACAGGTTCCAAGTCACCTTCTGCTTTTTTCCCTGCTCTGTCAAGTGGAAACCAAACTTACCAGAGAAGGGGACTTGGCCTGCTCATATTGCTGCTATTTACAATGTATGTGTGACTGGTGCCTGGGGAGGCAGAACACAACTAGGTATTTCCAGGGAGTTCAGTTTCAGAACGTAGTGACAGTTTTCCACATGTGATGCTGCAGAAGACACTGGGAACGTCAGGGAAGTTGCATACTGATTGAGGCAAGTATTAATAGAAAATTTGAGTGACAGCTAGTTGCATCCACCACTGTGGACCTAGAATAGCTCATTCATTCTTTCATCTGCTTCATGTGTTTTTGTGTCTGAAGAATACTGGACATAAAAAATTCAGACACTCACTCTGCTCCTGAGTTTTCACCAGGTTTTTCATCTAGCAGTTATCATAACCTACTCACAAAGCACGCACAAACTATATACAACAGGACCCGGCGGTGATCTGCATCACAACAGCATCTATCTTTAGTTTAGCCACAGAATATTCATGGAAAAGCCAGCCATGCATCATGGCATGCTTTCTTCCTTTTTAAATAGCCTGCTCAGATAAATCAGACAAAAGCTGGTTTCCTGACTCTGAAAAAGCAGGCTTATTTGTGGGATGCACCTGGCATATTGAGTGGTATAAAGAGGATTAGTTTTGTGGTCTGATGGAAACTAAGTCACTAGAATTGAATGTTAAGACAGGAGGGATCTCTCCAAAAATAAACAGCAAGATGAAAGAGCGCTGTTATTGACAGTCACCTCTGTGGTTCTGGTACGGACTTCTGCTGATGTGCAGCCTTATGTCAGGTATGCAGATCTGAGGCTAGGTGACAGGAGAAGGAAGAAATTCTTTTGCTGTTCTAAAAATAATGTTCCACATTCTCTCCCTGTGCTATATATATTTAGTCCTCTTTCCCACATGCTTGTAGTGGTGTGGGAACGGCTTCTCTATGATGCAATCCTCCCAGCTGCTGACCACTGAAATCTCCTGGGGTCTGTCAGTCACAGGGTTTTCCTTACCCAACCTGGGAAGGTGGTGATGAGGTAGGAAAGACTCACTTATACAGCCCCCTTACTCATCCAAATTGAGTACCAGTGGAGGGATACAACACAGGGAAGTATCTTATGTGTCTCAAAGGCTGCAATCCTAACCACACTTTCCAGGGAGTAAGTACCATTGAACAAAATGGCACTTACTTCTGAATAGACATGCTTAGGATTGCACTGTAAGAGTACCTTTCAAGATCTCCTGGTAGAGCTTTCCAGATGCTGCCCCCACTAGCTTATGTTCCTCCCACTTCTTGGACTAAAAAAATAAGAGTGACCAAGTGGAAGGATTATTCTGACCAACTGTCTCTGCCTCACTATTTTCTTTTTCTGCTCTGTCCTGTACCTTCTTTTTCAGTTAAGATGTGGGGAGCAGGAGGGGGAGCAGTGGAAGCAGGTGGATTGATGGAAGTGATCACCTCAGCTTGTCTCATTGATTTGTTGTCGTTGGCACATGTAAAAGAAATCATGGGGTACATGAGATTTGGTAATTTGCCCCCAAAAATCACAGTTCAAACCACTAGGGCACTGTTTTGCACTGTTCTACAGTCAGACGTGGAGTGCTGGTCACTCATGAATGGTGTGTTTGGAAGCAGCCTTGATGCCACTAGCTATTAGCCTAGAAAGACCAGCAGAATTGTCATTGAAAAAACATGAAGCTATAAATAGGTCCTGTTGCAGAAGTTTGTGGCTGCTACTGTTTGGATGCAAATACCCTTCCAATTATGACACCTACTCATCTGTCTTAGGCTGCAATCCTAACCTGCAGTTTGGCTTTCCTAAGCCCCAGCACAAGTCCAATGGGCACTTGTGGGCCACTCCTGAGGAAGGGTTAGGCTAATGCACAGATATGTGCTTTCTTCCCTTCTTCATGATAGGAAGGAAAAGATCAATGAGTTGTGCTGACCTAGGTTAAGATTGCACCCTTAACCAGCAATGGTTCTCCTTCTCATCCTTGGTGCCTTTGAATATTTGCAAATCACCCTGTTCAAGTGACTGAACAAGCTCCAAGCTCTGCTTCAGAATCAGTTTAGGAAAATCCATTCATTTGGAAGTGCCCTTACCTCTCATTCTTGCAAATCCATTAATTTTTCTCAATGAATAATCCCATGCCCATATTTACTGAAATCTGGATATTTAGGAAAGGATATAAAGCAAAAATTGAAGAGGGGCATAGTTTTCCTCTTAACCACTATCCTTATCAGTTAGGAACCAGTTGTCAGAAGATGGTTTCTTGGTACACAAAAATTCTTCTTGATTGGCATTTCTCACCAACTTCAGGGAGAGGGCAGGTGTGTGAAGTCGAAGAGATTTGCAGATAGTGCTATGATTCATCTCTCTCTTGGGATCTCATGTGAGTCAGATGCTTGGTAGGAATTCAGGGGTCAGTCAAGTGTGGTACTACTGACCCTTTTGCATCAAAAGGCCCACCTGGCTGTTCCAGTGGCAGTGTTCAATGTGCAATCAGAAGACATGTGGGGATATTTTGAGTGGCTCACTATGCTTTGCCCCCCGGGGCCCCCTTAGACTTATGCCTCTGCCTAAATTAAGCAAATATTTTTATCTGTCACTCCTTCAAAGGAATTCAAATCTAAAGTGATCAGAGTTGAGTACTATTCTATAGCTTCCCCACTTCTTGTAGTCACCATGTATGTGACTGAAGCTGTTCTCCAAAGATAACATTTGTGACATGAACTTAGCTCAAACTTGGATTTAATTGTGAATGAAACAATTGAGATGAAACAGTGCCACTGACCACAACATGAATTTCCTCAGCACACTAGTTTTGTGTGTGAAACTATACAGATCCATCATGCTATTCCATTGATGTGTTTTGGCACATGTAGACATGATGGAAAGGCACAATGTAAAGCATGTGTGCTAGAAGATAAGTAGCAGATTGTCCACATGAGCAGTGATATTTGTGTTTGTGTGCTTAATATTCAGCGAATAAATCACAACGCCACTGAAAATGTTGTGGTATTAGCTTATTTTTGTGCACTACTTGGCAAACACCTCTGTAGCCAATAGTAATACAAAGAATGCAGTTTGTCAGTCATGGTGACTTATGATGCATTTAAATCAAAGACCTATAAACTGTAAGCTCTGTATCATGTTACAATATATGGAGCCAGCTGCTCCATCCATACTTGTTATTTTTGTCTACCACTCCTGGCTCAGTATAAATAAAGCAAATATCATTGTGTGTTGTGTTGTGGTGGCTACCACCAGCTGCCTGGAAAGCTTGATGAAGAGCAGCTGTTTTTTCTGTCTCCCAATTGCACATTCAACTGCCTTTTAACTTCTATGGATGGGACAGTTATGCAGCCTCACCATTCAGATTTAACCATTGATCATCTGAACATTTTATTCCCCCACTGGATTGATAAATCATCTGCTATTACAGAGTACCATAAGAAAGAAAATTGTGCCCTTTACTGGGTTTAGCCTTTGTTCGTAGCATGCTAGTGTGTCCCCAGTTGGTCTGTTTGTATATAAAAGTCATCATTTGATGAATCCTGCAGTGCTAAGTCATGGTCTTCCTTTTATTTCTCTCCTTTCCTTTTTCAGTGAGTAGCAGGGAGAAGTCTCCAGAAGACATAGCCACAAATAGCCATCCAATAACCCTGCTTCACTGATCAAAGCCTGATTTGCTGAAACAAATGTGCTAACGCTACCAACTGAGGTGTGTGTATGTGTGTGTGCATATTCCATAAATGTGAAGTTCAAACCAGATGTTCAGAAATCTGGGACATCATTGCTGTTTTCAAAACAGACAATAAAGAGGAAAAATAAACATCAAGTGGCAAGGAAAATACTTACGGCAGCCCACCACCAGGCATGGGGGATGCTGGTGAAGTTTGTGCTGGAAACATCATGCTCCACTGTGTAGACCATGGCTGAAAATGCAAAGATGCCCAGGGCAATGAAGAGGAAGAGACAGCCCACTTGCTGGTAGCATTGGCGCAAGGTGAAGCCAAAGGCTCGTAGTCCCGTAGAATGGCGAGCCAGCTTGAGGATGCGGAAAATGCGCATAAGGCGCATGATGCGTAGCACTTGTCCTACCTTTCCCACTCGCCCCACTTTCTCAATGTCATGCTCATGCTGTGAGCCTCGCCCACGAGGCTGGTCCTCATCCACATAATGTTCCAAGAGTAGCTGGAGGTAGAGGGGCAGGATGGCAATGAGGTCCACAGCATTAAGGGTGCTACTAACAAAGTGACGCAGGTCTGGGGTGGAGATCAAGCGCAGCACATACTCCAGAGTAAAGAAGGCAATGCAAAATGTTTCCACATGCTCCAGCATGGGCCGAACTACCCCAGTGGCTGAATCCCTGTGCTGCATCTCCTCCACAGTGTTAAGAGCCAGTGCCACCACAGAGATGAGCACAAAGAAGCTGGAGGCCACCCCCACGGCTTTGGCTGTGGTGGAAGAGAAGGGCTTCTCCATGAGATTCCAGATGCGCCAACGCTGTGCTGCATAGCGCATGTGGCGGAATAGATGCTCACTCTCCTGGACTGCCACTTGGGCCCGAAGCTCTCTCTGCACTTTCAGCTGCTCATTCAGCTCATCACACCTCTCCTCAAAAGAGATGCGGCAGCAGCGTGGTGTGTACTTGAGCCGGACCCCCCAGTAACTCAGCTCCTCCAAGAAACTGCAGGGACAGAGCTCATCCCGGACCCGCAAGACCCCTGAAGCATAGAAGTTGTAGACCAGCTGGAAGACGGCAGGGTCCCGATCAAAGAAATACTCATCGCCCTGAGCAGCATAATCATCACACAGGCCCAGCTGGCGCCGCCGGTCAGTGGATGTGGCCAAGCGGCCCAGCCGAGTTGTGGGATAAATAGCCACCGCCTGGTAATTCAGGCGATAGCTTTGCCCACCAACATTGATGTTGAGCACTGAGGAAGAGGATGCTCCAGCTCCTGAAGCAAAAGTAGATGGGAATGGAAACATGCCAGCAAGTCTTCTCTGCTCTTCCTCCTCTTCCTCTTCCTCCTCCAGGCAGTAATAGTTCTTTTCCATTTCTGGGTGCAGCTGTGACTGGAATCCTTTGTTAGTTGCACCATTTCCCCCAATTGGTGGTGTTGTACATAGAGTTTCTTTTGGGTCATCAATAGATTCCAAAGTGGCATCTTGCCTTCCAGTTTGATCTTTTGAGATGGGGGGATGTTGCCTTTGCTTAAAATGCCACATGTTTCGGTAGCTGGCAGGCTGCAACTCCCAGATTCACCACTACCACCACTGCTGTGGGGAAATAGGTTTCCTCAATGTTGTTTTCCTCCTTGCTGCTTCTTCTCTGAAGCATCCAGCACCAGAACAGCTTCACGTTTCTTTCTCTCAAAGCCATCAACTCCAGTTGTTGCTAAAACTCAGTGTAGGATGCAGACACATGGGGGCTGCTGTTGACCGCTTTAATCTTGCTGACAGGGAAGATCTGAGTGCTTAGAGAAGGGGATTTAAAGGCTATTATCCTGTTTCAGCCTCGGCTCCCTCTGTCTCTGACGTGAATGATTATGGATCCAAAAATCTGTGGATAATCAGTCTCCCCAAAAGCAGAATTATTATTGCTAATAAAACTGAAAAGAGTTTTCTAAACTACATTTGTGCAGACTTGGGACCTAACTAGAGTTGGGACGTGGGTGGGAAGTAGGGAGGGGAATGGGATTCAAAAATGAGAGTGGTTCTTTTTCGAATTACATAAGAGTCTTTCATCTCATTCTCAATTGTCTCTGAGTTTTACATGCTTGGCATCAGCATCTCTTAGAAAAACTGTTTGCTACAGCCCATTTTACAGAAGACAAAACTACTGACATTAACTGAGTATACTGAGAAGCAATTCAAGTATTCTGCCCTTGAAAAAGATGAGTTCTATTGAATCTTGGAATGCGTGAGCATCCTTAGATGAAGGTTTGCATGAATGTGAGAAGCAATGTTTCATGCGCTCTACTGCTGCAAGCCCAGAAACTGGCATTTGAATTGCATTCACTGCTTGAGAACCTCATTTTCTTTAAACAAGCTTCTAGCTATCGAAGCTGTGAAGATATTAATTTAAAAGCAACTGACATTTCCATACACCTCCAATTCTTTCTGGATTGACCATGAACCAACGTGGCACGCAGGTTTCCTCCTGCCCCTATCCTAGTCATTTAAAATTCAAACAATTTATGTGAAAAAATGATTTCCTGCATTTGCTTTGGTAGGGACAAGAATTGATTGTTTTGTGAAGTGTGCAAAATTTCCACTCTTCATTCACTCTAGAAATGTTATACATGCAAAGAAGTCAAAGACTGACACTTTAATTTTGGCATACACTTTTGTGGACTGCTATCTCCATAATCAGTTACGTGACCTGAGGCTGATGACTGCTGCAATAAACAGCCTCTGCAAGTTGGTTGTAAGCAACAGGCTGAAACTGCAAGTCTTATGATTTGAATGAAAATCTGCTGTAGAGAAATCACCTCCACTAAACCTAACTTTACAGGATATTGGAAAGATAAAATGAAATCAAGTTGCTAGTTGAGTGTTATCCCAAGCTCCTTGGAGAAAGGCAGGTTCACACTGTAAGAAAGACAATATACATTTCATCCATATTACAACTGATGCATAATTAAATGCAGAATGCAAATAAACAGTGTTGAAATAGCTATATTTTATAAAACATTATGGCCAAATCACCAGAAAGAAAATGACAAGTGCCTTAAGTTTATTATTTTTTAAAAGGTGGATTGTAGTAATTCAAAACTGATTGAAGAGACTGATAGTTCTGAGACCCAGAGAGGTACTATTATTACAGCAGCAAATCACAAAGGTATTGGTATGATTCGGGTCTCATGTCCATGTATCAGAGTAATACTAGAACTCTTATTTGGTTGTGTGAGTGTCTTGAAATTCGCCACTTTTTGGCGGTTATTGATTAGTTGAGTGTCCTGTGCTCTTAAACATTAAAACTTGCGAAAAGCATACCCCTGTTGTGGGAGTAAAATTCCCCCGTATGCCATCCCCCCTGCGCATCAATCCCCTACGCTCATCAACCCCCCCATGCACATCCACCCCCATGTGAAAGATCACCCATGTTCAACCTCCCTATGCACATCAACTCCCCATGCTCATCAATCCCCCATGCGCAACATTCCCCGCATTTGCATCAGTTCCCCATGTGTATCTGTTCCCCATGCGCAACATCCCCCATGTGAATCAAACCCCCCATGTGCATCAACACCCTTTGTGTATCAACACCCCATGCACATCAACCCCCCATGCGCACCAATCACCCATGCTCAACCTCCCTCATGCGCAACATCCCCCCATACGCAACATCCCCCCATGCGCATCAACCCCATATGTGCATCACCCCCATGCACATTATCTCCCCATGTGCATCTTTCCATGCGCAGCATCCTCCCAAGTGCAACCTCTTCCTTCAAACAACATCCCCAATGGCACCAGGCACCAAGCACAAAATTGTCTGGATGCTGGTCAGTCTTCCATGTTAAGTATAGGACAAAAACATGTTCAGCCCCTTAAGGGTTAAATTTCTCCACTTGGGTTCTTGGTGGATGTTCATGTGACAGAAGGAACACTCTCCCCACATTTCACACTTCTAGGTCCGGTGGTTGGGGCAGAGCATCCCTCTGTCACCAATTCTTCAATGCGAAGTATAGGGAGGAAAACACGTTGCACTCCTTTTCACCCCCCTCTGGTTGGAATTTCCAAAAACCGGTTCTTAGTGGGTTCCTTAGTCACAGAAGGAACACCCACTCCAAATTTCATGCTTCTAGGCCCCATGGTTTTGGCTGGGCGTTGGTGAGTGAGTGAGTGAGTCAGTCAATGAATCAGTCAGTGATTTCTCTCTTTTATATATTTATAGAAGATAATGTTACTGGGGATCACACCAACCCTAGTGATGCTGCAACATTTAGATTGTATGTAAAATATTATAATTATTCAGTATAATTATTCAGTTTGGTACAGGAGGAGGTCCATCATGGGGATGACACAATGAGCTCCTGCAAAGGAGTGGCACAAACGCTAGTGATGCTTCTGGTTACCTATGTTCCTTTTTCTCCTGCTACTTTGTAGATTGGAAGAGGAAGAGAAAATGTGGAGAGGAAGAGAAAGCTGAGCTAGAACAGTCTGGCACATCATGGGGAAGGGGGAAATATTTGACAGGTGTCGGGAGGTCTTGGACTGGTACTGCCAAGGATTATAATGATTGTGGGATTTGACCATTGGTCAACGCAATAACTTCTACACAACAGAACACAATCCCATTTTTTCATCAACTGTCCTAATGGACAGTATTTTGCTATGTCACATGTGTCTTTCCAACAAAGCTTTTGTAACTTTAATGCATCTATGGCAGAGAGAAACACAGTCTCAGAGTTGGAAATACAAGTGGGAGATGAGAATGCTTTGCCTGTTGACTTTCTGCTTGTCATTCATTGGTTAAAAATGCTAAATTTCTGCCAGAAAAGTGTGGTATGTTTTTGAGCAGACACAATACAACAATGCCAAATAGGCCTGATCGTTACTGTTACTCTTTGAGCCCTGCCAAGTCGTCATTCTCTGCTTGATATCTCCCCAAGAATGTTTGTTATGTACCTGGTGACGTAAAATAAAAAAGTCAGTCAAGTAGGAGACAGAACACTTGGCACTGAAGGAGCCATGGCAAGAGATCTCTGTGGCTTGTTCTGAATTAAGACTCAGGGCAAATAGGACATGCCAGATTTACTAGTCAGCTAAGAAACACCAGCTCTGATCAATGCAATAAGATCAGTGATGGGCTTCAAAGAAATTAAGAACCGGTTCTCTGTCCATCTGGCAGCCACTTTTAAATGGCTATTTTTAAACTTTATATGTACTATCTCTTGTTAAGAACCGGTTCTATAGAGTAGGTGCGAACCTGCTGGTGCCCACCACTGAATAAGATACTAATCTACATATGCCAAGTCATGCTCTAGAAAAGCAAATCTCTGGGTTTTAAAATAGAAACAGTTGGAAATGTCGGGTAGATCTAAAAGAATTGTCGTACCTCTGAAGAATGTAAAATGGGCAATGTACCAAATTAAACCTCTGGTAAACAAGTACACAAGGATTTTTTTTTTAAAAGACAAGACTGAGAAGGATGAAATCTCTCCATAATGGAAATTTTCCATAGGATGTTCTACTTCCATTGTGACGGTTGCCAGGCTGCTTGTTATTGTGGCAACACATTTCTTTCCTTCACCCCTGCTTGAAGTGGAATAAAGCAAAGAGATGTCAAACATAACTGTCATTTAAGCACTAAAAAAAGTGCCAGGATGTTGCCCTGCAAAAGCAGCTGCAAATCAACACTGCGGAGGTTGTAGGGGGTGAGATGATTTCATTTTTATAATCATTGTGGAACTGCACCTACTGAGTCACAAAATGTTTCTGTTGTTGGTGCCACAGGCACCTACACAACTGTGACAGCACATGTCCCTTTGCAAACTACCATATCTCCCATGGATTATTTTGCAAATGATTACACTAGGCAATGGATCCTTACATCTATAATGTAGAAATCCTGGCAAGACTTCCCATACTGAACGTTAATAAACAAATGGAAATACTTTAGTAGAAGGACCTGGATGCTAATCAGTTCATAAAACAGATTTTTAGGAACTCCATGCCTGAAACAGATCAGGAGGCTCCAATCCCTCCTAGTTGTGACTGAGTTTAGGCCAAGTGTTGTCTGAAGATGCCTCTTTGGACATGTGGCCCACATGCACATAGAAAGCTGTTACCTTCCCACTGAGGTGGTACTTATTTATCTACTTGCATTTACATGCTTTCAAACTGCCAGGTTGGCAGGAGCTGGGATAAGGACAGGAGCTCACTCCATCTTGCAGTACTTGGGTCTCGAACCGCTGACCTGCTGATCTTCAGATTGACTGGCACAGCACTTTTAACCACTAAGCCACTGCAGCGCTGTGTGTGACAGCCTGGGAATGTCAATCAGGCACTTCTGCCCCACTCTTAGGGGGTTAGGCCAGTGCACAGGGATGTGCTGGACTCCCCACAGCACCATGGGAAGTTATGCCAGGTGAGTTATACCTGGCCTAAAATGGCCAGGTATACCAGCCTAAAATGGTTAGGATTGCACCCTCATTCACTGTAATACCTGATCTCTATTTCAGCAGGATTTTCTTGGTGAGAACAATGACAGATATTCAGACTCTCTGGGACTTGTTGACAGAACAACACATTTTTATTAGAGGGCCTTTCAATGGCATATTTTGTCAGCTGCCCTTTCATATCAGGTATACGTCTATAAAACCTACTGTAAAACCTACTCCCAGTATTCTTACCCACATTCAACCACCCTCTATGTGTACATCTTTTAATGATTCAAACTGTGATCAAATTTTTTCATGAGAGTTTCCCAGGATGTGCTTTAAATAGGCTTCTTTGTGTTAGCCATGTCTGCCAGTTGTGAGCACCAGGTGTTGTTTAACTGAGTTACCAGCTGCAAGCATTGTTTAGAGCAGCATAGCTCACTTTCTTGTGTGCTTCAAAGAGGGAGCACTGCTAAAGAAGGAGAACTTTCAAAATGTTCCTTTCATTACTCTCAGAAATTCTATTCATAGTTTCTAGCGAGGCAAACAACAATACCAGCACCACCAGGGTGCTGGGGAAAGCAGTGGTATCTCTCCGGCAGAGGATGCATGGGATGTGGCCCATACTAGGTGAACCCTGGAGGGGGACACAACAACAGTACTGGACAAACTTTGAAAATCTTGGTACTTTTGAGAAATATCATCATGTTATATATCATGCAAAGAGAAATTTAATGCAGAATTCAATGAAATTTGTAATATCTGTATTCTAACAGTGACCAATTAACCAGAGAAATAAAACATGACTTTCTTACGTAACAAAAAGTGGATTTCTTTAATTCAAAAGAGACAATTTCAGAACTGGTTGTTCTAAAAGCCAATGAGGCATTATTATGATACAGTAGAAAACTGATGAGTTAGTATGAGTCTGCTCTCATTTCCATGTGCCAGAGCTAATACTTGAACATGTATTCAGTTGTGTGTATGTGTGTGTGTGTGTGTGAGCAAGTTAGCCAGTTTTTTGGGCAGGGTTCACACTAACCTTAGTGAAGCCATTGCATTTAGGCTATACATATAATACTGTAATTTATTCTCTATGGTCTGGTACTGGAGGATGTTCATCACTGGGATGATGTAATGAGGTCTCACAAGCCCTAGATGTCTTTGGGCGTGTGTGGGATCCTATGTTCAATCTTCCAGAGTATGTTGGTTTCCTGTACTCCCTAAGCTTACAGTGGAGGTGTGTGTTAGTGTGAGACAATGGCTTCTTCCACTGGTCAATCAATGGCAGTGATGATGGCTTCTTCCACTGGTCAAACAATGGCTTCTTCCACTGGCCAATCAATGGTCCTTCTCTCTTGGCCAGTTATATTCCTCTAGCTAATGAACACATTGGTGAATTGGTATATCATTTGTAGATGGTGTACCATTCAATAGGATGAATATCCCAGCAATCTTGAAGCACAGTTTCCATCAGTTCTGGGAAGGATGATTCAAAGATTGGCTTGACTGGGCCTGGGAATCAGTCATTCAATCAATCAATCAATCAATCAATCAATCAATCAATCAACACAAAAGTTCACAAAGTGATTTACAGAGAAAATGAAAGAACTAATAGTTAATGGCACCTGCAGAAGGCACTATTAAAGGCACTATAAATGTTGGGTGTGTAGAGCCAGTTACTCTTACACTACTAAATAAAAAGGAGCACCTACTTGAAAGAATGCCTCTTGCCCAGTTAGCAGGGGTCATGAGACCACAGCCAGTGCTTGACCTGGAAAACCCCTGATATCATCCTAGCAAGAAAGGAGAAATTTATCCCTTTCTTATTGCTGTTGTTTTTGATGTCACTTTGAAATGGTTGGAAAAATATTCACAGGTAAGGAAAGAAAACTCATCTGTGAGTACCTGTGAGCATGATCCTTATTCGTAGTTGTGACTGCTGAAGACCTGTAGTTTAGTATCCTCAGCAAGGTCATATGTATGTTGCAAGGTCATTCTCCACTTAACATACCAGACTGCTTCCTTTAGTAATATAATATAGCAGCATGGTCTGGACTGAAAGGGTGTCTTTCTCCAAAGAAAGGGAATACAGTGGTGCCTTACATAAAGAGCTTAATTCGCTCCAGAGGCATGCTCTTTAAGTGAAGCAGATTTTCCCATAAGAAATAATAGAAACTCAGATGATTGGTTCCACAACCACCAAAATATTCATATAAAAATATTAACTGTATGTAAAAATGATGACAAAACACTGTAATTGAATTCAAAACATGCATTCAATGTGCATGATCCTATGAAGGATCATGATCCTATGAAGGATCCTATGAATTCAAAACATGCATTCAATGTGCATGATCCTACTTAGGCTGCAATCTTAAAGACACTTTCCTGGGAGTAAGCCCCATTGAACACAATGGGGCTTACTTCTGAGTAGACATGGTTAAGAGGCTGCAATCAAAGACACTTTCCTGCGAGGCATACCTGGGCTGCTGCTGGAGATTGAAGGTGGCTGGTGGGGCATGTGGAGGCAGTTAGGGGCAGCTGCCTCTGGCACCCCCAGGCAACTGCCCCCAAGTTGGGGGCAGTTAGAAGCAGCAGCACTGGCCAGCAGCCCCTTTAAAGAGCCTCTGCGCAGAGCATCAGGGCTGAATAGCATGTGTATCCATAGCATGCTTGATTGTTAAGTGAAGTGGAACTTGTTATGTGAAGCAAGATTTCTTGGAAATTTATACTTGTTATGTGAAACGCTTGTTAAGTGAGGTGCTTGTTATGAGAGGTACCGCTGTATTTGAATCCAACTCTGTGAAAACAACAAACTTAAAAATACTTCATTTTTGGAAGTCACACAAACTAACTCCATTCTTTTCTATCCTGTCTCAAATGCTAGTTTTTTTCCCCATGCTGTGACACATATGAGTCTAAATGTGCAAGTGTTTACCTTCCAATTTCAGCACTGCCATGTGCTTCACTTTCCATAATAATTAGTTCCCGCTTGCCTGACAGATAGCATTTACTGAAGATCTGTGGGAACATCTTATCATTGCTTTAATTAAGGGCTCAATGAACAACTGCACCTGGCAGAAACTTAGGGAATATACAGATTTTATATTTTTTTGTTTTTAAACCAAAAACCCCCCACTCTTCTTTTTTCAGTAAGGAATTGATCTGCTTTTATAATTCTTCTTCATCCACTGAGTATCTGGTTGCAGCCTGGATTGATCCCACTCCAACCTTGCTCCAATTAAATGAAAAATTTGGCTTCACGTAGATGTATGCATGAATTCAGGTGATTACATGCATATTTTAACAGATGCATCATAAGTAGTGAATTGGCAGATGTAAGGTTGCCATATGCCCTTGAAAACCAGGACTGTCCCGGTTTGGGGGGATTGCATTCACAAACTGGCAAGTTTGACATGGCGTCTCATCCCAGTTTTGTGGAAGAGAATTATGGCAACCCTAGACAGATGCCACTTTATCATGGCATCACTATGTTCTAATATGTTCTTCCATATTCATTGTTTGTTGTGGGCTGTGGGTAGTGCAAGTGGTTAAGACACTGTGCCTGTTAACCAGCAGGCCAGGGTTCGAGACCCAGGTTGGCCCCACAAGACAGGGTGAGCTGCCATCCTTAGCCCAGCTCTGTGACGCCAGCTGGGTCCAATTATATCGGCTCTGCATTTCCATTGGACTAATTCAGTGGTGTGGGGGGATTTGCTGCTTGGGTAACAGCCTATCCTCCATAACAATCTAATCCTGGCTTTTGTGCTTTGCATGCAGCGTATGCAGCACTGAGCACGATACCATAGTCTTTCAAGACTGACAGAGGCCTACTTATTCATTGTTTGTTGTTTGTGAGTCGGTGAAGGTTTGTATGTTGCCAAAGCCAAATTCCAGGTATGGCATTCATACATGGCCAATTAATCTAATCCAATCCAATAAAATTCTTGAAAACATTTTGAATTTAGGACCTGGTCACCCTGCACAGTCTTTCAAGACTGATGGATGCCAAGGTTTTTTCTATTCAAGCTCAGATTCACCAGGAACTCCTAGAGGAATGCATGACAGCACCAACCTCTCAGGATGATCCTTCCCAACTTAAGCCTGCACCGTAGTGTACAGCAGCAGGGCTGTCCAAACTTTCAACTTGAGGGTTCCAGGACCTTTAACAATTGTATAGAGGAGGGAATTTCAGCAGGTGAAGCTTCTCATCCCACAGATCAAAAGCTACACCTGCAGAAATTTCCTTTTCTTCAGAATTGTTAAAGGTCCAAGAGCCCTCAAGTTATAAGGTTGGACAGCCCTATTTTAGAGCAACGTCCAGTAAGAAGCTGATCCAACTGTACTCCTGGATGACAGCTCTAACTCTACACCTAGCTCTCAGCACCCAATCTCAATTGATGTCGACTTACCAGCGGACTTTCATCCCAGAGCTGATCAATTCATTAGGAAGATGTTATCAGGGGACTCCTGACCTTCAAAGCCTGGCCCTGGCTAAGCAAGACCCCAGATAAGCAAAAACAAATTTTTAAAAAATTGACTTTAAATTGATTTTAAAAAGGACAAAATGAAGGACGTCAACATATCTCAGTTATATCCATTCATTCAATGTATATTCTGCTCTTTCAACCTCTCTTCTGTTCTAAAGGCCAAAATTGCCCTCCCCTATGTTGTAGTTCCAGACCTAATCTTATTCCCAAAGGAGTTAATGAGAATCCATTTGCAAAAATCTTTGTGGCAGCAGGAATTTGCAAGATATAAGGGGCATTCGCAATTTGCTCACTAAAAAAGCATTGGAAGCAACATTTATAAACTTAAAGAAAAAGATAGGATTCAACTGTTCAATAGTTTTAACTTTTGAACAGTGCTCCAGTCCCTAACCCGTCCAATAAGTGGCAGATGCTTATAGTAACGAGATCTGAACTCAGGATGAAAGGGAAAAGAGCTAAAACCCACTTTGGCAGCAATCTTAAAGACACTTTCCTGGGAGTAAGCCCCACTGAACACAATAGGACTTACTTTTGAGTAGACACGTATAGGATTGTGCCCTAAGACTCACTGAACACTATGGGGCTTACTCTTCCACAAATGCTTTCCAGTTTGATTTGACAGCTGTTTACTAAAGAAAAGGTGAGATGCGCAATGACTCCAGTGGTGGGCTTCAGGAGGTTCTCACAGGTTCTATAGAACCCATTGCTAATGAGTGCCTGGTTCTGAAAAGGTTACTAATGGGACATAGAACCTGTTGTTAATTTAGGTTATTAGGACACAGAACCTGTTGTTAATTTATTTGAATCCCACCACTGCTAAGCACCCAGTAAATATCTAATCTCTCTTGCCCCTTAAATGCATCAAATTAGGGAACAGAATTGCAGGAGTTGATCCGTATTTTATTTTCTGCTATATTCCATTTATTGTTTTAAGATCATGATTATTGAATATGTCAAAAGACATTTTCTGCAGTCTCATTTGTGAGAGCTCTAAGTGCACAGAACTGCAGAATTCATTTCAAACATAAGGATGTGCTAAGCATAAAATGGGCACAAAATGGTCAGAGAGTGAAGGCCATGCATCCTTCCGCATGCCAGTGATTCCAATTCAAATGGGAATAAAATTACCATGAGAAAGGAAATATAATATGTTGCAGCATAATGCCAGGAGTGCAGGATGGGTAGTGAAGCATCAAGAAGCAAACACAGGTGACTGTCTTTGTAGAGCTTTCTGGTGTCAAGACCAGATTCAAAGAACAGAATGACTCTGGAGAATACCTGATGGCTGTACAGATGGCTCAGCGAGAAGGATATATTTATTTGCCTTTGCTGAGCAGTAAAATGCCATCTATCATGAGCAGTGTTTGTTTGAATTTGACAGTCTGCAGATCAGCAGATGGGTGTGAAAACCCTCCTGGGTTCTCAACTGGCAAGCATTGTTAGGTAGTGGAAGGCAAGAAGAAGGAAACCTCTGTGTTAACTCATCATCTCAGGACAACATGAGTAAGAGGGATAGAAGGTGCAAGAGCAAAAAAGAGTGGTTGTATCACATGCAGATATATGGTGGGCTGGTTCTGATGAGAAGACCCCATGTTAACACCTCTTAACTGCAATTTACAGGGTTGGTAGCTAGACTCATCAGTCCATTCCTCACCATTCTGCTACTTTGTAATCTTTAATGCCTTGGTCTTCAACCTTTTTTCATGCTACAACCTCAATGGATAAGAGGAACCCACTGTTGATTGTGCCCTTCTCGGACCTCTATACACCCACCCCCATTGTTGCCCATTCCTTGCCCCACATAATGTCCACAATGTTCACTATCACCTAATTTTCTTATTATTCAGAGCAGGAAAAGTTACTGTGAAGCTTGGCATTAGTAAAAGCTGTTTTGGCACAATTGCTCAGAACCTGAGAATCGGACATAATTTTCTGATACCTGAAGGAGTACTCTGCTTTTACCTGATGGTGCTCCTCTAGTCCACTGGTCTTCAACTTTATCGTTCTCATTAATTGCCATGACCCCACAATGAGACTTCAACCCATGGTCAAGAACATGCTTTAGTACCATTTCCACAAGGCAATAGAAGTACAAGCCGGTGGGTGCAATCCTAACCTATGCCAGCATGACTCATCGATCTTCCATGTCCCGTGGTGATGTACGGAGGCAACTGCATGTATGTACACTGGCCTAACTCCCACAGGATTGGCACAGAATAGACTTACAGTGCTTTTGTGATACCCCCCGATCAGCATAGGGGCTGAGGCCCATCTAACTTATACATTGCTGGCGAAAGTTGAGGAGACGATGTAGAGTCATACCAGCTCTGACATTTGGTCACTTGCCAAGTTACAACCCTCCCATACACTTAGATGAGAGGTCATCTGTATTTCAGGAGACATGCATGTTCCAGCAAATAGTAGTATTGAGGTCTTTCAAAATAACTTTGTTTTTTTTTATCAGATGATCCTGCTTAATAACAATCTAAGACAGAAATCAATTCTGACAAAGATGACCAGATGCAGTAAAAATATTTTTACTTACCTCTGGCAGGTCCCTCTTCTCCTATGGATGCATTGTCATGGCTCTCTCATTGTCAATGGTGGAGGAGAGGACTAATAAAAACATTTGTTTTTATCATCTTCCTTTACAGCATCACCCCCAAGTTGCTGTGGTAGAGCCCTCTGTGAGGGAATTCAGAATAATAAACAAGACACCTTCTTGCGGCTGTTGGTGGTAACAATAATATTTGTGAGTATTGCAGTGGGCCTCTGTTTCACAGATTTTTGTGGGACAAAAGTGTCCAAGAATATTAACAGAGAAGGGATTTTCTTTGAGCATCTTGGGATGGTAAGGCTGTAGTCTTCTACTACACCCTTACCTTTGTCTTACAAAGCCCAATGGGGCCTACTTAGGAGTAAGGCACTATATCGTTTATGAGAGTTGGTTGAATCTTTACCCAATTGCCGGGTGAAAATTCTGCCCTCCTGAGGTTTATAAGGAAGCTCTAATAGCTTGTTTTCCACCGAGTTTGTGCCCTCTCTGATGAACTCAAAGGGAGGGAGAAATTGCTCTTCTCTCTTAATTTGTTGTGCTGACTGAAAAGTTCAATTACATTAATGGTTTACTGTGTTTCTGAGTACTTCAGCTAATTAATCGCCCTAGAGTTATGCTGTGAACGGTGCAAGGAGACACTTAATACGCTGCTTGCCTGAGTGCAATCTGAGGGCTGAGAGGTCGCAACAGGTTGTGAACAGGCAGCTGAGAGGAAAAGTGGTGTGGCGCACTCACTGCGAAGGAAAAATTCTATTAAAAAAATTATATTTATAAGTAATTTATACCATGGCTTTTGAAGCACCAGACAGTTCAGTGTCTGGATTAGGACAGAATTTGCACGTACAGGCACCCCCCATTTTCTGGTGGTTCATTTTCTGATGGTTTCATTCTTTCACCGCTTTTCTGTTATACCCAGGACTCATTCGTTCAACACATGCTTCACTCTTTCAACCTCTGTTGGCTTAAAGGCTAAAAGTATCTTCCCTGATGTTGATTTGCATGTGACATGAAGATCAAACTGTTTTTGGTATTTCCTTATGATTTTCTTCAGTAAATAAAAGTTATTCAAATATTATTCATTGCCCACACATGCCTTTGTTCATTTTACTGTACAATCATACCTCGGTTGATGATTACCTTAGACTGCAAGACGAGCAAAGAAAGAAATCTTTGCTCTGTTTGCGAGCAACATCTTGCAAAACCAGCAAGACATCAATGTTGCGGGTCTGCATCAGTGCTGGTGCTGATGCAGATCTGCACCCCCAGCTCAGGGGCGCTGGTCTGCACCAGCACCAGGACACCGATCCACACTGGCATCCTGATCCCTGGGGTGCAGGTCTGCCTCAGTGTCCAGGGCACTAATGCGGATTGGGATACCCAGCCCTGGGCATTGATACAGACCAGCACAACTGTGTTGAGGATTCCAATCTACATCAGACAATTTGTTTTGCAACCCTTTAGTGGGTCTGAATTGTCTGAGTTTTCATTATTTCTTGTGGCAATATTTGCTTTGCTGTATGAGCATTTTGGATTAACAGCATGTTTCTGAAATGGATTATGTTCATAAACCCAGGTACCATTGTAATTTATTTTTTGTATTTTGGCTATGTATTAAAAATATATGTTATTTAGGCTTTTGCAGGTGATATTTTTGTCTTTTTTGGTGGCCATTTTGCTTCTGCAAGCTGGAAAAGGCTGGGTTCCACTTTTCAACGTTTTTCACTTTTGGACTGTGCTCCGGTTCCTAACCTGTCCAATAAGTGGGGGATGCCTGAATGTTTTTTTATCTTTTCCTACCAGCTCCACTTACCACATAAACTAAGTCCTCACATTGTATTAAAGAACATACAGGTCAATTATAATAACATGGAGCTCCGAAACAGTCCAGTTCTTTCACTCTCCAGAAATCAATTTATGCTTGCAAAATCCGAATCATG
Source organism: Cryptoblepharus egeriae (assembly GCA_030015325.1). NCBI lineage: Eukaryota > Metazoa > Chordata > Lepidosauria > Squamata > Scincidae > Cryptoblepharus > Cryptoblepharus egeriae. Next base: position 169,700,048 of record JAREYC010000002.1, read on the forward strand.
CCACCTTGTCTGTTATTCTGAGCAGTATAAACACTTTAAAAGCAATACTGTCTAAGGTGCCTCCAGCCACTAGATACTACATCACCTTCTTTTTTGCTGATGATAGCAGGGGGAAAATACAGTCTGTTATACAGTGAGAGACAGAGGATATTTTTAGATTTGTTTTTAATTGAATTGGCTAGAATGAAATACATTTATGGGAAAATTAAACAAGCCTGACAAAATGTTCTCTTCTGGGGTGCAGTTTTAATAAGACAGTTTTTGTTTCAGAGCCAAAGAAGTGGTTGGTTTTGGAGGTTCTAGTCACAGCCCCCCCTCCTCTAGCAGCAATGATGCCCAGATTATAGTAGATCATCACCATCTGAGATTTGGCATTGAGGGAATGGACTGCTGTACCTTGACTTACAAAGGAGGACAACCTCTCCCTGCATTGTCTGCCAGTTCAAAATGCTACAGAGGGAAGGGAGGCAGAATTAGGATGGTCCGTCATGATTTTCTCCCCCTTTCCAGGTGTTCTGTTATGCAGTTACTAGGTTTGTTTTGTCACCTTCTGAAGATAAGTAGTTAAGACCAGATAGAGATTTGGTTGGTTTACTGCTCATTCTGCTGCCAATATTCTAATTGGGGGACAAGGGTGGTTTTGGAGATTATTTTGTGCCAAATTAATCCTCCAGGACATCAAATCATTGATCCCTCCAGGACCTCAGTAAATGTATTTGCCAAGACACTCAGCAGTGGCACAGCTCAGATTATGAGATCACCAAGAAAACCACAAGCCTGTCTCAGATATCTTCTCCCACATAATGGGCAGGACAGACCTGCCACTACATAATTACCTGGAAGGAATTAACATGGGCAGATCACTATGGGGTAGAGTTTAGGCAGACCACAGTGGCTGACCTAAGCAGGGGTGCAGGACCTATTATAGGTCCTTCAGAGGCTTATGGGTCCTAATGGTTCTGGGAGATTTGCCAAGCTTGGCTACTTCTGCTAGGTCTCTGAGTCCCTAGCTAACATCTGAAATAGAGATGTGCTGCACATGAGGAGAGTGGCTAAAAATTATGCAGACAATCTGTGTGACTGTCAACCATTTTGCTCTTTCCACATTGTTTTGCACACTGTGAGCCCTCCATCCCCCACAATTTTTTTTCCCCGTGGAGAAAGAGAGCTGATTATTTTTTGACACATCTATGATATAACCAAGGTGTCTTTTCCATGAATTCTATAGATAGTGCCAGTTTGTAGCTTTGGGATTACTTTTAGGAGATAGCATCACACAGGTTGACCATAACAAAAAAAAATGGCAAGACCTTCTATTTTGGAGCCCCCAAAACAGATGTAGGACATGACCCAAATACAAGCTAAAACACTCATATTGCTTTCAGGTAGTTAATTTAGGCTGCAATCCGAAACACATTTTCTTGGGATTAGGCCCCATTGAATACAATAGGACATACTTCTGAGTAGACATGCTTAGGATTGTTTATCACTGCATTGCTTATCATTAAATTTAAAACTATTGCATATAATTTAATACATATACAGTGTTTTATGAATTACAAAGCTACATGCTGCCTGCTCATAAAGAAAAAGAGGATTTTTTTCCAGGATTCAAGGCTAAAAAAGAGGACATGTCCTGGAAAAAGAGAACATCTGATCACCCTGGCATCCCATCATCATTTTCATCAGATACAGTTCACTGTGTTGAAGCTGTTCGTTCTACCAGTTCTGGCCACAGTATATGAACTGGGGAATAACAATCATGTTCTGTAAAGCCCCTCAGTAAACAAGATAAGACATTTCCAAATACAGGTTAAGCAAACAGAAAATCACAGTGGATGACTGCAGAAGGTGAGTGGAATAGAAGTGGAATGGGGTTTTGCAATGGTTTTCCTGCAAGTGAGGCTTCATTGTATTGCCTCACATGTCTTGCTGGATCAACAGAGACCCAGCTTTTGGGGGGAACACATACACACACACACACACACACACGCTGAACCATGCAGTACAATCAGCCAGGGTCAAGAAACTCTTGCTTAAGTATGCTGGCATAATGTAGCTTTTGTCACTGTCTAAAAGTGCTGTTGTCATGTTTTGATATGCTCACCTGCCCAAAGCTAGGCTCTCTGTTTTCTGCAAGGGTATCATTCATGAGTATACCCTGAGTTTCTAACATTAGCTTTTACCAAGCATGCAGTTCATCATTCCACTTTTCCATCTGATCAACGATTTGCCACATCACACCACCAAACAGTTTGCAAGATCTGCTTCTTTCCACTACTTTTATGCCAGGCCAAATGAGAAGGCTCATTTCCTTCTTCTTCTTCTGAGGTGGCAAGAGGTCCATGGTGGTCAGTGAAAATACACAGGATGGTGCCATCTAGTGATATGTTGGGCTGTGACCCGATAAGTTTTTAGGAAACAGGAAAGAACGCAAGTATATGTCCAACCTTGGATTTTTGTCCAAGTATATGTCCAATCCAACATGGATTTTTAAATACATGGATTTGACTCAACGTGAATGGTCACTACAAATCACCATTTAAAAACCTGCTTTTTTTACTGTGTAGAGAGGTAGGCATTGCAAGCAATCATTCCATTTTTTCAGTCCCAGAATCAAACCCCTGCAGATACTTTATTCAGTTAGAGACAACAAAGGAGCAAGAAACCTGGAAGTGAGTCATTAAACCTATTTTTCCATTATTTTCTTTATACATGGATTTTTTTATCACTTCTAATGGAAACACACACATGTGCCTAGATGGAGGACACCTATACCACAAGGCCAGTAATTGTCTTAGAGCAAAAACATAGGAAATGGAGTCTAACATGGACCCCAATAGCAGAAAATTGCAAGCTTTCATTTGAGAGAAAGCAAGTTTCTAGTCCTCATCATTGCAACTAAGAACCTGAAGGTATATTGGCAGAATGGGAAACTGAAAGACGGCTTCCCCTTTTGTCCAGGTAATGAAGAGTCTCTTCAAGTTCATAGATGCCATATTTGAGAATGTCAATCCATATATTCAGTTCATGCATCAAGGTTTAAGATTTGGCTTTGGATAAGGTGTATTCCCATCCCATTTGTCATGCAAAACTGCACACATTTTAACCATTATGGGAATTATAGATTGGCTAAAACAACTGTGTAAACAGGCTATAGAGACAGGGCCTTAAAGTTTAATGCTCTTAATAAATACCGAAGTTGTGCAAATATTTATTTTCTTTGCTAACCGCACCAGATTATGACCTTTAAAATGATTGATGGTTAACTGTAATGCCTGAAGTATAAGTAACAGTAGTCACACTTGTCAATATTTGTTTCATGGCAAGTTACAACTAATACAACTCAGATAGGTAGTAGAGGTCACATTGGCTATGCTGAAACGTCAGGTTTGTGAAAAAGTTCAGCAAGTTATGTATAGCTACTTTTGAACCTCTTTTTAATGCTGCTTGGAATTCACACCCTGCCATTAAACACATGGTTGACTTAGAAATACAGTACCATTAGAAATACACCATTAGTGCATCATAAGATTGATGTATAGATCACGCAGGTGACCATTTCAACTGCATGTTTGCAACCGATGTTTGTTAAACTCTTTTTTCATGCTTATAAATGACCAAATATAAAACCTGATTAGGTTGTGTGGTTGTCTGGCTCGGTTCTCTAATATCATTTCCAAATGAGGCAGAGAGAGTTTTACCACACATTACAGATTTGTAAAGGCATCTGTATCCAACTTTTGTATCAGGTCCCAAGTGGCTTCTGCTGGTGTTCTTTTTTTGCATTTTAGATTGTGAGCCCTTTTGGGACAGGGACCCATTAGCTTTTAATTAGCTATTATTTTTTTTCCATTTTCTTTGTAAACCGCTTTGTGAACTTTTTAGTTGAAAAGCGGTATATAAATTGGATGGATGGACGGATGCTCCTTGTATGGTTGCATTTGAAAGATACAGGATTGCACAGTGATAGCAAATGTGCCATGTCAGTATATGGAGTTATCAAACAGGAAAATGGCTTGGGACTTCAGAACCATCAAGTCTGGAATAGGAAATGAGGTTACATGGAATAGGTTACATAGAGTTGGGGAGTAGACGACGTGGTGAAGGATAGTGTGCACACAAACAAAGGCCAACCATGGTAATCAAACACAGGATTATAATTTGCTCCAATTGTGCAAGAGGGGCATCAGGACAGCCAAGCTGTACAAAAGCCAATGCACATGCTTTTCAGAGTATTGGGCAGCCGGGCCAGGTCCTAAATTCTCAAGGGCCAGGTCCTAAATTCTCGCACCACTGAGCAGTGAACACAGGCATCCCTACAGGCACCACCTAGGATCAGGGACCACTGGGCACCTTCAGGATCCTTACTGGGTACCACTGGGCATTGGGCGTCACTGCTCAGTCAGTAGTGGGTACGACTGGACATCAGGCACCAGCAGGCAGCACTGTGCAGCAGCAGGAAGCAGTCAACAATGGACATTTTGCATCACAGGTCACCCCTACTGACCTACTAGTGCATCCCTGCACTACTGGGTACCAACAACCAGTGGGCAACACTGGGTTCCTTACATCGCAGAAGGAATGTGCTCCCCAGATTTCAAGCTTCTAGGTTCAGGGGTTGGGACTGAGTGTTGATCAGCCTTCAGTGCTAAGTACAAGATGAAAATACTTTGCACCCCTTTTCACTCCTTAGGGGTTAAATTTCTAAAAATCAGAGGGTGTTTACATCATAGAAGGAATACCCTCCCCAAATTTCATGCTTCTAGTTCCAGGGGTTGGGACAGGGTATTGATCAGTAAGCAATTCTTCAATGTTTAGTATAGGGATGAAAATGCATTGCACCCTTTTTCATCCCCTTCGGGTTTGAATTTCTAAAAACTGTTTTTATTGGTGGCCTACATCATGGAAGGGATACCCTCCCCAAATTTTATGCTTCTAGATCTGGCAGTTTTGGCTGGGCATTGATAAGTCAGTGAGTCAGTCAGTAACTTCAATCTTCTATCTCAGGTGTCTGAACCTTTAACAAGTGTGCAAAAGAGGGAATTTCAGCAGGTCCAGCTTGTGATGTGTGAGATGAGAAGCTGGATCTGCTGAAATTTCCTCCTTTACACACTTCTTAAAGGCCCAGGAGCCAGGAAGTTAAATGTTTTGACACCCTGTATATAAATAAAACAGAAACATCACTGAATCATTCATCAATGCCCAGCCCAAACCACTGGACCTAAAAGCATGAAATATGGGGAGGGTGTTCCTTCCATGATGGAGGAACCACTAAGAACCAGCTGCATGTAGGGGGATGTTGCACAGAGGGGGATGTTGCACGGGAGAGATGTTGTATGGAGGGGGATGTTGTACACAGGAAAGATGTTGCATGGGGGGGTGGTGCATAGGGAGATGGTGCATGAAGGGGGATTTTGCACAGGGACAGATGTTACAGTGTGGGGTATGTTATATAAAAATAACATGTGCCTACCCCTCACCTTGACACCGACATTACCACTGGGGTATATCCAAGTAAATCCAAGTGACATCTTGTCTATATCCTGTATACTAAATTGCTTTCATTTTGCAGTAGCTTTGGGAACAGAGCTAGTTAGAAGGCAGAGAAGAAACACTTTATCTTGACACTCATTTTGATCTAATGAGAGGCCTGGTATTGTGCTGGATCCTCAAGCTACTGGGAATTGGCTGTAACTGTGATTCTGGGAATGGCACGATCAACAGTAGCCTCAGGTGATGAGACCATTTTTCAGAATACTTGGCTGGCTAAGAGCTGCCACTGATTTTCATTTATTTCACCTCTACCCCACTTCATGCCAACTACATGCATCCCACTTTGAATTTGTTAGAAACTCTCTCAAAAGAGAGGGTACTTAAGAAACAGATTCATTCAAAAATGAATACTTCTGTGCTCTGTTAACTGATACCTGCATTTTCAGTTGTAGTAAGTTAGTGTGCAGAAAAGGGAAAGCTAAGATTATATAGAAGACAAAGTTGCTGTGGGCGGCGTCATAGGTGGTGCATGTTTTGCAAAATCAGTGTCGACTCTTCCCATCAAAGGTCAATAAGCTGAATAGGAGAAAAGTGCTTTTTGCATAGCCAGAGGGAAAGTAAAGATGCATGAGGCAGAACTAGGAAATCAGAGAAAATGAAAGTGTGCTTTCACAACCCAAATGTTGCACAGCCTGCCAAAATGGGGAATTCTAGGAGGAAGTGCAGAAGATATCAAAGAACAGAATAAGGAAACTGAATAATGAAATTGAGTGTAAGACACATTTATTAATAAGGAATTTAGAAAACAGTTATATAAATGAAGTTTACAACAGCTCAATAAATATGCTGAGACTGGGATTGTCAAATCTCCTACACTCAAATAACAACTTTTCCAAATATTGTATAATCCAACTATATTCCAAACTGGCAAAATTGAATAAGTATTTAATAAGTCACCAGATCTATAAGCAGATATCAACAGCATTATATTAGCTCCAATGTCTAATGTCTTTAATGAACACTACATTTCCTAACACAGTACTGCTAAAATCTTACTGGTATATAAAATAAAAATATTACCTATTTGGCATCTCACTGATCAATATATCATTTGAGCCAGAATTGAAAATGGTGTGATTTTTGCAGACTTAAATTTATGGCAAATTATATGAACTACATCAAAACAACGTTTATTAACAAGTGTTTATCTTATCTTCATAAAAGTGATATGTTTATATGAAAGGGACTCCATGTGTAAATTTCTTGATAAGTAGAAAGCATGTGACTTTAAGATTGATCACTTAGACTTCTTCAGTTACAATTTTACAATTTTTAAAACTCTACTATGGCAATATATAATATATCAAGAGCTGTTTTAATGACTAGACAGCATCCTAAGGCACTTTATTATCTGTACAATAAGGAAGTACTGTAAATCAGTACCGTAGATCTCATTTGCATTGCTCTGAGAGCCTTGTAAAAGTTCAACTTGATACAACAAAAGAGTATTGTTTAGACTCTTATAAATACAACACAAGAATTGTATAGAAACAGGATTTGTTCTCTCTATACTCACAAGGTTGTTTATTTTAAATCAGATGCGATGCATCAATCTCATCACATCCAGTATCACATGTCCTGAGAATTTTCCAGTCACTAATCTGCTATTAGATAATTTAAATTCTGAAACACAGATTCTTGAAATGGATATCGATGCTGGGGAATACAATTATCATGTCAGACAAAAAGCAGTGAAGTTATGATAGGAACAGTATCACATGGCAGGACACACAGAAAGATAGATCACACATCAGAATATAAAACAAAGCAGGCAATGCATTCAAGGCATTGAGTTGTTATTAACCCAATAAGACGACACCCAACTAATATCACATTTGGGCTTGACCCTAATAAATTTAAGTAAAATCCCAATTTAAATGTATCACTGAAGGTCTTATTCTTCACAAATTGTATATACTGCTTTTCAACGAAAAGTTCACAAAGTGGTTTCCAAATCAAATAATTTAACAAATAACAAATTTACAAATCAAATAACTAGTGGCTCATATAATTGCATAATATGAGGATAAAAAAGCAAACAAAATATCTGGCAATAGCATACATTTTGAACCACAGCAATAAAGTATAATAGCCGTACAACATATGATGAAAATGACCATCATTTAATATTTAATGAAAGGGTAGCACTGCAGGACCAAGAACCCTGCCAAGGTAATTGATCATGATGGAAGAATTCTTAATCCCAGCTCTTTTATGGCTACTAAAATGGTACTAAGCACTGCTGAATAATCTATTGGAAAATTAAAAGAGACAGTAGTGACAGGAGCTCATATGAATATCCAAAAATGGTCTACCATTATGTCTCTCATCTGAAGTCTGTTTCCATAGGAAATATTAGCAAAACATAAGCTGTACAACAGGAATGTATCAAAGCCATGTGGGAAATTCTACTATCATACTGGCACTTTAAAAAAGATTTTAAAATTCAAATTCTGTCTAACACAACATCTGAAATATTATCAAGTTCTAAACAATTTCTGAGCCAATTATTTTCTTGATGGCATAATTTATTGGAATTATATGTTCCTTGAGTGGGAGCAAAAAATCCAATTTTGAAAACTGGAAAGTTTCTGAGACAGAAGCTTGTTTCTGAAGAGAAATCAGAAACAAATGAGTCCAAGTTCTGGGTCTAAAAACTAACTTTAGCATTTTCTATTAAACAGCTATATTTTGATAGATAGGAGCAAATGACTGAGTGAGTGAGGTATATAAGGAGACTGGAAGAGTGTACAAGTTGTGTCTCGGCATCTGTGAAGTTTCCTTCCAGAAATCTCTGTGGATGACAATTTTTGAGTTAAACAAATGCAAATAAAAAATTAGGCAGTCGTTTGAAAAGAGCTTGCTTACCATGGTAATCCATAAAACAATAAATTAACCTCTCTCGCTGGGATTTAGAACAGCTTTGTTCAGCTGGGAGGCAGGTTCTTCCCTCCCCGAAATTAAAATTGCCTTGTTTCTTTGATTTTAAATGGCCAACCATGTTCATGTTGATAATAAAGTCACAGGTGAAAAATAATCTAATAATTAGGTTATACCTATATTCCTCAGATTTCAGTGGTTATTTTCGAGGATGCTGTGGGTAAGAATTACAATCTAAAATTCCACTAAGAGCTACTTGGAGGTTCAACACTTGCCACTGAATTCACTACTCAATTCTTGAATTCATCACACAATTCACTACTAGAGGTCATTCAGTATAAAGAAGAATCAATATAAGATATTATGGTTTCAATCCTAACCATACCTTCTTGGGAGTAAGCGCTACTGAACACAATGGAACTTCTGAGAAGATATGCTTAGGATTGCACTCTATCAGCACAATCCAGAGCAACTAATCTGCCCACATAAGAGCCCTTGGGTTGCCCTATCTATCACTAGGGTGGAGCAACTGCAAGATGCTCCACCCCAGTTACTCTGGAAGAGGCTTAGGGCAGAGCAAGGCAAGATAGGGTGCCCTAAGAGAGGTGGACCTGCTCTGCCCTAACTGCTCTGCCCTAAGCAGTTCAGGAGAGGCATGTTGAAGGCATGTTTAGCATTGCCTAGGGCAGAGCAGTTACTCTGTATCCAGAGCCTGTTTCCAAGGCAGAAATGCTCTCTTCCAGCCCTCAGAGTTATACCACCTCAGGAGCAGGTATAGTAATGAGTAGACCCATAGGGGTCCATGATAAGGCCTGAGTAAGAATGGCAGTGTTGACCAAAAATCTGAGTTCTTGGCCAGCCTAGCTGCAACCCCTGCCTCTCAACCTCAGGATATGGAACAACTACGTCAGCCCACTAACCTGGGTATACAGCAGGCCACTCCAAACATCCACCCTCCACTAGAGGAACTGCAGCTGTAACTGGTTGTCAGGAACTTTTGGGCTTTCTTATAAGGCAGACACCACAGCTGTTCCTTGTTCAGTGTGATCTGAGGGGGGTCTCCTCAGGAGCAAGTCCTCCCCATGTGTCAATTACTTAGCATGCTCTGGAGCAGTTAGGGCAGCCCAGGCTTCCTGTCTCTCTGGATGCAGCATAACTTTATGTTCTGGATACAGAATAGTTAGAGAGCAGTTAGGGCAGAGCAGGCTGAACTTGCTCTGGATTGCACCCTATATTGTTGATTGAAACCTTATCAACAAGTGAAATACATGAGCACTAAAATGACAAATGTTGACGATCATCAAGCTGAAGTTGACTATATGATGGAAATGTTCATTTGACTTTTCTTTCAGAGGATTTAGATTTTTGGAACAATTCTGAATTATTCAATACTAACAGGCTCTTGTTGGATAGGCAAAAATAATATAAGTGATTGGATTTAATGACTTCACTATTTCTGTATTATGAATAAAGATTTTAAATTACTGTATTTACTCGAATCTAACACTCACCTTGTCCAGCCAAATTTATTCACCAATGACTGGTGAGTAGGCAGTGCTAATAAGCCCAAAGGAGAAGCCCAGAAAGGGGTAGGGGTGCAGGTTCTCAACATATCATCATATCTCAATCCTAAAAACCCTACATGGGGCTACTCAGGCTTCTATGAGCAATGGAGCTGGCCAGATTGAGTAGCCCCATTAGACAGGCTGGGGCTTGACATGGCTAAAAGAACATTTGTTCTCTTGACCCAAGGAATCTCCAGTCTACCCAATTTTAGCAGTAAGTACACCATGGACCATGCAGCTCTGCTGCACCAATATTGAACAGGATTGGTTGCCTATGTGTCTGCTCTATAATTTTCGCAAGTTTTAAAAATTGGTTTTCAGATAAGCTGAAATCTCAAAATCCATACTTTTCACAGATATTCTTGGCAACGTTTTGTGCAAACTCAACTTTAAAATAGCAATATTATTTTGGCATGGATCTAAAGATGTAATTATGCGAGAAGAAGACACTTCTACAAATGGGGGCCTTTTAGTTATTCCTTCTTCCTGCTGGAATCCTGCCCTCAGATCTTCCACTTCTCAGGTTTTCAGAAGGGCAAGACAGAGTTGAGTGAATAGGCAGGAAAGCTTCATGCACAGATTGAAAGTTCAAATCCCAGTCTTGTTTTTTCTAGGTAGGATTTTTTACTTTCAGAATAATTCATAGAAATTCTCCATGCACAGAAAAGCAGCTTTCAACAAAAAGAAACTTCTAATTCAGTCCCATTTATTATTGGGTTAATGTAAATAGATTATGGGCCCAATCCTAAACTTCCTTAGCAGAAATGGCCACTGCTGAACCTTGCTGAGACAGGGAAGCTGCTAGAGATCTCCGTAGGGGTCATGAAACAGCAGTTCCTCTTACCCCATGTTGAGTTCTGGCTGCCCTGGTATGTTTATTTGGATCTGAGAGCCAGGATAATATGTTTGGGGAGCTGGAAGGAATCTAGGTTCAAATTCCTCCTTGACCATGAAACTTCCTGTGTGATCTTGGGCCAGCCACTCATTCTCAACCTCACCTACCTCACAGGGGTGTTGTGAGAACAAAATGAAAGGGGAAGAGGATCCATAAAGACCACTCTGAAGTCCTTTGCGGAAGAAAATGTGGAAATAAACCTGCACTCGCAGATCTTCCTAACTGTGCTAATATTAGCTCATGATACAAAAAATTGTTTCTCCCACAGTCCAGCAGATTGAAATTTCCGTCTGTGTTTGAGGCCTGGGAAAATGTGACCTTAAAGCTTGGATGATTTCCTAAGCCCATTTAATTGCTGCAAACCCTATCAAATCAAGCAGATTAAATTGTTACACAATATGCCTGAGTTGAGACCTTTCAAATATCATATAGAATTGCCTGATGTACAAAGGTTGCATTGTCCCCCACGCAGGATGCTCATCCCAAATACCTTCTAATTAAACAAGACAGGAAACACAGTCTGTAAAATTTAACTGACATTTTAACGACTTGTTTCATAATAGGGGGTACAAGTTGGTCTGTTCTCTGGGTCACAAGAATCTGATTTACATAATATATTGCTTGTAGAAACTAACGTGCTATAGAAACCTTTTAGTACGGTCATGGTAGAATGGGCCATCTGGGCACAATAGTAATGGAAACTACACAGTTATTTAGGATTGCTGATTTGCTAGAACTAGAAAACTTTACTGAAGTTGAATCTGAATGTCATTATAGTGCAAGTCACAAAATCACAGCTGAGGGCCAGCTTATAACTTTTTTCCATATATAGCGAAGATTAGATACACCCAAAAATATACCCAATTTAAGATACACACAGTAATACAAATGGTAAATGAGACAAGAGTATTAATATCTCCATCATACAAGTGTAATGGCTTGCTGTTCCCTGTCAAGTGTGCACACACTGGAAAATGGAGATTTAGGAACATTCGGAATGGGTATGAGTTTCATCTCTTTGGGTGCTAGATTTTGTACTGTCCTTCCATAAATGTGTGCTTGGAATTAATGACTGCAAATGTGATAAGTCAAATTTTGAACTATTAATATTCTGCACTGCATAAATCTTTATGGGCATAACTTTCATTTTGCTGGAATATTTGCAAGCCAGAACCATCAGGTTGTATTTGATGTGAACCAATGTTCTAATCAGCTGGGTAAAAAAATCAAAATAAGAACCATGCTCATGGGGAGGCCTGCCAAATGCTATGCATGTTATGCATGCCTATGAGAACATATCAGCCACACATCATTTCTCTTATGTATAACAAAAATTAAATTACTGCATACTTAAAATTACTCAACTGCACAAAAATGACACATTTCATATTAGGAAAAAACCCAATCCACAGCATTTACCACCCAGGTTAGAGGCACAATGCCTTCAAATACTGAGCTGTTTGCAGAACAGCAACAGTTGGAAAGAGACCGGCTTTCTCTTCTCCTTGTAAGCTGCCCAGAGGCATTTGGCTGGCCAAAGAGAAAAACAGAATGCTGGACCAGATAGGCCTTTAGACCCATCCAGCAGGGCTTTTCATATGAGTTGCCAGCATATTCCATGAGACAAAACTGGCATCGAGCTGTGTTGAATCTGTTGACCTAAAGTATTAGAAAAGGGATCTGCTTCAAAACAAACAGCCACGTTTTCCTCTCGTTGCATTAATGCCTCTTCCTTGGCATCCATCAGTCTTGAAAGACTACGGTATCGTGCTGGATGCTGACACTGCATGTGACTCACGAAGGACAGGGTAGATTATTATGGAGGATATGCTGTTACCCAAACAGCAAATCCTCCCTCTCCATGCCACTGAATGGAAAGGCAGAGCCGATACGATTGGATTCAGCTGCGTCGCAGAGCTGGGCTAAGGACAGGAGCTCACCCTGTCTTGTGGGGACCAACCTGGGTCCTGAACCCTGGCCTGCTGGTTATCAGGCACAGTGTCTTAACCACTTGCACCACCCACAGTCCTTATGCCTCTTCCATACCATCATTTTATTCCATTAAAATATTTCACGCACTTACCATATTTACTCAAATATAGTGCGCAGCTTTTTCAGCTAAATTCCAGGCTGAAAAAGGGGGTGCACACTATATTCAATGGCGCATTATATTTGCAGATATAGGCAAATAAAATGGGCCATCCTTGAAGTAGGGGGGAAAGTGCCACCATTGCTGTGCTGCCCACTCCTCCTCCGCCAGCCAGGCTAGCAAGGGGGGTGATGCTGCACTATCCCCATCCAGGCTGAGCAGAGGGAGCCCAAAGCCTTCCAGAGGGATCTGCAGAAAATGGACAGGGGCACTTTAAGATTTGCACATATATTAATATATTAATTAATATGTGCAATGCAACCATTAAAGTGCCTGTTTATTTTCTGCCGATCCCTTTGCTGGATGGGGACAGAGGGAGCTAGGAAGAGCCTGGCTGGGCTTGGGGCCATCTGGTCCCTGCACATCTCTGCTTATGTATCCAACCAGCAGAGCTCCTGGAGGGCACCAGTTTGTGGTGCTTCTGCAGGGCACCATTGGGGCTGGAGTGAGGCTGCCACTTGGCTAGAGGTGATGCTGGGGGGCTGTGACATGGTAGAGCCGTCCAGGGAGCAGTGGCTGGGGGGAGGGTTCAGGGAAGAGCGTCCCAGGGATAGCCCTACTCCTGTCAGGGGTGCGGGTGATGGGTTGGGGGAGGAGGAGCAGGGATAGCAGGCAGCAGCAGCACCTTCCCCCCCACTTCAAGGACCCCACCATCAAGATAATGCCCTTCCATTTTAAAAGGTTGCGTATTATAATCACCAGCAAACTGTTTTTTTTTATTTCAAGCCTTTCAAAATGGGGTGCGCATTACATTTGATGCCGCACTGCATTCGAGTAAATACAGTATTATTCACCATTCATAGAAAATGACCCTGCTGGTCTTTCCAATACTGCAATTTGTTGACAACTTTCAGAGAGAGGCATTAGGAAGTACTGTATATCCTTTCAGCTGTTGTTGAAGATAGGTTTGTGTTGAAGATATATTTGCTATGACAATAACCATGACCCTCAGCTTCAGCAGCACAGACTCTCTGGATCATCCACAAGACATTCTGGAGCATCCTGTATTCCATGACTCATCTTTTTACCCTTACAATCATTCCTTCATTATCAATGTGCAAGTACAAGTTGGTTTCCTACCTCTTGATGATAGTAGTGCCAGTGCAAGATTGATGGGAGCCCTGGGGAGAAGCCGTGCAATGGGCAACATGTGGCACCCCATATGCTCCATTATTGACAATGCATATCAATAATGCATTGACACTATTCCTCATACCATTTTTTGAGAGTTGAAAAGTTGGCCCTTAGCCATTACTCCAGCCACTATTCCATTAATTGGATGCAGTTTGTGGGCACCTTCCAATTTATAGGTGAGCTAAATGTCATATATACATATATATATCATATCTTCTCCCTGAGGCATCTGGTGACCGCTGTGTGGTGCAGGAAGCTGGACCTTTGGCCTGCTCCAGTGGAGGCTCTTCTTATGTTTGCAACAGTTAAACTATTAAAAATTGTCAAGGTAAACAGTTCAATGCTACAGATATAATCAAGGAAGTGAATTCCATCCCAGTTATCTCATATAAACACAGTAGCAATGCTCACGTTGCCACAAAAATATTTCTACATCTCTATACAAATTGCTGAAAATGGAATGTAACATTTATGTACAGTTATTCAACATTTCACTTTATTGGCTTTCCGCATAATTTTTCAAGGTGTTTTTTAAAAAGTATTCCTAAAACCCAACTATTGTAGATATGTCACATTATAATTATGTTTACACAACTCAACATACCTGAAAGAAAAATGCATGGAGACCATTCTGGTACCTCTCCAGGTACTATAAATATGGCATATTTACAACACCCAGAGTAGGTGCTACAGGTGTACCACCGGCACTAGAATCCTTAGCAGCATATACATAGAACATTACTTTCATTAAAAGCCCAATCCTATGTATGACAACTCAGAAGTAAACCTGTTATAGTCAATGATACCCTACTCCTAAGATAGGACTGTGGCATAGGACTTTGCTTTGTCTGGTAAGCAAGGTACAAAAGACAATCTTGGTCATAAATTCTGTTAGCTGACAATACTTGCAAACATTTGTATCTGCTTAAAAATACAGAACTGGACATTAAACATCTCTAGAGTTCCCTCCTCCTGCATGCATCTAACCACACTGCCTTGCATTCATCATTGTACAGCATGGTGTTTGCTTGCCAGCTACATCAGATCCTAATGGAAAATAAAGCAGGACCAGAAGGTGATAAGCCAGAGCAGCTCTACCTGACTTTGTGGGTTTGTAAGGTATGTTTCTGATAATGGCAGGGCAAGCATGATTTTAGTGGGCTGCAGTTTTCTGAAACAAAGGAGTACATGTTTTGCTGCAGAGGGTTGACATTTTCTGAAAAGAACGTTCAGGAAGAAAAGTCCTTTTTTGTTCACCCCACATTAGTGCTACATTAGTGAAACATCTGGATCCTTTTTTGTTCACCCCACATTAGTGCTATGGTTCTATAAACAATCATTCACTAATTCAACACATTTTAGCTACTATGAAAGCCAAGTATGTCCAAGTATCCTTGCTGGAAGATATCTTGCTGTTTCTTAGCAAATTTGTGACCCACAAATGTTCATCAGCAAAGAGACCTACTAAAACTTGAAGTGGGAAAAGGCCCAGCATGAAATAGCAATGGAAACAGTTTAGGTGAACTGTTAAATGCAAACTCCTAAGGAGACTCCCAGGCTGCCACCTCCGCTGCAGACATTGGAATGGCATCATAACATTTCATAATAAGCCTGTCCAGAGAAAGCTCTGGACTCATGAACAAAGCTGAAATTGTAAAAACCAGGCAAAATACAGTGAATTTTTAAATACTGCATCAGTTTTCCAAAAGCAGGTTTTGCACCTCAACCCAGCTTTCAACAGATGGTCAGGGTGGTTTCCGTATGAATGGCCAATGCTTAGAAAAAAGCAGTCCCAGTAATGTCTATTGCAGTTTTGTTTTATGACAACAGTATGACAGGTATTGAAGCACTACGTTAACATGGTACGATAATTTCTATAGGAGAAATGATGTGTTTTGGGGGAAAAGACCTCTGCCTTGATCAGGAGAGGACATGTGGGGCAGGTAGACAAACCAGAGGCCTGGAAGAGTTCCATCACCAGCAACATTATTCTTCCACCCCTTCTCAAACAGGTTTTGAGACACTGTTTAGGAAGAGATGTAAATAGAGTCAATACAATAGTAAAAACAGAGTCAAAGCCTTAATGTGTGGAACCTGAGTTTGAAATCCTAAACACCAATTAGGCCAGCATAAGTCCCATGCTGTCCTGAAGGTATCACGTTTGGAAGCCATAAATAAACCTGCCCTCCTTAGATTTCCAATCCCTCTTTAAAGCCTCGCTCTTTTAATCCATCTATGGAAGTGTGTAGTAGGATAACCGCCCAATTCTCCCCAAAAGGTCAAAGCAGATAATAGCTGTAGATTTGAGGGTCCTGCTGCTGAAACTGACATTGATGGCCAAGAGAGCAGCAATTAAAATGAAGATTCTGTTAAGTAAACTGAGAAAGCAGCAAAGCGCAGTTCTGTGTAAGTATTTCCACTTTAAAAAAATTCCTGCCTTTAAAGACCCTTCTTTCGCTTGTATATCAAAGTGAATTTTCCTATAAGAAATAATGGAAACTCTTCTACAAACCAAAAATATTCATATAAAAACTACTATAATACTGTAATAAATACAAAATAATAAAGAAAATACAAAATATAAAGAAAAATAAAACAAATTAACCTGCACGTTAAGTCTTTCAGGTCTCTCAGGCTGCAATCTGTCCCCCCTTTACAGAGGAGAGAGCCCCACTTATTATAGTAGGGCTTACTTTAAAGTAGACATGCAAGGCTGGTCTCTCTCAGGAGAGGCTGAGCAGGTGCTGGTGGAGTGCCTAAACTGGCTGTATCCTGGCCAGGACTATTTTTCCACTTGTATTGCAAGACAAAATTTATTAGAAATGTTTGCTTTTCTTGCAAAATGCTTCAATCCAAAACACTCTCAATTCAAGGTTTTACTTTATATCTAACTAGCGAAAAGCGTACCCGCATTGCGGTTGTAACATTTCTCCCTATGCCATCCCCCCATGGCGCACCACCCCATGCGCCACTTCCCCCATGCGCATCATCCCTCCATGCACATCACCCCCCATGTGCAACGTCTCCTCATGCAAAACTTCCCCCAATGCGCAACTTTCCCCAATGCGCAACTTCCCCCATATGCATCAACCCCAATGTACAACTTTCCCCATTAGCAACTTTCCCCCATACGCATCAACCCCAATGTGCAACTTTCCCCCATGCGCATCATGACCTCATGTGCATCATGTCCCCACGCGCATCACGTCCCCATGTGCAAATTTCCCCATGTGCAACTTCCCCCGTGCGCATTACCCCCCTGCGAATCATCCCCCATATGCATCATCTCTCCATGCGCAACTTCCACCCATGCACATCATCCCCTCATGCGCATCATCCGCCGAAGTGCAACTTCTCCCCATGCACAACTTCCCTGATGCGCAACTTTCCCCCATGCGCAACTTTCCCCCAGGCGCATCAACCCCAATGCGCAACTTTCCCCCCATGCGCAACTTTCCCCCCATGCGCAACTTTCCCCCCATGTGCAACTTCCCCCATGCGCAACTTCCCCCATGCGCATCATCTGCCGATGCGCAACTTTCCACACGCGCAACTTTCCACACGCGCAACTTCCCCCCATGCGCATCCATTTCCATCCGCCATTTCCAACCGGTTTTTGGAAATTCCAACCAGAAGGGGGTGAAAAGGGGCGCAACGCGTTTTCCTCCCTATACTTTGCATTGAGAATTGCTGACTCATCAACATTCCTCCCCAACTGCTGGGCCTGAAGCATGGAATTCTGGGAGTTCCTTCTGTCACCTGAACTCCCACCAAGAACCATCTGGAGAATTTAACCCTTCAGGGGCTGAAAAGGGTCAACGTGTTTCTGTCCTATACTTAACATGGGAGACTGAACAACATCCAGCCAATTTGGTGCTCACTGCCTGGTGCACTGGGGGATGTTTTCCAGAGGAAGAGGTTGCGCTGGCGAGGATGCTGCGCATGGGGGGAAGTTGCGCATGGAGGAAAGTTGTGCATGGGAGGACTGATGCACATGGGGAAAGTTGCACATGGGTGGAAGTTGCGCATGGGGGAATGATGTGTATGGGGGAAAGTTGTGCATGGAGGGAAGTTGCGCATGGGAGGACTGATGCACATGGGGGGACTGATGCACATGGGGGGACTGATGCACATGGGGAAAGTTGCACATGGGTGGAAGTTGCACATGGGGGAATGATGTGTATGGGGGATGATGTGCATGGGGGAAAGTTGCGCATGGGGGATGATGAGCATGGGGGAAAGTTGCGCATGGGGGAAAGTTGCGCATCGGCGGATGATGCGCATGGGAGGGAAGTTGCGCATGAGGGGATGATGCACATGGGTGGAAGTTGCACATGGAGGAATGATGCACATGGAGGAAAGTTGCGCATGGGAGGAAAGTTGCGCATGGGAGGAAAGTTGCGCATGGGAGGAAAGTTGCGCATGGGAGGATGATGCGCATGGGAGGATGATGCGCATGGGGGAGAAGTTGCGCATGGGGGAGAAGTTGCGCATCGACGGATGATGCACATGGGGAAAGTTGCACATGGGTGGAAGTTGCGCATGGGGGAATGATGTGTATGGGGCATGATGTGCATGGGGGAAAGTTGCGCATGGGGGATGATGCGCATGAGGGAAAGTTGTGCATGGGGGAAAGTTGCGCATCGGCGGATGATGCGCATTGGAGGGAAGTTGCACATGGGGGAAGTTGTGCGTGGGGGGAAGTTGCGCATCGACGGATGATGCGCATGGGGGAAGTTGCGCATGAGGGGATGATGCGCATGGGTGGAAGTTGCGCATGGAGGAATGATGCGCATGGGGGAATGATGCGCATGGGGGAATGATGCGCATGGGGGAATGATGCGCATGGGGGAATGATTCGCATGGGGGAAAGTTGCACATGGGGGAAAGTTGCACATGGGGAAAGTTGCACATGGGGGTTGATGCGCATGGGAGAAAGTTGCACATGGGGGAAGTTGTGCATGGGGAAAATTTATGCATCGGCGGATGCGAATGGGGGAATGTTGCGCAGGGGGGAAGTTGCACATGGGGAAAGTTGCACTTAGGAGGATGATGCGTATAGGGGAGAGTTGTGCATGGGGGAAGTTGCGCATCGGCGGATGATGCACATGGGGAACGTTGCGCATGAGGGGATGATGTGCATGGGGGAAAGTTGCGCATGGCTAGGGCCTACATACATATATTAAGAACTCGCGTTCCAGATGTATATTAGGAACTCACGTTTCACGGAGTGCCCGAGATAGCTCTTATTTCCATGGTCTGGATCTAATTACTGTTGGCGGATGTTCTCTAAATAGCTACTCTTTGCTGCCTGCCCTAATTGATGTTTCATATCTCCTATAACACACTGTAGTGGCTTACATCAAGTCTGACATGTTACTATATTGTATAATCCTGTTCTATGGAAGTCTATGAGCACAGCCAATTTACCAGCGCTGTATCAAAGCAGTCCTTAATAGTCAGAATGTTATTATGCCAGATTTCTTCATTTTTTAAAAGGCAGTTAAAGATTGGTTGTAAATTGGTTTGCAAGTTGTCAAATCAATGCTCAGACAGGGGTGAGAAGCAGCCAGGGTCACTAGCAGCCAGTAAAGGGAAATTCTGAAGTGATGAGAGAAAGTTGCTATAGGCAAAATTAGCCCATTAATAGATAAAAACCTGGAAATATAAAAATAATTCTGCAAAAGGATTGATTTCAAGGAAGGATCAAGAGTAATGGCTAAATCAACCCTTAAGGAGTACTAATTTATGTTCATAGAAAGGGGAATTTCACAAGTTTCAGATTATCATTTCCAGCAACAAGATCTTGGAGGGTGAAACCAGAGACAGTTTCTAGTATGTTTCTATATTAATGGAACAGTTGTGTGAACCAAGATGGAAAGTATGTCTCTTCAGTCACAGCTGTCTCAGTAGATGCGACTGGCTTTCAAATAGCAAAGGGGGAAACAAACCCTCCTTGCAACCTTTTACTTGCCCCAAACTCCTTGGGGCAAGGTACATTTGCTATCAGGACTTCTTGGCCAAGGTACATTTGGTATTATGAAGATATTCATTCAAGACCACTTATCAAGTTCAATTTGACAGTTTGTCATTTTTTCACTCCACAGCTATCTGTCTTCCACACCTGACTCATGGCAATATCCCAACTCCAATCCTGTACTAGCTGATCCCATGAAACAGGCAGTACTATAGACACAGACATCTAGGCATTACTGTGCAATGCTTTACAGATGCTCAGAGGAGCATCTACTTAAATAAAATTTACTGTTTCATTCTTTAGCTTCCTCAAGTTCCTTTAGGGTAAGCACCAATAAACATGTGAAGTATATGTGTGTCAACTAAGGTTAATGTATAGCATTTATGCAGAGTTTGCTAAGATCCTAACCAGCTGGTTACTTAAATTCTGAATTTTACTAAGTAACTACTCAACTGTTCATTAAAGCCTGCGTTAGTCTCATTACTAAATGGCCTAATATGTTTATGGTCTGCCTGGTCAGCCACTATCTTCTTTTTTTCTCACTCCTAGAAAGCAATACTCATTTAAACCCTGATCATCTCAAAGCAGGTGTGTGCACTACAGGCAAACGATCCTATCTGTAAGGGTCAATATTCTGCAACCATCCCAGATCCAAAGATTTTAAGTTCAAGTTTAAAGTTTGCTATTTAAGGGAGTAATATTCATGGGTCAAGCCATCTAGCAAAAGGGAAGTATCCCTTTGAACTGCTTCATACTGAACTGCTTAAGAGCATGTAACTGAAGTACAGGTAGAATATACAGAGTGGGCCAAAAGAAGACTTACATTTAGTAGAATCATAGAGTTGGAAGGGACACAGTGGATCATCTAGTCCAACCCCCTGCATGTAGCAGGAAATCCTCATCTTGTGGGGACCTGGGTCTTGAACCCTGGCCTGCTGGTTAACAGGCACAGTGTCTTAACCATTTGCGCCATTCTAGAGTAGGTATGCACTTTACATTTAAAAACTTTTTACATTTATATTTACTTGTTATAACCATTTTTGTTCAATACTGTTTACAAACATTTCCAAAATGTTGATAAGGGATATAGAATACTGGTTTGGGAAAATTAGATTTAGAATGTGAAACCAGTAGTAAAACAACTTAAATCTACTTTTTGGCCCACTCTGTATTTAAGGTTCTTCCAGAACAACAGAAGTCAAACCTCAATTTAAAGTATTGCCTTTTCCCAGCCATAAGAGTCTCAACTAGTCAAGTTTGACATGACTCAAAGTAATTCATGAACATTACTATAATCTCTTAAAAAAGGAGAACCATGTACATAGATTTGCTTCTTTTAATGTCATTTCAGTGTTCATAATTTACAGTGGTTTCTGATACAGAGCAGTTATCCTCTGCACACCCCAAAGGTGGTTCAGGGAGGACAGATTCACAATTCATACAAAAGTTAAAGTTTACAAATTTTTGGCAATTAATCTGAATAACCCGTTTTTTCCTATTGCCATTGCCCAAGTAGTGAAAAATTTTTTTTACAATAATTTACAATTGAAGTATTTTTCAAAAGTGCTTAGGCTGTCCTTGGGGAGATTTACAAGTGGGCCTGTACAAGTATTTACAGCTGTACCTCTGTCACATATGTTAATATGGCTTTTTGGAAAGTGCTTTGTACGTGGCCAACAGTGGCAATACCAATTTAAGGGTTACAGTAGCCAACAATAAAAGCTGAATTCTTGCAGACTAGTGTTTTTACAGTAGTGTATGAAAAACTGAATTTGCTCCACGTGTCTTCATTCTTCCAGACTGGGAAAGAACTTCTTTCAGCCACTGGCCCGGCTACCACCCAAACACATGTAGACTAAAAGACCATTGCCAGAATATTCAAGATAGGTCATCATCTGTGCTTACGACCGATATCTGTTGGAGAAAGATTATGCCAAGGTAATACTTTCATAGAGCAGCAACATTTGATCTTCAATGACCAGTTTAGACAACACTACACATTTTCTCCCCACCAAAATATTACTTTCTCCATAGATGAATAAACCTACTAATGCCAGGTGTTCCTGCTATGACACATCCAAATATGGTTGTACATTTATTCCTATTGATACACATCTTCCCATTCCAAACATGAGGCCTTCTACTCTATGGAATGGTGAATATTTTATAGTGCTCTGTTTTAACATAGCTGACTTTGCAGCTTAGATATCTTCATCTATCCTCTCCTTGGAGCCAAATCTAATTAACAATTTACAGAGAACCTCTGGTTTATCCTTTAACTTAAGAAATTTGTGCAACATTCGAATACTGGCTAAGTTTCAGACTTTGCAGAAAATTTTTAATACTTGAAACCAGCAGAAAGAGTTTCCAAGTTCACTTACTGCTGGATAGGTATGTCCCACTGAACTGCTGTGTCTTCCTATGTCTATAGAGAGGTCTTCTTCCGTTGTTTTCAAGTACACTGGATTGTCAAAGTTCATGCTTTTCATGTTCTTGTGTTGCCAGTTGCGCCACATGAAGTATCCCCCTGCGGCTGCCATTGCTAGCAATACTTAAAGAGAAAAGTGTCACATTAATGCTGTAGCAGTTAGCCGACTAACTCTGCCAACTACTATAAAGACAAACTTTTGTGGAGGACCTTTAACGTCAGACTTGCTCTCTACTCATTATCAGAAAAGGAATAAGGTAAACCCTTGGAACACTTCCACTTTACTTACATACAGGAAGAATTGCCCATGCAGCTGAAGAACTCCTCGAAGAAGCCAACTCTTCTGATACTGGACTACTCAGATTTTGTCCTGAGAAAACATAATTCCCTGCCAGGTCAAGTCTTGTCCAAAAGATGAATCCGACCTTACTTTAAACTGATTACTAGATATAAGATATACTCTAGTGAAGGTAGACAACTTTAGTAATTTCTGTTGTAGTTTGCTTGAATTTCCAGTTTGCCTGAAGTTGCAAGAAGCCTCTCAAGCAGTGGTGGGCTTCAGGGGGTTTTCACAGGTTCTATAGAACCCTTTGCTAATGAGCGCCTGGTTCTGAGAACTGGTTACTAATGGGACATAGACTCTGTTGTTAATTTAGGTTATTATGACATAGAACCTGTTGTTAATTGATTTGAATCCCACCATCGCTCTTAGGCCTTACCAAGATATCATGTCCACTATCATAATTGTCAGAAGGGATACTTGATTGAACATATTGTCCAAGGACCATTCCATTTACAATCAAGATCAGAATGCCCACAATTTCTAGGCTAAGAATAGCCCTTTTGCCTTAAAGAGTGTATCAGGAGTATTTATAGAGCTTTGCTGATTATAGCAAGATTCAGCTAGCTTAGCAGTAAAGGAACCTTATAGTCATTGGGTCTTCAAGGATTACGTTGAACTGTATTGGTTTAGCCTGCTCATGCACTGCCTTACATTAGGACCAATACCTCCAGAAAGTGGTCCAAGTGGTTTTTCTGTTGTGCTGCTTTCTTTTGCCTCAGTGAGACTCACAGTAGTTTCTGTACCTGAAATTATAGATCAGTACCTTTGAGAGTCTGAACTGGGTTTTCGGCTTCATGAACATGAAGCACTATAGCAGATGGCATGATCATGCATGTTTTAGAGTTCTGATTGCAAGATGTTAGATTCATGTGATGAGAGGACAAAGATGCTGCAGATCAGATCCAGTTCTCCTGCTTATAACTACAAGTGGAAATTTGTTATGAAGTTTAAGAACTGGAAAAAAAGTTAGAAGTTATGATGCTCTGATGGGCTCTTGTAAAATCTTAGAATTGGGCTGCAATGCCCCATTACTAGTATCTAGCAAAAATAAAAATTTAAGCCTTTATATTCAAGCTAGGAAACTGAATCTAGGAACTATGCAGTCCATCTCTGGCCTAGATTAGTGCTGCCCCACCAAGTCAAGCTACTTGCTTAATAATAGTCCCCAGTCTTGGAATGACAGTTTGACATAACTCATTATGGAGCACGTTTCTAAGCATTTCTATAAGCACTATAAGCATTTCTATAGCACTATTTGATTGGGACACAATGAATCAGTTTTGATTTTGCTTCCCTGCAAGTTAGTATTCTTCCTATATTGCAGGGAGAATGAGGGCAGAGGCCATATCTGTCTAGCATCATCTAATACATACATGGCAGAAGAGGTTTCTTACTGGACAGTTAGGTCAATTTGACATGTTAAATCAAAGGCCTATTCTAGCACACAACAGCCATGAGTATGCAAAAAGCCAGGTGGAATCAATGTTGGTTTATGGTCAAATCATCATTTGCAAAAATGTTATGTAATGGAAAGCTTAAACTTAGTCTGCCAAGACAGCGTCAAGCATGCTTCTATACCTCTGCATCTTAAGCCATTATCTTGTAGTGTGTCTCCATCAGGGCACGTGCAAGTATACTTTGGGGAACGGTCATTTATCTGAGGAGCAGGTAGACACAGAAATTCACAGCCTCCATTTGTCATGTTCTCTTCATCACACCAGTTTTTTCCTGTGAACATAAGTTTTAACAGCTAGTAATAGAACATACATTTCAGCCAAGGCTGGTCAATTTACAAATGAAGCTATGGCAGCATCTCATTTGATTTGAGAGTCACATGTAACCACATTTGCTACTCTGTGTGCTACAGGGGTCAGCTGTTCAGATGTGAGCTGGAATACCTTCTACAACTACATTGGATGCCCATTTTATTCTGGTCTCAATTAAAAATGCTAGTTTTAACTTTTGAGGCAGTCTATGTCCTGGGTATTCCAATTCCAACTGTCTCTGTCCTGGGTATACCATGGGCCCATGGTATTCCAGTTTCCACACTTTGAAAGCTGCCATGGGTACTTGCGGGGGTTATAAATTCCTTAAAATAAAGTGTATTTCATTCTTGAAGAAGTCCTCCCAATGAAGCAGTCCTCCCAATGCATATATTGAGCCAACATCTTTCCAATATACCATGCCATCAGCAAGGTTGGCACCTGGAAAACCTTCAAAGTGAGTTATAGGCTAAAAAGAATAAGTCTAACAACCTAAATAGAGTTCTGGGACAACCACCACCCTCTTCCAACTTTACTGTTGCATTAATACTTTTACCTGATTGTTGCACAAGTTCATGATACACAATGATGTCCCGAGCATCATTCAGGTTGTTTACAACTGTTTCCAATTCACTTCCTGTAAACTTATTTGCACCATACACTGCTTCATTTTCCCCATCAGTCCAGTAAACAGTATCCTAGGAATCAAGTTAAAATTTCAAGTTAAAGCAAGTTAAAATAGCAATGCAGTATTGTCCCTTGCATTGCTAAAATTTTTTGAGTATTTGAGTAGTTTAACTATTCAATCAAATCTTTCAGCCAAACTAAATTATAGTCTGAGCTGCCACCACAAGATCCTAGTTTTGCAAGCATCTACTTACCTCAAATATTGACAAAGCAAGGGGATGAGCAAGGAATTCCTGGGATTCGAACACAATCCGACGATCCTGGCCATTCATATCCACACTAGACAGTTTATGCAACTTAGAATCAACCCAGTAGACACGATTCTTCACAAGATCTAGAGGAAAAGATTCTTCAGGCACTTTTCCAAGTTTCTTAGCAAGAGCCCACCACAAGGGAACAGCTAGGGAAACTCTATAGTGCATTTTTGATTATGCAATGGACAATTATGGTGGTCACTAGGCAGCTTACAAGTGCCAATAGGTATTAGTCAATGACAACAAAGGATAGTAGCCAAATACTATCCCCTGTCCAGGGTAGGCAAATTAGATGGGAAAGAATACAACTACGTAGTCTCATATTCCAGCAGTTCAGTCCCATGCCACACTTGCCTTTGTCATTACAGTACCATCCTAATCAATCTAGTAACTTCAAGGATTCTTTAAATAATTCTTGATGTCCTCTGGACATCTTAACAAGTGGTTAAGACACTGTGCCTGTTAACAGTGTTTGAGACAAAGATTTCCTGCTACAGGCAGGGGGTTGGAGTAGATGATCCACTGGGTCCCTTCCAACTCTTATGATTCTTATGTGGAATGCCTATTATATACCTAGTGCAATCCCATTGGGTCTCTCAATATCTGTTGTCACAAGTTGCTGCCTGTCGAGTCCATTCATCCCTGCTTTTTCAATTTTGGCTGGTTCACCCCAATCTGACCAATACATGAAGCTGTAAGAAAAGCCAAAGAGCTAAAATGAGGCAAAGAGGGTGTAGGAAAAACAATGAGTAATAAACTCAAGTGTAGGAACAATATTCATTCTAGATTTTGTATCCATTTCTTCTTGAGTACAATAGCTTGCATTCCTTGGTCTGCCTTTAACTTGTATTCAGATGCGAGTCATTAAATGATGCAACAGCATGCTAGTGTTCTGATGGGCTTGTTCACTTCTGCTTCTCATGAAAAAAGCTTCCATTTCAAGAAGTAAATACACTAGGTGGAATTGACTGAACTGCAATTTCCTACTTACAATAAGTCAGATTATACAAATGGAATAATTTTCCACATTGGTTAATTTGGCCTGTTCAACTTTATTCACCTAATTCCAAGGCTATATGCAATGGGTCTGTTAGAGTTTGCTTTACTACCTCCTTGGTCTGGTTCAGATTTTGCATTAGTGACAAGCAATAATCCTACGGGCATCAAAGCCCCTTATCTCACAATAGTAGGTTTTAGGGTGAATTCCTATGGCTATCTACTCAGAAGTCAGTCCAATTATATTCAATAGGGCTTACTCCCAAGAAAAGATGTTTAGGATTGCAGCCTTAGTTATTAAGTGGCCTTTTAACAGTTTGTTCAGATGTCTTCCCTTACTGCTTTGTGGATGAATACCTGTCCTTATTGAACAGAGATTAGAATGCAGTACTGCTAAGAACTCAATTCCTTCTATATTGCCACCAACCCTATATCTTTTGGTAACTGGCAACTGGCATTATGATGCATCATTGGCAGCAAAGAATGATTTACTATTTATTACATGCCCTTTTGTCAACACAGCTGTTATGGCAGAAACATAAAACAATTTGAGTGTCACTGATTTCCTGTTTGACATTCTCTGGTTGTGAAGTCGTCACTTGCCCCTCAACTAGAAACCCACTACAATTGACACTCAAATTACAAAATGTAGAATTAGGGCCACTGGAAGTGCCAAACAAAGTGTTGGGAATTTCTGTAGAAGATCCCACCACAGAAACTTGACTAATACAGCCTTTATGTTCAGATGCTTTCATGCACACAGATGCTCATATGCTCTTACCCAGAAAGTGGATCTATTGCAAGTGAGGCTGGCTCTCTTAGACCAGTGTTAAACAGGATCTTCTTTTTAATACCATTAAGACTAGCCACAGATATTAACTTGAGAGATGAATCAGTCCAGTAGATGTTCTTGTAAATCCAGTCAACAGCAATTGCTGCAGGACTGTGCACATTTTCTATGATCTGGCGGTACCGGCCTGCTTTGTTACTGGAAGTAAGAGAGGCACTGCAAAGAAAAGTTGCAACATTAGTCTCCACTTGTAACTTCTTGTATTTAAACATTACATAGGCACATAGGATCTAGCACAAGAGTGGGTAAACATTCTTGCAGGAGGGCCATATAATCTGGAACTGTGAGGGACCAGGATAAAAGAATTTATATTTTAGATTTAAATAAATTTACATAAATATATTAGAGACAAAACAATGCATGAATGAATTTTACTGAGCTTATTTATAATATACATGAGAACATGCATGTACAACATACAGACATTTAGAACCACATGAGAATTTTAAACTGTTTGCCACACACCTCTTGCACAGTAAAAACATAGACCCAGTCAGTGACCCATGGACAAAGCCAGGGACACAAATGCAAGTGGTTAAGACACTGTGCCCATTAACCGGCTGGCCAGGGTTCAAGACCTAGGTCCCCATAAGATGAGGATTTCCTGATACAGGCAGGACTGCTACAGGTCTAGATGATCCACTGGATCCCTTCCAACTCTATGATTCTATGATCTAAATTGTTCATAAGCAATGGGGAGGGCAGTTAAAATATTGCCCGGGGAAAAGCAGAAAACAAACCAAGACATGAACTGACACTTTAGAGGCAGTTATGGATCTTGCAACTGGCAGTCACTGGCCAGACCATCTTCCAATGGTCTCCAATTAACCCATGGCTCATTGAGACCTGGGACTGCAAGATAAGTGGGGTCACTGAGGGCCACAAATAGCCAGATGTTGTCTGTGGCACATCTATGTGGCCTGAGGCAAACATCCTCCATCTGGTCTGCAGCTAAGTCCTATAACCTAGAGGCTGTTCTGAGAACTTGGGTGGCACAAACCTTCTGTGTTTATCAAAGTGCTTATAAACGGATTTGAAGTCATATGACTTGTCTCCAATACTCATTTATGTAAGATTTATTTAAATTTGAAGAGTAAATTAACTGACGGTGTCAGAATTGTTGTGACACTCCTGTCAAAAAATTTGGACACCCTTGAACTAGAGGCATATTGCTAGCATACATGACCCATGCTGAAGCTGCTAACCAGACTAGTATCCAAAGTCAACTACACGCCCATGAAAACTGGGAATCAGTTTGTCTATTGAGAACTATTAAGTTAAAGACAACTTGGGAGCCAAATTGTCATTATTGCAACTGCTTACACATCCACTTACCTGAAGATAGCTTTCAGTCCAACATCAGCCCAAAAGACTGTGTGTTCGGCCATGTCAGCATCCAGAGCAATAATATTTCTCTGGTTTTCTATTAGAAGTGTATAGTCCCGCTTCTCTAGAGTAAACTGCCTGATGTTCCGACGATTAGTAAAAAGTAGGCTTGGTTCTCCTCCTGAAAGAGTAGAAAGAAAGCTGAGAACAGATGTCAGATGCTATTGCCTCAGTGTCACTTGTGGCTGACAATACTTTGTGAAAAAAATTGCACATTTCAGAAGTCCACTACCAATCACTTATGCCTCCAGAAATTGTCAGAGGCACCAAACAGTTACATATTGTGTCCTAGATGCTTTGATCATGGGTTCCAACACATTGGAAACTTACCAATTGCTTTACATACTCCTGTATGCGAGTCCATTCGATAGCCGCGGCTACATTCACATTTGTATCCCAGTTTTGTGTTGATGCAGATTTGACTGCAGATACCAGGATTCTGGCATTCATCAATATCTGAAAAACAAGAAGTATTAAGCCCTACTACATCTTATCAGGGAGACAATTTCAACTACATCTGACAACAGCACTTTTACCTCCACATGTTTTTCTGTCTATTAGCTCAAAACCAGCAGGGCAGTCACACACATAACCAATAACCAAGTCTTTGCAGATGTGAGAGCAACCTCCATTATTCACCAAGCATTCATTAATATCTGGAAAAGAGAAGACGTGAGAGTTGAAGCATGCTACTCAGTCCTAGTTAGGATTTGTTTTTTTTTTTAATAAAGCAGTTTATTCAAGGTCATGTGGGGAGAGAAGTACTGCATTTTTAAAGAAAAAGGGGACCAGATTCCTGAAGTTTGGTCACTGGTGTTAACGCTACAGGATTAGATGATAGACTAAGACTAAGGGTGCAATCCAGAGTAACTATGGGGAGTCCTTGCTCTGGTGTAAGAACAATTTGCTCTGGATTGCAATATGAATTTCCCATAGGTTTTCACTATGTGGTGCAGTTAACTATGGGTACACGTAATGTCTCTTATGTGCTCCCAAAGTTACTCTGGATTGTAGGGTTAAGTCTACAATCCTAAAGACACTTTCTTGGGAGTAGAACCCATTGAACACAATGGGGCTTACTTTTGAGTAGACATGGTTAGGATTGTACTCTAAATCACAACATTTTGTTTGGTTCCAAGAGAAATGCTTATAGGACTGCTCTTGCAGGTCTGTAAGCCGAGATTAAATTTATGTACAAGCAACTCAAAAAGTATCCAGGTGCTTTGTTAATACAAGGAACTTATGACTTCAACTTACTGCATTCATTTAGGGGTTCATCACTCCAGTCCTTGCAATCCTGTTTTTGGTTGCATACTTTGCTGGACTCAATGCACTCCCCACTCCTGCACCTGAATTTGCTAGGTCCATTGCACTGATTTACTAGAGGTTGAAGAGGAAAGAAGACCAGGAATTATTTTGAACAGGAACGGACAACTGTTGTGCAACTTTATTTCATGATGCTCCCTGTGCTAAAAAGATCTGCTTTGATTATCCACTTATTAGGCAGCCTTGAACAAAGAGGCACAGTATTGGAAGGTTTAGACATGGAGGCAATTAAGTTCTTATAGGGAAACGAGCCAAGAGGCATGTCCTGCATAGTTGCCTGCTTTTAGGAGATCAGTATAACCCATTTTTGCCCAACACTGCATGCAACTGGGTCTCGATGCCAAAGTGTACACCTGTGGGTCAGGCAGAAGTGGATTTTTAAATGACTTCCAGAGCACGATCAAGGACAAAAGTTATATAAACCACCTTGAGTATTTGCTTTGGGGTGGGATTAAATAAATAAAATTAAATCCCTTAATGTTCTCTAGATGTGATTTCTTACAGTGTCAGGAGACTACTACAAGTCTCTATCTTCATAATCCTGTGAAGATATCTACTGACCTGCTTGACAGTTCACTTCATCAGATCCATCTATGCAGTCCCTCACACCATTGCACTGTCGGGCCCCATGAACACAGTTTCCATCCTCACATTTGAATTGGTCAGGTCTACAGGTGTGAGAAGCTGGAGAAGAGAATATTTAAGACCAATTACAACCTTGTCTCAAATAAGTTAGCATGGAAGGTGCACAAGACCACCAACGAAACCTGGTCAGATACTTACGGCAATTGATTTCATCGCTCCCATCCTTACAGTCCGTGTCACCATCACAACGCCACTTCTTGTGAAAACACTCTTCCCCTGAGTCGCACATCATTTCACTGTCAAGACATTTCACTGTGGGAACATGTTTCCTGCCACACTGATCTGGAGATTCATCTGAGCGGTCAGTACAGTCAGGATCCTCATCACATACCCAGCTAATTGGGATACAAGTGCCACTTTTGCATTGAAACTCTTGAGTTTTACAAGTGGGTGGTGTACAGTCCAATTCATCACTGCCATCATTGCAATCTTCTAGCCCATTGCATACGAAGTCTACAGAGATGCACTGACCATTGGCACATGTGAACTCTTCTGCACTGCAAGTTACATTGGCTAAGGGAAGAAACAAGAGCTAGATTCACCAAGTTATTACTTTCTAACTAGTCATTTGCCTAGTGCAGAATACAGAATATTGTGATACCGCATTGGGTTAATTGCTACAAAGATACTGTATATTAATCAAATAGTGCATTAGATACCATTTAATCTAGGGTCTACGAAAAGGAGACAAAATTACAGTGTAACCAGGAGTTTTCTAAAGGCAGGACTTGCAACAGAGCATTAGATAAAACTAAAGATATTGACTGCTGCCATCAACTACCAACATGCTACTTTCTTTAAGCAGCAGGTTTAATTCTGTATATCACTTGGATCTGGATTTCAGTGAAACCTTTTTTAAAAAAAATCCACAGTGACTTTCTTCTTTTAGGATACACACATTCTACAGAATGGTATTTAATAATGGTGTTATTGCCTTTTATTAGCATTTATAATGCAGTCTGCTGCATTTCCAAGGTCTAGGACAGAATACTTACTACTGATATTCACAAGATTTGCTCCTGAGTTCACTACAATATTCCCAGAAAAACTAATAGTTATATTAGTGAACCTAGTTGGCCAATACAGAACCTAGTTGGTTCTATACAGAACCTAGATGGCTACTGAGCAGTGTAATCTAATATTTCCAACATTTAGAATGTGTAGGGTCAAATGCAGAATGTGTAGGGTCAAATGCTTCTCAATGCCCAACACACAATGCATTAAATAATTTAGCCTAGGAAGCCCCACCCCAACCACCCCTCTGGCTTACCACAATTTTCTTCATCTGCACCATTATCACAGTCATTTTCACCATCACATTGCCAGGTCACTGGGAAACACTGACTTGATCGAGGACCACAGCTGATTTCACCATACCGACACTTTCTCATGTCTATTGAGAATTGATCAAGAGTTCATTTTAGAAACTGCTTGAAGGTCCCACTCTGAGGAGGGGGTTGTGGTTAAGGTTTTTATTTATGCCTTTTAATCAGTGCAGCTTGCACTTTAAGGTACAGCTGCAAATATGGTAATCTTACAATCTATGGTTGTGACATGAAAACTACTTTAGCAGTGAAGCCAGTCTAACAAACCCCCATCTCCCTTCAGTATGGCAGCCAAGACTTTGCTCAAAGTGACATTTGGGTCACTGGAGGTAGCACCTCATACAATGTACTTCAGCGATGGGGAAATCCAGCAGGATTCAACTCATGTTTAGTCACCACTCCTTTGCAACTTGACTCAGAAATAATGGAGCACATAAGGGGAGCACATTCCACATCTGAATCATATTGAATACCCATCCTTCGATGAGCGTATGTTCTTCCTTCCTATCCAAACCAGGCAATAGCTTTCTCCTGCTTACCTTGCATGGAAAAGGAAGCATTAACCCTTCCCTGCCTCTTGACTGGAACTCCCTTCTGCTTGCCCAGCCCCATAAGATTTTTTTCATGCTTCAAAAACAGTAAGCAAGCACTCCAAACACAGGCAGACGTCAGTCAGCAGGCATGGGGACAAGTGCAAAGACCGGGCCCCTGATGACAGTTTTTCAGTTATCTTCCACATGTGTGACCCATGAGTCACCGAAAAAGTGAAAAAATGCATATTTCCATGACTGAAGTCAAGCTCCCAACTCTGATGTATTTTCATGTTGGATTGTTGAACTTGCATTTATGCCAACTCAAGATCCCATTTGGGAAAATGCAGGTCAGATTTTGATGTAGTTTTAAGTAGTGATCAGCCTATTTAATGGTTGATCACTAGTTTTACTTTGTTGATAATGCTTGCTCAAATATTGTTACTCATCTGAAATCCATAATTTTAGATTACAAAAGAGATTCAAGACATTTTCCAGCTTGAAGAGTACTTTTGCTATCAAAATTAAATCCAATCAGACTGTTCTATTGCTTAATAGAGCATTTCCCACACCAGGTTCTATATCAAGAATACACCAGATGAGATCATAGCATGCACAGCATACATAGCCATTCCAAGTCTGATTAAGATTGTAGTGTTTCCAGACAATAAACAGGTGATCTACTCACGGCAGAGTTCCCCAGTTTCATCAGAACCATCTTCACAGTCAGGATCCCCATCACACAGCCACCTGTTTGGTATACATTGTCCACTTTGGCACACAAAATCTGACACAGAACAAGTCTTCTTCACTGCAAGGAAGTAGTACACTACAGTTTCAATTTTCTGAAGTAGAGAAAAAGAACTCTGCAGCTTTCAAGTGCTCAGCAATTGGATTTCTCTAGCATCAGCAGAACACTTGTATCAAACCAAATGTCCTACATAATACCAACAAGTACATCAGACTTGATGAGGTCAAGCTTTAATACAATCTTATACTTTGTATGTCCAATTTCTGAGGCAGATCTCATTTTTCAGAAGACTTTACCTACTGCCAGTTGTACTGAAGGGTTATGTAGAGACAAGGCTGATCAGTTTGGCTTTATTGCAGCAGTTGTAAGTCAATGGAAGATATGGAAAACTACATATTTACTTGAGCGACACAATTTACATGTAGGGTCAAATCCTTTTCAACTTTCTAGAATCAATGCAGCTCCAAGATAAGGAAACAAGAATTCCCATACCTTGAGGAGGCTTCCATGTTTGCTACCTCCCACTGCAGGCTTTAGCACATACTCTATTGGAACTGCTGCATCAGTGCTAGAAAGCTAGAAAAGACTTTTTTCCTTACAAATGCCAATTGTAGAAGTCACTGTAATCTTGTGAAACTATAATCTAGGAGTAAATTTTCCCATTTCCTGCAAGCAAAAGTCAAATGACATCCACATATAATTTAGAGTGAGCCAGACCGACAAAGGCCATACTACTTGCCTCTAGAGATTCCTTTGAGGTTCACTGGGACTAGAGCTTGGCAGAATGCAATCACCTTGGTCCCAATCCATCTTTGGGCAAGATCACTTTCTTAAAATGATTGAACTTTCTTTCAATGAGCATTTCCTACAACCAATGTGCAACTTGTAGCATACTGAACTTACAACATAGTGACTTAATCCACATTTTGACAGTTAATGTGATCTTTACATTCTTTAGAAATATGGATTTATGGCTTTCCTACCCTAGATCATATCAGATTATTATTTGTGATCAGATAGAAGCATTAATTTTGCTTGTTGGCATCAAAATGTCATAACTATATAGGAACTTCTCAACAAAACTATTCATCCAACATGATATATGCAGATTATAAATATTCTGATTGCTCCCTTGATATGGATTACTGCTTTGATAAACCTGTTAGAACTAGAAGCTATTACTGAAGTCAGTTTGCTCTGCCTGGCTTGCTGTCAAGCTATATGAACAAGACAAAGCATATTAGTAAGTACCAGCTAAAGAACTTTTGTTACCCAGACTGATTCACTGACTACACAAGTCCTTACCACAGTTTAGTTCATCACTGCCATCAGAACAATCTTCATCACCATCACATCTCCACAACAGGGTTATACAGCGGCCATTTTTACACTGAAACTGTGATTCTTCACATACTAGTCTTGTACCTTGAATTGAGAAATAGTTAAGATAGCACTTAATATAAGTACCTTCTTTTACCCCAATGTATCACTGTAAATAGTCATGAGACTTAAAACTAGAAGGTCGTTGGAACACTATAGTTTTTCTAGACATGATGACACTGATCATCTGTACCAAGCTTCATATCACTTCCCTCTTCTGGAAATAGTTAATACTGTTGATTTAGGGTGCAGTCCTAGCCACACTTACTTGGGTGTTATGACCTGTTTACTATGAGACTTGTTTTTAAGTGGACATGCATAGGGTTGGACAATCTCTTCCTAGAAAGATTGTTTTATCCCATCAAGAACATGTTAGGGACCAAACCTACCAAACTTTCTAGTGCTGACGCAGCTGTGCCAAACTCTGCATCCTATGATGAAGGAGAGTTCCAAGGTCTCCTCAAGGCTAGGGAATATTTATTCTTACTTCAAGGCTACATTGACAGTCATGCCCATAATCATTAGGTTAAATTCTAAGGGCAAGAACGTCTCACTGAATAGCAATTTGGGGCAGACAATCTGGTTGAGAGAGTAGTTACATCCAAACACCTGAAGGTGACCAGATTAAAAGCATCAGAAGTTTCTGAGTGCAACCAAGACCTTGAGGCTCAGAAGCTGTCTGCAGCTGTTTCTCAGTGTGGAGACAACACAGCCAGTAAGATGACCAAGACATCCACCTAAGTAATCATCCACCTAAGTAGTATGTTTTTGAAAGACAGAACTGTTTATTGTTAAAAAAAACCCCTTGGGGATAGAAAAGCCTGCCCATATAAGCTACCAAGAATAAATTCAGAGGAGCAATCCAATGGCCAGAAAGGCTATATATAAATACCATTATTAGTTGACCATTATTTCTTTAAAGGCTCTCATTTCATTAACAGCAATTAGCACAATTTGGCAAGTCTATCATTTTCAGTAATGGAATGGAACAGATACAGAATTCCTTATAAGATGGCATCTGAATATTTCTGGACATG
Organism: Cryptoblepharus egeriae; assembly: GCA_030015325.1. Lineage (NCBI taxonomy): Eukaryota > Metazoa > Chordata > Lepidosauria > Squamata > Scincidae > Cryptoblepharus > Cryptoblepharus egeriae. The sequence goes on from JAREYC010000002.1 coordinate 169,735,905, forward strand.
AATTTGGCACCTAGCTCAGGTACCAAGGATTACCACAAGGTCTTACCCAACAAGTGAGCAGGTACCCTTGCAACAATGCAAAGAAATCAAACTAAATGTTTGCTATACTATTAAATACAAAATACAGATGCAACAATTTGTTTTAGGGGCTTACACCAGTCAAGAAGGTATAATAAAGAACAAGAACTTGGTAAGAAGTTACGGATGGATTGCAAAAGTGGCAGTTCTTACTGCCAAGACCTGCAAGGGTAAATAACCTCAACTATTATCTTCAAGGCATACCATCTAATAAGGACATATCATGCAGCTACACAGAATTGCATTCAAGTGTATAGATTATGAAATCTTAGAACAGTTACTGGCACTGATCATGGGTTCAGGTTTTAGAATTCAGAGGCATAAGAAGCCAGTTCTTAGAAACCTCTTCACCTTGGATTGAACTCCCAGTTTTGCTCAACCCATGCAGCTTTTGCAAATATTTAGCAACTCAAAAAGCCTAGTATTTAACTTCTCATACAGAGTAGTAGTAAACATCATACCAATTTTCACGGCTTAAACTGGAAGTATTCATGGAATTGGAAGGTACCCACAAACTCATCTAGACCATCCTCCTGATTGTAGAAGGAAATTTTCCTAAAGCATCTCCACCAGATGCTTGTTGAGCCTCTACTTGGAAGAGTAGTGAAGGAGAATCCATTAATTCACCCCTTAGCAGTCTACTCCACTGCCAAATCATCAAGAATTTCTTCCTTGTATCCAGATGGAATCTTCGTACAGCTTGTACACATTTGATCCAGTTCTACTCTGAGAAAGTATTTGTTCCTTCCTCCACTCAGCCCTCTACTCCAAACTAAACATATTGAATTCTCTGAACCTTTCCTCATGTGGCTTATTCTTCAGTCTGATCATCCTCACTATTCTCTGATCCTGCTCTAGTTCAGCTGCATCTTTCCTAAAGCAAGGTGACCAGAACTGGACACAGTAATCCAAGTAGGTCTGATCAGCACTTGTAATGCAACTAACCTATTCAGTTTTGGTGGCATTTTTCCATCAGTTACTCACAGGTCTTCCCAAATAGCACACTGTCATTCAGATAACTCATTCATCCAAAGCCAATCCTCATCTCCTATTAAAGATAATGGTGTTCCAGCAGGTTGCCCTGCTAGTCGTGACCAATTCTAAGGGGTGGTGCTCATCTCCATTACAAGGTTGATGAGCCAGCACAGTCCAAAGACATCTCGGATCACGTGGCACAAAACACTATCACCTTTCCATAGAAGTGGTACCTATTTATGCATTTATATGATTTCAAACTGCTAAGTTGTTAAGGGCTGGGCACATAAGAGGAGCTCAACCCCATTTTGTGATACTGGAGTCTCAAACTGCCAACCTTCTGGTTGAAAGGCACAGCAATATAATCACTGAGTAACTGTAGTCTTAATTACACATCTACCATTACAAATACAAAAAGAATCCCATTTTTCAATCAGCCTTTAAGACAGTCAATTTTTTTGAAGTCTACACTATACATATTACTAAGAACCTTTAAAAGCATATTTTTCCTGACTTATTTCATGATCACCACTACAGAAGCAAGCTTGCAAACAACCTCTCATCCCAGGAGGATGCCCTGTTTAGTGGGAGCCCAGCATAGCTTCTGTAAGAGGACATAACGGGACTCTATGCAAACAATAGCCCTCTGGTTCTCCTCCCCTCCATCTAAAAAGAACCTGAAAAGCACATGACAGCAAGTTATCAGAGCAAGAGTAAACAGCCACCATTTACAAGGATCTGGCAATATAGGCTCTTACCCAGGGCAAAGCTGCCTAACTGGCAAAACACTCCACACCATCAAACAAGTGCTTGGGTGCTAAGATTCACACCAGCCATGACTTACAACCCACTGGCAATATAGTTTTAAATGCTACTACGTACAACCAAGCTCCTGGTTTAATCGCTACTTTTGTTATCTCAAGGACAAGAGGCTACCCACTGTGCAAGGAACCTGAAGCAAACTTTTTTCTGTCTCTCCCATAACGCAGTATTCTAGATTAGGATTTTTTGCTCCCAGGTGAACCTTGTTTCTCCTCATGGCACTTAACTCTGCTCCTGTAACCAACCTGATCTGAAGTACAGCAATGAATTCTTGGTCAGCTCATGCAGCCTGGCTCATCTAGCAATAGTGAAACATGATATGGGCACTTTAAAGGCCAAGGAAGCGCTAGCCCAGCCTGATGCAAACTCTTCTAATTTGTTGCATCATTTAGGCATTTGCTTTTGTCACCTCAGGGTTAGCTGAGAGCTTTCATTGTCAGCCTCACTAAAATCTGCACGTGATGTTCCAGGTCCAAGATTCAGTACTGTACTAATTTTCCAACATACTCAGCGCTAGCCAAGAAAATACCCTTCAGAATTCAAAGATAATAATCTACAGTATTTCTAGTTTAGGGATGGAATCTGGACTGAAGTATGCAATGGGCAGCCAGGCCAGGAAAAACTTTAGGAATTGAGACTGTTCTCAGTAGTGTATTTAGAGTTTGGGATTATTTTGCTGCTTTGAAACAAGTCGCTCTTTTTAAGAGAGATACTTTATTGTCATTGTAGAAAATACACAATGAAATTCATATGCACTGTCATGATACGGATGTCATGATGCATGATACAGACTTACATATACATAGAATAAATAAAATTATACTGTAATCACACATCGCTCAATCCTCTCAACACTTTTTGGTATCTCTTTGCATTGCAACAAGCTCATGTCACAAGCTTAAATTTATCTTGGGAGAGATTTTCCATGCTCAGGTATATGCATTAACCAACCTCATTTACCAGGAAGCTGATATGAAAAATGGAAGTTTCTCATTCATAGCTCTGTCACTTTTGTGATCCTAATGGGGAAAAACTTGTAGACCAACATAGAGTGATATTCCTGAAAACCTATGTGGCAATTTCAGTGTTGCTACTACTCTGATTTGTGAACTTCCAAAGAGTAGCTAGGCTGTGAAGAGAGCCTTTGATGCATAGCCATGGTCCAACTGAAGTTATTGCCCCACCTAGAACGCTGCCAAGGGGCAATTATTTCTATCCACTAGTTTGGATACTTCTCATTTTCTCCCCCTGATCTGCCTCCAACTCTCTGATTTGAAAGAAAGGGAACAAAGAGGAAGCATAGAAAGGTAAGTGGCAAATATTAGGTAAGTGGCAAAATTTGGCATGACCAGGACCCCATCAAACTTACATTGCTCTGATGTCCAAGATCCTTTATGTCTAATCAGAAGTCCCATTGTATTCAATGAAAATTATTCCCAGGAGAGCCCAGTGCCTGACTCTTAAGATGGCAGAGCCCACTCTCTCACAACCCTCTCCCACCCCTTGCAGCCTCAAGGGGGTCTCGACCCCCACATCCTCGGCAGCTAGAGGATGCTGCCTAGTTTTGTAAGTGGCAATGGGTGTGGCTATAATGATAATTAGGTAGCAGTGCTTCCTCCCCATCAACTAACTGTTTAATGTAGCCTTACCTGCCATTATTTTGTAACTCAACAAAAACTTGGCCCAGCTTTTATATACTATCCTGTTGATACTATACTATCCAACAGTGGTGTGCATGACCCATCTCTCCACTAAGCTGTGAAGTAGGTTAGTTTAAGAAATACTGACTGGCCATCTAGCAAAACTCATAGGTGAATCCAGGTTTGTTTGAATTTTAACAGGTTCGTTTGACACTTTTAACAACTAAACCAGCAAGTGGGTTATATGTCTGAATAGGCCAGAGCAGTGGTAGCTAGGCATTTTAGCTCACAACCCCTTTTCAAGTTTAAAAATCTGCCCAGGACCCCCTGTCAAACTTACCAGGATATGTGACATCACTGTGATGCCAGATCTCCTTTATGTCTACTCAGAAGTAAGTCCCATTGTGTTCAATGAGACATTCCCAGGAAAGCCCAGTGCCAGATTCCAAGATGGCAGACCCCACCCACCGACCACCCCCTTGAACTGTGGTTGTGACTCCCCAAAGGGGTCCAAACCGTCACTCTGAGTACCACTGAGCAAGAGACCAACCTTACTATCTATACCAAGCAACAAAACAGTTACAACCTTGATATGCATTTTACTTCCTGAATCGCTTTGTTTCAGGTTAGTGACCAAGCAGTTCAGACCAGCTGTAGATGGAGATTATAGCTGAGCACTTGGAATATCTAGCAATACCAAGTCTGTTCAGAACAAATGAAGTTGTAATGATCAGGATGCATTAACAGCACAATCCTATATATTTTTACTCAAGAAGCCCACTGAGGTCAACGGAGTTTACTCTCAGATAAGTGTTATCTGTATAGGATTACAGCCAGGTGTCAGGTATGCAAGTAAACTCAAGGAAAGTTGGGACCATCCTTCTTTTGCCCAGTAGTGGTCCAAAGCCAAAAGAACCCATCTGATCCCAGGCAGATCCCATCAGGAACCTCATATATTACATTGAGGACAATGAGTTATCCATACAGGCCTTACTTGCAGCTTAATACCATCTTGAATTGTTGCTCAGAACTCTCTCTCCCCCAGTTCATCTTCAAACAACCAACCCCAGGGATATTACCCACTTGTGGAAAAGGGGCATTTAAGAGTTTATGCACACACATTTTGAAGTATTTCGGAGCCCTTGACATAGAACCACTCAACAACAGGAGCCAGTTGGGTGCAAAGTTAAGAGCCATATATATGCCAACCAAAACAGTCCCGGAACAACGCGCATGTGTTTGCTCCCTGGTTAAGGTGACACAGCACCTTCCAGGCAAGCTACATATTTCATCTGAGCTGGTTAAAACCTACTCTAGACCAGGCATTCTCAATGGGAGCCTTATGGACCCCAGGCTGCCTTGAAGGGGAGGGGTTCCAAGCTGGTGTCAAATAATAAATCATTTAGGTTTTATCAGTTTTGTGTTTCATCAAGGGGGGAGCAAGCTGGTGTTTAATAATAAACCATTTAGGTTTACCTGTTCTATGCTTCATCCTTGGTTTCAACAGGGAAACCTTGGAACACACACAAAAAAACCCTTAAAGGGCTACAGCCAAGAAGAGGCAGAGAACAGCTGCTACAGGTATCAATACCTAGTGAAGCTAAATACATAGGTATCATTGGGGTATTAAGCGAGGTAAAGCTGATGATCTCCGAAGACACCAGAAATACCTTTAAGGCAAAACAGATGGAACAGCTTGGCAGAGGAAAAGGCTTATCTGGAGGCAAAGGAAAGCTCAAGGTCCCATCTTTAGGGTTAAGCCAGACACAGGAAACAAAGAGACCCTCCCAAAGAGCCCCCTTTGGAGGCCAGGTCTGGTCCTCTTGCTATCCTGAGCTGCCAGTAAGGCCCAGACAGAAGCCAGTAAGGACCAGACAGATGCCAGTTAAGGCCCAGATCTGGCTTCTCTCATCCCTGCCAAGCCCAGTTCAGGAAGGGGGCAGGGTGACCATATGTCAGAGATGAAAAAGAGGACAAGGCCTCCTGGAAATACAGGACATGTAAAAGCTAACACACACACACATGTATGTACACACAGAGACATACATATATGGATACACACACATATGTACTGTATATACACAAGTATATAAATGTAACTATATATAATGTATATACACACAGAGACATACATATATGTATTTATGTACTGTATATACATAACTATATAAGTGCAACTATATAGTTATATATACGCTATTTGTTGCATACATAAAACTATATATAGATGGATTTACTATACATAACTATGGTTTTCATGTGGCTAATTTAAGCACTATTATTTATTAAAGTTAAAGCTATGCATATACATTTATTTTGTAAAATTTATTAATGACAAGGCAGCTACATGCTGCCTGCTCACAGGAAAAAGAAGGACATGTCCTGGAAAAAGAGGACATATGGAAGGAGAAAGCTTCCCCCTTCCCCCCCCCCTCACTCATTCATACTGGGGTAGTGGGAGAGATAGACCTGCAGCTGCTTGCAGCCTGCATGCCATGATGCCATTGTGAAGGGTGCTTTGGAAAGAGCCCCCACCCATGAAGCTGCCCCTCTCCCTCCCCCCCTACAGTGTCCCTTGGGTGCTGCTGGCTGCCTGCACCCCTCCAGGAAAGGAAGGCTGGCTTACTCACCGCACGCTGCTCTCCAGCATGCCAGGGCGAGGAGGAGGCAGCAGCTCCACCGCCGGAACGTGTCCATGGTGCAGAAGTTGGCAGCAGCAGCCAGAGGAGGGAAGGGTCCCTGCACTGGAGAGCCAGACAATGCAGGCTGCTGCTGCTGCTGCTGCTGCTGCTGCTCTACTGGTGGTGAGGCAGGAGCTGCAGCAGCGCGGAGCGTCCCCAGCACAGCGCAGGGGGAGGAAGGGCAGCTCCGCTCCTCTCAAGACGCTCTTATGCGAACCGCCCCGCTGGCTGTGGCGAGCTGAGCTGCGCGCTGGTGAGCTGAGCTGAGCTGCCGCTGCTGCCAGTGACTCAGGGGCGCCTGGCTGGCCTCTGGTTGGCTCCCCCGCCCGCCCCAGCCTCCAATCCCTGCCGCCTGCCCTAATTTCCTCATCCACTCAACCTGCAGCCGCAGCTGTGCTGAGCTGAGCTGTGCTGAGGAGCTGCAGCACCGGCTAGTCCTACGCCTGGGAACGCACAGGTGAAGCTCCTTGGGAGACGCTGACACTGTGAGTGGGGGGCAAGAGGGGGGAGGGCTCAACATTGCTCCTCTTTTCCCAGGACCCGTCCTCTTTGGGGAGCCTTGTGTCCTATAAATCTTCACTGTCCTTTTCATTGTGAGCACTGCAGCAATTGATACATTATGAGCTCAAGCCTAGCCCTGTCTACTCAAAAGTAAACCCCATTGTGTGCAATGGGTCTTACTCCCAGGAAAGTGCCTATAGTATTGCAGTCTACATGTAATAGTTACATTGAGTAATATGTCATGTAGAGCACAATCCTAACACTGTCTACTCAAAAGTAAGCCCCATTGTGTTCAATGGGTCTTACTCCCAGGAAAGTGTCTTTAGTATTGCAGCCTATATGTAATAGCTACATTGAGTAATATGTCATATAGAGCACAAGCCTAACCATGTCTACTCAGAAGTAAGCCCCACTGTGTTCAATGGGTCTTACTCCCAGGAAAGTGTCTTTAGGATTGCAGCCATATTGTTTAGATCAGCCACATGAAATCTAACTATTTCACTGTTTTAAGCTTTTATATTGCCATGTCCTACATTTTTCTCGGGTGTCCTTCACTTCAGTGGCCTTGTCCTTTTTTTTGGTTATGGTATATGTTCTCTTGTTCCAGGAAAATGTCCTCCTTTTTAGACTTGTGTCCTGGGAAAAAAATCTTCACTGTGATCAGAAGATCAAAAAATCTCTTTCTCCTTGTGAGCAGACAGCATGGAGCCGTCTTGTAATTAATAAACGATATGTGATGGTTTTTAATTTAATAATAAGCAATGCAATGTTTAAATTAAGCATGTGAAGCATTATATGAGTGTGTTTAGCTTTTATTTGTCATAGCTGACTTTTTTTGGTGTGACCTAGGGTGACTATGTGTCCTCTTTTTCCAGGGCATGTCTTCTTTTTTAGCCCTGTGTCTTGTGGAAAGAAGTCTTCATTGTCCTCCTTTTCCTTGTGAGCAGGGAGCATGTAACCTTCTTGTAATTAATAAATTATATGTAGTTTAAATTTAATGATAAACAAAATAGTGATTAAATTAACAACAAGAAAGCAGTATACCACAAGAAAGTGTTTTTAGCTTTTAATTTGTCATGTCCTACCTATATTTTTTTTTTTTGAGTGTCCGACATTTTGGGAAGTCCTTGTCCTCTTTTTCAGTTATGACTTCCTCCTCAGCTGGCAGCTTGAAAGGCTGTGGGGGCAAGAGTATCATCAATTCCTCCCTGCTCCAAAAGACATGAGCAGCCCCCATCCTGAGCATGCTTACTTGGGAGCAAGTGCTTCTCTGCTCACTGGCTGACGACTTGTGCATAGGATTGCAGCCTTAAGGTGGACTGGCTGCCTCTTCTCAGAGCCCAAACCTATGCATATCTACTCAGAGGTTGACCCCATGATAGTTAATGGAACTTACTCCCAGGAAAGTGTGGTAAGGATTGAACATCAGGCATAAAATTGGGCTTTAAGGCTGCACTCCTATCCACACTGTTATGGGACTTACTGGGTCTTGATGGGAGTTAATGGGATTTAATGGGAGTAGACGGATATAGACTCTTGATTGTCTTCATTAGCACAAGCTATTGTGAGTACTTTGTGAGTTGTGAGTATTTTGGCAGCACAGCCCTGTGCACATCCGCTCAGAAGTCAGTCTCATTCTGGGGCTTACTCCCAGGAAAGTGTCTATAGGACTTTAGCCATATTTAGTGTCTCATCTTAGACAAGTGAAGAAAGACCCTATCAGATCAGTAGGATTGACAAGTCAGATGTGCTTGGGATTGCATTGTAAGTGCTCAGTAAGTACTCTTGAATAAGATTTGGACTTGGAATGAGATCTTTAAACAGGCCAATGCTCTGTATAATCCTTTCAGGTGACCCCAGAATGCATCCTTGGGGGAGTATCCATGATGGTCTTCATTCAATCACTTGTGGATGCAGCACGCTGTGGAAATCTGTTGCAACAGCGTCTGAGTCCGTGCAGTGCTGTTGCTGTCATGTGACATAGGATTTTGCATTGCTATAGGTGGAGACTGGCTTTGTCCTATGTGTCTTAACAGTGGAGAAGCAGACAGGTGCAACTCTTTGCATCATAGGGCACCTACCTACAGCAGTATGTAAAAGTGCTGGTCCTGTTGAATTTTTGCCTGACGTATTGACCTTTTATATGCAAAGCCTGTTCTCTGCCACCTTTCCAGCATATGGAAGAAGAGATTGTAAGTATATGTCCAAGTGATGTAGTCTGTTGCATAGATGGGATCTTGCTGTGTTATATTAAATGCCGTCTATGCCACTTGTACCGTTTGTAAAAAAGTAGAAGTTTGTACCACTTTTTCAACAAAGAGCTGGCTGACTCTGCACTATTTTATTTTTTAATTATGTTATTTATAACCCACATTACTCATAGGGACCCAAGGTGGCGCATAAGGTAATAAAATCAAATTAAAATACAGTAAAGTACATTTCATAAAATCCATAAAATATGGCAGCTACAGAGGTGGTTTTCTGCAATAAACCCATAATAAGCAAAGGGAAAAAACACAGTACTTGACTACTTTATTACGGTCTTTGACCAGCACATACAGAGATATAAAAATATCATCAATGTCCACTTGCCTGAATATTAAATGCAAATAGAGTATATTAGCTTAATAAAAGATCCTGGTTGTTGACATTAAAATTATTATTAGACAACAGTAAATATAAGTTCACATATTAGAAATTAAAAAATAAGATATTAAAATTGCAACCCAAAATTAGAGGACATAGTATTCAAAAGTGTCCTTTTCTGAATCTTAATAGCAGCTGCGTAGAATTTGGCCACAGAGGCGGTGATGTTTGGCTTAATATCAAATATTAGCCATTGCATATAGGTCTCATTATAGCAGCCTGGGTGTATTTGCAATAGTGGCAGGATAAGCTCAGAGTGTGTATCGTTATATAAAGGAAATTTATGGACATTGTTTATGGTCTATTTCTGGACATTATGAACTTTGTTGCATATGGAGGAACACATGTCAGACTTCCCATTTTTCTTGTTGACTGCAGGAAACATCAGTAGAACACAACTGAAGGCAATGTGATTTCTACATTAAGTGGGAAGTATCTCTGCTACCAGGATCCACAGAACGGCACAACTAGTACTATTTGGCTGTAATCCTAAACATACTTTCGTGGGAGTCAGACCCTTTAAGCACAATGGGGCTTACTTCTGAGTAGACATGGTCAGGATTGCAGCCTATGTCTAAGGGTGTAATCCTAATCCTATCTACTCAGAATTATGTTCAGTGGGGCTTACTCCCAGGAAAGTGTGTTCAGGATTGAAGCTTTGGGCTTCTTTTGCTCAGAGACCAGTCTTCTTCCTACAATTCTGCATAAAACACCACCTTTTTTAAATCTGAGAGAGCTTTCAAAAGCAGTTTGCTTGTGGCACAGGGTGTGCTGTTCAGAAGGAAGGCGGAAAAGCTTTTAAAAATTCTACTGGAAATGCCAAAGCCCTAAAGCAGCTCTGGATTTAGGCCAGTACATTTAAGTAGTGATGGTCCAGTGATGATGCAATCTGAGTTGGGCTGGCTTAAGTTAGTGGATGGATGGGCATAAGTGACACTATGAGCCACTCACTCGTTCCACCGCAGTCTCACCTTGCCTCCACTTACCTCCTATTTCATCTGCCAGCATGTTCACAAATAGAGCAGCTGAGCCGGCCTGAAGAAGTTAGACAAAGCAATGCCTAAAAAAGATTTTTGGGGTGGCGGTAGTATTTGCCCTGATCATGGCTGGCTTTGTTTTTCTATTTGAAAACAGGATGGTAAAGTTGGAAGTGGTATCAAGCAAGAAGGAAAAGCAGGTTGGCTCAGAGACCTGTCTCCAATGCCTCTGCCAAACATGGTGGTTGCAGATTAGCAAACATAAGAACACAGCAAGAACCTCATTGGACCAGGTCAATCTAGTCCAGTGGATCTCAGAGAGACCTTCCTGCCTCTCACAGTAGCACACCAGATGCCTCAGGGAGCACACAAAATGAGACCTACATCCTGGTGCCCTTTCTTTCATCTGGCCGACTGAAATAGCATATTTCTGAAATTGGGAATTTACACAAACCCATCATGGCTTGTAACCTGTTATGGTGGCCAATCCTCTTTAAAGACTTTAAGGACCCATTATAGAAAAAAATAATCCTCTTTAAAGGCATCTATACCAAATGCCATCACACATCCCATGGCAAAAAACCTGAAGCACGTTCTTGTTGCTGTCACCATCCTGCTGCCACAGGGGTTCTTACCAGCTGTGATCCTAGTGACATTTCATTTCTCATGGCTGGGATGTAGCCAGGAGGAAAAGGATGGTAAAAGACACTTGGCAGTTGAAGAAAAGAGTTTGTGTTAAGTGCATGAGAGTACTACTTTGCATGCTGCTTGGCACTGTGGAGAAGGATAGGTTGTGTATGTATATATGAGCAGGAAGGGACAGCAGAATCTGTTTTGAATAACAGATCACCTGGTGCCACTCTTCCATTTAAGGCTCCTGCTTTTAGATTTCCCTCTGAAATAAGTATATTTGCAGTTAAGCAGCACCAATACTCTTAGGCCACCTAAAATGCTTGTAATTTTCTTCAGTGTCTGTACCTGAAGATATGCATCTAGCAAAACTTTTGCAGTGTAAACTGGTTGGAGACTTAATGCTCTCCTTGGCTTCTTCTTTGTTTTGCATATATTCCATATACTGTACTTTTTCCAGTTAAAACACACAATCACTATGTTTTATAATAACCTGTAGAGATGGCGATGAGGAAAGCTGCAAGTATGTGAGAAAGAGAAACTGTACAATTTTTAATAATGTTATTAATACCATGGTATACTGGAATTAAATTGATAGTTTGATTTCTTTAATCAAGAATATGATTTTCTGCTGCACATATGTTCATATATGTTCATGCTGTGGGCTGTGAGTGGCTCAAGTGGTTAAGGCACTGTGCCCATTAACCAGCAGGCCAGGGTTCAAGACCTGGGTCCCCACAAGACCGGATGAGCTCCTGTCCTTAGCCCAGCTCTGCAACGCAGCTGGAACCAATCGTATCGGCCCTGCCGTTCCATTGGACTATTTCAGTGGCGTGGAGAGGGGGGATTTGCTGCTTGGGTAACAGCCTATCCTCCATATTAATCTACCCAGGCCTTTGTGCTTCACATGCAGTGTTGGGCACGATACCATAGTCTTTCAAGAATGATGGATGCCAAGTTTATGTTCATGTATGCATATGGTTCCCTTAACCCAGAAGCTGATTCAAAATGCAGGACTAAAATTGCTTCTTTTTCATTCTCTTGTCTAGGATTACACTTAATTGTTAATTTTACAAAATAATATAGCAGGATCATAAAATTAAATCCTTAACGTGTACTTAAGGAAAAAACCTTTTTGTTCATACAGTTTTAGCTTTCAAGTTAGAAGTCCTAGAACAGAAAAAAGATAAGAAAGAGATTAATCAGAACAAGTTTTTACTCTGTTCTACAAGTTTTTCTGGTACAGTATATTTTTAAGAACTGATAAGCCTCAGTCCTCAAGAGCTTTGAAAACTGAAAAATATCACTGACTTCAAGGTTTACTGTTTCAGGATTAGCAGTATCCACTGTGTTGTAATGGACGTGCTCATTTCTGTAAGTTATATCAAACTTGTTTTGATACAAGAAGGCAAGACTTCAATTGTCTGATCTCTAAAATGTGTAAAGAAGGTAAACAGGATTTTTAAAAACTTTTAAAAGCATAACAAAACGTATAACAAATGGCACATGTGATTCATTGTCAATAAGTACAAACTTTTTCCTACTTCATATATGAATGGATAGGGCCTGGGCTGTTCATGGTGTACTAGGAATGACAGCTTGGAACTGTAGTGGATAGATAAATGAAACATCAACTCAGTGCACAGCCCCAAAGGCAGATTCTGTGCTAGGAGTAATTAGGAAAGGGACCAAAAATAAGGCTGCTTATATGATAATACAAAACGATGTGGTGAGGCCATATATGGAATGTGTGCAGTTTTGATTGCCCCACTTCAAGTTATGCTGGAACAGGGAAAGGTATGTACAGTTCTTCTTCCAATAATTTGTGGAATTGATGGTTGAACTTGTGATGATGGCCAGTAGCTTGGACAACCTTTCAAAAAAGAACTGGACAAATTCAGGGGTTCAGGACTACATGGGAAGGGTTTTATCTCATAGTATAATTGAATGCATATTTTACATTCTATGAGCTTCATTTTTGAAACCCATGTGCTGTGTCCAGAATTTTGGAAGGAAGAAACCCATTGATTTGTAATATTTTGCATCCATACAACACATGTGTGTTCAAAACACTTCATAATGCTCTTTCTTTGATGTAGTCCATAGAACAACACAGTACAGTAAATACAATTATTGCCAGAATACCACTGTGGAGCAGGGAATTAGTGGTAAGGCAATCTGGTTTGCTTGTGGCCAAGGTGAAGTTCAAACAAGGGAAGTCCTGAAGGCCAGTCTCTTAGTCATTGTGTTAAAACTGCTTGGAGTATCTCATTTGTGCATCTTTTGGAACTCAAGTATGAGACAGTCGTCAGGTCCTATGAAGCTAGCATTTATCTGTTCAAAAACAAAAATTCCTTCAATTAAGCAAGATTGGGTGGACTCTTAGAATACAAATTGTTAGAGTTTATTGCTTGCCATCTGGGAACCAGTAGAGTACAAGAGCAGATTATTGTTAATACGTCAGAATGAAGTGCCTATGTTGTGTTCTCCCATCCCACATCACTTAAAAATTTCTAGTATGCCACCTTTTTCTGCATTTGCAACACCTGTAAGTGGCTTCGGAAGTGGGTGATGGCAAGTGTGGCCTCTGCTGTTCTCCACAACATTTATGCCTCCATTCACATGGAAATTCCCCACATGGGGACCAGTTTTGCACCTTCTGTGCATGAACAATCCATGTGAGACAATATGAAGAAACAGCACAGACGTTCTTGTGTTTGTTGCTACCACCTCTTGAGCTTGTTGCCTCAAAGGGCTCGTTCTCAAGTTTTAACTTTGTGCTGTCAGAACCACAGCGGTAGGCCTCCTTTCCATGCCACTTAACTATGAGAGGTACACAGGTCATGTGGAAGAACATCCATCCTAGTGTTGCTTCTCTCATTTGACTCAGGCTTCTCAGGATACCCAGGTAATGAAAAAGAAAACCAAACTGCACTATAGCATAGTAGCCGGCAGCTCTTAAGTCTCAACTTGGTGTACCCCAAATTAATCAAAAAAGTAATTACTTGTTACTTGGGATTTATTTTTACTTGTCTCACTTGTGATGTATTTTCAGATTGCATCAAGGTTTTAGAGGTGAAGGAGAGGTCATTGGCCAAGGTTCAGGACAGGACTAGAATTTTTTTCTATAATGGGTCTCTAATATTTTATCTGTACAGAAGAAAATGTTTGGCCTTTGATCTGTCCCGTATGTGACTTTCATTTCAACAGGACTTAAAAATACTTTTTTCAGAGTCCATTGGATCTGAACGTGGAAGACAAATTTGAACTTTGCTTGAACTTAATCTGACTTTTACATTTTCTTAAATTGACAGATTTAGATAAATGACAATCAATCAACAGTAATTATATATTGCTTTTCAATGAAAGTTCACTAAGCAGTTTATGGAAGAAAAAGAAATAACTAAATAATGTATTTTTGAGATTTTTCAGTAAAGAAAATCCAACATATTTCTGCCTTGTCCAAAACATGGGAGTAAGACCCACTGAACACAATGGAGCTTACTTCTGAGTAGACATGATTAGGATAGTGCTCTAACTCTGAGTAGACAGGGATAGGATTGCACTCATAGGGTGAAATCCAGAGTAACTACGGGGGAGTCCTTGCTCTGGAGTAAGAAGTTACTCTGGATTGCAATATGAATTTCCCATAGGTTTTCTCTAGGTGGTGAAGTAACTACGGGTGCACGTAATGTCACTTACATGCTCCCATAGTTACTCTGGATTGTGCCCATAGTCAGTCTTGCAGGATTTCTCAAAGAATCTTCCTTTTTCCAGTTGATCAAGAGTAATAGTAGAGAAGACTCAACCTTCTCTGGAGAAAAAAAGAATATCAAAAACTTCGCAAGGAAAAAATGCTAAGTGACTAGGCTTGCAGACCTTAGCACATTTACTGGGAAATAAGCTCTGCTGAACTTTGGGGTTAAAATGCTTAAGAGTGTTCTCTATATCTATTAAAAATATTCATTAGTAGACACTTTGTGGGCATTGCAGTTATTTTGGTGAGAAAAATCGCGCGTGCACATGCACACACACAGTGTAGTTAGCCTGCGGTGTTTTGTTTTTTTAAATAGATGTTCTTTCTAAATGTGTTTCAGTATTGTAAATGATTAATGTTTCCTTTTGGCTATTTAGACAAATGATCTTGCAGACAGCAGAAGATGTGGACCTTGCTGAGAAACATGGCACATCAACTGGGCAGAGGTCATGTTCTGGAATTGAAGTTGCATCTTCAGGAATGTGCAACATTCATTACTTTGCTACCTGGACTTATCACAAACATCCAGCTGCAGAAAGATGCTGTATGTCACGTAATACATGATTCTCTATAGAATTTTGACTACAAACACTGGTTTGTTTGCCCTTAAGAGACAAGAAAACCTGCAACATGTTATGGATATTTCAGTCTCTATAGTAGACAGTTTTGTTTATGATTCGCATTCATAAGGAAAACCAAGAGATCAACTATAGATTGACCTCTGGAGCAACGGTCCACACATCTATCGCTATAGTTGTTGGTGACTCTGGGTCCTTTCAATCATCACTGCTGAGACAGCCTTTTGGATGGATTACTGAGTCAGCCTACAAATCTTCTAGTCACTGAGTTTTCCCTTTTTATTGGCAGACTGCTGTGTGGATAATTCTCATTATTTGATCTGCAGAAAATAAAGAAGCAGAATTGATTTTGGGTACCAATATGTGTATAGTGGAGGGATCAGTTGACATAATAGTAATGTACAACTCCTGTAAAGATTTTGCTGAAGACAGCAGGTGTTTAAAAAGAACTTCTTTCTTTTTCAAATTATTTTGAAGTTGCTGTAATAAACTATACCTCATCATCCTAGGGTCAAGCTCAGTCTCAATGTTTTTTTCTTAAAGAGCATTTATGCAGTTGCCATACTCTAAAGCACAACTATTAATTTATTTATAAATATTTTTAATTTTATACAAATTTATAAAAATGCTTTTTGTATAATATTTATAGATTAAATGAAAAATACTTTTAAAATGTTTAATTGAGCTTTAAATAAAACAATGAGGAATTACCCACATTTGCACTAACTGATAAAGTAAGCTGTGTGGAAATTTACAGAGACCAAAATACATATGCATTTTGAAGCATTGGCAACTTGAGAATGTAAATGTAATTTCTGCATTCTTTGCTCTGTGATTTTTGGATGAAATCATGTTCAGTGAATAAACATTGTCGTTTGTCACATCGATACTGATTTGGATCTAAGATTGCATGAGCAGAATGGTCTTTCTCCTCTTCACTATCCCCTCCTTAGAAGCCTGAGTTGGAGAACTCTCACAGGTTGAGTGTGATAGAACAAGGAGACTGAAGAGAGAGGAAGAAATAATCCAAAATTGAGCACAAGCATATTTAGTAAAAAGACTAGATTGGGCCTTGAGGGGGTAGGTGGGATCGGCAGCATGACCATGCATCATATCCTATCTTCCTCTCTGGGTTCGATCTAACATGGATCAACTTGGACACCAATGATATTGCTGGCAGAGGTCCAAGTTGACCCACCGCAGCTAGTGGGGTATACCGAGGCAAGGAGACAAAGGCTACAATCCAAAGTAACTACGGAACCTTTTACACTGACGTAGTTACAATGCCACCTATGGGAAACCTATGAGATATGCATAGAGCAATCCAGAGTAAGTGCCTTTTATGTCTTCCCGTAGTTACTCTGGATTGTAGGGAAATATCTGCTTACTCTAAAGAGATCTCCAGTAGCTGAAATTTCCTCATGGTATGCAGAGTAGCCTGCACTGCTACTACTCCATAGCCATATAGGAATTTAGGATTGGTTTGTTGGTGAATGAAGAGACCTCTTTTTTACTTCTCTTCCCCTTTGCCCCTTTCTCTCAAATGCTGCTACCTCTTGAGGCTATAGGAGTTAAAGGGCCAGAGTGGCATGCAAATGGCCAGCTGTTGAACAGAGAAAGCTATCAAAGGCTGATGAAGGAAAATGTTAGCACAGACTAATTTGTTTACATTACAACCTCTGAGAAGAAAGAGGTCCACTGATCACAGAAGAAAAAAAATAGATGACTCTGATAGCAACATACTGATAAAAACTTAGGGCTATATAAGAAGGGGAGCAGTCAAGAACAGAATTCAGCACAAGCAGCTAAATAATGCTGCAATCCTAAACACTCTTTCATGAGAATAAGACCCATTGAACACAACGGGGCTTACTTTTGAGTAGACATGGATAGGCTTGTGCTCTATGTTCTGTGTTCCTGCCATAAAAGAAGCAAACATAGATGGAATCTTCCAGCCTAAGAGACACCTGCAAGTGGCTTACTCAGAAGTGCCCATCCAGGAGATGACTGATTCAGAGAACCTACGAGGAGACCTGAGGAAACCCAAACTCTCTCATCAAGTTCTCCCAACTTGCACAGCTTAATCAGCTTAGGCTGCAATCCTAAGCACCGGTTAGGTCAGCCTAAGCCTCGGCATACGTTCTGTGCTTCCCTAGGAGTGTCACAAAAGTGCTGTAAGGCACTTATGCGCCACTCTTGGGAGATGGCGCATCAGTGCACAGACATGCCTTTGCTTCCCTGCATCTCAGGAATGGGAAGACCAATGAGTTGTGCCAGCCTAGGTTAGAAATTCACCTTTTGTGCCTCATCTGGCTAGTTTATGAGAGGGTGTGATAAATCAAGGAGCTTGGCTATTGTTACCTCATGTACTGTAATCAATAAAGTTTACTTCACTGACTAGAGTTTGTTCTTTGGCTAGGAATAAGATTCTGCTCCAGGGACTGAGACAGGGAAATCTGAGTCCCTTTGGTCCAAGGCTCCCTTTTCAATCCTAAGGGCACAATCCTAAAAACGTTATGCTGGCCTATCTTTCCATGATGGTATGGGGAGGTTGGCGTATACCTAAGCATTGGCCTAACCTCCCCCGTGGAGTGGATCAGAAGTAACTTACAGCACTTTTGGGACACCCCCAGGTCACCACAGAACTTATACCGGAGTTTAGGCTGTTCTAAGTGGAGGTTAGGATTGCAACCTAAAGGAGCCGATGAACATAAGATGCAGACACAGAAAACATGACCAGATAAATAAGCTGACACTGGATATGTACAATTCAAGCATCTATAAAGAACTAGGAAAAAGCATACCCGCGTTGCGGGAGTAAAATTCCCCCATATGCCATCCCCCCATATGCATCAGCTCCCCATGTGCATCAACCCCCCCATGCACAACTTCCCCCATGCGCAACTTCCACAATGCTCATCAACCCCATGCGCAATTTCCCCCATGCGCAACTTCCCCACGTGCAACTTCCCCCATGTGCATCAACCCCCCCTGCGCATCAACCCCCCATGCGCAATTTTCCCCAAGCACATCAACCACCCATGCACAACTTCCCCCATACACAACTTCCCCCATGCGCATCAACCCCCATGCGCAACTTCCCCCATGCACATCAACCCCCATGCGCATCAACCCCATGCACAACTTCCCCCATGCACAACTTCCTCCATGCACATCAACCCCCCATGCGCAACTTCCTCCCATGTGAATCAACCCCCATATGCAATTTCCTCCCATGCGCAACTTCCCCCATGCACAACTTCCCCCATGTGCATCAACCCCCCATGCTCAACTTCCCCATACTCAATTTACCCCATGCGCATCAACCCCCCATGTGCAACTTCCCTCCAATGCGCATCAGCCCCTTCATGCACAACTTACCCCATGCACATCAACCCCCATGCACAACTTCCCCCATACGCATCAACCCCCCATATGCAACTTCCCCCATGCACATCAACCCCCCATGCACAACTTCCCCCCATGCACAACTTCTCCCATGCGCAATTTCCCCATGTGCAACTTCCCCCATGCGCAACTTCCCCCTGCGCATCAACCCCCATGCGCAGTTCCCCCCATGTGCAACTTTCCCCCATGCGCAACTTCCCCTCAGGCGCAGCATCCTCGCCAGCGCAACCTCTTCCTCTGAACAACATCCCCCAGTACACCAGGGTCCGAGCACCCAATTGGCTGGATGTTGTTCAGTCTCCCATGTTAAGTATAGGACAGAAACACGTTGCCCCCTTTTCAGCCCCTGAAGGGTTAAATTTCTCCAGATGGTTCTTGGTGGGAGTTCAGGGGACAGAAGGAACTCCCAGAATTCCATGCTTCAGGCCCAGCAGTTGGGGAGGAATGTTGATGAGTCAGCAATTCTCAATGCAAAGTATAGGGAGGAAAACACGTTGCGCCCCGTTTCACCCCCTTCCGGTTGGAATTACCGAAAACCGGTTCTTAGTGCACCCCTCAGTCACGGAAGGAACACCCACCCCAAATTTCACGCTTCTAGGCCCACCGGTTTTGGCAGGGCAGTGATGCGTGAGTGAGTCAGTCAGTGAGTGACTTTTCTCTTTTATATATATATAGAAGATAATAGAATGGCAACCTGTTCAGTATATATAAAGAAGTGTTTGGGGGATTCTTGTGGCGCAAGTGGTTAAGACTGTTAACCAGCAGGCCAGTCGAGATCCAGGTCCTTATAAGACGAGGATTACCTGCTACCTTATAAGACGAGGGTTGGACTTGATGATCCACTGGGTCCCTTCCAACTCTATGATTCTATGAAACAAGGGTGGGATTCACTCCAGTTTTTAAGACAGAATTGCATCTTGTTCTGCCATGGGTTTGTTACAATGACTTCCTTTTTCATATGTCAGCATTTCAACATCTGGACTTTAAGGAAATGAGGAATTGGTTGGGTTTTACTGCAGTCATTCAAGCATCAGCTACTACTGCGGAGCTGATAATATTCAGTTTTTCCTGAATATTCTGAATGCAACTTCCTAGGATTCTGCCCAACTAGCACTGGCTCTTCCTCACTGAGCCTGCACTGAAGCGTCAGTTAATTTTTTTTAATGCCGCTCCTTCCTTCCCACACTTACACAGTGCTGGCTACGTGAGGGATGTGCGCTGACCAGTTCCTCCCACAGGCAGCCTGTGATGTTAGACTGGCTATGTCGGTTTATGTGCTGCTATGGTAACACCGCCCTTGCTATTTTAAACCAAACTAATTCCTAAATTGAAGAGAGGAAAACTGCTCTAGGTGTCCCTCATGATCCATCAGGGTTCCTTTCTGAAACCTCCCATAGATAAAAAATATGTGGATAAAAAACAGAGGAAAAATAGACACGAAGACTCACTTCTAGGTTTCTTACTAACTAATCCATGCTCCTAATGGAATAAGGCTGTGCCTCAATAGCTGCAGTGGTATGATTCTGGTACTTGCTTCTGATACCCAAAAAGTGTTTAAAAAAATCTGTTTAAAAAAATAAAGTGTCCTTTTACCATGGTTTAAAAAACAGCTTTTCTTACTGTTGTAGACAGGCAGTAACCTTTCAACATGCAAAAGATCCTCTGTCTTTGCCTGGCTTAGCTGAATAATGGAATGTTTGCTTGCATGATTGCCTCTCTACAACAGTAGAAAAGCAGTTTTTAAAACAGTGATTTACTGTGGCCATTCATGTTGAGTCATATCCATGGATAAAAAAATTCATGTTGAACCTGTACCACAGAAGGACCACAGGGGAAGCTGAGCCAATCCTACAATAGTGTAAAGCTTGTGTACAGTCATACACTGAAAATGGCCACAACCCAATCTAGTGTCTCATGTGTGTCTCCTCAGAAGTCAGTTCCACTCTGTTTAATGGGGCTTCTTCCTAAGTACATTGGACTGTAGCTTTACTACAAATGTGAGTAAGTCTTGGCTTACAAATGTGAGTTTACAAATGTGAGTAAGTCTTTGCTTTCAATTCCAGCTCTTTCCATTAGCTTACTAAAGTTGTATGGTTGGCTGCCAGTCCAGTTTAAAAATGTAGCTTAAAAATCAGAGTGAAGGTTCAGAAAAAGGGATAACCGGGTAGAAAAGTGGTGAGACCCTTTTATTCCCTGGAGAAATGAAATCCTTCCTTTTACCTGCACCTACCATACTCTATTCATCTTTCTCTAGGCCTGATATTGTAAACACCATTAAATTTGCACCTAATGTAGGCTGGTGACATCCTGGCAACAAAATTCTGAGGTAAATGAGAAGGAAACAAGTTCAGCAGCAGAACAAGGAGGCCAAGGAAATACCATATTCTCTCCTCTGAATAAGGTTCCTAAAATGAAATACTGGAATGAAAGAACATTTAGCATTTCCAGTAAACAAGCTTTAAAAAAAAGAATGAATACAGTAACTATGCTGGAAGAAATACTAGGGGCAAGTGCTTCCAGGGAATTGCATTGAAAGCCATGTATGTGACATGCAATCCAGAGTAACTACAGGAACATGTAAGAGACGTAAGCACGTAACATGTTACGTGCACCCGTTGTTACTGCACCACCTAGTGAAAACCTATGGGAAATTTATATTGCAATCTAGAGTAAATTGTTCATACACCAGAGCAAGGTCTCCTCCTAGTTACTCTGGATTGCGCCCTATGGCTTCAATCCTAAACTAAAATTAAGCTGGCGTAAGCCCTAGCATAAGTCCAAAGTGCCATAAGGCACTTCTGCCCCACTCCTAGGGAGGGTAAGACCAGTACACAGGCATGTACAGATATCTCACACTACCATGGGAAGATATAAATTGGCCAGCTTAAATTGGTTAGGATTGCACTTGCTGGCTACAATCCTAAGCTCCAGTTAGGCTGGCAAAAGCCCCAGCATAAGTCCCATGCTGGCCCGGGGGTGTCAGAAATATGCTCTAATGCACTTCTGTGCCACTCTTGGAGGAGGGTTAGACCCGTGCACAGGCAAGCGCTTGCCTCCCTACATTCCCACAGGAACGGTTAGAAAGTCATACTGAGGAAGAGGGAAAAGATATTTTGGAACCTGTTTCTTGAATGCTAAACCCCTAACTTTTCAAGAAAGGAATCCAATTAGACGTGACAAGGGATGAAGTTTGTTTCTTTTGGAGATTTCTCTACTGCTTTTCCTCAGGTAACAAGCCTCACATGCAATAGATTCTAGCTTTAAAGTGTATTGGTACATTAAATGTTCACAAGTCATTGGGATAGGTCAGGGGTGTCCAAACGTTTTGGCAGGAGGGCTTTATCATCTCCCTGACACTGCGTTGGGGGCTGGAAAAATGATTTACATTTCAAATTTGAATATGACATATAAGAATATTAGAGCACAATCCTAACTACTCATATGTTCAGTGGGTCTTACTCCAAGGAAAGTGTCTTTGGAATTGCAGCCTTAGAGGCAGATCTGGAAAATTGTAAGACTTGCCTGTGGGCTGGATGGAAAGGTCTTGCTGTGGTCGCATTGAGGTTTGCTGCAAGTACATCTGGCCCCAGGCCTGGGTTTAGATATCAGCCCAAGCATTCTGAAGGAACTCAAATGTGAATTTACTGATCAAATGTGAAATTGGTGCTCAAATGTGAACAAAGAGTGCAATCTTAACCAATTTTCCAACTCTGGGGCAACTCCAAGGTAAGGGAACAAATATTGCCTTGAGAAGGCCTCTGTGTCTGCTTTGTCCCAAATGTAGGATGTAGCACATATCCCATTAGCATCCCAGTGCTGGAAAGTTGGTTAGGCTTGTGCCTGTAATATATCCTTTAAATCGGCTTCCATGCAGGAGGTCAGGATGCTATAGAGATGAAACATCAGTATGATTATGTAACTTGTGTGTAACCAGAACATCGCTCTTGTGTCCTCTCAGTCTACATTAACTAATCTGTTACAGTAAGATGGTTGAATAAGGTAGATTTCACTCAACTTATGTGAGTGTGGGTGTCTGCCCTGGGTGGATAATCTTCAGCCAAAGCTAGAACCCTTTTCTCAGGAGTTAACAGCATATATCAGGCGCTCCTATAAAGCAAGTTGGATTAAACCTCCTAACTTCTTTCATTGTGGTCCTGATCAAATGGTTCTCTGCACTTTATATATAGGTGGGAATGAGCTGTTGTGTGCAGAAAGAGCTTAAAAAGCTCACAATAGGGAGATAATAAATACTTAGAACTGGCATACCAAAAGCACAATCCTAACCATGTCTACTCAATAGTAAGCCCCATTGTGTTCAATGGGTCTTACTCAGTGTGGGCCCCGCCTTACCCAACAACTGGTTCTCCAGAAGTTGGGGGTGGCGCTGGGGTCAGGGGGTGGGGCCGGGGTGGACCACAACCCCGGCGCACTGCACATACGCCAACCGCCAGCGCATGCGCAGTGCGTCCCCTCCAGTTGGAGGAGACACACTACGCACGCGCCGACCCCCAGGGATTGGCGCATGTGCAGTGTGTCTCCTCCAGCTGGAGGAGACGCAAATCGCGCCTGACGCCTCCGGCGTGCGCGCTGTGCGTCTTCCCCAGCAGGAGGAGACGCAATGCGCATGCACCGAAGTCGGTGCACGTGCATTGCATCTCCTCTTCCTGGTGTACCGAACTGGTACACTGGGTTTTCTGGGTACCCCGCAGCTACCGGTTCAGTAGCGGTGGGGTCTGGGGAACAACCAGTTTGGGTGATCCAGCCCGAACCGGCTAGGGCCCATGCCTGGTCTTACTCCCAGGAAAGTGTCTTTAGGATTGCAGCCTAAGTCAGTCAAAGATGCAAGAGTTATGCACAACGCACACCAGACCTTCTTTTATCATTGCAATCCCAGAACCCACAGTATTATTTTGCAAAGGTTGAAGCAGGTTTATTCAAAAACAAAAATCAATACCTGCATTGACTTGAGCTGGCAGCAGTGCAAATAGCAACTTTTCGTTGGTGTTACACAGCCTGACCATATGTCATAACCCAAAATAGAGAACACGGCCTCCCAAAATGCAGGACATGACAAATTGAAACCTAAAAACATACAGATCAATCCAGACCACACCAGAAACACATTGTTCAGAAGCTGTGGGGGTTAAAATAACACTTGCAGGTCATCCTGGCTCTAAGAGTCTCTGATAGGCCATAGAGGTCTATAGTCTCCAATTAGCTATAGACTGAGGACAACTTTTCAGAAACTCCTTAATGAAATGTGGTTTTTTCTGTAACGATGGTTTTTATGTGCTAATTGTTCTTTTGTTTTGTTTGTTTTGTTTTTATGTATCATTACCTCTCCTGTGCCGCAGCCCTTCTCAGACCCCTTTCCCTTTCAACAATCACTTAGGGCTTCTTTGGGCTCCCTTAGAGCATCCAACTCTTGATGAAAGAATACGCAACACGGAAAAAAATTATAGCTTGGTTCTTAATGTTGGCTAATATTCAATGACATTCTTGCTGCTACAAAATCTGTTTTTTTCCTGCCAAATCATTACCAATTGGGAAAAAGCAAGCAGCGGTTCCAAAACCTTTTAGGAGTACTAGAAAATTCAGAAGCTGGAGCAGCTGCTATTAATAAATCTCTTCTTATTAGTAATCTGCTAATTAACTTTCTGAAAATAGAAACATTGCACTCAGTGGAAAATGATTCTCTAGTCATTGTAGCGGCTGAGAATTTTGCTCTTGGGAACAAGGTTGACTTCATTAAAATTTGCCAGATAATCAGTGCTAGATAGTGGCAGGGAAGGATACCTCACACTGCTAGGAGATTTGAAACTCTGTGCTTTCCTGAGTGTCTCCCTACTAATCCAAGCCATTTTGGGTCAGCAACAGAATAACCTATATAACTTGGGACGAAACCAAACATGACTTCAGTCACGTTATAGTATACAGATACAACCTTTTTCTAGTACAATCTTGTTTTACACTGACTTTTTATACATGGATTTGACTCAACATGAATGGCCACTGCAAATCACAGTTTTAAAAACTGCTTTTCTACTGTTGTAAATCAATCATTCCTTTTTTCAGTCCCAGAATCAAACTCAGGCAGGTATTAAGAGACAACCATATTCAGTTAAGCCCAATAGAGGAGCAAGAAACCTGGAAATGGGTTATTAAATCTATATTCCTTTTTTTTTTCTTTATACATGGATTTTTTTTAATCCATGGGAGGTTCTGGAATGGAACCCAAAGGACACCTGTATTTGCTTTTGCCTTCTGACATACTGGGTGGGTGTGTTTGACTACTTTTGAAAAAATGCCTCCTGTTGCAGGATAATGTGTGGGTGTTATAAAATACTGACATTAGTGAGATGTTTAGAATAAAGACTTTAGAAGTCAGGAGCAGAGAGCATGCAGAGAGTAAGGAGTTGGAGAAGAAAGACGGAAGTATCAGTACATTTTTCCAAATGCAGGTGCTTCTGTGAGTGAAAAATATTGGACAAGATAATTGCATAGCAATAGATATATGGAAAAACAGGTAAATGGCTGCCTTCTGCTTAAGAGATGGATGACAGTGCTAGATCTTCCCACACTGTGATGCAATCTGTCCTGTGGTTATTTTTAAAGACGAAAGCAACACTTTGAATAATCAGATGACATAGATCCTGGCATCCTGCGCTTTCTTTATTTGGAAACATTAATGAGAGGTTTTCAGTGAATATAAATCAGAATTTGTTTCTTGCAAGCCTTCAGAAAGAAGCCCGATCAACCTTCTACTGACTTGACCTTGACGGTTGCCCAGTTTTCCTGCATTTGAAGAACATGCTAAGCAGCCATGGCAAGGATGGATTCCCCATGGTTATTGAGTGGCAAGACCGCTATTCCTTTCTATACAAGTGAGGGTTTGTCTGCAGACGAAACCCTGTGGTTTGAGTTTCCTCTATGTTGTGCGAGGCATTATGAATTTCTGAGATGTTCAGTTATTTGTCAGAGATATTGTGCTATTGATTTTATTCAGCCCATCGTGTTTAGTAGGGCTGTAATCTTATCCTAGTTACCATAAATAAACATCTCTCTAATAAGAGTCAGTAAACTCTGTTCTGAACTTGTAACAAAGGCTGCAATCCTAGAGACACTTTCCTGCAAGTAAGACCCATTTGGCTTAATTTTGAGTAGACATGGCTAAGACTGTGCTCTTAAGAAATTATTAAAATGCCTCTTTGGGAATTGAAAGTTTGCAATAAATATTTAAGAAACTACTGGCACTTCCAATTCATTATGGATGAAATCCAGAGTAACTACGGGGAGTCCTTGCTCCGGTGTATGAACAATTTACTCTGGATTGCAATATGAATTTCCCATAGGTTTTCACTAGGTGGTGCAGTAACTACGGGTGCACATAATGTCTCTTCTGTGCTCACGTAGTTACTCTGGATTTGGCTGCAAGTGCACTAACAATATGTGTATGTTGGTAAAATAAATCTTAAGAACAGTATAAAATACAATACAAAACAAAATAAAATCTTTAGTACAGTCACAAATACTAGTTGGGAAAAAAATTTTCTCTTAAAAGTCACATTTATTTGTTTTAACATTTCTTTCCTGCATTTTGATTTGACTGATACATTTGATTGATACACTTTCATTTGATTGATCCTAGCCTATTAGGATTAAAACAAAAATCAAATAATACGAGCACAAGATATAAAATTGTAGAGCAGTTTAAAAACCAACAAATCCACAACATCCATGAAAATCAAATGAAAGTAAGCATGCCAAAACACAAATATCTCCAAATGACAATGGAGGATTGATAATTGGCAGCGGTCCTGGGGCAGGGAGTTCCACATCTGTACACTAGTTATGTAACAATATATCAAGTATGAGGAACCAGGAGATGTTTGCAAAAGTGATCATTTTACTCAGACCAATATTCAGGCTTGCTTTGGGCACAATCCAGAGTAACTACTGGAGCACGTAAGAGACATTATGTGTACCCGTAGTTACTGCACCAGCTATGGTGCAGTAGAAAACCTATGGGAAATTCATATTGCAATCCAGAGTAACTTGTTCTTACACCAAAGCAAGGACTCCCCATAGTTACTCTGGATTTCACACTTTGGCTCACTAAACTGCTTGGTCACTGTATGAACTGAAAATGCCATTTATTAGATGGGGAAGTTTTTTTCTGAAAGCTTACTTTCTGTTACTGATCCTTCCCTTTGAAAAATCTTCAGTCAGCTTTGAAGAACCTTACTGATCTTGAAGTCAACAGATCTTTTTTAGCTGAGTGTTTACTGATAATGTTGTTAACTGTAATGTAACATCTACAGTTGATAAACATTGACTGGTGTGGTATTGATTACTTCTGTTTTCCTTCCTCTGAATCATAGGTAACTGATCTTCTTTTCATTCTGCAGGCAAAACACATTCCCTCATTACTTTAAGATGCTTAGTTAAATCAATTGAAAGGCCTCTAATTTCATTGTTTCTGTTCACATCCTTAAATACATTTGAGTTTATCAAGCCATTGAAAGGCACATTAGAGCAAGCATGTAAAAAATAAACAAATTCAATATCAATATGAGCTAGTTAATTTCAGTTCCTAGTTAATTTCATTGGAACTTTCAAATTAGGAATTGTAGAATCTATCAATGATCCAGATGCAATTTAAATTATTCAAAAGTCTCTCATTGCATCATTATATCAATTATATCAATAATGATATCTCATATCAATTCTTGGCAAAGTGTTGGAACATGTGGTGGTGACATAACTCCAGGTTTTCTTGGAGGAAACTGATTTTCTGGACCTATTATAATCTGGCATTTGACTTTGTATTGACCAGTTTAATAAGGCCCATTCCTTTCCAACTTTCCAGCATTGCTGCAGCCACAATGTTAACCCCATGGTAAGGCAACTAACATTTACTTTGGCACATTGTTGAGTCCTCTATGACTGTCCATCCCATTGCAGGATGCAGCATGTACTCCATTGGTTGGGCTGCATCTGCGCTGAACATGGGGCCTCAGACATTTTAGAGGATGTTTTTTATTAGGAAGAGGACAGGGGAAGGAGGTGTCCCTGTTTGTTCTGCTGGGCCTTTCATTGGCAATTTTTACTATAAATCATGGCACCCTTTTGGCAAACTTACTGGGCATTCCCAATTTGGTCAGATTTGGTTTTTGTCAGCTCTTGTTTGGAATACTGCATTGCGCTTTAGGTGGAGGTGCTCTATCCACATGATACAACTGATAATGAGGCTCTGAGATCGTTGACATCGGCAGGATATTATGATTTCGCTTTGCCCCATTCTGCAGACATGTGCAGACTGTTCTTGTGCTCTGGAGACACCTTCTTATGACTATAAGAAGTACAGGCCAGAGTATCTTCTTGGTGGTTGTTCCTTCCTTGTGGAATGTTTGTCCTTTATAATGCCTCTTCCTCCTTTTGGTTAGTATTTTCTGAAGAAGAATTTGTTTTCAGATCTTTCCTGATTATACATTTGCTTTCTCTGTCTTATTATACATTGTTTGCTGTAACTTCATTCATTGAGTTCTCTTAAGTCCAATTACGATGTTAAGCTGTGCTGCTGTTGTACACTCCAGAGCTGCTGGTGTGAATGGCTGGATACTTAGCCTGCCCACCAGTGGATCCCAGCTACCCACAGGGAGCAAGTATGGTGATGCAGGGCAATCAGGGGAAAGTAATCAATGGCAGTAACACATGCTGTGATCATATGCTTGCTTTCCAGCTGAGACTCATCCCGGTTCTCCTCAGTAAAAGAGCTGATATAGGTTCAAGGAGACACATTGATAGCCAGGTGCTCCACACAAAAGCAAGTAGAAATTTTCCCATCACCACCATTGCATGCAGTGCCCACTCTGACAGCAAGGCTGTGCAATGTAAACTTGTAAGGAACCTAATTGCACCATTAGTGTTGGTTTTAGATTAAGATCATAGACATATAGCACAATCCTAATCATGTCTACCCAAAAGCAAGCCCCGTTTGTGTTCAATGGGCCTTACTCCCAGGAAAGTGTCTTTAGGATTGCAGCCTTAGTAAAGAAAAAAAATTATAAACCACCCTCTTGCTCTGGTGGAAGACTTATTCCTCTGGCCGAAAAGAAACTATGTACCTCTCCTGGCCCACAAATTCATTTCTGGTGATATTCAAAACAGTTCTGAGAACATTCCTGTATTTTAAATCAGGAATAAATTTTCTGAGATGGTAACAAGAAATCAGACACCTCTGAAGACAGTGAAAGATAAAAGGTAAAAGATTCTACCTTGGAGGCTTAAGTGGGTTATCTTCTGCATTGCCTGCATTTGTTGTGCAAATGAAAGCCTACGCTGGTGACTATACTTTTGAGTTTAAAATGACTGTCTCTCACTTTCTCTCCTGTGTTTGCAGCAATCCAGCAGGTGCAAACGGCACCTATGGAGGCTCCAAAGCACTTCACCTGTCATGTGTGAAATCCCTTGAAGTCTGGCCATTAGAGGATATCATGTCACCAGCTCCTTAGAAAGCAGCCACTTCAAATCCGAATAGCCAGAAATGTTGTTTTATTTTTGTTTTTTTCAAGTGCCAGTTATCAAATTTATAGTCATGAAAGGTGGAAACTAGATGTTAGAAAATGTCAGTTAAAACACATAGGGATTTAATAGTATGTTTTAGCCTCAAACAAACTTTATGTGGAGTAATCCACAAAGAGAAAAATAGGATTCAAAACCTTCTTGGCTATAGATTCTTTTTAAAAATAGCATGCAATTAACGAAATGTGGGTATGTGGGTGGGTGGGGGGATCTATTAAGACTTCTATTGCCTTCAGTGGTAATAGAAAAGGTCATAAGGTCTGTGCATAAACTTCCAAAGCATAAATTGACAGTGCCTGCTAGGTATAAATGCAATAGCTCAATTTCCCTGAACAGTTCAGCAGAGTTTGAAATTCAAGGATAATTCTGTCCTTGTGCACACATCAGTTTTCATTTCTAGTGGAAAGAGATCTATCAGCAAAGCAGTGCTGAATTTTTCCAATGCTGGCACCAAAGGCTGAGGGCCATATAATCCAACTGCACATTTTATATGTCTATTAATGTATTTTTCCCATAATAAACAGTAACTGCAGGGTCCCCAATTCAGATTGGTACCACACCAGTGAGGATGGGACTTTAGCCTTTCCACGGTTATAATCCAGACTGGAGTTCCCTGTGGCTATTCTTTGTCTAGAAGAGATGCTCCAAGGGGAGTTTCCTTGTTTGATTCAAAGCCGCCATCTGGATCTGAATTTAGGCAGGATAAATTCCCCTCCAAACCATGTTATCCTGGATCAAGGAGCTCACAGATGCTAATTTTGCTTTTGGTGATTATGGCCCTTTGATCCTTACTCCATTTCTTGAAAGTTTGTTCTCATATGCAGTGGTGGACTGGTATCAGGAAAACACATCTAGCACATGCTCAGCAGTATCTTATCTTCAAATGTTTGATTGACTTGGGCTACCTATATTGCTGTTTGCACGTGTGTATAAAAATCCAGTCCTCCATCACTATTCAGCGCTTCTGTTTCCTATCAGCTGATGCCTATGAAAAAAGAAAATTGGCTGGGAACAGGCTTTCCATGTGGGGGTAAGGACAGGTTCTGATGAGGGAAACAAAGTAAGAATATAAGTGCCTCCACTGGATCAGGCCAAAGGCCCATCTAGTACAGCTTCCTGCATCTCACAGCAGCCCACCAGATAACTCAGGAAGCAATTATGACATCTGCATCCAGGTCCCCCACCCCACAGCTGGCATTTTGAATTTGTCCACATGTACACACACCCCTCATAGCTTGTAACCTGTGATGGTCCTTTCCTCTAGGAATTTGTCCAAACCCTTCTTAAAGGCATTGAGGCTAGATGCCATCACCACATCCTGTGGCAAGGAGTTCCAGAGACCAATGACACACTGGGTAAATTGAGAAACTGGTGGAGGGGAAGACAGAATGGGCAGAACTTTGGGTGGTGGGTGGCAGGGTATGGAGCTGATCTGGAGGGGTGAGAGGGAGCAGCTAGTTTCAGGGAAGGAGAGGAAGGAACAAGCCCCACAATCCACCCTCCATCATGAATGCTACAAGAGTGAGCTTCCATCCCTTGCCCAGCTCCTGCCAACCTAGCAGTTGGAAATCATATAAATGCAGGTGGATGAATAAGTACCACCTTGGTGGGACAGCATTCCCGTGTGCTTTGGCATTTAGTCATGATGACCATATGACCACGGAGGTGTCATCGGACAGTGCTGGCTCTATGGCTTAAGAAATGGGGATGATGGGGATGAGCACTGCTCCCTCGAGTTGCTCCCTCGAGTCGGTCATGATTAGCAGGGTAACCTGGGAGGGACACCTTTGCCTTTAGACATTTATTAGACTCTCCCTAGAAATTGAATTCCAGGACAGTTTCCTAAACCTTTGTATTCACTCCTGGGTATGATTGGTGAGCAAACAGCATGACCATATAGAGTGGAGGACAGAGTGCCTGTACCTTTAACCACTGTATAGAAGAGGGAATTTTGGCAGGTGCTGTTTTTTAAACCCTGAGCTAAACCTGCCAAACCTGATAAACCAGATAAAAGTGATAAACCAGATAAACTGGGTTCTCACATGCCAATTACTAGAGAAAATAGGAAAATGCAACATTAATTGGTGGAAGGAAAGATGGGCTAGGTTAGCATTCCAGCCATGAGAGTCGTTTCATCACCTGGATGTCTTCCTGGTGCAATCCCCCCCCCCCCCCACAGATTGGGCAAGGAAGCTAGCAAAATTTTTTAATATTTCAAAACTATTCACAAACCACCAAAAATCAAATGGGGACCCACTGGTGGATCCCACCCCACAATTTGGGAAACGCTTTCTTTGAATGTACAGAATGGAAAGAAATACATTGTGTATAGATCTAATTATAGCTGTTCACATATTAAGACACCATGATATTGGCAGAACAATAATGTAAAACAGCAGCAGTAAAATAAAAACGGGACTTCTAAGAAAGATTTAAAATGTGAGCCACAAGATAGGCAGGGCAATTGCCATTTCGTTGAACGCAGCAACTAAGTATTAAGAAGTAGATTTGTATAATAAAACATGTTTAACCACAATGTATTAAAGGAACAAGCTCTAGAGGCTCTTTATGCTTTTTCAAACCTACTTCACTACAACATTTGGATACTTAGGTTTACATTAATTTCTGTGCTATGTCCCTATACTAAACATGGCTTAAACACGCTATTCTAAATATTTCTTGATATATATATTTGGGGCCAAAGAGGTATTGGGAAAACATGCAATCAAAATAATCAAAGTTATTATGTTATCAAATATTATAACTTAATATGTTACAGAGGCTGCAATCTTAAGCTCCAAATAAACCAGCATAAGCCCTATGGTGACCTGGGTGTGTCACAAAAATGCCTTAAGGCACTTCTGCCCTGTTTCAGAGAAGGGGGGTTAGGGGACTGCACAGGCATACGCCAACCTCCCCATACCACTATGGGAAGATATGCCTGATGAGTTATGCCAGCCTAAATTGGTTAGGATTGTGCCCTGAGTTATCTAATATTTAAACCCCAAATTGATCCTAAAACCTGTAAGAGCAGAGAAATCATTTCTTTTACACACTGAGAATTGAAACCATAGAATTAACCAAGGGGGATTGTCTTTAAAAGCTAGAAGTTTTAGTTTTCTGTTCAGATTGCAGTGGTTTGATTCAGACAATCTGTTTGAATAGCACCACTGAAGTAGGTAAAGACTGGTGTGGGCATGCATAATCCCCTTCCCTCTCCTGTGCACTTCAGCACCTCTCCTGTACTCATGCTTATTCCACATGATTTGGTAGAGCCAATCAAGCATTATCCAAACTGGTCTACTAAAGCATTAGCTATTAATTATCTTTTTTCATTTTCTTTGTAAACTGCTTTGTGAACTTTTTAGTTGAAAAGTGGTATGTAAAAAAAAGCAGGCCTCCATCAGTCTTGGTAGACTATGGTATCGTGCTCGGCACTGCATACGCTGCATGCAAAGCATGAAAGCCTGGGATGAATTATTATGGAGGATAGGCTGTTACCCAATAATCCAATTATTATGGAGGATAGGCTGTTACCCAATAATCCAGCCTATCCTCCATAATAATCCATCCCAGGCTTTCCCACCTCTCCACACCAAATCATACACACCCACCTCTCCACACCAAATCAGAGCAAATCCCACCTCTCCACACCACTGAATTAGTCCAATGGAAAGGCAGAGCCAATACGATTGGATCCAGCTGGCATCGCAGAGCTGGGCTAAGGACAGGAGCTCACCCTGTCTTGTGGGGCCGACCCGGGTCTCGAACCCTGGCCTGCTGATTAACAGGCACAGCTATATAAATACTGTAGATAGATACTGTAGGGAGATAAAGGAACCACCCAAATGCTTAAAGGAACATGATCCATAGAATATGTACCACCATTGAAAAGGTGCTGCTCTTTACTCCTGCCAAACATACTTCAACAAAGCACAGGACGTGAAACATGGCTTCTGCAGCTGATCTGAAGGTATGGACCCTGAATTTCATGCTTCTAGGACCAGGGGTTGAGGCAGAGCATCCCTCGGTCACGGATTCTTCAATGCATAGGGAGGAAAAAGTGTTGCACCCCATTTCACCCCCTTCCAGTTGGAATTTCTGAAAACTGGTTCTCAGTGCCTCCCTCCATCACGGAAGAAACACCCACCCCAAATTTCATGCTTCTAGGCCCAGTGGTTTTGGCTGGGCATTGATGAGTCAGTGAGTGAGTCAGTAAGTGGCTTTTCAATTTTATATATGGTATATAGATTAGCAAACAATGGAACTCTTGCAGTCAACTATTCTGCCTTCCTTCCTGCCCTGTCAGCCCCACAAGGCATCCTAATACAGACTTGCTTATTTTCTGCCATTATTCAATTTTTTTTAGTAACCATAAAGGTCCAAACAACTCCCCCTGGGGAACCACAGTTGTACTGTATTACAAGTCCTGAGCCCAATCGTAGGCATGTATTCTCAGAAATGTCCCATTATAATCAATTGGGTTGACTCCTCCTAGGAAAACATGGTAAGCATTGCACTCTATGTAACTTTACATTTTCTAATTTCAATATTTGAAAAAACCACAAGATATAGACTGAGACCTGGTTTTTAAAATTCATGTACTGGAAATATTTATCAAAAGGTGCAGAAAAGGGCTGACCACAAGCTCAAGGGGTTGGAACATCTACCCTGCAAGGAAAACCTTAAGCATCTGGGTTTTTATGGTAGAAAAAGACATTTTAAAGATTTATGAAACCAGTTTCTTTTTTTCCTACAACTGAATCTATACCAGTTGCAAAGCTGATAAGTCAGCTGATGCACTTGAGTTCCTTTGCCAGGCACCAGCACCATTGTATCAGTGCATGCAGAGACACTGACATGATGATCCCATCATGTCATACGGACCATTGATAGGCTTTGACAGTAGATGTAGCCATGTCATATGCCACTAACACCATCCTGATTTTTTAGGGCAACTCTGTCTTCCCATTTCCTGGAGCCCAACATGTGAAAGTGTCCCAGGGTCACTGTGATTACAACACTGATAAGTTAGATGATGCACTTGAATTCATTTGCCAGGCACTGCACCTTCTTTACTGGTGTACGGTGTACAGTGAGACATTGGCATGATGGGGAAGAGAGTCTTGTAAGTCTGTGATCAGATTCTAGGATTTGACAAGAGAATCCATGTGTGCCAACTTCTCCTTTGGGTTGACAGTCGAGTGGGCCATGCTGTGTACCAACAACACTGTCCTGTTAGGTGGTTTTGGTTTTTGTGGCGGCTTGACTCTAATTGAAGTTGAACAAGTGACTTTGGCTGAAGAAGCTTTCTCTTTGGTTTTGCTCACTCTTCCAGGGTCTGTTTCCTGCAGCCCAACAGGGGTAAGTGCTCAGGGGCTACTGGGATTACCACAATGCCAAGCCAGTTGAAGCACTTGAGTTCATTTGCCAGGCACTGCACCATCTTACAGGTGTACATGGAGACATCGACACAGTGTGGAGCAAAGTCCTCTAGGCCTGGGGTCACACACTCTAGGAGTTGAAATTGAATAGACAGAAGTTGGAGATGCCAGGTTCTCCCCTGGATTGACCGCAGACTGAGGTATCCATTCTATGTGCCATCAACACTGTCCTGTTAGGCAGTTCTGGTTTTTTGGGCAGCTTGATCTTGTTGAAGAACTGAAGAAGCCTTCTCCGTGGTTTTCCACTTTCCAAGGGGCAACTGGTTCTGTTGTCTTCCCGTCTCCTGCAGTCCAGCATGCGATAGGTATTCAGGGTTCCTGTGTTTACCAACCCAGTTGACACTTAAACCAGTGAGGCATCTGAGTTCCTTTGCCAGGCATTACACCATCACAACATTGCACTTGGAGACACTGGCATGATCAGGAGTGGACTTCTATGGGTCAGCCGTCAGCCTCTGGGAGTTGGATTTGACACAGAGAGGAGCCACTTGCCAACTTCTCCCAAGATGACAGTTGAGGAAGCCATGTTTTTGGCCATCAACACCATCCTGTTGGGCACTTCTGGTTTTGGTGGGGCAGTTTGACTCCTCTTGAAGTTGAAGTCACTTTAGCTGAAGAACCTTCTCTTTGGCTTGTTCTCCTTCCCAGGGCAACAGGCTGATGTCTTCCTGTTTCATGCAGGGCTCAGGCGTTGTTGTGATTATAAGTCTGTTTAGAGGCCTGGGGCTGCTGTGGGCCACCCTTGTTCTTCGTAGGTCTTCACTGGCATGGAGACAGAGGTTTCCTGGTGGTGGAGCCTTAAAGGCTAATGCCAACACACCAGATCCTCCACAGCATCCTGAGGAAAAGAGAGAAGCAGGGTAAGAAACGGAAGCAGAGCTGAAAGGAAGCAGAGATTCCCAAGACCCTTGGCTTGTGTTAAGTGCCCAAAGAGCTGCTGGGTGAGAAGCTCTAGAATTAGCTGTAGCCTTGCCGGACCTGAAGAATATTTTAGCTGAGCACCAGCCACAATTGAATGTAACTTGGGCCTGAAACCAGATACCCTGCAAGCCGCACACTGTGTGAGGCACACAAACAAGTAGACATCTTTAGTGTATTAAAGATCAGCAGGTTGAAGTATTCGATTCCATTAATGGCAGCTGCAGGGAAAGTCCAGTCTGAACTGGAACACCCCAGAAATTATTTGGAGGTGCATGAGAGGATGAATAGCATGGGCTGTGTATACTCCTTCTTTCCCACTCCCTGAAAGGTGGACTGCATCAACTTCAACAGATCATCATGGGGACCAAAGCAGAGAAATGCACCCCCCTTTCCCAGAACCACAATCTCTCACAAGCAGGATCATAACCACAAAAAGAGGACAAGTGTTCCCCAAAACGTAGGACACACAAGAAAAATGTAGGACATTGGAAAATAAAAGCCATATACTGTATTTACTTGAATACAGAATCACACTCACCTTTTCCAGCCAACTTCAGTCTCCAAAATCAGGGTATGCATTAGATTCAATGGTTAATTAGATTTGAGTAAATGCAATGTATTGTTTTCTTCTATTAAATTTATATTGATTATTATATTAATTAATTTATATTAATTACTTATATAAATTATTACATTATTATGAAATTATTACATTATATTATTATTAAATTTAAAACAATTGCATATAATTTATTTAATTTATTAGTTATAGGAAGTCTACATGCTGCCTGCTCACAAAGAAAAGGAGGACAATGAGGATTTTTTTCCAGGACACAAGGCTAAAAAGAGGATATGTTCTGGGAAAAGATGACATATGCTCACCCTGGTCACCGAACATATTACTTGAGCAAATACAAGCACATCAGGGCTAATAATGGCAATATATAGCTTGGGATAAAGAAAACACGCCCCCCAATATTTTCCACCATCAGCCCTGGCATCTAAACAGACTCAGCAGCCCACAGACACCTACCCCACGTTTGGCTGCAGGGGTCTTGGCGGTGAGTTTCTCAGGATTTAGGAAAGGTTTGGAATGGGGAGTTTTCTCCAGTCTCTGCATCTTGGGGGTGCTGAGCCTCCTGCTGCTCCTGGTGTCTTTGGAGCAGTGGTTCTCAAGCATTTCAACCCGGGACCCCCTTCTGTGAATGATAAATCTGTCCAGGACCCTCCAGAAGAGGGTCAGAAGAAGAAGGGACATAACTGTGATGCCAGAGCTCCTCCTCCATGACTACACTGAGAAATACATTGTGTTCAATGAGACTTACTCCCAGGAAAGCATCCTGAGCACCGCATTGCAAGATGGTAGCACCCAGTGGAGATTTCAAAATGGAGACACTCAACTTTGTGTGACTTCCTGAAATGAAGTTGAAGCCCCCCCAGGGGGTCCCATCCCCCACTTTGAGAACCACTGCCTAGGGGCTAGTGACAGAGACCCAGAGCCAGGAAGGGGCTCCAGAGGACCCTCCTGCCCAGCTCTCCCTCATCCCGGGCAGCCTGGGTTCCCTGTCCTACCTGCCGCCAGGGTGTCCAGGAAAGCATGACTCATGCAGTGCCCACCTGAGTTCCCTGCGCCTGTACGGAGGCTGCGCCACTCTGCGTGAGGCCACACAGGCAGCAGGGAGGTCTGGCTACCCCGCACCCCAGAGCCTGGATTGGGTGGGCAGAGCCACGGGAACTGGTTGGAGAAGCAGGTTCATGGCTGAGCATGCCAGGCATGCTGGAGCTCCTGTCCGTCTGTCTGTCTGTCTGTCTTTCTACTGTATGTATGTATGTATGTATGTATGTATGTATGTATGTATGTATGTATGTATGTATGTATGTACATCTATCTATCTAATGTATGTATCTATCGTATGTATGTATGTATGTACGTACCTATCTATCTATCTATCTATCTATCTATCTATCTATCTATCTATCTATCTATCTATCTATCTATCTATCTATCTATCTATCTATCTAATATATGTATGTACGTATCTTTGTGTGTATGTATGTGTGTATATCTACCTACCTATCTTATAGGTATGTATCTACCTACCTACCTATCACTCTACCTTATGTATGTATGTATGTATGTATGTATGTATGTACATCTATCTATCTAATGTATGTATCTATCGTATGTATGTATGTATGTATGTACGTACGTATCTATCTATCTATCTATCTATCTATCTATCTATCTATCTATCTATCTATCTATCTATCTATCTAATATATGTATGTACGTATCTTTGTGTGTATGTATGTGTGTATATCTACCTACCTACCTATCTTATATGTATGTATCTACCTACCTACCTATCACTCTACCTTATGTATGTATGTATGTATGTATGTATGTATGTATGTATGTATGTATGTATGTACCTACCTACCTACCCATCTATCTACCTACCACCTCCACAGGAGCCCCAACCACCTGGTAGGCCCAGCCATGGAGCTGCTCCCCCGACCAGTCCCGCAGCCCTGCCCAGCCCAGTCCAGGCTCTGAGGCACAGGGCACCGGAGCTCCCTGCTGCCTGCATGGCCTCAAGTGGAGTGGGGAGCCTCAGGACGGGCACGGGGAGCTCGGGTGGGTGCTGTGTGGGTCATGCTGCCTGGACACCCTGGAGGCAGGGAGGGCAGGGAAGCTGGGCGTCTGGAGCAGGGTCCTCTGGAGAGGGGGAGCTCAGGGGGTGCTGTGTGGGCCATGCTGCCTGGACACCCTGGAGGCAGGGAGGGCAGGGAAGCCAGGTGCCCAGAGCGGGGTCCTCTGGTGAGGGGGAGCTCAGGGGGTGCTGTGTGGGCCATGCTGCCTGGACATCCTGGAGTCAGGGAGGGCAGGGAAGCCGGGCACCCAGAGCAGGGTCCTCTGGTGAGGGGGAGCTCAGGGGGGTGCTGTGTGGGCCATGCTGCGTGGAAACGGGGGTGGGGAAGCTGGGTGTCCAGGGTAGGGTTCTCCGGAGAGGGATCGGGGAGTCCCTGCCTGGCTGTGGGTCTCCCTCATGGGGGCTCAACACTCTGAAGAGGCAGAGGCTGGAGAGATAGGTGAAAAGGGCAGACGGAGAGGGTTGGGAGCCACCGCCTGGACGCCTGAGGGGCTGCCTGGGATCGCCTGGCTCTGCTCTGCTCTGCTCTGCCTGCCTGGCTACTATCAACTGTCATCTTAGCAGTTGAGGGTTCTGAACTTTTGCCTTGACAACCACACAACAACCCGCTCAGGGGATCTTTGTTGTGTCATCGCACTGCAGGGAGGGGGTGGGGAGGGCACTGCTGATTGGCTGGGAGGCTGCCTTAGACATTTTCTCCTCCTGGGGTCTCAAAACCCTGGTCCTGGGGACAGATGTAGCCCTCAGGGGCCCTCCATCCAGCCCTCAGACAAGCACTATAATCTTCAAAGAGGGTGTTCTGCTCCCCACACCTCAGGAGGGCATTTTGAGGACTGGAGAGGCTGCACACTCCTCTCTGTGTGTGTATGAAAGTGCTTGTGAACTTGTTTGAACATCACCCTCTCACTGTGTTGGAAAGTCTTTATGAACTGATTTGAATTCATTCGTTCATCCACAAGTGTCAACCAATTCTTCTGTCTTAAAAAATTGTTTTTGATTGTTTCACAAAAGTAACTTTGGATTGAAATATTTTGCACCAGTTGCTACTTATGCTCCACTGTGGTCTTCAGTGCTGGAAGATATTTTGGTTTAGAAGAGAAACTGAAACCCAGATGTCCAGCAACAAAACAAAAATAATTCATTATTAACTATTAATAATTTAATACCTTCATGTTAGTGGCAGTTGATGAGGGCTATTTCTGTGAGTGTCTGAATATTTATATGTGCTCACACCACACTGTTCTTGTACTCTTTTGAAAAATCTTGATCTGCCAAAATCCTATAGTCTTTTAAGTAATATGTTCAAGATATATTCATTTTGGCAGACTCACCAGTGAACACTGAAAATACAATGCAACTCATATTTCATAGTATGTCTCATTGTTTTAAAAATCATGTAATACACAAACCACAGTCTTGATGTAGTCTGGGACTCTTCAGTCAGTGTGCTCATTTTTAGAAATCAGAAGTTGGCAACTTTAATGGAAAATAACATGAAAACATTGAAGTCACCGCATTTGTTTGGTGGGCTGAGCACATGGGTATACACAGGATATCTGAAGGGGTAGGCAGGGGGTGGTGGGAAACAAAGATTCATTGAATCAGATATACTCGTATATCAGTGGGTTCCATGTACAAGATTCCAGTTATCCACAGATCAAAAAAACTTTAAAAAAATTACAGGAAGTTCTTCCCTCTTTTCTGCTTGAAAAGCACATCTGAGTGCCTTCCCAATTGCTCCCTCCAACGCCAAAATATTTCAGTGTCTATAAACATGGAGGCAACCAACCAGCCAATTAGAATCATAGAATCCTAGAGTTGGAAGGGACCTAATAGGTCATCTAGTCCAACCCCCTGCCTGTAGTATTAAATCCTCCTAGAGCAGCGTTTCTCAAAGTGGGGGTCAGGACCCCTTTGGGGGGTCGCCTAGAGGTTTCCTGGGGGTCGCCTAAAGACTGCTGGTGCAGGGGGCCAGGTCCGGCTTGCCAGATCTCCTGCTGTAGCTGCACACGCACTGGGGCTGACTGACAGCCTCAGGACCCAATCCTATGCATGCCTACTCTGAAATAAATCCCATTATAGTCAGGGGGGCCTTTACTCCCATGTAAATGTGGATAGGATTGCAGCCTCAGGGCCCAATCCTATGCATGCCTACTCTGAAATAAATCCCATTGTGTTCAATGTGTTCATAGAACACCCATTTCATTTGTAACAATGAAAATACATCCTGCAGATTGGATATTTACATTATAATTCATAACAGTAGCAAAATTACAGTTATAAAGTAGCAACGAAAATAATTTTATGGTTGTGGGTCCCCACAACATGAGGAACTTATAAAGGGGTCACGGTGTTAGAAAGATTGAGAACCACTGTCCTAGAGCATCTCTGACAGGTGCTCATCAAGCCTCTGCTTGAAGACCCCCAGTGAGGGAGGTCTTCACTGGCAATCTGTTGCCCCTCCCTTGGCAATCTGTTCCACTGCTGAACTGCCCTCACTGTCAGGAATTTTTTCTGGATATCCAACCGGAATCCCCTTTCTTACAGTTTGTACCCATTGGTTCTAGTTCTGCTTTTGGAAGTAGCTATGAACAAATGAGCCCCTTCCTCCATATGACAGCCCTTCAAGAATCTGAAGAGTGTGATCAGGTCTCTCCTCAGTAGATTGATTGACGGGTGGGTGGGTGGGTTGGGGGTGGAGAGCCTTGGAACAGAGGGCATGGGATTCACCACATGTCATTGCTGCCAGATTCACTCCCTCCCACCACTTCCCGATCCATGTTTCTCTCCTCCTCATTCCTTCCCAATGTCCACTCCCTGCAACTTTGCCAGTGGGCATGGAGAGGTTTGGAGTTGTGGCACTCATAGAATCATAGAATACTAGAGTTGGAAGGGACCTAGTAGGTAATCTAGTCTAACCCGCTGCCTGTAGCAGGAAATCCTCCTAGAGCGTATCCGACAGGTGCTCATCGAGCCTCTGCTTGAAGATCCCCAGTGAGGGAGAGTCCACCACCTCCCTTGGCAATCTGTTCCACTGCTGAACCACCCTCACCATCAGGAATTTTTTCTGGATATCCAACCAGAATCTCCTCTCTTGCAGTTTGTACCCATTGGTTCTAGTTTGGCTTTCAGTAGCAGCTATGAACAAATGAGCCTCTTCCCCCATATGACAGCCCTTCAGGTATCTGGAGAGGGCAATCATGTCACAGCCTTCTCTTCTCTAGGCTGAACATCCCAAGTCTCCCCAACCTTTCCTCATAAGGCTTCCCTTCCATCCCACCGATCATTCTTGTCACTCTCTGCTGGACTTGCTCCAGTTTGGCTGCATCTTTTTTAAACTGAGATGCCAAAAATTGAACACAGTACTCAAGGTGAGGTCTAACCAATGCAGAATTACTTGGCAATACCTCTTAAAGCCAGCCAACTACAAATTCTGTACAGTGGTGGTTCTCAATAATTTCAGCCTGGGACTCCCTTCTGAGAATGACAGTGTGTCAGGGATCCTCATGGCTGGAAGTGACATCAAATAGGAAGTGACATCACATGTCTACTTGGAAGTAAATCCCATTGTATTCAGAAGACTTACTCCCAGGAAAGCACCATGATCGTGCCATTCCAAGATGATGGTGCCCAGTGCTGGATTCCAAGATGGTGGTATCCAGCTTTTTGTGACTCCCCTGAAATGAATTGCAACCCCCAAAAAGGGCCAAATCCCAGTATAGGTTCACTACTTATGGTTTTGGGCATCAGCAATAACTGGTCTTCAGAGAAATGTCCAATTTAATCTGTTTTAATGATCTGCAAAGCTCAATTGGACTTACTCTTTAGTAGCTTTACATGGCTTGCACTGATATACAATATCACTTCCAATGCTTTTCAAATTTAAGAAATGGGTATGTTCCTATTCAATTGTGGAAAGGAATACTGCCCAACTTTCCACTGTGGAAAGGAACACTTTCCCACTAGCCCTGAAACCTGCCCATGCACAAAGTCAGGAAATATTGGACTCTTGATATCGTTTTACAAACTTTCATTTTTGTTTTATGGTATTAGTAAAAAGCTGATTCTGGTTCTGCAATGTGTCTTAATTGTGGATGTGCAAGACTTGCTAATCAAGAGGTTTTTGTACAGAACTCCTGGGGCCCAGCAGTGTATATTCTCAACTTTTTTTAGCACATTAAGACTTGGGACACAGGAAAAATACAGAGCCAAATGAATCCAAAGCAATTAAAAAGAATATAAACAACATCTGGTTTTCATGGGCTTTTGCTGCATGAATTTCTCAGTTATGTGCATCTTGAGCTCTTTATTCCACAAACCCTTTTTTCAAAAAAGGAGACCAGAATCTGTCATGCTATAAATTGAAGGAGAAAAACTGCGGGGAGCACAGTTCCTGGCGCAGCAAGATACAATACTGATGCAATTTATATGAACATGAACCTCTCCAATCAACTCTCTTTTTAAAGAATATAATCTTTGTGCATTCATATATAAAACTGTGTTGGCCCAGGTGTCACATAGGTTGTCACATAGGACGTTGATGTATCATCAAACTGCTAGTATGGGGAACCATGACAGCCTATACAGAGGGAACAGTGGCAACACCCTGAAACAGTTTTTCAGCCTATTGAGCTACAACATGGTTGGCATTCCAGAGATGCTGGCTCAAAGTGTTGTCAAAACAAAGATGATATAAACAGCCTTACCGCACAGAAGTCAGGTTTTTGTTCCAATTTTTTGCTCCAACGGTGCTTTCTTGTGCCTTTTTTATGCTCTCTAATTTAAATTATACAATTAAACATTATATTAGACTTGCAAAAGCCTGGGATGGTTTAATTTTTTTCCATATCAGCAGCATTTGAGCAGACATTGCAGGACTCTTATAGCACCTCTAGCAATGCAAGAGGGCCTCCAGTTTCACTGATGTCCTCTTAATAAAGTGCTGTTGTTCCAGTTCACACAGTTCATGGTATTTCTTCAGTCTGGAAGCAGGGTTAAAATGTGCAGATGATCAATGCAGTTGTGCAAAATCAGTTCCAAGACAACCAACAACAAATATGTACTGTCAAAAACTATTAAACAATGAAAAGTTTTTAAATCAAACCCAAATTGCAACTACAGCAAAAACCTGTGAAATCACATCCCTGTATATTTTCCAGATAACCTGAGAAGTGATCCCCAATTCATTTTAAGATATACAGGGTGATTGAAAAGTAACTCCCTATATTGTCATTTATAAGTATTTTAAAATTGGGAGTTACTTTTCAATCATCCTGTATTTCTATTGATTTGAAATTTGTATTGGACTCCTCAGCACATAGTTGTTCATAAGAACAGAATTACCTCTACAACGGCCCTCAGGAACTGTGGTTGTTGAATTCCAGGACACCCCAAAACCAAATTCTGCAAATCCCCTTTGGCTTCAGGGGACCAGTTAGTTGTGACTGGAAATTTTGTGTGCAAATTGGAAGTGCCTTCTGAATGCAACCAGAAACCTTGGAGGCCCTCTCCCCACAGGCTCAGCATCTGTGAATACTGAAATCTATGGATGCCAAGCCCACAGATGAGGAGTGCCCACTGTGCCATCTTGTATCAAACCCGATTCCTTGACACATTTGAGTGCAGCTCTCTTTTTATATAGAAGGATATTATTTAACAACAGGTTCATAGGCAGTTTAGTGTTGTATATGCTGCGTGGCATAGGAGTCTCCATGTCTAAATGGGTGTACAAGAACAGGTCCTCTGCTCTTCATGCTGAGAGACAGGAATGCAATCAAGGTTGTCATCACTGAAATTAATTGTGGGTTGTTTCAATTAATTGTTCCAATTAGACTCATTCTTTTCAGTTATGCCTTTCTATAACCATCTCACCTGGGATGTTACTGGAAATTGGAAATGCTCTGTGCATCAAATACTCTGCAATTAAAACTCATACAATTTCTAATTAGTTTCCTGCAATGCTTTCACTGTTACACTATGAACCATGAAGTATGTGGAAGTTTGTTCCCACTGCAATGGATGGCTTTATATTTAGTGACTTGTGTGTTCAATAGTGACATTAAAGGCACTAAAGTTAATACTGTTTTCCT
Source organism: Cryptoblepharus egeriae (assembly GCA_030015325.1). Lineage (NCBI taxonomy): Eukaryota > Metazoa > Chordata > Lepidosauria > Squamata > Scincidae > Cryptoblepharus > Cryptoblepharus egeriae. The sequence continues at coordinate 169,780,290 of JAREYC010000002.1, forward strand.
GCAAATTAGAGATCGTTCATGCTAATATAAGTATAGATATTAATTAGGATTTACATGGAAGACAAATATTATATTTCTCTCGTACATACACTAGCCTAGCCTTAAATACTATCTAGCCCAGAAGCATAATCAAAAGTCCTAGCAAAGAAATGTGAATTGTAAACCTAGAGAAGGAACAGTGGGGTTTAATCCCTCGGTTGGGTGTGAAATCCTACTCCAGCTACAGTGACACAAACCACGAGTCAAGTGCTAAAGATTAAGTCCATCCACAGGCTCAGGCACTTCACCATAATATCAGCTGAGCCATTTTCTTCCTGGAAGTGTTTGGTTAAGGAAAAGTTAACTACTATCAGCACGGCATCCTCTCTTCAATCTGACATCCTGTCTAAGCCCACAGAGAAAGCATCCATTATTCTTCTCCCTCCTTTTGAAATATTGCCAATGTTTCTGCAGTTTCTCGCTGAATCGTGCATGAAAAGACATTTTCTGGGTGATCAAAAAGCTGACCTCATGTCTCGGTGTTTTAAGAAGATTCCCTTATTTGTTTTGCATGCTGTGTGGTGTTAACATTGGCCCCAAACTCAGTATGAATTGGACAGCAAATAACAAAAAAGTTTTCTTAATGTATTGTCCAAAGCAAAAAAGATTACTTCTTAATACATTAGTATTTCTGATACATTTGCTGTCAGTTTTAAAAAATCTATTCCAGTGAAAAACAAATGTCAAGCTACCAGCTTCCAAAGGCTGACGGCTACAATGGGAATTTTATCACAGTGGGAGGTCCTGGTCACAAAATAGTTTTCAAAGTCAGTGGCCTGACTGGTGATAAATTGTATGGAAGAGCAGCAGCAAGCCAGACATACCCACATCATTTAACAACTTTTCCTTCTAAGCAAGAATCTGTGGATGAATTAACAGCAAATGGTAACTATTACTGTAACTGAGCAAAAAAAGAAAAAAGGTAGCTATCCCCTTCCAATTGCCCACATTCGGTACCAAACCTCATTCTTAGATTTTCCAAAAATGCTGACAGATAGGGTAATATAATGGACACAGGACAGAAATAGACAGTATTTCTGATACTTGTGCCAGGTATGTTCGTGTGGTTGAGCAAAGCATTGCTTTTAGCACCTTGACTGACCTGAAACTGGAACTGCTGGAAGCTTAGAAGGTATTTTCTGATGCTAGATGTGATGACCACACTGTGAAGGATTGCATCTGGAAGAGTTTAAAGTGCTGTCTGTTGAACAATTATCTACTTCTCAGGGTTGTTGTGAGGACAAAAATGATAAAAAGCTACATAAGCCATCTAGCACATTTTTTGCATGCAAAAGGTGAGGTAAATTACCTTAATAAATTCAATAATAATGATCTTAAATATTGTTCTAATACGGCCATTAATTAGAGTCTCTTATTATGTGAGGGACCTAACCTCCACCTTAAAGCCCAATCTTATCCAACTTTCCAGCACCCAGGCAACCACGATACTGCTTTGAGGTAACATTACCTTAAGCAGGCTTCAGTGATTGCCCTTTCACCACAGGATCCAGTGCGCACCCATTGGAAAATTACATAGTATTGTGTCCTAAGGCTGCAATTCTTTCCTGAGAGTAAGCCCCATTGAACACAATGGAACTTTTGCATAGACATGCACAAGATTTATGCTGTTAAGACGATTTTCATTCCTTTTAAGTTTGTCTCAGGTTAGTTGGGTTCTGCCCTAGAGTAAAAAGACATGCTTGCTTGATTGCAGTAATAACAGTACAGTTCTTTCCTTCTGTAATGGGGAAGATGTACAAAAGCAATGAAAAGAGGGAAGAAACCAGTGGTCATAAGTCAAGCAGTATAAAGGAAGGGAAGAAAGGTGAAAGTGCAAAGGAGCAACAAAAAGACCAATATTTGACTCTTCTGATGGCTCTTCTCCATGTCTAGATGTATTGTTTCAAATGTCTAGGGTAGCAGTTCCTAAGCTAGCTGGTCACGACCCACCAGGATAACTAGACATGAGCCATTTACGTGGAGAAGTCAAAGAATGGGTGCCCTGGTGGTAACACAGTGGGACCCAGGATACAATATGGAGACTGGGGGTGTCCTGAGGCCTCCTGGGTGGACCTGGAAACTTGCAATACTCTCTGTGACTCTCCAAATTGCTGCTCTGAGCTCCAGTCTCCTATTGGAGTTCACTTCTGGTTTGTGCTCCCCCACTTCTGCCCCATCCCCACAACAATTCACAGCATTCCCAACTCCATCAGAAGAGTTTGGGAACCTGGTTTAGGGTACCCCAATTGACACTTACTACAGTGTTTTGGTTGACAGCAGTCCTGGTTGAGCAAAGCTGGTGATGTTCTTCGTGGACCTTGACCACTCCTGAGGAGTTCCATCAAGAAAGGAAAGAGAGATATGAATGTAATCATAACTTAAAGGCTAGGCTCGTTATTATTGCTGGCTTTGCTATTTAATCAGAATTTTGCAATGTAATCAGGACTCAAAAATATACCTTCCATTTCTGGCTTGGATTCCAGGGCTTAACCTACTTGTACTGTTCCCATAGCCAATAAAGCGGCAAAGTGACTCCATTGTTGGCCACCTTCTCCACATGAGAATTTGATGTAGGTAGAAAATAGGAGGCAACCATGCTTTATTACAGTCTTTGGCACTGAGTGTCTGGAACAGAATGATTTAAGGCTGGCTAAAAACTGCTGCCTTGACTTAAATTTGAAGCTAAAATGACTGTTGGTAGCATTTAGGGGCAAAGCTGAAGAACAGTCAATCCTCATGTTAATAATAAGGCTTCACAAGAATTAGGCTTTTATGGCTCTGTGCCCGTTGGCAAATCTGATGTAACTGCATACAAGTCAATTAAAAACTGCTGCATGTATGAATAGGGTCAAGTCCCTACTCTGCTGTATGTCTTTATATATTATACAGAAGCTCTTGCATTGGTTTCTTTTTCATAAGGGAGATTTTCAAAGGCAATAATAATATACCTGTCTAACATCCTTTGATTTCCCCAGAGTACAAGACAATTCAGTGCTATTTTTGGCTTTGACAAAAAGTCATTCCTTCATTTACCATTCTTGTAAGTTGGGTCACCAGCTTTCAATCCTCTGTTTCAGATTTTTTAATATTAAAAATCAAAGTTGACCTCTTTTGACTACAACATATTAGACTACAAATGTTCCACGCTTGTTTTTAAAATGACATTTTGTTTATGACATGCATGTTAACTTCTCTGTGGCCCACATTGAAAGAAGTAGTTATGAGGAGAGGTTTGAGGAGAGACTTAAGAGAGTTGTAGATGAAATGTTATGTACAGAGCCTAAAGGGTAAGCTTAAATCATTTTTTTAAGGAAGAAAGTTTTCAAACAAAAACTTAAAAACCCAGTGGCTGAAGTAGGATGACAGCAATTGCTGAGCTGCAAAATAAAATTACATATGAAAGAGAATATGTAGGCCGACCACCAAGGAGAGGGAAAAATGGTAGTAGGAGTGAAAGGGAGTAATTGCCCAATCCTGAAGTTGGTACTCAATCTCAGCACTGGCTCTGGGCATAAGGAATATGTTGCGAAGTGCCCAGCCAGGCTCTCTACCCAGCCTGGCTGAGAAGTGGTGCTGGCCAGTGCCAGTTGGTGTTACCACCAGAGGTAAGTGAGACCACCCAATGGTGTCATGACATGGCTTTTGGGGGTGGGCGAGGGAAGGGGGAAGGCATGAGGAGGATAGAATTGTGAGGGGGAAAAGGAGAATTAGGCTTGTTAGATATAGTTGGTGGCAGTATTTGCAGCTGCATCCTGAACCCTCTCACAAACTGGGCAACTTTAAAATTCTTACACAAAAACACAGGTGTAGAGCTGAGGAAACCCATTGCCACCAGTTGCTGTCTACACAAGAGGAAGGGAGCATCACACCATTCCCCCAGGAAGACCCAGATGGTCACCCCACCTCCTTCAGGGTCCTGTGGTTACCATTTGGGACCGCTGGAGTCTTGGACACCACTGGTTTTAGGATTGAGCCATAAGGCTGTCAGCCTTTACAATAAGTTTATATTTAATCTTTTCCATATTTGAAGTACATTTTTTGGAAAGGAAACTGTAGATGTTGAACACTGTCCCCCATTACGCATTGTTCTATAGCATCCAATTTATATTCCTAAAACAAAACTAGCACTTAGATTCCTGGTCCGAGACAGATCTCCCCTAAGAAAGGTTTTCAGGTGATAACCAACTTGTCATAGGTGTTATGCCTAGATCCTGGGCAAAAGGGAAATTGATTTTCACCTTTGGAAAACAAACATGTTGCACAAAATCTATAAAGACTGCAAAATGAATGAATTGTTCCCCTAATCAAATTGGGTTGTTTAAGAAAAGCCATCATGTCACAAAAGATTCAGTCATGAAGTATTCCATGTAGCACAAAGAGATCTGTTAATGAAATGCATCAAGTTCTTCCTAAAACATTTAACAAAGCCTTAAAACATGCAATCAATATGCCTTAGTGAAGCACCGTCTATCTTTCTTACTTAATGGAGAAGTGGCATTTATTCATGCCTTCAGCTGTAACCAGTCAGCTGAACACATGAAACACATTTGCTGATTTCAGCTAAGCTTATTGATCCCAGCAGTTCCTGTAGGAGAAAAGAAATTGCATTGTTTTAACAATTCAGCTGCTTCACGTAACACTTTTCTGGAAATCTGCACGAACATCTTATGTACCTTATGGGACTGCATTGCAGAAAACCTTTCCCCAAGAGTAAACACTGCCTGGGTCTCAACATGCCTCATCATGCATGTAGAAAACAGGGACTTGTTATAATTTGTTAATTATAATTTGTTATATAATAAGCAATTTTTAACAATAGGTTGTCACTCCAGAAATCAAATGTTTAGATGCTGATTGTCTTAGAAATTCATAGGTGTCAAAAGATGTAGATTACAAAGTCAAAGATGTTCCGGAGACAACCATGTTGGTGCCTTTTGGTGGATACTGCTTATCATTCCTATCATTTTGAATATACAGTATGTGATGTGACATGTATCTATTCACCATGTATGTGGGTGCTGAGTGCCTGTCAGGAAAACACAATCCAGGCCAGAAACATGATTTGAAAACAGGATGGGTGTCCAAAATCCTCACATCCCACAGGCCCAGAGGAAGGTCACTTTGTATTGATTATATCAGGCTGGCTTAGAAGATGACTTGTCTGACTTTTGAAAAATTTCTTGGGAGGCTGCACCTTTCTGCCACAGCACAGGAAAATAGGCATACACATGCGGGAATCTATTTCATGTGCTGGGAGCATGTGCAGTGGTACAACTCAAAAACAACTCCAATATATCTCTATGTCTTTCCATTACCTTACCTTAACAATCATATGGAAGACAGATCTCCAAGTCTACATTGCCAACCATTCCATATTTAGTAGGATCCTGTGCAGATGTGCAAAGGTGGAGCAGCAGGTCTATGCATACTCTATGCATGGAACTTAATTTTGAATATTCATTCCTAGAATTGGACAGTAACAGTGTGCTCATGGAGTACAATTTGATTTAAAAGCATTGCATAGGACTGAACACTGAATATGTCTATGAAGCAATCTGTGTGTTCATACACCTGTGTCCATATACCTCTGTATCAGGATGATACCGGCCAAAAGAAATAAGTCTGTATAAGTTTGCTGTTTGTAAAAGACCAGAATAGGTCAAAAGCTGATCGAGTGAATGTCCATTCTGCTGAAGTTGATAAAAGTTGATCACAAGTCTAACCACAATGCAAATGTAAGCAACGTCACCCAGTTGGGCAAGAAACAAAACTTATGACTTTTGCTGAAAATAGGAATTTAACTGAGCAATCTCAGGAGTCAAAAGCTACAGCCCACATCTAGTTGAATATGTATACTTTGAATAATATATTCCATGTATATCCAATCATATGATGCCAGAAATGAATATTAATGCTTCTGCTTTCTGAGATATAAATTTTTAAGTCAGTTTTTGTTTGATTGCCTTTTCCTGATTTGGACTTGCATGTTATGGGAACTGACCCAACTGCACAGTTGAAATAAATGCTACATGCTTCTAACTACTACAAGTCTGAGCCGAGTTTTGCTTAAGTTTACCTGGACACACACTGCAACATCTATTTATTAACTTGAGAAGATCATTTATTTGCATTTATTTGCATAGTCAAAAGGCAGCACACTCAATTAAGCTCAGTTTTGGCCCCATTTCAATCAGTAGAAATGATTTCAGTGTTGTCATATTATGTTCTGGATAGCAAGAACTTCCATTTTGTGCAAGAGTTTAATATATATGGTACAGTGAATTCATTGGACCTGCTCCTTTTTGTATTACTGTACTTCTGTTCTAGCAGCTACTGCTATATCAGAGATGAGATCTATATATCTATCTGTTATTGTATATATAATATTTGCTGCAGATGTGCAACATAGGCTACAATCCAGAGTAACTACGGGACCTTTTACACCAATGTAGTTACGGTGCCACCTAAGGGAAATCTATTGGAAATGAATAGAGCAATCCAGAGTAAGTGCCTCTTACTCTAACTCTGGATTGTAGGGATAAACTGCTTGGGCAATAGGGATTATAATAAGGCAATATACATTAGATTGCAAAGATACTCGACAAAAAACATTTCGTCATCATTCATCCCGTATATTTTTTCATTTTTTTGACCAATAAATTTTGGACCCATAACAAGATGGTCATTAGTCATCTGTGGCAATTATGGATGTGAATGCCAAGTGGGATCATTATTCCTATTAGGAAATGCCCAAGCAATTGATGCACATTGCTCTCAATATTGCAACCATTTGTGTCAACATGCTGACTATTGGCCTGTGCAATTAATTATCTTTTTATGGGATATGTTTTCTTCATAATTAAATTCAGCAAAGTCTAAGGGGAATGAAATTTGCATTATTCTTTATTACAGGGTTCAAAAGCAAAATTAGAATGCAGGGGCACAAAAAAAAAATACAGCACACAATTACACCATAAAGCACACATAGTAAGAGTCTTTCCTCTTTAAAAATGCACTGATAATCTATTCATCTTCTTGCAGTGCAATTCTAAGCATATCTACTCAGAAGTAAGTCCCATTGTGTTCAATAGGACTTACTCCCAGGAAAGTGTGGTTAGGATCGCAGTCTTGGTTGGAAACGTCTGGGCTTTGTCAGGGATTATACTGGGAAAAAGCAGGCTGACCAGAGGGACCTGGTGCTTAGCACTTACACACATCATCCTGTTCCCTACAGTCCCTTTTTATTTGGTTAGAACCTGAATACATATTTTCTATCCTCTACCACCATCCCAGGTTACAGAAATCAAACAGAAGTTTCTTATTAAAAATTTCAAACCACAGTGTATCTATGAGACCGATCAAATGTGACAAGGCGTTGAATTACAGGAAATAGTGAACGAGTGAACATAGTGAAAAGAAACTGGGCAGAAACTAGTTACACAAAAATAATTTATTAAAAATCTAGAAGTGGAAGGTGAACAAACAAGATGGGAAAGGGGAGGGCAAACAGGTAAACAGAAATTTCCTAAATTTAATTGGATGACACAAAGGCAGTGGTTGGCAGTGGCCGGTTCAGGCCGGGTGACCCAAACTGGATGTTCCTATAGCCTCCCCCACTACCGATCCGGTAGCTAGGTGAGACCTGAAAACTGGATGCACCGGTTCGGCACCCGGTGGACACGCACTGCGCCTGCTGCATGTTTGCTGCATGTTTAAAGATGCGCATGTTTACAGGTTGGCACATACAGGTTGCTGCATGTTTAAAGGTGCTGAGGTTGGCGCACGCGCAGTGCGTTGAGGTTGGGGCCCACCCATCGCCCCGCCCACCCACACCAGCAGTGCCCTGGAGTGGGTGGCGTGCCCTCCCCACCCCACCCCACCCTGCCCCCTGACCCCAGCCCTGCTGTTGGGCTGTTCCCCAATTATTGGGAACTGTTTCCAATAATTGTTCCCAATAATTGGGAACTGTTCCCCAATTAATCCCTAGATGTGACTAACAAAGGGTCTTCCATCTGATCCAATACTGCAAAGAAAGAATTGGTTCCTCATGGCAACTATCTTCATTTCAACCGGGATGTCTGTCTGATGAAAAACATTGCTTTGAAGGAACAGCAAATCATCGGAACCCAATGGAAAGGTCCATAATTAAAAACAGAGTTCAATATGCTATAGTTTGTAAGATTATGTAGCATGGTTAAAACCATCCTTTCTGACAGGATTTCCTTAGCAATATATAGGTAGCAGTTGAATGCACACAGTTGCCTTTGGGCCTTTTCCACTAGTAGAGCTCCACAGCTGTAGTTAACTAACAATTACAAATAACTTTTCTCTCTCATAGGATGGTTCAGCTGCAGTGCCAGAATTGATTGCACAGTCATTCATTAATCCCGCAGGCACCTTAATCTTTTCAGGATCTCCTCTAACATTCGACAAAAGGTCTGTTTACTCATTTAAATATCTTTAATTAGTGTGCAGTGTTAAAGAACTGTTGCTGTAGATTGTATTACCATAGCTGGCCAGGAATGGCAGTTTGAATACATTTCCTTTAGTGCTTATAAGTCTGCACATCTCCCGGGGGACTTTCACAAAAATACCTGTCACAAATGAAGCTGAAGATGGTAATACATATATAACAGAGCTGAAGAAATGAAGCTATAGATGGTGATATATAACAGAGATGACTCACTGGTTTCCATAACTAGATTTATTCAACTGGATCACTCCACCACCACTTTTTGCTATCACAGGTTGTACTGATTTTGTGAGTCTGGAGGACTGAGTTTGTTCTAATTATACCAACATTTGATTGTAATCTTGACGATGACTAATTAACTGGGCACGAGGCACTTATTCAAGTGGGTATTTCTCTTTTATTTAGCAGGGGAAGAATAACTAGCCCTACACACCACAGCAAAGTCTGTATAACAATACTGTAGATAGATATTGCATAATTGTAATATTAATATCAGTGTAGATATATCTGATACTTTCTCCAGTGTTGAACCAAAGCAACTTCTGACAGCTGTTAGAACTTATTAATTAGTTTTTAACATTGACTGATGGTGATTTTTCATTTGGTGTTTTTAAATTGCTGACTGTATTTTATACTGTCTTAGAGCACAATCCTAACTGTGTCTACTCAGAAGTAAGCCCCATTGTATTCAATGGGACTTACTCACAGGAAATTGTCTTTAGGATTGCAACCTTAATCTTATTTTGTTGTTTCAATTTATATTACTATGGCTGCAGTCCTAACCATCTCTACTCAGAAGTAAGCCCCTTTGTGCTCAATGTGTCTTACTTCCAGGAAAGTGTGTTTAGGATTGCCGCCTATGTGTTTTATTGATTGTTAGCCATCTTGGGTGTCCTTTGGGGAGAAAGGCAGAATATATTTCTAATAAGTAAAATAAATATGACACAACCACTGAATAATAATGCTTTTCCGAATGTGAAGGAAGCATTTCAGCAACACATCTGAGCATGGCATTGTCCCAGTTTATTTGTCATGTTTGTGACCCACCCATATGCTAAGGATTAAAATACAAAAAGGACTAAGGGCAAAATCCAGAGTTACCAAGGGCAGTCCAGTGTAAGAACAATTTGCTTGCTCCAGTGTAAGAAAAATTTATTCTGGATTGCAATATGAATTTCCCATAGGTTTTCACTAGGTGGTGCAGTAACTACAGGTGCACGTAAAGTCTCTTATGTGCTCCCGTCGTTACTCTGGATTTGGGGGTATGACACAAAATCTAATTTTATCCTTGCAATGATTTTGTGAGGTAACAGGCCTCCATCAGTCTTGAAAGACTATGGCATCATGCTCTGCGTTGCACACGCTGTGTTAGGAATGTGAGTCCCTGCAGGATTAGCAGGGCTAACCAGAGTAGTTGTGCAGAGGATGAGAGGGCAGCAGCACAAAGTAAACACACAGCTGTTTATAGTTCAAGATAACTATATTGTTCAAAAGACAGGCAGAAGATAAGTCAAGTAACACAGTCCAAGGTCAAAGCAGTAGATCAGTCATATACATACATCCAGTTGCAGGGTTATTCCAATCTCAGTAATCCAGTTAAACAGTCCACAAGTCAGTCCACAGATACAGTCCAGTCTTTCAGAATATCAAACAGTAATAATACTCCTCCTCAGTAACCCACACTTTGCAATAATCTCATACACACTTAAATATAGTGAAACACCAAAAAGTTAGAGATATTGCAGTCATGTGACCAGTGACTCAGCACTTCCAATTCTGCTGAATCATGCTGTAAGAGCAGTTACAGATTGCATCAGCTAGATTGCATCAGCCTTCTGCAGTATTGCATCAGCCTGGAATCAACTTGCCTGACCAAACATGTCTCATTATTAGATTCAAACCCTAACATTCTCCTCCTTTGGACAGGTAAGTTGTTCCTTTACAGTTTAAGATAATATGCATCGTTTTATACAGTTTTCATATACATATTCCATACAGTTCACAATGCTCATTGTGCTTAGCAATGTTTTGTGCCTTTGTAAAATGGTCAGCAATATTATTTTGTGTAGCACAGTATTCTAAACATATTAACCCATTTTTCACACTTTCTCTCACATTGTGGTATCTTATATCAGTGTATCTTGATCTAGATTTCACACTTTAACAAATATCAGGTCTTGTCCAGTTTCCAATGTAAGTTAAACTTCCTATTAAAGACCTGTATATATCTGGATCAAACAGTGGACTTGGAGAGTCATCATTGTTGTATTCCAGTCCCATAGGGGTTTTTGCTGGATTACATTGTTCCATGTTATACTTTTGTAGAAGTTGCATTATTTTCTGAGTTTGAGATAGTTTGTATCCCTGTTTTGTTTCAGATATATCAACTCCTAAGTACCTTTTGATTCTACCAAGATTTCTCAGTGAAAATTTCTTTTCTAGCTTCTGAATTATTTCATTAGCTTCAGAGTCAGTTTTGGTTATTATGGCCAAATCATCAGTGAACAAAAGAATGATCTGTTTGTTTTGTTCAGTATCCTTTGTAAATAGACATGGCTCTGCTAGGCCAGCTTTAAAACCTAGCTGTAATAAAGCATCAGTAATACAAGTATTCCATTCATAACCAGATTGTTTTAAACCATACAGAGATTTTTTCAGTAACCAGCAATCTTTTCCAGTATTTGCAGTTACACCTGGGGGTTTTTGCATATGAATTACATGCCTTAAAGGAGCATTCAAGTAAGCAGTTTCTATATCACAATGAGTTACAATATATTTATGTTTTGCAGCCCATAGAAGTGCAACCCTTAGCGATTCAGAGCATAAACATGGTGAAAACGTTTCATCATAACAAGCAGAGGTTTGTGAAAACCCTTGAGCAACAAGTCTAGCCTTGCATTTAGTTACACCATTTACTCCTTTTTTCAGTTTAAACACCCATCTGCAGCCAATAGCATGCTCAGCAGAAGGCAGTCCAGCATCCTCATAGACTTGTAGTTTCTTTAAAGAATCAAGCTCATTGTTAACAGCTGTTTCCCAAGCATTTTTGTCTTCTGGTGACATGGATTGCAGATCATTATAAGATCTTGGCTCTACTGATACTTGACAAATTGCACCAGGACTATAGCGATCTGGAGCTTTTCGTTCTCTGGTGGAGCGTCTCAGTGGTATAGGCTCCTGTTGTACAGAGTCTATTGGACTTAGCCCCTCTTTTGTCTCTTGCTCCTCCTCTCCCAAGACCCGAGAGTGAGGTGAAGCAGAACTTTCAGTTTTGGTTTTTGTAGCAAATTGGCTAGGCAATGAGATAGGAGATTCAGAATTTCTTTTTCCAGAAATGTCAAAGTCTAAGGAATAATGAGGCACAAATTCATGTTGTAGCCTTTCCCATCCACTTTGCTCTAGGAATTTTGCACTAGCACTTTTCCAAATTTGAGTTGAACCAGGAGTACCAAATCGATAGGATTTATGGTTTGATTCATAACCCAAGAAATAAAGTTTTCTGGCTCTATGACCCCCTTTTCTCCTATTTTGGGCTGGAATATGAACCCAAGCAGGACAACCAAAAGTATGCAAATAATCTAAGTTTGGTTGTTTACAATGCCAGTGTGTAAAAGGTATTTTCATTGTGGAAGAGTGTGCAAGAACATTCAGTAAATGGTTAGCGCGCATAAAACTTTCACCCCAAAAATTATTAGGGAGACCACTGTCATTCAGCATTGTTCTTGCCATTGCTTGCAGAGTCTGACCCCTTCTCTCAACAAATGAGTTGTGTTGAGGCCGATATGGGGCAGAACGTTTGTGGGAGATGCCTGCCTTTGCCAAAATATTCTGCAATTTTTGATTGCAAAATTCTAGATCATTGTCAGTAATTAGGCATTTTACCTTTTTATTGGTTTTTCGCTCTGCAAATTTAATCCAGTTGGCAATCTGCTGAAAAGTTTCATCTTTTGATTTTAGCAGATAACAGAAACCATATCTGGAATAATGGTCCTCTATTTCCAGGACATATTTAGCTCCTCCCAAACTGGGTTTAAAAGGACCGAGTAAATCGGCGAACACAATTTGGAGCACGTCAGTAATTTTAAATTCACTGCCGCGTTTGGCTGGAGCAGCTTTTCTTTTCTCTCCCTTGCAAGCCTCACAGTCCAGATATTGGCTGCAAGGTTTCAGTTTTATTCCTTTTGACAATTCTACAGTCTTTTTTAAAGTTTTGAAATTAGCATGACCAAGGCACCTGTGCAGCAAATGAATACAGTTATCATGGGGCACCTTGTTGTCATATACAGACTGAGCAGTTACATGGTTCAGTACAAATAGCCCATTTAGCAGTATAGCAATAGCAGAATTACCATCCCTTCCTTGGATAAGGCATTGGTCCTCTTCAAAAGATACTTTGAATCCTTCTTTTACCAGAGCACCCACAGACAGGAGATTGTATTTTAGTGTAGGCACACAAATCATATTTAAGGATTTAGCTAAACAAGGGAGATATACAGTTCCTTCCCCAGTCATATTTACACATAGCCCATCAGTCAAAGATACTTTTTGAGTACTTACAGGCTCAAATGATGCAAAGATTTCCTTGCGCTTTGCAATGGAGTGAGAGGCACCACTGTCTACGACCCAGACATTGGAGCCCAGACCATCTGTGCCTGTTAGAGTCAGATGAGCCCCAGTATGGGTTTCAGCAGCACCAAACTTTTTTCCTTTCTTTGATTTGCAGTGGCGTGCAATATGCCCAGTGGCACCACATTTCAGGCATTTCTTAACAGTGTAGGCTCTTGCCGCTTGTCCTGTGCAGTCCTCTGTTCTCTGTCACGTCGAGTAGTGGAGGTCTGGCGGGAATCACGAAGCAGTGCAGTGTCTTTGCGCCGTCTGGCTTCGTCTAGCAGCCTGCTGGTAATACCTGCCATCGTTATCTCAGTGCGTGGCAATACCTCCATGTTGGCAATGAAGTTGTCATAGCTTTCGTCCAGCGATAAAAGTACAATGTACGCCTGCTGGAGTTCAGTAAATATCAGCTCCTGCTCCTGCAGCTCATAGAGGGTGTGCTTCATAAACTCAAGATGAGCAAGCATGTCCCCTCCGGGTGCGAGCCGTGCTCGAAATAGCTTGCGTGTCAGGTGTATTTGAGCACCTGCACTATCACGAACATAGATTGTTTTTAGAATGTCCCAGCACTCTTTTGCAGACTCAATCCCTCTGATGTGGACCAATTGGTGATCCTCCAGAGTTAAGCCAATGAAACACAATGCCTTTTCATTGTCATGGTGGTACTTAGATATTTCTTCAGCATCATCTTCCTCATCTAAGTCCTCCAATTTAGGTGAGTTGGACATGACTTGCCAAAGCCCCTCCTTTCTTAGGAGTAAGTGCACCTTTTGCGCCCAAGTGGCATAGTTCGTCCCATGTAGATGGGTAATAGGGAATCCACCCAGTGATAGCAGACTTGACTCCATTTTATGACCTGGACACTGGACTTTCTCGAGGAATCAAACATCTGGAAAATTGCCTTCAAATGTCAATATAGCCACCAGCAACTCCAGCAAAAGTTCACCTGTAGCACACTGCCAGCTCTGCCAGTCTCTGGGCCCATAACCAGTGTTAGGAATGTGAGTCCCTGCAGGATTAGCAGGGCTAAGCAGAGTAGTTGTGCAGAGGATGAAAGGGCAGCAGCACAAAGTAAACACACAGCTGTTTATAGTTCAAGATAACTATATTGTTCAAAAGACAGGCAGAAGATAAGTCAAGTAACACAGTCCAAGGTCAAAGCAGTGGATCAGTCATATACATACATCCAGTTGCAGGGTTATTCCAATCTCAGTAATCCAGTTAAACAGTCAGTCCACAAGTCCACAAGTCAGTCCACAAATACAGTCCAGTCTTTCGGAGTATCAAACAGTAACAATACTCCTCCTCAGTAACCCGCACTTTGCAATAATCTCATACACACTTAAATATAGTGAAACACCAATCAGTTAGAGATATTGCAGTCATGTGACCAGAGACTCAGCACTTCCAATTCTGCTGAATCATGCAGTTACAGATTGCATCAGCTAGACTGCATCAGCCTTCTGCAGTATTGCATCAGCCTTGAATCAACTTGCCTGACCAAACATGTCTCATTATTAGATTCAAACCCTAACATGCTGCATGCAAAGCATGAAAGCCTGGGTCAGATTGTTATGGAGGAGAGGCTGTTACCCAAGCAGCAAACCCCCAGTCTCCACACCACTGAATTAGTCCAATGGAAAGGCAGAGCTAATACAGTTGGGTCCAGCTGGCGTCGCAGAGCTGGGCTAAGGACAGGAGCTCACCCTGTCTTGTGGGCCATCCCAGGTCTCGAACCCTGGCCTGCTGGTAAACAGGCACAGTGCCTTAACCACTTGTGCCACCCGCAGCCCTCTTGGCTGTCATAAAGAACTCTATTAGAGTTAGACTTGTGTGAGGTTCAATTCTAAAGTGAATGATGGGGAAATGGTTTGTGGCCTCTCTTCCATTCTTTTGTGTGGAATGGAACTGTTGTTCAACTGTTGTCTTGCTTCTGCTTCATATTTCCCACGTGCATCCAATTCAGCAAAGTCCTATTGCTATAGAATGCTTTTGCCCCGTTACAATCTGCCTGCTTTTCATTTAGGCCTCGTCCATTCTGTTTAGCATACCTCAGTACCATGACTTTATTCTCTGGTGTTCATGGCATCTGGCTAATTAGATGGAGAATCTCATTCCTTCCCATTCTCTCCTTCATTTTATCTATTGAACACGTTTATCAAGACAACAGTGTCTAACAAAATTCCTGTTAATTTGGACTGGACCTTACAGAAAACTCTCATTTATCACTTGTGTATAACATGGTCGTTCAGCCAGCTTGTAAACCTGTTCTGGAGACTCATTTCTAAGCAGATTTGAATTAATTACAGAGGGAGAACATCGTGAAACTTTTGTCATTTTAAATGTAAACTTATCAGATCAGAAGCTAGATTTGTGATGGTGATTGCAAGTCTATCTCGGAAGCAGTAAGAAGAGGATGGGCTAGTTAATTAGCTTTAATTGTGGCTGATATTTCAGGAGAATAATCTTTCATATATGATGTGGCAATCTGAAATCTGGCATACATGATATGGCAGATGTACATGATACATCTCATCTATGAAATGAGATGCCAAGGTAAAGGATAAACACATTTTGTTGCACATTAAATAATAAATAGTCCATTTGTTGGGTTGTTTCCTAAAATAAAAGAGGTTTCTGACTGAATTCTGAAAAAATGGTGTACCCATACATAGAAAAACAACTATGACAATAATAAAGATATAATTTTGGACCCAATTTGTATACTTCAGTAGTATTAATTACAGACTGGGTAGAATTATTTTTAGAAAAGGTATTCCTGACAGAGAAAAGAATTTGGTGGGGCAATTATGATAATTGCAAATGTATTCTGCACAATGTTTTGGAGAGGCAATATACTATGGGATCCTTCCACCAGATATTTCCATATCCTGATGATGGGTGCTGAAGACTGGTTAGAACACAATGTGTAGCATACATATTTATGGTCTTGCCTTGTCTCAGACCCAAGCTAGATCAGGCTATGGACATCCATGATGGGATATCTCATCTCTCTGATTTGAAAAAAGCAGCCTCACAAGTGGATATCCACAATCTGGATTGTGACCATGGTGCAGGATATTTTATACAGGATGATTAGACTTAGCACCTCTTATTCTGGTTCTGATTACTCTCCTGAGTAGCAAGTAAAGGAACTACCTTCACCTCCCTCTCTGGAACCAGAGAAGTCAATGGATGCAGGAAAGGGCTCTCTCAAGGGAGAGGAAAGAGCCACCTTACATTCCCCAGAAGTAATCCCAATACTTCCCCTGTGTCCTTCACCTCTCTGCTGGAACAACATTCAAGCCAGCCCTTCTTGTTGTATTTGGGCTGGCCTTAGAGCTGTCCAAGTTCTAAGCCACCAAGCCACCACCTCCACCATGTTCTGAAATTCCGGTCTCTTTTATAGGCTGCTTGGTATATGTTTTTTTGTTGATTGGTGTGTTAAAATATTTTCTTTAAACAGAACAGCAATTTTAGGAAGGGGAATCAGTGTTGGGACTGTAGACAGGGGGTGGTTTTAACCCTCACTCTTACACTGTGTGGGTGCAATCCTAACCTAGGCTGGCACAACTCACTGGTCTTCCTGCTCCTGAGGTGGAGGCACATGGATGTGAACTGGCCTAATTGACCCCCAGGAGTGGCACAGAAGTGTCTTATGGCAGTTTGGTGACAGCTCCAGGTCAGCATGGGACTTATGCTGGACCTTAGGCTAGCCTAACTGAAGATTAGGGTTGCAGCCTTGGTCTGATAAAATCCCCTTCTGCCACCTGCCATTGTTTCTGGAGCAAAACTGATTATTCTGTCAATGGTAACTTTCTTCCTGAAAATACTGTATGTAAATACTACTGATTGATTGATTGATTGATTGATTGACTGATTGAAGCAATGTGTATGGGGAGGAAAGAGATATCTTTATCAGGATTTTGGCATGAAGTGAAGAGCTTTAAGAACTCTGCCCCTTATGGCAGTCTTGATCCTAATAGGGCTCCTTATAACTATTGTCTACAAAGACAAACTTCATATGCCAAACAAATTCACATAATGTATACTCTGGCTGCAACATGAACGAACAGAAATAGACTGCACTCCCAACCTCACTTACTTGGGAGTATGCCCCTTTGGCTATAATGAGGCTGACATCTGAGTAGACAAGGAATAGAAGTGTATTCTTAGTTTTAGAAATGCCTTTAATAAATTATTTGAAAGGAAAAAACCTATAGTTACAAGAACAACCAGTCTCAGAACATATATTGAGAAACAGATGAACAATACCTTAAACTGAGATGCTTCAATAGTACAGGAGGAAAAAAAATCAGGGTTTATGTCATTAAAATGATGAGGTATGCTTGTATTGGGAAGTCCTAGTACATCAGCTTCTTATCATTATTGTTCTAGACTAAAATGAAGTTTCCCTTGGTTACAAGCATGCTAAAAGGCAACAGTCGAGACATAAATAGTAATCCCCACGAATGTGTTTCTCTGATCCATCTGTTTATTCATCCTCAGTGACTGCAGTCAGGAGCCTAGTCAGCTCTTCCTAGAAAAAAGGAAACAATTCCCACAACGAGCAGGATATTATGTGTCATTCATTACTGGAAAGAGCAGATAATAGAAAAGTGCAGTATGTGTGCAGCTACTGTTTAAAAATGCACAACTATTCCTCTTTATGTCTTATTATTTTGGGAGTTTAACTTATGACCTGGAACTTAGGCCTTTTGTTCTCCTTTACCTGGACTAATAGCATAGGCATGGTTACCTTTATGAGTTAATATGCATGGGTAGGTCAATTTCCCATTCCATAGGGCTCAATACATTTTGTTTGTGTTGGGAACATCCTCAAAAGTTTATTGGGACTTCCAATCATCAGATCAGATCCAATCTAGTGGTTTTGTGTTTTCATCAGACAATACTTTGAAGTAGATTACCAAAGAACATTTGCCTACTTGTACGTAATGCAACCCATCAAAGATTGGGTTTCAACCCATAGTTTGAAAGCTGACAATCTAGACTAGGTTAACCAGTTATCCAGAGCTGCTCAGTGTGCCCACGGCAGGTCATCTCCTTGCAATGACCCCAGACTGATTTATTTTTTAATGCCATGACTATTTCCCATGCCTGTTATGATCAATGAAATTAAGTGTAGCATCCAATTCCATTATTAAGTCTGGAGTTAGAAATGTTAACATAGGTCAGCCTGATTCATAGGTAGCCTGAGATGGTTGTCCACAGATAACAACAGGACAGTATATGACAAAAGGCAATATATGATTAAAGGTTACACTTGCCCACAAGGTAGTTTGTTGAAAAAATGTTAGTAGAGATGAAGACAGAAAGATGGGAGAATACCAAGGCAAGCAAGTGCTTTATAAACAGCAAAGTGGAATTTATTTATTTATTGTACTGCTGCACCTATTGTATGGGTGGGGACAGAGATATGGGGGAGGTTTCATCCAATCCAGAGTGTGCTGCTGCCCGAGGCCCTGCGGGGTCTGGTCATTGCTGGCACCTCCCTCCTCCTCCCTCCAACACTTTCTGCAGACCATCAGCCCTGGGCACTGGGGAGAATCAGGGAGCAAAAGGGACACAAGGACCACAGGGTCCTAGAGCTCAGTGTCCCTTGTGAACCCCTGGCTTTGTCTCTCCAATCACCTCTGAAATCTTACCTATTTGAACTGGCCCTGTAGATGTAGGCCTGATATGAAATCATGGACATTTTGTAATGTAGCCTTTGAAATTTCGCTAGAATACTGGAGTTGCCACAGTTTCCCTGACAAAGTGAGACATGCTACGTATACTGGCGGATGCACTGGCCAGAAATACTGTAGCCTGGATATTGTGCTTTGATCACACTCTATTGGCAGAAAGAAAGAATAAGGACTGAATTCACATTCATATAAACTGCCAACAAGTAAGAAAAGATATTGGTAAACAACAGGTCCATTTCAGCAACAGATGACTTTTTATAGCAACAGTTGTACACACATGCAATTGGACAATGCGTTTGTGCATTGAATGTTCTCCTTGCCGACATCCGCCTTTTCTGGTGAAGCCAAATGAGCTCTGTCTTTACAAAACTCACTATTCATTTCAGAAGGTCTTACACAAAATATCCACAATAGTGTAAATGGGGACTGCACAGCAGGTGTGCTTAATTGTCTGTATTCACATGGCAAAATTGTAACCAAACCATTTGCAGGGTGTGCGTGCGTGCATGTAAGCACGCACTGAGAGGTTCCTTTCAGAAAAGCATAGGGAAAGTACATAACCAATCATGAGAATTTCCTAACACAATACATTTACAGCTCATTAGTACTTTTGTGATGACTGCTTGCTCATGTTAATGCAGTCCAAACTCTCTGAAGAGGCCTGTTTTGTCAGGTTAGGAGGAGTCAAGGAGCCCATAGCAACTAGGGGGACTGTGGGAAAACAATAATAGTTTGTTTAATAGTCATACACTGCATAATAGTCATACACTGCAAATGAAAACAACAGCTCTGGCTTCAAAGAACAGACAAAAGGGTCTTCCTTATATCTATTTGACCAGATAGACCTATAGTCAAATTGTATGATTTGCTGTCAATCTATTAAGTATTTTACCACCAGGGTTGTGAATGTGACATGATTGTGAGAGAAAATTGTTACATGAAAAATTCAGCAGATTTTGCAAATTTAATTTTCATTTTTCAAATGAAAAATTTTCATTTTTCAATCATAAAAATAAACCTTAAAAGTTTAGTTGTGTATTTATTTCTGAGTTTTCTAGCCATTGAATAAATCGATTTTTAAAGCCTGAGGTTTTGCCACTTCCTTTTGGTGGCATTGATAAAGGGAAAAAAGACTGCAAATGTGTACACAGGAAAACAGAGAGTTTCTGTTTGTATCTGAAGGCAGTTAAGTTCTTTTTGCCTTTGACAAAGTCACCAAAAGGAATTGACAAAACACCAGGCTTTAAAAATCAATTTATTCAATGGCTAGAAAACCCAGAAATATATACACAACAGTGGATTATAGCTGATCAGAAAAATCTTCAATCTTAAAAAGACTCATGGTGTGTAATCCCTTCTGAAATCTCAGATTCCAGAAGAATTGAAGTCACAGGTTGACTGCCCTATTTTGTTCCTGGCTTCTTTTTGTGACTAGTGAAATCGGATAAATAATGCAAAAAGGTTTTTAAAAATTCAGAATCAGGTATGCAAAAAAAGTTATGTAGATTTGTTAAATGTGCATAATTTATTACAGGTTGCTGCTTTCCTTGTCACAGAGTTTGGTGTGCACAATTTTAGTTTATTTTGTCTGTGTTTTTATTGCAAATTGCTCTACCCCATTAATAAAGTAAAATGAATCACTTGAATGGAAAGAGGTTGTCTCCAAAGAGCTTGTCAGACATAAAGGCCAGACCTTCAGAAGGTCAGAACACAGGCTTTTCAGTTTGGGGCTTGCCATCTATAATTCTTACATAAGCCTCAGCCTCTTTCCCAAGAGTTGTAATTTAATAATCATTACCAGCTGTAAAATTTAACTGACTCCCATGATCCTTTTACAGTTGTCTCTGTCTTCTTTGAATTGTCCTAAAGTTCTTCAACTTTTTATCTTGTCTTGATTTTGTATATTTTATGAGCACTTTAAAAGCTCATTTTGAATAGACTTGTCAATAAAGTGAAATACTCGCTCGTAAATAAAGATGCATGCACACACCTAGCAAGGAAAAAGTAAAAGAACATCAGTTAATAATGAAATCATCTGAACAATTCAATGAAAGACAGCTTAGCAGGAGGTGAAAAAATATAACTAGTCACCAAAACAAAAATGTCACAGTGGTGAAAAAACCAGCAGAGATGGAGTTACAGAGCACATTTGACCTGGAATATATATGTAAGCTTCCAGTGTGGAGAAATGGAAAGAGCCCAGATTGGTGTGCATGTACTGTACGTGGTGCTTTGCAAATCCAAGAGCATTGCAAATCCAAAAATCCATGAGATTTCAACAATGTGCTCATGTTCCATGTTGGTGGACATCCCTGGTCAGCAGGTCAGCGAACAATTTCTTCTTAATAGCAGTGAACAACCCATATGATTGTGGGTGATTTATAAAACCTTTGCCCTCCAGAGGTTAAACCCAATCTATGTCAACAAGCATCAGAGTTCTTAAGGTCGCATGTCTGTTCATTGACCTTTGCTGCTTCAGTCCATTTCCTGATGAACAAAAGCTCACTTCATAAAAAGCCATCAAAGGCTATTTGCACTCTTGTTGACCAAAGTCAAAGAGTGAATGGAAAGGAAAAGTCAATGACTTTGCAACTTGAATTATAATTTGGAAGTTAGCATTATAGTAATTGGCATATGCTAATAGGGCAAATCAGGTCAGCTTGCCATTGTTTTTTTTAATGTTGTTCTATACTTTCAGCTATCTGCAATCTAAATACTGTACAACACTTCACTGTGAAGAGCAAGGACTCTTTAATAATAAGCATAATTTCTAGAACAAGTGAAATTTCAGGCTAGTAAACACTGTCATAGGTAGCAATGTTCCTATACAAACTCAATCTGCATTTTGTGGACATTAGACATTCAATAATACAAACTGAAAGAGCAACCTGGTTTTTGACTGATTTATTCAGTGCTGAGGCATTCACCTACTTGGAGTTCTCATGGCTTCTCACAGAGTTTATCAATAACCACTATTAATCATGAATGATTTACCTGGTACATCAAGTCTGTTTTATAGACTGAAAGGAAGTGGACGTCCATGGTACAGAACAACAAAAGCAGTCACCACAACAAGACTTGCCCTGTAATGTTCTTGCACACTAAGCTCTTTGGCTATCTCATGAATTAAAAGGCCATTGATAGGCCAAATTTGCAAGAATCCCTATTTAGGATGAAATCATAAACACCATTACTTGAAGGTTTCCTTGACTGCAATGAGACTTTCTTCTATTTATCATGTACCTACGTTTATTCTCTCATAAGGTAGAATCTCCCTTTGCTTTAAAAACAGGTAAGAAGAAGGAGCCTAATTTACCCTTTATTCTAAGCTTTGTAGGGATTTTATTTTTGGTCATCCTGTCATTTGCCTCCATTTTGCTTCTACCATGTGGAATGGCTCCAAAGGGGAGGAGAAAGGGTCCTCTTGCATGCTGTAGTAAGGTTCCCTGCAAAACTTAGGGTGCAATCCTAACCTAGGCCAGCAGAACTCTTTGGTCTTCCCATTCCCATTGTAATGTAGGGAGGCAGATGCATGTCTGTGCATTGACCTAACACCCTCAGTCTGTCCAAGGAGTGATGCAGAAGTATCTTATAGCACTTTTGTGATACTCCCATGCCAGCATGGGACTTATGCTGGGGATTGTGCTGGTCTAACTGGGGATTAGGAGTGCGGCCTTAGTCTTTTGCTCCCCTTCCATTTACACCACTTCCTACACCACCACTTAAGTTTGACTTAAGAAAATCCACTTTTGTTCCATAGGCTTTTGTGTTTTCATTTTCTGGTTAATTGTCCATAACGTTTGGTAGAATATAGATATTCCAGTGCAGTTTGTTGCATTGCATTCTGCATAAAATTACCTTTCCACTGATATATAACATGATGGTATTGTCATTCATATATACCCCATTTTTCACAATTTTAGTCACTAGTGTCAAGCTTATCTTGTAGCCCCCCTAAAGCTTGTAGCCCGGTGCCACTGCACCCCCTGCATCCCCTCTGGCTACACCACTGATGCAAGGTATTCAATGTTGTGAAGTGCTTCAGAATTTTCATTTCTTCCTACCTAAGAGACTGTCCTTGACAGCACAGAGTTTAAAT
Organism: Cryptoblepharus egeriae; assembly: GCA_030015325.1. Taxonomy (NCBI): domain Eukaryota; kingdom Metazoa; phylum Chordata; class Lepidosauria; order Squamata; family Scincidae; genus Cryptoblepharus; species Cryptoblepharus egeriae. The sequence continues at coordinate 169,803,220 of JAREYC010000002.1, forward strand.
CTGAAAAATCTCTTTCCTTTACCCAAAGAAACCTGTAATTACTGAAACTGGTATGGATGCCTTGGAGAGGAGGAATTTGTGCATGCCAGTAGGATGCCTGACAATAAAGCTTATTCTTGCTTCTTTCTCCAAAGATGGTAGCAGACAAGACAGCTTATGTTCTTGTGAGTACAAGTGAATTTTATGTTGTGGGACTCCATCGATACCCTAAGGAAGGTCAGGGCTTTCCTGGAAGCGAGAGGATCTTTGCAGCCTATCATTTACCCTGCCATATATAATTATTTCAGTATTTGAAATGATAACCTTTGTATTGTTCTCTTTGGCTAGCAGCTGTCTTTGCTGTAAAATATACCCAGAACTGTACTGTACGTATATTTGAAATAGTATGGTTGGTTCAAGAGGAATTCTTTTTTAAAAAGTATTGATACAGCTTCACATATAGAAAGGACTTTTCACTTTCACATAAGCCTAGCCCAAGTCAAGAAAGGTATTTTGGAGGGGGATAAGAAGCTACTGTTATTTACGCAGTAACTTTCTGTCTAGTTTCACCTTGCCCATGTCTTTTTAGGTGAGCCTGTCATTTTAACCATGGGTGCAATCCAGAGTAACCACGGGGAGCCTTGCTCCTGTGTAAGAACAATTTGCTCTGGATTCCAGTATGAATTTCCCATAGGTTTGCACTAGGTGGTGCAGTAACTACGGGTTCATGTAATGCCTCTTATGTGCTCCCGTAGTTACTCTGGATTGTAGGGTATATGTGAAAATTATGGTTGATCACTATCAGAAAGGATTGTTTTCCAACAGTGTTGCAAATTAGTTGTTTGCTCCCCCCCTGGATGAATGAGATATCAAAATCTTCAGCCTGTGCTATGTAGAGTATCTCAGAAGCATGAGATGGTATCTCACATCTGATTCAATGATTGCCATCTGCTCAAGAGGCAGAAATGTACACTAAAACAGTAATTCTAATAATGTCTACTCAGAAGTTAGTCCACTGCATTTAATAGTACAGTACTGATAGCCATGAAAGTGTGGTTAGGACTGCAGCTTTAGTATATCAGGTTTCTCTGAAAAGGGAACACAGTTAAATAGTACAGTCCATCTTTTGCTCACAGAAGGTGTCAGATTCAATCCCTGTCATCTCCTATTTAAATAGACAGGTAAGAAAGACCTTTGCTTGAGAGCCACTGCCAACTAGAGTAAGCAGCACTGGTCTAGGAGCCAAGAGTCAAAGGGTCAGACTACTTTCTGTGTTTGTTTTTGGTAGATAAATAACAGCCATGGTTGAAATCTGGTCCATGATGCTTGGAAGGGAATATTTTGTTCTTTTGTGCTGTGCTACAGTGCCAGTGCAAACTGTGTTCCCCAGTATACAGAGACCTAGGAGGAACGCTTTTACTATCACTCAAAACCTTGCCTTCCTTGGGCTAATAGCAGCTTTCAGGATGTAATTTTTGCAAGGATAAATTTGTGGCCAGACAGTGTGAAAGAGCTGCTCCCCTGACATGTCCACAGAAAGCATATACATATTACTGCTTAGCATATTTGGTATTTTCAATGTCCAAAGCATTCCACATTTTCTGAGAAGACCTTTCAATAACTCTGTGGAGTATGATCTTCCTCCGGTTCCAGATTGAGAGATGGGACTGAAGCTGACAGATAGTGATTTGCCTAAGGCTTCTTAGTGAGTGCATGAGAAGTGACATGAGCTGGGAACATTTTACTTCTCAGCTCAATTGCTTATTCCCTTCTCTGTACTATCCATCAAAGAGGAAGAGTGATGTTACCAAAGGTCAATGTGAATGGTACAAAATGAAATCATTAATATACAAGATTGGAAGCTCCTGCAAAGCAGTCTAATGTCCTTGTCATATGCAAACCAATTGCCATTCACAGAGGCTACTTTGCAGGAGTCACAATACAGTCTCCATTGGCAAGAATAGTCAGTCTGCTGGTGTGGCCTTCCATTTGCTGGTGGATGGATGAAGACCTGAGGAATAGGTAAGACCTTGCAGAGGGTGGAACAGGTGAAACGGGGGAAGGGGTGGGTGAAAAGGATTGTGGATGGCGGTGAGGAGGAGATAGCACTATGCTCCATCTTGTTTAGCAATATATATATAGAACTGCATTTCCATCCCATGTGCTTTTTTATTACATCTGAAACACAGCTTCAGTGATGCTTCGTCGAGAAGCAAACCATGGTTGTGTGGAGTCTCATTTAGCTGAAAAAAAAATTTGAAAATGTGGTGGCAACATTTTCAGAGCAGAGTGAAAAGAAGGCTTTAATTGAGGCCTTCAGGCTGAGCTGTATGACTCCAATAGATGCATTTCAAGTTAGAAAGCAGTTTGACAGCCTCGCTCCTGACAGCTTCAAGTACTTTGGGGGATAGCTGTGTTTCAGAAACCGGGTGACCTCATTTTATTGCTGGCCTCCTCTCATGAATAGGGATGGCAGGGTGGCCAATGAGTGTTAAACTGAGGTTGAATCTCCTAAAGGGACACCAGAGGCAAGGGTAGAAAGAGCATCTCCATAAGGTATATATATGGCTAATAGTGGCCATTCCCTTTTAGTTATTTTCTCCTCCTTTTCAGGCTGATTTTTATATTCACTTCATTTCAAGCACAAACTGAACGGTTTCAATGAATTTGTTCATCTTACTGGACATTGTAATATTTCTCACACAAATTGTACTCTCCCCCCACAATGAAATCATACAACATCTTAGTAGAAAACAAACTGAACTGGTTCCAGAGAGGTCGCCAAATTGTGCTGGCTGAAAACACCTAAGAGTCTTGTGACCTTTTAAAGAATTTAGAGCACAAGCCTAACCATGTCTACTCAAAAGTAAACTCCTTTGTGTTCAATGGGTCTTTCTCCCAGGAAAGTGTCTTTAGGATTGCAGCATTAACACATTTCTGTTAGCATAAGTTCTCCAGGGCTGAAACCCTAATTTTATATTGAGCCCTGGCACCTCTTCTTTTTTAGGGTGATTCAAGTCAGACAGAATGTTTTTGGAGTTAAACTATGAATGTGTACTTTGGAGACTTTCAATCATCTGGCTTAAAAATGTCATCTGGAAAACAGCAATCCTGATTAGAACCATAGTGCACAAAAAGGGAGAGGTTCAGGCATTTTGTCTCCCTCACCCCCAATATCCTGTTAGAGCAGCAGTTTGCACCTGAAGCAAAATTGCCACCATAGTTCAATAGGGCAATTTTGGAGGGAAAGCCAGGGTGACCAGATTATTCCTGAACCCCAGGGCCAAAATTCCTGAACCCCAGGACCAAAATTCCTCATCCCAGGCCAAAATTCCTACCTGCTTAAAAAAATTGCCAAAAAGTGTATTTTTTTGGTTTTGATTTTTGATTTTTTTGACCATAACATTTGATAGGAAGGAGATATCTCCAAACTGATTTTTGCATTGGATTCTGCTCTTCAATACGAATCCAACGACATATGGCATGATGGGGTACTGTGCACTATCGCAAAGTTTCAAAACAAAGCCAAAATGTAGGACAATGAAGCCAAAATGTAGGACACCCAGACAGGAGGCTAAAAATCCGGACAAATCCAGGTTTTTCTGGTCATATGGTAACCCTGGGGAAAGCAGCATGTGGGAAGAGAATGAGCATCCTCCTCTCTTTGCAGATCTGTTCTGACTGGGACTGCAGCCTTATATGGTTGTTTTAAAGGAAAAAAGGATACACTTCAAGAGGATACTTTACATGCTCTTGTAATACGGGCCTGAGGAATGCCAGCCTTTTCATGAGGCCAACTGAAGTAGGTGTCTCAAGCAACAGATGGACAAGAGCTCTTCTTGCTTTTTCATTTATGCTCTTCCTCATATTCCTTCTACACCCTGGATTGGCAAACAGAGACGAAGAGGAGCAGAAGTATGGAGGAGAGAAGAGCAGTGGGCAAGAGTGTCACAGGAACAGAAGCTGGCAAATCACCAAAATTTGGGGGCAGCATTAAATTTGTCCTTAGGTACCAGGAGGTCCTGGTCCTGACGGTTAGTGTAGGCAACTGCATGTAGGACAACTGACACCCGAAATTGCAAGGTGCCTGTAATCACTAACCCTGGTGGTGCTTGATTCTAGACCAAACAGAAGTCCAGGGTCTAAAAGGACATGTGGTACAGTCCCAAAAATACTGACAGCACTACTCTCTAATAATAATATATTTAATATATTATTAAATATATTATTATATTATTATTAAATATATTATTATTTAATAATAATAATAATAATAATAATAATAATAATAATAATAATAATAATAATAATATAATACTTGTTATATCCACTGCAAACACACTTCCTCTTCAGTGCTGGTTAGCAACAGAGGATGCTGCTGTTTGTCTCAAGAGGGTTCAAGTTCTCATCACAAGTGTTCAAGCAGAGCCATGTCAGAGTGAGAGTGAATCAAAATAATGGGATCAAAGCTAAATCGGAGCTTTGAATTCCTTTGACACAGGAAACAATTGCCATCATTACAGATAAATCTGCTGTTCATCATCCCATTTACTTTGAGTTAGTTTTGATACAATTTTGTCTGTATTTTTCAAGCACAATCCTTACAGAATAATGGATATAATTACACAGTTGGAGCAGGGGAAGAAAAGAAGCTAAGATTCTACTGAGGCCTAAGTTGATACGTGTTCTACTCATAGTTTGAAAATTACCAGCCATTTCTGATTAACTGCTACTTAGGCTCTTTTTCTGGAACACTTTGATGTTTCATAGGCTAATTCAGGATGAAACCACAATCATTCTTATTCTAAAGGAATGTATGTTTCCATTGCACTTTCCAAGTAAGAGCAAAGGAATCTATCTACACACACACACACACACACACACACACACACACACACACACACACACACACACACACACACACACACACTGCTTTTCAACTAAAAAGTTCACGAAGCGGTTTACAAGAATCATAGAATCCTAGGGTTGGAAGGGACCTAGTAGGTCATCTAGTCCAACCCCCTGCCTGCAGCAGGAAATCCCCATAGAGCCTCCCCAACAGGTGCTCATCGAGCCTCTGCTTGAAGATCCCCAGTGAGGGAGAGTCCACCACCTCCCTTGGCAGTCTGTTCCACTGCCGAACCGCCCTCACCATCAGGAATTTTTTCTGGATATCCAACCAGAATCTCCCCTCTTGCAGTTTGTACCCATTGGTTCTAGTCCTGCTTTTAGAAGCAGCTATGAACAAATGAGCCCCTTCCTCCATATGACAGCCCTTCAGGTATCTGAAGAGGGCAATCATGTCTCCTCTCAGCCTCCCCTTCTCCAGGCTGAACATCCCAAGTTCCCCCAGCCTTTCCTCGTAGGGCTTCCCTTCCATCCCACTGATCATTCTTGTTGCTCTCCTCTGGACTTGCTCCAGTTTGGCTGCATCTTTCTTAAAGTGAGGTGCCCAGAACTGAACACAGTACTCAAGGTGAGGTCTGACCAATGCTGAATAAAGAGGAACTAGAACTTCTCGCGACTTGGAAGCTACAGTCCTCTTAATGCAGCCTAAAATGGCATTTGCCTTCTTTGCAGACACATCACACTGCTGACTCATGTTCAGCTTGTGATCCACAGTGACTCCAAGATCCCGCTCACATGTTGTGCTGTCAAGCCAAGTATCCCCCATTTTATACCTGTATTTTTGGTTTTTATTTCCTAAGTGCAGAACCTTGCACTTCTCCCTGTTGAAATTCATTCTGTTTGTTATAGCCCAGTATTCTAGTTTATCCAGATCATCCTGGAGGTTTCTCCTGTCTTCTGATGTGTTTGCTACTCCTCCCAGCTTGGTGTCATCCACAAATTTGATCAGGCTCCCTCGTATCCCTTCCTCCAAGTCATTAATGAAAATGTTAAAGAGAACCGGTCCCAAGACAGAGCCTTGGGGGACCCCACTTGAAACCAACCTCCAGATTGACACAGAACCATTTACTAAAACCCTTTGTGTGCGGTCATTGAGCCAGTTGCAGATCCACCTTACAATTGCCCCATCTAGCCCATATTTTTCCAACTTCCCAATTAAAATGTCATGTGGGACCTTGTCAAATGCTTTGCTGAAGTCAAGTTAAATGACATCCACAGCATTGCCACTGTCCAGTAAGCTCATAACCCGATCAAAAAAGGAGATCAGTTTTGTCTGGCAAGATTTATTCTTGGTAAATCCATGCTGGGTTGTTTTGACCACCGAGTGGAAAAAAATTAATAGCTGATGGGTCCCTGTCCCAAAATGGCTCACAATCTAAAATGCAAAGAACACCAGCAGAAGCCACTAGAACAGACATTGCTGGGGGTGTTTAGGGCCAGTTACTCTCCCCCTGTTAAATAAAAGAGGAATACCCACTTGAAAGAGTGCCTCTTGCCCTGTTTGCAGGAGTAGATATAAGATATAAGAGGGATCTGTGTTCATGTAATGCCCATCTACCCAAATGTGCTCAGAACTCCTCCTTTAATGGAACCACTTGAAATACATAATTGACATACAGTCAGTCCTTATTATCCACTGGGGTTAAATTCCTGGATACCCTAGTTAAAGGGTCATTAATTTTTTTGGCAGGAGGACCACATTGTCTTACTCAGTGGTATTTGAAATAGGGGTTGGGCACCCCGGGGGGGGTGTTTATAATTTTATTTCAGGGGGAGGGGGGTCACAAAAAGTTGGGTACAACCAGCTTTGAATCTGGAACTGTGCACCTTTAACTGTATTGTGTTCAATACTACTTTTAAGGAAAGTGTGGTTAGCATTGCAGCCTAAATTACTCTCCCTACCTCCTTCCCTTCCTACCAGTGACATGCCTTTGCTGCCAACTTACCAGTGCCAATGGAGGCTTCAGGAGCCAATGCTGTGCCATTGCGTGGTTGGTGCAGCGTCCCAGAATAGCATGATAGCAACCTGGCTTATATGGTGCCATAAAAGGCTCTGCACAGCTTGTACATTAGTTTCATGGGAACTGGGCCTAAGAAGCATGCATATGTTGAAATGCATGCAAAAGCACTTAGTCTGCTTGTGAATGATTCACTTTACAAGTTCCTCTACACAGAACTTTGTTCTCTGTCCTTTTTTCAGTAATACATTGGCGGTGGTGGTAACTCAGACCTATCTGACATAGAGAACAGCTGCTGGCAGCTCATTCAGTTGTTAAAATGAGAGCCCAGTCCTATACATGAGTACTCAAAAGTAAGTCCCATTATACTCAGTAGGGTTTACTCCCAGGAAAGTGTAGATTGGATTTCAGCCTCACTCTCCCACCTCTTCAGATGTACTGAAATATAACCACCACAACCAGAACCCTGAGTAACACATCCTGAATATACAGCAAGTGAAATTGATGCCTGCCAATAGTCTTGCCCTTCCTCCTATCAGCAGCCATCCTATTTGGTAGAGAGAAAAAGGCTGTTAGGCCCAAACCTATGCATATCTGAAGCCCCGCTGAGTATGAACACAAATAAAGTCTGAATATTATTGCAGCCTTAATTCTTTTTAATTCTCCCAGCATGGAAAAAGCCTTATAAAATATATGTTTTTAAATGTTCAAGGATTTTGAATCCTAGAGGAATTTGACCTCTGTAGAAAAGAGACACATCCCCAAACTGCAATAACAGCTAAGGCTGCTGTAAATCTTTTCCACAAAACCAGGACAGGACCCGCTGTCAAACTTGCCATTATGTGAATGCAATCCACCAAAATGGGACAGTCCTGGTTTTCTGGGATATATGGCAACCCTAATAACAGCAGCATATACTGTAACATAATTTGCTGTTCTTCGCTATTATCCCTTATAGGAGCCAGCCACAGGCTGGAGCGATTTCTCTTTTTGCTTCTCTAATATCCTTGCTATCATTTTAAGAATTCAGCAGGGAAGAACAGTTGTGCGGCAGCTGACAACGACATTGCAAGGACTCATCAGTATACAAATATTTTCAGCAGGCAAGCTGGAACCAAGCCATTTCCTTCTCTCTCCTGTGGTGTGTGCTGTATGCTTGATGGAAAGTGTCAGAGACTTCTGTTTGCTATTTAATGCCAGTCTTCCTCTGTCCAGCTGGCAGGATAAAGATGGAGCTTCCCATTCTGAGTGTCATGTCTTATTGCTGTCCAAAAGAGCTTGTGCTTTTTTCCCCTTCATATAGTATAATTAAACAGGAAGCAACATGAGGATCTCATGGGGGCTGCTAAGAACCAAACACTGTGACTGTCTGCAACTCCTAGACACCGAGCTGTTGAACCAAACTGTTCTCTCTGAGGAGTGGAATTATTAAAAGATAAACCCCTAAATAGAAACTTCCATGGAAGTCTTGCATGTAGAACCTAAATCCACAGCTAGGGCAGTGTTTGGGGTTGGCCAGTTCAGGCATTGGTTGAATGACCACACATATTGGAGGGCCCACTTGACTAGGTCAATCCCTAGGTCAGTCCTAGGACACCATGTGTCGTCGTCCCCCCCCTGCAAGTTGATCCCAGCTAGTGCTAGATCCAGTGGGTTGCTCAATGGAAAAAATCATTATCATATGATGCAATATATTGTACACAGCACATTCATAATGGTGTCCACATGCAGGAATCAAGGTTTGGGATGTGCCATATTTGGTGCCAGAGGTCATGCATGCTCTGCATGGAGAAGGTCTCAAGATTCAGCTTGGGCTGACTGAGGAATGGACATGATTAGGTTAAAGACTTGAGAGTGGAATAAAAGTAAAGAGTAAGATGTCGGAGATGACACTTAAATGGGATGGACAGTGACATCAGCAGAGAATATGAGGAAAGTTTGGATGGAAAGATGAGACATAAGACATAAAACCATAAGACAACAACAAAACATTCAAGCAGCAATGTTGGAGATCATTCTAGGATAAAGATGTAGAGCTGAGTGTCATCAGTATTTAGGAGGTAAGAAAGCCATGGGATTGATGAGCTTACCAGGGGACAACATACAAAGAGAGTAGCAAGGATCAATAATGGATTTTATTGTACCTGTTTGTTTTCCATTATGGCATCACCCCCCTTCAGACTGGAAATCCTTCCTCTGTTTTTTATCCTTCCTTTGTTTTTTATTACTTTAAAAAATTGTCTCACACTTACCTTTTTACACGCATATTTCTTTACTGTTTTTCCCTCTCCTCCCTCTAGCATAGCATTTTATTTCCTGCTTTCAATTTTGTTCATGTTCCGTCCCTGCTTCCTTCAGATCATGTATAAATTGTGTTAGACTGTAATTTATAATCATGTGTCTACTAATTGTTCTTTACACCATTTCCTCATTTTTGAAGGTACTTGATAATAATAAAATTATTATTCTTATTACTACTGAGGAGAGCTCCACTGAGACCTATTAGTGCAGGTTAAACGAAATAAACGTATAGCTTTTATTGGTCCAGCTTGTCTCCATGAGAATGCTGAAGTTTTTTCAAGCTCCAGAGAGCTTTTCTTCAAACTGAATATTGAGTATCAAAGCTACAGAGCCTGTCACTCCTGTGAACGCTTCTTTCAGAGATCTTAAATACCAGACATCTTGAGGATTCTTTGTTCAGATAGGTGGGGAGCTGTCCCACTTTGTCTAAATTAATTCAATTATCCTGTTCCTGTGCCTTGATCAATCCAGGCTGTCAAACTTTCTGTTTCAGCTGCCATGACTTTTGCAGCACTATTTAGGTGTGTAGAAAATTATGGTGTCTCAGCACCCACGGAGGATGGGGAGGGCCATTTTTTTCCTTCTGGGACCCTTGTACGATCCATACTGGCTGCAGTTGATAGGGTTAAACTAGATATTATACTAAGCAGACAGTTGTCACCAAATTGCCAACTGCTTATTCACTCCCCCATGTCCAGTTGTATAGCTTACTATGTGCTGTGACACCAAAGTGTCCCAAATACCTTCCTCCTCTATATAAAAGTAGCCAATCATGAAGTGTAGGGAAACTAGAAGCTCACAAGTTCATGAATTCACAATATGATGTTCCACTATGGAAAGGAAACTCACACATCTTCCATCTTCTTTCCCAATCAAGTTCAGTGGCCACTTTTTTTCCTAAAAAAAGAAGTCCACCGAGAACGTGAGAATGGGGAATTCACGTAAGTACAAATTTCTCTGATTTGTTGGCTGACCCTTATGTCAATCTGGGTACAACCTTAACCAATTTAGGCCAGCATAACTCACCCATGTCTCTGTTCCCATGATGTGATGTGGGGAGGTCATCGTAAGTTTGAGCACTGGTTTAACCCCTTTCTCCCAGGAGTATTGCAGAAGTGCCTAATGGCACTTTTGTAAAACCCCCAGGCTGGCATAGGACTTGTGCCAGCCTAATAGGTGGTAATTGCTGTGTCAATAACAGATAATAATCACAAGATCCTCTTGTTTTAAGACATTTTTTACATCTGTTTTTGCCCCAGCAATTGTTTCAATCAGCCTAGTGTTTTTAGTTGTTGTAGTTATTGTATTGTTTTGATTGTTTTGATACTGTATTGTTTTGTGTCTGTTTTTATGTATCTGTTTTATATATTGTTTTGTATCTGTGTGTATTTAATGGTAAGTCCCTTGTATTTTCTTTTTTGAATAAAATTAGCAGGCCTCTGTCAGTCTTGAAAGACTATGGTATCGTGCTCGGCGCTGCATATGCTGCATGCGTAGCACGAAAGCCTGGGTTGGATTGTTATGGAGGATAAGCAGCAAATCCCCCATCTCCCAACCACTGAATTAGTCCAATGGAAAGGCAGAGCCAATACGATTGGATCCAGCTGGTGTCGCAGAGCTGGGCTAAGGACAGGAGCTCACCCTGTCTTGTGGGGCCGACCCAGGTCTCGAACCCTGGTCTGCTGGTTAACAGGCACAGCGTCTTAACTGCTTGCGCCTCCCACAGCCTTTTGAATAAAGTTGAGGATAAATCCCTAAATCAAACAAATAAAAAAAATAGTCAGGTCCCACACATTTTAGACATGAGACGCTAATCATTTTATCCCTTTAAACTAGCAGATTAAGGACAAAGCTGGACATTTACACTTGGACAAGAGGGAACTCAAGTGTGCCAGGATGCACAGCCCTGTGCCAGAACCAATAAAGCGAGCCAAGGCTTTTCAACTTGCATGCGTGCAAGCCACACAGCCAACCAGACATACCACCAGTGAAACCTGACTGTGTCTTGTCCCTTTGGCAGTGAGATTTTCTAGCAAGAATGGTAAGGAAACAATTTCACTACATAAAACCTGCTATGGAAACCCGCTGTGAAATTATTTGGAATAGAGGATTACTCAGCAGAAGACCTGATGCTAGAGAAGGCAAACCCATGCCGTCACCCTTCCCGAATAAAGTGCCATCTACTGCCATTCCCACTCTCCTGTGTTCTTGCTCAGCACTCTTCCTCCCTCCACATTCCTCTTCCTCCCAGTGCCTCCTTTTCCAATCCATGGGATAGAAGGAAGAGAAGGAGCAGAGTAGACACATGGACAGAAATGAGCACCCCAACATCAATCTGCTACGTTGCAACCATTTCAGTTGCCATGGCCAGATCTGAGTCAATGTCTTGAAAAACTTCTCAACTAATGAAGTGTACGTGAATTTATCATTTTAACTCTATAATATTTTGTAATCAATAGTCTAGATTGAAGCCAGTCTAGATTGAAACTCCTGCTGTCAGCAATGAGACTGTACCTGAAATCACTAGTTTATCTGGTTTGTGGATCAGGTGTCAATGTGATTAATTATCAACTTTGATGTAGAGTGTTTATTAAAAGAGACAGGAGGCAGCGTTGTTCCCTTTGTTATGCTAAGAGATACTTCTTTATAATTATTCATATATATTTCATTGTTTATGAATTCCCCCTTCATATGAAGCATGAATAATTGACAAAAATAAAATCATAGACTTAAAAGAGCACTGTCAAAAAGAGTGCTGTGTTTTTATTTCCTGATCCCAGTTTATCTGATTTTGCCGATTTGTAAGTGACTCTCTTCAAGCAGCTGCAGATTTGAAATTAAATAGTAGCTAAACAAACATTTTGTACATAATTTTTGATCTTGAAAAGGCACAAAATTGGATGCATTCCTAATTTTCCAAAGCACCATGTGGAGCAGAGAGCTATTCTAGGCAGATTCTGGATTCATTTTGTAGAACGGAGTCCAGGAAGTCATATGGGGGAAACCTGCTGTCATGAAATCTTGGGTTCTGTTTGGCAAAATTCAGACAAGACTTTTCATCAGACAACCCCCTTTTGGAAGGATAAGGTGAACATGGTTTTCTGGGTGGCAACCAGAAAACCTTCTCTTGCTGTAGCGGAACAGCAGGCACATGATGCCACCATGAAGCACATAATGTATGAATATGTGACATAAGTCTCCCAATTGATACAATTTGCAGTGATGGATGAGCTGCAGGGACTGGCAAAAAGATTGCAGAATGACAAAATTTTTCAGGAGTGCCTGAGCCTGCTGACACCTCCCAGTAGTCCACGATGAAAAGAGCCGCTCCTTGTTCATCTTGCACTTCTGGCTTTATCTTGAGAGATTGAAAAGGAGAAAGACAGACTTGCATCTTCTGTAAGATGGAGACATAGAGACTGAAGGCATCAGGCCAATGTTTATTTTCCACCACACCTCAGACTCTTACAAGCATGTCTACTACTATCTTGTATTAAAGCAGGCCTCCGTCAGTCTTGAAAGACTATGGTATTGTGCTTGGCGTTGCATACGCTGCATGCGAAGCACGAAAGCCTGGGTTAGATTGTTATGGATTGTTATGCAAATCCCCCCTCTCCACGCCACTGAATGAGTCCAATGGAAAGGCAGAGCCAATACAATTGGATCCAGCTGGCGTCGCAGAGCTGGGCTAAGGACAGGAGCTCACCCTGTCTTGTGGGGCCAACCCGGGTCTCAAACCCTGGCCTGCTGGTTAATAGGCACAGTGTCTTAGCCACTTGCGCCATCCACAGCACCCTATCTTGTATTATATTACAGTATTACAGTATATTACATTATATATATATATACACACACACACTAGCAAAAAGCGTACCCGCGTTGCGGGAGTAACATTTCCCCATACGACATCCCCCCCATGCGCAACTTCCCCCCATGAGCATCAGTCCCCCATGCGCAACTTCCTCGCCAGTGCAACCTCTTCCTCCGAACAACATTCCCACTGCACCAGGCACCGAGCACCAAATTGGCTGGATGTTGGTCAGTCTCCCATGTTAAATATAGGACAAAAACACGTTGACCCCTTTTCAGCCCCTGAAGGGTTAAATTTCTCCAGATGGTTCAGGTGACAGAAGGAACTCCCTCCCAGAATTCCCTGCTTCCAGGCCCAGCAGTTGGGGCGGAATGTTGATGAATCATCAATTCTCCAATGCAAAGTATAGGGAGGAAAACACGTTGCGCCCCTTTTCACCCCCTTCCCGTTGGAATTTCCAAAAACCGGTTCTTAGTGCACCCCTCCGTCACGGAAGGAACACCCACCCCAAATTTCATGCTTCTAGGCCTGGCAGTTTTGGCAGGGCGGTGATGAGTAAGTGAGTCAGTGACTTTTCTCTTTTATATATATAGATTATATTACAGTATATATTATATATGTAATATATATCTTGTATTATATTACAGTATTTTGTGGAACGAATCATCTGAGTGTCCATTATTTTTTTTGGGGGGGGGGAATTCACTTTGATATGGATGTGCTTTGCATTATAAGCATGTTTTTGGAACGAATTATGCTCGCAAACCTGTATTTGTATTAAAACATCACTTCCTATTTCTATATTTTACCTGCTGAAGTCTGTCTGAGCCCAGCAGAGGCCATGTACAGATATCCACAGCTCAGAGGTTCTCTGCACCTTCAGGGAGGCACAGGGAGGAGATTCCAAAGGGGGGGGGGAGACTCATTCTGTAGACAACTGTCTACAGAAGGCCCTCCTGTACAGGTAGGAGTCCGTCAAATGAATAATTTTCTGAGTGGGAATATATATATGTATACCCTCCATGAAATTTAGAGCTTAATCCTATACACATCTACTCTAAAGCAAGTCCCATAATAGCTAAAGGGTCTTATTCCCAAGTAAGTGTGGATATGTTTGCAGCCTGAATTTACTGTTCTGTATATCCATGTGTGTATATTTAATTTTAAAAATGTAATTAAGATGTTTCATTTTTGAAAAGGTGATGTTTGCTACTTGCAGCTTTCAAAAGCACCTCTATCAAGAATAGTTAACATTTTAAAAAATGATGATTTAGCTTTTTAAAAGGGGTTTTAGTTAATTACTGTAACAAGCTAATGAAAGGTCACAACAAAACTGGAACTTTGCAAAAATTTAATTAAACAAATTCCTCCAAAAAATTCCTCCAAGTTTTGTACAATACTTTTAATCATTTTACCCTTCTGTCCCTTGTAAAAGTCACTCCTGGAAAACGCAGATGTTATTTATTTAGCATTTCCACTCTCCTGTGGGAAATCCTTTTATGAGGTCCAGCAGCTGGTATGTGTAGACTATGCAGGCTAGTCTACATTGTTCTATGGGCAACTCGAATAACTATTACCTTTTGGGTGGAACCCTTCACAGCATAGTCACCATTACATCTAGTATCAAGAAGTGCCCTCAAGTCAGCCAAGCTGTAAACAGCAACACCTTCTGGCTCTGAAGACCCATGACAGCTTATCCACTTCCAATCTTCTGTGAAGGAGTTGTTCAGGTCTTGCCTGCTTAGCTTTCTCAGGCAGCCCTGCACTCAACCACCAGACCATACCTGCTGCCTAGAGATGTGATTTGTTTGTACAGCTTTCTGTCCTTCCAAATCCTAGTATTTTCTTAAAATGAATACAGTATAAATGAAGCAGGGCGGATATTGAGAGAAAGAGACCTCTATGTTTATGCAGGACTGGCCTCAAGTGGACTGCTTCAAGCAGTGAATAGGCACAGGTGGTAGTAAGTCTCACTTTGCCCACCTTACCTGCCACCTCCACTGCTGTTTTTTTTTCCAGATAGAGCAGGTTCTGTAAATGTTTCGGCCAAATAGCCACATTAAATATAAAATTTAAATAAACAGATTAGAGATGGAACTTAGACTAAATTGCTGTCTTGAGTCTTTATGAACAAGGCAGGATATAAAGTTATTGTTAATGAATAAATGGGATCAAATTTCCAGGATTTCTGCAAGCACCAACACATAGCACATAAATAAAGCACACACTTAAATGGTCTCCCAGTTCCCTCACATGATCATCACATCTCCAGCCAAGGTTGGTCAAGTGTGTCAGAGGCTCTAGAGGTTTGAAGACCCCTGAGGCAGAGCAGCAAAATGGCTGGGAAAAAGAAGTTCCCAGGAGTTCCCCAGGAAGTAGGGGGCACACTTTTTGGGATATGTATGTAGGGTTAACATCAGATGGTGTAGAAGAACACACACTGACACAAATGGGGGGCTTAACTGCAATGAAGGAAGAAAGAAGGGATGTAGAAGCACAAAAGTGTCATGATGGGGGCTGAAGGAAGAAAAACGTTACCATGAATATGGAAAGGATGTGGAAAGGATGTTTCCATATTCATCCTTTGATGAATGAAGCCATTTAACATGGAAAAAGAAAGGAGATATGTGCCCAGAGCAGAAAATGGCAAGAAGAAACCAAAGAGCAGAATGAAGAAAGAAATTAAAACCTGGAGATGGGAAATTCGGAATTCAGTACACAGAAGACTGCAATTGTCCAAGTGTGAAATGAGAGAGGGAACCAAAGTAATAGTGTTGGAGAGAAAAGTCCAGGTCTTAAATATTACATGGACAGCCATTTGTAGGTGACACGTGGCAATCTATCTCTTTATCATGGTTATATTTTTATCCTACCAGAACAGACATTTCTGACGTTTGCACCTTATTTCAAATTAAATTGCAAACCAGTTTGGATCCATGTTGAAAACATTCTGAAATAACCAGAAACACTCCCATGTGCAGCTCAGCAAGTCTGGGTTGACACCTTAGAGTTTGTGCTGCATATATAGGGATGGCAGACAAGAACAGTTCCAATGCCACTGGCAGGCATCAACCAGAGGGTAGGATCCAGAGTGCAGAGTAAGCGATGTGGCTCAACAGGTCATAAGCTGACTCATCAAGCAACAATGGATTCAAAATTGGAGAGAGAACATAGCAAACAAACAAAAACAATATACAGATGTCCGTTCCTATCCATCAGGTTCCATTTCAGAACCTCTCATGAATTGAAAAAGCAGCAAAAGATATATTTAAAGATACCTGCAGGGTCTTGATTCTTGGACAACCCATTGATACAAAAATGTGTTAAAATAAAAGCATTTTAAAAATATAACTAGTGTCCCTTTACAATTGTTTAAAAACAGCTTTCTTATGGCACACAGACAAGGCACTAGTGGTAACTAAGAAGGGGCAGTTGCACTGGACTACAAACTTTAGGGGACTACAAGATGAGCTTGACACTAGTGGCTAAAATTGTGAAAAATGGGGTATGTATGAAGGATAATACCATCATATTATATATCGGTGGAAAGGTAATTTGATGCAGAATGCAATGAAACAAACTGCATTGGAAGATGTAATTCTGATATTGTATGGAACTAATAAGGTTAATATGTCATATTCAAAGCCTATATATCCTTTAAGGAGATTAAAACAACATATAAACAATTATAACCTGTTTGAAACTTATAACCTTACAAAGATACATTAGGCTAAAAACAAGACACCTTGGCCGGCCCACCCAATCAGACATTCACCAAACCAACCACCCATCCGCCCAGTTAGACATTGATTCCTATGAGGATTGGTTTCTAATCAGTTCATAAAGACTTTCCAACACAGTGAGAGGGTGATGTTCAAACAAGTTCACAAGCACTTTCATACACAGAGAGAGGAGTGTGCAGCCTCTCCAGTCCTCAAAATGCCCTCCTGAGGTGTGGGGAGCAGAACACCCTCCTTGAGGATTGTAGGCAGTGATGGGCTTCAAAGAAATTAAGAACCGGTTCTCTGCCCATCTGGCACCCACTTTTAAATGGCTATTTTTAAACTTTATATGTCCTATCTCTTGTTAACAACCGGTTCCATAGAGTAGGTGCGAACCTGCTGGTGCCCACCACTGATTGTAGGGCTTGTCTGAGGGCTGAATGGAGGATTGCCAAGGGCCACATCTGTCCCCAGGGCCAGGATTTTGTTGGTGTTGTTGTGTGGTTGTCAAGGCAGAGGTTCAGAACCCTCAACTGCCGAGCCTGGCACTTGACAGCAGCCAGCCAGGCAGAGCAGAGCCAGGTGCTCCTGGGGGGCCCCAAGCCCACACAGCCCCCTCAGGCGACCAGGCGGTGGCTCCCAACCCTCCCCTGATGCCCTTCCTGTCTATCTCTCCAGCCTCTGCCTCCCAGTGTGCTGAGGCCCCATGAGGGAGACCCACAGCCAGGCAGGGGCTCCCCAAGCCTTCTCCAGAGGACCCTGCCCTGGACACCCGGCTTCCCTGCCCTCCCTGCCTCCTGGGTGTCCAGGCACTATGGCCCACACAGCACCCCCCTGAGCTCCCCCTCTCCAGAGAACCCTGCTCTGGACGCCCGGCTTCCCTGCCTTTCCTGCCTCCTGGGTGTCCAGGCGGCATGGCCCACACAGCACCCCCCTGAGCTCCCCCTCTCCAGAGGACCCTTCTCTGGACGCCTGGCTTCCCTGCCCTCCCTGCCTCCAGGGTGTCCAGGCAGCATGGCCCACACAGCACCCCCCCCCCCCCCGAGCTCCCCATGCCCGTCCGGAGTCTCCCCACTCCATGTGAGGCCATGCAGGCAGCAGGGAGCTCCGGTGCCCTGTGCCTCAGAGCCTGGGCTGGGCTGGGCAGGGCTGCGGGACTGGTCGGGGGAACAGCTCCATGGCTGGGCCTACCAGGCAGTTGGGATTCCTGTGGTGGTGGTAGGTAAATAGATGGGTAGGTAGGTAGATAGATGGGTGCTTGGATGGGTAGGTAGATATAAATATAGGTAGTTAGATAGATACACACATACATAAGGTAGATGATAGATAGATAGATAGATAGATAGTTAGGTAGGTAGATACATACATATATATAAGATAGGTAGGTAGATACACACATACATATATACGTACGTACGTTCGCACACACATATGATGATGATAGATACATACATACACACACATGCATACTCGTACATACATACATACATACATACATACAGTAGATAGATTGACAGAGAGACAGACAGAAAGACGGACAGACAGGAGCTCCAGCATGCCTGGCATGCTCAGCCATGGACCTGCTTCTCTGACCAGTGCCTGCGGCTCTGCCCACCCAGTCCAGGCTCTGGGGTGCGGGGTAGCCAGACCTCCCTGCTGCCTGTGTGGCCTCATGCAGAGTGGCGCGGCCTCTGTACAGGCGCAGGGAACTCAGGTGGGCGCTGCACGAGTCGTGATTTCCTGGACACCCTGGAGGCAGGTAGGACAGGGTAACCAGGCTGCCCAGGGTGAGGAAGGGCTGGGCAGGAGGGTCCTCTGGAGCAGGACTCAGAGAGCCCCTTCCTGGCTCTGGGTCTCTGTCATCACCCCCTAGGCGGTGGTTCTCAAAGTGGAGGATGGGACCCCCGGGGGGTTCCACTTCATTTCAGGGAGTCACACAAAGTTGGGTGTCTCCATTTTGAAATTTGCACTGGGTGCCACCATCTTGCAATGGGGCACTCAGCATGCTTTCCTGGGAGTAAGTCTCATTGAACACAATGTATTTCATCAGTGAATTTCAAAAATTCCTTCCACGTTGCTCACAATGTTCTGACTCTCCTGCCATCAACTGGTATAGATTCAGTTGTAGTAAAAAAAAGAAACAGTGGTCTAGCTTTCTGAACATCATGTGTAAATTCCTAAATCTTTAAAATGTCTTTTTCTACCATAAAAACCCACATGCATAAGGCTTTCCTTGCAGTGTAGACGTTCCAACCCCTTGAGCATGTGCCCAACCCATTTCTGCACCTATTCATAAATAAATATTTCCAGTATATGAATTTTAAGAACCAGGAATCAGTCTATATCTTGTGGTTTTTCAAATATTGGAATTAGAAAATGTGGAGTGTCTTTGTTCTTGAAGAGCAGAGTCCAACGCAAAAATTCATTTTGAGATAGCACCTTCCTAGCCAAAGTTATTGCCAAAAAACAAAAAAGCCCCAGAAACTCTAAAGTTTGCATATCACACCTTCATCTGCTGGAAAGCCCAGGCTGAGAGGAAGCCAAAGCTAGGAAGGGTCCTGATCCAGGATTTAGTCCCCACAATCCCCTGAAAAGTGCTCCGGAAGGCAGATCCCAACATATATATATTTATTCTATTAAAATATATTGTATTTATTTATTCTATTATATTGAATATATTTATTCTATTAAAATGTTTGGCCAAAAACAAATGGAAGTGGAGCAATGGCACATAACCACACCCACCCATGTTGTTGCCCCACCCACTGCATGGCGGTGCCGCTCTGGCCTCCTGCACCAGGTGGCACGAACCCTAGTGACACCCCTAGCTGTTATCATGTTTGCCCTTTCTAGATTGCAAAACATATGCATGCATATCTAATGACAAGAGGCATGTTTCAAAGTTCTCGTTCTGTTCCCCAAGGTTATGGGAAAGACTGTGCTTCGCAGATACAGAGATAATTTAGCTTGCTAATAATACATCTGATGGTTTTATTCAATACTAGAGGAATGATGCAAAAGTGTTTGTGCTGCTCAGCATGTTTTCTTTAATAAAAGGTATGTCACAATCATGTTGTATGCATCTGCCTCCAACATTGCGGTGCGTGGGTTTACTGGCAGGAATGCTTGCTGAAACAGCACCTTTATAACAAACAGCACAACACATTCTCATAGACTGTTATATTCCAAACAGGGTCTCAAGCATCCCCTAGTTGTACTACACAACAGAATGGCAGGTGGCCTTGATAACGAGGGTAGCCTTTGTGGTGTTGTGACACGATAGAAATGCTTGGGGTGTGGGTGTGTGTTCCACATTATACAAAAACTAAAATAAAATGCACACACAATAATCTGATCTGGGTACAGTGTCAGAAAGAGCATTCTGGTAGTGCAGCTCAACCAACAGTGTCATCAAACATGACACCACAACAGTGCACAACTGGGCTGCTGCTGGAAACAGCAAGTGGTGCTGGCTGTGCAAGACCTGCCTCCCCTTGTGCTCAGTGGCTCAGTGGTTAGAGGCTCTGTTTGGCAGGTCACTGGTTCGAGACCCAGGTACTGCATGATGGAGGAAGCTCCCATCACTTGTCCCAGCTCCTGCCACTCAAGCAGTTCAAAAGCATGCAAATGTAAATAGATAAAAAATATCACCTTGGTGGGAAAGGCAGCATCCTGAAGGCCCCTGCCAGGTTTTCCCATCTTGTCAATCATGGTTCGGATGTGTTTTTCAGTTCAGACTCCAATCCAGAACAAGTGAACCTTGTCACCACACGTCACCCTATCACCATGCTGAAGAAGCTGACTTTTGCCTTTTGCTAATCATTCCACTCCCCTCTTTCCCATCTCAACTTCAAATGCTAGAATGTTTTGAGTCATAAACAAGTTTTTTAGTGGCCACAGCAGAAACTTGAGACTGAAAAAATATTTGATTGTGACCAGCAACTGTCAACACTTTTCATCTCATGGGGCACTGGTAAGGTACTAATATTGTCCTGGTATACCATCAGATTTTTGCCCATTGACTAGACACACAACACTGCTGGAAGGGGGCAGATATTGCTCAGTGGCCCTACTATTAAATGTATCTCCTCAAACTTCCATGAAACAGCTATGGACCATCCTCAGAAAAATGGTAGAAAATTACAGGTCATGACAAAAGATATTATCAGCTTTTGTTGATAAAAATCCACTTTTGATGTCAAAAGATGAGAATAATTCTGCGCCTGCTGAGAGCTACAGAAATGTCAGAAACCAAGCTACTGAAAGTAATTCAGGCTGCAATCTTAAACTCCAGTTAAGCCAGCATAAATTCCTGCATAAGCCCTGCGCTGACCTGGGGAGTTCACAAAAGTGCCATGGCATTAAGGCACTTCTGCCCCACTCCTGGAGCTTAGGCCAGTTCAGAGGCATGCACCAGCCTCCCCACATTACCATGGGATGGGAAGATATTTCAAGTGAGTTATGCTGGCCTAAATTGGTTAGGATTGTGACCTCAAGGAGAATGGAAAGGGTGAGATGTGATATGAGGTGATTAAAAATATTAAATCTGATGTCTACCCAGGCAGCTCATCAATCTCTGCTTTGCTGCTGCCACATCGCATTCCTATTTTTGTTTCTCACTGAACATTTTGTGCTCGACCATTTTCAATTCCAGTATTTTGCAGTCCTTTGGAGTGTTTCACTTTCGATGTGACCAGATGTTAAATAGGCTGCCAGCTCTGGAAATAAAGTATGCAGGAAGCAAAAACAAAAAATAGAACTTACATGCAAGGAAGGGAAACCACCAATAAGCAATAACCAGAAGGAAAAAGAATTTAAATCCCCTTAGCCCTTTGTAATCCTCCATTTCTGCAAAAGTTCCCTTTAGATATGTGCTAGCAGTTTTACTAGTGCAAGTCCATGAAAGGGGGTGGTGTTTGCTGCTGCTAAAGGGGATTAGATCCAGCACATGCCATTGCTGCAAGATTCACCCTCTTCCACAACCTCTATACCCCTCCTTTCCTTTAGCTCCCTTCCCAGTTTTGCCCCCATCTCTGAGAATGTGACTCAGCCACCAACTCCCCATCAGTAGCAAGCACTCCTCAGCCTGCCATTGCATGCCAGTCCAGTCTGATGGCATTATGAAAATGCATGGCTCCATGTTTTCAGAGTGCCTTAATTAAACAACAGCCAGAAATTGCAAGTTGTCTCTGGAACACTACTTCTGGCAGCAACAATTGAGCCATTAATTACCTAACCCACTAGGTTAATTGCACAGATGCATCTATCCTCAAATAAAGTTCTATTTTTAGCAAGTTACATGGTGCAACCCTAACCTAGGCCGGCCCATCTCATCAGTCTTGCCCTTCCCATATAGGAAGGCAAGCGCATCTCTCTGCACTGGCCTAACACTCTCTCCAGGTATGGTGCAGAAGTATCTTATGCCACCCCTAAGAATGTGACACCCCTAAGAATGCTGGCCTGCACTGACTGGGAGAAAGTAAATGTGCTAAAAGCTGGATTCAAAGATAGACCTGGAAAAACACACAGAAGTATCCGTATACTCGAGCTTACAAAACCTAGGTTTATGTCATGGAATTAAAAATTAGATAAGAGGAAACTTTCTGGCCACTACATTTTCCTCACCCCCAATTCACAAGGGCTGGTGGCCTTGGTTGCCTTATTGGTTTTTGGAAAAATTTGTATGGTAGTTTCAATGTTCATTCTGTTTCTCTTGCCAGGAGATCCTTAAGAGGTCCAGTAGCCAATATCTGTAGACTATTTGGCTATAACAAGTTGTGTGCACCACAAGGAAATTAGTCTACATTGTTCTATGGGCAGCTCGTAGAACGTTTCTCTTCCAGAAGGAATCCTTTCATGGTGAGGTCATCCAAACTGTAAACAGCTGACACCTCTGGCTCTTGTTGGCTCATGACATCTTTATTAGCTTTCAGTCTCACATCCAAAAGTTATCCAGGTCCTTTCCTGCTTAACTTTCTTCAGTTCCCCTTTGCTCAACCACGAGACCACATCTGCTGCAGGCTCTATTTGTGAACGCACACCGATCGCAGCAGGCCTAGGATCGCAGCAGCAGGCCTAGGAGCAAGGCCATTTTCCAGGAACGGAAACATGATGACAGATTGAGCCAGATCTTTATATACAGTGGTACCTCGCTTAAATATTTTATTAATTTAAATTAAAATAAAAAGATTTTAAACAATCGTGGTATCAGATGTTATTAACTTGGAATATATTCTCATTAACTTGTAGGAACCTCCGAAGAGCACTTTTTAGCCCTTAATTATGAGATTTTCTCAGCCATTTTAGTGTTCTTAGGAAAGGACTGGGCAACTGAAAAGGTTTGGAAAGCTCTGGGCACCATTTCAAGCCAGACAGCTGTGGGTGAGAACCACAAGGGCCTGAGAATTAAATGAGTATGTCTTTTCTAGCTAATAGATTATAATCATAATTAAATTTAGCTACCTGAGTAGCAGCAAACACATAATTTCATTTAAACCCTTTAAGAATGTTATCCCATGGACATTTTGGTGTAACCCAAAAAGGAGGATGCAGGAAAGAAGTTACACTCCCTCATGGCATGTGCTGCTGAACCGGAGTCAAGAAGTGCTCAGTGAGGTGTCTAAGGGCAAGAAGATACAAGACATAGGCGATACTCAGCTTTTACATTTCTAATAGCTTTGATAACCTGAAGTGCTTAATGCCTGGCTTTAAGAAAGGATGGTTCTTCCTCACCCGTTTCTGGGTACATTGCCTTCATATAAAACAAACAAAACCATTGCCCCTGAGCAAAGATAAAAATTTAAGAAATTTAGAATTTTTTTTTTAAAAATTAAAATTCAGCACTGAATTCTGTCATCCAAGTCAGGAAATTGTATTCTCTGTAGGGTTGCCAGACTTCCAGGATCAGCCTAGAGTTTCCAGCAATCAGCATCCATCCCTCAGTGAGTACTGAAAGCAGACCTGGGGATTTTTTTTACAGAGCCTCCAGAATTCACAACATTATACTTTGTTGTTTGCCAGAAAAAAAGCCTGCAGAAATTGTGTCTATCCATAACTACTCACAAGTAAGTCCCACTGTGTACAATAGGGCACAATTCTAAGAAATTTAGGCCGGCCTAACTCACCTGGCCTATCTTTCCGTGGTGGTGTGAGAAGGTCAGTGTATGCCTGTGCATTGGCCTAACCCCCACCCCCACCCCCAGGAGTGGGGCAGAAATGTCTTACTGCACTTTTGTGACACTCCCAGGTCAGCACAGGACTTATGCTGGGGCTTACGCTGTCCTACCTGGAGATTAGGATTGCAGCCTTTCTCCCAGGAAGTGTGTAAAGAGTTGAAGCAGCTGTCTGATAACCCAGTCCTAAGCATGTCTTCGTAGAAGTAAATCTCTTATAGTCAATAAGGCTTACTCCCAGGTAAGTGTGGATAGGATTGCCACCTGAGTTAGCATGGGTTTCCCCACATGGCTTTATGATGTTTTGTTTTTTCCTATATTTTAACCATCTCACTTTTTATTTTTGTATGTTGTACATTTTATACATTGTACCTTTTATTGGGAAAGTTGTAAGCTCTCTTGGATATTTGCTTCAACATTGGAAAGCTGGGATATACTGTACATTGTTTAGATAAATATCTCTTAGAGACTGTTCTTTGGACTGCAGCTTCTGACCCTGATGTATAGGGTGACTGAAAAGTAACTCCCCATTTTAAAATACTTATAAATTACAATATAGGGAGTTACTTTTCAGTCACTCTGTATATTCCATCACATAGCCTATCCCCAACAAGTCTGAATTAGCTATATAAGAAAATTGGTGCTGTCACTATGATGCGGGTTTCATGGTCAGGGAGCAAATGCACTCAGCCTTCGCTGAAACATTGCATATAACACTCAAAGTGAGATGCAATACTTGAAATTGTACAAGGGAAAATTTCATTTTGTTTTATTTTCCTTATGTATATTGTAACCACATTCTTGATGAAACTTTGAGACAACCACCAGCTAATCAAAAGGTATATCTTTTTTTTAAGCTGGTGTTGGGGACTTGCCGTTGGCTTTTCTGAATTTCTTCTGGCTGTTTGGCAATCCTATTAAGAAATGCACATCCCTATATATATATATATATATATATATTTTGTTTATCTGCCAAGCTCGAATGATCCATCTCAAATCAATGCACAATCATTACACACTGCCTAATTAGGGAGTGCTGTGAATGATCAGATTTCCCCAGCAATGCTTAAGAAGTTCACAATTAATGGCAACAGAGGTGATGTTGAGCCAACAAATGTATATTATTTATTTATGATTCATATCAAACAATCTCCAGATAATGAAATGTGCTTGAATTAGAATCTTTTTCCTTCAGGGATCTTTCTGCCAAGGGGTTGAAGTAAGTGAAAAAAATATGTGTAGCTAAAGTTAAATTAACCATTTGATATCTTTGCCAGAAGGTAAAATTGTTTCATGCAATTTTCAGAGAGAGGGTATGTCTAGCTTGGTTCACAATACACTATAATGCCGCTTAAGAGATGTGGAATTTATTCATCCCTGAACACAAAAATATATATTTTTTTCATGATGGGATGGCATCACAGTTCAGAGAAAGGATAATCTCATCTCAGCAAGATGCGATGAAGCAATCAAAGGGTCCCCTGTGCCAAAAGAGGTCATTTGTAGTCACAGGATCTGTTTCTGGCAGAAAATGTCTCATGTGAAAAGGCCGTGTGGTCTGTCAGTTCCTAAATAATGCAACAGCAGAAAAATAAATGTGTCACTATTTTTCCTTTTTGTGTCTCGGATTATCCATTTGTCAAAGCATTCTGACAACACAAGCCTATGCGCGTCTGCTCAGAAGTTTGTCCTATTTTGAGACAATCCTAACCATGTCTACTCAAAAGTCGGCCCCATTGCATTCAATGAGTCTTACTCCCAAGAAAGTGTCTTTAGGATTGCAGTCTTTGTTTAATAGGGCTTACTCCCAGGAAAGTGTATACTGAATTGCACAATCCTATGCATGTCTACTCAGAAGTACCAGCAATTCCCATTATAGTAAATGGGGCTTACTCCAAAGAAAAAGTGGATAGGATGTTTGTCTTCCCTTACAATCCAGAGTAACTACGGGAGTACATAAGTAAACTGTACATCAGTAAACTGCTTCTGGACCTTGAACAGAAAGCGGACACCTGGAAGTTTAACAGATGACACTTCTTTGACCATAGAAATAAGAAAAATTAGTCTGCTTTACTAGGTACAAGAGTAGAACCTGATTTTTTTTTCTACACAGCAATTCTTTGTGTCATTTGAAAAGCATGAATAAGAGCATGTCACAAAATTTATCATATTTCTGAGGGTTTGTAAGCTGACATTCTTGAAGACGAGATTCTGCATACTACTACCTTACTACTTTTCGTTCCTTACTATGGCTCATTCAATTTTAACTTCATGCCCTCTTTAATACTGCCGCATGCCTGAATAGTGTGGAATCCAAGTGACAGGGCATGCACTTATAGACATTTGAGAAGGACTATTTGAGAGAACTGACCAGGCAATTATACTTTATTCTTCCAAATGTAACTCCATTCATCCAGTACAATTCCAATTTGCAAAATAAATTGTGTGATTTATTCTACAGGGCTTGATTTTTTTCCCAACGCGGTTTCCAGAAACTGCTGGGAAATTTAAAAGGTAAGTATTGAAGCATTGCTAGCAATACCAGGGGGCCACTTAAAATTATATATAAAAATGCACACACACATGCACGTATGCACATGCACACACAAAATATGCTGATTAGGGTATTAAATAGAACCAGTGTAGTGTAGTGGTTAAAGTAACAGATTAGGACATGGGTTCTTTTCCCTGGGCTGCCATGAAACTCACTCAGTGATGTTTAAAAGGCAAGTGAAAAATAATCATCGAGTTAATGATTCATTTTTACAAGCCATGATGGGAATGTAGAGTTTGAGGTTAGCTGGTTGCTCATCATGAGGACTGGTAGGGAATTTTTTTGTCATTCAAATTAGCTGCAGATGATATTTTATTCCAGACTGGCAAGGGAGAGACAGTGTGTTAGTAGGTTTTCTGTTTTAAGAACTGGTCACTTGTATTTAATGAAGTGGCCCATGTTAACCCAAGTCTCAGTCTGGTGTCTTCATTGGGTGTGTGTGAATGGATAAATAAAATGCTGTCTGCAGGACAGTGGCATTGTGATTAGTGGTGGGCTCAGCACGTTCGCACCTACTCTATAGAACTGGTTGTTAATGAGAGATACGACATATAAAGTTTAAAAAAAGCCATTTAAAAGTGGCTGCCAGATGGGCATAGAACCAGTTGTTACTTTCTTTGAATCCCATCACTGAGTGTGATGCAAGTATCTTGTGGTCTTGTGTGCTCCCTGAGTCATCTGGTGGGCTGCTGTGAGATCAAGGTGGCTGGATTAGTTGGGCACTGGTCTGATATAACAGGGTTCTTATTTTTGTGGGCCCTCTTCTTTTTTCTGGGCCCTCTTCCATCCTATGTACTCACAGTAGTTAAGGTTCTTCTCAACCTACACAGCACCAAATGGGGGAGAGGGAGTGGGTGATCCTTGCTGATGCGTCACACACACAGCAGACAAAATCTAGGGCAAATACACAAAAGGTATTATCATTCATCTGTGAGCATTACCAACAGTTTAACTATGGGTTTGGTTACTGGGAATCATCTGAATCCATTCTTGTCATGCTCTTCAGAATCATGTGAGCTTCATGGTCCAATGGTGGCCTCAAAGTCAAGTTCTTTGTTCACTGGTAATTTGTGGCTAGAAGGGGAGAAATTAACAACAGAAGCAGCAACTGAGCAGTGTTGCCATCTTGGAATGATTCAGTAATTCTTACAAGAGCTTCTCTTGGTGACAGAGAGAATGTCACCAAGACAAATCTGGAGAATGTTCACCATACCTGTCATTGGGCTATCAGCTATACCAGAGCTGCACAAACCATGGCCCGAATGTCCCCACAAATCTGTCTGGCCAGTGTGCGAACCTTTCAGTTCTGCTTATCCACCATGCAATGTCCTCCCTGTTGTATCAATCCAGACTTCTTGTCGCATTCCCCTGTGGGACACTGGAAAGATGATGCAACTGCCCAAAGTATCCATGTCTTCTGAAAAGGGAGGATGTCTCTGTTGTAAACCACTCGTAAATCACCTTTAAGAACTTCTCATTGAAAAGCGGTATGTAAATACAATTGCATTGATGATGATGATGATGATGATGATGATGTCAGATGGCAGCCAAGCAGAATGCTTGAATGTTGTCTGAATGGGGAAAACTTTCCATCTGAGAACATGTGAAAGTCTGAATGCCACTAATCTGTACTGTCACCTCTGTATTATAGAGACACTCTAGATTCTTCCCTTTCCTGATATATAAACAGGTCAAAGATGGACAGAAGAACACCTAAGGGCCTTTTGATCACAAAAAAACTTGCTATCCTGCCCAACAAGCCTCTCTTAAAGCTTGAAGAAAAATATCAAAAGCAGGCCTTTCTCTTTACAAATTAAGCTACAAATTTTTATATATATTGCGTACTTACACGCAAAATAATTATTATTAAGAATACAGGTCCAACCTTGTTATACACAAATTTTGTATATACAGATTTGACTGAACACAAATGGCCATTGCAAAGAGGAGGAATGTGCCAGTCACTGGAGAAGAGGAAAAATGAATCCCTTTAAATTCAGAGATTAAAAACTGCTTTTCTTTCTGTTGTAGAGATGCAGTCATACACAAGCAACCGTTCCATTCTTCAGTTGAGCCATACTGAAATTTTACTTTGCATTTCTAATTGCCAACTACCTCTCTATGACAGTAAGAAGAGCTGTTTTAAACAATTGTAAGGGAACACACTTTTATGATTTTAAAATGTCTTTATTTAACCCCTTCTTCATATCAGCAAGGAGTCCCAGAATCAAACCCCAGATTTGAAGCACAACCTTATTCCAGTGGGAGCAATGGAGGAGGAAGAAACCTGGAAGTGGATTTTCAAATCTACTATTTTTAATCCACTGACTTTTTAAAAAAAATCAATGGAGTCAACAGGAATGGAACCCTAATGGGCAACAAGGGACAACTTTTATTTAAGTATTGCTTTTCAACAAAAGTTAGTTGTCAGAGCAAAAATGTGTCTCTCCAAGCCACTCAGAATTCCTAAGACAAATTTCCTTCTCCTGCTACCCCCTCCAATATTAATTTCCTGATCTGGCTTCTTATGATGAGAAGGAAAAGAGAAACATCTTGACTTCTGTCATGGTTGTGGCATGCTAAACCAACCCTGGTTAGGTATAATTTGATCCATGATTCTGACTGTCTGATATTAATGTCCCTAACAGACCAACAGCTAATGTTAATTTCAAAAGGAATCAGGCTAGTAGCTCTGGATGCATTCATTAGAACAACCTGAAGAAGTATAATTGGAACCATTTATACTAGTTCAACTCTTGTGCATTGAAAAACTGCCCATACCTCATAGTTTAAGCAGGTACATTCTCTATAGCTGGAATCCTCATCTCCAGTTTGGCTGGCATTAGCTCTGGCATAAGTCCAGGGCTCACTTGGTGGTGTCAGCCCTACTGCTGGAGCGACTACTCTACTACACAGGCATACGCTGACCTCCCCATACCATCATGGGAAGATAGGCCAGCTGAGGTAGATAGGCATGAATTGGTTAGGATAGCACCCTATATGCTCTCTCAATCCATTTTCTCAATTCTGTATTTCTCAACTCTCAGTTCTGTATGACTCAACTCTCAATTACTACTAAAGGACATGAGCAAATAGGAACACATTCTGAATTCTTATTTCTAGAAAATAATACAGAATCTTCAGCTGATCAAAATAAAAACACGTCTCTTGATGTTCATTGGCTCATTTATTATTTTAAAAACTGTTAATCATTTTAAAATTTCAACGATTACAATAAAATGCACACTATGCACAGTTTTCAGTATTACACTCAGAAGGAGAAAGAAATCAAATATATTTCAACCAATGGTTCTGATCTGTCCATATATGTGGAAGGAAACTGACAGTTCCTGAGATTAAAATTGTCTTACGAATTGGGAGACCGTGGCAGATCACAGAAGAAGGAGCAGGGGAATACAGCCATTGCGTCCATCTTTCCAGGAATTGTGTTAGTAGGTCTTACTTTATGACAAGCTAGCTGCGCTTTGTGTGTCCTCCACAGCCAAATCATATCCCATCATTATTCTGGGGACATTTGACTGAGTAAGTCTTTGTCCCATTTTCAGCCATGATTTGAGAGAAACTGACAAGCTAATTTTGAATCCTGAACAAGTTTCTTTCACATCCTGGAACCAGTTGATTAACAGTTGTGTGTTAGAGAGAGAGAGAGAGAGAGAGAGAGAGAGAGAATCACCAATTTACTGTCTATTCATCTTGAACAATGAATGGTAACCCTACAGCACAAATCTATTTGGAGGTAAGGCTTAAGGCAGGACTGGAAAGAGAGGTTGGCCAGGTCGGGCAGTGGTTTAAGTCCTATACCCATTATAGGCCCCACCCAGCTTTGCCAACCCCTGAACCTTCAAAACAGGTGGTAGAAGTAGCATCCAGTATATACCATTAAAGGTGGATGGGGATCTTGGTACTAGTACTCATTCACTGTCTGGGACTCACTGTGGCTCCATGTCCACTGTGAGGGACTTTAAAGTGGCTCCACATTTAGAGTCTAGCTTAATGCAGGCAATTCCTATGTTTACCTTGTGTTCTCCCAAGTTGCTTTCATATATCCATATGCATTGCAAAACCTAATAACCAGAAAGGAAATAGCTGAGCACAGCTTTCGCTCATAGGCTCTGTCCCATTCTTAATCTATTTATTTTTTTGTACACTTATTAGACCACCTTTTCCTCCTTTCGTAATAACTATACACGTATGAAAAAAGGCAAGCCTTATCTGCAAAATCTTTTAAGTGTCAGGTCAGTGGTGTCACAAGGTGTCAACTGTTAGGCACATTGTAACAGGTGACACATGGGCAGTGGTGGGATTCAAATAAATTTACAAGAGGTTCTATGTCCTAATAACCTAAATTAACAACAGGTTCTATGTCCCATTAGTAACCAGTTCTCAGAACCAGGCGCTCATTAGCAAAGGGTTCTATAGAACCTTGAGAACCCCCTGAAGCCCACCACTGCACCTGGGTGGGGGGGTGACACTACCAGTGGCCATAATTTTGCAAATTTTTTGAAAAAAATTGTGTTAATGCATAATACTGTCCTGTCATATATCACTGGAAAGGTACTTTCATGAAGAATGTCATGAAAAAACCTATCTGTGTTCCAAAAAATGTTATAGCCAATTAACAGTCTTGTGTAATGAAAAGTGGAATTCTTTAATTCCAGGTTCTCCAACTGCAGCATCATGATGACCAGCAAGGGAAGACATGTCACTGCCACCATAAGAGGTAGATTCATGTTGCTTCCGGAGTTGTGCTGTATTTTGAACTTACTGTGGGAGTCCTCTGGACTGTCCTCTGGAAGGTCCACTACCAACTCTGCATGACTCCCTGAGCCTCAGAAAAAGCATCATTGGGTGACACAATGAGCTCTCACTGTAAGGGTGCAATCCTAACCTACGCCAGCACAATTCATCTGTCTTTCTGTCCCCATGATGATGTAGGAAGGCAAGGGCTGGTCTGTGCTGTGGCCTAACCTTCTCCCAGGAGTGGCACACAAGTATCTTGCAGCACTTTTGTGACACTTCTAGCAGGTCAGCAACAGACTTAGGCCAAGGCTTAGGCCAGCGTAACTGGAGATTATTATTGCAGCCTGTGATGCAAGTCCTAGTGACTCCTAAGTCACTAATGACTTGTAATATGACCTGCAATGGTTTCTCTATACTGTATCACCAACAGATTTGACTGATGCTTCTGCAATTCCCCCCCAAGACTCAAGCTCAGTGGTTGTTAAGAAATGCTGCATGTAGGAGTCCTGTGGAGTCTGTATTACACGTACTATCTATAGAACAAGCCAGGAGACAAGGCATGATGCTCCAGCACTCACTTTCATTCTTCAAGGTAACTCTCTTGTTCAGTTCTGGCTGAACACACAACCTGAAAAGTGTAAGAAGCTGCAGCATGGTCACACCTCAATCCTCCATAGCAAATCTCATTACTGCTTCAGCTCTTGAATAAAACACCCTGAAAGGAATTAATGCACTGCATCACTACCAGAAATGCACTAAGTGCTGTAAAATAAAAAGAGTTTGTATGAGGTTTATGGTGTTGACGGCATGTGCAAAATGGACGGGGGAGGAAAATGTCTGAAGAAGCTAAAAGCAACATTAAGACAGAGTGGCACATTCAAGATTCTCCACATAAAAAGTGACACAAGGGATGCAGCTGGTTGGCCATTCCTGGTTTGAAAGTAGAGTGGTGCAGAAGAAAAATCCCATACTCTGAGAAAGTCAAAAGACCAGAAGATTCCATGCTGAAGAAAGATGCCATACCCTGTGTGTGTGAAAACCAGAATGTGTAGTGGATTGAGACCTAGAAGATGCAGGTTCAAGTCCTTCCTTGGTCCTGAAGCTTCCTAGGTGACCTTAAGCCAGTCATTCACTCTCCGCCAACCTCACAGGGTTGTTGTGAGGACAACAGGAGGGGAGGAACTACATCTTTTTATGCTGTCTTGGGCATTTGTGTTGGCATGAGAAATTCCTTAGATACTACACTCAGGAATGTGTGAGGGGAAAATGAGACCATGTTTCGGCCACACTTAAATGTCTGTGCATAACAGTGTTATTGAGAAATGCTCTCTATGTAACAGCTGGGTCCAACCCCCCCCCCACTCACATGTGCAATAAATGCATAAGAAAAGAACATGATTTATGTGTGCTTGCTTGCTTGTCTCACCCCTGGTGGTGCCATGCTCCTTGGCTATGCTCTTCAGTATATTTACGTCTTGCAGCATCCATAAGAAAAGGTTCATCTCTTTCACCAGCAACTCAACCTCAGGCACGCCACAGCATTTATTTGTTTGTTTGTTTGTTTGTTTGTTTGTTTGTTTACAGGATCTCTATCCTGCCTTTCTCAGTGAGGCCAAGTCAAGGCAGCTAACAAACATTAATTACAATGTATGTAAAAACATTTAAAAAGTTAAAATGATCGAGCAGGTGGTACTTGACCCCACTATCATGGTGTCTATAAGGCCCTGTCCTATCTAGTGTGACTGTGGTGGCTGGCGCACAAGGCTCCTGGGGACCATTTATGATGGCTGTGTCACTGACTGGTCCTCAAAAGAGGTGCAAATTGGGGACAACTGTACCACAACCTTAGGCCAAGCCCCCAATGTGCACAGTGGCCCTCTGTGTGGATCACTAGATAGAGATGGGACTGGATTCCTTCATGCTGTCCCTTGCTTTCTCCAAGGAGTGACCAACAGGTTGACCTTCATTCATCTGTCCTGTTTTTAAGAGCTGGAAAACCAGCAGGATCAGTTTGCAGACAAAAGACTGTTTTCTGTGGGCACTGAATCGATTAAAAAGTGGCTGTTGGAAGAATCATCTCATGAACAAGGTAATGTGGCGTGATGCTGCTGCCACATGTGATATCTTGGACTAATTTTATCTATCTACTTGCATTTCCTTGGCAGCAATCACAACACCTGGGTCCCCCCATGGTAACAGTTCCTGTTCTGACAGAACTGACAGAACTGTTCCTGTTCTGTCCAACAGAGGTGAGCAGCTGCTGCTAACAACTGCGTCAATGTGGAGGCTGGCATATGTAATCAGTAAATCAATTTATAAATATATGCATTATTATGGGTTTTTGCTCCAACAGGTAAAAGGCATCCAGGGTTTACATACATGCCTGAATCCCAGCAACTTGCAACTCTGCAAAGTGCTAAATGCATCCCAGCCACCTCCAAGACTCTGGCTGCAGGCAGAAGGATCACTGGATCTTATTTTACCCAGATCTTCCAATGCTTCCCCAGGGAAGCTCAACTTCCTATGGACCACATTCCAGAAAACATTTATGGCATTTTTGAAATAGCAAAAAACAAAGGACAAACAATTTTGGTGGTACAACTGTCATTTAGGATCAGGCCATGAGTTATACAC
This sequence comes from Cryptoblepharus egeriae, assembly GCA_030015325.1. Classification (NCBI taxonomy): domain Eukaryota; kingdom Metazoa; phylum Chordata; class Lepidosauria; order Squamata; family Scincidae; genus Cryptoblepharus; species Cryptoblepharus egeriae. The sequence continues at coordinate 169,837,020 of JAREYC010000002.1, forward strand.
ATTTTAAAATCAAAAATGTATTTACTACTTATTACATGACTAAATTCTCAGAGTTCTGATGTGCAGAGTTGGCATTCAAATGGGCAGCACCTCTTCCTATATTCAAGGCACAAACCACTGCTATGTGGATTTCTTTTCCCACATATAGCTAGTGGTTATGGCATCTAGCTTCAATGCCTTTAAGAAGGGATTGGACAAATTCCTAGAGGAAATGACTATTGCAGGTTACAAGCCATGAGGGGTGTGTGTAGATGTGGACAACCTCCAAATGCCAGATGCAGGGGGGCACTTGGATGCAGGTGTCATATGTGCACCCAGAGGCACCTGGTGGGTTGCTGTGAGATACAGGAAGCTGGACTAGATGGGTCTGTGGCCTGCTCCAGTGGAAACTCTTCTTATGTTCTAATCCCTTCTGATCCAATCCAATCAAATAGCCTTAATTCTACTGAGTCCTGATCCCCCATAGCAATGGCACAAAAGCACATGGCTATGGCACAATTCCCAGCTTTCTGACATAGCACTAAATTGACAGCATCTGGTTGCTGTCCTTGCACCTCCGATGCTCTTTATATAAAGAGCAGTGGAACAGATTGCCAAGGGAGGTAGTGGACTCTCCCTCACTGGGGGGTCTTCAAGCAGAGGCTTGACAAGCACCTGTCAGGGATGATCTAGGAGGATTTTCTGCTAGATGACCTACTAGGTCCCTTTCAACTCTACGATTCTATGATTCTATGATAATGGGCCTCCTGGCAGGTTACTACCTTCTGGTTCCAGGAGATAGTCATCGATGACTGGATAGGCTTCTGAGTTCTCCATATACTTCAGATGATCTCATGCTTCCCTTCAATCTGGACCTTATAGGAGGACTTTCAATATACAGTAATCTTTCAGTATAATTGAGTTCTTAGAGGTAACAGGAATGGGGAAAGCCCACCTCTGTGACGTATATTTATTTATAAATATATTTATGACAGTAATATATGAGCAATGTTAATTGCACATTCCCAAAATGCACAGAATTCCCATGCCTTTCTAGCCCATGCAATGCCTTGAAAATACATTAGTGCTTAGAAGAGTCTGCTTTGACTGGGATCCAATAATTATCTTACTGTTTCCCTAAGGGAGGCCGATAAGGCAAATGATGCAGAAATACCCACTTCAGCGCCTGCTCCACTCACCCCATCTGCTGTTTATTTCATCTGCTGGAACAGCGACTGCCAAGTCATCTAGATTCTTTTTTTCCTAGGGATTATTGTGGCTAATGTGTCATTGATAAGGAGACAATGTATTGCTCTCAGTTGGCCAGATATTTTAATAGCTGATTTGTTTTATTTCTGCAAATTTTGATTGCCACTCAGGGACTCTTCCTTTAACACAACGTCATTATAATAATTAATTATGCCTTTTATTTAATCCCACTTAAGCATTTGAATCGGCTCTGCTCCAGAACCTGTTTACAGTGCAGGAATCAGCCTTTGAATCTAGGGCTAATGTTTGCAGGCATTGCTAATTATGGGCCATTTCACAGCACTTGCTGTATTACAGTAATTTATTGAATATTACTAATGCAGAGCACAAAATGACATACCTTACAATCCAGAGTAACTACAGGAGCACGTAAGAGACATTACGTGCACCCGTAGTTACAGAACCACCTAGTGAAAACCTATGGGAAATTCATATTGCAATCCAGAGTAAATTGTTCTTACACTGGAGCAAGGATTCCCCATAGTTACTCTGGATTGCACCCATAGTCATCATGTTTTGACCTAAAACAGTTTTTGAAGAACTGCAAATGCATTTGTTGCTGAAACTGACTGAAATATTTTATTTGCCTTCCCTTAAGCACAGTGCCTCATTCTATTTGGCCTCCTTCAGTGCATCCACGCTGACAATCTAATCCAGGTTTTGTCTGAAGGAGAGAAGACTGGATTCCCGTACAATCAAATGTCCACAGACCTGTTCTAGTTTTTTCAAACTCTTATCCTTCTAATGGATGTCCCTACTTTTGGATTTTGTTCCCTCTGTGTTCACCCCTTCGTACAGGCAGGTCAGATCCAGGCCAAGGAGCCCTCAACAATCCCCTTTTGCATTACAAAAGGAAGAACTAAGCCTGCTGGCTGCCCTGTCATTCCAAAGAGGGGCAAGGAAGATCACGCCCAGCACACTGCAGGGTTTTAGAGCCTGCTTCTCATCTCTGATCTTTTGGCTTCAGTTGGTGTGAATTAGAGAATATTCTATCATGCAAATAAATTATTACAAAGCTATTGATGTTGGGGGTAGAATGGAGTGGGGAGAAATGTTTCTCTTTGGAGAAACCCTGGATGGCTTTCAAATATATTTTTAAACTTAATGTTTGCTTGGAGGGAACAAGTAAGGAATCCTTACCTGTTGAGGGACCACACGGGATCTAAGGCCTTTTCTTGCCTTCTAGAATGCATTAAATGCAAGATTTCTATGCTGGGTGGTGGGTGAGGGTAAGGAATCTTTATATATAGGGGACCACATGTGATATGGGGAGATGGGGTAGAGCGTTCCTTACATATAGGGTACCACATGGGATAAGGGGCTTTTTCTTGGCATTTAGAGTTTATTGAATGCAGTACAGCTATGCTGTGGGTGGTGATGGAGAGGGATCCTTACATATAAGGGACCACATGGAATATGGGGCCTTTTCTTGGTTTTTCTACTTTTGTGGGGATGCAGGCCTTTCTATTCTGTCGGTGTGCAAAATGAAAAGTTTCATGTTATTTCTGTGTAAACAAATACATACTACACAGCTGCATTTATTCTATGCAAATTATTGTTATATTGTAAAGGTATACACGAGTATACATACTAGGCATAATTGCTCCCCCCCCCCAAAAAAAAACTGTCATCATCCCCCACTTCTTTAATCTTGGGCCCCAATTTTTTAAAAATGAAAAGCAGCATCTGACCTTACAGATTTTTACCAAGTGAAGATGTGGGTCTCTAATTTGTACATAGTGCCAGTAAATGCCTAAATGTTACTGAAAACAAATGATGTGTCCCTTATTATGTTTCATTGGAAAGTAATGCACAGGGTGCCCAGTCAGGTGCCCAACATCAGCTCTGTGATTGACAGAATGTGGCCAGCATGTGAAATGTGGACAGTGTGGCCTTGTTTGGGCAAAAACATCTTGCACATTTTTCTACATCAAAGACCCAGACTTTTGATTGTAGGGCGCCCTAGATTTGTATGGTTTCCAAAACAGTTTTTGGATTAAAAATAGCTGTAGAAAATTGGCAAGACTGTATTTCTACTGGTTTAGAAGCAAGTATTCACAAAAAAGTATTTAATGAAGAACACACTGCCATTACTCAGAGTCATCGCTTTAAGGTATGGAATAGTAACGCTATCTCTTCGGATATAATTCTGGCTCAGGGTTGAACTAGTAAGCCTCTCTTAGGCTGGGTTGAAATTAACAATATTCACAATGCGTTCCACTTTCTCAAAGATACACTTCGGGGCAATCTTTCTCTTCTTCACACTTGCATCCAGAAGATGATTCTTCTTCTTTGACATGTCATAGATGACAAAATTGCAAAGGTTCCAAATGCAATTAAATTTGGGATTTGGGCAGAAAAGCTGCGGCAACTTGTAAAATACAAAATGAATTGTGGCGTTTTAGCATTAAGGTAATTTCAGGCACTCTCAAACAGGGCTATCGAAGATTCTCTGTTGAAAAGACAGACTAAAGCTGGCCATCTGGAATGCTTTCACTTAATAAGTGAGCATCAGACATGATAAACGAGGTGCGACAGAGGAAAGAGGGAGTTCCTTTCATGATGTTTCCTTGCCATGTTATGAATTCATGCGCTTATTTCAGTAGCAGCATGGTAGTTGCTTGATCACAGCGACCACATGGAGACTGTTGCATGTGGTAAGCTCTTCATGAGAAGCATCTCTCCACATGGTTTCAGAGATTGTCCCCAAAGCACAATGTTACTCATGTGGAAAAGCCTCCACATGTGTTTTCAAACACCAGTTGAGCTGGTAATCAGCTGCTGGTCCCCGTATGTGTCTGAGGGGAAAATATGGTTGAGTTTCAAGAGGTCCAAGGTATTAAAAGATTTTTGGATAAAATCCAAAGAAAGATGCAACATCAAAAAAGCCTTTAAAAAGTTTTTTAAACCTGCTACAGTGTTGTAGGTGGATGTGGTGAAGTGGGTGTAGGTGGATTGTGGGTGAAGTGGGAAGACATGTTCTCAAATGCCTGATAAAATATTATTCCAGGAATCTAGCCACTCGCAATGCAATCCTATGCATGTCTACTTAGAAATATCTATCTATCTATCTATCTATCTATCTATCTATCTATCTATCTACCTACCTACCTACCTACCTACCTACCTATTATGCTCCATTGTGTTCAGTGGCACTTTCTTCCAGTAAAAATTCCACTTCGGAGTGACATATATAGATTTGCACTTTTAACATCTTTTTAAAGATTACAATCCTTTTCACTTTCCTGGGAGGAAGCCCCACTGAATGCAATGGGGTTTACTCTCACCCATTGAGTAGACATGCATTGGATTGTGCTGTTAGCCTAATGTATTTCACAGGATTGTTCTGAGGATAAAATAAGAAAAAACTCTCGCGGTTGCTGTTCACTGCTTCTTGAAGGAGTAGCAGATTACAACAGATAAAGCAAGGATCAAGTGGATTCATATTCACGCATAATCTGTAAGTAGAATTAGAGCCCATACCTATACATACGGTATCAGCTCAGAAGTGATTTCAATTGGGGTTTGATAACCTGATTATCCAGGTATATGTAGATAGGTTTGTAGCCCTAGTTTATGCTCCCTGCAAGGAGTGGGTTCAGTCTTTTGATGCAAAGACTGTGTCGTCAGTCCTCACTGTGACCATGTGATGCCACCTTAATCCTCAGATACTAAGTCACTATTTTCAACAATTCACTCTCAAATCCTCCAAGTCCTTTTTTTGACTAAAGATTAGTCACCAGGCAACCCTCCTTGGATAATCCCATTCCCGCAGGATGAGAAGTGCCCGTTTTTACAGCTTCTTTCCCATGAGCCGATCATTCATTCTCGTCACTCGGTGGCCCCATCAAGTGACATGTATCCAGCATCCTTCCTTGGCACTCATGGCTGCAGCATTAATATTTCATGACAAATAATAAAGGAGAACCAAACGCTGGCATCTCAAAAAGATTAAACCACAGGAAAGCATTAAATTAAACGGATCCAATACTTAGAAGGAAACTGATAAACACACAGATGTTTCTCTCTCTGGTGTTAGCCTGTGCATATGTGGTGGATTTATTGCAGAACAGATTTTTTATTTTCAGTATTTTTTTAATTTCATCCAGCATGTGGAGGGCTTTTCAGAAAGTTAAGCAGTTTTTTTTCCATGCACTGATTCACTTGTGTATTACAATGTGGCTGCTTGCCAGATTATTTTCCTGACAGTTTTAGACTTGAACATCTTCATTCAAAATCATTACAGTAATTAATGAGCATTGAAGTGCACGACGAGCCAATTTCATAGGAGTCAGCTTCCTTTCAGCTTCGTGCACTATAAATAAAGAGCAGGAGTATTCCTGGGGTACAATAGCCAGAAACTTATGTTGGATGGACATTCCCCTTTTCCCATCACCATGTACTGTATAGGTTTGTTTACTTCATATATCTCAGTGGTCTTCAAAGTAGAGACCTCATTTGGGGATTGTGACTTCATTTCAGGGGGGTCACGGAAAGTTGGGTGCAGATCTTGGAATCTGGCACTGGGCACCTTTAATGTCATTTCCAACTGTGGCATCACTCTCAGGGAGTCCAGGACAGATTGTCATTCTCAGTAGGGGGGGTCATGGGCTGAGATGCTCGAGTACCTCTGATCTATTTGCATAAAAGTCTTAAACATTTTGTTATTGTGTCCTCACCTTCCTCATCTTCTTCTGGGGCAGAGATGGGATAAGGGTCGCATCTTCCATGTCAATCAAGCAGACTGAGGGTTCTCTTCCCACAGTACTTTGGCAATGTAGGAGAGCCAATATTTTTACTGGTGAATGTTGTTATATTGTACCTCTGCAAGTGACAGCTGAAGACTGTAACTAGTTTAATAATATTTGTATTCCACACTTTAGTTTTACCTGAAACCTTCAAGAGGGATTAACAAATCATAAAATAATGAAATGCAAATGAAGCAAGAATTAACACTAAAGCAAAACAAAATAAATCTCTGGTAGTGAACAGTATCATTTGGGAATCTGCAGTCAAAACTGAATAAAGAGCATCTTGGCACATCTGAACATTGACACCTAAAGTTTCTGTGATGAAATAGGACTCCCAAGTAATTAAATTCTTCAACTGAGTAATTACTTTTCTGTTAAAGGATCATAACTGGGGCTTCCATGTTTTGCCAAACACTAAGATTTTAGATTTTTCAAAATTTAGTTGGAGCTTGTTTTGTGTCACACACATTAGACTGGCTTGAACAAGGCACCATAGGCCAATTCTAGTTTGAGATAGATAGATAGATAGATAGATAGATAGATAGATAGATAGATAGATAGATAGATAGATAGATAGATCTACATAAAGGAGCAATGGATGTTTAATCTGCCCGATATGGGGGATCACAGTATATAGGTAGGTCAATATGGGAAAAGGTCATTTTTTAAAAAGAATCTGGATCCCAAACCATAAATCTAAAATATGTCTTAAAAGCCAGTAAAGAGGATCCAGATTTAAATCCTTCTCAAACACAAAGCTTACTGGGTGATTTTGAGCCAGTCACTCTCTCTCAACCCAACTTATCTGGGTTTAAAACAGATGTGACATTAAATGCATGCTTGCTGTGCTCTCTTGTTACTTGCTTCTTTTTAATCTTGCAACCTTTTATTCTAATTTAACCCTTAAGGGAGTGAAAAGAGGTGCAATGTGTTTTTATCCTTTACTTAACATTGAAGACTGACTGATCAACATCCAGGCAATTTGGTGCCCAGTGCCTGGTGCGCAGGAAGGGAGGGTGCCCTGTGGGGGGATGATGCAGGGGAAGGATGTTGTGCGGGGAGGGATGGTGTGCATGGGTGTTGCACATAGGGATGATGCTCATGGTGGGAAGGTGTTGCACATGGGGGAATGGCGTACGGAGGATATTTTACTCCCACAATGCAGGTCCATTTTGCTAGTGATGAGATATAGGGTGAAATCCAGAGTAACTATGGGCAGTCCTTGCTCCGGAGTAAGAACGAGGTACTCTGGATTGCAATATGAATTTCCCATAGATTTTCATTAGGTGGTGCAGTAACTACGGGTGCACATAATGTCTCTTACGTGCTCCCGTAGTTACTCTGGATTGTGCCCATAGTTATTGTTCTGTACTGGGAAAGGCAATGGAAGAATGGTAGTACTTTTCACTCAGCCAACTTCTGAGAATGGCATTAATTTGTGATCCAAATAATACCTGCATGTAATTTATATTGCATGAATGATTTGCGTGTGTCATGTAGCAATCAAAATGCATGCTCAATTTTAAAATTCAAGGATACGCCTTAACAGATGTGAGAACGAAGAACCTGCATGTGTATAATCTCTGCACCTGCACATTGCACAGTCCAACCTTTCTGGTACAGAAATCATGATACATTTTGCAAGTACAAACTCCTTGTAGCAGAAAGACCCCTATGAACTAGTATGTGACCCTGGTGCATGTTCTTCCAGCAGAAGTGAGCGAGTTGCTAATCTTTATACAGAATGACAAGAAATCCAGTCTGCAGCTCACTGCTGGTGTCTCTCGAGGTTTGCTGCCTGGCATTTACTTTCAGTTCGCTTCAATTGTTCCCTGCAAAATGGCACAGCACTAGAAATTCTCCCTTGGATTGTCAATTTACTTTAACTGGTTATCTAAAATAGTCATATAGGTAAAGATTTAGATGTCCTGTGTCATTGGAACTATACAGAAATAATGGTCATGCCTATAGATGAAAAATAAAAGTACACACAAAGGTAATGTTTTCTTATAGCACAGTCCTATGGAATGTCTGCGTAGAAGGAATTCTGATTGTGTTTAATGGCGCTTACTCCTAGGTAAGTGTGTACAGAACTGTAACCTAAAATTCTTTGAAAATCCAACATTTCCTAATGATTATACCATACCATATTTTCAATAAATGACAGCAACAAGGTCATCTTAAAGAACAGGCCAGGGGTTGCTACTGCAGCTCGGTCAGACAGCATGTGCATTGCATGCGCAAGGACTCCAGCTGAATCTCTGGCATGTCAGGTAGAACTAGAAAAACCTCAATATGAAATCTCCAAAAGCAACCTCCATTCAGTGCAGAGCCCTATGAACTAATGGTTTGGTTTAGGATAAGGCAGCATCATATGCTATAAGTGTGCTTTTATTTAGGAAAATGGGTATTTCCTAGGAAGTTAAAAAAAATGCCTCGCCCTAGGTAAGGCATTATTTCAAGTGGGTGTTCTTTATTTAGCAGGGGGAGAGTAACTTGCCCTCCTCACCCCAGCAGTGTCTTTTCTAGCGGCTTCTACTGTTGTTATTTTGCATCTTTTTACAATTGTGAGCCTTTTTGGGACAGGAAGCCATTAGTTATTTGATTTTTCTCTGTAAACCACTTTGTGAACTTTTGTTTAAAAAGTATTTAAGTACTAATACTACAACTGCTTTTACTACTGTTGCTGCTGCTGTCACTGAAATCATGAAACTTAGGGTGCAATCCAGAGTAACTACAGGGAGTTCTTACTCCAGTGTAACAATTTGATCTGGATTGCAATATGAATTTCCCATAGGTTTTCACGAGGTGATGCAGTAACTACGGGTACACGTAATGTCTCTTACGTGCTCCCATAGTTACTCTGGATTGTAGGGTAACAGTGCAATCCTATATTCTTCGGTGTATAGAATTGCAACTAAGGAGCCCAATCCTGAAGGCTCAGCGTAGGCTCGCAGTGGCATCTGGGTGCTGCACATGTCCCCTAAGGCATGCCTGCCGAGCCTCCAACCAGAGATAGTACAGTACTTGAGAGGTTCTGAGCCAGCGCAATTTTCTAGCTCAGAATTTTCCTCCATATTTCTTCTTCGCTGTGGTCCCTTCTTCCGTTTCTAACACAGGAAAAAGAAGAATGAACAGTTGGAGCAAGTGTGTGACCCTCACCAATCTGCAGCCTGAAGCAACTATATCAGCTGGCCTCAACCAGCCCTGGTGTTAGCCCATTTAATCCATCTTCTTGAAAAAAATAATTGGAAAGTGTATCTTCACATTTTTGCAATAACTTTTGTTTAGACGCAATGCTGCCAAGCAGAATTTTTGCTTCTTTTGATGTTGCATTTGAATTGCTTTGTCTCTTGTGTACAATGAAAACGATAAAAACTTATTTATCTTTAACACATAGGAAGTGTTAGCTGAAAACAATCATGTTTCACAGATACATCTCTGCGCATAGCAAGGAAAAGATTCGGACATATAGGCTGTAATACTAATTTCCTCTTAGGCCAGCATAAGCCCTGGAAAAATTTTCCCCCCACAGAACCAGTCCCAGGGGAAAAAAGTTTGAGGACCACTGCCCTATGGCACTTATACCCCTCTCTTTGGAGTGGGGGGTTCGGCCAGTGCACAGGCATACACCAACATCCCCACACAATCACAGGAAGAAATATAAGGTAGTTAGGATTGTGCCCACTCTCACCTTTTCATATATTGGTGGGATGGGGAAACTTTTTGTCAGGAGGTCCACATAATTTCCACACTGTGTCAGTGGCTAGAGTCAAAAAGGAATAATTTGAATTTCAGAATTGAATAAATTTATTTGAATTTAAATAAATGAATACATTAGAGACATAACTCATATGAATGAATGAATTTTACTGAGTTAATTGATGACTAGCGAAAGCGGACCCGCATTGTGGGAGTAAAATTCCCCTGTGCACGCCATCCCTGCACTGCACATCTACACCCATGCGCATCCACTCTCCATGTGCACAGTCCCCTATGTGAATCAGTCCCCCATGCACATCCACCCCCATGCACATAATTCCTCTATGCACACCATCCCCCATGCGCATCAATCCTCCATGAGATTCAAACCTCATTTTGATGCTCATTTTTGCCTCATTCCCCATGCACATCAACCCCCATGTGCATCAATCCCCATGTGCAACGTCCCCTATATGCATCAACCCCCATGCACATCTAAACCCAATGCACATCAAACCCTCATGCACAACATCACCCATGCGTAACATCCCACCATGTGCATCATCCCCCATGCACATCATCCCCCATGCCCATCAACTCCCCATGTGCATCAACCCCCATGCACAACACCAATGCGCATCATCCCTCATGCGTATCATCCCCATGCTTGTTAGTCCAGACTAAAAAGGTTAGTCCAGAGAAGATGCTGAAGCCACAAGGCCATGGAGAAGCAGTGACTGTCAAAATATGGTGGTGGTGACACTGTGGCAGCAGCCGAGGAGGAGGAGGAGGTGGGGATGGCCATTCTTGGGTGCTCACCTGGGATGCTCATGTGTTCCCATTAATGCACAATACCTGGGGTGCAAGGAAGCAATGGATGCTCTGAGTACAAGGTAGACCACACTTAAAAGTAGTCTATGATTAATCATATTTAAGATACAAAATATATGAAAAGGAAGCCTAAGAAACAAAGCTTTCCTCTTCCAAGTTCACTGTAGATTTTCCCCAGCCACGTATAGTATTTCTTTGCAAAGAAAGAAAAGTTTTTCAGCAGTATTGGCATAACTCAAATTTTCTAAAGAAGGACTGTGGCTTTCTAATAGAAGTTGTCCTGAATTTTGTCAGCTTAATTAATGTGTATGCAATGCACAGTTGATCTGGGCTGAAGAAAAACAGCAAAATTAAAAGTTGAAGTTAAAAAAGGGAAGAATTGATTTTTATTAATAAGGATGGATTAACACGATAAACCAGGCTTGTGTGGTCTTGCCTGCATTCCTGGTGGCAAGGAAAATCAACCTTGGCAATTCTTAAATAAATAGCATATTCCCAATGCGCTCTCTCTCTCTCTCTCTCTCTCTCTCTCTCTGTGTGTTTGTGCGTGCGTGCGTGCGTGCGTGTAACCTGAAAAATATTTAACAGTCAAGATAACAGGACTGTATCTGTATGTCTTATTCTGTTGATGGAATAAGTAGTCCACTTCACACAAGGGGATAGAGGGAATTTTTCCTGATCAATCCTTACTCTCTTACTGACTTTTCCTACAATCCAGAGTAACTATCAGAGCACATAAGAGACATTACGTGCACCCCAGGGGTGGGCACTTACCGGTTCGGGCCTACTCGCCCAAACCGGATCTTCCTGTTTCCCTGCCGCTGGCGAACTGCCAGCGATAGGGAAACGCAAAAACATAGCTGACCGGTTCGGTCCGCCATATTTTTGCACCCACCGCGCAAGCGTCAACATTGACACTTGTGCAGAGCCTGCTCTGAAGCGGGCTTGCCCGCTTTAGGGCAGGCACCACGCAAGCGTCAATGTTGACGCTTGCACAGTGCCTGCTCTGAAGCGGGCCGGCCCACTTCAGGGTAGGCACTGCGCAGGCGCCAATGTTGGCGCAAGCGTAGTGCCTGTACTAAAGCTGGCCTGCCAGCTTCAGTACAGGCACTGTGCAAGCGTCAACGTTGGCCCGCCCCTCGCCCCGCCCCAGCCTCGCCCCCTGACCCTCCCCACCCTCTGACCCCAGCCCCGCCCCCTGACCCAGCCTGGCCCCTCCCACAAGCCGGATCTTGGAACAGGGCCAGCCCACCTCTGGTGCACCCATAGTTACTGCACCACCTAGTGAAAACCTATGGGAAATTCATATTGCAATCCAGAGCAAATTGTTCTTATACCAGAGCAAGGACTCCCCATAGTTACTCTGGATTGTTCCCTTACTTTCATTGCAAGTCCACTGGCACTTGTTCCCGTAGCACAAGGCACCTATGTTTTACTATTTAAAATAAAACTGGATATGTTAATCACAACACAGCACCAGTATTTACAGACAGATGGGACTCCTCCAAAAATGTGGGTAACAGACCACAAGGCTTCTGCTGAGTCCATTGGGATTTGGGCAGGAAAACCATATACTGTAGATTGTGTTTTTTGAGATAGATCAACACCTCTTATGAATTTCCAGCCACTATAAGAGTCTGCTGAGGCTTTTAAAGTGAACGATACTGTTTTAAATAAGATATGGGGTGGAGAAGAGCCCAGGATCTCAAATGCTGAATAATATAACTAGAAGAAAACTGTTCTTCCACACTTTGGAGCACTCAACTCAAATCAAACGGAGAGAGTAAGTCCTGGTTCATTAAAAAAGCATTCATGTGTTGTAACAGAGAGGTCGTTCCATATAATAGAAAGAGTGTGGACAAAATTTTTCTTTTGGTTACTACCCTGCATGCCAGTGGCTCTTCAAGAATTATTCCTGGAAGATGTCATTTGTGTCCCTTCTTGGTTAGGGAAACCATGCAGAGCAAATAGGAAATGTTATTCTTTCCCTGTTAAATGTAAGAGGAACCCCACTTAGAAGTGCCTATATACACAGTTAGCAGGGGTACCTGCTATTCCAATGCAGTTTGTTTCGTTGCATTCTGGATAAAATTACCTTGATATATAACATTATATACAATATAATGTATAATGTTATATATCAAGGTATATAACATATATATAATGTTATATATCAAGGTAATTTTATCCAGAATGCAGCGAAACAAACTGCATTGGAATAGCTATATTCTATATATTCTATCAAACTTGTCAAATGTATGTATATGTGTATGAATAATAATACCATCATGTATATAGAATATAATACTATCATATATATAGAATGATGTATACCCCCTTGATGTGTGTGTGTGTGTATCTCTCTCTCTCTCTATATATATATATATACAATGATATATACCCCCTTGATGTATACCATTATATATATACCTTGATATATATATAATGATATAGAACATGATGGTATTATTATTCATACATACCCCATTTTTCACAATTTTAATCAGTAGTGTCTAGCTCAGCTTGTAGGCCCCCTAAAGCTCGTAGCCTGGTGCAACTGCATCCCCTGCATCTCCCTTAGTTACACCACTGCCAACCTGCGACCCCTTAGCAGTTGTTTGCATATGTTGCTGTATGACTTAAATTTTGCAGGTCACATTCAATCTTTCGTACATCTTCCATATTGACAGCGGCTGAATTTAACAAGACCTTTGAGGCCATGGATTTCTTGCTATCTTTGACTGATCTGAGTATTTGGTAGACAGAGATGTCTGAAATGAAATCATGTTGGCTGAAAGGCAACCTGTCCCCATGCCGCAAGAAAAAGGCTCTTGGGAAGGAAGACTGAATTATTCTTGCACCTTCATTCTCTGGATTAACATTAATTAGTGCAGTTTCTGCAATAAAAGGCATCACAAGCCATCTATTGACATGAATATTGTAAGGAATTTGTCCCCCCAAATGAAAATTAGTGGCTATTGTGCTATTCCATATTGCTGGTATATTTCCAATACAATCCCAACCCCCCAGTAAGGCCAGCATTGGTCCCACCGTGAATCCTGTGCTGGCTTGAGGGTGGCCTGAGGCTGGCCTGAGGGTGTCTCAAAAGTGCCGTAAGGCACTTCTGCATCACTGCTGGGGGTGGGGTTGGAGTTAAGCCAGTGGAAAGACATGTGCCACCATTCCATACCACTGTGGGAATGGGGGAGTGGATGAGTTGCACTGGCTTAAAATGGTTATGATTGCTTCCTGTTTCTGTATCCTTTAGTTCAATCCAAGATGATAGATCAAATGCATTTTGCTGATCTCACGCACCTCTCACCCAGCTGATGGCTACTTGGACCCTCACCTGTCCCCAGTACTACAGCAAAAATGCCCTATGCATTGTACTGTTTTGCTTCTCTGTGGTATCAGCTGGTTCTTTCGTTCTTTCATTCTTTTGGTCTTTCGTTCTTTCATTGTTTCATTCTTTTTCTTCTGCTGTTTTTGTGCCATAGAAGCACTTACCGGTAAATAGAAAACAAAGGGCAGGAAGTCATAAGGCAGTGCCATTTCCTGTTATAGCAAGTATACTTTCTCCCAACTAATGGATGTCCTAAGCAGTGACCTAGAGTTATCAAATGATAACACCATCTCTGAGATGTGGCATCTCTTGTTGTCTCTCCTGCTTTGTGGCTAGATCACGGATGTCCTGAGTCTGGGGTCTTGCCCCATTCACAACAATAGATTTGGAAATCAAATTTTGTTTGACTTTTCCAAAACATATATAAAACATTCAGAATTTGGTAGGACACTTGGGCTGCAATCCTAACCTTGTGTTAGGCTGGCATAAGTCCCACCCTAAGAGCACAATCCTAACCATGTCTACTCAAAAGTAAGCCCCATTGTGTTCAATGGGTCTTACTCCCAGGAAAGTGTCTTTAGGATTGCAGCCTTAGTCCCATAACGGGTCTTTTTGAGGTGATACGCATCTGTACAGAATACCAGCACCTCTGTGTGAGTAGTGGCACCTCTGTGTGTATGTACCAGCACACACATACACGCAGAAACACAGGTGAGTACCTGTGAGTGCCGGCAGGTGAGTGCTGGTACCTATTTTTTCAGAAAAATAGCACTGCCAGGGAATATCGCAAAGTGCTATAAGGTGCTTCTGTGCCACTCCTGGGGGGTTAGGTCAGTGCACAGACATGCATGAGCTTCCTCGTGCCACCATTGGTACAAAGAGTGGGTGAAGTGTGCCTGCTTAAATTGGTTAGAATTGCTCCCTTGGTTCAATGTCAAAGATCGCAAGCTGGTATATTTGTTGAACAGAAAGTGTCTCGGTTGAGGTAGCACAGGGTAAACCTGAGTGATTGACTGTTGGCCCTACCTATGCCAAGGGGTGAGTAAGGTGGATATGAGGTGTGACAACATATCAATCACTACATTGTCAGGGAGACCATATTTGATGTTTTTTCCAGGACTTGTCCTGGATTTAGCCTTGTGTCCTGGAAAAAAAGAAAACTTCAGTGTCCTCCTTTTCCTTGTAAGTGGCAGCATGTAGCCTTCTTGTCATGAATCAATTATAAGAAATGAATTCTATGTAATAGTTTTAAATAAAGCAAATAACATAGTGTTTAAATTGAAAGCAACGGAAGCAATTCTGCACAGGAAAGCAAGATATATGAATGCTTGAGCTTTTATTTTGTCACGTCCTAAATGTCATGTCCATCGTTTCCTATGGATGTCCTACCTTTTGGGGGTCCTTTTTCTGGTTCTGACATATGGTCACCCTATATGTTGTTGACATCAGCAGTCAAGGATTTTCAGGAAATGAGCGTGGAGTTATTGCCTCTCAGAAACCATGGCAACAATAATGTCTGGGCTCAGGGATAGACATAAAACGTCCGACATTTTTCTTCCGTTGATTTTCTCTCTTCGTTGTTTTTTCAAGTTATAGTAAATGTAACTTGTGTTGTTCATGTGGCAAGATGTAAAGTGCATGTGTTTGGAATAATAAAGCCATAGCAGAAACTGAACAAATACGACCCAAGTTGGCCTTTTCAGACAATTGTTCTCCAAGAATTTGGGGCTGGGGAGAGAGAAGGAGAGATGTGAGTAAGGAGACAGACAAGTATTTAGCAAATGTGTTTATCATGGTAATTAGGAACTGATTACTAGGTTGGAGTAACATTCCATGGCCTCCTGGGCTGCTTGGCTAACCCAGTTCGCAAGTAATATAACGAGATCTACTGATAATCTACCACTGATAATCTTGCCTCAAACATTTGGAAATGTTATTTTTGTGTTTGGGCTTCTTCAGAAAAAAAACCAGTCTGTTATAATGTTGTGTGGTACTGTTCTAACCAAAAGACAGCATCTTGCAGTTCATCTATTATTGCTACTCCTGAGAGTTCAGGACCGATCAAGGCAATAACTTTAACAGGATTCATATATTGCTTATATACAGTGGCGCCTCATGTAAAGAACGCTTCACGTAAAGTATGTTTCACATAACAAACAAAAATTTTTCTAGGATTCTGTTTCATGTAACAAACTGTGCTTCGTGTAAAGAACACATTCGTTGGCAGTTGGGGCAGACGCGCTGGACGGCAACCTGTTTTAAAAGCATCAGGGCTGCCTAGTGCACCTGCTCATAGTGAAAGCAACACTTCCATGCTGTTCCTCCTGTGGCCGGAGGGAGAGAAGAGCAGTGGAGAAGAGGGAAGCAGCTCAGGGCTAGCCAGAAGGGAGCAGGGGAGAGAGAGAGGCTCAGGATGGAGAGAAGGAGAAAGTGGGGAGACACTTTGAAGGTGTCTTGGATTGCAGCCTCCTAACCATGTCTACCCAGAAGTAAGCCCCATTGTGTTAAATGGGTCTTACTCCCAGGAAAGTGTCTTTAGGACTACAGCCTAAGTAGACTTCATAAGATCATGCACATTGAATGCATGTTTTGAATTCAATCTCAGTGTTCTGTCATCACTTTTATATCCAGTTAATATTTTTATATGAATTTTTTGGGGGTTGTGGAACCAATCATCTGAGTTTCCATTATTTCCTATGGGAAAATCCACTTCATGTAAAGAACGTTTCACGTAACAAACATGCCTCCAGAACAAATTAAATTTGTTACGTGAGGCATTCCTGTATTGGTTATTGCCCTCTCTTTCTGGGATAAACACTAAAGAAAAAGAAGATTTATTATTATATATTGGTTATTATATAGTGCACATTATATATTGCTTATTATATATCGGTTTATATATAGCTCTCTCAATATATGTAATGTAAAGAACTGAGGGCATTCTGCTAAGCAGGCAGGCTTCTTTTAATAAGCAGTCTGGTTCCTTTAATAATATAGAAGATGGGATCTTAGAAAGCTAGCACAGCTAGTTTCATCAAAGGTGAAGATGGCTGCACAAGTCTTTATATTCTATCCCCTGCTCCCTGGCTGAGGCCATTATCTTCCCACAGGTATGGGTGGTGTGGGGGCAGTAAATGAGACAGAAACACCCTGTTGTTGTCTATGGAAGCATTGCAGCCGCTGCACCTGCTTACAACCAAGTTCACACAGTCAGTCCGTGTGTGAACTCCTGCGCATGTCAGAGAACATTTCTGGGTTTCCTCCTCCTCATGCTCTCCTGTTCTTTCACATGAGCCTGTCCACCAAATCTGAACCATACATTGCTCTATCTACCTATCTACATTGCTCTGCATCTTGTGGCCATCAGAAGTCCATCACACAGTGATGGCTGACTTGAAGCTCGTGATTGCCACTAAATTTATGAGTTTGGATGTGCTTTGGATTGACTTTTCTGTTAAAATGATATTCTGGAGCAATTGGAAAATAAATATTTGTTTTTAAAAAAATATTTACCGGTAATCAAATTTTGTTCAGTTTCTCCATTCTGAAACCCACCCCCTCCATGAATAAGCAGCTGAAATTAAAATTGCATTTATGATAATGTAAAAATGCCTGAATCGAAAGCGCTTTGGTGTCCCTTTTTAGACTACAAAGCCATGAAGGGGGCTTGAAGCTTTAACTTCCCATGGGAGGAAATTAAGTCACACAAACTGCTGGAGGAGGCTGAATTGAAAAACAGCAGACGTTGCTTGGGGAACCCAAGAAAGAGAATTTAATTTGTACTGTGTAATACTGTTTTGTGCTGCTAACCAGCTGCACTTCCTGCCTAGTCATTTAACATACCAAGTATTGAATCTCTTACGCAGCATCATGTATGGATGTGATGATAACATGTAGTCTCACTGCCTTTAAACAAGTTGATTGAACAAGTTTCTAGAGTGGTGGTGTCCACACCCGGCCCAGGGGCCTGATGTGGCGCATGGCAAGCTTTAATGTGGCCCATGACAAGTCCCCTCCATCTGGCCTTTGAGCAAGACTTGTAATCCTCCAGATGTCTCTAATACATTCTTATATGTAAAATTATGTAACAAATTAGAAATGTGAATCATTTTTCTGGTCCCTGACACAGTGTCAGAGAGATGATGTGGTCCTCTTGCCAAAGAGTTTGGACACTTCTGTTCTATAGGAAAAGACCACAATAGGTTAAAAGCCATGATGCGTATATGCAAGCTCTGTTTTGTAAAATGTAGGCAACCTCAGACTGCCAGGTGGAGGGGAGGGCACCAGGATGCCTTCTTGTTATTAACTCTTGTTATTTTGTGTTCTCCCTGAGGCATCTGGTGGGCATCTCAATGTGCCTAGAGAGTAAAAGAGTTGAAAGTCACTGGCTTACCAAGGCTGAGATCCTATCCACACTTTCCTGGGAGTAAGCCCCATAGAGTATAACGGGACTTACTTCTGAACTCACAAACATAGTATAGGGCTCCAAATATCTTACCAGGAACACTGGAAACCAGAATCAACAGCCAGAAAGCTCATGAAAACACAGCACTGTCCCTCACATGTCATAATTATTTTATTTTACAAAATGTATATGTATGGGGTCATGTATATGCATGGCCCCTTTTGATTGGGCTATAACAAATAGAGCACCAGTTTTGCATACAAGCATATGCAGATTCAAATGTCCACATTTCTAAAAGGGTTGGAAAGAGCATCTGAAAGAGCACCTGAAAAGTAAATTTTTTCTTTATATTCATGGCAGAACTCATCCCAGATGGCCTTGTAGGATGTTTATGGTCAGTGTCTGCACTGTGCAGGTTGGTCCAGAATAGGTTTGGGCCATGAGAAATATAAAATTATGCATGGAATGGAAGGAGTTGATGGAAGGAGTTCTGTTCCCTCCACCACAATAGCCAAATCATGTCTACTAAAATTGAATGGTGGGAAAATCAGGACAAAACACTTAACATAGAGAGTCAGGATGTTGTAGTGTTGTAGTCAGGACTAAAACCTGCCTCTGTGCTACCTGGAGCATCTTTGACCTGTCAGTTAAGCCATGATGGTTGGATGAAACAGGTTCCAAACTATGAAAGGTTAGATAATGGAATCTGGCCTTGGATAACCTTGATAGGCTGAGGTTAGCTTGCTGTGGCTTACCTTGTATTTTTCTTTCCATGGTTTTGATATCTGTTGTTCTCCTCCCTCCCAATCACTGCTGATAGCTTCAAAGAGGATGACTGTAGGGCTTGTCTTTGATTTTGCTGAAAAGCAGCTCTATTGCTAACCTCTGTGTCAGACCAGACTGAGGTCCAAAGCATCCAGAGTTTCCAGGGCTGCATGGAAAAACCTGACCTATTGAACTGGTGCATTATCACCAGCACTTTCTGTAGGTCAGAACACATCAAGGCATTGCATCCAGCTGAAAAGGTGAGGGAGGCCAGCAAATAAATCACACTACCTATGAGTAACGGATATGATCGGAGACGCATCAAGAGACTCTCCTGCAGTGGAAAGAATTCACATTGTCATATCAGTGTTAATGGGAACCTTTGAACCTTGGAGAAAGTTTCACGCAAAGGTTCAGCTGAAGTGAAGGCAAATCTGACCCCTGCTCCAACACTGGGCTCACCGTTGTCTGGAATGTGTGAAAGACATTTTTTTGCCACCATCCAGTTATTCCTCTGATTGTAGCTGCTCTATTTTGTCCCATAAAAGACCCTGAAGCCTTTCACTTTTGGTGGAGAAAATTAATAAAGCCTGTCATAGTAATGGGCATTTCATTAGTTCTTGATGGAAAGTGCCAGATGATGATTTTCAATTTTAAGTCGATAACTGGATTGTGAGTTATGTATTAGAAACTAGTGGAGGACAAGTATCCATCCTGTATAACCATACCAATGCTTTGGCCTGGGGCTTTTGCCTTAAGCAAGAGAAAAGCAGGCTCACAAATTTAAATAATAAATCAATACTGGCAAGCACTGTTCAATATAAAGAGTGATGTAATTTATCAAAATTTGTCCAAATGTATACCATTCTAGTAAAAAAAAAACCCAGGGGGAATTTTGTTTGTGTCATGGAGGTCATTCTATACTTGGTCATGTAACATCACTTCTGGGGCCACATTTGGAGCTTTGCACTGGCTATATAATTATTAACTATGCCATTTGCAGTGATATTGGTCAGTAGGGGAACAATATTGGTTAATACAGAAAATTTTTAATTGGTTAATATAATTGGTTAATATTGGTTAACACAGAAAATTTTTTTCTGTATATTTTTTAAATTTCCAATACTATAAGCTAGTTTTAGCTGCCTTTACTATATTTCCAGTACTATAAGCTAGTTTTAGCTGTGTTTGGAAATGTCGGTTAAAAATTAATTAAAATATATAAATATGTAATTCCATTTGCTATTTTTTATTCTTAATCCACCCTGTCCAGCCGCTAGTCCAAAGCCAAAACGCAAAGGTACCTGATAGTGGTGTGCCAAGTGAGGGTCCATGGGTGCAAGTGACCCTGGACAGTATGGATGGAGGGACAGCATTGCCACCCTATCCATGCCACCCCAAGGGCCACCCTTGCCCTTTTAATTCCCCTGTATCCTGAATGTAGCTCTTGATGCTGTCCTGGGTGTATATCCTGATACTCAAGTTGTGATCTTAAATGCACTCTTTGAGGAGCTAAAGAGCTGATGTTGCATTATGGCTAGAAGAGTGTGCTGGAAATCAGGACTCCCCAATTTGATTCTCCCGTGAACACACTAGATGGCCTCAGATGTGCTCACCAAGCACAACATGGAGGCAATATTTACCTGGATAGATGTTGCAAAGACTGTATCAAGATAAAGCATGCATAGCCATAGCAGATGTGATATAACATTCTTTGTGACTTCAAAAAGTGCTGAGTATATTATTAAATATGTTTAGGATTTGAGCTCTAGCCTGCAGAAAGTTTAAATAAGATTGAGCTTGCATTTAAAAATAGCAGTACTGTATGTTCAGAAATTAAAACTAGCACAAATTGCATTAGGGATTTCATGCCATTTTATCTGTCAGCCAGCTTATAATGTTCCCAGGGCTTAAACTAGTTTGGTCTTTTCAGCATTATCCCTTTTATGGTCCTCAAGCCACATATTTTATTGCTCTGGGAAGCACTTCTCTCCTTCCTTTTTTCTTTGTCATCCTTCCTGCTGGATCACATGGCTTTTAAGTGAAAAGCAAGAGATAATTGTTTATTATAAAGTTTAGGAACCAAAAGGGTGCCAAGGAATGGTTCTTAAAAATATTAAATATCTGAAATAAAATTATATCTATTGTGATATTGAAATATGCTTCAATATCCATGAGCCAAAACTGGCGAGTCACATAAATGTGCTCGTGACCAGGGTGACCATATGTCTTCTTTTTTCCATCCCATGTCCTCATTTTTAGTCTAATGTCCAGGAAAACAAACTTCACTGATGGATGATTGCCATGTGGTTTTGTATATAGTCTGTCTCTTCTGGCTTGCATCCAAAGAATAATAGACACAGTCCATCCCACCGGCTAAGATTGGCATGAGTCAGCCCTTTGGGCTCTCCAGCCCACCATACGGGATTCAGAGCAAGAATGTTGGGGTGATCATGAACTATCCAATTGGGCCATTGTGACCCCAATTATTTCAAGATTAAACTCAAGGATGCTTATGACTCCCTGTGAGAGAATCTGTGCAGTTGGATCCATCTGCTTTCCTGAGTTCAGAGAAGTGCAGTGGGGCTTGGAAAGCTGATGCTTTGAGGCTGTGACTGAGCTCTGGCTGGCCCAGAACACACAGCAGAAACCTGTGCATTTTTGATTTGGAAGTGCCAAAAGAGCTCTTTGCCTCCGATATAAAGGTGCATAAGATTTGTGCCTAAGGAATGCAAGACACTTGCTCACTTTATAGATGACTTTAAAAAAAATCAAAACTTTTATTTTAATAAATCACTTATTCGATGCCAATGAAAGTTAAAGGTCAACACTTATGTAAATTAGGCCAATTATGTCAATTCACTTGTTTCCTTGTCTTCATGATTTAGTCTGCCATCTCTAAGAATTGGGAACTGTGATGGAATTTTGTACAGGTAAAGGTGTTGCAAAGATGGGAAAGCTCGTGTGTGATTATGTTAGTGCTGTCCCCATACCTAAGTGAAACTCAGAACTTTCTTCAAAGTTTATCTCTGAATAGATCTATTTGATCATTCCATTCCTGTGGTTTGGTTTTCTTTCGTTTTGATACTAATGAAATATGAAGTCCTACAACTTGCAGCAAAAACATAATTGTGCAACAAACCACTCTTACAGTTCACCCGAGTAGCTCCTGATTCAGTGACCTCTTTTTGGCTTGTATCCAGATAGTGCAATCTCCTTCATTTCTAGTTCCACAAAAAAGAATGCAGGATGTGCAATAGCCCCCTCCAAATCCCTGCTCCCAAATCTGTCCTTTCAAATTTTTATTTAAATGTGAAGAAAAACATTGATTTTTTAAAAGGGTGGGGTGGGGAGACTGAGACTACATTGAGACTGAATCTTATTAATATTCCCACAGCCCTAAGAAGGGAGCAATGGGGAAGTGTTATAACTCCACCTAATGGAAAGAAGGTGGCAAAAGTGTCAAGAATAAATGGGAAATTCTCTTTAGAATACAATCTTCATCAAGCAGTCAAAACATACATGCATGGATGTCCATTGTACATATATTCTATATATATAGAATGTATATATAATGAAATGTTGGAGAAATTTAAATCTGTAATGACCTTGCTATTTTTTTGTGTGTGCTGCTTTTAGCTCAACCTCTCTTGCATTTGAGCACTTATGTATGGGAATACAAGGGTATGAAAAAGCAAGCTTAAACTAGTATCTTTTGAGCTGAAGTTTGTACTTAGTCTTCTAAAACTATAAAGCAGTCAAGAATTTCTTTCCAATGTATATTTAATCTATAGCTCAGTGAATCAACAATTTACTAGCAAAGAGGCCATGTTGTCCAATGAAGTGTCTGGATATACAGCCCAACTATCTGATTTGAACAAGGACAGATTGCTTACCTGGAACAACTATTCTACAAGTGGTCATCTGGGTAGACACACTTACCGGATTTCTGTACATCTTTAGAGCTTATCTCTCAAGCTTTCGGGGCTGTCAAGCCTTCTACCTGTTCTCCAGGGCATAGGAAACCCTGTGCACAGTGTGTTCCTTAAGGATGTGAGGAATATCCAATTCCTCAGGCCTTTTGGAAACTGTCACTATGTCCAACTTGTACATCTGAAGAGGAATCCAAACACTGTAGCCACACCTGTATAGTGGATAAGTCATATGTGTGCACAGAACAATAATTGTAGATAAGCAAACTGTTCTTCATGGTCTCTGTGAAATCACATGTAGTGTAAGTCAGGAAATTCAGAGATGGTTTATGAGGAGAGTAAGTACTATTACTTTCAAGTAAACATGTATAGGATTGTACTGTTAGGTAGCAAGTTGGCCACACACTGGATGGTAAATTTTTGGACCATGACAAGCAGATAAAAAGTCTGTTGTCTGCCTGAAGGTAGAAAGAGTTTTCTGACATTCAGCATTCACAGAATATTCTTTCTCTTCTGAAGACAAATTTGGGGGGAAAAAACAACACCAGCAATATTAAGTAATGATTGACTGATGTGCAATGTTAATTAAGATCAACAGAGTTAGGAATATTGTCAACATCACTGAAATCTGATGGAGGATCTGGACAAACTGGAATACTTTTTGGAATACAACATGGCCTCTTTACTAGTAAATGAATATGATGAAATTCAACAGGGAGAAGTGCAAGGTTCTGCACTTAGGCAAAAATAACCAAAGACACAGGTATGAAATGGGAGATACTTGGCTTGGCAGCACAACGTATGAGAGGGATCTTGGAGTCACTATGGACCACAAGCTGAACATGAGTCAGCAGTGTGATGTGTCTGCAAGCAAAGAAGGCAAATGCAATTTTAGGCTGCATTAAGAGAATTGTAGCTTCCAAGTCACAAGAAGTTATAGTTCCTCTTTATTCTGCCTTGGTTAGACCTAACCTGATGTACTGTGTCCAGATCTGGGCATCTCACTTTAAGAAAGATGCTTCCAAACTAGAGCAACTTCAGAGAGCAAGGATGATTAGTGGGTTGGAAGACAAACCCTACAAAGACTGAGAGAACTTGAAGGGAAGGCTAAGAGGAGACATGGTTGCACTCTTCAGGTACCTGTCATATGGAAGGGACACATTTGTTCTCAATGGCCTCAGAAAGCAGATCTAGAACCAACGGGTACAAATTCCAAGAAGAGATTACAGTTGGAGAGCAGGAAAAAATTCCTGATGGTGAGAGTAAAGGGAATAGATTGTCAAGGGAGGTGGGTGGATTCTCCTTTACTGGGGATCTTCAAGCAGAGGCTCAACAAGCACCTGTTGGAGATGCTCTAGGAGAATTTCCTGATACAGGCAGGAGGTTGGAATAGGTGACCTAAAGGTCCCTTCCAACTCATTCATTCTATTACTGAGTCTTTGTGAATAACAACAGTTAGAAACATAGATATACTACAGCCTTATAAATGTTATGGCTGTATTTTTCTATCATCAATGACACTCCCAGTTACCAGTTGGAAGAGGGGAGAGAAGAGGCAAGAGGGCCCTCTGCACAATCACCCATGTATGTGATTAGAATATGTATACATGGTCATTCTTTCTTTTCTAGACCTATTAGTCCTAGTCAATAAGTATTTCAGGCAATAGGTTTACTGTAAACCCAAGAAAAAAGCACAACAAACTAGATTATCAGGTGGGTCTGGCGACTGACTTGCAAAGAGACAGATTTGCAAATGGCTTTGGAGAGTTCTGAGCACTATTCTGTGAATGGCAGAAATATCAACATAGTTTCAGATATTATTAAATTTCCAACCATCTGATCTAATGCAATACTGTACAGTAGTGATTTTTGACCAGTGTGCTATGGAACACTGGTGTGCCGCAGGTAGTCCTCACGTGTGTTGTGGGAATTTGGGGGGAGTCATTATTTAATGGGAATATTGGGGGATTTGAATAGCCTGGGGTGCCTTGTCAATGGTAAAAACAACTGATGGTGTGCCTTGAAAATTTCAGTGCCTTGGTGGTGCAACATGTGATGAAAAGGTTGAAAATCACTGCTGTACAGTATTTCTTGTAGAACAGGCGAGTAAGATATCCTTTTCATAGCTTATCACCCACATCATCTAAAATGATCTAAAAGTCATTCTTCACATAGTTCATATTCCAGTAATGAGATATTTGACTCTAGTGTGACCTACCAAAATGAAATTCAGTTTTTTAAAAATTTAATGTCCTTTAAAGTATATGCATCATACATGCAGAGATTATTGAAGAGTAAACATTTCTCTTCAATATCTGGGGCACTCTGCAGGTATGAGGCAATGTTTATGGAGCTGACTTTGGCTGCAACCTAAGCACACTTTCCTAGGACTAAGACCCATTGAATGTAATAAGGCTTTCTTCTGATTAGACATGGATAGAATTGCATCCTTTGACAGGGAAGTTAACAGGAAGAGCTTTACATGTTCAAATACTGCAAGGACTTGTGCGTTGGGCTGCATGTATTCCATATTTATTTTATAAAAAAATGAATATCTGAAAGATTTTTTATAATATACCTTTCTACATCCCTTTTGAGAGAAGAATTTAACATTGCGGGCCAACACAAATATTTTACAAAAGAGTAATGTTTCATACACTGAACTGAGTGGAGTGAAGGAAACACTCAGTCACCCTTGCACCTTTACAAGCAATGAACCATTGATTGGCTTGAAAAGAACATTGGTGAATCATATATGAAATGTATACATGAAATGTATATGAAGTGATAGCAATCATATATGAAATGTCTTCACAGCTGCTGGGGGAATATGTAAGTTACTGATAGAAGTTATGTTAAACAACAAAGGATCACCAGGGCTACAATCCAAAGTAACTACAGGACCTTTTACACCAACGTAACTAGTTATGGTGCCACCTATGGGAAATGCATATAGTAATCCAGAGTAAGTGCCTCTTATGTCTTTCCGTAGTTACTCAGGACTGTAGGGCTAAAGAGGAATCAAATCAAATGGGCCCGCACAGAGGACCTAAAGTCCAAAAAGACACATTTCCTTTTTTTTGTTGTTGTTGTTAAGAAAGCACTACTTACACATCCTTCAAAATTACTGGAATTTTATTTGCCTCAGGCTTATGACTTGCAACCAAAGACATTGTGCAAAGAAAGCAAAGATTAAGTACACTTTGGGGAAAGGTGGCAAACCACATTGATAACACAAAAGATAATTTGATGAGAGAAGCCATCCATTATACTATAGAGACTGCAATATTCAATACCATCTTTAAACCCAACTTTTGGAAATCAAGAAAAAAAGAGAAAGGTAAAGTTTAGAATAGACACAAATTTTTTGTGTATACAGTTCTGAAAGCATTTCTTTTTCATGAGATCATTGAGCATTGAGTGAAGCAATGAATGGGACAGGACAGGGCAGGGACTAGCTACTGTACATTTAGAAGCTATGAAACAAAATTGCATATATGTGCCACAGTGTAAAACAAATACAGAACTAATAAAGCCTTGAAATTGCCTGATGAAAAATAAAATCACCAGTTGCTTTTAATGGCTTCTCCTGGTTAGCAATGCTACAAAAAACATTGTTTTTATATCTTTCTGATGCCAGTTGATAGCACCTTATCAAATATTGAAACCAGGAACAGTAAAACCATTAGTAAGCTAAACCCAACCCATAGAAATATACTATCAACCCATGTTTTCTTTTCCATCAAAAGCTTTTTTCTGTTTGTTTTTTGTTATTTTATCTTTGAGGCCCATTTGGTCACAGTATGTTACATTCCCCTCCCCTTTTTACACCATGATATCATATGTTCGTCTGGCACTATCCTAAAGCTAGTTTATAGATGATGTAAATACAGAAACACCCCAATGCCTATCTGACAAAATGAATTCACTGGGTGTAAAATGAAATATGGAAAGAAGGGTTCTCAGGTAAGAAACTTGACCGTATGGATCACTCATCATCACTTCCACTTGCTTCTGACTGGTCCTAGATGTAAGAAGTGAAAAGAGAAAAGATTAAAGTTTTGTTTTTTGTCACGAACAATATATAATAGACAAAAAAGGAAAATTATTACAATAGGTATTTTAAATTGTAATAAACTTGGTGCTGTTCAGAGGAAACTTGGGATCTGATTAAAAAATACTAGATTAAAGACAAAGCATTTACAACATGATCAACTCCCCAATCCTATGTATGTCTACTCAGAAAAAGGTTTTCATTGAATTCCATGGGATTTACTCCCAGGAAAGTGTATATAAGATTGCAGCCTATTGACTTCAGTTGGATTTAAAACCTTGGCCACTGCTGGAATGGCCACTAACAATCTTGGCCATGCTGGAATGGCCAAGTGGAGCCAGGTGCTGACACAAAGTCCAGCAGAGATGTGTGTGTTTAAAAGAAATTTTAAAAAATCTCCTGGTGGGCTGTCTGTCTTTGGATCGCCAAGGACTTGTGCCAGCCATTTTGCTGACACATGTCCAGAGAGCCAGCAGACATTGTTTCACTTTTAGTACAAAAACAAAGAACAACAGATTTTTGAACTATTGTTTGCAATGCAAATAATCAGTATTCAGTGGGACTTACTTCCAAGTGAGGGTGCTGAGGATGCAACTGTGTGATCCTGTGTCTCTGTTCCAGGTGAACAGAATTTTGTTAGGCTTACTCATATGCAAGTGTGTATAGGATAGCAACTTTAGCTTGCCATTAAAAGTGATATTAAAAATACTTGGCAAGTACCTGAAGAACAAACCTAAGTTCAACCCAAGGCTCAGTTCCTGTACCATATCACAAACTGCTTTTGAAAGCAGTGCACCATTCAGCACAAGGGGAAACCCTTGGTGATCAGCATTCAAGGTGTGGCTATTGCAATGAAGAATGCAAGTCTGAATATAATAGAGGTCATACTGTGAACATTTACTGTATTTCTCAGCAAAACATACATTTTCATCTTGATCCTCGTCACTGTCATCGTCACTCACGACTGGTTTGGCTTTCACTCGACTTTGACGCTTCTTGCCTTTCCCTTTGTCCCGGTTTTTGTCATCCTTTTTGTTTAATTTGATTTTGACTTTCACAGATTTGGCTGGAAAAGAATAAAAATTCCGAGGAATTTAATGGTTAAAATTAATGTTTAGCTATTGTCAGCCATTTAATGTCAACTATGCAGTTATATGCATTCCTTCCTGAAAAGAATCCCATCTGCATTCCTCATTAAGACTTGGGGACACAGCAACACAATACAAAGGCAATACAATACAAAACTGTACTGCTTTGTTTGGAATTAACTGAAAATAAATTTCATTTTCCTTTCTTTTATGTGTCTTCCAATAAAGCCTTGGGAAGGAGGCATCTTTGTAACATACTGTATTGAACAATGAGAACAAAGATGTAGAAACAGCACATGGTATAGTCAGTGAAGCTCTCTTTAAAATGAAACTTTTGCTGGTAGCAATGATCTAAGGACAAAGGAGAGATGTGGATTGGTTTCCTCCAACAAGCTAGCAAGGAGACTTCCACCCAGACTGAGTAACAAATGAGACCCATTTCATTAAGTTCTGAATGAAGGACTTACATTCTGACTCTGACTCATCCTCCTCATCTTCGTCTTCTTCATTGCTTTCTTCCTCACTTTCATCTTCTTTGGCAAGCTTTTGCCGCGCACTTTTGAACACCGACTGGAGAACAATAGAATCTTCATAGATCTGTGGCATGAAAGCAAACCTGCATCAGAACTGCAAGCTGTGCTTCATCAAAAATGCACAGCGTGAAATGGTATTTTCTATGCAAACCCACAGAGAGCATGGCTTTTCTCCCCCATTACAAGTCATAATTCTTGTTGCATGAATTTTACAAGGAATGTCAATGTTAATTTTTCATGCACTAAATGAAGGTTTAAAAAACTCCAACAGTAACAACTCAGCCCAAAATGCAGGTCTGTATATTATATATTAATTTTCAAATGTCTTAGAACTACTGACTTTTGTTTGAATTCAACATATTCATTTGTAGTGTTTTTAGAATAATTAATAGGAAATTCTAATTAATAAAATTTATATGATAGTTTATAGATATATTCAAGCAGAAGCAAATGCACAACAGTTGGATCTTGGTATCTGTGGGGGATCATTCCCAGACACATAGTGCCACATATATCAGACATGCTTTCTCATCGCATCTAGAGGTGGTCTAAGGTGTGGATGCCAGATCAGTACAGACAAGGAGGTGGTAGGGACAATCTGAGGGAGAACAGACCTTGAGAGAGCAGATCTTGGCAGTGCTGCCAGCACTGAGATATTATTTCCCTGGTTCAGCCCCAATACACTTATTTTGACCTACTTTGATACCAGCAAAACAGTCAAAGAAAATCTTGGTAACTTAGATTTGGGACTAGGGAACAACTTAGATCTTAGATTTTGGACTAGGGAACAGTGAGGTAGGAAAATGTAGCATCCGTTTATTTACCTTTCTGCCCTGCCTTGTCCTCAATTAGCCTGTACCACTGAAAGCTGCATCACCACACTTCTGGGCCAGCCCAGGAAAAATTGGCTATAAAGCTACATGGCTGGCTTTAGCAAGATTATTTCATATAAATACATTTTCACTAATAATTACATCTTCATTCATATGACTGAATGATCCTCATATCATTATTCAATAATATGAGTTGTGATTGAATGAACTGTATCAGCAATTCCCAAATTGGAGGTCCAGGATCCATCAGTGCCTCACAAACCAATTTTTGCCAGTTTGCAAAAACACAAACACATTAATCTGTGTGCATCAAAGGTTAAACAAGCTGCTTCTCGGGGTGGGGAGCACTGCTACCCAATCACAATTGTAGCCATACTTGGAAACCACTGCACTATTATTAAATTTACTTTAAGCATACCCATACATCAATATCCTAAATGTTAATAGATAAATAATTTGAATGAGACCTGTGATCCTTCCAGGTTGAAAGTCTGAGCATTGTGACACAACAACATGACGTCCTTCTCCAAGTCACTAAGACTCCGATATTTATGATTACGAATTCTTTCCTAATGTAAGAATGAAAAGATTTTTTTAGAAAGGTTGAAAGGAGGAAAATAAAAGACCAAAAGGTTATTGGTGCAACTCTGAGCACAACAAATGCAGTTACTTCAAAAATAAAAACAAATGCTATTAAAGAAGATTAATCAGATATCACAAATGTAAAAAAACATTCAGATAAATTAAGAGTAAAATATCTATACGCTGAACGGAAGGACAGGATGGTACTGAGTGGCTGCCTTACAGAGATATTTTTGTATTTCAAAAGGAGAAGAATAAAATGGGATACTACAACATGACGCTCTGTGGTCAGTTTAGGGCCAATTCTCTCTCTCAAAACATTTTGAAGCTACTATAGGTCCAATATAATAATCTTGTGAATATACAGTTCTATTGCCCACTCCTCAAAATTCTGGCAATTTGCAAGGCTATAAGTCACTGTAGGCCAATGCATTTCTAATGCAAGCAATGATTCCCCTAGAAAGAAAAGTAGTTGCTACTACGTAATTCAGACTTGTAATGGGAGAAAATGGATTATATAAAATGGCCCAAGCAAAGTGTCCAAACCTGCAAGAAGGTAATTATAATAAAGCTTTACTTGAAATTTTAAGGTCTAGTACAGACAAGCTACCACTGTAGAGCAAACTTCCTGCATTTGGCCAGTGGTCTTGTTCATAGATTAGTTTTATTCAAGAATTTGTTTAAGCAGTTGACATTGAGATATTTAGTATGTGGAAGCATCACAATGAGCAGATCGTATTATATTTAAAATGTGTGCAAGGATGTAAACTCAAACTATGATGAGGAACATTGCTGGATTACTAAACTCATGTATTTTTAAAAAATGATGCCCACCTTTATTTTTTTGAAGTCCACTGGCTTCCTAATTAACTCATAGTACTCCGGATATTCTTTTCTGGAAGGCAGCTGAATGAAGACTTCACTTAACTGTCGTCCTGAACTATTAATAAAGACAAAAACAAGGCAAAGCACTATTATTACTTAGCTGTGAAAAGAAGATGGGACCAAGTGCAAAAAGGGAGAATGCCTTCTCTCGCAAGTAGTCTCTGGCTATACCCTCACAAGTAGATGTCAATTTCAAGGCAAATACTAAAAAAACATTCCAAGGCAGCTAAAAAACAGCAATGAACATCAAGTATTCCTTAGGAATTTGCCAAGATGGCCCATTATATGCCAATCACAGCTTTATATAAAAAATAGAATGTCTCTACTGCTATGACTGTTATTCAGGGTGTTTTGTGATCTAGAATGTGTGACATTTGGATTTGTGCCTTCACAGAGACAAACCTCATTCTGAATGTCAAGAGTTACACTCAAGTTGTCCAAAAGCTGCTTATGAGCCAAAATGTGATTGAAGCCTATTTGTAAGCTAAACATTTTACAGGTTTGGCAGCACAAGTTTATAAGTCATATACAGTATTTCATTGGCATTGCTCCAGCTTACATTCGCATTTACACAAGTTATACAAACAACAGACTGCATGTAACATGGGCCTGGGCATGAGAAGCTCCATGGTTCAACTTCATGGTTCAGAGAAACTTTCCAATGACACTTCTTAAGGCTGGTGTCTTGCCAGTGTGTTCTGAGCTTGAAAGAGAACAATGTGCTTGAGCCACTCCTTGCAAGTGTGCTCTAGATAAAAATAACCAGCTATTGACCCCCCCCCCCACTTTGCTACTGCCACATCTGAAAGGGTCACAGCCGAGAGCCAAAGCTTGGATGCTAGAATGGAAACTCTACCCATAGAAGTCTTTGGGAGGTGGGATGGTGGTTGTGGTTTGCAGTCACTGTTTCACACCTAATTAGCGGCAACCTAATTGGCGGCAACATCAACAGAAATACTGATTTTAACAGGCTTAGAGGAGTCATAGGTGGGATCCCATGGGTTGATGATCTAATGGGGAAAGGGGCCAAAGATGGGTGGGAGCTCCTTAAGAGGCAGCTTCTACAAGCACAGTCAGAAACAATTCCCATGAGAAAGAAAGGGGGAAAAAACCTGAAAAAACCAGGTTGGCTCCATAAGCAACTTGGGGACCAGCTGAAGTTAAAGAAAGAGAAGTATAGGGAGTGGAAGGCTGGAAAGATCACCAGGGAGGAGTACAGGCAGATAGCCCGGTCTTGTAAGGAGGGGGTCAGGAATGCTAAAGTTCAGTATGAGCTGAGGCTGGCCAGGGGAGTCAAAGATAACAAAAAGAGCTTCTTTAGATATGCCCAAAGGAACAGGAGGAGAGATGAGGGGGTGGGGCTGCTCCTGGACAAAGATGGACAGCAGGTGTCTGGAAACCAGGAGAAGGCAGAACTGCTCAACTCCTACTTTGCGTCCGTCTATTCTCGGAAGGAGGGCTGTGCAAATGGGGGCGTGGGATCACTGGCTGATCTGGGGATGTGCTTGTATCCCCAAAGAGGTAATGAAAACACGGATGGTGCAGAACAGCAGATTAAGATTGATAGAGAACTGGTTCGAAACCACTTAACTGGCCTAAATGAATTCAAGTCATTTGGACCAGATGAGCTGCATCCTCGAGTTCTTAAGGAACTCGCAGATGTCCTTGCAGAGCCTCTGTCGATCATCTTTGAGAAATCCTTGAGGAGTGGAGAACTGCCACTGGACTGGAAGAGAGCAAATGTAGTCCCAATCTTCAAGAAGCGAAAAAAAGAAGACCCAGGAAATTATAGACCAGTCAGTTTGACTTCAATCCCAGGCAAGATATTAGAACAAATCATAAAACACACAATTTGTGCACATCTAGACAAGTACTCGGTGATCAAAACAACCCAGCAT
The DNA here is from genome assembly GCA_030015325.1 of Cryptoblepharus egeriae. Lineage (NCBI taxonomy): Eukaryota > Metazoa > Chordata > Lepidosauria > Squamata > Scincidae > Cryptoblepharus > Cryptoblepharus egeriae. Next base: position 169,869,870 of record JAREYC010000002.1, read on the forward strand.
GGATATACCAAGAAAAAATCTTGCCAGACAAATCTGATCTCCTTTTTTGATCGGGTTACAAGCTTATTGGACAGTGGCAATGCTGTGGATGTCATTTATCTTAACTTCAGCAAAGCATTTGACAAAGTCCCACATGAAATTTTAATTGGGAAGTTGGAAAAATATGGGCTAGACAGGGCAATTGTTAGGTGGATCTGCAACTGGCTCGATGGCCGCACTCAAAGGGTTTTAGTAAATGGGTCTGCATCAACCTGGAGATCGGTTTCAAATGGGGTACCCCAAGGCTCTGTCTTGGGCCCAGTCCTCTTTAACATTTTTATCAATGACTTGGAGGAAGGGGTACAGGGGAGCCTGATCAAATTTGCGGATGACACCAAGCTGGGAGGAGTAGCAAACACATCAGAAGACAGGAGAAACCTCCAGGATGATCTGGATAAACTAGAATACTGGGCTGTAACAAACAGAATGAATTTCAACAGGGAGAAGTGCAAGGTTCTGCACTTAGGAAATAAAAACCAAAAATACAGGTATAAAATGGGGGATACTTGGCTTGGCAGCACAACATGTGAGCGGGATCTTGGAGTTGCCGTGGATCACAAGCTGAACATGAGTCAGCAGTGTGATGTGTCTGCAAAGAAAGCAAATGCCATTTTAGGCTGCATTAAGAGGACTGTAGCTTCCAAGTCACGAGAAGTTCTAGTTCCTCTTTATTCAGCATTGGTCAGACCTCACCTTGAGTACTGTGTTCAGTTCTGGGCACCTCACTTGAAGAAAGATGCAGCCAAACTGGAGCAAGTCCAGAGGAGAGCGACAAGAATGATCAGTGGGATGGAAGGGAAGCCCTATGAGGAAAGGTTGGGGGAACTTGGGATATACAGCCTGGAGAAGAGGAGGCTGAGAGGAGACATGATTGCCCTCTTCAGATACCTGAAGGGCTGTCATAGGGAGGAAGGGGCTCATTTGTTCATAACTGCTTCTGAAAGCAGAACTAGAACCAATGGGTACAAACTGCAAGAGAGGAGATTCCGGTTGGATATCCGGAAAAAATTCCTGACAGTTCAGGCGGTTCAGCAGTGGAACAGATTGCCAAGGGAAGTGGTAGACTCTCCCTCACCGGGGATCTTCAAGCAGAGGCTCGACGAGCACCTGTCGGGGATGCTCTAGGAGGATTTCCTGCTGCAGGCAGGGGGTTGGACTAGATGACCTACTAGGTCCCTTCCAACTCTATGATTCTATGATTCTATGAGAAGACTCTGCACAATCCTAAGTAATTTAGGCCAGCACAGTTCACTCATCTGCTGTACCCATGGTGGTGTTGGGAGGTCAGCACATGTCTGTGTACTGGCCTAATCCCCTCCAGGTGTGGTGCAGTTCACAGCACCCCTAGGCCAGCATGGGACTTATGCCAGGGACATGCATAGGACTGGGCTCACACAACACAATCCTAACCCTGTTAGGCCAGCACAAGTCCTACGCCTGATATGTGCTGGCCTCCCCACGCCACTATATCAATGGGGAGACAAGCAAATTACACTGCCATTGGTTGATCACTGATTAGGCTTACTTTCTTTCCCAGTGCTTTCAACATCTATTCCCCATTAGAGTGCTGAAGGTTGGGAATTCTTAATATAGCCACAGTGGTTGCAGAAGCAGCAACGCCAGAAGGAGCATCCACCAAATTGGGTAAAGGGAGAAAGCCTGCTCAAACAACCTCTTTTGGTGCCAGTGACTTTGAGAAGAGCAAATTTTATGACAGGTGGACCTGAGTGTGGACCCTTACCCTGACCTCCATTCCAAAAAAACCACAGAGAACTTAAGGAATGGGACATTTAGGCTGCAATTCTAACCTCCACTTAGGGCAAAATCCAGAGTAACTACGGGGACTCCTTGCTCTGGTGTAAGAACAACTTACTCTGGATTCCAATATGAATTTCCCATACGTTTTCACTAGGCAGTGCAGTAACTATGGGTGCACGTAAAGTCTCTTACACGCCCTCGTAGTTACTCTGGATTTGGGGGTAAGCCTGGCATGAGTCCTGTGCTGACCTGGGGTTGCTACCAAAGTGCAGTAAGACACTTCTGCCCCACTCCTAGGGGTTAGGCAAATGCTGACATCTCTACACCACCACAGGGAAAGATAAGTAAGTTGTGTGTGGCTGGTCTAAGGATTACGCCGTCTGTCTGCCTGTCTGTCTGGAAGAGTCACTGACTGATTCATCAATGCTCAGCCAAAATTGCCGCACCAAGAAGCATGAAACTGGGAAGGGTATTCTTTCTGTGATGTATGCATCCACTAAGAAAGAATTTTTGGAAATTCAAACCAGAAGGGAGTGAAAAGAGGGTGCAATGTGTTTTTGTAGAAATCGCTCACTGATCAACGTCCAGCCCAAACCCACAGACCTTGAAGCATGAAATTTGGTGAGCATATTCCTTCTGTAACGTAAGGTCCCTCTAAGAACTGATTTGGTGTCCAGTGGAGTCCGCTGGTACTGATTTGGTGTCCAGTGGAGCCCGCTGATTTGGTGTTCAGTGGAGCCCGCTGGTGCCCACTAATATTTATTAAATTTTACTCTCCCAATGACGAGTAAATTCCACTAGTTAATCTACAAATCTGATTATATTATTGCAAGTCTCTGAAACCATTATAGATAAAATGTGGCATAAAAGTAGTATCGAACAGAAAAGCAATGGGAATTAAGCATGGTAAAAACTAGTCAGGATCTTTAAAGTGTGGATATTCAACTTTATAGGCATTTTGCAATTGTGGATAAATAAGACGAATTAACAAGCATTTTTGAAAATAAAATGCCTCTGAATTTTACTTAAGAATGTTCAACAAATGCTATATGATCAATTGAATCCTTTGATAAGAGGTCTGGATTAACTAAAAGCAGTCAGCTATAATGGCATTAAAGAAGAACTGGGAGGAGGACAAATATGTGCAAATTACATAGCAGACTACCTTGCTTACACTCCTAGAACAGCAATAGTTTTATTGACTCCTCCTTTTCACGGAAGGATTCAATTTCTTTGTCCCTTTATGGGTATATATATAGTATAAGTTAATAGGCAAAAAAAGAACACCATTACAACAGAAAAAGCAGTTCTTTTCTTAAAGAGACCTCTATGGGGTTGAAACTCTGGGATGCCAAAGGCAAATTGCTGTTGATAAGTATGGTATCCTGGTTTTTAATCAATATTCTCAGATTCATATATATCTTTAAAAAAATAAGTGTGAGATCGACCAAACATAAAAAGCATGCGCACTATTTCTCTTCTGGTTGCCTAGCAACTAGCAGGCTATATGCTGAAGAGCATAGGACCTGCATAAATTAATAGTATCTACAGAAAGATGAGTGGCATCTCATTACTACAACTGCACTAGCTTACGTTGGGGGAATTTTCTCTCACACACAAGCAAAATAGAAGACAGATCATAACACAATTTTTTTTAAAAAAATGAAAACCTTGCTTTGTGGGGTGTACAATATCTTGCTACACTGGCAGGAGATTCTTTCCTTATGTTTCATAAACATTTTGTGGTGCTCCATTTCAGTTGCATCAACAGGCGATGACAAGCTGAATTTTCTGGGCAACACAGCCAGAGGAACTACCAGTCTTTCTTTTTTTAAGAAAAAAAGGAGCAAGATTCTTTCATCGACCAATTCCATGCAAGATAAATTTAAAATCCAAAAGAGAAAGAAACCACACGCAGAAGAAAGTGAAGCATCTCCTCAGAGGAACTCACTTGATGGATTTGTCGGTGGAAAGAAGGTAGTGATTTAGGTGTGTATTTGCAGCACTTCTCTGAGGGTAGAATTTCATGTCATAAAACACAGGTGTAGTGTAGACTGCTGGCCCTCTAGAGACCAGGGCATCTCTGTGCTCTGTACAACACTGAGTTGACACTAGACAGATGTTCAACAGCAGTAGGTTCAGTTTGCCAGGACATATGCGCATAAAGTTACAGTGGCACTATCAAAATGGCATGTAGTACACAGTCCAGCACAAGATACTGCTTAGAAAGCAGTATAGAACAGCTGTGGCAACACTATCCAAATCATACGGACTCCTCTAAATATTTATAATCTGCTTATTTAACAGTCTACTAAAACATAATCAAGATTCACAGTTACAGAGAAATCTCATCTGTGGAAATAGGTCTACTCTATCTGCACATGCAGGTGGATCTATGTTGGCAGTTCTGGGCCAGGAAAGGAAGGGTAAAATATGACTCATGCCAACACCATCAATCCTTCCTCCTCCTCCAATAATAAAGTTTTGAAACAATCTGCATATATTTTGTCACTGTGGCCTTGGATGCAGGTCTAAATGAGATCTTAAACAAAATTATCACAGCCACCATCTTATCCAGGGGTGGTGGAAAGTAATTTTCTGCATGGAATGCCACAGTCTACATATAAGATAACAATTAAAGAAGCTGCATGACGTAGAAATCTAGAAGGTTCAGAGGGCTACCTGCCCAATTGTGCAGCCTCTGGTAATGCAGAGCATGTCAAGGCTGCTTTAAAAAACAACACATCATGTTTCAGATAAATGTTAACAGAAAAAGATTCTACCAAGTAGCTACCAAGTACTGTCTCCATTGATGTCATTATGCTACTAAAAGTTTTCTTTTAATTGAGAAGCTCCCTAAAAAAAGATTTCTGCATTCTACAACACAATGCTCAAATTCTGCAATTAGAATCACATATACATTTGATAGATTTTATAAAAGTATCTGCATGCTTTATATTTTGCAATTAAAAAAAAATACAAATAGGGCTTTTGCTTGAATATGTATTTATTTAAAATATTTATACTTCACCTTTCAGCCCCATTTAAAGGACCCCCAAGGCAGCTTGCAATAAATTTTAAAGTACAAGTTCAACAGTAAGTAACGTACATAACAAAAAATTTTGTTATGAGAGGAAGAGAGGAAAAAAGAGGAAAATCTATGAGAGGAAGAGAGGAAAAAAGAGAGGAAAATCTAATTATACAAGAACCAATAGCACACAAATTCAACGAAAACTAAATCTTTTTTAAAAAATCCTAAAACAATGAAACTGACAATGGAACTGTTATTTTGATCAATAAACAACAGTTCTGGTATCATTCAAATAACAATATTAATAATTAAAATGATTAAAAAAATGTTCAGACACCTTTCGAGGAATGTTGAAGGTGACCATCTAAGATAGTGGTTTTCAAAGTGGGGGTTACACCCTAGCAATGTCTGTTCTAGTGGCTTCTGCTGGTGTTCTTTTTTGCATTTTAGATTGTGAGCCCTTTTGGGACAGGGACCCATTAGCTTTTAATTAGCTATTATTATTTTTCCATTTTCTTTGTAAACCGCTTTGTGAACTTTTCAGTTGAAAAGCGGTATATGAATACTGTAGATAGATAGATAGATAGATAGATAGATAGATAGATAGATAGATAGATAGATAGATAGATAGATAGATAGATAGATAGATAGATTTTAGGAGGATTGTGAAAAGCTGGGCACTGCCATCTTGGAATGGGGTATTCAGTCTGCTTTCCTGCAAGTCTCATTTAACACAATGGAATTTACTTCTGAGTCAATATGGAGGAGCGCTGACATCAAACTGATGTCACTTCTTATTTGAGTCACTTCTGGCCATGACAACACTTCTGAGGGAGGGTCAGTCATGAGCTGAAATGTGGGGTTGGAAGTGACCATCTAAGATGACCATCATAAGGGCAGTTGTGGTAAAACACCATTTGCATGCAAGGCAAAGACCTAGTTTTTAATAGTAAAGTATTTAAAAGATTTTAATACTCAGTAAGCTACTGTACATTGTTTTGCTTTTATTTATATTTTAGCACCACTGCCGTTTTGCTAGGAACTTTAAACAACAATTGAATTACTGTTTTTCATTGCATGTTCTTAATTTTGCTGTTGTTGGCTGCCTTGAAAATTTTGTATGAAAAGGTGAGATGGAACTACTGGTATTTTAAGTAAGTAAATAAATGACAATAATGAAACTAAGCTCGTGTTGTCAAGAAGCTGAAAGCCCCTGGCACCAGCAGGACCACCGGACAATATTATAGATCCCAGTCCTTCAACTTTCCAATCTGTTACTTTGGCGCTATGTCTGAAGGGCAAAACCAGAACAGACAGAAACTCACCCTTTTATTCAGCATGTGTGTACTAGAGCAGGACGCTGCAGGAGATGATTCTTGTTCTTCATGCATGCTTAATAAAGCAGCAAATGCAGCAGAGGATAGGGTGTAGCAAGGAATAATTGTTCCATAGCTGACTTTCCATGATTAAAAGGAATGCTGGGTGTCTAAAACCTGACCTTCCATTCCTGCACATCATGCTACTAGACCAGGTATGGAAGGAAAAGAGACAGAAATGATCCCTAAAGTAAGGAAACTTGAAACTTAAGAAGTGGTTTGGTCACAAAACAGACCCAACACAATGCCCACATCTGGCCCTACTTCAGTGAAGTTTGATCCTCAAGAGCTTTTTATCGATGCATATCCTAAGGGCTGTGGGTGGTGCAAGCGGTTAAGACGCTGTGCCTGTTAACCAGCAGGCCAGGGTTCAAGACCCGGGTCGGCCCCACAAGACAGGGTGAGCTCCTGTCCTTAGCCCAGCTCTGCGATGCCAGCTGGATCCTATTGTATTGGCTCTGCCTTTCCATTGGGCTAATTCAGTGGTGTGGAGAGGGGGGATTTGTTGCTTGAGTAACAGCCTATTCTCCATAACAATGCAACCCAGGCTTTCATGCTTCGCATGCAGCATATGCAGCGCCGAGCATGATACCATAGTCTTTCAAGACTGACAGAGGCCTGCTTTTTTTATCCTAAAGAAATAAATTGGGATAGAGCTTGCATAGTATTTAAACTCCCAAGCCATAAGTAAAAATAAACGAAATTCCCAGCATCCTTTGCAAACTTCTTTACCAGGCAACTTGTCTGTTACAGGGACCTGCATCTTCAGTACTTTTCTGCAAGGGCAATCCATGTCAACAACAACCTAATTAAAATTTAAAGTAGTCGCTGCGAGCAGATTTTTCTTTTATTTTTTTAAAGCACAAGGGACTCTGTAACCTTTGCTATGGGCAAAGCAGCACAGAAAAAAGAAAAGGAATTTTATTTTATCTGAAAATAATACCTATTGCCAGTGATGGATTGGATCTCCAGGCATGTATATAATGAAGATAGGAAGAGATGAAATTGATGTACAGCATGATCTTAACTATGTTTTAGTTAGAAGGCCCTACTGAAATCAATGGGACTTACACCCTTGTTAAGTGTGTTTAGGATTGTAGTGTTAATTACTCTCAGATCACTCAGAGCTCATCTTTCAGCCTATGAAGACCAGAGCCTAATTTATCACTTTGTTATCCATGATATTGTAGCAAATTATCATAAAAGTACAGATCGTCTTGTCAAGGGATTGTTGTTTGCCTTTACCCACATCATTCTACTATGTTCATACACCATTCAGTATCACTGGAAAAGTTTGTTTCGGCCACTTGTTCTCATCTTGAAAAAGCACTTACCCTGATCTATTACAGAGTTAAGAAATACAATGGGCAAAACTGTTCTCATGGAAACCAAAATAAATCTCCTGGTAAGGACTTTGTTACTATTGATCGGTCAGCACAGCAGAATGGGTCACTCACAATTTTCCTATACCCACACACTGCTCAGCATGGTATCATCTTTAACAGATTATCTGGAGAGGGAACAAAAATTGCAAAGCAAGGGAATATCAATTCCTTAAACATTTCTGTACATTTTACCACTATAGCTCTTCCATAAAGGAAGATTTTTGAGAATCCTGAATAAGAATCAGTTATTCAGCTGCCTTTGGCAACTGCTTGTGCAAGTGGTCTATAGCAATGAATACTGAAGCATGGAAGAAGAGGCTTTGAACATGATTACTGCTCCTCCTATGTGATTAGCAAAAGTGTATCAGCAATGAGTTTACTAATTAGATAAGCTTCTGTGAAAGACAATTAGCACTATTACCAGTGATCTCCAACAATGCATGCACTTAAAACAGTGTTGGATGAGTTTTAAGGTGTAAACTGGGCAGTAAGGAGGTCCAACAGTGCCAGCAACAGCACAAACTGCACCATCTGTGGTTACTCAATTGATTTTAGTAGGATTCATTTGTGAGCTGTCAGGCCATGTTGTACATAAAAAGCTAAAAAAAGTTTCCCAACATTTCATCCCAAATACACAGGGCCTTCTCAAGGGAATAGAAAGAAGTAGGCCATCACCTAAAAACTCAAAAGTTTTCCTCTCTACTTCCTGATAGTCTAAACCAGTAACGGAATTCAAATAAATTAACAACAGGTTCTATGTTCCATTAGTAATCGGTTCTCAGAATCAGGTGCTCATTAGCAAAGGGTTCTATTGCAGTGGTGAAGGAACAGGGGTAAATTACCCCAAATGGGGCAAAAATGAAATTCCTGGGGGTAATGGACAGTTGCACTGCTGAGTCACAGCCGGGCATGCATATGACTATATGCATGCCCAGCTGTGTCTCAGCAGCACGACCATCCATTACCCCCAGGAATTTCATTTCATTGCATATAGAATCTATATATTCTGTGTGTGTTACATTACTGTAGTGTACTAGGACCTTACACAGTGCACTATATTAATAATATATGATTTCCTTCCTTTCAGATCAAGGGGGTAACATCAGTGTATCTAAATATATTTTGGAGTAAAGGGGTAAAAAGTTCCTTGACCCCTGTTCTATAGAATCTGTGAGAACCCCCTGAAGCCCACCACTGGTTTAAACTATTCAATAGGGTACTATCTAAATACCCTAGCCAAAAAGCCCTAGGCATAAGTATATGCCATCACCTCTAGCAGAACTGATAGTTCTGATAGCAGATCAGATAGCAGATCAGATAGCAGCTGGGCATGCAGAACTGATAGCAGATCAGAACGTAAGGACAATTCTCCATATTATATATAGTCAGGCCTCCTGACTATATCATGGTTTCATGGCAGCTGTCAGGAGGTTCTTCAGATGAGTTGGTTAGAAAGGTTTGAAAACTAATGATCAACAAGACAGCACAGTCCTAACTAATTTTCTAGTTTCCCAGGATAAAGTCAATGCAATTCCCAAGGTAAGGAAAAACTGATTTCCTTACTTTGAGGAGGCCACCCTGAGTGCTGCCATCTGCAGGATGCAGCTCATGCTCCACTAGCAACTAGGTCAGTACTCAAAAGTTGGTTTTCTAAAGTGAGGATTGTGCCCAGATTTGTATTGCTTGTGATAATATCAGCTAAGCTTAACACACTTTTAAAAGGTGTCAGTTGAACATTATTATTTCTAAGGGAAGATTACATGCAACATGGATTAGCTAATGGTGAAGGATTCTAGCCTTGACCAGAGTGGTTCAATTGTTTTCCTTAATTGCTTCATCAAAGAACTCAAGAAAGGGAACCAATGATGTTCAGGTTTCAAACTGAGGGAATACAGTCCTTGCTTCTTGGGCTGGACTGTCAGAGAAATGCTTAGTCTGGTAATTCTAACTGAGGACTATGAAAAGATTAGGGCATAACTGAGAGAAATATTCATATCTGGCTCAGACTGCTCACTATCTTTCCTGGAAAACTTTCATTCCTCAGAAGAGGAATGGAAAAAGGCTCAAACTAGGCTGAAACAGGGACAAGAAGAATCCTCAACCACCAAATGAGAACTATCACAAGCTCTTCACCGCCCCAACCCTCCTCTACAGCTTGTAAGGATTTCTGAGAGCTGTTCTCAAGGATAGAGAAACAGAAAAGGAGTTTATTTTTTTCCCTGTACTTCCTTTGATCACTGTCCCTAGAAAGCAGCTTAATCCAATCCTCCCTGGGACTAAATACTTATGTGAATGCACACCAGTTATTCAGATGGCCTATTCAGCCTTCCAGTCAACCTAAGGCGGCCACTGACTGTCAGAGTTCCTACTGGAGCAGCTGGTCACTTGAGAAGTCTCAGTCGTTATGGCGAAATTGAAATGTGTTGCTCTGAAAACCATCTGGGCTGGCTAAGTGTGTCACAGAAGTTTGTTTCCTGCCATGAGAGAAAGTGAAACTGGAGCTTTGAATGTTGGGGATAGGATGCTTGGGGATGGACAGGCACACTGAGTGCCAATAATGCAGTATGCCCATTCTGTGGGAAGCAAGGAAAGGGCATACCTTTCTTTCCACTTAAGGTATGGTGCTCCCAAGGCTCTTGCCTTAGCTGGGAAAACTAATTGGAAACCCTCTAAAAGACTCCCAAGGATCCTGTCCTCTGCCACAACCTGTCTAGATGCGTGGGGGCCCCTCCCAACGGGATGACTTGAATGATGTCAAGACCATGTCTGATGTCAAATGAAGGTGCAATTCAACTCATCAGTGCTGCTGCTGCTATGGAGAGAAAAGCCTGTTAAATTGGGCTGATGATAGTCCAACTAATTACTACATCTGAAATCTGTCACTGAAGTGCTAGTTGATTTATCTCACTGAATTAAGTGTTGTATTTTTTACAAGAGAAACAGCTGAAACCAAAGAGATTTCAGCTGAAAGAGAATCAGCTGAAAATGACCAAAACTGGCCCGAGGAACCAATGAATGAAAAATCCATCAGGACAGGATAAATGAAACAGTTTTCTTCAAGGGAGAAATTTGTTTTCATAAGGAAATAAAAGCACAAGATACCTTCCAATTGCCACTAGAAATTTAAGAGTTGAGTGGGATCTAGATCAACATTTTTCTATTTACCAATTATTTTCTGTGGAGAACTCTCAAATAGGTATTACTCTATTCTCTGCTCCACAGGCCCTTCTATCTCACTATGGGAAGAAAGTAACAAGTAAACTAATGTATATGCATATCTTCCAGGTACTGTATATGATTTCAAAAATCCTCATCTTTTATTCAAATAAGCAAGAACATTTAACGTTGCATGGATCCTATAAGCCAAGTTTATGTTATGTCGACTTGCATAATATACTACCTATGTTCTCTGTTCCTTGCTATAATTTAGTGGCTAATAAATTTTCTTATCGCCTTTGGAAAGAACAACTTTTCATTATGTAGAATTTTATTAGTCTAGAAATGGATCAATGACACCTGTCTGTCTATCAAACAAAAATAAGAGTGGTGGATTCTAAATAGGATTCTAAATAGGATTATACTTATATAAATATAAGTATAAATATTCTGATACTGTTACCAGCTCCCAAGGAGTGAAAACACATAATACACAATCCTACGTAGATACATGTTTTCTGAGAAGGCCTATTGTGTTCAATTTATTGTCCAATTTTGTGGATTTGCTGCACCTCATGTTCTGGAGGCACAGTGTGTTTTGCAGCCATTGCAAAATATGATGAGTAGAGGTGGCCAAGCAACAGCAGCATTTGTGGAGCCCATGTGTTGGGAAGTTGGGAATAGGGGAGTGCTGCTGGCAGAGAGAGAAAAGTTAGTGTAGTAAAGTTCTGCCAATATAGCCTTCCCCAGTCTTGATTCATCTACCCACATTCAGATTTGTGCCAGTGAAGTGACTGGTGTTGATCCAAATATGCCCATCAGGGCAGCTGAGGTGTGCTCCAGGGAAAAGGAACAAAATATTCCCTTACTTCAAGGATACCTCCAGGGTTTGAAAGTCCCCTGTGGAATGTAGCATACTCTTTATTGAAGTGACTGCATCACCAGGGGAGGAGGGATGCACAGTATGTATAGAATTTCATTTATACAAGGTTACAATATGCAAGTGAAGCATGTTGGAAGATGTAATAAAAATTTGGCAATACAATGGGTTATTCTGAAGTTTCAAAACAAAAAAGCTCCTTGTACTTATGTGCTATGAGGGTTGCTTTTCAAGTTATGAGGAAGTGATGAAAAAAGAAACGGTGCTCACAAGTACCGGTATTTCCCATTGGGAGTTTATGAAGTTTTTCTATTCACAATACCTGTACACTGGGGGTGGGGAACTGCATGAGACATTTGCAATCTCTACAGTGGCTTCCTTGTAATGTGCGAATTGTCTATGATTACCACTTGCTTGTATGCCACGTCTTGTGAGGAGGGCTTAGATCCATTAAAATAAGAAAACGGATGAGATTAAAAGTACGGTAGCTGTACTTTCTTTGTTATAAGAGTACTGTAGTTTGCCAAGTAGGTGGTGTAGATTTCCTTATTGTCCTCATAAAGGTTTGAAAGCAATGCAAAAGCTGTGGATTTGCAAATAATGAAAACACAATAAAATATAAAGAATAAAGAAAAAAATTCTACTCTCTCGACTGCTTATTATGCACACTAGAAAGTGCATGAATTTACCCCTTTACTGAAGAGAAAAATTACTAAGGGAAACAGGTGGTTCCAGATTTATTTGTATACAGCATCAGTTTGATCTTGTAAAGATCCAGTTTGACTCCAGATTGATCAGATTTTATGGGGCATCCACCTTGCAACAAAATGTGTGATAGCCTAAATTTTGATACAGTTTTCTAGATACAGTTTTCTAAACAAACACCATGTACTACAACATACTTGGTACTCCCTGCAACTGTGGTGACAACCTTGTTGAACAAGACAAAGTGATTTATGAATGTTGTTAGTTCATGATTTCTGAAGTTTCCATCATCTGTGAAATTCAAGGGAATTTGATGTAAACTTCAAAAGTAGTGTAAGGAACGTACACAATATGTTTCTGTATGAAATGGTAGACTAAGACCAGGTTATCACAAGTTCCGTGCAAGGTTGAAGACTAAAAAACCACATGGATATTCACACACAAACTAAAAAACAAACAAATAGGAAACGGGGTCCCACGCTCATAAAGGTAAAGATTGGCCTGCAGATTGGCCTGATTGTTGCAACTCTAGGGTACAGTTGCGACTCTAGGATACAGTGGTTTCTAGAGCCAGCATTGTCCAAAGACATGTGGCCCGCATGCACAGGGAATGCTGTTAACTTCCCATCTTGGTGGTACCTATTTATATCTATTTGCATTATATGCTTTCAAACTGCTAGGTTGGCAGGAGCTGGACTAAGGACAGGAGCTCACCCCTGTGAAGAATATTACTATCACTTTAGTTTGAGAGGAAAGCATTTGACTTGAAGTATAAAAGAAGTGGGAGTGATTCTCACCTGTTGTTGAGAGCTGGGAGAGGGAAACTGAGATTACCTTATTTTATTGTGGATTAAATAGAGGGAGGGAGAACTTTTGACTATGTAGTCTTTGCACAGGAGTACAGTTTGTTTTGTTTTGATACTCCTATATAGGCTTTTGTGGGTTATTGTTACTTTCTTTCCTACATGAAAATATAGTATACAATAACCTGAATGAGAAATATTACTATTTGGATATTGTGGTGCATTCCCCCCATTAACATCTTGACAAGGTGGTAGTCAAGAACAACAAGAGACTTTTAGGAGCTGTGCCAATGGTCTCTTAAGTCTGGAGAAATAATTAAAATGGGATGGGTTCATTAACATGGAATAAAAATAGTTCTTTACAAATACACTTATATATCTATGTGCGAATTTCCCTTTAACATTTCAAAGATGTTGTCTTTCAAAGATGGTTGTATATATAAAACAACGTTTGTAGAACCATATATAAAGGTTCCTGGATCACAAGTCAATGTAGAAAATTAAAAAATGGAAAACTGAAGCAAATCTATGTAGAGAGAGAAGACAGAACTGAAGTAGGTAAACATGAGCTTACCTATCTTTGTAATTGATCACAGTATCAATTATGGCATTCATCTGCTTTGTCAGCTTAGGGGGGTTGGGTGACAATTTCTCTGCGGGAGGTCTTCCTCTCCTTTTTTTTGCTTTTTCTCCATCCTCTTTGCCTGAATCCTTATCCACATTTCTTCTTCTTTTTCGCTTTTTAAGCCGAACTTCCTCCTCCATTTCTTCCAAATTGCCGTCTTCGATTGCCTATTAATTAGAGAAGCAAAAAAATATATATTTGAAAAATCAAAGATGCTACCAAAAGACGCATATAAAAACTTTGCAAGGTGTGAATAATATAAGCACCTGTATGAAGCAAGGCATAATTAACAGAGCTAAATTCAAAAGTACAGAAACAGGATTGTCCCAATTAATTCAATTATATCTAGTGGAATGGCAAGGCCACACCCCAAAAGGCCTTTTGATGCAATAACAGTGTATGTACACACTCAAAAGATCATCAAAACATGATCAATACACCTATAGCAACATTCATATAGCCCTTATAAGGCATGTTTACAGACAAGGCAATTGTTATGGGAAATTAGTCCCTTTCAAAGCACTTTCACTCACATACACATACTGCATTCATACCCTCATTTAACACACCCATAATCTCCAAAGGTGTAATAGGCCAGATACTTTTGGAAAATGTTAAAACAATTAACTAAAAATCATACTAACAATATTTTCCTCAAACACCACATAATATTAACTGAGTATACTGAAAATGCAGGAGTGATGGACACTACATTGTTGTACATTAAAGAAAACTGGCAGTATGGGATACTAAAAATAAAACAACTGAAACATATTCAAGAAACAAATATGAGTTCAAAATTTACCTGTTAATGTGTGCTTTTAACACAGCCAACAGCACTAAGCGGTGAGAAAATGCTACAAAAACAAACCTTGTTTAAAAGAAATCTGTTCACACTCTGTCTAAGAAATCCATGTGACAATCAGAGAAGCTGAACTTTCTTTGGATTTAAAACAGGAAAAAGCCAGAGATACAGGGCAGCTTAATCTCACATTAATTTTGAAATTAAAAAATATATTAGAGGAGAAAAGGCTCCTGATTTTAAAAATTATATCAGCCCTTATGATAAATCCTTTCACATAACATAAATGTTGATATTCTCCTTTTTGTTTCTCTGTACAACCTAGAATACATGCAAATGCTAATCAATCCTTACTCGGAGCTGAAAGAGCTCTAATCATAAGGCAATTACCTTCATTTTTCCACAGCAGCAAACATGGCTAATATTTATGATCATGTGAGTGTAACAATCAATACACAAAGAGTGATTACATCCTAGACATAATTTCTTTCACTTGGGTACAATGTCTCTCGCAAAACGTTTTGTGCATAAAACCTGGTGCACCACACAAAACAGGCTGGCATGTTAAAAACGCCAGTGAGATTTCAGAATCTGTTTCCTATTCATCCTCCGATGTGCAAATCCACAGAACAAACATGCACATACAATCCTGAGGGAAGAGCCTGAACCCCAGGCCTTAATAATCAAAAGACAATTTCCATCATGCTTTCACAGCATTCAGATAACCACTACGAAGGAGCTGAAGATCTGATGAGTTAGGAGGAAGAAAGGAAAGCAACAACAAAAAAAATCTGCACACAAATTCATTAATATTCATTTGGCTAAAGCAGGACACCCACGATACACACCACAGCAGCGAGCGAAGATTAAGCAAAAGAAACTGTTCTGCAAATCTTGGAAGCTAGAAATGCTAATAATAAATACAGCATGCAAGGCTGTCAACAGTTAATGTTATTGCTCTCCTTAAGCACTCAATTGTACACAGACAACAGAGAACACCAGCTTTTGATGTGTTACACACCTACACATGCCTGTGCTGTAGTTCTACTGAATCTTCAAGACGGCAACGAAAAAGGATATTTACCTTACCACTATCAGCAGGCCGGCTATCGGAAATCACAGTTAGTGGGGATAAAATTAACAAGCCAGCAAAGCAGCGAGCTGCTAGTCTCTTCATCAGCTGATCAGGAAAAAAAAGAGAGCTGGGGAAAGGCTATGTTTTCATATACAAGTAATTTTATTTTACTGAAAATGTAATACTGGAAGGATTGTGGATACTCAAATCTGCTGTTTCATTCTACCTACCCACAAGGCCCGAAGCCTTCTTCCTTCAGCCTGCTTTAATATTGACAACTACTTATCATATTTTCCCCTTTATAATTCCAGGAAGTCAAACCAGGATTTTTTATTTTTTATGTTTTTGCTGTGCAGCTATTGATTTCTAAAACCATTTTAATTATAGTATCAATATGTTAAAAACCCCAATGTATAAACATATACATTTTTGTTTTTAAAAAAATCAAAATTTGTGCATTTTAAAGCTGTATTACACATAAAGCTTCCCTATTGTTCTCTTAGAAAATTGTGTTGGGATTGTTATAAAAATGAATATTTAAAAAATTGAACATTCCAATTTAATATACTTGTAAAATTGTGTTTTAAGAATGTAAACGCCTTAGTAATATTTTTTTCTATCAAATACAGAACAATGAAATTCCACTACCATTTCCCTAATATCTGGTCAAGCCACACCTGCAGGTCTACTTGAGCTGCAGATTCCTTTATTATCAAGATTTTTAAAAGGATGTGTGTAAAAATATTGCAGCTGATAATATTACCAGTCCCCTATCATATACACGTACATTCTATATTTTATAGTTGTTATAAATGCAAGCAAATGAATGCTGACAAATGTCTTTTAACAATATGAAAATTTAAAAAAAAATTGATTTGAATTTGACAACAATTTGAATTAAACATTGGTTCTCCCCTTTTGTTGAAAACATGTGCAAGTTCACATGTTATTTACACTGCAGTAAAGCTTTTGTGTGTCAGATAGAGAAAAATATTCACAAAACTCATAGTAGTAGGTGGCACCTAACTTTAATTTGTGACATGGCAAATTAATTCTTTATACATTGTAGTCAACTTCAAAGTCTGTGAGCAGCTAATATGCCTGTGAGCAGCTAATTGCTTCTTTATCACATGATTCTGTATCATTCCAAACTGTAACTTGTTTAATGGTTCATTATGGGTTGTATGGATTTCCAGTTCAATCCTAAGAAGTCTGGAGTGCTGGCACTGTGCGGTGTCAAAAACATTTGCCACAGTGTCCAGTGCACAACTGGGCAGCCACTGGTGGCTTTTTGGATAAAGGCGACTTTTGTCCTTTTCCCTTTAGTAAGGAAAGTATCCCTGCAATAGGACTATTTTATTTTGCAACAATCTTTGGGTCATGAGGCCAAGACGGAAGGTCTGGAGCCTGTGGAACTGAGCTCCGCTAATATCACCCTCCTCATGCCCCACTCCCTTCCCTGGTACGTCTCCACCCAGTCTCTTCCCATACTCCCTCTGCTGATCAGTTTTCTCAACAGATTTTTTTTACCCATGTTTTTATCTCAATGCAAATGAGGTTGGCTTATTAAATTAATAAACATCTCTTAAGATTTTACACTGCAGTAATCAATCAATTCCCTGTCCCTCTCAGAAAGGCTTAGAAGAGCTTAGTTTCAGCTGGGAGGCAAATCCCTCCCTTTCTCTGGAGCATAGAACAGAATGTAAAGCTATTGGAAAGTGATTATTTCCCTTGCACATTCTTTTGCACTCCAGGGGGAAAGGACAGGTGATAATACATCCTCTTTTTAGGATTGTATCCTGGAGAAAAAAAATCTTAATTGTCCAATTATTTCCTTGTGAGCAGGCAGCAAGTAGTCTTCTTATAATTAAAAAATTATACGCATTAAATTATATGTAATACATTTTAAATAGTAAGTAATATAGTGTTTTAATTAACCTCAAAAACAGTATATATGAGTGTTTTTAGCTTTTATTTTGTCATGTCCTACACTTTTCTTGGGTGTCCTACATTTTCAGAGTGGGCTTGTCCCCTTTTTTGTTTATGACATACGGAGCACAGTCAGTGGTGGGCTCCAGCAGGTTCGCTCCTACTCTATAGAACCGGTTGCTAATGAGAGATAGGACACATAAAGTTTAAAAATAGCCATTTAAAAGTGGCTGCCAGATGGGCATAGAACCGGTTCTTAATTTCTCTGAATCCCATCACTGAGCACAATCCTAATCCTGTCTACTCAAAAGTAAGCCCCATTGTATTCAGTGGGTCTTAATCCAGGGAAAGTGTCTTTAGGATTGCAGCCATGGTCACCCTGGGAAAGGCGTCCATTTCCCAGGCGAAATGAAGTTCTTTTAAAACTCTGGAAAGGGGCTTATATTGATTGCGCGCCTGCTGCATTACCGTTATGGAGCTTATTTTTAAAGGGCTGCCAAATCTTTTAATTGCTTTTTAAAAAAATGCCCCAATAAGCTGAGTTTGAAGCTTGGGCAAAAGGCAGCCTGTCAACTCCTTCACTTCCAAAACGACAGCTGTGAGCTACTAAGGTTTGAGACCCATTTGGGTTACTGTGGAAAGTGGCAAATCAGGCAGATGGCACCACAATGTCTCTGGACCATTGCTGTTCTCATCAACTCACCTCAAAAGTTTAAGCTCCTCACCTCAGACGTGCAGCCCAAGGCAGTTTTGCTGCATTTTCCCCCTCAGTCCCTTAAAAACAAGGGTGACCATATAAACATATAAACTCAAAAGAAGACAATGCCCTCCCAAAATGTAGGCCACCCCCCAAAAAATGTAGGCTACGACAAAATAAAACCTGAAAAACTCATATATATTGCTTTCATGTGGTTTATGTAAACACTGTTGCTGAAATCCTAACTACTAGTTAGGCTGTCCTAAGCCCAAGCACAAATCCCATGCTGGCCAGGGGTGGAAGGGTTGCCATAATTTTCTTCCACAAAACTGGGACAGGACCCCCGTCAGTCTTGCTAGTATGTGAATGTAATCTCCAACAACCGGGACTGTCCTGGTTTTCCAAGACGTATAACCCAAGGGTGTCACAGAAGTGCCACAAGACACTTCTACGCCCCTCCTGGGCAAGCGTTAGGCCAGTGCACAGACATGCGCTCGCCTCCCTGTATCACCACAGAAACGGGAAGACCAACAAGATGTGATGGGCTAAGTTAGGGTTGCACACTATATTACTTACTAATACTTAAATTTAAAACTACTATATGTAATTTAATAAATATAATTTATTAATTACAAAAAAGCTACATGCTGCTTGCTCTCAAGGAAAAGGACAAGGAAGGTTTTTTTTCCCCAGGACACAATGCTAAAAAAAAAAAGGACATATCCTGGAATAAGAGGATATAATGTCACCCTGCTTAAAGGACTGCCCCTACTAGAGAGGGGAGGAGGGAGGAGGAGAAACACAGAAAAAGGAAAGTAATTTACTTCAGCGAAAAAAGAAGGGACTATAGAAAAAGCCCCCTCAGAACACGGGAGCAAGTGTGACCGGAGACCAGCAAGGCAGGCCTGATCTGGGACAGGAGAGTCCTTTTTGTGGCAGTCATGTGACTAGAGTAGACCCAGTGGTGGGCTTCAGGGGGTTCTCACAGGTTCTATAGAACCCTTTGCTAATGAGCGCCTGGTTCTGAGAACCGGTTACTAATGGGACATAGAACCTGTTGTTAAATTATTTGCTTCCCACCACTGATTAGACCCACCTTAGCAACACAGTTGTAATGTTCTCCATTACAACACTGGAGAAAAGCAATCAATCAGTTCATCAACAGTATTTATATACTGTTTTCCAACAAAAAGTTCACAAAGAAAATGTGCAACCACTGAGGTTCAGGGAACAGAACCTTCATCACAGATGCCGAGACACAACCTGTATTGTTTTAACCACGATGGGAAGAGGGCATCATTTAGGTTTTTCCCCCTCGGCACCAAAATGCGTTGGGTTATCCAAAGTTCCAAAAATTAGTAAGCACAAATACAATGTTCCTTCCCCCAAAAAACCATAGTTCGTTTCTTGAGATTATAACACATCATTACCAACAACTGCTCAATCATAGCCATCAAAAGTTCTGCAAAACACACCTGTGGCATCTAAACCCACAAAACTGTTCTAAACAAATCGACTTAGCATTTGTTGGTCTCAAAGTCAGTAGGTTTAGCATATATTTGTTTAAAAAAATGAGAAGGAAAATAAAAGCACTTGGGATATTCCACTGCACAGCTACATACTGCTATCAAGGACACTTGATACCACCAATGGTATTTAAAAGGATTCCTTTATTAGTAAGGAATAATCTTACGTAAACGTAAGATTAATATTGATATACGTGTCCCAGAATATAAAAGGTGAATATGTATAGCTGGTCCTCGGCATCTGTAGGTTTTTGTTCAAAGAACCACTGTGGATGTATAAACCCATGGACAAGGACTTCTTAGGAATGCTGATCACACTCAAGAAGTAAGCATGCCTTATCTATATATAAAACTGAAAAGTCACTGACTGATTCACTCACTGACTGCCTCACTCATTCACTGACTTATCAACACTCTGCTAAACAGCTAGGGCTAGAAGGGTGAGATTTGTGGAGGGTGCTCCTTCTGTGACATCAACACCCACCAAGGGTTGAGAAATTTAACCCTTAAGCTGCTGAAAAGTGGTACTACGTGTTTTTGTCCTATAAATAAACATTAAAGACTAACTGATCAACATCCAGTGCCTGATGCCCTGGGAGGGAGGGTGGGCATGAGGGATGTTGCACATGGAAGGCTGTTGCGCATCAATGGGAGGATGATGCGCATGGGGGTTGACGATGCGAATGCAGGGGGTTGACGATGTGCATGGGAGGGATGATGCACAATGTGGGGATGGCACACATTGGGGAATATTACTCCCGTAATGCAGGCATGTTTCACTACTACAACCTAAGAATTAGTAACCATTATGATGATGAGGAGGATAGTATTATTACAACAGCAACATATCTCCCTCTTTGCTTAACCCCTTTCCACCCACAACCTACTGCCTCATCTTCTAGGTTTTGGGTACTGACAGTGTAGAAATAGGATCTGAAAACTAGAAGCAAATATTTCACATCACCTGAATAACTGGGCCAATGACCACTGAAGACTAATTTTAATCACCTGAAGCCTATTACAACTATTCTTTGTTGAGATTTCAGGCACTGCTTCAATTTTTAAAAAATCAAACTAATTTGATGTTGGGCACAATGTGGAAAAATGTTTCTGCCCTATCTGCATGTTTTATGGTTTCATTTACTAGTACATCACCTCCATCTGGCCAGCGGACAAGCTTTATAATGTACTTTAGGGCGCAATCCAGAAGTGCACTTGGGCTGCCCTGTCTATCACTGGGTTGACCCAATTGCAAGATGGGCCACCCTAGTTTTTCTGGAAAAGACTTGGGACAGCCTTAGACAACTTAGGCTGCCCCAAGACAGGTGGATGTGGGTGGCTGAAGCTGGGGTAGCCTAGGCAGCTCAGGAGAGGCACATTGAGGGCATGTTTAGCATTGCCTAGGGCAGAGAAGTTACTCTGTATTAAAACTCTGTATTGCAAAGGAAGTGAGGTAGATATAAAGCACATGATCATATAAGCAATTCATAGGCTAGACCAGGGGTACCGAACCATCAGTCCACAGTTCAAAGTGTCTTACAGACCAGGCTGTGCTAGAGAATGTGACTGGTGCAAGGAAGGGAAGCAGCTGAGCATTGCTGTCCTGACTTCTCTGGAGGGATGAGGAGTGATCTGGAGGGAGAAACTCTGCTGATGCGCTCTGGCTCCTCAAGTGTCACCACCTCCTCCTCCTGCAGGGGGCTCTGCAAGATCTCCCCAAAAATTGTCTTCCACAAAACTGGTGCCTAGTGCCAAAAAGGTTGGGACTGCTAGGCTAAACCATTGGGAATACATTAAATGAGAATTCTCTGAAGAATTAAAAACATCTAAATGAACAACAATGGTTGAATGGTTTATTACATACTCTTATTATCAGGCAAGCTTTTTGATCTCTGCTTTGTTTAAGGGATAAGGCAATGAAAATAGAGAGAATGCCTTCTTCTAAGGAGATTTTTAATCATTTCCCCAATAAGATAAATGACACACAGTAATTAGTGATATACTATACTGCAAGAATCTGTCAGCATCCAATTAAGAAATGTTTAGAATTACATGACTGACATGGAGAAAGAGCCAAGAAAAGAAGCATTTGCAATGCAGAGATCATTACTATAACAATTTAAAGTAGTTATGGAGTTAAGAAAGTGTAAATGCTAAAATACAATTTGAACACTTAAGAGACTGTACTTGATTGCAATTTGTATGTCAGCTTTATTGTGAGGTTGTTTTTTCATAATAAAAACTGTATACCTACTTTTGCACCCGTGTGTGGGTATAGATACACACACATATGAATATATGAATATACACACACACACACACACACACAGTGGCGCCTCACGTAAAGAACGCCTCACGTAAAGTATGTTTCACGTAACAAACAAAATTTTTTCCAGGATCCTGCTTCATGTAAAGAAAGTGCTTCACGTAAAGAAAACATTTGTTGGCAGTTGGGGCAGACGCACTGGACGGCAGCCTGTTTAAAAAGTGTCAGGGCTGCCTAGTGCACCTGCCATAGTGAAAGCAACACTTCTGCGCTGTTCCTCCTGTGGTCGGGTGTGCACTGGGCAGAGGGAGAGAAGAGCAGTGGAGAAGAGGGAAGCAGCTCAGGGCTAACCAGAAGGGAGCAGGAGGGAGAGAGGCTCAGGATGGAGAGAAGGAGAAAGTGGGGAGACACTTTGAAGGTATCTTGGATTGCAGCCTCCTAACCATGTCTACCCAGAAGGAAGGCTCATTGTGTTAAATGGGTCTTACTCCCAGAAAAGTATCTTTAGGACTGCAGCCTAAGTAGACTTCATAAGATCATGCATGCACACTGAATGCATGTTTTGAATTCAATCTCAGTGTTTTGTCATTTTTACATCCAGCTAATATTTTTATATGAATATTATGGGGGTTGTGGAACCAATCATCTGAGTTTCCATTATTTCCTATGGGAAAATCCACTTCACGTAAAGAAAGTTTCATGTAAAGAAACTGCCTTCGGAACAAATTAATTCTGTTACGTGAGGCACCACTGTGTGTGTGTGTGTGTGTGTGTGTGTGTGTGTGTGTGTGTGTGTGTGTGTGTGTGTGTGTAGAAAGAGAGAGAGAAACACACTGGTGAGAAGACCTGCACTGTCCTATGTCCTGCATGTGTCAAACAACCACCAGCAGCACCTACAGCTGTGTACATGCTCCAGAGCTTGCCCATCCATGCAACTGCTAAAAGGACTGAAAGAAGAAGTGCAGGCCTCAACAAATCAGAGCAGGTAGGCTGTGTGCCAGACAGCACAGGGGCTAGGAGATATAAAGGGGAGGGGGCAGATACATTGACCTGGTAGGAGCAGGAACAGCAACAGTGGTGCATGACATATATCCTATCATCTATCCCAGGCTTGATTCACCAATACAAATATAGACTTCCACTAGTAACATGGTGACCATATGACTGGAAATTTCCAGATTTGTCCTCTTTTTTAGCCTCCTGTCTGGGTGCCCTCCAAAAGGGCTTCACTGTCCTCCATTTTTGAACTTTGCAATGGTGTGCATTGCCCCATCATGTGGGTTCGTATTGAAGAACAGAATCCAATGAAAAAATCAGTTTTGAAATAACTTCTTCCTATCAAATGTTATGGCCAAAAAACTAAAAATAAAAAATATGCATTAAGCTCTATGGGAAAGTGAAAGTGCCCAATATTGTGGGTTTCCTTGTGAGTTGGCAAATGCGCCATTGTCTGCCAGAAAGGCCAGGCTGAGAGGAATCCAAGACCTTGTCCTTCTTTTGATGTTTGGGTCATCCTGGCCAAGCGCAGGTCCAAACAGACCTGGTGCATAGCCCAGGGCTTACCCAGGACAAGAGGACAAATGTTGGTACCTCAAGGAGACCTCCAGACTAAAATTGAGCATCACTTATAGTACCTTGGAGGTACTTACCTTGGAGGGGGCATACAGCAATAACTTTTTCTTTTATCTAGTTAGGGATCAGAGTATGGATGAAAATGGATGAACATCAAGGATAGCCATATTTAGCTTGTAAATTTATTCTGGTTAGTGATAAACCTAAATAACTACTAGATAACACATGCCAAGTGCATGTGAAACCTAAATAAACAGAAATCAAAGAAAAATAATCAAAAGAATCAACATTGGAAAGAATCATGGAAGATTAGATGATATTGGATGGAAGAAGAAAGCAGGTTGATAAAAGTTCAAATGTGAATTTAGTTTAAAATGGTTGAAAGAAAACACAGAAAATGAATGAAAGTCAAAATATGCCCACCAGACAAGTATTTGGTATGCTTTAAAGAATTTAACCACTTGGAGGCTAGAAGAATTTGAGAGAATGGATTAGTTAGAAAAAGTGAAAAAGTGCCTTTTCCAGTACTAATAGACTTCCACTGATATTCCCGGAAGGGGGGAACACTATGAGCACAATCCTAACCATGTCTACTCAAAAGTAAGTCCCATTGTGTTCAATGGGTTTTACTCCCAAGAAAGTGTGTTTAGAATTGCAGCCTAAGTTTCTTCATGAAGAAACACTAAACTTTGATTTTGCAGTCATGATTGGCTCTGGAAGCAAGGAGGAGAGGCTGCTTCACATTAATAGCCAGGTACATGAAGAAATTTAGGCTACAATCCTAATCCCCAGTTAGACTGGCAAAAGTCCTGTGTTTACCTGGGGTGTCACAAAAGTGCCATAACTGCCCCACTCCATGGTGAGTTAGGCCAGTGCACAGGAATGTGCTGTCATCCCCACACCATCATAGGAAGTTTGTCAGCATGAATTAGTTAGGATTGCGCCCTTAGTGTTTCATACTTAGGGCGCAATCCAGAGTAACTACGGGGAGTCCTTGCTCCGGTGTAAGAACAATTTGCTCTGGATTGCAATATGAATTTCCCATACGTTTTCACTAGGTGGTGCAGTAACTACGGGTACACGTAATGTCTCTTACGTGCTCCCGTAGTTACTCTGGATTGTAGGGTTAGTGACTTTGCTTCTCCAGTAATGCCATTGAGAACATCCAATGATTCTGAGCTGTGGAGGTTGGCAGTCTGTGGACAGCTTGCAGTATTATTGAAGAAAGAGTGAAATTAGGGTTAAGGATGAATATTGTGACATGCATATCACCCATCTGCAATGGTCAACCATACCACCCAGCCACATCCCAAGCAAAAAAGAAAAAGAAAAAAGCAGGCACAGATGGTATCACCAAGGAGTGGGGATAGATGAGTAGTTTCCAGTTTATGAATCTCAACACTCAGCAGCTATCAGTAGTCAAATTGCTATATTGTTATGGTGCAACAGAGGAACAGAAGAATTTCCCTACTATTCCCCTTCAAAATATTTATTTATTATTTATTTTAAAAACTTATATGTTCTCATGCTCAATGCTGTGTTCATATATTCCTCATGCTCATAGCTATGTACAATTAAAAAAATAAAAATATTATAAATGAAAACACAAATAAAACATATGAATAGAAAATGTTAAAAGCAATTTAAGAACATTATAGGATTTAACACTATTGATAGATATGAGCAGTCAATATATACACAACTAATTCTGAACTCATAATGAATACACCAACAATCAAATAAGAATAAGCCGCATATCTGGTACAGAAAGGAATATATAGCACTTACCCTTAACCACTGTTTCTCTGTCAGGGCATCACTGTAGTCCACATCCCTGCGCTGACGAGACCCTCGTCCAAATATTTTCTCCTCCTCTTCTTCACATGTGAGCCTTTCAACTTCAGCATCATCTTTGATAATCCAAGATGGCAGCTCATCTTCCTCCATCAAGCGTGGCTTGCGCTTTGGATTTCGGGCATCCTCCCTGCGACGGTCCATATCCATTCTCTGTAAGAGCAATACACCTAAGAGTTAAAAAAATGGCTAAAAAATTAGTCCCCTTCGACTATTTGAAGATAATACACTGAATCATTCTCCTCTCAGCAAAAATCTATCTACAATGAAGCATTATAAAAAACTTTGCTGATGTTCAATGGAGTTCATAAGATTTCTCAGGTACACCAATTTCTTAGGAGTGTGGTGAAAAGGGGAAACTCAGATAATGATTGTCTATGCTATCATGAAGAAGTAGAGACTAGTATATAAGTGTATAACTGTTTGATAAACTTTAGCTGATTTCCCCTAAAACCAGCCAATTGTGGTTTTGTCGTTTTTTTGGGGGGGTGTAAGACATCAAAGTGCACACGAGTAATGAAAAACTGGAGTTATTCATATATGATAACAGGGCCTAGCAAATAGAAATATTTCATAAAAATAAGATCCGGTATGTTTTTCCCTGATCCTGACATGAACTTGGAATTAATTAAAAAAAACTAAAAATAGCAAAATTAATCATGTATGGGAGAAATTAAAATATATGAATCCACATATGTAATTCACAGAAACATTCTGGCATGCAGTGTAGTCTAGATTGTCAGCTTTGTAGTTCATTCTCACAGGTCTGAAATAGTTAAGAGAATTTCAGAATTCCACACTTGACCACAAAATTCTATCCATTGGTGCTCTCAGGGCCGAGTTTAGGTTTGATGAGGGCTCAAGCTATTGAAGGTAATGGGGCCCTATAAAGGCTAGCAGGCAAGGCCCATTACTTACATCACAGGAGCCTACACAACACAAAACACTGTTGCTGTATGTAGGTTTTATTTGTTTTTTATCTTATATTTTGGAAATGTACATCCAGTTTTTTCCTTTAAATTTCTGGGGGGCCCCCAAGAGAGAGGGGCCCTAAGCTATAGCTTGTTTAGCTTATACGTAAATCTGGCACTGGGTGCCCTTATATTTCTGGTATCATATTCTGAACTAATGGGTAGCCCAATCCTATTTAACTATCTGTGTGGCAATGCAGAAGTACCACCTGCTGACTCCCACAGAGGGAGAACAGTCTCAGGAGGCCTACTTATGTTACAGAAATATTTTTCTCTTGTCTTAGGATAGGCACAAGTTCTCATGGCACACAACCACTACTGATAGATGTCCAAATGGACCAGTGAAGGCAGATCAGCTCCAAGAAGGGAGTCAGGATTTGGCAAGTGCTGTTACCACCAAATCCACTTCTTTTCTGGGCATGATCCACCCTTTCCCTTGTCTCTGACTCCCTGCTCTACCTTTACCACCTAAAAAAGAAGTATGAAAAGACACAGAAACAAACTATTGTTCTCACTCTATTAGACTTGGTAGAGTGAAAACTGTTTGTTTAGAGCCATTACTCTAGAGTAGAGCTACTACTCTAAAAGGTACTTCCAACCACTCAGCGAGAAGGTAAGAAAGGTAAGCAAGATTCAAGAAGGCTAGGTTCTTGGAATGTATTAGGTCAGGAGTGGAAGCAAGCTGGGCCACTTTATAGCTCCTCAACCTTTTAACAATTGTGCTTTCGTCTTTAGTCCTTAGCTGGTGATTGGGGAGAGGGTCGTCCTCTCAACCAATACACTGCTGTACGTGCTGCTGAACTCCGTGCATTAATGATACGCTTCCATTCTTCATGATTGATGGTGATGTTTTTAGACTTATCAGTGGTCAGTTGATAGTTCCTTAGGTCTTAACCAGTTTGAGCCACAATTTTTTTCAGTGCTGCTTATTGAACACTCCAATGGATAGGTTGGTCTCACCAGAGGAGCTATGTGGCAGCCAATGGTGTTCAACTCCACCAAGGATGGTCCTAAGTCTGGCTGCAAAATGAGGAGAGTGGTCACCCTGCCATAATGATCAGAACTGGGAAACTAGGTGAGAAACCATATGGAAATTAGAACAAACCCATAACAACTGTGTAGGAGAGAGAATTTCAGCAGGTGCAGCTTGTCATCTGTGAGATGTTGATAAAGGTTCAGGAGCCCTAATGTGGCCCTGCTTGCCCACCCCTTTATTAGGTACTGAAAGAAGTTGTCAGACCCAGTCCCAATTAGTCACTGCTTGCTGACTTCCAAACAATTTCTGTTCTTTCATTAGTTCATGTATACATCTTATAGTTCATGCATACCCTAAACATGCTTTGCCCCTGATCTCAGTAAAGGCAGTTATTGGGCTTAACTACAGAAGAGAGTGGAACACATGAATAGTACTGTCTTGTATAATGAGAATGTCAAGAATCATCAAAAGAGTATACATGAATCCTGTGGGCTAGATACGGAGTTTGGAAAAACTTCCCCCACCCAGTCAGCTGTGCTTACTGTCCTAGTATTGTATTGTGTCCTTCAAGCTGATCTTGGCAAAGGGACATTCAAGGCTATAATATCTGTCTAAACATTCTGTTGCACAGTCTTCTGGGATGCAAGGCAATAAATGTGTCTATCCACATGCGAAGAGCAGCTCGAAAGAAATGTAGCGTGCCTTAATGGAATGGTAAGTGTCACTTAAGACTAAAAGTGCTTTTTAGGATCCAGTGACCAGTTTGGAGACGGTTATCCTAATCACCATTCTTAGCCCTTCCTAACATTCAAAGCTAATTGTACAAGTGCTTTAGGGTGCAAACCTAACTAATTTAAGCTGGCCTAACTCACTTTGTGTCTTCCTGTGGTGGTGTGGGGAGGCTGGCATATGCCTATGCATTGGCCTAATTCCACCCTGTCCAGAGTGGGGCAGAAGTGCATTATAGTACTTTTGGGATACCAGGCGAGCAGGTCAGCATGGGACTTAAGATGGCCTAACTGGAGGTCAGGATTTGAGCCTCATTCTATGATTTTATGGCCTCTTTTATCATTGCTTTTCAAAGGTTTTTTTTTTTTTTTTGCTGATCAGTTTATTTTGATTTAATAACTACATTAATTTATTGTTTCAATCTGTACAATTTCTGTATAATTTCTGTATAAGAACAGCATAAAATTGTGTAAATCAAGGGTAAACATTCTGTGAAATGAAAGCTTCTTGCTTTCATTCTCTCTGATGAAGTTTGCTGCTGAGAACCAATGATGGAGTGGCAGGGGCAGGCAGCACAGATATATGCTGCAATCCTAAAGACACTTTCCTGGGAGTAAATCCCATTGAACACAATGGGGATTACTTTTGAGTAGACATGGTTAGGATTGTGCTCATAGAAGAGTAACCACTTGGGCTATCAACTGAACAGGTGCCACAGCAACCTCTTGTGGCACATAGGAAAAATGCATTCCCAGACTTCCTGGAAATCTAAAGAACTGATTGCTGCTGTATTTCATGCTGAGCTATAGGAAGGCACAATAAATTTGACTCATACTGTGTGACATGCATGGAGACATTGGGTAGGGAGAAATCCATTTGTCTCCCCTCATCTCAAGGCAACATGGAAGCTGAAGTTCAATATGAAAAACAGGAACACAATGTCTTGCTTGCTCAGTTATATATTTCCCACAGTGACACTTTAGAGTCTCTAAGAACTGCTCTAAAACCCTGTATATGATTGGCACCCAATCCCGGTAAAGGTAGTTATTGGACTTGATTACAGAAGAGAGGGACACAAGTGCACATGAATCATGCTGTCATATATCACCATCTTCCAAATTTCAAGAAACATTTAAACAGAACAACATCAAAAGACTTGGCTAGGAAATGAGCTATGAAGATAATCCAGGGCTATAACTAGAGTCAAAATCATACAGTATCATTACCATGAAAAGATCAAATTCTTCTTCACGCCGTGCAATCATCTGATTCAAAGTCTCATCATCAGGAACTTCATCTTCTTCCTATAGATGGAAGAGAAAAACACACTGAATTTGTCTGCCTGTATTTGTATAAAATGATGCATAAATGAGACCAGGATGGAAGTGGTAGAAAATTTTATATCTATGTAAAAAGATAGATGCAGTGACTATGAACTGTCTCTGGGCTATAATTTGCTATTCTCTGGGGCCGTAATAGAACCACAAAATAAGATGCAGAATTCACATTCAGCTTTTAGTTAAGAAACTCACCCTCCACCAGGTTCTGAATCTTTATGGACGCAATGGTATGTTTGAAAATATGTGGGTAATAACTGAAAATATTTTAGAAGTCAGGTGGGTGAATAAATAAGACCCCCCCCCCCAATGTTTAGGTGTGCTTGTACCTTCCATGACTGGAGTAAATTATACAAAGTTAGACAAACAGCAAATCTGTCATAAGTAGAAATGTAGAAAGTAGAAATAGGTTTAACATGAACCATATATAGCCTTATTCAAAATGAACAGTAGGATTCATGGGTTGCAGTGGGAAGATGGGAAAGATGCCAATGCCCTTAAGAAACTGTGCAGAATACCTCATTTTCTTCTTCATGTTCCAGTATGGCCTGGAGAAAAGCTCTTCTTTCATGGCTTGAAGACTTCTGGTCAAACATGCCTGCCTGAATGACCTTTTGATCCACATTCAATTTGTATTTGGCAGCTGCAAGTATTTTCTCCTCCACACTGTTAACTGTGCATAGTCGTAAGACTCTAACTTCATTCTGCTGTCCAATTCGGTGAGCTCTGTCTTGTGCCTGCAAATCCTGTTAAACAAGTATTGGGTGTAATATATTAGTATCATTGGAAAATGGTTAGCCAAAAGAGAACAACATCAAAGTTTATAGCCCCAAAGACACAAAAGACAAATCATAATCCCAGACTCAAAAGCAGCCTAAATCCAATACTCTCAAAATACGAGAGCATTTTAATATGTAAAATTAATGCTTTATTTCATTTAAGGGCACAGTCCTATACAATGCTCCAGCAGTCCCAAGATAAGTGAACACTCTTGAAGACATCAGTGATTGCCACCTCTTACTGCAGGATGCAATGCCTGCCCTGTTGGCATAGCTGTATAAGGCTGGGGAGTTGGATAGGATTGGGCTCTAACTTAATGGGAACTTAAAGAATGGGGCATTCAGCAGCCTGGAATGAGGTATTGGGATAAAACTCAGTAAAACAATCAAATTCTGATGGCTAATTCTAGGAATTTCACGCTTTTGTAAGTAGTTTCCAACTGTACTTTGCGACCTAGAACCGATTGTGTACTTGGATAATAGCATGACATGCATTCACTCAACTCATAAGTCATAGGAATTATATATTTTTTTAAAATTTAAGCTCAAGCTGGCAGCCAGCAAAGTTGGTTTTCTTCTCAACCAGTAAGCGATTCAGACCACTGATCCATCTAGCTTAGGGGTGTCAAAGATAAGGCAATGGACAAAATGTGGATCTTGGAAGTAATTTATCTGGCCCCTTTATAATTTTGCTCTCTCACCTTGAAAACATGAACAAGATCTGCACATTCTCTCTTCTGTGATATTCAGCTAATGAGATTCAATGTGAGACTTGGAGAGATGATTGGAGAGACGCACTTTTTTTCCCCAAAACAATGGGGAGAATTGTTGGTGCGTCTCTTAAAGTGATGGTCCTTTTAACACTCAATTATCCACTCTGCAGGATGCCTGCAGTTTGAAGAGAAATGTTTGCCTGGTTGCCATAGAGGTTAATCCCTGACTGCATAGAAGTTAAATAGCCTTTTAACCCTTTCAGTTCAGGTTTCTCTGGCTCTGAACAACCTTTAAAGCCCTTTAAAGTGTAGAAATTAAGTGCAGGAAAACAATGAGTATTTCTCCTTTATTTTAATGTGTCTCCCCTTCCCAACTACCCACTGCACCCACTAGTCCCAGCCATCCCCACCAGTCACCCCTAAATGCTCCCCCCAGAAATCCTCTACTTACTAGTTTCCCCTCCCTCCAATAACCCCCAGAAGCCACCCCCACATGCACACACTCCCCCTTCCCCAAGAGAATGAAAATATATACATATATAATATGAAATATATATAATACACACACTCAAACACACACACACACATATATGTATGTGTGAGTGTGTATTTTATACGTAATATATATATATAATATTTGTGTGTGTGTATCTCATAGAATCTAGATTGGCAGGCACCCAGGCTTAAGCCAATCCAGGATTGACTTGGCCTGCACAGAGTGTCCATCTGTCCCCCTTTTCCCCAGGACATGTGCTCTTGTTCAGCCTTTGGGCACAATCCTTTCCAGGTCTACTCAGAAGCAAGTGGTATTTGATTCAGAGAAGCCACCAGGGGATCTATTCTTTTTTCAACCACTATGCTCTCTTTCAACCCTGGAGTTCCTGACAGTGATGATGGCTCTAAATACAGTACATGGTAATTTATGGTACATGTTAATTGTATTTCTATGGTTGAATGTTTACATAGTTGAATGTATTATTATTAAATTTATTTATTATTTATTTATTTAATTTATATCCCACCTTTCCTCATCTGCAAGAGGGAGTTCAAGGTGGCTAACATCAATCATAATAAAACACCATTAAAATGATCATAGAGATTAAAACATAATTAAAATACAATTAAAATACAATTAGATTTAAAAAACTAAGAACAATTTAAACAATTAAAAATGTTAAAGAAGGTTCTTAATACCACTGTTGACTTTACATGGTTGAAATATTAATTCTGCTACATTTTATTAAATATATTAGTACACCATTTGGTTCAGAATTTTTTTTTGTTTTTCTCCTCTAAATTTTGGTGCGTCTCATGGTCCAGTGCGTCTCATGGTCCAGGAAATACGGTATTTCCAGCAACTAACCGGTTAACAAAGTCACTCTGCTTAATGATGATAATTCCAACCCTCAGCAGGCAACATGAATGTTCACTTTTGCCCTCCATATGAAACAAGCTTGACATCTCTCATCTAGGCAACATTATCAGCACTGACTGAGAGTGGCTCTTCTAAGTACAAGACAGGAATCTACTTGCAGAAGTGGAACTAGAGGGAGGATGGAGTGCTAAGTATGGCATGCTCTGCAATGCACCATGTAAGTGCTCCCTCCCCCTTGACATTGGAGCAATTTGGGGAGCAACAGCAACATATCATTACAGCATTGCAAAGTGTGCTGTACTTATCATACCCCACCCCAGCTCCACTCCTATATACCTGGAGACTGAATTTAGCAAAGCATCACTACAGGGTAGTCAACTCCAATGGTTGACTAACAGCAACCATTTATTATTTAGATGTCAGTTAAATAACAAAACTGTGACATTGAAGATGCCACTGTTAACAGGAGGCTAAGTAGATAGGCACAGTATGTTTGTCTTGATTTGCATTTATACAAAAGTAGGCAGAGAGCATAATGAGGACTATCTTGACTATCTGTTTCAATAAGCAAAACTAACAAATTCTTTTATACTACAAATGAACCATAAGTAGTGGTTGGTAAATAACCTGATGAGGATTCCAGTCACTGTCAAAGATAATGACAGTGTCAGCTGCTTGAAGGTTCAAACCCAGGCCTCCTGCTCTTGTGCTCAGCAAAAAGATGAAGTACTGGGAGTTGGGTTCATTGAACTTCTTCAGCAGAGCTGCCCGATCTTCTGATTTTGTTGTTCCTGAAGAGAGAGTCATTAAAGAATTAGGGATATAGATAAAGCAGGCATTGTTGTTTCCACTTCAGTTTTCTTCCAAGACCAGCACCAATAATTCATGTGGTACAAATCAGTATAATCTAGCTGAACTGCTGTAAAACATTCTGGGCGGTTGCACAATCTATTTTTAAAAATAGAATGTTGTCAGTGCTTTGATTCCAGAGAAACACTGTAGATAACACTCATATTCTACAGGGCTGGAGGCTCTGTTCAAAACAAAGCTGGCAAGACTGCTAACAACAACTCCATAAAGGATACTGAAGAGACAATTCTATGTCAGCAACCATAGGATTTGTCAAAGGTTAGGATTTTTGGAGAGTTAAAAGCAACACTATGGTTTTAAAGGAGGAAGCATAAGACTTTAAGAGTGCAATCCCAACCAATTTAGGCTGACACTTGCCTAACCTCCCCAGGAGTGGTGAAGAAGTGGTTTATGGCACTTTTGTGATACCTCCAGGCCAGCATGAGACTTCTGCTGGGACTCATGATGGCCTAACTGGGGATTAGGATTACAGCCTGAATTTACATAGCTGACTTCTGAGAGTTCAAACTATTTTCACATAAATTGGTAAGTAAGTCACACTGCAATCCTATCTTATGCTGGGACAGGCAGGTTGGTTTAGCCTGTGCTGTATCCAGTGCATGTTTTGTGCTGCTACCACACTACTATGAGAAGGGGAATCTTTGCAGCAATCCCAATGGCGCTCCTATGGCAAATCCAAGCAGACTGAAGTACCCTCTTGCTGCTGCTTTGCACTGCTGGGGAAGCAGGCTGGGATCTGGCATATCACCAGGTTCCATCCCCATCTCCTAGTCTCCGTTCACCTATCCCTGGGAATGGACTCCTCCTGGCCTCTTCCCATCATGGAATATACCCTCCCACCTCCTCCATGCTCAGTCTCTGCTCCCTACCCCAGTCCTTGGCCAGGAACAGTGAGTGCAACTCACTGTTTTCCCCATTCCCACAATGGAATTGGGAACTCTCCCAACGATGGCACAGGAGGGTCTTACAGCAGTTTGGCAACACTTCCAGGTTGGCACAAGGGACTTGTGCTGGCTGGAGGGGATTGAATTGTGCATTCAGTACAGCAGTTCATAAAATGTGATTCTGGGTCCCAACACTGGATCAGGACCTAACTTCTCTTGGGTTTCAAAACTGACAGGACAGATTAAGATATTGCATCAGAGAAGAACTAAAGGGTTAAAGTTAAAGGGCTAAAGAAGCTTGGGGGCAGCACCACTGGTTAATCACCATTACATTGGCTAATCAACATTACTTTGGCATTTGTGATTTATAAATGCCAAAGTGTATAGCCGTAATGGTGACTGAGTGGTGGTGGTCCCCCCATAGCAGCTTGTCAGAGATGGCAGCTTCTAGAGATTCTAAGAAGTTGATAACATCTGAATTAGTGGCACTGTGGAATTAACTTAAGGCCAAGAAAGCATATGTACTTTAGGAGTTTAAGGGTTGAGTGACACCTGAATAAGGAACAGCCTGATTGCCTCTATCTGAAGACAGTATGCTCACTTGTGCTACATTGCACCCAACTTTGAGATATTCGAGAAATAGACTGTCTTGCTAAAAAACACAGACTGAAATATTAGGAATTACCATCAAGTCGTAGGTAGGCAAAATTTCGGAAAGCAAAATAGTCTTCCATGATAGTCATGAGTGATGTCATTTGACAGAAGAGAAGTACACGGTGATTAGTGGCTCGCAACTTTGGTAGAATTCGATCAAGTAATTCAAACTTCCCTGAGGCCCGATAAAGCTCAGCTCTGTTAAAAGAAAACCAGATTGGTACAATGATTAACAAGGTAATGTTCATGTTTCTAGTAATCCTGATTATTTTCATGATGTGAACGTTCATGTGCGTAATCCATGTGCATGCTCATATACATAGTCCAAGGCAATTATTAGGGAGAATGGAAAGCAATAATCAGGAAGAATGGAAAAAGATTAATCACTCACTAATTCACGTTTATGAATCAGGCGCAACACTAAGGGATCTGAATATTGGATTTCCCGGCCTGGGAGGGGGTGTTAGGATTACCCATTAGTTATTTCATTTCCTCTGTAAACAGCTTTGTGAACTTTTTTTGTTTAAAAGTGGTATATAAATACAGTTGACTGACTGATACGGCAACAGAGCCTGCTTTCTGCTCTCCTTCCAGGGCACATTCCTTCCCTCCCTACCCAGTTTTGCCCCCTTCTTGCCCTCCTTTGCCCCCAAAATGGCCAGCCACCAGGTGTATTCACAGCTGGCAGCTCTTGGCATGTGTCTTTGGATGTTGAGGCCCTGTGTGTTGTTAGCTCTGGTGCAGAAGTGCATTATAGCCTTGCCCAACTTTTCGGGAAGGTGGTGGGCTTTAAACCTGCAAAAGTGCTGGCATAGATAGGCAGTTGCCAGATAGGTAAGTACATTTTTTCCCCAGCCAGCGAGGTTCACTTATGGCATGCAGAATCCTTTACCAGTGTGGGGGGGGGGGGGGAGGATTGAGTCATTACTTTCTGAACGAGGGAGGGTGCAATCCTAACCTAGGCTGGTACAATTCATTGGTTTTCCCATTTCTATGGTGATGTAGGGAGGAAAGCGCATGTCTGTACACTGGTCTAAGCCTCCCCAGGAGTGAGGCAGAAGTGCTTTACAGCACTTTTGTGATACCCCCACGCCAGCACCGGACTTATGCTAGGGCTTAGACCATCCTAAACTGAGGTTAGGATTGCGTCATTAATTTTATAAGTATGTCTGAAACTATGGTGAAAGCATTCTCATTTTAAAAGTTGCTATACAAACTAACAAATATTGAATAAATGCATAGATAAAAATTACCCATTAATGACACCATTTGAATAGCCCAAATGTTCAGCAAAGGATTCCTGAAAATAATAACAGTAAATTATTCAACAGTTCTAGATTAAAGGCACTCAGCAGTATTCTATAAAATTTATAAACCTTAAGCCCTCCTCCCTTTGCATTACATGTGTCATTTATGATTATAGATTTTAGAAATGATATTTCTCCAATAGGAAATATACAAGCAACCTTATTTGATACAAATAAAATGACAAACCTATTTCCAAATCTAAATGGTTAGATTAATAAATAAAGGCCCAATAAAACCACTATGGCTCAATTTCTAAATTATCATCTATTTTAATAATGAATGAACATTTCCAAAATGCACTAATAAATACACCTTATAGGAAAAAATGGCTCATTAATGAAAGGATATTCTAACAGAAGCAGCCTCTCAATAAAAGGATCAATTTTTTAATCAAGATGAAAAATTATGTCAGATGGAATAGATGACATTAATGTAAGGCAGTCAGAATGCCATTGTAAGCAAAGGCCTACTTATTGTTTTGCAATTCTAATACATGTTGTATCATAACTAATGACCATTCTGGGAAGATCACACTGCACAGTGGAAGGGGGAAAAGCATGCAAATCCATCAGAGATGTATCATTACCACCATAGTTTTGAAAATTTGTTATTTGAAATTGAGGCAAGACTACTAGGCTAATGGTACAGAAATGGCTGGCTGCAATGATTCCCCAATTAGCTCCTACGAAAAAAGAAATAAAGAAAAAGGAAAAATGGAGCTCAATAGCTTTACAAAGCAAAAATAATCACGTGTATATTGGTTGCATCTGACCATCTACAGATTATTCCTCTGCAGATATGACTCAACAGAGGACCTTCCACCCTCATTAAGCCAGGAGAGCCCAAGATATAGCTTGATGACTACATCATGACTGGTGGACAGGTTGGGGGCAGGGTCCAGGTGACACTCTAGGGCTGGAGATGCTACTTGTGGCCTCCACGGTCCTCAGAATAATATCTAAGAACTCAGGGAGGCCTTAAAACATTATTTCCAACTTTTGTCAAAAAACGAAAGTGACATCTCAAAGCCTTCAGGGGACTGGGTGACATTCTAAATCCTTCCCAAATCTTTAGACTACATGTAGCTTTCTCAACCCTAAGAATGCCCACTAGAGATGGCCGGAGCCTTTCTCTGGTCACATGCAAAGGGCTGCAGGTGCCAAGACCTGGGGGTTTCCAGGAACAGATCCCCCACATATATCTTGGCACCACCTCTACTGCTTGTCAATTGCTCTCGCAATACAAAGTTATAATACAGAAGAAAGCAGAATTTTTCTATATAACTGGCATCATAATGACAAAACTGATTTTAGCATGATATGTAGCTGAAATATTTCCTATCCTTCCTCTGACCATTCCTGCAGTAAGTCACCATCACTGAACACCACAGGTTGTGAAGGTGCAACGGCACAGCAGTTGTCAAACCCATTCCAAATATTCAGTTGCAGTATGATGTATAATTGAACCAGCCCCATGGCAGGTTAAGCCCTAAATAATTCAGAAGATTTGCATTACTCTCTCAAAGCAGGCCAAAGGAATATAACACTCCAAGCTATTTTCAGTTCCATCTTAGAAATACTGAGCTATACATGATAGTGTTACCCTTCTAATTTGCTCTATTCAAATAGTTATGTTTATATATTTTAGCATGCAGCTAAGGAAAAGGTTTCATGTCTTCCTTGGTATTTCAAGAGCTTTCCACATTCTAAACAACCTGCTGAAACAATATTAAAGGATATATATATTTACAGAACCATTGTTTCGCTGATTTTCTAAAGTTTCACGCTTCATAATACCAGCCAAACACAGATTACATCTTCTACACACACACACACACACACACACACAGAGAGAGAGAGAGAGAGAGAGAGAGAGAGAGAGAGAAAGAGAGAGAGACAGAGAGAGAGGCACAGAGAGAGACAGAGAGAGAGGCACAGAGAGAGAGAGACAGAGAGAGAATGTATATAGGTTGGATATGTAGTATAGTCATGATGGGCAAACAAACCATATCGCCCTTGCTGAAGGGAGGGTAAGGTAACGGGAGGGGGGGTGGTTGAATTTTCTCACACTGAACTGTACGTACAGCCTCCATTGAAACATGCGTACCTAAACTCGCTGAGAGCATGTAATGTTTTATCACTGTGTAATGTGAGAGAGAAATGAAACTACCCTTGTTGTTTAGTGAGAGTTCAGAAAGTCCAGTTTCCTTAGGAACATCAGTACTGTACATCCTTTTGTCCATTTCTACAGAATGTGTGAACACTTTTGCTACCAGTTCACACAGGCACCAAAAGATTATTTTCATCAGGTGCTTGAGGAGGTTTTATAAAAACAGTTCGATTTTGGCACAGCCCTCATTAAAATAGTTTATGATCAGAATAAAATGCAAGATTATTCTTCAATCTATGCAATTCCCAACCAGCTTTCTATCCCACTAATCTACTGCAACCCTCCCTTCCCCCCCCCCCCCCCAAAAAAAAAACCAACCACACATATTGCTTTACCTCAATATGCTGAAACATATAAGGGTGATTGCATATCTTTCTCAATTGCATTATGGTGTTCATAAGAGTTTTGGCTCCTCCTTTTCCCTAAGGAAAAAAGAAGAAATAGTCTGGAATTCAATGTAACATTAGGAAAAGCTCAAATTGACATATCTCATGGAATAAGTAACGTACCTGCATTTCTGAAACTGAGATCAGCACCTTTCAATCAGTGGCACTACTTCTACCAGTGGTACATCACAATATGACAGCTCTTACCTGGCCCCATTTTTGGTGACCATGTGCCAATGTATTGCTGGAAACTGAGATGGTTGGGACAATAGTGCACCAGAAATCAATATCAAGATGTGGTTGGGCATCTGTCTACTTTTTCAAAAGCAGCATGTTTTGGGAAGTATTGGGCAAAGAGATCATGGTACAAACTACTGGTGTAAAGTATGTTGCAACAGTGCATTGACTAGGCATGCACCGTCCCACCAGCACCATTTTAAAGACCACTGGATGTCAAAGCAGGTAGCTCCATGCTGCTGCATGGAGAGATAGGGAAAGGTGGAGAAAGAATGGTAAGTGGTGGAACTGGACGGGAAGGGTACAGACAAAGTATATTGGCCCTACGGTGAGGTGGGGTTGGTGAGACTGACCCACGGCATCTCTGATGCAGACCCAACTTGCCCCACTGCAGCAGTTGGGGCTTATCTTGGGATTAGGGAGGCAAATATTCTCTAACCTCAAAGAGACCTCCAGCAGCTGAAATTCCCCCACAGAATGCAGTGGAAACCGTGCTGTATTGGAGGGGGGAATTTAGTTATAATTGGGCTGCCCATATCTCTGTTGTAGGTATTAAACGTTTTCTCACCTTCTTGTCTTTCTCAGAACCATCCGTAAGGAGGATTCCCTTGGCTTGCATGTGGCGGTACAGAATCTTCTGAAGTGCTGACATATCACACTTTATCACATATTCAACCTATGTTTAAAAAAATGTAGAGTTCTAAAAAAATTCTCAGTAAAATTAATTTTTGACTACTGGATTTTGGATATCTAGAACTATTAACATTTCTTTATCAGAGAAATAATCAGACAAACACAATCTGTATCAAAAGTTTTAGCCAAGATGGACTTTGACTAGAAGTGGCCTAAGTCTGGGCAGATGGAAGCTGCCCACGAAGCACAACCTCCCCAAAGCCGTGGGCAGGTCAACTCACCCCTTGTGCTGATCCATGGACATTTATTCATCCCTGCTGAACAACCCCTTTATGGCACACTTGTGACTACTAGGTCAGTGCCAACTTAAGGGCACTCTAGGATTGCTCTGTCAATCATGTCCCATTTTCTTTCTAGACTGAAGAGCCTCAATTGTAGCATTTCCTCATAAAGGAGGAATCATTTTGGTTTGTTTACCAGCCATGAATCATTTTGCTTTGTCTATGAGTCTGGATGGGTTTGATTGGTCTAGCATGGGTTTGATGTGCATGGGTTGGGGGGGTTGGTCCACTATACCTTTTTGGAGCTAAATACACAATATTCCAAATGCAGCCTTATTATGATTTGTACAAAGTCATAATAAATATTGAGTATTTTACATATTCTCAGGTGCAACCCTTTAGGGTGCAACCCTAAACAATTTAGGCCAGCAAAACTTACTTATATCCCTATTCCCACAGAGGTATGGGGAGGTTGGTACATGTCTAAACCCCCAGAAGTGGTGAAGAAGAACCATACAGCATTGTTATGATGCTCCCAGGCCAGCATGGAACTTGTGTCAGGACTTGTGCTGGCATACCCAAGGGTTAAGATTGCAGTGTCGGGGCACAATCCTAACCAATTTAGGCTGGCAAACTCACCTCCCTCACCTTCCTGTAGTGAGGCGGGCACACATCTGTGTGCTGGCCTATCACCCATCACATACCAGCAGCGGTGCAGAAGTGCCTAAAGACATTTTTTGTGACACCCCCAGGCCAGTACAGGACTTGTGCCAAGACTTATGCTAGGGGATGCTAGTCACAACCTTTTTAAATTAATGATCTCAAGCACTCAATTGGCCTTCTTCACACAATCCACTGGATAACATGTGAAATTTTGATTCATTGCTCCAATATACTTCTCTTTACATGAATTTACATTGAAGCTTATCTGCCATTTTGCTGTCCACTCTCCTGATTTGGTGAGATCTTTCTGGAGATCGCCACAATCCATTCCAGACATTAGCACTCAAAAGATTTTAGTCCAATCTGCAAATTTGGTTTATCACTGCTTATATCTTACTGTGGTTCGGGTGGAGTCCATCTGGTACATTTTCAATACCCAGCACCGGTGCTGACCCTTGACAGGATTGGGTCCATCGTGCAGATGGCCACTTCAGTATTGCCATCCCTACACTAACCTTTTCAGGCAGCTGAGATTCAACTTCTTTCTTCAGTCTCCTCAGCAAGAAGGGTCGGAGTACTTTGTGGAGACGCCGAATGATCAGAATAGTTTCTTCCTCATTTAAATCAACCTGCAAGAAGTTAAAAGAAATGGCACACACTTTAAAATACACTTTTCAGGTCTGTAGAGTTAGTACCAACTCTGCCTGACTCTGTCCTAAATTGTATCTAATTTCAACTTTGACTGAGCTACCCTGCAAGGATTTTGCAGTCAGAATTGTGGTATCACAGTTGAAGTCTGTACTGATTCTATAGGCCCGATTTCTATAAGCCTGTACAAGTGCTGGATCATCTTCTATATATATATATAACTGAAAAGTCACTGACTGACTCACTCACTCATCACCGGCCCGCCAAAACTACTGGGCCAAAAAGCGTGAAATCTGGGGAGGCACCCACTAAGAACTAGTTTTCAGA
This sequence comes from Cryptoblepharus egeriae, assembly GCA_030015325.1. NCBI lineage: Eukaryota > Metazoa > Chordata > Lepidosauria > Squamata > Scincidae > Cryptoblepharus > Cryptoblepharus egeriae. The sequence continues at coordinate 169,911,289 of JAREYC010000002.1, forward strand.
AATTCCAACAGGAAGGGAGTGAAAAGAGTTGCAATGTGTTTCCTCCCTATACTTTGCATTGAAGAATTGGTGACTGAGGATGCTCTGCCCCAACCCCTGGACCGAGAAGCATGAAATTCAGGGAGGGCGTTCCTTCTGTGACATCAATACCCACTGAGAACCAATGTTGAGATTAATTTAACCCTTAAGGGAGTGAAATGGGGTGCAACATGTCTATGTTCTTTGCTTAACGTTGAAGACAGACTGATCAACATCCAGCCAATTTGGTGCCTGCTGCCTGATGTTCTGGGAGGGAGGATGCACTGGGTGGGATGGTGCACATGGGGGATGGTGCGCATGGGCCGGATGGTGTGCATGGGAATAAGTTTTGCAGGAGGGGTTTGATGTGCATGGGGGGGGGGTGTTGATGCACAGGCAGAGATGATGTGCATGAGGTTGTTATATGCAATGGGGGATGGCATACAGGGGGTATTTTACATGGGAACATTTAACTAGTATTCTATAAGCCCAAACAAGTGCTGGATCCTGGCCCTGCCTCCCACTCCCCGCCTGCCATGGGAACACCTGCTGCCCACTGTGTCTACCCTGGAACACCTCCCTCCTGACTCTTCCCTGCCCTGAAATCCAATCTTATTCAAACACATACATATTGTTTCTACTGCAACTATGCAAGTTTCAAATTAAGACAAACGAATCCAGTACCCTTTCTCCAGTCATGGCAAAAGGAGCATTGAACCACTGTTCAAAGGTGCTGCAGCTCTTGAAAATTGTTGGGAGGAGGAAATTAAGGAGAGCCCAAAGTTCAGGAAGTTTGTTTTGCAAAGGAGTTCCAGTCAAGAGAATTCTTCTTGGAGCTACATAATGAGTATTCAGCACCTGAGTCAGCTTGCAGTGATGGTTCTTCATTCGATGACCTTCATCTACAATCATATATTTCCACCGAATCTACAAAAAGACAAAATAGCTGGTAATAAAGTTTTGTCCCCAAATATTTTAAAGCCGTCTGCATCTTTTTAGATTTTTTTAGACAGTGATCCTTTTTTGTACAAGTCATTTAGTTTGATTTTTCTCTGTAAACCACCTTGCCAGCTTTGTTATTATTGCTGAAAAGGGGTAAATAAATATTCCTAATAGTAATAATTCACTTTGGAAAAACTGAGAAGAATATGATAGGCAGCCCAATCCAAATCTGTACCCAGGCTGGCTTACGCCCTTTGTGCCAAGAGAGCTGCATACATGCCATAAGGGTTTAACATGGGGCGAGAGGAAAAATATTCCCTTACCTCAAGGTGACCTCCTGCTGTCAATCAATCAACAGTATTTATATACTGCTTTTCAACAAAAAGCTCACAAAGTGGTTTACAGAGAAAATAACTAATAGCTAATGGCTCACTGTCCCAAAAGGATTCACAATCAAAAAAGATGTCAAAGAGAACCACCAGAAGCTGCTAGAGAAAACACTGCTTGGGTGAGGAAGGCCATTTACTCTTCCCCTGCTAAATAAAAGATGAACACCCACTTGAAAGAGTGCCTCTTGCCAGGTTATCAGGGATCTACCTACTGCTAGAAAATAGAGTTCTAGATCTAACAGATGAACAGTGGTCTGTTCAATCACTTTATTCAATACTAACAAGTTGGTTTATGGTTTGCAATCATTTATATCCTTACATTTTTTTGCACATATGTCTGCTATGAACTTTTTAAAAATTTTTAGTGTTTATTTATTTAGCGTATGGCAAAATACATAGATACGAGATAAATTAAATGTTTATATCCAGTCCACCCAGCCATTCCAGGACAGAGTCGTCTATGTTGAAAAAGCCAGACATTGGGCTAGTGTAAGCTCTCGATGAACACTCAGACACAATATGATGTATACTTTGTTGAGGAGCACCACAGTCACACTGAAGTGTAGATGCAAGACTTCACTTAAACAATGAGTCCTGGCTGACACCATGTTGGGTAAGGATCCTGTTCAGAGTTGACCAATGCTGGCAAGGTAGTTCAAAACCTGGCACCTTTTGTGTAGGGTCCTCTATGTAACTGCCTGTATCTGGGCATACAGCAGCCTATTTTACTTTCCATTGCATGTTGATGTTAATAAAGTTGTTAGATAGCTGTTGTGTGAGTGCCAGAGAGGGCTTCCTGGATTTAAGCCTGCCAATTGATAGGTGGGGAAGATCAGCCTGCACAGGAAGAAGTGGGTTTCTCAAAATTTTGTTGTACTCCTTCACTAAGGCATCCTGCCTTCATAGAGCTGGTGGTGCTATGTGGCTCAAAACAGGGAGCCAGCAAATAGGAGTAGATTTTTTACAACCACTTAAGATCCTCATGGTTTTGTTTAGTCTGGCATTCTGCTGCAGTGTAGACCAACCCTAGTGCTGATATTCTGAGAGTAGAGGCTGACGCTACCCATACAATGGATTCCACCAACAAGTCAACATTACCATAGGTTCATAAGGGCTGTACTTGCTTCTACTAAAAGACACATCCCTTGTGGATTCAGAAAAGAATATATTCCAGAATGGAACAAAAAAGTCTGAAGAACTTTACTAGGCTGTTCTACAGAGTGGCGACCCAGAGGTTGTGATGATCTCTTACACGGCCTGGATGCAGCTCATTGCAAGACATGGCAACCACTCACAACATCATTAAATTTCATCAAATCTAGCAGGAAAGCCTGGAGTCTATTAAGGATACTGGGAGCTGCAAGACAACCTGCATGACAAACACCCAGTGTAACTCCCGATCAAGTAGCCTTGGTTACTCAATTCTTAGTGTATTAGATGGCTTCCAACAACCACTCTGATGCTATAGTAATTATTTCATTCTGATATCTGAACATCATGGGACAATAGCCTCATGGAGTATCCACCAATAGCAAACAATTACTAAGATGGCTCTTGTAGTATTTGGATACTGGACAACCATTGTGATTATGATTCACAATTGTCTTGTCTGCCAATACAATAAGACCTGGTTAAGATGAAAATCAAGACCTATCAATGTGTTTATTTAGCAAGACCCTGCTGCATTCACACAGTTGTTGTTTAAACACAAATTTTATACCTAGTTTTATTGTAAGTTATCTTACAGAATAAGATACAGAGATAAGGCAAGGTCCAGATGAGAGTGAGACCAGCGTGCATGAGACATTCTCGTATTTTTTTTATTAGAAGACAAGCCTCTAGCTGCCAGAAATGGGCCATTCCCCATTAAGGATATTGGCCCAGGAATAAGTCCCTGGTGACTCTACAACTGCTGCACTGCCATTGTGGCCTCACTCCCATTCCTGCCACTACTTATGAGGTTCCCTACTCTCTCACAGGAGTTTGGGGTCCTCTGCTGTAACAGCTTTGCTGACAGTAGATATATAACCTCCAGAATACCCTTTGGATTTCATCAGGATGCACTGAAATTTCCACTCTCCTGTTTCAGTCTCCTGCTGCCCAAGATTCTCCAGCAAGCTGAAGGGACTTTATTGTAAAAGATGTTTGCCTAACACATATTCCATATACATGTGCAACCTCCATGGCGGTTCCATTTTTGAAACCCTCACAGGTGCTAAAATCCATGGATGATCAAATCTGCAGGTCTAAGCCCGCAACTCTCCAAACATGACCAGAGCTGTGCTTTGGTCAAATCTGAGGGCTGGGAAGGCTATATGGGCTGAAAAACAAAAACCAGTGATTTTTTTTGGCCCTTCAATGTTTTTAAGGTATTGTAAGAAGGAAAGAAATTAATTCCAAAGGCCTTTAAAGACAAAAACTCATCAGATGTGGCAGAAGAGCTCTGGTTACATTTGGAAGATCAGGGGACTCACACCATGTCAAATCCACGGATTAAAAATCCACAGATGACAAGTCCCATGCCTTCTTTTACATTTTGCGTTTTCTGTATGTAAGCTTGCTTTCGCTTCTATATCTTAAAAATATGCATTTTAAACATGTATTGTGGTCTGGCTCTCCCTGGCTAACCCCTAAGCTTGAGAAAACAGAATCTGACATGATTTTAAGAAAACAGTTTTCATTGTTAAACCCACATATAAGTTCTAGCTGAACTGGAATAGAAATTCAAACATGTATAAAAACAGGAAGGCATTGCATGTTTACACTATATTTCAATTCAGTTAGAATCCAATGCTATGCTTCTCTGTAGAGAGATCCAATGCTATGCTTCTCTGTCCGTGAAGTATTGATGGGATCCGCAGGTAGCAGAACCACTCTCTCATCTGCAGGCCTGAAAGTTCCTCAGCAGGAGAGGTGGTTAGAATCCAATGAAGGGGCTGTGGGTGGCGCAAGTGGTTAAGACGCTGTGCCTGTTAACCAGCAGACCAGGGTTCGAGACCCAGATCGGCCCCACAAGACAGGTGAACTCCTGTCCTTAGCCCAGCTCTGCGACGTCAGCTGGATCCAATCGTATTGGCTCTGCCTTTCCATTGGACTAATTCAGTGGCGTAGAGAGGGGGGATTTGCTGCTTGGGTAACAGCCTATCCTTCGTAACAATCTAACCTAGGCTTTTGTGCTTCGCATGCAGCGTATGCAGCGCTGGGCACGATACCATAGTCTTTCAAGACAACGGAGGCCTGTTTAGAATCCAATGTTATCTGTGAGACAATTCATGTGACAGATTTTTAAAATGGATCTAGTAAAAGTATAGTTTTAATGTCCAAGAACTTAAAACTAAGCTGGGAAAAAGATCAGTAAACTGATTTTTAAAATCTACAGCAAACACATGAAATATCATTATGAAATTTACATGTTCTGACTTTTGACAAACGAGATTGGAATGCTATGTAACAATTTAAAATAAGCTCCCCTACGTACTTCGAATGCCTCCACTTCCACTGAAGCAACAGTTTCTAAAGATGAAACTCCACATTTCAGAGGCTATTAAGCATTCAGGAGATATGTAGATCAAAATGTGATTTCAAGCTATCAGGTTTTAATGCACAAATGAAAATGAACATAACAAGTTTCAATCGAGTCTCTATTATCTTTCTACATCTGGAAAGCAACTTCGCAGTCTGACTTCTTTTTAAACTGTGCTCGTCTCTGCTCAGAAACAAAGAAATGGAGAAGAGCTGTGGAAAAAAAAAGAATAGCAGGGTTCCAGGATAAACGTTATTAGAGAGAATGATGAAGAGATGGCTATGCTTCTCTGTGGAGAGATGGCTGTGAAGTATTGATGGGATCCACAGGTAGCAGAACCACTCTCTCATCTGCAGGCCTGAAAGTGCCTCGGCAGGAGAGGTGGTTATGAATGGGTTGGAAGAAAAGCCTAACACCTCAATTTAAGGAAAGAAAAACATGGATCTGGCTTTTAAAAACAACAGCCATCATGGATATTACAGAAGAAATCTCAATTGTAGTAGTGACAAGGAGAAAGGAAGTGTCTCATGAATTGAATTAAGAAATACAGTATTACCTTAGCTAGAATGTGTTTATCCTTTATTATATACTCGTAAGTAGTCAAAAGAACATTAAATTTTCCACTACGAAGCTGGGGAACAAGAGATCGGCGCATAGCAGGTGTACCCTGAAAGAGAAAAGAAATAAAAATATATCGTACTGTAGTTTAGTGAAACAAGAATACATGCATATTTGTGATGTCTAGAAATGAACAGCAAATTATACTAACATGTTGGTAACAACTGCATTTATTGTCAATTTTTACTCTTCATCTTTTACTATAATAGAAGTAGCTGAAGAGGTAAAAAAAATAGCAATAACTCAGAATCTGAAAATAGCTCCTGGGGAAAATACTCTGCTTTCATTGGTGTTTTGTGCTGGCTACCTTAGAATATAAGAAGAGCTTCCACTGGATCAGGCCAAAGGTCCATCTAGTCCTGCTTCCTATATCACACAGGGGCCCACTAAATGCCTCAGGGAGCACATGACACCTGCATCCAGGTGCCCTCCCCGCATCTGACATTTTGAGGTTGTCCACCTCTACACATACCCTTCATGGCTTGTAACCTGTGATTGTCATTTCCGCTAGGAATTTGTCCAATCTCTTCTTAAAGGCATTGAGGCTAGATGCCTCCACCACATCCTGGGACGGGGAGTTCCACAGACCACCTACACAAAGTATTTGTCTTTACAAAGTAAAAAAAATTCTTTTGTCAGTCCTGACTCTCCCAACATTCAATTTTAGGATGCCACCTAATTCAGGTGTTATGTTACCTTGTGTTTCTATAGCTTGCCTTAAAAAAAAACAACTATAACTGAATTGGTTCAACTAATACAGAAATAAACAGTATTTATCACCTGCATTACTTCCCACAGAACACTTTTGAATATGAGCATCAACAATTTCTGCTGGCATTTCAATATATAAAGAAAAATCTGTTACTTATTGTAAGTTTACACCACTGAATACAGTTCACAGGTGTGCATAGGAAGATGAAAAAATATTGCCAGCTTTATATTCACATATAAAGGAAATCCAACCTTGTAAGAAATTTTCACAACAGAAGGAGCCCATTTGTCAAATTCGTAAGTCCAGTTGGATAAAGTCCTACATAAAAGAATAAGAATATGCTATCAATTACAAGTCTTCATATACACATGCAATACAGTACTATGCACATCTAATCAAAAGTAAATCCCACTTATTTTAATGGAACTTACTTCCACCTATATGTCATAGGACTGCAGTCTTATTGGAAAAAAACATTCTTATAGTAAGAATGAAAAAGACGACAAGTACTACAGCTCCATTTTTAATCTCCCAGGTGCAGGATGTATATCAAACTGTGTTGGGCTGCACTGTTGTAAGTGCAGGAACAGCTGCAGGAGAACCTTCTCTAATCATTTCAGAAAAAGCTGTGTGGCTTTTTGCTCAGGCCTTCATCCTCACTCTGCAAAGGCATTGCAGGTATGCATAAAATTGCCGCATTGCTTTAATCTCATTGAATCACATAAACTGCCTGAATATGTTTAGCATTTTGCTGAAGAGAGATGGATTTGGTGGATTTGAATCTGGCTTTAAGGCAGCAGTTTACAAAACTGACAGAGAAGACCGTATAGCAGGGATATAATTATAATACATATGACTTATTTTTCCACCACAGTGTGAGTCCTTGCTTCCTAGTACTCTTCGAAAAACAGAAAATTTATCCTTAAAATTGAAATTCTTGCTGTGCATAAATTATTTATTTATTCTTGCTAATTAAATAACATGTGTCAGAGGTAAGTGGCAAACAGTCCATAGTTCTCATGAGGTTCTACATGCCTACATTATAGTTCATATGTGCATTACAAGTAAGTTCAATAAAATTACTTCATTCATATAAAGTTCCATCTCTAATATATTCATTTATGTAAATGTATTCAAATTTGAAATGTAAATTGTAATTATTTTTCCCAGCCCCCAACATAGTCTCAGAGAGATGGTATGGTCCTCCCGCCAAAACATTTGCCCACCCTTGTTCCACATCAATGTACATGGCTACTGACCCATGGAGAATCATTGGACACATTTATATCTATTTCCAGGGCTGTTCTGAGGCTAGGACAAGCTCAGGGAATGAGGAGACACCCAGAGAAGAAAAATGGGTAAAGCAACCTCCTCCCCATTTCTGAACTCAGAGGCTTTGTTTGTTGGGCCAGAAACATTCAAGGTTCATAAGGTTCAGAGTGTATGGTGAAGAAGGTCTCCAGAACCTAAACCCATTTTTCTTATAGGCTCAACAATTCAGTATCTACTAATTCAGTATCCACTAGGTTTTCTAGAAACTTAACCCTGGAAGTTAATGTGACAGTTCAGTTTTAAAGTCTGTATTTATGAGACAGATCCTTTTGGCCCAATACTTTTAGGACATTATGCTGCCATAAGGCCCTTAATGGCTTTAGGAAAAGATGACAAGCCTCTTGGTTTGGATTGACCAATGCAAGTAGCTAGGTCTGTATGCCAATAGACTGAGGCAGACTACCAGCACCAATAAGTCAGAACATGGAGTTGGGGCTAGAAAAGGGGAGGAATAGGCCTGGGGTGGAGGTATTATTGGTGGCAGTGGCACACACTAATATCCTAAAATCTTCCCTGCTTCAATACTCCAACGCCTGGTCCATTCAGACTTGTGCCAGTTTTAGAGGTGGCATGATCAAAGTACACACAGCAGCCCAGCACAGGCTTACTCCAGGGCAAAGGAACAAATGTTCCCTTACTTAAAGACAGACTTTCAGGAGTAAATACTCTCATTCACAACTGGAGTTAGGAGTTAGCAGGAATTAGGGTGGCACTGACAGTAAAGCTTACTGGCTGAATGCTGTTATCAGCTATCTGGTTACCAATACTAAACAACCCAAGTGGGAAGATAATCTAGAGCACACACTCAGCAAACTCCTATAGCATGCTTTAAGTAGCCACTGAGTAAGAGGGGAAAAAAGAGTACATGTTGTTAATGAACCAATCTGCATTGCGTAGAAAAATATCATTAGAAGTAGTTTATCTACTTACGAGAGGGGAACAATGATAAGATAAGGACCATTGAGTCTTTTGTGATCCATCAAGTAAGTGATGAGTGCAATTGTCTGTATGGTCTTTCCCAGCCCCATTTCATCAGCTAAAATGCCATTCAAGTTGTTATTATATAAGGAGACCATCCATTCCAAGCCCTGGATCTGAAATGAAGAGAATCACTATGTTATCCTGTTACAACAATCTGTACACACATGTTCAGGTGGATCTTTTAACCTCTCTGCCAGGGCTTCTTCAGCAAAAGATGTGAAAACTGCCAGTACAATGGGAAACACCAAACAAATTACTGGAGCCTTGTTTGAAAGTTGAAATGTTAGTAAGTCCAACAAAGATTGTTGGACTTGCCAACAAAAGTGCCTGGAGTGAGGGGTTCCCCTCTCACTCCAGGTGCTGAGGTGGCAGTGGTGAACCCCCAGCACTTGGACTGAGCAAAGATTCCCCCTTCACTCCAAACACTGAATTTACCTATCAATCACCTGTTCCCAGTGCATTTAAACATAGGAATGCAGCACTTGGTACTGCATTTCTATGTCTGACAGTTTGTATGTTGTGGGGATGTTCAAATGTATGAAAGTTTGCATCTTAAATGCCCATAAGTCATTGACTTACTGTACTATACCATAACAGTCATGTTCAGAGAATGGGCAATGAAATTGTTCTGGGCAGAGGCATACTGTCCATATAGCACAAGGTGTCTCATGCCATGGGTGAGTACATGCTGGTGGGTGTTAATGTGCCCACCCACCTAGCACTTCCATCCATGCCAGCACCCTTCTAGTGCACCAGCTGGCTCAGAAGGGCATGTGAACGGTTTCCACTGAGCCACACATGCACACTTCTGTGCCACCCAGAGAATGCTCCCTGACTGGCTGAGAAGGACATGTGTGTGATTCCAGCTGAGCTGTGCATGTGCCCTTCTGAGTCAGCCAGTGAATGCTCTGGCCAGCTCAGAAAGGCACATGTGCAGTTCCAGTTGAGCCACACATGCAGTCTTTCCAAATCTGCAAGGGAACATGCCTGAGCCACACGTGTCCTCTTTACAGAGGTGAAACCCTCAGGCTGGTTAGAAAGGGTGTGTGTGCAGCAGCAGTTGAGCCATACATGTGCTCTTCGCAGCCGGCCACAGGGTTTTTCCAACTGGCTGTGAAGAGCCTATGTGCAAGCTAATGTCATGATGCCACATGGCTTCAAGGTGTTATGCATGCCACGGGCATGCAGTTGCATTGGTATGGCCTGGTTAAGTGTCTGGTTCTCGATTTGTTCCTATAGGCAAGGAGTTTTTAAATACATCACAATTGATCTAATTGTCATGAATATATGACCTTACTGTTGCCCATGTGTGCTAATGGGCTGCTAATGGTCAAAGGAAAAGATTATGCCACTGATTCTCAAAAGTGCCTTGAGGCTCCCTGCGCCCCCTTATAGGGGCTTCTCAAGCAAATAATAAGGGCCACTAAGAATTCTGCACTGTCTCACCCACACATGTGCCAGCACCCTGAGGCTCCCCAGTACCTGGTTGTATGCTGGCAGAGCTCCTCAGGATTCCTTGTAGGATTTTAAATGGGCCTCTAGAAACCAAAATGTATGAGATCTGAAATTGTATGCTTTACAAAACCCAAAGGAAACAAGAACTAAAATTACTTGATCCCAGGATAATTCTTTGGTGAGAATGAAACTTGTTTTGATTTTAAGGAGGCGCATTTTGGCAATCTGAGAATATCTAAGGTAAAGATCTACTTAAAAAGTTTGGAAACTTTCCATCAAAATGGAAATGTTTTCAGCCATGACAGCAATTTTCATTTAAGACACTTACCTGATAATGTTTTAGTGTGCCATTAATAAGAAGAGAAGACTGCTTCTCCACCCTCTCAGAAATTGCATGAGCCACTGTGTAGTAACTAGATTGAGATCTGGCACTATATTGCATGCTATATTCATCATCCACATCTTGTTTGGCTGTCCTATAAAGCAAGTTAAGAGAAGCATGAGACTTCAAAATGTTTTGTAACTTTAGCTATTGTGCAAAATTACTTGTATGGTTTGCCTTGTTTGGAAGGAAGCAACCCAGATTACACCTACTCAATTATTTGTTTAGCATCTCGCTCAGAAACATCTTCACTGTTTGGATCCAAGTGTTTCTTCTCATCTGTTTCTTGTCTACTTGATTCGTCTTCATCGTACTGAAGAAAGGAAAAGCCAGGTGTCAAACACACATATATACAGTACTATCAGTAAAAACTTCTAACTTCAAAATGACAACCTCCTTCTTAAAAAAAGATTCACAGCTAATATTCATCCAGTGCTATCATCACGATTACAAGAGAAAGATTTTAGTTTGAGTTTACAGTTTGCTATACCATTTTGTAAATTTGATTTTTTTCTTGATTCTTTTTAAAGAATTCTCTATCACAGAATTCACAAAGCATATCATTGTATACAGTGGTGGGCTTCAGGGGGTTCTCACAGGTTCTATAGAAGCCTTTGCTACTGAGAGACTGGTTCTGAGAACCGGTTACTAATGAATATAGGAATAACAGGATATAGAACCTGTTGTTAATTTATTTGAATCCCACCACCGATTGTATATACCTAGCAAAAGCTGATAAGTTTCCTCATATCAAAGCCCAATCCAAGAAGGAAAAGCTTTTAAAACAGGTTAATTATCAAAGAAATCACTTTACAGAGATCACTTGTCAGAAAGTATTCAGGATAATTTCTAGCCAACATATATTGCTTGTTTTTACTTTTTAAAAAATCACAACCCTTAAACTTATGCATGTTTATGGCATTATAACACTGAAACTACTGTACTCCCCGATTTGTGCCCTATGCACTCAACCCTCCTCAACCCTTAATCTGACCCCAAATTCCCTCTGCCCTATCCCTCCTTTCCCATAACATTCTTCCTTAACAACATACCAGCACCAATCAGCCCTCTGGTGTTATTGATGTGTGCACCTAATTTGAACGCTGCTAGACAAAAGCCCAGCTTTTGCACCACTATTAAGGACCTTGAATTGCCAGGATACAAGTTCTGGCAGCTTAGTGCCCCAGTAGCATTTGAGCCTAAGTGGTCTTCGGGCACTGACAAAAATATGAAACCAGAGGAAGTAACAATGAAAGGCATGTTGAAATACATTAACAGAATCCTATCTTTCTTGCCAGCAAATTACAACCATCACTTTTGAAGAGTTATCAAGAAAGAATCAAATTATATTCAGTTCCCAATTCTATAGGAATCATATTCCTATAATCCTATTCCTGGCTGTTATAATGCCTTTAAACAAAACTGCGTATTACTGAATCTATCTATACTTGATTGCTAAAATGGCAAAATACACTGGGAACACAATCCTAATTATATCTACTCAGAAGTAAGCCCCATTATGTTCAATGGGTCTTACTTCCAGGAAAGTGTGATTAGGATTGCAGCCTAAGAACCATATTTTGTATTTCTCTCCTTATCTAAGGTATCATCCTAGGGGTCTGATTAAAAGACAACACTTTTTAAAAGAAATGTAACTTGACTTAAAGGACAACAAAATTGATCCAAGCAGACAAACCAACCTGTACAATTCACCATATGAAGTAAAAATGGATGAAATATTTACTTACATCTTCATCATACTCAGAGCCACTTTCATCTTCACTATCTGACCGAGGTGCAACTTCATAGCTGGTGAAGAAGAAGGTGAGAATTGTGTAAAAGACATGCCACAACATGCCCCTACTTATCAACAACTTTACAAATAATTTAGAATAAACGTTTCAGAAAATGGACAAAAGGAAAAATGGGCACAAGAGGAAAAATTTTCTATATTCTGCATTGAAATACATTTGAAGTGTAAAAATGTAGTGCAAAGGCAATTAGGAATGGGCTTGGGGTTTGCATTTTACTTGCTACTTACCCAGGGTTCATTTCTAACCAAGCATCCAGTTGACTTGCTTTAGGAGCCTCTGGTCCAAGAAGAACTTTGCCTGTTTCTGTGTGAGTTACTTTGACTGGCAGATCACTCATCTGACTGCTCTCATCGATGGGCTAAAAATTAAGAAGAGATATATAGCTGAATTGTTGATACAGGGGTCTTTCTTTCTCAAGCCTTTAATGAAGATGAACTATGAGAAGTTCAGTTTCCTGCTCAGAAGTTAACACATTAGAGGGGAAAAAACTGGAAGGAACTTATTTTAGCAAATCCCCTACAAACCTGAACAATTTAAATTACAACATTATACTAACATTAGATAGCAGGTGTGAAGTATAAAGTCCTGACTTCTGCTTTCAAGAGACCGGACCTGGATACGATTAATTAGACTAATAACTCTAATTATTAGAGTACGGCCCCAATTCTTCCCCCCCACCTCCCTGCCCAAAAGATGCATGCTGCATCCTATGATGAAAGGAGGGCAATCTAAAGACAAAAAGAAGGTTAAGTAAAAATATTTTTTATTTATTTTGTGTCCCACTTATGGGGCTTTTCAGCCTATTTTGGTTGTCTATGTCCAAGGAGGGAAAGAGGAAATGGAAGTTTCTGAAAGTGGGGTTAATATCTGGTTTGCACTATTGCTGCCAGATCTACCCCTCTCACCTTCTCCTCCCCTCCTGGTTCTTCCTCCAAACAGCTGGTTGTACCCTCTTCCATTTAGATATATGGGAAATTATTGCAAAGCAGACAGAATTTGTCTCTTCGTTTCTTAATGATTTATAAAAGTAGGTTTAATTACTTTTGCAGGAAAATGCATCTTTGAGTAGGAGGGCTCATTTTTAATCCTTTGATCAAAAATCTAATTATGCTTTTCCGATTCTTTTTACAAAACAAAGGAAAAAAAACTGTGCCATATTTCCAGTGTAAGATACTACGATATACATGTACACAGATAAACATTCTGCAGTCATTTAGGGCATGCTAGATCACTCTCATTAGCAGGATAGCTCATTAACTGCAAGGGCACTCATTAAAAACTTCAATTAGATGTGTTGGACAAAAGTGTCTTCCATTTAACCAATTTACTACACATCTTGCTACATGCCAGAAAAGACAGCAATGTTTATATCTAAGGATGTATATTTGCTTGATTAGTTAGGAGGTAAAAAACCCACTTGCCAAAATCAGATCTGAATCATTTTGAAAAGTTACTTTTGAAAGCAAAAGCAAAAGAGGATTTCTTCATATTATAGAAAACATACCAGAACCTAAAATGTTGCACTTTGAGACAGTGTAATTCACATGAAAGTTAGTATTTCATAGCAATGTATTAGAAGTTTTAAAATTAAGTAAATTTTTTTAAAAACCAAAGCATGATCATTTTCTTATTCAAAGTTCTTTTCCTTATTTATGTTGGGCCTAAATGAAATTGTATTCTCATAGGTAAACCAATGCCTTATAAACAATAAAAGGTTGCAGCAAATTTTGGGACTCTTTTATATGAAGTCTAATTAAAATTCATATTAGCCTTTGTGTGATTTATGTTCTTATGCTTCGTCTTTAAGGAAACAAAAAAAATAAAATAAATTTAAGTAAGGCAGACTATAAGAGAGCATTCCTAAAGCTCCCCTTCAGTCAGCACAGCCAAGTGATATCAAAAAGTGTCACAAGGCACTTCAAGCCATGTGGGGACCACTTAGGCTGGCACAACAGCTTGTGTCAACCTAAGTCAGCCGTACTTTGTCAGCTGAAGAGGCTCACTGCCCTCCCCCCTTGGGGGTAGGGAAGAAGACAGGGAAAGAGGGAGGAAGGGGGCGAGGCCAAGAGCCGACATATGGTGGATCCTGACCTTGTCCCAAGTGTAGGCAGAAGCAGTGCATCACCACTCTCGTCTCCTCTGACAGGAGACCCTAAATCAGAGGAGACCCACAGAGGCTGCTGCAGCCTTACGGTGGGGTAACGGAGAAGTCTCCCCACACCAGAGGAGGGCAGCAGCAGCCTCTATATCTTGCAAGCAGTCCAGCCTGCCTGTTCCAGCGCAAGTGAAGATTGTGCTGTAAGTCTAAAAAATAAAGAAACTGCTTCAAAGGGCATTTTATTAGCTCTTGTATAAAAGCCTCAAATACACCTAATTGTATATTAATGGCCCAACCCTACTGCCAGGCAGGACAAGACTCTCATAAGCTGCCTTGGCACTGGCTGGCACAAAAAGTACCGTTAAGGTACATCATAGCAGCCAAGACAGGAACAGTATATGCTTTAGGGGTTGCACTGGTGCAGAACATGCCAAAAATTCTTACCTCTCCATCAGGACCAAGACCAGATCCTATTCCTTCTGCATTGTCTTCTGCCTTCTGCAACAAAGACAGAGAAAAAGTTATATTCTGGGTAAGAAAATTATGCAAATATATAAAAACATTATGAGTTGCATGTACTCTTTAAGGCATGGATCTCAAACGTAACATCACTATATTTTATACATTCAGTGGTGTGACTTTCAGGGTAGGCTCCCCAACTTGATACTGAAATAATCTATAGTGTATCTTTCATTGTTTCACAACGCTTAAAAGTTGCACAACAAGCAAATCCCATAAATTCTATGCTTCACACTGAATTTTTAATAGCAGTTTTCAAACTATACTTTATCTATACCTGCTCATTTATTTAAAACAGCACAGCAGTCCAATGATAAAATTGGGCCTCCCTATCGTGCTCTTGTAAATAGGAAATATAGTGGTGTGTTGTAAGACGAAAGCATGTTTGTCTTACAAAGCGTTCTTTATACAAAGCGGATTTTCCCATGGGAAATAATGGAAACTCAGGCGATTAGTTCCTCAACCCAAAAATATTCATATACTGTATGTAAAAAATGATGACAAAACACTGTAATTGAATTCAAAACACTGTGATATAATACAAAACACAATTACTGTAACATTAATAAGAACACTGTAATATACCATACAGTAAAACATAAAGAAAAACCATTATGTACAAGGATGACCAATTTTAACTACAGTAAAAGAGTCACAGGTGTCTTTTTGAGCAACTTTAACAGGAACCTATCTAATGGCACTTGCTTTTATCTCCTTTTGAGGATTTCACGGAAATGTGACACTACATTGTCATTAAACAGATTCATCACTGGCACAGCCTTATTTGGGAGGTGCTTTTCTAAAAAAAACTTTGCACAATTTTCCAACGTTTAGAGCAAAATCCTAACCATGTCTACTTAAAAGTAAGCTCCACTGTGTTCAATGGGTCTTACTCCCAGGTTAGTGTCTTTAGGATTGTAGCCTTCAAATATCCTTAATTTCATTTGATGTGAGGGATTCCGCCTTCTTATTCTCATTCTCCTCTCCAGATGAGATCTCCTCCATAACCTCTTGCTGTTGCTCACGATGCAGATCCATCAATTCGTAAATTTTGTAATGAATTTCTGTTGTAAAACTATTTGTTTTACAAGGTACTGTTTGTATTACAAGGCAGAATTCCTTAGAAATTTTACTTTGTCTTACAAAATATTTGTCATACAAGGTACCACTAGTTCATAATTCTAGCAAATGCAGAAATGAAACAGTATCCAGTTCCCCTTTTGATATAGTATAAGTTCTGCAACATAAGAAATGTAAAAACCATTGCTATCACTTTAAACAAAATTGGGTACAGTGGCAGCTTGATCAATTTAATGGATTCTTCATAACCGATGTGGTCCCTTAGAAAAAGAGGATTCATTCCCTAATTATGCAAAGGAAACATAAAAAAGGAATGAAATTACATCAACCATGTCATCAATGCTCTCTCTTAAGAGCACAAGTCCCAGGGACTCCGATTATGTAGTAGCTGTTGTATTTTTAAATATATCATGGTATAATAAAAATTTAGGGCTGTGGGTGGCGCAAGCGGCTAAGACACTGTGCCTATTAACCAGAAGGCCAGGGTTCGAGACCTGGGTCGGCCCCACAAGACAGGGTGAGCTCCTGTCCTTAGCCCAGCTCTGCGACGCCAGCTGGATCCAATCGTATTGGCTCTGCCTTTCCATTGGACTAATTCAGTGGCGTGGAGAGGGGGGATTTGCTGCTTGGGTAACAGCCTATCCTCCGTAACAATCCAACCCAGGCTTTCGTGCTTCGCATGCAGCGTATGCAGCACCTAGCACGATACCATAGTCTTTCAAGACTGTCGGAGGCCTGCTTGTGGTATAATTCAAATAAGGAACATTATTTACAAAAAAGGGGGTGTTTAGGGGCATGGAGCAGAGGACTGAACTGATGCAGCTATAAATTCAGGCAGCTTTCAATTTCTGCGGAAGTTATGCTCCTGGAAATCCACGTGTATACTGAAAACATGTTTAAAAAACATTTTGCTTATAAGCAACAATGGAATTTAAATGGGTTAGGGTCAAGTCATTTAATACACATGCTGGCTGACAACTGGTGACTTCTGCTTGTTTAGGATGGCACAGAGCAAGGCAGCAACTAATTGGTGAGACCTGCATCAAGCCCACCACCCAAAGTTCCCACCCTATTGTGGAAAGATGGGTGGCACTTTGTGGTAGGAACAGCAGCACTGCAAGGCTAGGCAGGCAGCTCAGCCATTGGTTTTCCAGCACATGGCAAACTGGATAAGAGACTTCACTACACAAGCTAAACACTGTACAGCATGGAGCATGGCATCCTGGATGTTTGTTATTGATGAGATGATGTTATCACTAAGCATTCAGAAGTCATCACTCGAAGTCTAGCCCGTATGTCAAATAAGGCTGCAGACCTTCAAGGCTGAGGAGGAAGGTGAGCGGGAGTAGTTATGGATGCTGATGGCTGAGAAAGCAATTAGGAAAGCAAAGATACAGATCACACTCCCAGATGAGTGCAGGAGCCACAAGGTTGAGTCCCAACTCACCCAGCAGAAATATATCATCTAGTATAATCCCACTTGCTGATTCTGTTTCAAATGTTTCTCACTGCTAGTAGCAATCACAGGGAATTCTCCCTGTATGAGAGAAAGGGCTTAAAAATCTGCTTAAAAGCCCCCTATTCCTGCTTTCTCCAGAACTTACCTATACGAACCAGCATGTGCTTGAACCCTTGCCACAACACACAAGGAATTTTTTACAAGATGTGAAACTTCTGTGAATCCATTTTCTTTGTCTCTTTTTTATCTTCTGGCTTTACAAATCCCCCTTCCTAGGAAGCTGATAGCCACTAACAGAACTGATCATTAATAAGCAATTATATTTATTATTGATCTAATTAGCAGATCGTTATTTTGTAAATTGCTAGAGTAACAGTGCAATCCAGAGTTTAGGTGTGCCCTAGCTGGGTTGCCCCAACTATTCTGTATCCACAGCAGGAAGTTATGGTGAATCCAGAGTCAGGAAGCCTGGGCTGCCCTAACTGCTCCAGAGAATATTAAGTAGGCACCAAGTCAGTGACACCTGCGGAAGCCTTGCTCCCAAGGACCCTCCTCAGATCACACTGAACAAGGAACAGCTCTGGTGCCTGCATTATAATGAGTGCCTGACAATCAGTAGCAGCTGCAGCATGAGGTTGCAATATCGTTTTTACAGTGGATTATAATACAGTGGATATAATACCGATTTACAGTGGATTTACAGTGGATTATAAGGGGCTTGTTAGAGTGGCCTGCTGTATCCCTAAGTTATTGGGCTGCCATAGTTGCTCCATATCCTGAGGTTGAGAGGCAGAGGTTGCAGATATGATGGCCAACAACTTTGTCAATGCTGCCATTCTTACTCTGCCTTAACATGGACCCCTATAGGTCCACTCATTGTTATACCTGCCTGTGATGTGGTATAACTCTGAGGAGCTGGGAAGGAGAATTTCTACCCATGAAACAGGCTGTGGATATAGCATAACTGCTGACCTAGGCAAAGCTAAACATGCCCTCAACATGTCTCTCCTGAACTGCCTAAGCTGGCTCAGTTAGGACAGCACAGGTTCATCTCTCTTGGGGCAGCCTATGTTGCCTTGGCAGCTTGTGCCTATCCTAGCTTGTGCCTTTTCTGGGAGTAAGACCCATTAAACACAATGGGCTAACTTTTGAGTAGACATGGTTAGGATTATGCTCTTAGAGTAAAAAGTCTCCTTTTGCACATTAATCTATTTTACATAGCGATAACACAATAAAATGGTCCTTTTAACAGCACACTCCAGTCGAGAAGGTTTATGAAATGAGCCATGGCCAGTCTCCAATGAAGAGCGAGAATATAAACGCAAATGCACAGAACATTTCATTTCCATTTAAATTTGTTTTTTCCAGCATCATAAAGACTTGAAAACACACAACATGTTGAGGACCCCCACCCCAAGCTAGGGGCAGAACCACTGAAGGACCATTCAAAAAAATGGACTATTTTCATTGATTTTATCCAATGAAAAGACTAGAAAGTTTCTCTCCAACAGGGAATTTTACTGGCCTTTTGTAACCTCAGAATTTGACTGTGTTAATGCCTTTTGTTTACTTCCTTTTATTGTATTATTTATTAAAAGATTTATTCAAGCCTTTCTACCAAATGCTCAAGATCTTAGTGAGCTTATCATGCCTCAGAAAGTCCTAAATGAAATGTACTCTATAGCTGTAATCCTAAACTCTAGTTAGGCTGGCCTAAGCCCCAGCAAACGTCCTGTGCTCACCTGGGGGTGACCTGTGCTGACCTGGGGGTGTCCCAAAAATCCTATAAAGCACTTCTGCCCCCGTCCTGGGGAGGTTAGGCCAGTGCACATGACACCAACTTCCCACACACAGTAAGGCTGCAATCCTAAACACACTTTCCTAGGAGTAAGACCCATTGAACACAGTGGGGCTTACATTTGAGTAGACATGGTTAGGATTGTGCTCTAAGATATGCCAGGTGAGTTAGGCTGGCCTAAATTGATTAGGATTGTACCCTATGTAATTTACAGAGAACATTCTTTGTATGCACCCTTATTAAACTTAAGATTTAAGAGGCACATTCAAGGAAGACACTTTTTCTGGATAAGAAAGGGAGGGATGATGGGAGGTATTTGAAAAGGTTCTTGGTGAACTATATACTTGCCTTCTTTCTTCTTCGTTTCTTCTTCTTTTCTTTGGCAGCTTGTGCTTGCTTATGTTCCCACACCAAATTAGTCAGGTTAGCCACATATTCATCAGTTTGCTGAAGCAAGTATGCCAAACGTCTGTCTTTCTTCTGATCGATCAGTTTTCGGTAACCTTCTTCATCTTCAGCCTAGCAATGCAAGGAAATTAGACTCCTGTGTAACATCACTCACTGCACAAACCCATGTTGTCTCACTAAGGAAGAGGCAGCTCCAATCATTTACATGGGTCTGGGTTAACATATCTGGGATGGAAAAAAAATCAGCCATACCCTTTTTCACTTGACTGTCTTTATACATTGTTTTTTACATATTGTACCAAAAATGTTAAAATGTGTTAAAAGTACACAAAATAAAACCAATTTTCCCTATTCCAATTCAATTTGAAAAATTTATAACAGGTACGTGGTGTAAGAACAGGGAACTGTTTGATGAGATCCTGGTTCCTGTGGTTTAACACATTTTTATCCTGTCTTTCCATTAAAATGTTCAAAGCAATTTATATCACCAAATAATAATTTAGTATAAAAATTAAACAATACAAAAATGGGAGACTGAGAGAGCCTTTTAACAGTAAACTAATTAAAATGCAACCAACAGAAATACAAGTCCTTAAACCAAAATCCTTCCAAAAAAGGGACTTCACATGCAGAAAGACCAGAGAACTCCACAGCAGCAGACTGAAAAATATATTTCCTAGACACTGTGGAAGCATCAATGCGGATCATAGGTAAGTAAACCTTCCGGGGTGTAAATGGGTGGCACATTGCTACATTTTGCAGGGCCCTGTGAGCTGCCCCTCCCCCTTGCCAGTGGAGCCATTCTGGGTGGCAAGAGCAATGTAGAGGTGTCTCATTGTCCTTGCCACATGGAATATGTAAACCCATAGGGATCAGTCTCTTACCAAATGCAATCCTTACCATCAGCCTTCTCATTCTTTCCTTTTCAATTCTTTCAGTCTCTTTTTTCTGCTCACGCTCTGTGTTGGCATGCCAAGTAGCCACAGCTTTTGAAAGTTTCTGAATTTTCCCAGCCACTGACCTATGATACTCTTTGAAATCTTTAGCATGCTGCAAGATGCTGTTGAGATATTCCTGCAAAAGAAAATCAAGGACAACTAGGAAAAAAAACCCATCGTGGTTATTGAACTCATGAATTCAAGGCTCTTCTGCTCCCTTAATATAAACAGTAATGCAATAGCTCTATTTTATAAATATAATGTTTTGACACAAATGGGAAGAGCATCTGCTTACAAGAATGAAGGTAACTCCTCAATAGTACTTGAACTTTGAGCTAGCATAGTTACAACATTCACACCAAAGACACCTGCTTATGTATCATCCTGAAGCAGCACATGCCTAAGCTCTAATTAAGCACTTTTTGTAATGACACTTTGCTTTTGAAGAATTCAACTAAAAACAAAGTAAGAGCCAGTGCACTTGGTGAAAAGTCTCAAACAATACAAATGTAACATATCTAAAATTGAGAGAAGCCTCCACACTAAACTCATAAAAATAGGTGTAATTCCTGCCTACATCAATCTGAATTCATAGTCATCTGCAGGTTTACAGCCTCTTATCAGCCACAAAGAAATAAGGTTAGTGACTTCCACTACTCAGGCCCAAAAATAACAGTTCCTCAGTGGCATTTATCTTCATCAAGAGCAAGCAGGTCACTGGGTACTTGGTGGCTATGAGACACAATTTTTTCTGTCTCCAGTGTACTCTCTATGCTGAGAGCTTCTTCCTTCTTATGGTCCCTTTGCCTAGTGCAAAGTAACAGCTGCAGCATGAGATTCCAGTACAGCAATACCTCTAGTGGAAGATGGATGCAAGGGGTTTGTTGGAGTGGCCTGCTGTATCCCCAGGTTCGTGAGCTGCCATAGTTGTGCGATATCCTGAGGTTGAGAGGTAGGGATTGCAGCTAAGCTGATGAACACATATTTTTGGTCAACACTGCCATTCTTACTCTGCCTAATCATTGACTCCTATATGTCTACTCATTACTATATCTACTCCTGAGGTGGTATAACTCTGAGGAGCTGGAAGAAGGAATTTTTGCCCTGGAAACAGCCCCTGGAAACAGAGTAACTGCTCTGCCCTAGGCAATGCTAAGCACGCCCTCAACATGCTTCTCCTGAACTGTCTAGGCTTCCCAGATAGGGCAGCCCAGGTCCACCTGTCTTGGGGCAGCCTGTTGTCTTAGGCTGCCCCAAGTCTTCTCTAGCATAAGTTGGGCTATCCCTCTTGGACTTGGGCCACCCCAGTTATAAACAGGGCAGCCCAAGTGCACTTCTGGATTGCAGCCTAAGTCTTCTCTTTTGTGACAGCTCTCCTACAGCAGTACAAGAAACCAGAATGAGAAGCAGGCCTTGAATAAGAATGATTTCTTGCTCTCCAGAAGCACTATATGCACTGCCAATCAATAGACAGTAAATGCAAAAGACAACATGACCAACAGCCAAAAATTAAGATACCTGGTGCTTCTGTCTACGTTTTCTCTCCTGTTCTATCTTCTGCTGTTTCTCAAGTTTTTCAGTCATTCGGGCTTCCCTCAGAGTTTGGCGCTTGCTGCGTTTGTAGGCCTTGGAATTCAAAGCAGTCTCTAACGTTGTGTCACGACGCATGCAGGCCACCACCTCTTGCCTTAACTGTGTAAAGAGACAATGATAGCAAATAGACAAGAATAAATAACTTTTTCTTATTTCCATCTCAGCGTACCAGAACATCGTCTAGATTCTAGCCCAATCCTAACATCCACTTATGCCAGTACAGGTCCCTTGTGCCAGCTCCCAAGGCATACAAGCATGCCATCCAGAATGTCTGCTTGACTCAGAACTTGAATATATCAGCGTGGTGGCCTGCATCATCTCAACCAAGCTTTATCCAGACCCCGAGCTGGCAGAAAATGTCCAAGCAGGAATTGCAGGGAATGGGGAATGGTGGTGGGAGGGTATCCTCGGCTGGGAGCATTTCTGCATGGGAAAGTGTGGCACAAAGGAAAGATCAGACCCAGAAGAGAGTGGGATTGGTTTTAGCAATCCACACCTGGCATAATGGCCTGTTTGAATTTGTGCCAGTTAAATAGCTGGCATATAGTGAATAGCCCTCAGGGAAGGCTGAAGTTCAGCATTAGAAAATTTATATGGAGATAAATGGGGAGGGAACCCTTATTTTAGGGGGGGGGGAAACGTACCTGGCGTTGGAAATTCAGTAGCCTCAGAGCTTTCAGTTCCACTGTGGCTTTTGTTCGTAGATCTGGAGGCAGAGAGCCGGGCAAATTTTCTAGTTCCTGAATTCTGTGAGCAATTCGAGCTTGAAGTCTAAATAAGAATGGACACAACAAGAAAAAAATAATTACTATTCTGTTCTCTCAAAAGTTGAAGTTCTATCAACAGTAACTCAGGAATAAGTCAACTGAACTCAACATGACTTACTTCTGATAAATGTACATTCCTCAGCATTGCACATTTTGTACCTTTAATTGAACACACACAATGCAGAAAAATATGACTCTTCCAGATGCCGATATTTATATTTTTAAAAAACCTGACAAGTTATTTGAGAACTATTCATCTATATAAAACCCTGTCTACTTAAAGTAAAACGGAGGGGTACGTAAAGTGCCTGTCTACTGTCTACTTAAAGTACAAACGGAGTAAAACAAAGACAATTAAGCAAAGGACCGGCAGAGGGCTCACAGGCAGAGACCAATTATTATGGAAAACATTAATAAGCAGTTCCTTCCAAATACCAACAAATCCATCCAATTGTATGCTGTTAATTGCCTATATAACAAAACAAAGTGGTAAGAGTTAATTTCAGTGATGAGCAGTTGGTGGTCCTGATACAAAAAGTTATAAAGGAAGCAAAACATGAAGAACTGTGAAAGCCGAGCACCAGAAACACTACTGATGCATGTAACACTTCCAAAAGTCAACTGAATATTAGCATTACACATACAAAGTGAGCACCAACGCACCCTCATGCTAATCCCACATGAGCCAGTAGGGAGTCAAGACTTCAAAAGCCAAGCATACCCGGGAACAGGAATATCACATGATCCAGCTGCTCTACTACTGTCATTGCTGCAATTAGTTAAACAGCTATAATAGCTTTTGCAATACCCAGTGCACAGACATGCACTTCCTTCCCTACGTTGCCACAGGAATAAGAAGGCAGAGAAGTTGTGCTGGACTAGGTAAGGATTGCATCTAAAAGTATTTAGCTAGAAATGAAGGGCTAGCCTAGTAAATGTCAGAGTAGCAATTTATTATGTATGCTTTATTCATTTACTGACCTTTTTCTTTTTGTTGCTTTGCTTTTAGATAAAATTAATAAAAATTATTTTAAAAAATAAAAGAGAGCACCAGTGATGCATATGAATTATGCAATTAATTGTGTAATTCAAAAAGTACATCACAATTCTTCAGGAAGAGTAGTGTATGCTGTATTAAGAGACTGATTGGATCAGACCACAGCCCAAAATGTTTCTCACAGGGGTCTATGAGCTGCCTCTGGAAAACTACCCCAGCAATGTCTGTTCAAGTTGCTTCTTTTTTGAATTTTTGCATTTTAGATTGTGAGCCCTTTTGGAACAGGGACCCATTAGCTTTTAATTAGCTATTATTATTTTTCTATTTTCTTGTAAACCGCTTTGTGAACTTTTTAGTTGAAAAGCGGTATATAAATACTGTAGATAGATATTCTTCCTTGTGGCTGGTATTTGAGACATACTGCCACTGAATCAGGAATTAGTGTAGAGACATCACTGACAAACCCATCATCTGTGAACTTGTCCACTTTCCCTTTCAAAGCCATCCACCTAGTGGCCATCAACATATCTTGAAATCTTGTATTCCACAGAGTAATTATGCCCTGCATGAAGTACTTTTTCCTCGATCCTAAACCCTCCTCCAGTGAGCTTTCTTGATTTTACTGGTTCTAGTGATGGTTCTAGGTTAATCTGGTTCTAGCGATGCGAGAGAGGAAGAAAATCCTCCCTATTGTATTGCACTGCATCCTCATTTGTACTGTATTTAACATTCAGTAGGCTTTTGCCATTGTCAATATTCTTGAAAGGCTTTTGCATCTGCACCGTCTCACTATGAAAACTCTATGACCATGATATATCTCTTACCAGGTGGAAAAGCAATAAGCACCGGGGGGGGGGGGGGCAGGAATCAGGCAGCGAAGGAAAGAAGCATCCTGGGCTTCCTTATGTGGCAGGCAGGATGCAGGCACCACAGCTGTTCCTTGTTCAGTGTGATCTGAGGCAGGCCTCCTTGGGAGCAAGCACTTCCCATGTGCCACTTGGTCCCCAGTGAGCATGCCTGGAACAGCAAACATGTGCTGCTACCTTCTCAGCAGCAGTTAGGCCTGCGTAGAGATCTCCTTTCCCTGTGGATTTGGCCTACATGTCAGCTCAGGATGTGGCCTACTTTAGGATGCTAAAGCTAAGCCATTCTCTCTGGCATAAGTAAGGATTTCACTGTAAGTTGCCTTGCAGGAGCTTCTGAACATACAGCACTCACCTGTCCTCGGAAATGGACAATACAATCACCACTCAACACTGCTGGGTGTATAAATTGCCACTGATTGAGCATGCCAGGAATAGGAAGGGTACATTAGAATTTCATAAGCAAGGAAAATAATCATATTCAAAGGGTGAGTTTAATGTGCTTTTTGCTATTGGTTAGTTGATAGTTTAATATATGTTTGTATTTAAAGTACTGCTTCTCTCCAGACAATTTCTCCTAACTTCAGTGAAATACAGCAGGTAAAAAGAAAATTTTAAACTTTCTGAAACAAAAAAAGATGCAGTGCTACATAACTGCAGAAGTCTCATTTAGACTCCTCAAGAATACAGAAAATTGAAGCAGAATTAGGTCAGACAGGTTTTTCATACAGATTGAGCAGTAAATCAAAAAAGGTTACTGTTCTGGCAAGAAAGAATTCCATTAAAGGCAAGAGATATTTGTTCAGGTCCAGAGGAGTAGTTTATGATTCCTGGTGGGAGAGTTATTTCTTCAGAAAATGATGCAGGTACACTTTGTTCCTTGAATTCTATGATACTAAAAAAAGAAAATTTATGATTGCGTGACACTGTGTAATAGGACTGTTTGATGATGGGGGAGGTGGAAAGGAATTTAAGAGTAGTAACATAAGAATTCTTTAAAACAAAATTAACATGTTTGGTGACTTCTTTACATCCTGGATTTACAAAATATATGATAAAACAGCTCTGTGCATCCAAAGGTTAGGAGTTCAAAACCCAAGTACATCAAGATGGTGTTATCTCCCGTTATTTGCCCAGTTTTCAAAGGATTTTAATGCAAATAGATAAACAGGTACCACTTTGGCAGGAAGATAACTCTAGCATTTAGTCATGCCGGCACATGTCCACGGAGGTATATTTGGACAGTGCTGGCTCTTTGGCCTTGTAACGGGAATGACAACCTCTCCGGGGAGTCGGTCACAACAAGAAGGGTAACTTCTTGACACCTTTACCTTTATGCATCCAAAGAGATGTTACTACTAAATGCAACTGCTACTAAGCACTGCATGTTCAATCTTTTAAGAAAATTAATACAGATGCAATCGTAACCTAGACTGGCACACCTCATTGGTCTTGTAGGAAGGCGAGCACATGTCTGTGCACTGGCCTAACCCTCTCCCTTGCACAGAGGATTAATATGCAGGGTTCCCAGAAAACCGTAAATGGCTGGACATGTTCGGAAATTGGGCTTTTAGAGTAGAAAAAGCCCCCTAACCAGACTTTTTAAAAAGTGCTTTTGCGCTTTAAAATTTTTAAATTTGCCACCTGCAATTTTCAGCTTGGCCATCAGGTGGCAGACACGAGTGCACGCCTGAAAAAGGATTGCAGCGCACTGCCCCCTGGAGGCCACGCCAAAATTGCAGGAAATTACAAAAAAATGGCCTGATTGGAGCTCCTGTTCTAGGAGCTCTTGGGATTCCTCTGCCCATTTTCAGTCACATCAATGTAAATGGCAGTAAAAGAAACCGGTATGGGGTGCTTGAGCCCCTTTTTACTTGAATGAGTGCCAGAGAGTCTTATTGGGGTATTTTGGTCTTTGCAGAAAGATAATGTCCACTTTGAGCCCCTTTTAATCTGCACTGTTGGTGAAAACAGGTCTTGCAAAGAGGTGTTCAATATAAAAAGAAGTACTATAATATAGAAATTAAGTACAGGAAAGCAATAAAAGTGTTTTTAGCATTTATTTTAACATGTCCCACATTTGTCCCACATTTTTGTGTGTGTCGTACATTTTTTAACTTGTCAGGAATTTGGGAAGACTTTGTCCTCTTTTTGGGTTCGGCATCTGGTCACCCAGTTTAATTCAGCACTTCTGTGACATAGGACTTATGCCAGGGCTTATGCCAGCCTAGCTGCAGGTTAGCATTGTAAAGGGTGACCAGATGCTAAGCCCAAAATTCCTGAACCCCAAGGCCAACGACATATGGCATGATGGGGTGCTGTGCACTATCATGAAGTTCCAAAGCAAAGCTAAAATGTAGGACACCCGGACAGGGGGCTAAAAATCTGGACAAATCCGGGTTTTTCCGGTCATATGGTCACCCTGGCATTGTAGCCATACTTGAATAATGCCAATATCATAAGTCAGGACAGAATTGGAAGGGATAAAATCGTCTGAATCCTCAAGATACGCGTTTTTTTTGTAAACTTCTTGACTAATGGTTTTTTTTTGTAAACTTCTTGACTAATGGTTATCACTGGATGCTTCCAAAGCACGTATTAAATTAGGGCCATTGGTCAGTTTTACAAGCTGCATTATCTCATACCTAACCATCTAAAATTCAGATGAACTACCATTGAGTGAATCAGGAAGCACAGTGAATCTGAAGGAAGTCTATACATACAGAAATATTACATAAACATACAAAAAGCCTTCAGGAAGTGTTAGTCAGGGTTGCTCTGTCAAGTTGCCAGCTGGAGC
Source organism: Cryptoblepharus egeriae (assembly GCA_030015325.1). NCBI lineage: Eukaryota > Metazoa > Chordata > Lepidosauria > Squamata > Scincidae > Cryptoblepharus > Cryptoblepharus egeriae. The sequence continues at coordinate 169,938,775 of JAREYC010000002.1, forward strand.
ACAATGCAGCAGTGGACAGTGGACCAGAATGTTGGCTGCCAACACTTCAGAGTGCTTAGTCAGTGGCAATTTTGGGAGCACTGCCACAAGAGACAGCAGGGCAGTCCCTCTTCATCCCAGTCTAATGTCTTTTCTAGTAGCTTTCTGCTCAAGTTCTCTGGCAATTTATTTTTTAGATTGTGAGCCCTTTTGGTCTAAAGAGCCATCATCTGATTTTCTCAGCTTTGTGAACGTTTCTATTGAAAAGCAGTATATAAATATTAAATATATGAAACTGTAATTAATGCTGTATCTTATAGGACTTCATGTCAGGCAACTTCCACTGAAAATAAATGCATCAAATATTTAAATTATGCTAACTGCCTAATCCCTGCACCAGATGATAAAAAACTATTCTTACATTTAAGGGGAAATATTAAAGACTATTAAGTCATTCAATCATAAGAAATGTCTAAGAGGAAAGCAGTTTCTTAAAGCAGCCATTTACAAGTCCTTCAGGGATTTCATAAAACCCTGTCCAAAATACATTTACAGTAATTAATCTCTACAGTGTGGTTATTTGTCTCCATCCAGGCAGAAAGTGAATTTTGAATTGGAACTGCAGATAAAGATCTTTTTGCAAAGGGCATTCCCTTGATCATATTGAGTACAAATACAAAAGTAACATTAAAAGGTTGCAACATTTTTTTTGGAATGGGTGCAATGAAGTCAGATTGATTACTCCAGGAATCAGAAAAGCTTTCTACCAGGAATATTTTTGCTAGATGATAAAAGGGATCCAATTTGACATAATCCCTGTGCTTGTAATTCAGGACAATAGTATGTGCAAATTAGAGTTGAGAAGAAAAGAAGCTCTATATACAATGGAACAACATTAAATTACATTGCACATTATTAGTTTTACAAGACATAGGGAGCAATTCAGTAGCTCCCTCTTGGCTCCATTTTGGCCAGCTCTCTCTTAGGTGAGTGGTGTTGCAAAAATGCCATAAAGCACTTTGCACCACAAGGGGGAAGACTTAGGTCAGCGCACCAGAATGTGCCAACCTTGGTCAGCTGGGCTTTCCTGACTGAGTGATCAGGATCCTTGCATCTGGTTCAGGGGAATGGATGGGGAAGAAGCAAGGGAGGAAGGGCATTCTAGGACAGGGGTGGGCAGGGAAGGGAGCAAGGGTTGTATCCCCTTGGGTCATATGCTGAGCCTGTTCGTGCTTTATGGCCACTCCAGTCTACTCACAGTTAAGACAGCTCCAGAGGTTGCCTAAATCCAAGTAGACCCATAGAGACTGCTGCAGCCTTACATACGGGAAGGAGAGAAACCTCCCTTTTCCAGGGTAGCACAGCAGCATCCTCTATAACTTGCGCTAGATACTGTGCAGGCATACCTGCCTACCTGTTTCCAGCGCAATTCAGGATTGTGCTGTAAGTTAAAATGTTCCAGTTTTTATTGAAAATATAAAGGTTTTCATGAAAAGTCATAGTTTTTCATGAAAACATCACTATTGGAAGACACACTCCAGTCAGCTGTCCAGCCCTGACATTTCCTCACAAGGCTAGAAAGCTGAGCTTCAGCAAGCTTCAAGCAGAGCTGGATTCTGTGACAACTGTTAGCATTGCTTGTCACAGATCAAAACATTCACAACAGCTTCAGGCTTAGAACAGGGTTTCTCATGGGAAGCAGGACTTCCCCGGCAGAACAATTTCCACAAGAAGAGTCTGTCCCGAGTTTGAGTAAGTGTAAAATACCAGGAAATTCTGAAAGTCTCAGAAGCCTGTCCAACCAAAACCACATTTTCATCATATTAATTAAAATCACTTCTTGGCAAGGGCTATCATGCAAAACTGCAATATCAAAACAGCAGTTTTTCCAAATAGTATAAAATGTTCCTTATAGCTTTAGGACTTAAAAGTGGAATTACTTTTTGCATAAAATTTCACAGGAACAATGCTAACAGATAAAGGGTTTAAGACTACGATCCTACACACTGATGTGAGAGTAAATTCTACTGAATTCAATGGGATTTATTTCTGAGTAGACAGGCACCGTAAGAGAAACATATGTGATAAAAATATAGGCGAGAGTGCAATCCTATACTTACCTTATGCTGGCTTAGTGGGCACAGCCATACCAGCTGACACAAGGCATCATAGACGCGAGTGCACAACATGACTCCTGAAGCCATGATGCCTGAAGCCAAGCCCAGAAATGGAGCAACAAGGCTCAAGACAGGGTAAAAACAGATGATCATGTGGGCCAGTGAAACCACTTGAGCTGATCCAGAGGGCCAAAATAAGGTGGAATTTCAAGCTCAAGAATATGTACCTATAGAGAGCGCCAACTGACCCAGTGTCTCTGGTTAAACCTCACAGTTCAGTGAAAATACTCTTTTTCTAAGACATCACTTACATGCACTTTCCTAAATTACCCAACAATTATGTAATAGCAGTTTTATACACAGTTCTTCTCCAGTATATGTTGTCAGGTGTTCTTAACAAAATGAATTAAAATTATCAAAGCAAATGGATACATCTTGTACATCTCAATATGGTTATTACCTATATTCCCGCTCCTGAAGAATTTCAACAGGATCTAGTCCTTGAGGCTTCTGAATAGGGCTGATACGGTTCTGTTTTTGCTGCAGCTGAACAATAGGCGAAGGCTGACCAGCTGTGGGCTGTGGTACAGAAGGACCCGGCATTACTGCAGAAGGCTGTGCAGCTGCAGGGGCAGGTGAAGGTCTTCCACTAGGGGGTGGAACATTAAGTTTTTGAGGCGTACTAGAAACGTTCATATCTGCACTTTGCCCTGCAAAATAAAAGGTACTGATATTTAACAAAATGGTGAAAATATCTAAACTAACTATTCACTTATTAAATCCTTTGCATAGGAACCTAGACCAAGCATTTTAAAACATCAAAAGAAAGATTCACACACAGCAGGGAAGAACATGCAGTACTTAGTATGGCCAAATACTAACTCTGCAGCTTATAGGTTTTCATCATAAAAAAACTGGCTTATGTGTGAAATAAACATGTTCCATTAAAAATCAATTCTGCAAGTACTGTTTTTCACTACTCTGAGGATCGGTACAGATGTAACCGATGTAACAGCTGAAATAGCATTCAGAAGAACATCAGGGCCTTGTTGGATAGCCCAAAGGCCTATCTAATCCAGCATCCAGGGTCTTTCAGCAGCTTATTTTATACCATGGTGAGCACACAAAATAACAAGATACCTGTATCCTATAACTCCCATCCAGTATCCAGAGACAGAACACCTCAAACACCTGAAGGGTGCATACAGCCATCATGACTTACAACGTGATTTTTTTATTCCTCTATAAATCTGTCCAGTTATGTGCTGGGTAAAGAAATAACTTTGTCAATTCTAGTGCTTTATTTTGCCACTGATTCCAAGCCTCAGACTCATGGATTCTCCTACTTGACTTTCCTTTTTGTTCTTCTATTTATTCCCAATACCCTGGTTTTGAAATAGTTTTTGAATGCAGGTTTTTTTTAACCATGTCCTCCAAACTAGACCTGGAAACCACTATAAACTGTGATTTCCAATTTTGTTTCAACAACAAATTTTGGTTCACAACAGCAATCTATGGTTTACGTGCAACAGGAAATCAAGGAAGGAATCAGGATGCATGTTATGGGGGTTATTATATCTGAAACTATTGTTTCTACTATTTGAATGTTTCAAAACATATATGTATATAATTTATGGATGTGTGTACTCACTGGACCACTGTTGTTCAAAACCAAGGATTGCAACCTCAATCCATTTTCCTGTTTTGGGTGGGCATGTGCAAACCTACTGCTCTAAATTTAAATGTTGACATTTCCCAGTAATTCTCAGATACTAGAAAGTCAGTAATAGAGTTCAGAAAAGTTTTTTTGCTATTTACCAATAAATATGAAAGCTAATCTAATAATAAAATGTCATGATCATTTCCATTCTTAACTGATAAAAGATGGCATTTACTAGGTATATTGGTAAATGTCCAAAACAAACCTCAAAACACAATTCATTTCTGACATCTGTCTGTCCATCTCAGGAACCACCATGTCCCCTTACCAAATAATTGAATTTCACTCTCATTTTCACAATTTATCAGGAGACACACAAGGAAAAAGCAAGAAAAGTGAATACCTTTATTAAAGGGAACAAATGTTGAAAGGCTGCAGTGGTCTGAGTGTTTTCCCATACAAGAAGAGAAGCAACCTCCATGAAGTGGAAATGGTTACTCCTAGCATTGGGAAAATTATCACCTATCTTTGTCACTTTTCATTTAATCTTATTTGTCCAATGCTATCTCTCACTGGTGTCCTGTTAGGGCTATTGTCTCTTAATTATTCCTGTATTGTTCTCTGTACAAAGAGCAGCACAGGAAGAAAGAGGGTGGGCCAGTACAGCCCCAGAGACATCAGACAGACCAGAAGTAAAATAACACTTTCTTTTTGATGCCACCCAATTGATTTCTGAGTCACGACCCTGAAATCCATTAGAAGAAAACGGCTGGGTTTCATGACAAGCTATCTGCTAGTCATGCAGCTAGCTAATCACGGATACGTAAGTAAAACCGTTTAGAATTTTTAAGATGCAAGCATGTGGTTTCCCAAAATTTCATTCAAGGGACCCATTTGCACGAAAGGTGAGGTTTGGATCTGGCATAACTTCTGGTCCAAGCCCTGCCTTCAGCTTCCCTTTCCCCAGAACACCTCCTCCAACCCCTTCCCAGTCTCTATCCCTGCCATCCTCACAATGTTGTGAAATGGCACAGCTAGGTCTACGTACTTGCATGCACCAACCTAAGTAGTGATGGGTGGTGTATAAGTGCCTTATGGTCCCTTGAGGTGACCTAAGGGTAAAAGTTCTTTTTTTTCCTTTACCTTCTGGCCAAGTTTTAGGAGCCATGGCAGGTGTGTGTCCTGGCATTCCTGCAGCAGTTCCTGGTCCAGCTGGTGGGACACTCATTGGATGCATCCCGATCACTATATAGAGTAATGGGGAGAGAAATTATTGGAAAATGCCACACTAAAGATAATTTGTGGTAAATAATGTGTGCACCTCAGGTTATTTTAGGGGATTCAGTAGCATTAAAAATAAATAATTAGCTATATGAGCATCACGGGGTACATGATGAGTTATTTTACTCTGAAGAATTTCCTCTGGGAATGGAAGATCCCACCATAAGAAGGAATGTTCTGTTTGCACAAAAGTTACTTCCTTCCAGATCCCTTGCATGCCAGCAATGTTATTTCCAATTCTAAATGGAAGTCTCAACAATGGAAGTATCAGAGAGGATGCGATTCCAAATGTTCTTATAGCCGGTTGTTGCAGACAGCTCTATAGTAGCAAGCATTGTCATTTGATGTTGGAGCCTGGCAGGGAGGTTGGACCCTTCTGTTTCACACTGGTGGTTCCTCAGACCTACCAATACAGGAAGGTTAGTGGGGGAAGTGGGACAGAATGGGGAAGGGTAAGCCTGGGAAGAATCGCAAGTAGAGGAGCATGGATTAGGTCCAGGGACAAAGGATACTTTTGCCTTGAGGTGGTGTCAACCCACATTCCCGATAAGAGGACCCAAGTTGAAAAGTGGCTTTCTAAAGCTCATGGAGGCAAAAACTATAAATGTATTTCTAAGGCCTCCTGCCTTCTGCGACATTAGAGGAATGAGATGGGAAAAATCAGCTCACTCCAGAAGCTATAATTCTAATTTATAATTGAAAGGAAAAGTCATCATATGGCTCAGTTAGAGTCCTGTTTCTTCCCGCCTCTACTCCAGCAGTGGGCACACATATGCATGCATGGAATCAGCACATCAAGGTATTACACTGAGCTGAAGACCTATGCATGCCTCCCACACACACCCCCAATCCAGTGTGCTTTATGCATGTGTGTGTGATTCTTAAATATTTCTAAAGATATAAGTACAACTTTGTCAGAAGAATGGCAAAAGTAAAAATTGAGTTGGCTAATAGAATTATAGTTATTTTACCAGATGGCTTGTTGTAAAGTGCCTGTTGCTGCTGAATCCCAGGCAGCGTCCTCTTTCCTTGTACAGCAAGTTGAATATTTTCAGGCAGTGGCTGTCCTCTAGCCAGCATTTTGTAGGCTAAAATCTGAGCTCGGAGTTGATGTAACTGAACAGGACTGAATGGAGAAGGGCCTCTGTTGGGATGATTCATAACTTGTGGATCTCCCGGCATCATAGGTCCTGGTTGACTTGGTGGCATCTGAGGGGGAGTTGGACCACCTCCAGACATTGGACTAGACACATGCTCTGGTGCTCCCAATGGAGACGGATGTGGCGACATATATCCTGTATTAAAAAAAGAAGAATATCCTATTCTGTCATTGTGAAAGTATTAAGCCATACTAATATATTTGAATAAAATATCTGAAATCAGCACATTATTATAACTGAAAGACAAATATTTATATGTTGCTTTTCAACAACAAAATTTGCAAAATTTACAGAGAAAATAATCTGCCAAATCCTAACCTGTCCTCAGGAATCTGTCCTCAGTATCACAACCTGGGTCCAGACGGACTTGTGCCAACTATCCAAACTGTCCATAGGACAAAGGAACAGGACAAAGGAACAAACTCTGAGAAGGTTTCTGGAAGTCAAGGTACTGTTACACAGCTGTTGGGGGGAGTCGTACTGGGATGGGGTTTTAGTCCCCAAGAAATGTACTGGTTCCATTCCAGAGTTTGTTCAGAAGTTGGAACATAGAAAATTCCAAACAGCTCTTGCTTTTTCTTACTGGCCCCGTACTATTTGTGCCTGTGTAAAAACACCACATAAAAGTGATGATCTCCCTATTCATAACTTTTCTGTAATTCAGGAACCAAATGTACACGGGTAAGCGCTTATCTTCCTCATCCCTCATCTGTAAAATTAGAATAATGAAAGTGAGATACTATAATGATGCAACGATGAGCATGGGCCCAATCCAACTACCCAGTACCAATGCAATTGCAATGCAGCTCTGAGGTAAACGAACAAACATTTCCTTAACTTGAAGAAGACTCCGTAACTCCCCCACCCCAAACTGCAGGGTGCAGCACACACACTGCTTGAAGCTAATGCACAGCTGAATTAGTGCTTGGAAAGGTGGATAGGATTAGGTCCTAAATGTTCCAATATTACTCTGAAATTTTACATACATAACTTTATGTGACCCATACCTGCAGAACTGCCTGCTACATAGACAAAGCTGGTGTCCTCTCTATTAACATTTTGAAGTAAACAAAAAAAACTTTCTCTTTTGGCAGGCCATATCTAGCCATATTCTCCCTAAGTTTCACCTTTGTTTTGATATTGCTCAAGATGTAATTGCTGCTTATTTCATCGTTTTATTACTATTAATTTTTCTTTTGTAATCTTACTGCCCTTGAGTTTTTTGTTTTTTAAAAAAGCATGGTTAAAAATACAAATTTTTAAATTTTGAATTAAATTTTGAGCCCTATCCTGTGTTATGTCAACTCTGAAACGTCCCGTTACAGTCAATGGGGCTTTCTCCCAGATAAGTGGACTTGCAACCTGAATGCGCAATCCTAACCACTTTAGACCAGCCTATGGGAGCACATAAGAGACATTACGTGCACCTATAGTTACTGCATCACCTAGTGAAAACCTATGGGAAATTCATATTACAATCCAGAGTAAATTGTTCTTACACCGGAGCAAGGACTCTCCATAGTTACTCTGGATTGCGCCCTAACTCACCTGGCAAATCTTCCTGTAGTGCTGTAGGGAGATCAGCGTATCCCTGTACACTGGCCTAACCCCTTGCCCTGAAGTGGGACAACAGTGCCTTATGGTACTTTTGTGACACCTCATTTCAGCAAAGGACTTATGCTGAGGCTTATGCCAGCAGTCTTTTTACAAAGTTGCCTTTTCCAAGTCAGACCATTGGTCCATCTGACAGCAGCCCCCCTCCAAAAAAATCTGAAGCAGAGATCTTTTCCTTCACTGGCAGCACAATGCAGAGCAACTAATCTGTCCACATAAGAGCCCGTGGGTTGCCCTATCTATCACTAGGGTGGAGCAACTGCAAGATGCTCCACCCAGTTACTCTGGAAAAGGCTTAGAGCAGAGCAAGGCAACATAGGGTGCCCTAAGAGAGGTGGACCTGCTCTGCCCTAACTGGGGCAGCCTAAGCAGCTCAGGAGAGGCAAGTTGAGGGCATGTTTAGTATTGCCTGGGGCAGAGCAGTTACTCTGTATCCAGAGCCTTTTTCCAAGGCAGAAATGCCCTCTTCCAGCCCTCAGAGTTATACCACCTCAGGAGCAGGTATAGTAATGAGTAGACCCATAGGGGTCCATGATAAGGCCCGAGTAGGAATGGCAGTGTTGACCAAAAATCTGAGTTCTTGGCCAGCCTAGCTGCAACCCCTTCCTCTCAACCTCAGGATATGGAACAAACTACGGCTGCCCACAAACCTCAGGATACAGCAGGCCACTCCAAGAAGCCCCTTCTATTCACTGTAGAATGTACCGGCATCTCATCAGGGACTCCTTATAAGGCAGGCACCCAGTGGCGTCACCAGACTGGTGCGGCTGGTGTGGGCCACATTGGGTGATGCACTCCGTATGGGGTGATGCGCTGGAGGAGTTTGACTGTCCTTTGGCAGGCCCCGGGCATCAGCGCACCCATTCAGGCCTGCTCCAAGGCGGAGCAGCAGCCAGAAGCTGACACTTGTCCTTAGAGCTGGCCCGAATGGCCAGCTGAGATGCACTGTGCAGAAACACACTGAGCATGCCGAACAGCTTCAGAGGAGACTTCCTCAGAGCGGAGGAAGTCCGCACCTCTGCATGGCCATTTGGCCTCACTCAGGAGGCGGAGCAGCAGCCGAATGGCTTCAGAAAGAGTACTGCACAGGCACATTCTAAAACAGCATATGTTTAAACACAAAAGCATTTACTCATGCTCCCACTTTTTGTAAAGTTCAAGCAGTGCACTTAAAATTCCTCCCTTACATTTCACTGCTACACTACAGAAAATATTATTTGCCAAGTTTTATAACTGAAATTTGCAGCCTCTTAGCATTAGTCTGCTTTTGCTCTGCATTGCTCTCATCCAGCTGACATAATAAATACTCAAGTCTTTCAGTTTGCGCTTCTTAAGCAGTCACCAAAAATGCTCCATATTCACCTATTCAGCAATTTAACAATTTACTGCAGCACTGTACATCATGAATGCAAGACTACTTTGTTAGATGACTGTTTTAAAGCACGCATTGAGTTTCTAAAACAGACCTAATTTAGTTAAAAATAGAATGCTCTTTGTTAATGGAAAAGGCCTGATGCATCTTTCCTACTTATTTTACTTTTTTGATGTGCACACCACTGAAGGTGTCATCAGTTCAATCCTACTTCTAAACAAGTTTATTGTTGCAATTTTAATCAAGACATAAAATGCCAAGTCAAACTTTTGGTGATTTTCCATAAAAGTAGCATTACAGTGTGGGATGGGGAGAAATGTTATCACCTGGTGTGTTTCTTTTTCTTCTCTTTATAAAATAATCTGGTCACAGTATGCATGTACTAAAAAGGAACTGAATCTGTGCAAAAGCACAGTAGGGTTCTTGCATAGATTCCATTCATTTTAATGAGCCTTACACAGGAGAAGCACCTAGTAGATTGGACCCCACGTTAACTAGCAGGAGGTGATGCTATTCGGATTTTTCACTCCAAGTATCAAAATGACTTGGGCCAGTCCTGCCGTCCACCATAATCACTGTTCCCAGCATCCTGAGCTGAAAGTATCTGTAGATAATCAACATGCAATCTGGTTTGAATTCTTTGCAATGCAGGTATGCTGCAATTATATCAGATGGTTTGTCAATAATGTCACAGGCTGCTTCATAAATAGGCTACATGCATCATACATAAAACTGTTTGCTCAAGAAATCTTGGGCTCTATGATAAAATAGCAAACGTAACTAGCCACCAACATCTAAAGATCAGATTCTAAAGCTATTTTACATAAACAGAAAAGCAAAGCTATTTTACATAAACAAATATACACATTACAAGAATGAAGATATTTACACATTAAATAATTACACGGATTGCAAGCTAGCATTTTTAAATCCAACATACAGTAGCAAGATATGGTAACTATCCTACCAAGTTCAACCACATAGTACCTATCTGAAAAGAGTACTCATATTATTCTATAGAACTTCTGGAATGCCAGACAACTGTTTAAAATGTAGAACATTTTTATATCTTACAAAAATACCCAAACTGTACTTAAAATACTTCATTTCAGATGTGTATTCTTTGGGGAAAGGACCATGGATGATCCAATTCTGTTTATGTTCATTTATGTTTAAAAACTACCATAGATTTAAAGTTTTTTTTAATATTTGCCTTCTGTCCTTAGAGCTTAATAATACAACATATGATACTACATGAACATTTAACCTTTCTGAAGCCTACCCTCTCTTCCTAAGCACCTAAAAACAAACAACTGGGGACAGAATGGCCACGAGAATGTAACATGATGGTTCAGAGAAGGCAAGCACGTAGGAACAAGAGGTAAGAATGGCTGCATGAAAGATGTGTGTAGCAGAGAATGTGTTCATAGTTCTTAAATCTAGATAGACTGCATTGTCTAGAGCAGGGGCCTCCAAAGTTTTTGGCAGGAGGGCCATATCATCTCTCTGATACTGGCTGGAACACTAATTTACATTTGAAATTTGAATACATTTACATAAATTTACATTTACAAGGCTTGTCCAAGGACCGGATAGAGGGGTCTTGCCAGAAGGCCAAATTGAGGTTTGCCAGTGGCTGCATCTGGCCCCTGGGCCAGGGCTTGGAGACCCCCTGGTCCAGAGATACCACCTAGGTCAGCAAACACCTTTCTATGCTCAATTTTGTTTATTTGGAGCAGTGGTTCCCAAAGTCCTCCTTCAAAGGAGGGAACCACATAAATATTTGCTGGGACGGGAGGGGGAATGCTATAATCTCATTCCCCAGAACTAAAGCTGGAAGGTCCTGAGATGAGATGCTCTCAAGACTTGCTTAGTCTGAAAAACAGTAAAAGAAAAAGGCACCTCTCATTTTATAATGAAACTGGAAATGCTCAGTTTTCTTTTTTTACATGCATATTGATGATTCGGGAGCCTTGCAGAGGTTCTCCACAGATCCCCGGACCTCCTAGGACTCCAGCAATATCTGGAAGTAAGATAAACCCAACAGCAACACAATCCTGGGAATCACATTGCTGCTGTCCTCCTCCATGTCCCTCAAAGGGTCATAGATAGGGAAGTGCTATAAGGGCTAGTAAGGGCTTTGAAATTGTGTGCTGCGACCCACCAGTTTGGGGAAGCAGTGATGAGAGTACTGTACAATGAAATCCTTAAATGTAAACAGGCCCGCTCAACTTATGAACCATCAGAACAAACTATGCCTGCCACACATTTGATAATTCCTGTTTCTGAAATCCCAGGCAGACAGCAAAAACGGCATATATCTAACTCTGTGGGCTTCGTTAGGCATCTCAGAATCTGTATAGGCAAGTAAAAAAAAATAGTTGGCCCAAATTGTATGCAAGGGTTATGCTCCAAATTCAACATGAAAAGCCTACATTGTATATAGCTGAAACTCTCTTAAATCCAACAAATACAAATAACTGAAAACACTGTACAAGAGACACTGCAACTAAGATACGTATATTTGTTGAAGGAACTGAAAGAACTACATTTTAGGTTCACTCTGAGGACATAATTTGAGTAAGGCAAATGGCAGGCAAAATTGCCTGTGCTAAACTGGAACTAAACTGTGCTATACTGGGGGAGGGATGAGCCAAAAGTGCATTTTTGAATTTGTGCAAGTCAATAATGTATAAGATGTGGGCAATTTATACTAGAGCTGACACCAATTTTAAAAAGTACAAATCTGTGCTGTTTTGTGCATAATTTAGCGCTTAGAAAGAAAGCAAATGAAAAGGCGACATATACTTCTATGGCAGCAATCCTAATCTCCACTAGGCCAGCATAACCCCTGCCAAAAGTCCTTTGCTGACCTGGGTGTCACAAAGGTGCTGTAAGGCATTTCTGCTCTACTCCTGGGGGGGTTTAGGCCAGCGCACAGGCATACGCCGACCTCCCCACACAACCATAGGAAGATATGCCAGATGAATTATGCCAGCCTAAATTATTTAGGAACGTGCCCAGAGACATCTAACTAGGATCTGATATTAAGGGTGCAATCCTAACCAAGTTAGGCTGGCGTAACGCACGTGGCATAACTTCCTGTGGTGGTGTGGGGAGGCTAGTGCCTGCTCTGCCCTACTACGGGTAGGGTTAGACCAGTGCATAGCCATACGCTGGTCTCACACCACCATAGCAAGTTATGCTCAGTGAGTTATGCTGGCCTAACTAGTTTAGGATTGCACCCTAAATCTCCAAAAGAGGAAGTTTTTTCCCCCTGGATATCAGAGACTCAGGAGCAAAACAAAATCTCTGCCTTTGCTCTCCGTTTAGCAAAGATACAAAAAAAAACAAAGAATACAGCCAAAGCAGTGTATCATAGAATACCATCTTTGCAATTTCCAATATCAAAATTGGTTATTGCCATTGAATACAAGCAAAAATAACTGTGAACTATTTGAATAGATTATCAAATAATATTGTTATTCAGTGACACAATTGTTAGAACAGGCTTTAGGGTTATAAACGTCTGTTTTTCCCATGAAATAACCAGAGATGTTTACTGCACTTACCCTTTCTTTGACACAATCTAAACGTGTCAAGAACCTGGGTGACACAAGGATTGTTATGTGTTCGTTGTTGTTTAATTCGTGCTTAAACATCTACACAGTTTAGTTTAAGAATTGCAGTGGTACCTTGTAAGACAAATAACTTGTAAGACAACACTAAAATTTATAAGGAATTCTGCCTTGTAAAACAAACAGTGCCTTGTAAAACGAACAGTTTTACAACAAAAATTGTTGTGAGCAACAGCAAGAGGTTCTGGAGGAGAATCATCTCATTTGCAGAGAAGAGGAGAATAAGGAGGAGGAATCCCTCACATCTAATGAGAAAAGGACATTTCCAAACATTGGGAAATTGTGCAAAACTTTGTAAAAAAGCACCACCCAAATAAGGCTGTAGCAGTGCAAGCGATGACTCTGTTTCATGACAATGCAATATCACATTTCCATGCAATCCTCAAAAGGAGCCAAAAGCAAGTGTCATTAGATAGGATCCTTGTTCAAGTTGCCCATAAGGCACCAGTGACTCATCTACTGTAGTTAAAATTAGTCATCTTTGGCCATAATGGTTTTTATTTTCTGTTTTACTATACAGTATATTACAGTGTTTTTATTAATATTACAATAATTGTGTTCTGTATATTACAGTATTTTGAATTCAATTACAGTGTTTTGTTATCAATTTTACATATAGTTAATATTTTTATACGAATATTTTTGGGTTGTGGAACCAATCACCTGAGTTTCCATTATTTCCTATGGGAAAATCTGCTTTGTATAAAGAACGCTTTGAAAGACACACATGCTCCTGGAATGAATTATGTTAGTCTTACAAGGCACCACTGCATATTTGAAAATCTACCTAATATAATCCAAGGAAGTAAAAACAATAATTGGGTGACCTCCCAATTTAATTGAAGTCAGAATGGGGAAGAATTTACAACTGATCCTGAAAGTCTATTAAAATCAATCTGTCTGTCTGTCTGTCTGATTTGTACTCTGCCTTTCTCACCAAGGGGCACCCAATCTCTTAACAAGGCGGATTATTACAATGCACAGGTGAAAAACATATATGAATAAGGGCATAATCCTAACCAATTTAGGCCAGCATAAATCACCTGGCATATCTTCCCATGGTGATATGGGGAGGTTGGCATACACCTGTGCACTGGCCTAACACCTCCCCCCGCCAGGAATGGGACAGAAGTGCCTTATAGGACTTTTGTGATACGCCATAACTAGAAGTTAGGATTGTAGCCTAAGAAGAAGACAATGGCTGCTATTTCCAAAGTCTGTTATGTGGAGGTTTGTACGTTCTGGTGCAGAATATATAAAGAGCAAACATGCCTCTGGGAGGGTGCAGAATCTTAAAATGCTATGATTTATTCATCCTACAAAGCACATCACAGAGATGCCCCTCTGGTAAGTTTAAAGGTTGAATCACATACCACAAAGCAACTTTTAGGCACCTAACTTGTGAAAAGGATCATTACAGAGTCCATCTAAACATCATGCATATAAATGGATTGGCTTCACCCACAGAAGCGCTAGCAATGGACTTCTGGAAGGAAATACATTAGAAATAGATCCTAGATGAAGAAAATTGCAGTCATCTGCTGTAAATCATGAGGCATCAACAGAGAAATTTTGAAAACTCCTGGTTTGTAGATTTATAATGAAAAGGGCTCAAAGCAAGGACATTAATTTTCTTCTTTAAAAAGCTGTTTGCTCTCTTTGATAAACTTTAAATTCTAACTACTACGTATTTTCAAAAAAACCTCTGAGAACAGGAACATGTAAGACTGAAAGCACAATCCTAACCAATTTAGGCCAGCACAACCCACCCATCTTCCTGTTCCCTTGGTGGTGTGGGAAGGCTGACACAGGCCCTCTCATATTGCATCCCAAGCTACTAGTTTTGGACCCATGGAAGTTGTTACAACCAATACAGGCACACCCTTCTCAGAACATACAACCATAATTAATACATATCCATCAAAACTAGAGTTCAGATTACTAAATGCAAACATAGCTCAGAAGCACAGAGAGCACTGCATATGAAATGCCACTTGCCAGATTTTAAAAAAACAAACAAGACTATCTGAACCCTTGGTTCAATCACTGGGATCTCTAATTCCAAAATATCAGGTAAAGTAGGTAAGGATTGGGCTATACAAACCGATAGTACTGTAGCAGGCAAATTTATATGTACCAAGAGGCTGCTTTCTGCTTTAGAACACAATCTTAACCATGTCTACTCAGAAGGAAGCCTCACAGTGTTCAGTGGGACCTTAATCCCAAGAAAGTGTGTTTAGGATTACAGCCTTAGTTAACAACCAAGCCAATAGATTTGAGAAAATAACAAACCAATACCCAAATCTTAAACAAGGGATTTTCAACCTCTGTGGAGACTGCTGTGCCGCAGATTATCTGCAGGTGTACTATGGGACTTTGGGGACAGTCATTTTTAGTAGAATAATTGGGGGATTTGAGATCCCTAACAGCTGCATGATGTGCCTTGTCAATGGTTAAAATAAAATGATGGTGTGCCTTGACCATTTTAGCACCATCAGTGTGTCATGAGAAAAGGTTGAAAGTCTCTGTCTTAAACCCCTTGCATCTATTTTTGAACCCAAATTTTTAGTAGTCTCTATGGAGAGATGGACCCATTCACATCTTTCTTATGACTTCAAAATACTTTTTAAAAATTTACAACACCAAAATGTACCACTGAGATCCTGATTCCCTGTAACTTTAAAGACCTTTTAAGTGAGGCTAAATATATCAAAAGCAAGACTGATATAAACCTTGGCTGTGTTGATCCATTGGACTTTGAGGAGGCCCCATCCCAGGATGAGGAGGTCTCATACTTGCAGTCTTCATGGAAGTGCTGTGCAGGTCCTCGACCATTCCTTTTTCATGCAAACCATCAATGGGCTGTAAGGTTTGAAAGATTAAAAAATCCAAGTGTTTCAGTGATATGTTTTCAATATTGTACAAATAAATTAAAAATATTAAAAACACATAGAACAATTTTCAAAATCTAAAATGTGTTAAAATCTCAAAAGAAAAGAAAATCTTGAAAAATAAAGCGTCATTAATTTTCGCAAGTTCACAAAGTGAAGGAAGAAGGGAGTTTAACATGACATGTCAGACTTTTTGAAATCACAACCATTATGCACAAAGTCAAATGAGTTTAGCTTTTGTCTGTCTAACACATTTATTAACGTATCTTTAATAACAATTTACAGAGGTTATATTAAAAGCCATTCCCCAATGTCTCGAATGTGCTCTTGTGGTGTACTTGGACAGGAATACTGCCAACAATAGCCTGCATTTTGGAAGCATCCAAGGAGAAAGCAGCGACCACATAGATCTTTTATATAAGCCGGAAGCGAACATCAGTCGCTTGGAAGAAAAGATTTGTTACTCTACTAGACCCAACCTCCACCTACAAGCAGCAACTGCTGGAGGAGCATCCTAAAGACAGTTTTCCTTTGAATGCTAACATTCTACTTCAGGTGTCATGGGGAGGGGAAGAAGGGAAGTGGATAAGGCTGCACTCCAATACACATCTGCAGGGGAATAACAGCACAATCCAGAGTAACTACAACAGCTCTTAAGAGACATTTACGTTGATGTAGTTACAGCGCCACCTAATGGAAACCTATAGGAAATTCGTAGAGCAATCCAGAGTAAATTTTTCTTATGTCGACGTAAGAGCTCTGGATTGTGCCGCCAGTCACACTGAACTCAATGGGGCTTACTTCTGAGTAGACATGTGTAAGATTATGCTGTAAATTCATAGCCTACCCTGAGAAACCAGTCAGCAAATCATTAAAACCAAACCCCAAATCAGCAAAACCTACACTGGATGGAAAACAAGGGATTATATTCCAGAATCAGCACATATCAGGCCAACCAGAGGGGAGTGAGTAGGAGAGAAAAGGAAGTATCGGAGCAATGAAAATGGAACTGAAGTTAGGCAACAAGATACAGGAGACAGCGAGACTGACCGTACGGGGACAAGATGAAATCCACACTACAGAAAGTGACACACAAAGAAGGGGAGGATGTTGTGTCAGTGGAAAGGAAAGCGGACAAGTACAAGCCTAAACATTTTCAGGCAGATACATCGGCACTGGATGGAATAAACGCTTTACTTCATTTGCCAGCTGCAACACAGCGCTGGGGAGTAGCTATTTAAGGGGAAGAAACATTTGGCAGCCACCCACCAGGGAAAGCAATGTGTGTGTGTGTGTGTGTGTGTGTGTGTGTGTGAGAGAGAGAGAGAGAGAGAGAGAGAGAGAGAGAGAGAGAGAATGTCTGCAAGATCTCCTCAGCCCAGTCCATATCACCAACAATGTTTAAATTACATAATGTACTGAATGCTGGGGATGGGGGGTGTTTGAGATTAAAGTGAGAAAATCTGTGAGGAAAATTAGAGGCCTGATGTGGAAAAAAAATTGAATAAGTTATTCCAGATTGGGGGCAAAGCGGGTGCCATGACAAACAAAGCAAGATATTTTATTGGGGGGGGGGGCTTTCCTAAATATACAACAGTATTTTGAAAAGAGTCTGCTTTCCCCCAATGGATGGACTCACAATTCAAAGTCACCTTCCTTAGAAAGAAGGTTCTCAAAGAACAAGACAGAAGTTTAAAGCTGAAGGACTCCTAATTTCCAAATACTGTTGCTTTTCTTTTTGTAGGTCAAAGAGATCTGAGGCAGAGACAAGGCTTTCAAGAAAACAACCGAGAAAGACCTTGGGGCAAATAGTACTTCGAGCCCTTGCAAAGGAGATGGACCAAAGGAAACTGGAGGCCAAGGTGTTCTGACTTTTACAGATCTCTGACATCCTGTCAAAAAGTATAAATAAGTCACACCGAATATGGTGTTCTTGATGTGACATATACTTTTATAAAGTATACAAAGTGATAAAAGTGAAAGACTTTTCTTTACCATGATTTTGTACTTCATAGTTCAGAATGTATAGTGGCAGTTAACAGATCAGTTAAAAACTGAAAAGGTAAGCGGGTGAGGAAACCCTGTGAGTAGAAACTCTGTGAGTAAGAACATATAAAAGCAGGTCATAGCACGGTGATACCCAAATCCCCCACAATGATGCAGCCACACCAACAGAGCATATGATGGATCTGGCTTACTCCCAGGAAAGTATCTTTAGGATTGCAATCTTACTGTATACAATCCACTACATTGTATTTTTAGGATTGCAATCTTACTGTATACAATCCACTACAATACTGAGCACAATCCAACCTATCACAACTAATCAGAGGCACCACACACCTGCCAGTGACCCTCTCAGGCTGCACCAGAGCAGGTTAGGTGACAGCAGGGTCAGGTTTTGGGAGGTTTGTGAGTAGATTGGGGGATGACAATCAATGGTGGGACTATATCCCCCTTTCCCTATCCAGAACCACTCCTTGACCCTCTTCAAATGTACACCACCACGCAAGGGAGATGCCATGGGTCCGAGAACAACTGACACCCAGGCAGCCAACAGAAAGGTAAGTACAAAATATTTTTACTTATCTCTCCCAGGCCAGCTGGTCATCCATCATAATAGCATGCAAGCTATTTGATGGCCCTGCATCAACTGGCTGAGAATAGACCGCCCATGAATGCTTGCTAGGAGATGTTCTGTATCTACATACTAGAAAAACATTCAATGTACAATTTAGATTATATTTATATCTCAAAAATGTTCTCTATCCATCTATCTATCTCTGGCATAAAGCATAAGTGTTCTGTATCCATGTCTATCTCTGGTATAAAGCTGATACAATACTATGGAACACAAAACCTTAGTTGCTGTTTTACATGAGTCAAATTTATACAATACTTGGGCACAAAATGATAGTACTTACTTTGTGCATTGGATGCATGCCTTCTTGAGGGTAATCATTGGGTCCCATGGTGGGCATTGAATGTGGAACACTTGGAGGTCCAGGACTTGGTCCCATCATGCTATGGACTGAACTTGGTGAAGGACCTGGTCCAGGACTAGGACCCAGTATAGGTCCTGGAGAAGGCCCTGGCCCTGGAGAAGGACCAGGATGAGGCATTGCACCAGGATCTGTTGGCGTAGACATCTATATTCTATCTCTTTTCAATCAGCAACACAGCTGTAGGGAGAGGAAAAGCACATGTAATTTTAGCAGCTAGTTGTTCAGTCAGAAAGGAAATACATTTTGTCTCTTGTAACACAGCTTGTGACTATAGTACAACAGCAAAACATATTTTATCAAGCCTTAAAAATTCTTTCAACTACTGCTAAGCTTTAAAAAAATTAATAATTTGAAAAACTTAACGAATCAGGTTTCCTGGGGTTCTGCATTGAAACAAATGAATGGTCAAATTTTCTCAGTGAAAGAAGGATTCGAAAAGGAAAGAAAAGAGTTTAAATAAACTGAAGAATTCTTATCAAAACTAATGTATGGCTGAAGATAAGTATTTATCTTACAGATTTCTATCTTGCTTTTCTGGATATTAACGCAAGAAGGAAGCTTCCAAAGTTAAGTAATAAAAAATACCAAAATAATTTTTGAATATGATATAACAGGAGATAAAGTAAATTAAAACAAATAATAACAGTTCTCTGACACTTTTTCTTTATAACATTTGTTTTTTCTGCATCATTATGAATGTTATAAAGTTATAAAGAAAAAAGCAAAAGAGTATGATACATGAAAATGAAACAGCAATGGCAAAGAGCTCCAATAAAGCCACAAACCTAATGTGGAATCCAACAACCTGTACACCTCTGAGAAGCACAATGGAGCAAGCAAATGTTCTAAACGGAGAGTGAAATCATCAGCTGGGGCATGTGCCCATGTGAGAGGAAAAAGAAAGGAATGTGCCTACATAAACAAAAATGACAAAGAAAGACATGTGCTAATTCTGTTGATCGCCAGAATGTCAGTCAAACTAAAACAACTAACCTCAAAAACTAACCATTTCACCATAAGCTTTAATGGACTACCCTTGATCAGATACACAAAGTGAATTCCTCATCGTGCAAATGTGTGCATGTATTTGCAGACATGGAGACAGAAAAACGGGAAAACTCGTAATTCATAGGGTCAAAACTAATGCTTCTGTATCTACCGCTATTGCTGACTATGAGCACAATCCTAACCATATCTACTCAAAAGTAAGTCCCATTGTGTTCAATGGGTCTTACTCCCAGGAAGGTGTCTTTCGGATTGCAGCCTATTACAATGTAAAGCACAATGACAATTCACAATAACAGAAAGCAACCACCCTGTGGATACTGAATGAATGAGAAGGACTGAGGTGGGACAATAGTTATGCATTTGCACCTAAACATGAAATCCAAAAAATGCACTGTCTATTCTTATGAGAAGCCAGATGCATGAGTTCTACCAAGTTATTCCACAATGTAGTGGGATAGGAGTCCTTCATCCTCTTTGTAAGTCAAATCAAATAACATCAAATGTCCCGATAAATTTCTTTCAGGAAATTCCCTTTTTAATTGCTGCAACATAGTCAGCACAGGAGTGAAGACTGTGTCAGACGTTACCATTTTAAGGGTGTAACGTCACAAATTTGTATTGTACACTCCCATAGATTGCAATCCTAAACTGTGAAAATGGAGCACAACGCAGAAATAGCCCATCATAAAAAGCAAGTGTATTTTCTTTTTTCCACAAGGGCTCTTTCATTCTTAGCCCAGTAATGTCCTATCAAATGCACTACATCAAGGTAGACCCAACCCTTCTAAGATGTCCCCCCCAAGACATGCTTCATTCACCTTAATAGCAAGTAGGCACAAAGAACAAGAAGCTCCCATTTGATCCTGATACAGTGGCGCCTCACGTAACAAATTTAATTTGTTCTGGGAGCATGTTTGTTACATGAAACATTCTTTATGTGAAGTGGATTTTCCCATAGGAAATAATGAAAACTCAGACAATTGGTTCCACAACCCCCAAAATATTCATATAAAAATATGATGTAAAACTGGATGTAAAAATGATGACAAAACACTGGAATTGAATTCAAAACATGCATTCAGTGTGCATGATCCTATGAAGTTTAGTTAGGCTGCAGTCCTAAAGGCACTTTCCTGGGATTAAGACCCATTTAACACAATGGGGCTTACTTCTGGGTAAGACATGGTTAGGAGGCGGCAATCCAAGACACTTTCTTCTGCAATCCAAGACATTTTCAAAGTGTCTCCCCACTTTCTCCTTCTCTCCATCCTGAGCCTCTCTCTCCCCTGCTCCCTTCTGGCTAGCCCTGAGCTGCTTCCTCTTCTCCACTGCTCTTCTCTCCCTCTGCCCAGCGGACACCCGGCCACAGGAGGAACAGCATGGAAGTGTTGCTTTCGCTATGGGCAGGCGTGCTAGGCAGCCCTGTCACTCTTTAAACGTGTCTGCCCCAACTGCCAATGAGTGTGTTTGTTACGTGAAGTACAGTTTGTTATGTGAAGCAAAATCCTAGAAAAATTTTTGTTTGTTACGTGAAACATAATTTACGTGAGGCATTTGTTACGTGAAGGCGCAACTGTAATTAGGATGGTCTCCCTAAGACTGTTACCGGCCTTCAGTGCTTCAGATCTGTGGTTACTGTTTTTGGAACAAGTTCTCTGCCTGGCCCCAGACTATGCTACACATTCCTGGATGCAGTCAGACATAGAGCACAAGCCTAACCATATCTACTCAAAAGTAAGTCCCATTGTGTTCAATGGGTCTGACTCCCAGGAAAGTGTCTTTAGGATTGCAGCCATTGTTTCTGGAAGCTGGAGTAGATGGGCCTTTGGGAATCATCCAGTGATCCACTAGGGCTCTTATATATAGAAGGAAACCCAAAGGAAGCCCTGTGGTCTATGAAGAACTAAGTTTAAATATTTAAATACTTGCTTCATCAGCAGCACTGTACAGTCTGGGCTGGCAGGGAAGTCAGTTGCAGTTCAGTATCAGGCTGCAATTCTACACTTACTTATTCAGAGGAAAAGCCCATTTAACATAAAGAGATTTAGAGCACAAGCCTAACCATATCTACTCAAAAGTAAACTATATTGTGTTCAATTGGTCTTACTCCCAGAAATGTGTCTTTAGGATTGCAGTCATAGGGTGAAATCCAGAGTAACTATGGGGAGTCCTTGCTCCGGAGTAAGAACAAGTTACTCTGGATTGCAATATGAATTTCCCATAGGTTTTCACTGGGTGGTGCAGTAACCATGGGTGCACTTATGTGCTCCTGTAGTTACTCTGGATTGTGCCCTTATTCTGAGTAAATATTCACAGGATCGTGCTGAAAGTGCGGTTCCTTCTGAATTCTATTATATTACAGACCAGCACTGAAAATGCAGCACTCCCCTATTTTAATAATTTCTTTTGTAAAGATGTATTTTTGCATTTTAATATTCATCCTCTGCCTCTGATTGAGCCAGACAGGAAATTAGAGCCATTAAACTTTCTTAAAATAAACTATCTTGGGAAGTTTTATCTTGCAGGGCAAGACATGGAAATACCTCTGATGCTATGGCATGCAAAACAAACAATAACTACAGAAAAGGACGGAGGCTAATTAGTCCCCCATACCCCCAAACCGCTGTCACTAAAGAAAGCACTTAGATGCACAGAAGATTATCCACTGGGCTACAAGATGCTTACAAAGATGCCTGGCCCAAGTTGCAACAAAGCCATTTCTGAAGAGTAAAAACAGTTTTTGGAAGAGACAAGTGCACTGTTGGCAGACGCACCATTGTTAAAAAGGCAATCTACACCACAAACTATCCAGTACTATGAAAAATCAAGATGAAATATAGCACTGATAACACAAAAAGAAACTAATTTTAAGTGGAAACTGCTACATAGCAATTATGAAAAAGCAGTAAAGAGAATAGTTGCACTTCATCCTTCCAGGTGCTCTTCATTAAGGTAAAGGTGTCTCCCGCAGGTTACCCTGCTAGTTGTGACTGACTCTAGGGTGCGGTGCTCATCCCGTTGCTAGAGCCAGCGTTGTCTGAAGACACCTCCATGGACAAGTAGCCCTCACGCACACACCACTGTTACCTTCCCTCTAAGGTGGTACCTATTTATCTACTTGCATTTGTACTCTAAAATGTGCATCAAAAATAGTTTATATATCTTATACAAATTACACAGTCAGAAAACGATAAACAGAAACAAGCATCTGACACATCATCATAAAAACCAAAGTTTAACGCCAAGACAAGAGTGCTCAACTATAGTATTCTCAGGCCACAGAACGCTAAAATGGACCATCTTAGCATACTAGGTATCTGGTTTGTTATCTAATTTGTTGCTAGGTATTCACATCATTAGGGTTCTGAATTCATAAATCATTAACTACCAGTGCTAGAATATTAGAGCCTACAATTAGGTTGCATTTAATTGCAGGTAGGAGTTGTGTGCTGTAATTTAAGCTTGTTTAAAACCCTGATCCAATGCTGGCTTGGGAAGCACTGGAATTGTAGAACAAACTTGGATTGAATTTAGGAGGTTTCAGTGAGGAGTCCTATGCGCTGTTGTTGTCCATTATTAATCCTTGCTATTCTGGCCAACTCCTTTGTTATTCAGTTCAAACTCGAGCCAAGTAGGCTACATTTGCTTACAATTACTTTAATTAAGATAGGCAAATGCTCAAAAACCATTTTCCCCTGCCTTGAAAGAATTACTCAAGAACCATGCCACAAATTCTGCAGTACTTCATTATATATTTGTGACAATTTTGTAGGAAAAAATTATTCTGACTGTTTCTCAACTGAGGATGTAAGGTTGAGGGCCAATCCTATTCATCTTTCCAGCACCAATGTAGCTTTCCAATGGGAAGTGCACTTCATTCTGCAGTAGATGGGCCAGAAATGGCCATCCTGACCATTGTCATACAGGACATGGACATACAATGTCCTACAGGACATGACTACTAATTGCCATCTTCCCCCACCAACCCGGGGGGGGGGGGGGGACGACAACATGTCAGGGGATGTCGCCTTTCTCCAAGTGTGCCATATTTGGGTCAGTAGACCCCCTGGACCTTCCCCCAGATACACCAGTGGGGAGAAGTTATGGAGGCCTCCTCATGGCTTCCTCCATATTTATTCCCTTTACTGAATTGGAACTGTATTTACTCTCAAAATTGGATACGTTTGGGCCCCGAATGAACACTTTTGTCCACAGGATGACAACACACATTCCCTTCAGCAATATTTTTGAGGAGGGTGGAATCTAATGATCCAGTGTTTAAATTACAGAACACAACTTCTACCTGCAATTAAATATAACCTAATCATAGACTTTAATCATCTATCACTGGTAGGTAATGATTTATGAAGTTAGGACTCTCACCACAAGATGTCTAGCAACAAATTAGATCACAAACCAGATGATTCGTTCACTTCAACATTCTGTGGCAGCAGTTCTTAAACTTTTCTATCTCCAAAACCTATTAACACTCCTAAATGGAGTCTTTGGGAGTCCCAGCGCACTGGAACATGAACAGAGCATTGCAACACCGAAACAATAAAACCCTTTGCAATGGACTTTACCCCAAGTACGTCTGCATAGAATCTTGCCTGGAATCTGAAATTTGGACCTGATCCCCCCAAATTCCTACTAACAAGGAACGAGGTGTCCTCAACTAGTAAGTACTAGGAAGGACATCTCATCTGCAACTTGGAGCCTCAGTGCCTGTGCAACGCAGCACTATGCTGACCTCTGTAGGGGACAACAACAGTGAATGAAGTGAAGCTTATGGTCATGTTCCAGAGCTGCACACAGTCTAACATGATTAAGGTGGGGCCACAGTACATAGTATATGCAGTCCATAAAGGAGGTTAATTCCCAGCCATTGTAGTTAAATATCATCATACAGCAGGATTGGAATGAGTCCCACCTACAGTTAAGGAGAGTAGCTGACTATCATGCACGGATGGTATAGTGCAGGTGTTCACCAAGCATTTTGGCCAAAGGGCCTCATCAAATATCTGGCATGTTGTTTAGGGCCAAAAAAAATTCAACATAATATTTAAATAAATACATTAATAATAGAATTCTAATTCAGAGGCCATCAAAACAGAGGGTGTTTTGAATTTCTGAACACCTTCTGGATGCAAAGAGCACAGTTCCAGTTGTGTTCTGTTGAGTGGGCAAGAAGCTCTCAGTGGACCAGAGGCTGGCTAAAGGCCAGTTAGAGGCTTGCTGAGGGCTGCATTTGACCCCATGGCTGGGGTTTGGAGATCCAAGTATAGTGGTTAGAGAGTTAGACTGAGAGCTGGAAGATCCAGGTTTAAATCCCTCCTTGGCTATGAAACTTCTTCTCAGCGTCACCTACCTAACAGGGTTGTAGGTAGGCAGGAATAAGTAAGCAAGAAAGCATTAAAAATTAGTCACCCAAATTCTAAAAGTCCACAATCTTCAAATAACTGGTTCACAAGAAATTCCACAAGTTTACGTTTCCAAATGCAACTAAATTCTTTCAAATGCCTCATTTCTGTTCCAGATTATAATTTATCTTTCAAAACTACATTATATAAACTGAAGGATAACTTGGGTGTCCCTTGGCCGAGCTGCAGAGTTTTTCCTGCAAAATTCCCTTTCAGCTATTACTGTGTAGGAAACTTAATACTTATCTTTAAACCCAGAGGTCTGGAATTAGTACAAAGGGACAAAGAAACTATTTCTGGTTTTCCCATTGTCATATAATCTTCATTTGGTTTTATTTCACGTATTCATACTCTGCCTTTCTATTCAGAATAAAACTCAATGCAACAAAAAATAGAAGGCAATACAGGTGTCCCTCATTATCCACTAGGGTCCCATTCCGGAACATTGATGGATTAAAAAATCAGTGAATTAAAAAAATAGTGAAAAAACAGATTAAAAGACCATTGTCTAGATTTCTTGCTCCTCCATTGCTCCTATTAGAATAAGGTTGTGCCTCAATAGCTGCTGGGGATTGATTCTGGAACTCCATGATGGATACAAAACATGTATTAAATAAAAGCAGTTTAAAATAAATAAAAATGCACTCCTTTACAATGGTTTAAAAACAGTTTTTTTTACTATTGTGGAGATGAAATCAGCAACTAGAAATGCAAAGTCTGACTTTACCTGGCTTAGCAGAAAAATGGTATGATTGCTTGCATCACTGTCACTCTATGGGCACAATCCTAAGAAATTTATGCCGGCCTAACTCGCCAGGCCTATCTTTCCATGATGGTGTGGGGAGCTTACTGTAAGCCTGTGCACTGGCTTAAACCCCGAGGAGTGGGGCAGAAGCACTTCTGTGACACCCCCCAGATCAGCACAGGACTCATGTTGGTGCTTATGCTGGCCTAACTGGAGGTTAGGATTGCAGTACAACTTTGTTTTAATGTTTTTTTTCATGTTTTAAATATTTGGATTATGTGCTTTTATTATGTTGTTAGTTTATTATGTTGTTGGGTCCGCTATGGAGAAAGGTGGGATGAATGGGTGATTGATAGATGGATAATAGATTTTAAAAAGCAGTTTTTTACACTGATTTGCAGTGGCCATTCCATGTTGACTCAAAACGGTGTATAAAAAAAGTGTATAACAAGGATGAGCCTACCATTCTACCATAAAACAATCAATATGACAGCAACAGAAATATAAATAACTACCAATCTCAAAATAGTATTTCTACAACACTACTAATACTAATAATTAGCATATATAGACCAAGAAATGACCAAAAAAAGCCAACAAATTTATCCAAAGCAGAAAATCATATCAACTAATTCAAATTTTCCCAGACTGCCCTCCAAAGGCACCCAGTCGCAACATCCAGGGCAATGATGTCACATATTATGTTGGGACATGGTTTTGGGTACATATGGAGAAGGAAACATTGACAGCAGCTTTGCAATCTGGCTGCCATACCCCAATACTTTTCCTTCAGGGGTTCCTCCTTGAAAGGAAGTCCCCTTTAGGTGGGAGCCTCTACAGAAAATGGAATGAGGGCATCCAGATCATCATCCTTCTCCAAAGAATGTGAAAGTCATGGAGGAGGACAACTGTGCCCCCTTTGGCATAGTGCCTGGGGCAGATGGTGCTCAGGCTTCCCCTGAGTTACATCTTTGCTGCCCTATCAACCCAATCTGAGTAAAACCCTTAAAACCGCATTGCTTCTTAAGTACACAAAAAAGTGGAAGGACTAAGAGCGAATTTCCAAGCTTCTTTAGCAAGCCTCAACACTACAACTCCCTGAACTTTGCAGAGTTTGAACATATTGTACCTTAAACTCATGGCCCTAAGGCATGACCCTAAAAATGGTAGCTTTTCCAGATGCAGCTGATTCTTTGCTAGGAAAGCCCATTCATAAGCTACTGATGATATGGGGGAGGGGAGGACCAATCCTATCCAGCATTCAAATGCTGATATAGCTATGCCAATGAGGCAGTCATAGTCACTTCCTCAAGATAAGATGTTTGATCCCCTATCTCGGGGCTATATTGCTACAGCATCAGCACATGAAAATGGAATAGGACCAGCCCTCAGCTACCTATCTGATGTCTCATACAGATCACAATTGGGTCATTCCATATGAATTCAATCAAAGTCACAAAAACCTTGCACTGTCATCCAAAGATGGGTACATAGGAAAATATGCAATTCGTGACCATCAAAAAACAGTATAGCACCCTTGTTTTGAAGGGCCATAGCACACACACCCTTTGGATTTTTCACCTAATATTTGGCATGGGGCCAAATATTGGAGAAGTACTAACCCAATTATTTTCAGTCAAATCTGAGTCTGTCACCATGAGACCTCTGGTTGAGTTCATATGGAATGACCCAGTTGGTCTCCTCACATGTAAGCTCCTGAAAAACATATTCTGAAGCATGGACTGATTATGGTTAAACTAAAATACATGGTTACCTACGACAAGTAGGTACCTACAACTAAGCTTGATCTTTCCATGATCCAAAACCACATGCCATACTCTATAACAATACTTTTGAATCTGCAGTTCTTGGAGGTTGCACCTTTATGTGGACAAGGAGCACCAGGACTAGACTGAACCACTCAGGCAGCGTTATAACTGCACTAATGCAAATAACCTCTAATACAAATGAAGCAGAAACTAAAGGAAGTGGATTGAAATGCGGACCTGCATAGAATGCCAGCCACAGAAAAGTGATCAGTAAACTGCTTTCTGAATTTTTTTGGTTGAACAATGTGGCATATAAATCTTCTTTATACCGTAATAATTTGGGAAAGCAACCTAGGTGCTATGAGCATGTTTGGAGAGCCACTCAGCCAGGAAAAGCAACAAATCCTTAAAGGAGAGCAGTGTGCCAGATACAGTTCAAAAGCCATCGTGTGAGACATGGACACATCCATGCAAACAAAGCTGGTAAATATTTTCTACTTTCTATCAAGGTTTATCAGGGAGTGGGTGTCTGCACATAATTAGAAAATTGATTTAATATCTGCTTTATATTACATACAGTCCACATAAACACCAATCAGTGTCAATGTAATTTACAAGATGGGTTAAATAATTCTTGTTTGTGAGTGCAATAAGTACTGGGTATTTTGCAAGCTGGCGAGAAGGTCCCTAGTGGGAGCATAAGACACCACCAGGGGAAACTAAATTTTACACATATGATTGGCCATGGCCTTATAAACAAGTCAAGACTGGGGTTTTCAAAAGACATGGGACACTATAGCCCCTTGCTCTCCAAGGAAAAGAATGATGTCATATTTCTCCAACTACTGTGAGCCTAATGTTGTGATGTGGCTGACGTGGAAAGTGTCTATAAGTGATAAAACATAAGGGGTACAACAGAGATCCAACAGGTGGGAATGAAATAGCATATGACTATCCTTGTATGCATATGTGTCATGTGCACTGTTCCTATGCGGTTCCTGAAAGTATACCCTATCAAGTTTTCATCAATACACAAAATATTGAGCAACTTTAGAAAGAACCGTTTTCATAAAGTTTGATAAATACATATTAACTAGTAGATTTAAGAATATGCTTCTTATTTTTATATTACACCTTTTCTACTATAAGAAAACGGGTGCCACATTCTTAACCAACCAAAAAGACATTAAAAATACCAAACTTTAGATTAAGAAAACTACTCTAGTAGTTTCTATGTTTATTATAAAACTATGATTGAACACTACTGAGTCAAAAAGAAGGCTTACCCATCCACTATGATTTTCCAGCAGTCATGTCCAATTTCTGGTACTCACTATACTCCTAATATGGGATAGCCCTCAGGTTTAATCCTGATGATTTGCCTTCTTGAAATAATCACAATACAGAAACTCAACTGAGGTGAACTCTGAGCAAGCAGGGGGCAAAACATCCAGCTTCATATAGAATCATCTTCAAAATAGTAGAGATCACAGGAATTCAACGGAAATATTTTAATGGGTTTGTGCACATATTCCCATTTGTGCACATATTCCCAAACACCGAGAAGCTTCCATGCACTGGGGTCATAACAACAATCAACTAAAAAGTCAACTTAAAAAAGGATACAGTGCGCCTCCTGTTCATAATTTAAAGTCAAACAAAAGTGTAGAGGGAGGGATATTAATTTGAGTTATACTTTTGAAACACATTAAATAGAATTCCAGCATTAACAGTATAAAAATGCCAGCCAGAGGGCTTTTTTTCTTGTCAGTCTCAAGCCTCAGGTGTTGGTCAAAGCATTCTTCAGATTTGACAAGGAATGCTCCCTGACTACTTTAGAAGTGAACAAAAGAAAAGATCTAAAGACTCCTTTGAACATATTCTGGTGGCACATACTTTATATGAAATCCTACAATACAGCTAGTCCTGAAGCACAGGCACAGACCAGGAGAAATACTTATTTAATGAACCATTACCATCACCTCTGTCAAACCCACATATGTTATGTGATCCACTTAACTTTAAATTTGCTCCAAAAAAATGTTCAAAACTGATAGGATTTTTTTTCTTTGTGTTTCATACGTCTGATGAATTACAGATGGACATAAAAATCTGTCTCTAATTCTGTCCTTCTGCTACATCTTTTTTTTTCCAGCAGTAACAAAAGGACTCCAGAGGAGAAAGAGGAAAAGAAAAAACACAACAATGAGAATAATAGGGCAATTAGGTTCACAAAGAGAAAGTGTGCCTAAATTTGCATAACAATACACCAACTCACACAGCAAAAGCTGCCCCACCTCCTAACATGTAGCTGCTATAGTACTAAAGGAATGGAAGACTGGCTTTACATTCATTGTCCAGACCTCTGGAGTTACTAGCCTGAATTAAAGGAAGCTGAAGTAAAGGGACTGAAGGACACACAAAAGAAGGAAGGCCAGAGAATAATGCTGGAAATGTCAAATACCATGTAAACTGAACAGCTCCCATGCTGGGTTTTCCCCCCTCCTTCCAAAACAGGAGTTCATTTACCAAAAAAAAAAATGTTCAAGAAAGTTCCATGCCTACAATTCTCTATGCAAATTGCCCGCATCTACTAATCTGCAAAACTTTCCAAACTGATGTTTTATTTAAATGATGAAACCCTGCAAAAAAAAAATACAATCCACACAATCACATTAAGATGCAAACACAGAAAGCAGTCAGTGTGTCTCTCCAGTTTATTAAAAAAACTCACACACAGAGAAGTAAAAGAAGTTAATCAACCTCTCTTGTCTGTTGTAAATTGCTGGTAATAGGATGTAGATGAAACACTTCAGAAACTTAAAGCTCTCCTTAATTACGTCTTCAACAAATGGAGGACTCCAGGAACTCTCCCATCAGGCCTTGTAATGTGCTGCATGTACAGTAGAGGAAGTGAGTGCCATGCGCCTAAGTGAACTTCAGATTCAACATGCAAAAAGGGAGATCTTCCAGTGCCCGATCACCCCACAGTGTACATTTCCCCCACTTTAGGGTGACTAAAAGCAGATCAGAGCAGAGAGAGATTCCGGGGAGTTTGGCAGACTCCACAGGCCTCAACTCTCATTTGCAGGAAGGAAAAGGAGGGTGCATGTGTGTGTCCGTGTTGCAGTTACACATTAGCAATCACATTTATTATGCAGTTTTACAACAGAATCATATGAAGATGCAAGCACAGAAAGCAGTCTGTGTGTCTTTCCAGCTTAAAACACACACACACACACAAGCACAGGAAACAGTCACTGTTTTTCCAGCTTAAAAAAAATACACAAGTGCAAAAAGCAGTCAGTATGTTTTTCCAGCTTAACACACTCACATACACACAAGTACACAAAGCAGTCAGTGTCTTTTCCGTTTAAAAAATAACACATACACTAGCACAGGAAGCAGTCAGTTTGTCTTTCTAGCTTCAAACACACACAGGTTGCAATCCTATACTCATTTCCTAGGGAGTAAGCCCCATTCAACCTAATAGTACTTACTTCTGAATAGACATGCTGAGGATTGCACCCACAGTCTGA
The DNA here is from genome assembly GCA_030015325.1 of Cryptoblepharus egeriae. Classification (NCBI taxonomy): domain Eukaryota; kingdom Metazoa; phylum Chordata; class Lepidosauria; order Squamata; family Scincidae; genus Cryptoblepharus; species Cryptoblepharus egeriae. The sequence continues at coordinate 169,969,973 of JAREYC010000002.1, forward strand.
AATCCTAACCACATATTCCTGGGAGTAAGTACCATTGTATACCAAGCATGAGTAGACATGCTTGGGCTTGCACTTCCACACACAAACACAGGAAGCAGTCAGTGTGAGTTTCCAACTTAAAAAACAGACACACACACACACAAAAGTAAAAGTACATGGAGTTGCACATGCCAAAGCAAAAACAACAAAAAAGACACCCAAGAAGATGCACTGCTGGAACTGAGCCAGACTGGGAAAGTTTTCCAGCCCCATCAGGGTGGAAGGACTGGGACTCCATGTCCTCCCCCCTCTCTCTCTCTCTGCCAAGGATCAGGCCCATTTCCTTGTCTCATGGCTGCAGAGACTTCTTTACCTCTTTTTCCAGGAGATCCAGGCAGGCAGAAGGCAGGTGGGTCAGGATCAGGGAGCCCAAAGAGCATCCCCAGGCTAGGCCTCCATCATCATCATCCCAGAGTGTCTCCCTGATCCAACATGTCTGTGTTGAGAGTGAGCTGAGTCTTATTTGGCTTGCTGGGTGACTTCCTGATTCTCTCTCCGACGCTGATCCACCCCAAACCTCGCCTCTTCCTCTCCCTCCCAGCAGCAGTAGCAGTAGAGGAGGCTGGAGCTTCAGCTGTCCTCCTCCTCCTCCAAGGCTCACTCCATCCAAACATCCAGCCAGCAAACTGCAACACAGGCGCACTCATTGCGCCCTCCTCTTCCTCCCTGCACTTACTTCATCAGCCACCCCAAAAAACTTTTTTCCCCACTTCCCTCTCCCCCAACAACAACAACACCACAAAATCATGGGGAGGGGGGGTGATGATCAGACTCTGCTCCAATCCAAGCTCAGTGGGGTTTTTGCGCACACCAAAAAAAAAAACACCTTTGGAAACAAAACACTCCATGGTGCAAATGATCTCTGTAAGGTTGTTGTTGTTGATGATGATGATAATGAAGATGATGGTGAGCAAAAAGGCAGCCTTTCTGCTGCACAAGGAGGGAAAAGGGATAGTTTAATGGGAAAGCCAGGCTATTTATTCAGGACACCTTCCCACTTCAAACAACAGACCCCCCATCTCCACCAAACACCCAGGTTTTTAACCTGGGGGTGCAACCAGTACAGAGATCTTGATCTAAGCAAGTCCCAGCCTTTTCTCCCCTCTCCTGTGCATAATGTTTGTGACAGGCAGTCAGGAGATTATCCGGATCATGGCCTCCTTTGGCTTGGATGGTTCATGCTGTTTTGCTTCCCTAAAAGGCATCTTGATGCAGACTCAGTGTTGATCCCATTTTGATCCAAACTCAGGGTTGATCTTGCAAGGGGTTTCCACTTGCAACAGCCCCCTTTCTCCCCCCCCCCATGTGATCCCTTCTCCTGCTTGCCTTCCACCTGGCAGGACTGTGTAGGTGAACTTCCCAACACACTCCATTACCCAAAAAAGAAGAGCCCAATATCCAGACTCTGAAAGGGGATCCAAGAAGGAGGAGGAGGAGAGGCAGGAGGTGGCATGGATGATCACCCTTCCAACATGACTCCTTATTTATAGCCACCAAACCACAGCTCAGTCCATCAATGCCAAGGAGGAGGCAGAGCAGACCAACCCAGCCTACCCCATCTCAGCAGCTTGGGATCTATTTCTGGAGTCTCTCCTCCTGTGTTGTTGTGGCTTCTTTTTTTTCCTAAGCTCCTTTTAGGAGTCCAATACCCTGAGCAGCTGATGATGATTTTGCTGTCTCTTGCCTGCCTCCCTCCTTGCTGGAGAAGGAAGATCTCTTGGAGAAAAAAAAATTGCAGAACCTCCTCTTCCCTCTCTCGACCTTCTTCTCCCTGGGTTCAGCTGACTCACAAAGTCAGCAAGGCGGTTACATGATTTCCCTGCTTAGGAAATATCACCATCCCAGCTTTTCCCCCCTTTATTTAGTGGGCAAAGAATTTCATTCTTCCCATGCAAAACTTTGGGGAGATCAAGGATTGCATGCAAAAGCGCAAAGGCGCACTCTGTGTGTATGTCCTAAGGAGGGGGGAAGTATTTTATTATCTTTCCCCCCCCCAAAAAAAAATGGAATAAGATCATGCACACAACAATCCAAGGCTAACAATTCAATTATTCCAACCCCCCTTCCCCCAACAAATAGAGTGATGAGAAAGATCAAAGTAAGAAAGGAAAGATGGATGATGATCAGGAGTAGGGAAGAAGTAAGTGGTGAGTAAATAATCTTTACCTTGCCTGGGAAGTGTGCTGCTGTGTTAGATCTCTCTCCCTCTATGAGTCACACAGAGTACAGATCCAGCCAGAGGAACTAGATTATGAATATGACTTCACTGATGACAGCCATTCCCCTCTCTTCCCTAAACTCCTGCCCCTCCTCCTGGCTCGTCCCCATTTGCTCTGCCCCCTCTTCCCTCTGCCCCCCCCAGCACCCCCACCCATCTGATGGAGAGCTTCCCATTGGCTGATCAGGGCTGGAGAGCCTGCCTACAACCAGAGGGTTGGCTACTGTGCAGAGTCACTCAATGCTGGAGGTGGAGCTGTGGTTGTTGCTGCTGATGCTCAAGAATGTGCAGGCACACAGGGCTGCCTGTGTGCATGTGTGTGTGCAGGCATCAGAGTATACAATCCCTACATCTTGGCTTGGGCATGCTTGCAATGGGTGCATTTTTGCTTCTCTGCCCTGTTTGCAGCCTGGGTTTGGCTCAGAAGGGGGTGTTTGGGGAGTTGGGGGGGCAGAGATGGAGACTGATCACAACAACAGGACTTAGGGGGGAGGGGTCAGGTGCAGAAGGTGCTGGAATTTGTGCAGGGCTTGCCAGTGCAAGCCTGCTGGGGAGGCAGGCCAGGGGGACTGGGAGGAGCAATGCCTGCTTCACTGCCAGTTGCAGTGCCCAGTGTTGATGTTGTGCATATAGCAGGGTGATCAGATGTCATTACCACAAAAAAGAAGCCGAGTTCCTCCCAAAATGTAGGACACCCAAGAAAAATGTAGGAAAGGACAAAATAAAAAGCTAAAAACACTCACTTGTATTGATTTCATGTGGCTAATTTAAATATTTAGGCTGCAATCCTAATGTCCAGTTACACAAGCATAAGTCCCTGTGCTGACATGGGGTGCACAGGTATACGCTGACCTCCACAAACCACCACGGGAAGTTAAACCAATGTTGTTATATCAAATTTAAAACTATTACATATGGGGTACAAGCCTAACAATGTCTACTCAAAAGTGTTCAATGGATCTTACTCCCAGGAAAGTGTCTTTAGGATGCAATCCGAAAAATCCTTTTGAGGAGACATGGTTAGGATTGTGCTTTGAAACTACAAGGAAAAAGAAGATAATGAATATTTTTCCCAGGACACAAGGCTAAAAAACAGGCTATGTCCTGGAAAAAGAGGACACATGGTCATCCTGGCCCAGGCGTCAGGGAACTTTTTTACCTTTTACCCCCAAAATATATTTAGTTACGCCAATATATTTATATATTTTTACCCCCAAAATATATTTAGTTACACCCTTAATATGCTGGAGTTACCCCCACCAGACCCTGCATCCATCCCTTCCCCCCTTCCCCTTGTTTCCCTTTCTTCCCCTATATTGTTCCATTACCCCCAGGAATTTCATTTTTACCCCATTTGGGGTAATTTATCCCTTTTCCCAGACCACTGTCCTGGCCTGTAGGCAAAGCATGGAAGGGCATTGTAATGCGTGCTCCAACCTGCCCTGCCCTGATCTCTGTATCTGGAACTTCCCTATGTGACAACCAGAACATTCCACCTCATTCTGTCTGCCATTCTGCTGCCCTTTCAACTTCCAAATGCCCATTTATGAAGTCCTGGCACCAGGGGTCATAGGCTGCTATATCCTAAACATTTGCTCAGAAAGAAAAAGAGAAGAAGGGGGGACGTCACTGATGTGGAGGCAGCTCCGAAAGCAATCATAGGAATGCAATCTGTATGCTAAAAAGGCTGTCACAGTGTTGGGAGGGAAGTTGGGAGGTAAATCTGCTGCTTAGGGCTAGTGAAAGTAAGTGGTGTAATTTTGTACATCTTGCGCGCCTTTTTAAAACTCACAATCTTCTTTGGAATGGCTTTTATCAATTTGGGTTTTGTACAAGTTACAAGCTACGAAGCTGGATTTTACCTTCTTGGTACTACGAGTAGTTAACTGATGTGAACTAGCGCATTCCTTTATTCCAAAGGGGTAGGAATAGTCATTTATTTATTCCAATTAAAATGTAGAAAATGATCACGGAATTCAACAGAAAATTCAAGCCTCTGTTCAGTGTCAATAACAATTATTCTACAAAAGCAGCAGACCTGTTAGTGTAGAGCCTGACTAAAGAGCTTGCCTGACTCATTAAATTCCATCCCTGTCAATCACTCCCACAGGCATAGTATTCAAAGAGACCCTCTGGCTCAAATATGTATGCTATAACCATCTTAAAGAGTGATCCTCCAAGTCAAGGGTGCCCAAACCGTGTCCCAGGGGCTAGATGTGGTCCATGGCAAGCCCCCTCTATCTGGTCTATCGGCAAGCCCTGTAATCTTCCAGAAAGAAGGGAAGGGAAGCTCTGCTTTGTGTATAAAAGTGTTTATGAACTGGTTTGAAGGTCATCCCCTCTCTGTGATAGAAGGTTTTTATGAACAGATTTGAATTCATTCATTCATTCTAACTCTAATATAGTCATTTATGTAAATATATTCAAATCTGAAATGTAAATTTTTTTTCAACCTGTAACACAGCATCAGTTGTGGCTCTCTTGCTGAAAAGATTGTACACCCTTGCTCTAAGTTAACTGCAAGATGGCTAGCTACTAGGGTTGTACAGCCAAGAGAGGGAAGTATATAGGGAATCATAGAATCCTAGAGCTGGAAGGGACCTAGTAGGTCATCTAGCCCAACCCCCTGCCTGCAGCAGGAAATCCTCCTAAAGCATCTCCAGCAGGTGCTCGTGGAGCCTCGGCTTGAAGATCCCCAGTGAGGGAGAGTCCACCACCTCCCTTGGCATTCTGTTCCACTGCTGAACCACCCTCACTGTCAGGAATTTTTCCAGATATCCAACTGGAATCTCCTTTCTTGCAGTTTGTACCCATTGGTTCTAGTCCTACTTTCAGAGGCAACTATGAACAAATGAGCCCCTTCCTCCATATGACAGCCCTTCAGGTATCTGAAGAGGGCAATCATGTCTCCTCTCCAATCATAAAAAAGTAATATGATTGCAGAAGGGAAAAATTATATTATTCTAGTAGGTTCACAGCCCAATCTGATTAAAACAAAAAAATGTAGTGCCATAATTGGATGTCTTAAGACCGTGGTTCCCAAACTTTTAGCACCAGGAGGCACCTGGAAGTGGCCTCAAGAACATTAGCCTTATTGGTTAGAGCTTCCTTGCTGGGCTGGCCCACAATGGGCTGGTCTCATGCTTAGTCCAGATGAAGTCATCAGAAGGTCCAAATGACAGATACAATTTCAACAATGGCTACAGTTCTTTTTGTTCATATGCTTTTTTAAACAAAAGTTGCTGCACAATCCAGAGTAACTAAGAGACCTTTACGTCAATGTAGTTATGGCGCCACCCAATAGAAACCTATGGGAAATTCATAAAGCAATCCAGAATAAATTTTTCTTACGTCGACATAAGAGCTCCCACAGTTACTCTGGATTGTGCAATAAGTCAATTGAAGAAATGTAAGGGAGATCAGTTTAGTATTCATATAAGGTGGATAAGTAGTAGGGAGTTTCTGGCTTACCAGAGTAGGAAACGTTGATTGATTAACTGATTGATTACCTTCATCGGCATAGAGTAATTTCCAGAAAACACAGTACACACAAAATAAATAGATAAACAAAGAGCAAAATTAAATTAAAAGAGCAAAATTAAATAAGTGCAGAATAAAACAGCCTGGGCCAAAACTAATCACTATTGCAAACCAGCTTTTAGAAAAGCAGAAATATAATAAAAATTATGCTTGGTCAAAATAAAATATAAATACATTGCTATATTTTGTGTGCAGCTTTCATTTCTCCCACCCACCAAAAATGGACAATCAGGTCAACAAGGATTTGGCAGAAGTGGGAGTAAAATTTGTTGACACATATCATTATACAGTAATAATAACAATAAAATAACATATGAGACAAAGATCCCATCAATGCTTGTCTTCTCAGAGGTAAGCCTCATTACAATCAATGGGACATACTCTCAGGTAAGTATGGATAGGATAGCAGCTAGTTTAGATCACATAAACAAGTTTGTGAGTTCTCTGATGACCAATAGAATCTGGTGCTTTTGCGCTTAAACATTTAAAGGCAGGGGAAAGTGGAGAGAGACCCTTCGGGCATTACACACACACACAAACACACATACAGAATATTCCTCTTTGGTGCGGTGATAATGACTCTACAACGACTTGCAAGGTTGTTTGATGATTTATTGAGGTAATGTCCATGCAGGGGGTTGAAAACCAGTATGATATAGAAATGCTAAATATTATTAAAAACTCTGTTGCACTTATGGCAGTAGCATCACTAGAGTATGCATCACATGGTTTGGGAGGCGAACACATTACCCTCATGATGGACCTCCTCCATGCAATGGGTGGCCTTGGCAACACTCCGGGTGGGGGCCTGGCAATGAATCATCAATATAGGCATTTTTCTGCCTATAACATTTGATAAAATAGACAGATTTTCAACCACTTGTGTGCCATGGATGCTCTGCAGGTGCGCTGTGTAAATTTGGGGAGTGTAACATATTAGGATAATTGGTGGATTTGAGCCTTCCATTAGCAGCATACTTCACCCAGTCAATTTGAAAAAAAACACCTGATGGTGTGCCTTGACAATGTTATCACCTCATCAGTGTGCCATGAGATGAAAAAGACTGAAAATCACTGGAATGAAAACATTTCAACTGGGTTTGTTTCATTGGCTTATGCTGTAAATTATTCATTGATTGATATATAACATGATGGTATTATTCCTAAAAATCACATGTTTATCATTTTGGCCAGTAGTGGTGTTGCCCTTCCTACTGTGCACCTCACTTGGTGTGGCCCATACCTGCAAAACTCCCAGTAATGCCACTGACTCATGGTCATTTGTTAGAGAGAGGCAATAAACAGTGCAGGGACTGATACTCATCCCCATTTCCATGCATGAACCATAGGAATACTATTCTGCGGTAGCGTAGATAGAATACACTGACTTTTGTCTGGTTTCAGTGGGAAGGTGAGATGTGGACCTCAAAAAGAGAATTAAAGAACTCTCATAAATTGTGATGACTTAAAATAAAGTGTGACTGGAGCAAAATTTGTAAAATGAGATACAAGAAAGAAATACAGGTATTCCCCGCTTTCATAACGGTTTGTTTTCTGACATTCCGCTCTTTCAACACCTTTTAATTATACCCAAAACTTATTCCTTCAACAAATGTTCTGCTCTTTCAGTTTCTTTCTGCTGTTCTAGAGGCCAAAATAGCCTTTCCCCATGTTGTAGCTCCTGGTCTATGAGAATCCATTTGCAGAAATCTTTGTGTGGCAGTAGGAATTTGCGAGATAAAAGGGGCATTTGCAATTTGCAAGCTAAAAAGCATTGGAAGCAACATTTCCAAACTAAAAAAGTTTGGATACCATTTTTCAACAGTTTTCACTTTTGGATGGTGCTCCAGTCCCTGAGCTGTACAATACGTTGAGGGTGCCTGTACAAATACTTGGGGGGGGGGGGGTTGGAAGGCAAAGTCAATGGCTGTGGCTAAGTAAGCTTAGACATTTTTCTTTTGGCTGACCTTTTTCCGCGCACTTACCTTGGAGTAAAGATCATAGAATAGAGTGGACTTAACTTTTTAATAAGCAGACATACGATTGCACTGTTAATTTGTATTCTCTGAACACCAGCAACAGTGGAGACAGTAATCAGAATCACAGCCGAAATGGTGAAGCATTTATCCCTGTTATTTCTCTCTCACATGTACACACATACATGTACCTATACTATGCCTCTTTTTAATTCAAGATAAATCTGCAGTCCCTCTGCCATTTATCTTTGTGAACAGTAAACAAAACTGACCTGCAGGGTAGCCTTCCATGCAAGACAGCTTTGCCTGGACTGGCCTTGAACTAAGCAGAAATCAAACCAAATGACCATTTCTTTTATACAGGAAGATTCAGGAAAGGAAAGGAATATGAAATTAATCTCTCAGGCAAAATAAAATGTTCAGATGATGGGGAGAGTCAAAGCACTGATTGCTTTTGTTAGCTATAAATCATCCTTCAGATGGTTTTGTTTGAGGAGTAGAGGGTAGTGGGATCTTGAATGACTGCATTAAAAGTCACAGCAATGCATTGGCATACATTGCTGCATTCTGAAGAAAAGGGATTCACTGAGGCTGCAATCCTGTCTGCACTTTCCTGGGAGTAAGTCCTAGTGAACACAATGGGACTTACCCTACAATCCAGAGTAACTACGGGAGCATGTAAGAGACATTTATGTCAATGTAAGTACAGCACCACCTAGTGAAAACCTATGGGAAATTCATATTGCAATCCAGAGTAAATTGTTCTTATGTCAGAGCAGGGACTCCCCCGTAGTTACTCTGGATTGCACACTTACTTCTGAGTAGGTCTGCACAGGACTGTGCAGTGAATCTCCCCACAGGGGCAGTAAATATGGCCCATTAATTAATTATTATAATTATTATGAATTAATTATTGCCACCTTAGATGATACCCTGAGCTGTACAATGATGAGCAGTACAATGATGAGCAGGGAGAGGAGGAGGAGTATGGAATCTCACAGGAGCAACCAAAGCTTTGTAAACTCACCTGCTCTTCAGAGGCAAGTTGTTTCTGCAGTTCCTCAGTGGCTGAAATAGAGATGCACTGAAATGGAGATCTGAGCAGGATCCCACTGTGTATATGGCCTTGCTGACAATATTTCAGTGTAAGAATCCCATTTTCATTTGATGTGCTTTCCATCATGGAAAGCACATGCTCTACTGTCATTCCTGTTCATCCTCTTCCAAGCTTTCATGCTGAGTTGGAATCTTATGAACAGATTTCACTGGTCAAACACCGGTCAGCTATGGGATGAATGAGGATTATTAAGGCCACTTCAAGGCCATTAACATTTATACTTCTAATATGATGATATCATGATGATATCATCATATTAATGGTATAAATGTTAATGCACCACCCTATTTGCTACTTGAGAGGCGGTTGAAGTAGGAGATATTGTGAAACTTGAAAATGGGTAGAGATGAATGGGAGCACAGAACATGATGTGTGCAGCCCACAAGTTTGCTATTATCTTTGTTTCCAAAGGGTATGATTAGTCCAGAGCAAAAGCCAATGTGCAGAAGATAAGAAGATCTGGCCTGAAGGCCAGATGGAGAACACTTAAGAGCTAAGCTGTAAACCAGGCACCTCTTTATCTTACTGGAATCAGGGCCTGTTATATTTACAGATAATAGATTGTAATGTATGCAACAACCATCTGATATTTTAAGGAATTTTTTACTAGACTACATGGTAGTTATGTAGAACAATAATCTAGATGTTTTATCTAGATTTTCTGATATTATGGGAGTTTTAAGTCTGGCTTCTATATCTTCAAAGCAAATTGAACTAATAGTTTTGAAGGAATTAAAGATTATTGGTGGTCTGGCAGAACCCACAGCATGCATATTTGTTCAACCGAGCACCAGGATTGAATCCTAGAAAAGGCAGATGCTGCTGAGCCTCTGTTTATAAGAGAAATGGCTCTGGTAAATATTCAGTTATGACAATGATGGTGTGTGCTAAAGTAAGAAAAAGAAAACATAAATTTTCATGTTCCCACTTCTTGTGATTCCAATTGCCATACATGTCGCATTCTTATTTTTGAGCAACAGTGTGGGTCTAATTAGCCATTACACACAATTGTATGTAAAATTTGTCCCAATCTTTTGTTCTAATGAAATGCAGGCTCTCTGGAGGCTGCAACTTGGGAAAGGAATAGTAGCAGAGTCAGGGGAGAGTTCAGATTTTTCGCCACCGGGTTTTTTCCAGGCAAAATCACCTCATATTATCCACTTTTCCTCTTATGTGGGTAAAATACACTGTGGATGCCATCGTAACCAGTTTAGGCCAGCACAACTCACCCATCTCCCTGTTCCCACGTGGCATGGGAAGGCTGGCACACGTCTGTGCACTGGCCCACACAACCAAGTGCTCTGTGGGCATGCCAGCTTACCAGGGGTTAGGATTGCACTGTGTGTCTCCTGCACAGCCGTGTAAGTGGAGGAAAAGCGAGACCAAAATAGAATAAATAAATACATCAGTCTGAATGGAAACATTCCTTCCAATATTTTGTTCCTTGTTGCAACCTGGAGGGTCTCTTTTTCCAAATCATTATAATCAGTCAAATTGTCTATAATACTGGTTCTGGCCTATTATCTCTTTTGTATGTAACCAAATTCCTCCATAAAAGTATGCAAGAATAAACATATATAGAGGTCTCAATGTAATAAGCCTGGCCCTTTCTGGGTCTTCTTCACCTTCCAGAATCAACACAGGCTTGCACCAATGATAGAGCTGGCACAGAGTTAACTCACTGGGCTGTTGATGGCTTATCTTGGGGCAAGGGAACAAATGTTCCTTTACCCCTGAGGCTGAATACCCCACACAAAGGATTCAGCGGAGCCCATACTGGTGTCACAGCATCTCTACATTGGGCCACCCGCTGCCTTGTCTGCGGATCGGCAAGCCTCCACTAGTCTGCCAATACACAGAGATCTGACACCTGATGACAACATGGATCTCCAACTCAAATCTGACCCAGATGCATTGCCACCTACACATGTAACAACAACAACAACAACAACAACAACAACAACAACAACAACAACAACAACAACTTGAATGCAAGTGCAGTTTCCTCAACACTGTGTTCTTCCCTTGTGCAGTTCTTTTCCAAAAACAGCAATAAGGCCAGATTTCCAGTTTATTTAATAGAATTGCACAAAAAAAGGAATGGAGTGAGTGAAACTGATGGCTGCTTCACCTACCGTCACTCCGTCTTCACAATGCCTTTAAAAGTTGACAAGGGCTGCACAACAAAAGAGCAAACTGAAAGTGTCGAGGACTGTTTTACAGGTTTCTCAGGTGCAAGCCACTTAAATAAATAAATTTTAAATAAATAAATGTATAATATAATAAATTAAATTAAATAAGAAGTCCTGCATTTCCTGTTTTTGAAAAACAACAACACAAGGAAGGAGTAAGAAAAGAAGCAAATGATCTATTTCCTGCTCACTATGGAAGTTAATCAGTGTGGCTCTATCCATGGGAGGCTGGATGGAGACAGTAAGTAAACTTGGGGTTAAGGGCACCTCAAATATGCCACACCATCTATATTTGATACAAGTCACATCTGCTTCATGAATGGACTCGCCCTAGGAAGCAGCATTCAAATATGTGACTCTCCCTCTGTATTCAGAAGTGCAAAAATACCAGAAAGTGTGTATATATGAAAATACAAACCTGCTCTTCGTTAAAGCTTGCCAAATGAGAAGACAAAAAATTTCTAAAAATAGTTTCGTCTAAAAAACAATTGTTTCATTAATTACGTACAGGGATTGCTTTCTTTGGTGCAGAACATGGATGAACATTTGATTGCCTGTGAGACTTTTGTTTGTTTCACTCTTGTACAATAGCAAATGTACAGGCAAGGCAAGCCAACTGCTGGACCAGTTTCTCTTGCACAGCATGGCTGTTGCCGCAGACTGCTCGTGGCATACCCGTTTTTTGCATTAGAAAGTTCTAGTGGGCCCACCTCCAAGCTCTCTGTGACTGCAGTATCAGCTCAAGCCCATTTGGCACAGAAGCTGCATTGCTGAGAAGATAAATCTGGTATTTGCTTTCCACTGTATTTTTTCAGCCTTGATTGCCATCCATAGCTCAGTATCGGCAGCAAATCACGGCAACTCATGATAGCTCAAAAGCCCCGGACAAGTGGCAAAAGAGTACCTGTTCGCCTCTGATGTGCCCACATTTCAGTCTGTTGATGGCGAGTGGCTACCCCCTTTTAGCTTCAACATGGTATCACCGTAGAAATTGATTGAGCTGGCCAGCAATTGGGGAATGTGTGCTTCAGCCGTAGCCAAGGATACCTGAAAAGTATACCTCCCACTGTGGGAACTGCAATGGAGACAGTTTTTAAAAAGAGAGACGGATCATCAAGCAGAGGAAAGGAAAGTTGAGGCACCTCGCCAGCTTCTTATCTAAGCGACAGCATGATGCTGAGATCATAATCTGGCCCAAAGAGTGCTGAGGAGGAGAGAACAGAGAAGAAAAGAGACAGGTCAGATGAGAAGGTGAAAACAACTTCAAGCAGAAATGTCAGCAATGGGAGAAGGGAAATCATTAATCATGTTCTAACTACAGTCTTGATGACTATTCTGCACTGATTCAGGAAAAAAATGTAGAATTAATAATCTCCCAGTGGAGGACTAAAGCCATGGTGCTTATAATGTCGATGACATATTCGGTATATAGGGATTCAAAAAGAGGCTCAAGCATCAAGGGACTGTATACTAAGATACAATAAAGGTATCTTAATATCTTACTGTACTATTCTTTTATACAGTACTAGTTAGCTTTTTGAAAACAGAAGTCCAAGAGTTGAAGTTCCCTAGTATCCCTCTGAGCTGAAATCTCTGCCTTCTAATTCTAAATGAAGAAGAGGTTGTCATGTCACTTGATGATGTGCATGACTCTGCATGCACTCAGAGGCACTCTCAGGGCAAAATCCATTGTAACTACGGGGAGTCCTTGCTCCGGTGTAAGAACAACTTACTCTGGATTCCAATATGAGCTTCCCATAGGTTTTCACTACATGATGCAGTAACTACGGGTGCACATAAAGTCTCTTACATGCTCCCATAGTTACTCTGGATTTGGGGGTCAGTTTTACTTGTGTTTAACATTTTTACTATCTTTTTTACATTTTTACTCAGTTTTACATCTTATTTTGAAAACAAGCTCTGAGGTTGAGCCATGACATAAATTAAGCCCTAAACAGATGGCACCGATTGATTTCTTTGGATATATAACCCACCATAACCCTGATGACTCAGAACAAACAACAGTGTTTGCATATTTGTCAAGATACATAAAGATAAGAAATGAGTGATGCAGCTAAAAAAATCCAGCCATCAAATGCCATTTCAAAAAGGTCTAGGAATTAGCTCCCAAGAAGGTATTTCAGAATTCCCTCTGTATAATGCTCACCCGCCAACAAATGACACAACCAAGAAGTTGCTATAAGGATTGTGATAGTACATACAAGTTTAGAGAAAAGGGTCTCTAAACTTAATTAGACCCAAGTCATTTACTTGACCAAGGACTAAATTCTAACCACTTTCTTTACATGGACATGGCTGTTCCAGTGTAGGATGCATCTTGCAGTTGGGTGGTAGTCATACAGGCCTCCACAAGGTAAGGGAATGCTTTTTTCCCCTTACCACGGAGGTGAAATGGTGGTCAGGATAATGCCCCAAATGTTTTAAAGTCAAAATAGAATCCTAAACATTAGTGATATTCTGCTATTGCCTTGAAAAGGCTCACAGAACTCTTATGTTCTTCTGGTAGTGCAATCCTGTCTTACACTGGAATAGGCATGCTGGCATGCCTGCACTGTATCTAACCCAGCACAAGTTTCAGAGGCTGGTGCCACGCTACCCTAGGAAAGAGAGGCTTGTCCCCTCACCCAGAGTAAGACTGCAGCAGCTTCTATGGGTCTCCTCAAACTTATACCACCTCTGGAGGCAGCACAAGTCCAAGCAGATCAGACACAATGTTGGATCCTGGCTCTGCCTCCCACAGTCCACCCCTCTCCCTCCACCACATGAGTATTAAGCTCTCCTAATATTTTGAAAGGGTTATTAAACTTTGCACATTTTTCTCTTATGTCATTTGTTCTTGAGTTCTGACATGAGAACCAAGTGCTTATTTTTGGTCATGATCTTCTTAATGATGTCACATCTATCTATCTACAGTATTTATATACCGCTTTTCAACTGAAAAGTTCACAAAGCGGTTTACAAGAAAAGGAAAAAAAATTTAATAGCTAATTAATAGCTAACGGGTGCCTGTCCCAAAAGGGCTCACAATCTAAAATGCAAAAAGAATACCAGCAGAAGCCACTAGAGCAGACATTGCTGGGGTGTGTAGGGCCAGTTACTCTTCGCCTGCTAAATAAAAGAGGAACACCCACTTGAAAGAGTGTCTCTTGCCCAGTTAGCAGGGGACATCCTGCTTGATGATGTTACATCAGGTCCTCAGCAGACACTATGAATACTATTTGGACCACTGGCTGAAACAAGTTTTGACATAACAGTACTTGCTTTATGGCCTGTAGAATGCAATAAAAATGTCATGACACTAAATAGGTAAGTGGCGCAAGTGGCTAAGACACTGTGCCTGTTAATCAGCAGGCCAGGGTTCGAGACCCGGGTCGGCCTCACAAGACAGGGTGAGCTCCTGTCCTTAGCCCAGCTCTGCGACGCCAGCTGGATCCAATTGTACTGGCTCTGCCTTTCCATTGGACTACTTCAGTGGTGTGGAGAGGGGGGATTTGCTGCTTGGGTAACAGCCTATCCTCCATAACAATCCAACCCAGGCTTTCGTGCTTTGCATGCAGCGTATGCAGCGCCGAGCAAGATACCATAGTCTTTCTAGACTGACGGAGGCCTGCTTTTCTAAATAGGTAAACACAGACATTTCAAGTAGCAGAAAAACTACTGGAACTTTCCAACTGAAATCTATGTAAAACTTGTTACCCACCACAGCGAGAATGAATAGCCGGAGACAGATGTGGAGTTAAAGGGCCACTTTATTAACTACATATTAACATCAAAAAACAGGGGACTGCTAACAAAGTCGTGCTGGTAGTTACAAAAAATAGGGACGGGCAAAAGCCTGGCTCAGGTCACACCCCCACACTGAGGGTGCCCATCATCACCAACCCAAAGGTCGAGACAGCTGGGTGCTCTTGGTCAACCAGTTGTCCAGTTGACTTTGCCTAAATCCCAGGTGCAAGGCTAGCCGCCTAGGCCTACATCCGGATCAGGACCCAGTAGGCCCGCTATGCATCACACTGACCCTTGCTGTCTCAAGCAATCACCAAGGGCCTATCCTGCCTACTCCAGCACGACACCTGCCATAAAGTGACCTATTTAATACCCCCTCACCAATCACAGACATTACAAGTAGCAGAAAAACTACTGGAACTTTCCAATTGAAATCTATGTAAAGCTTGTTCTTGTTGTACATGTTTTTTCATTGTCTGTAATATGTTTTTTCAACATGTACATTGAAAAATCACTGTGATTTTGTCACTCTGACAAGATTGTGATTTTCACACTGACATGGCCTTAAAATTGTCAAGGCACACCATCTGTTTTTATCCATTGTCAAGGCACAACACGCAGCTGGTAATGGACCCAAATCTCCAATTACCTACTATTAAACAGGCTTCTCCCCAAAGTCCCATGGCACACCTGCAGCCCATCTGTGGCACACCTGTGCGCCATGGCACAGTGGCTGAAAATCACTGCTCTATAATATTAGCAATATATGCACTATTTTTCTGAAATTTTTAGATATGATCACTCAAAGAATTAGCAGAATTCATGTCTAAAAGCAGAACAGAAGCTTTTAATGGGTGTCATTAAAAGCAGTGTAATTTGGGGGGATATCTTTAAAAAATTACTGCTAAAACAGGTTCCTTGATGCAATATCTTTGAAATTTTAAATTTTCTCCTCTGCCTCCACCAAAATACATTCTTTTCCATTCATTAAATTTTCCATTCATTAAAAACAAACTGTGGAATTGTTTTATGTCCACTGTAATTTCTCATTTCTTGGGATGCAGATCTTGCAAAAATCACTATACTTTGCTCAAATGGCAACAACACCAGCCTTTGCTCATGGTTTATTAGTTACTTCATTTTTATATACAGTATTTTTTCCACATATATTGCACTGAAAACAATTCACAAGTAAAATAAAAAAATTCACATTTCTCTTTTGACACAGCAAGGACCTTAGGTGGCCTTTCCTTAAAAACATAGTGGAAAAAATATCCAGAAGGGCAGAGAGGCATTATATAGACAGAATCTGAGGCTGAGGTCAAGGGAGAAGGCAATATGGGATTAGGATGAAAAGCGCAAACTTTTTTATCTGTACTGTATGTCTGCTTCTGAAAAAAAGTGAGAGATAACATATAACATTTTAATGTTTTGCCTAAGGTGCCAAAATGCCTGAAGCTGTTACTTGATTTTTTTCCTCTCAGAAAAGAAGTGCTTTGTAGAAACTAAGGAAATCTGTGAAAAATGAGAAGACAACTCCGGATAAGAGAGATGATGGACTTCTCCTTGTTCTTGACATGATGTGTCTCAAGCCCCCAAACCACAAGCAAATATTTACTTAAGTGCAATACTATGTGCAGAAAGGAACTAAGTAAAGTACTGAAGTTTTTCCTTTCAGCATATTCTAAAAGTGTAGGGGTATCTTTGTTCTGCTTAGAAAATATAAATGAGCTCCCCAGCTAATTTGTTGTCTAAAATTATAAAGTTCATTCTTCTAACTTGCAGCAGTAATAGCTCATGCACATTTTATGTCTTTGCTGAAGACTAGGGTCCCTGAGGAGTATTTGGAAGTAAAATATTTATTTTTGTATTTGATGTTTAAAAAAGCTCTCATTCATGTAAAAAAAACAACGCATGTTCAGACTGAGCTAACAATTATAAAAATAATATATACTGTATTTGTTTATATTTTGAGCCAAATAATGCTTTTCTAGGACAAATAATTGCACAGTGAATACTGAAAAGCATAGCCAGAGGAAGATCTACCTTTTAAATGGTGTACCCTGAAAAAGGGAAATCATTCTGCAAAGTCACTCCTTCATGTGTTCCAGAGCTGATCTCTCACACCAAAAATAGATCCCTTGCTTTAGGGTGAGCATCCTGGACGCCACCAGGCTATCCAATCCTTAGATAGAGGCATTCTGCCTTTTCTTGGACACAGGAATGTAGATATGTTTGTTTCTTAATATGTTTGTTTCTGTTTGTTTCTTAATATGAGGAGATAATATAACCTCCTCATCCCCCATTGGCCAGAAGTGGTACAAAATATTCAGGTAATGTCTAGATTTGCCAGCTCTGCAGGAAAAAAAATCTGGAACAGAAACAGGCAATCAATCAATCAATCAAATCAATCAATCAATGTTATTTTGCATATGATTATAGTGAGAGCCAGTAAAATCTTATTCTTTTTAAATTTATACTTTTGGGTGTTGATCCGTTCAAAACAGTTCATTTGTAGTGGATCAAGGCACAGTGGCCTACTCATGGGTAAATATACATACAGTATGTGGATCAGTTTTGCTTCCATAGGGATCAATGCATTTTACCTTGTCAGTTTCACAACCCAGCAAAAACCACGGAGGTCCCCAATTCACAGTTTGGGAACAGCCTATATTTTTTTCTGACTTAACTGTGGAAGGTGGTATTCTGTCAATCTCCACTGGTATTATTCTCCTTCTCCTCTCTGCTTCTTGTATTAGCCTTTCAGGTGCCACAAGACCCATTGGTTTAACATTTCTTAACCATAACAATTATAAACAGTCTAGCACAGCCCATCTAAATCAACATATTTTAACCATAGAAAAAATCCTAAATATTAGGTATACAGAAAAGACAGCGTTCAAATCCCTCTCTGTATGGTCTGTTCTATTTGTTAGGGTTCTGAAGCTGAATAAGGGTTCTGAAGTTCTGAATAAAAGAATCCACATCCAGGGAACCAACAGATACAGCTTGCTGTGTTCTTCTTATTCAGTTCAGGCCCTGGACTAAGATTGCCTCACTAGGATTGCCTCATAAAATTCCCTGTGACAGTGTAATAGGCTTTAGAGCAAGATCACAGTTCAGGGAGTGCCCCACCTTTGATAGAGGTCCTGTACCATCATCGCTTCTCCTCAGCTTTGCCGAAATGAACATGCCTTCTGCAAGTCACCTATAGTACAACATATTATGGTTACAATCCAGAGTAACTATGGGACCTTTTACACCGATATAGTTACGATGCCACCTATGAGAAATGCATAGAGCAATCCAGTGTAAGTGCCTCTTACGTCTTCCCTTAGTTACCCCGAAAAACAAAGAACAGTTTGTGAGCCCCACTATCTCTGTTGTTACATATTGTTAAGGTCTGGCTGTTCATTTGCAACAGTCTGTCCTCCACTAATTTAAAAGTCATGGGACAATAATTCTTTAATTGAGAGAGAAATACTGGAAAAAACTTCAAAATACAACACTGTCAAAAGTTCTCAAAATACCACTGCAGCAGCTGCAGTGTTTGAACCAGAAGGATGTGCACTGCATGATCCTCTGCCATTTACAAGCCTGCATTTATCAGTGTGCGCACTGGATGCTGTCATTCTTTATTCAGGCCTCAGTCCCGTGCCCAATTACATGGGAAAAAGTCCCAATGTCATCTGAAAAAAAAGTTCGCATCGTCCGAGTTTTAACTTCCAGAGACCTGAGATTGGGAACTAGCCAACAACACCATCATAACAACAAAATTTGAACAAGAGGTAAGTAGAGGGAGAAAAGAAGACTGTGTTTCTCCAGGAACTAGTCAATAGGGACTGTTTGTCCCTGGTAAATAGTGACAGTTGGATGTATGTTTTTTCATTAGATGATAGGAAAGCAGAGGAGATCTGGCCTCAATGATGCACTTGAAACGTAATCCAGACAAGACAGAGGTGTTGTTGATCTGTAGAAATTTAGCCTGAAATTGGTTGTTGAATTTGTTCGGACTGCAACACTACTCAGGATTATACTTTGTGGGATGCTCCTGGATTGAGCTCTGCTTCTGAATCATTTTTGCAAGAGTGAGTCTGGCCAATGTGTCCTAATTCTATTGAACATTATCAATGTCAGGGGTGTCCAAACGTTTTGGCAGAAAGACCACATCATTTACCCCAGACAGACGCAAATAAAGAGCCGGACAAAAGTGCTGGATTAAAGGGTCACTTTTATTAACTATTTAACATTAAACGTTAAAGTAAACAGGGACTGCCCAACTATAGCCATGCGGTCTAAAGGGATGCGGCTCTCCGCATAGCTCCCCATGCAGTTGTTAAAGGGCGTTCACAGCCTGGCTCGTGGCATTCCTTGAACAGTGTTCAAGGATGCCCGTCTGCCAACCTGAAGGTCAAGGTAGCTGGATGCGCAGCCGCCGGCTGTCTGACCATACCTGTGCCTAGGTTTCCCATCCAGGTAAGGGGGCTCATCCGACCATCCCCTGGAGCCAGTAGAGCATCACAGGGAGGCTTTCGCACCCCCAAACCATGCTACCTAAGGCTGCACACCGTTGGCCTATCCTACCTATTCCGCACGACTCCTGCCAAAGTGACCAGGTTTTAAAAGCCAATTGGATTTAACCCCTTCCCCTTGCACAGCTCAGGGTAGGCAAAAAAGAGTGCCACCAATGGCCAATCAGGTGGCATCCAAAAAATTCCTACCTGGCCCCGAAGTGACCAGCTAATCTTAAGCTGTACTACAGGGAGGGAGGGTGGGGGACGTTTGCTGGAGCCCGACTGAGCTTCCCCGGGCAAAGCAAGCCCGGGAACAGTCAGGCACTGCCCCCCGAGGCCCTTCTGCAGCCAATGGCTGCAATGCATTTTGCCTGGGCTCTGCTGCAGTCTGCTGAAGGGCAAAGTGAGCCAGTGCTGCAAGGTGCACCAGCTTCATTCTCTGACACTACATAAGGAACGGGAAAGAGAAGAAATGATTAACAGTTCACATTTAAATAAATTGACCAACAGCCCAATCCTATGCATGCCTACTCAGAAGTAAGCCCCATTGTGTTCAGTGAGACTTACTCCCAGGAAATTGGATTGCAGCCCTGGTTCTGAGAACTGGTTACTAATGGGACATAAAACCTGTTGTTAATTTATTTGAATCCCACCACTACCTAAGCCCCAGCATATGTCCTGGACTGAGATGGAGGTGTCACAAAAGTGCAGTAAGACATTTCTGCCCCACTCCTGGGGTGGAGGGTGGGGTTAGGCCAATAGACTCATACAATGACTTCCTCACACCATCATGGGAAGAAAGCCCAGGTGAGCTAGGCTTGTGCCTAAATATTTATTTAGCTGCCTTGAGTGCTTTTTTTAGGGAGAAAGGGGGTATACAAATAAAATAAATAAAAAATAAATTTAAAAAATGAATATATTAGAAACAGAACTTATGAACTAATTCAAATCAGGTCATAAAACATTCTAACAGATTTTCAAACCAATTTGTAAGCACTTTCATACACAGAGAAAAGAGGTGATATAGCCTCGAAGGCCCTCATAATCATCTCCAGAGGTAAAGGGAGCAGAACTCTCCTTGCATCCTGAAGATTACAGGGCTTACCTGTGGGCCGGATAGAGGAAGCTTGCCACAGGCTTCTTGGACGCTCCCTGTGGGTGAGCTTCCATCTGGCCCCAAAGCTGGGATTCGTACTCACCTGATCCATGTAATACACTTGACATTAAAATACCCTTGAAGAGCAGTCAGAAGCTTCAGCTGGTTCAAAATCCAGCAGTACAGGTCCTGATTGTAGTCCATGCCTGGTATTCCACTCATTATTTAGCAATATGCCTCCAGGCTCAATTCAAGGTGATGGTGTTGAACTTTAACACCTTAAACAGTTTGGGATCTGATTTAGGACTGGATTCTATTCAAGGGACTGATGGGGCATAGAGTAACTTATTTTAGATCAGAATAATTTAAGTAAAAAAGAAAACATGTACTCCACTCCCCTAGCACTGTGGTTTCAATCCAATGGGGGTGGGGGAAAGGAAAGCCTGCAATTAATTTTTAATGAAATTAAAAGACTAGAAATCTGTTGGAGAATAGTGTGATTGTTAGACATTATCCCTGAGCATGCTTATCTGTCCCCTTGAGATTTAAGGCTGCCTTCACACAATTCCCTGTCAACACTCCACTTGAATTAATGATTATATATATGATCATCACATTTCAGGGGAGAAAAAAACCCTGTAAACAAGGTTTGGTTCTCTATAGGCAATTATAAGCAATTTTATGAACACTCCATTGAGCAAGAAAGTTTTTATGAGATGCCCTGGGTGCTGAAAAACCAGGTCTCCTTTCCATACTTACTGGCTGTTCCTGACACTTATTTCATGAGTAGTATAGCTGAAACCTATGAGTTAAAATCACTGTGTGGCTCTGGAATCCTAATTCCCAATTCCTTTTTTCTTATTCCTGCAGGATGTGCTCTGACACCAGGCATGTGGTGACTGGGTCTCAAAGGAAACTTGCAGCACAATCCAGAGTAATCTGTCCACATAAGAGCCTTTGGGTTGCCCTATCTATCACTAGGGTGGAGCAACTGCAAGATGGAAAAGGCTTAGGAAAAGGCTTAGGTACTGCACAGGCACCATCTCTGATGCGTGCGCAGTACTTTTTTGAAACTCTGGAAAAGTTTACTCTGGAAAAGGCTTAGGGCAGAGCAAGACAACATAGGGTGCCCTAAGAGAGGTGGACCTGCTCTGCCCTAACTGGGGCAGCCTAGGCAGCTCAGGAGAGGCATGTTGAGGGCATGTTTAGTATTGCCTAGGGCAGAGCAGTTACTCTGAATCCAGAGCCTGTTTCCAAGGCAGAAATGCCCTCTTCCAGTTCCTCAGAGATATACCACCTCAGGAGCAGGTATAGTAATGAGTAGACCCATAGGGGTCCATAATAAGGCCCGAGTAGGAATGGCAGTTTTGACCAAAAATCTGAGTTCTTGACCAGTCTAGCTGCAACTCCTGCCTCTCAACCTCAGGATATGGAACAAATTATGGTTGCCCACAAACCTCAGGATACAGCAGGCCACTCCAAGATACAGCAGGCCACTCCACTCTTGTATTCACTGTAGAATGTACTGGCATCTCATCAGGGACTCCTTATAAGGCAGGCACACAGTGGCGTCACCAGACTGGTGCGGCTGGTGTGGGCTGCATTGGGTGATGCGCTCCGTACGGGGTGATGCGCCGGAGGAGTTTGACTGTCCTTTGGCAGGCCCCACGCGTCAGCACGCCCATTCAGGCCTGCTCCAGAAGCTGCCACTTGTCCTCAGAGCTGACCCAAATGGCTAGCTGAGGTGCACTGTGCAGAAACACACTGAGCATGTCGAACAGCTTCAGAGGAGATTTCCTTAGAGTGGAGGAAGTACGTGTCTCTGCATGGCCATTCAGCCTCACTCAGGAGGCGGAGCGGCAGCCGAATGGCTTCAGAAAGAGTACTGCACTGGCACCAACTCTGACGCCTGCACAGTCTCCTCTGAAGCCGAAAGGTTTCAGAAAAGTACTGCGCAGGCGTCAGAGATGGTACCTGTGCAGTACTCTTTCTGAAGCCAGTTGGCTTCAGAAATAACTGCGCAGGTGCCAACTTTGGCAACTGCGCAGTCCAGGTATGGGGGTGCGCACATCCCAGGGTGACACACAGGGGTGACGCACTGGGTGATGTGCAGAGTTGTGTCACCACTGTAAGCACCACAGCTGTTCCTAGTTCAGTGTGATCTGAGGGGTGTCTCCTCAGGAGCAAATCCTTCCCATGTGTCAATTACTTAGCATGCTATGGAGCAGTTAGGGCAGCCCAGGCTTCCTGACTCTCTAGATGCAGCATAACTTTCTGCTCTGGATACAGAATAGTTAGAAGAGAGCAGTTGGGGCAGAGCAGGCTGAACTTGCTCTGGATTGTGCCCAAAGACCACTGCTTGGGTCTCAAAGGATACATAGATCGCTGTTGTTTGCTTGACTTTACAGGCCACCACATTTTCTCATATTACAGTCGCCATGTGGGAGTCTGCTTCACAGGCTTCTAAATTAAAGGCTTCTATATTAAAACACAACTCTTCAGTCCAGTGCATCTTATTTTGAAGGCACAGGACAGAGAGGAAGGAGAATTGTGCTAGATTGTGAGTACTTTTTGCTAGGTAGCTATTTACCTAACCATTTTGGTCCTAGATATTTTGATCCTCTGTCTCTAATGAGATTCCCCTTGGTGAATTACTCCCAGGTAAGTGTGGATAGGATTGCAACCTGAAGGCCAATTCCTATTCGACATCCAATGGGACATGCCAATGGGATGTGCATTGTGTTTTATGGGGGAAGGGTAGTTATGGGAGCTGGGTTCAGGAGCCTGCTTTGGGACTGCATTGCAGCTGCATAATTCTGGAAATTTGGATATGATTGGGCCCAGAGGATGCAATTCAGAACACCCTGTAGATCAGGACAAGTTAATTGTGCTGGCCTGCACCTGTTGCAGGTATGCCACTAATTTACAAGAGCAGGAATGTGGGTGGTTAGGATGGAGAGTTGGAGGTAGGGCTTGGACTGACAGTTATGGTGGCTCCAAGCCCTCACTGGGGAACAACACAGAGGAGCCAGAGGTTGCTCCAGTTTGCTTAAACTTAGAGGACAGAAAGACTAATCCTGAGTAACTACGGGAGCACGTAAGAGACATTACATGCACCCGTAGTTACTGCACCACCTAGTGAAAACCTATGGGAAATTCATATTGCAATCCAGAGCAAATTGTGCTTACACTGGAGCAAGGACTACCCGTAGTTACTTTGGATTGCACCTTAAGTCTGAGTATACATATTATGGCTGTTGCAGCCTTAATACAGGGAAGATGAGAAGCCTCCTCTTTCCCACAATGGTGCAGCAGTGCTCCCAAAACATGTGCTGGATACAGTATAGTCTAAGCCAGCCTGCCCATTCCAGCATATGTTTGGATTGTGCAGCCTGTCTCTTTGTTAATATCCATGGATCAGAGCTTCAGATACTGAATGAAGGTAGCAAACACGTTTATATGGGAAGAAGCAGTCCTTTGAAAAATCTGGTCCTACGCTGTGCCTGAGCCTGCCAGCCTACATAGGCCATCAGTCTATCATACACTGAAGTTCAAGAACTACAGGTGTCCCTTGTTATCCACTACGGTCCCTTGTTCTGGAACCTTCTATGGATTAAAAAAAATCAGTGTACAAAGAAAACAATGGAAAAATAGGTTTAAAGTCCCACTTTAAGGTTTCTTGCTCCTGTTATGCTTAATTGAATAAGATGGTGCTCAATATCTGCAAGGTTTTGATTGAAAAGTGGATTGATTGATTGATTGATTGATTGTATGCCTACCCCTCTACAAGAGTAGAAAAAGTTTTTTAAACTGTGATTTGCAGTGACCATTTGCACTGAGTCAATCCTTGTATTAAAAAATCAGTTTATAACAAGGTTGGACCTATGTTGCTATTGATTGGTTGATTGACTGGTTGATTGATTGATACCCTGCCTTTCCACATAAAAGGGACACTCAAAGTGGCTATAATAAGCTGTCCATCTATACACCCTCTACTTCAAAATGGAAAAGAACACAGCATTTGGAATGCAGTCGTATAAAATTAGTAGACCTGTTTTGCTTGCTGTTACAAAGAAGGCTCTTTTACTGGAGCATATTGTTTTGCTTGTTTATAACATGAAATTGGACCGATCTTACTGAAGGTCTCAGAAGGACACCTGCATCTCCATTGTGGTTGGATGACAGACATAAATACTTTGTCTGTGGAATTCATCCATGACAGATTGTCATATAAAGTTCTAGACAAGTGTGATATATTGAATGCACTAATACAGCTGCTGACCCTTTCCATGCAGCAGATTTATGGATTAATGTTCATAACTAAACTGAGCAAGAGTTTCAACTGATAATTTGTTGCTTTTTTTCCTCGTCTCCTGTGTTTGCTGTGCCAAATGTTGTAGGCAGTGAAGTTCAGTTTTGCTCCTGTATGATGACATGGAGCTATTTAAGCACAGCATACGGTAGTTCTGTTAGTGGGGAGAAGGCCATTGTTGTTTACTTCTTTGGGGGTGGAAAAAAGGACGCAGACTCAAAAAAGTGTGAAAAAATGTATTTAAATATATATATTTAATATGAAATCATATCTCTGTTGACCCACCTAGATAGAATGTCATATTTTCTCTCTTTATTTTGTGCACCTTTCTGGAGTTTGCCTCCCTGTTTTTTTATTAATGGTTTACACAATGACTCTCCCCTTTCCCCCTTATGTTTATTTCTTTGGAAACTAAGAAGTATGCAGCTTTAAGAATAAGAATAAATCCTTTTCTGTGCTCCTAGAAAAAAAGAATAGTTAGTATGCATCAAAGTTATATTTTCTGGTATTGTATGAGCAGTTCAACTATATCCTCCTGTAACTGAATTATAACTGAGAATAATGTGAATGCTGAGATAGAAAGAATATTGATTAGAAGATGATAATTACCTCTTTCACAAGGGTTTGAAATTCAGAACAAACACTTTAACAAGCACAAAGACCAATGATTATTTTTGTAGTAATCCCCAAATAAGTCAGTTGGATGAAATACAACCTTACGTATTGTAAAGATTGGTTGGTATGCATAGATAACCATATACAGTACTGTTTTACTGATTGCTGGAACACACAGTCCCCCATGATTTCCAGCCAATGCTTAAAAGCTGCTCTAACAAATGTTCTTGTGGCAGGGTTTGTTTTATGTCCATTGACATGGCCATATGGAAGTGTACAGGGCCATGCACTTCTGTCCCACCATCAGAGGCCACAAAGGTGTCATGTACAGTGGTGACATCCAGAGCAGTCGCTGCCCCAGTAAGTGTGGAGATAGGGTGGGCAGGGAGAGTACAGTGAAGTCGCAAAATGTGGCAGGGAAAGACTGAATCTGGCAGGAATAGCATATGTCAGAGCCTGTTCCTTACTTTTTGAGGCTGCTTTCTACCTTCAGATTTGTGCCAGCTGATGAACTGGTGCAGGTCCAAGGAGAGCCTTTTGTAGCTCAGGAGCTTATAAAGCTCCTGAGCCTCTCTATTATTACCTCTCCCTACACACTGGATAAGGTGTGTATCTTTTTGGTGCAGCTGTATTGGATGGAGAAGGACAGGATCAGATTACAAGAGACATTGTTTTCTGTTCTATTCCTTTTTGCAAATAGCTTTCATATAGGCAAGCAGAACAAGGGCTGACCAAAGGAGATTGTTTATTGCTGCTCCATCCCCCAAGTATTTATTTATGCATCAAAGTGTTCAAGTAGATAACACCTCAGGTGCTCTACACTTGTATCCCAGCTGATATACAACTGATATACACAGACACACATATGGAAGTCTTTGTCTAGATTGATGTTTCCTTCTCATTTTGGACTTACAGGTAGGGTTACCAGAATTATCTTCCATAAAGTAGCAACTTTACTCCCTGGAAAGAAGCTGGTTTCTAAGAGCTTGTAATCCTATGCCTGACTACTCAAAAGTTAATCCCATTTCAATCTATGAAGCTTACTCCCAGGAAAGTGTGCAGAGGAGTGCAGCATTAGAGCCCAATCCTATTCTTGGCTAGTCAGAACTAAGTCCCATTAGAGTCTGTGGAGCTTACTCTCAGGAAAGTGAATAGGATTGGAGCCAGAGGCTGGTTACTAAGAGCTCAGTCCTTTGCTTGACTACTCAGAAGTCCTATTATATTCAATAGAGCTTACTTACAGGAAAGTGTGGACAGGACTGTAGCCTTAAGAAGTGGCTTAGAAACAAACCTCAGCCTGCAGAGGGGACACCAGACTCTGATCCTAAACTGTAAATCAGTGTTTCTCAACCAGTGGTATGAGCACCACCAGTGGAACTTGTGGTGTCTCTGCTGGTACTTAGGCACCTGGATGCAAATGTCATATGTGCTCCCTGAGGCAGCAGGTGGGCTGCTGTGTGATTCAGGAAGCTGGACTAGAAGGGTCTTTGGTGTTTCTAGACTAGATGGGTCTTTCTTTTGATAGTATCCAGTGGAGGCTTTTCTTATGCTTTTATGTTCTTATTTGTGGCACACATTCCCCCTGGGAGCACAACAAAGTGTAATGCATAGGAATAAATTACACTGAACTCAGGGGCTTAATACTGATTGATGCGGTCACAAGTGATACAATTTTTTTGGTAAACTAAGGGTTAAGGTGGTGTGCCCTCCCCCGCCCCGCCCCCTGACCCAGCCCCCGCCCCCTGACCCAGCCTGGCCCCGCCCACTTCCAGAGAACCGGTTGTTGGGGCAGGCTGGGCCCACCACTGACCCTTTGCCAATGTGCGCTTGGATGTGAGAACCAGTTACTAATGGGACATAGAATTTGTTGTTAATTTAGGGCACAAACCAGAGTACCTACGGGTAGTCCTTACTCCGGTGTAAGAACAATTTGGTCTGGATTGCAATATGAATTTCCCATAGGTTTTCACTAGGTGGTGCAGTAACTATGGGTGCACGTAATGTATCTTATGTGCTCCCTAGGGCATAGAACCTGTTGTTAATTTATTTGAATCCCACCACTGAATCTAGGTATGTGATGAGAAAACAACAGCATAGGTAGGGGCCCACAGCTGGTGTTCCCTCTGAGGAGGATGGCAATGGGGTCACATAAGTCCCAGCTTAGCTTAGCACAGCACCAAGCTCAACAAAGGGGGTATTTGGCAATGGGGTGATTACGTTGTTACTGAACATCAAGAGGTGACACATTGAAAAGCTATTCGGCTGCCGAAGGGCCCCACATACAATCTGAATTGCCCTTGAAGCAGGAGTCTCCTGCTTGTCAAGCATAGTGATCTCTGTTGTATTATTCAGCTTTTCATGAAAGTTCATCACACCAGGACCCTTGAAAAACCTGGAAACAGCTATAGGCCATTGAATCTTATCTAGAGCTGGACACCTAACACAATAAATATTTCAACATCAGCATGGTGAGTTTTGTTAGAACTGTACTGATCTCCATGCCATAGTTAACTTTCATTAAATGTGACACATTTCTCTTTTTCATGGTCATTCCCATTGTCAAGGTGCACCTTTGATGGTCTCTCCTTCAAAATGAAGATGCTTTTATTATTATTGTACTCCTCCCTTTCTTTTCTCTGATTAGGAAAAGCTCAGAATATAGATGTAATTTAAGTTTTCACATTCACAACAGCATAAAGGTGTCAACAGAAATCTATTCTGATGCTGCACAATCAAGGGATTTTTTTTTGTACTGTAGGCACAGCGCAATGATATGGTAGTATTTATAAAATGCATTTCTAATATAGCAAAACTGTGAAGGTCAGAACACTTAAAGCCATGCAGTGCTAAAAGAAAACAGCAATGTTACAGAGGGAATCTAAGAGCGTCCATTCTGTCAGATGGCTGAATAACCAATTACAGAACAATAGGAAGAAAAAAGTACCTTTTCTCTTATGGGCTTTCTAAATGCTCTGCTAGTGAAAGCAAATGTTAGTTTGCTAGATGATTGATAGTAAAAATTCATCTTGCCTTGTAACGACAATCTCATAAGAAACCCCAAAATTCACAGGGGTAAAAATCTTGGAGAATATAGGTATGCTGAAATCCACCCAACTTTCTTTTGATAGTATCCAGAGTTATTCACATAGGAGATAAGTGGAGTGAGAATCCATTAAAGACCTGCATCAGACATGAGGAGGAAAAGTACTGTCTTAAGAATAATATCTTTAAGAACTGCTTTGCTTCCTTGATCCTTACCAAGGAGTAATGTAATTCAGAATCAGGATCACAAAGTCCGCTCATTTTTATACAGGAAGAAAATGACAGAAAACAAATTTTTGAAAGAAAACGAAATTATAAAGTATAGATGAGGTCTCTTTATACATGCATATGGCATCCGTTTTCATCCACAGTGATTTTCGGCATCCACAGTTGTTTTCCTCATTGAGGATGCTGAATCCCTCCCCCTGGATAGCCCCACTGAAGACCTACCAGATGCAACTGGAACCTCATTTTGGTTGCATGTAGGAGGTACTCTGAGCTTCAGAAAGGCCATGCGCCATGCTGTTCAGAGCCTTTTTTTGTTGACTTTTTTTTGTGAAGAACAGCAGTTTTTTGTTTTTTTGTGAAGAACAGAAGTTCAAGAGGTTCAAGAACAGAATCCCCACGGATAAAAAGTCTCCACCTTTATTTAAGAAAATTATCTACAAAAAAGCAATATCCAAAAAGATGATGCAAATACAAGATTCCTAAATTAAAAGAACAAAGCTTTCCCACCTTCACAGTGCTTTCACACCCAAAGCATCTCAAGAGAAGAAACAATAATTTAACAGGGGTGTGTGGAATTAGCATCTGTTGTCAGTGGTTGGTTGGAGATCTTTCTTTATGCGTTAGCAACAGTGAGTCCTGGATTTGTGTCATGTTGGCAAATGATCCCCCAAACGGGAGGGGAGGACTCGATTGGCCTAAAAAGCTGAAACATCTGCTGGAGTTATTAACAGCCTTTTGGCTGAGTTCAGCAGCAGGGCACCTTGTGGTTGATAGATTCTTTCCTCAGCAATTCAAAACAATGCCATTAAAGCAAATTTCTCGTTTGCAGCGACTGAGGCAGCCTAATGAGGCACAAACACTTTCTAAAACAGTTTCACTTTAAAAGATGGCTAAGCACACAAAGGGCAATCAATGCATGGCTCTTTTTGTCATATATTGTCATTAGTCTGTCAACATTAACCATTTTCACCATGTAGGGTAAAATCCTAACAAACTTTCCAGCTCTGTGGTAAAGGGGGATGCAATTCTGGAGTAAGGGAACAAACATTCCCTTACTTTGAGGAGACCTCCATGACTGCCACACAAATGCAGCACATGCCCCACTCTCATAGCTATGCCAGTGCTGGAAAGTTTAGGATTGTGCCCATTGCTAACCACAGCTACCTTACTGTTAGAATGTGCACAGGAAACCAAGAAGATTCTGTTTTGTATCCATTGTAGATACTCCGCCAACTCTTCTTCATACTATTGACAAGCTCTTTTCCCACATTCCTTACTTCTTGAGGTTCTGCCCCAACAGACAACCTGGTTCGACTTGGCAAAACATGAAAACCTGTCATTTTTAATTCATTCAATTACTGAAATGAATAATTGGAATTGGAATCTTTATGGCCGTTTGACGAGTATATTCATACAAACTGCAAACGAGAATCCAAGCAGCAGGAAAAGGTTGGATTAATGCAACCGAACGCAACCTTTACTAGTATATGCACAACATCCTGGTTTGGAAGTCAGGAAAGAAAGTCTGTAGCATTCAAAAATGGTTAATGATTGTGCAGGTCTGTCAAGAGCCATCTGTAATTGAAAATGCCATCCAGACAATTCTGATTTCTCTCAGTGTCTGAAGATGAAGTCTATAATGCACTCCCTCACAACAGAGGGAGACTTTAAAATTACTCAGGTTCAATATCATAAACAAAAGTTATCATAGAAACACAGTCATTGTTTAACTCTTAGGATCATTGTCAGATGCAAGGAAGGGTATCAGGATGCAGGGCTCTTGTCTTGTGTGTTCCCTGAGGCATCTGGTGGGCCACTGTGAGATACAAGAAGCTGGACTAGATGGAACTAATCCAGTGGGACTCTATGTTCATATGTACACATGCCTTTATCAACACAAATAAGGATTTAAAACCTGGACATAGCTAGAATGTTTTATTATATCCCTATGAATGTTTTGCTCGAATCAGAACATAAAGCTACTATGATTAGGGCAAGGTCAGAACATTTATTTTAACTAAAGAACGACCGTTTCATTCCGTAAAAGACACACTACTAACTGAATGTCTTCATCAATTCTATGTGTCCATATGATACAACAAAACCAGTGTGGTGTAGTAATTAGTAATTAGATGGGGTGGTTGTGGAAGTACCATGGCAGAGTTTAAACATGGTTGTTAAATAACAGAGTATTTCTAGAGAGCTTCCAATGAATTTTTGGAACAAATTCAGGACAAGGTGCAGACAGAAAAAAGAAATAATTATTCGCCAATGGTGAGACTGTAGGGGAAAGGAAGATTATTTTTGCTTTGTTTTTGAAGAGCTTAATGAGCTCTCCCATATTCTATAGCTCAGTGACAGAATTTGCCAAAGAATAAGATTACTTTAATGCAAACAGTATATATATATATCTTAATATAAAATGCAAGATAACAAACGATACCAGTAGGAAATGACAAGATGTGGCACAGTTGTTGGCCAATACAAAGCAAGACCAATGCAAACTCAATTCATATTGCACATGTATTGCTATAGGAAGCATTAGTAGAGGGACCACATTTTTTTTAGCAACAAAATATTGTGTTTGAATTACACAAAAAGGATTTCCTTGTAGCAGGTATGTTTTTTTTCTTATGGGTAGGGTTACCATACAAATTGTGACAGAGTGCCTCTATTTTTAAAACCCCGCCATGCTGCTTTCAGGTAGCAGGTGTGGTCTGAGGCAGCAGGCATGGTCTTGTGTTTGAGCAAAGGGCTGCGGAAAGACTGTTAATCAGGAAAAGATTTAATCAGGGTTAAATTTTGGATGGAGAATGAACAGCTGATAAAGCTGTCATAAGAACATAAGAAGAGCCTCCACTGGATCAGGCCATAGGCCCATCTAGTCCCGCTTCCTATATTACACAGCGGCCCACTAACAGCTTCAGGGAGCACATATAACACCTGCATCCAGGTGCACCTCTTGCATCTGACATTTTGAGGTTGTCCATTTCTACACACACATTTTCTCTATGTGAGAAAATAAAGCCAGAAAGAACTTGGTTGACCTGAAACTGCTGGATGTTTGGAAGGCATTCCCTGATGCCATATGTGATGACCATACCATGAAGGAGTCCATCAGGTTCTACAAGCTGCTCATACAAAAATTTCCTATATAGGACTTTTGTGAAGACAAAAATATAATAGCTATGTAAGCCATCTTGGGCATTTGCTTTGGCACAGAAATGAATGAATGAATGAATGTTGACCTGCACCTGACAAAAGTGAAATTTCTTTTAAGTCTTATCAAGCTATGTGGATTCCACAGAGAGTCATTTTTAAGAAGTGGGTCCCAGTGCTACAAAGTTTGGAAACCACTGATATAAGTGTTGAGCCTGGACTATGGCTGGCTGAGTCTGAAACATTATTCAGAGTTGAAGCTCACTGGCCCACTAAGGTGTAATCCAAACCTACACAGGCATAATTCACTGGTCTTCCCATTCCTGTGGTGTTGTAGGGAGGCAAGTGCCTGTTTATGCACTGGCTTAACTTTCCTCCAACGGCTGTGGGTGGCGCAAGTGGTTATGACACTGTGTCTGTTAACCAGCAGGCCAGGGTTTGAGACCTGGGACGTCCCCACAAGACAGGGCAAGCTCCTGTCCTTAGCCCACCTCTGCGACGGCAGCTGGATCCATTCGTATTGGCTCTGCCTTTCCATTGGACTAATTCAGTGGCATGGAGAGGAGGGATTTGCTGCTTGGGTAACAGCCTATCCTCCATAACAATCTAACCCAGGCTTTCATGCTTTGCATTCAGCATATGCAGCGCCGAGCACAATACCATAGTCTTTCAAGACTGACAGAGGCCTGCTATGTGTGTAACTTTCCTCCAGGAATGGCGCAGAAGTGTCTTACAGCACTTTTGTGACACTTCCAGGTCAGCATGGGATTTGTGCTGGGGATTATGCTGGCCTAATTTGGGGTTAGGCTTGCAGCCCTAATGACCTTATGTGGCTGTTCTGAGGAAAAAATGGGAAAAGACAGAAAATGCTTTGAAGTGTATTATATATCTTTCACATGGAAACACCATCAAAAAGAAACTACCTGCAGTTATGAAAAGAGGGGGAATCATTAGAAGAACTGTAGTGTTAGAATCATACTCAAAGTTTAATAGGGCAACTGATTTGAGGGATGAGTGTTTCAGTTATGCTAACTTCGGAAGAAATATTTAATGTGGGTGTATACTCCTAACAATCTCAGGAAGTCTGAGGAAAAGTTTCTGATTTCTAATGCATTGAGATCTTAGGGTGAGGAGATGCAAAGGAAGGCTTCTGTTCTTTTAATGTCTGCAAAAAAATAAAAAATAAAAAAAATAAAAGATATATGCAGGTGCACCTTATCTCAATCTTGTATGATGAACTGTACCCAGGGCTGGTGCTATCATTAGGCGATCTAGGCAGCCAACAAGGGCACAGACCTCAGAGACGTGCAATACTGATGTTTGAGAGTTTTATATACATTAGTTTTTTTAACAAAAAATCATATAAAATGCAATATTTTTTATTTTAAGATACTGCTGCAACAGTGCTATGGAATATAAATAATTAAAATATCTTATAACAAATTTGGGGTGTGTGCAAGTAGCTAGGGCACAAAATAGCCTGGCTTCCAACTGGTTACATCTGCCAATATTCCCTCATCTGCGTAGCTAAGAAAGCTTCCGGGGCTCACATTTCATATACAGTGGTGCTTCACATAAGTTTAATTTGTTCCGGAAGCATGCTTGTTATGTGAAATGCTCTTTATGTGAAGCGGATTTTCCATAGGAAATAATGAAAACTCAGATGATTGGTTCCACAACCCCAAAAATATTCATATAAAAATATTAACTGCATGTAAAAATGATGACAAAACACTGGAATTGAATTCAAAACATGCATTCAGTGTGCATGATCCAATGAAGTCCACTTAGGCTGCAATCCTTTCCTGGGAGTAGGACCCATTTAACACAAAGGGGCTTCTGAGTAGACATGCTTAGGAGGCTGCAACCAAAGACACTTTCCTGGGAGTGGCTCCATTGAGCACAATAGGGCTTACTTCTGAGTAGCCATGGTTAGGAGGCTGCATGGAGGATAGGGGGCTTACCTGGGCTGCTACTGGAGGCTGGAGGCAGGTGGGGGCACTTGGGGCCAGTTAGGGGCCGCTGCATGCTGGCCGGCAGCCCTTTAAAACAGACTCCACACAGAGCATCAGGGCTGCCTAGCACCCTATCCACTAGGAAGCAACGCTTCCTGTTTCTCCATGCACCTGCCTTTCGTGTCCCCAAATGACCTGGCCAGGTCACTTTCAGGTTGCCTGGGGCTTGTTATGTGAAGCGGGCTTGTAAAGAGGAGCACACTCCCAATAAGAGTTTGTGCTTGTTATGCGAATCACTTGTTTTGTGGGGCACTTGTTATGCGAGGTACCACTGTATTCTAGTTTGCTTGTTTGTGCAGCATCCATTTTCTTCTGCGGCACATTCATCTCTGTGCCACCATGCTTCAATTCTGGATTTGAGTAGGGAGAGAAACCGAACCAAAGCCAAGTTAGTTTGGCATGCTTGGCAGTGTCCTCTAGTGGCCAATAGGCACAGATACAGGCAATTTCAGCAGGGCTCTGGACTCGGTTCCGAATGCCTTTGTCGAAAGGTGGAAGAATCCTGAGTTGGAATCAACTATTGAACATTTTAAAAGTCCTGGAACAGGAACCAAATAAGTGGTTTAAAGGACAAGGTGTTTATACTATACTATAATATAGCAGGACTATGTGACTTTTGACATAAAGGGTCCAATCCTGTCCAGCTTTTCAGTTCTAGTGCAGCCAGGGGGACACTACTTCCTGAGGTGCGTGATGGAGACCTACTCGAGCTAAGGGTTTGTTTCCTTACTTCAGGGTTGCATTACATTTGCATCAACTCTGGAAAGTTCGATAGGACTGAGCTCAAAACTGTGTAACTTTCCTTCACTGTTCAAAACCCCCTGAAAAACTTTTTTTCCCCATTATCCATGTCAAAACTTCATCTGGATTAAAAAAAACTTTTGGTTTAAAAAATGCCAGTAAAAATAGGCTGAAAGACCCACTCGCAGGGTGAACAGATGCCCGAACATCAAAAGGAGGACAAGGTCTTGCATTCCTCTCAGCCTGGCCTTTCCGGGGGACAATGGCACATTTGCCTATCATGAGTATAGCTGTGATATTGGGCACTTTCACTTTCCCATAGAGCTGAATGCATATTTTTTAGTTTTAATTTTTTGGCCATAACGTTTAATAGGAAGGAGATATTTCAAAACTGATTTTTGCATTGGATTCTGCTCTTCAATTTGAATCCAACGGCATTTTACATGATGGGGTACTGCACACCACTGCAAAGTTCCAAAATGAAGCCAAAATGGAGGACAGTGAAGAGCTTTTGGAGGACACCCAGACAGAAGACTAAAAAAGAGGACAAATCTGGAAAAAAATCTGGTCATAGGGCTACCCTGCCCACTTACAGCTTTTTTGCTCCTCCTTTGCTCCTTTGCTCTTCCATTGCCTCAGTTGAGCCTCAATATTTGTAGGGTTTAATTCTGGGACTGCCTGCTGGTACGCAAAAATGTATTAAATAAAAGCAGTTTAAAAAATAAAAATGTACCCCTTTCAATTGTTTGAAAACAGCTTTTCTTATTATTGTAAAAAGGCAGCCATCAGTTAGAAATGCAAAGGACCCCCTGCCTTTTTCTGGCTCAGTTGAAGAATGGACTGACTGCTTGCATGACAGCCTTTTTACAACACTAGAAAAGCCATTTTTAAAAGTGTGATTTGCAATGGACATTCGTGTTGAATGAAATCCGTGTATAAAAAAATCTGTTTATAACGAGGTTGGACCTGTACACTGGACAACTGCAGACCATCACTAAAACCTGTCAAAAGGTAGGTCTGCTGCCAACTCAACTGCCAAGCATCCTGGCTTCTCAGAGGAACAGAAGCCCTCAAACCTTTTCTCTCCCGAACACTGGCAAAAGTTTCAGTACTGTAACTTTCTGTCAACACTGGAGTAGCTCAATCCCTTTTTAATCCTACCTAGGTGACTAGTTATGGTACTGACACTATTTACACAAGTGTCCCATCTAGTAGTTAGGTTCTCATCCAGTGTTAGGAAGTGCAATGAGAAGTTTATTTTGAGTTTTAGGCACACAAACAGGAGGCTTGCATCACCATCACTTAAAAGAGTATTGGGATCAGCAGATATCTTGTGTGTCTCATGACAAAAATGAGCTGGAAACCATGGCTGTATCTGCATGATTGCAAAGAAATATGATTTGAGACACTCACTTTTCCTCAATTTCAGATTCACAGATAACACCAATGACTTCAAATTTTCCTGTCTTGCTTGCATAAATCACAACTGTGATCTGATCTCAGTGCTGGACGCAGATGGTAAGCCCACCTGATGGTGACTGTAGCAGTGGGTGTCAATAGATAGAAACGATAGGGAGGAACGATAGGGAGGGCAGAGTCATTTAAGCAGGAAGAAGTGCCACCAATTTGGACTAAAATCCTAAAGCCACTTTCCTGGGCTTCCACTTTCCATTGTTGAACACAATGGGACTTACTTCTGATTAGGCATGGTTAGGCTTGTCCTCCAAGTAAGCGAGGAGCCATATTGTTTGGGAAATGTGGAAGAATCATACAAGATTTTGGAGGAAGTTTTTAATGTGCGCGCACACCCATACCAGTGGTAGAAACATGTTCAGCTTTCTGAAAGAAAAAAATTTAGCAACCAAGTGTTAAACAGACCAAAGAGATAAAGAATATTGATATGTTAAACTGTGTTTGACCCTTGTCTGGCCTAAGGAGGCAGCAACACTGGGTTTTTCAGGCTGTAGAAAAGCACAACCACACACGAGCACACATATGCACACCAGAGATGGAATTCAAAGAAATTAACATCCGGTTCTATGCCCACCTTTTAAATGGCTATTTTTAACAGCCACTTTTAAATGGCTATTTTTAAACTTTATATGTCCTATTTCTCGTTAACAACCGGTTCTATAGAATAGGTGCGAACCTGCTGGAGCCCACTACTGATGCACACCCACACACACAAACATCTCCGAAAGCTAAATAACTAGACCTGAACTTCTTTTCTTCATTAGTATATTCCATCTATCCTTTTACAAGCTCAGAATAAAATACATTAGGATCTCCACCATCTCCCATCCAGGCACTAACCTGTATGAAACTGGCTAATCTTTCAAAAGGAATCTCCTAATGTTTGTGTCTGGCAATTGGGAGCCACACCATTCCATTGTGCCATTAAGTCATCATATGGCTTTTTATGGCAGAAACTAGTAGGAAAGGCCATTTTTAAATAATATCCATTTCAAATTCTTCCATATTTTTCTTTATTTTTCCACCTGTCTGGCTGCCACTAAAGAGTTAAGTGATAGTACAGAAATAACAAAAGATTCACTGCATCGTTCCTCTTCAGCCCCCCTTTTTTACTATAAAAAAGAGCATACATCAAAGTAAAAAACTGACATCCAGTGCCCTGAAGCACTCTCCTGCATGCTTTTAGGTTTTGGAAATTTCATTTTCTACCTTATGATGATTACAAGAGAGAGGATGAAATGCTTGCTTTGAGGTTCATTTTAGACAGGGATGTAATAAATGTGGTGGCTTTTCCACTGCAATGGAACTCGTTCTTTGTAGCCAGGGAGGGAGAAAAGAAAAAATGAACGTGGATGTGTCTTCGTTTGTATTCAAGGAACTTGAGGCGGGTGAGGATGCAGTGTGTAAAGTGCGAGAAGGGAGAGCTAGGCAGAAAAAAAACTATAGATCCGCTTATGAATATGGCCCTTCCTAAGTGAAAATGAGTTGGCTGGTCTCAGACTCTCCTGAATGGGAGTCCATGAAAAAAACAAAGCCCATCATAAATAATTCACTTCAGGTTGACACAGTTTCCAGCGTCTCCTCCACAAAAGCCCAGGAGCAAGCCAGCCTGGAGAGTGAATTATCTCCTGCCCCCGAACAAGAAGTCAATTCCTTCAGGGGGACCAAACAAGATGGAGATCATTTTAATCATACCATGCTGTGCAGGATTATATGTTTGTTTTTTGGTCTTTGAGGCCTGGTGCTGTTCCCTCAGGACTGGAGAGAAGCTAAAGAGCTCATTTGGTGTGGTGGTTTTTTTTATTTTTGCAATTGTAGCGAGGCAAGAATGAACAACTTCTTGGACTCTTAATGCTTTATTCACAAAGCCTTTTTAAAAAGGAGAAACAGTGGAGAGGGAATCACTAAGAAAGTGAACCCCATGATACACTGAAGAAGGGAACTGTATGGAGAACATTCATGTGTTTCTAATGATGATGATGGGATGGTTCTTTTGGGCAAAAGATTTTGCCAAATTTGTGTGAGCAAAGGAGACAGTTAAAGAACTGAGGTTGTTTGACATACCCCCAAATCCAAAGTACGGGAGACGTAAGATACTTTACGTGCACCCGTAGTTACTGCACTATCTAGTGAAAACCTATGGGAAATTCATATTGGAATCCAGAGTAAGTTGTTCTTATACCGGAGCAAGGACTCCCCATTGTAACTCTGGATTTTGCCCTTAGTGTATTCTATATCCTCTCTGTATATCTAGCATGATGTATTGTGGTCTCTCCACCTTCACCAGTGACACATCGTTACCACAATGGTGATGAGTTGCCTACTGGCTGACATCTTCGCCACCTTGTAAAATTAAGTGAAATAAAATTAAGGCTGTAATCCTAAAGGCACGTTCCTGGGAATCAGACCCATTGAACACAATGGGGCTTACTTTTTAGTAGACATGGTTAGGATTGTGCTCAAAATGAAATAACAGCCCAATCCTATCCTCATACCACCAACACTCCTATTCTCTGTAAAAAAAAAAAAAACAACCGCACACATTTGGAGGACACAGCTGGATTCACAGCCACACTGTAGACTCCTGGTACATATAGGGGACCACATGGGATCATCTGGGGCCTTTTCTAGGCTTTTAGATTTCATTGAATGCAGGACATCTATCCTGGGGGGGGGGGGGTAAGTTTAAACAATCTTTACAAATAGAGGATCTCATGGGATCATCTGGGGCCTTTTTTTGGCTTTTATACTTTTGTAGGGATGCAGACCTATGTTTTGCGCAAAATGAAAAGATAAGTTGTATGTTATTTCTATGTAAACAAATACATACTATATGCAGACATGCATTTATTCTATACAAATTATTGTTATATCATATAGATATACACCAGTATAGATCGTTGGAATAATTGCCCCCCCTTCCCAAAACAACTGTTCCCCCCCCCCCCCACTTCTACAATCCTGGCTATGGCTCTGACTGGCAGGCCAGGTTTGAGACCTGGGTGTTACAAGACAGAGTGAGCTTCCATTCCTTGCCCTGCTCCTGCCAACCTAAGAGTTCAAAAGCATGTGAATGCAAGTAGATAAATAGGTACCATCTCAGTGGGAAGGTAAAAGTGTTCCGTGTGCCTCAGCATATAGTCATGCCAGCCACATGACCACGGAGACGTCTTCAGTCGGTGCTGGCCCAAAATGTGGGCTTGGATGCAATTTGGTTCCTTTCGAAGTAAATCTAATTTACTTTAGATTGTTAGCCCTTAACTCATTAGCCATTTTTTTCATTTTCTTTGTAAACCAATTTGTGAACTTTTTAGTTGAACGGTACATAAATACGGTAGATAGATAGAAAAACACAGAGCCAATCCTAACCATGTCTACTCAAAAGTAAGCCCCATTGTGTTCAATGGGTCTTACTCCCAGGAAAGTATTTTTAGGTTTGCAGCCAAAGGTATATAAAAAGTCAAGCTGCAAAACAAAATCAGTTTTAAGGGGAGTCTTTGTCTTCAAGCACGCGATCCTGTATTTCTACAGTTCTTGTGTCTTATCTATGCTGTACACATCAGAAGGAAAGTTCAACAGCCTTCCAGGTAAAGGTCTGCATGTCTTTGCATTATTTATCATGGTGTTGTGCGAGACATACTGTACACATGCAATCTTTTTTAAACCCCACATTTCAGCTGTATCTGACATTAAATGGATGCTGCTGGGCTTTCCTCCTTTTTCTTATGTACGCTACCCAATGCTCTTCGTATTTACCATACTCAGATGTCCCACTGAATGCAGTTATTTGTTACTTCTGAATGCAGTTTTTGATACTTCTATGAGTTCGTTCCAAAAGATCT
Organism: Cryptoblepharus egeriae; assembly: GCA_030015325.1. Lineage (NCBI taxonomy): Eukaryota > Metazoa > Chordata > Lepidosauria > Squamata > Scincidae > Cryptoblepharus > Cryptoblepharus egeriae. The sequence goes on from JAREYC010000002.1 coordinate 170,009,839, forward strand.
CAGCCTACATTCTGGTTGCTGACCAGAATCAACCTCTGGAACTGTATTTTTGTTGGGTCTGCAGCACATAAAAGAATAATAACAAAAGAAAGAAAAGGGAATGCCCTATATTATAGGCAGTGAGAACTGATTGCATTTACACCTCTGCTGGGGCATTGTATCCAATTATATTTAATTTAAGAATTACAATTCTGATCGTGGGGAAGTAATGGAAAAACCATGGCTAAGAACCTCCAAACAGACCAAATAGAGGGAAATGTCATGGGTGATGAAGTGGTCATGGACACCAGGTCTGAAGAGGTAGGGAGAGGGCATTTAGAGGGTAGAAGGGAGGCATTCTGGGACAGGAGAGGAAAGATGGGACTGTGGGTGGACAGGAAGAGGGAGGTAGGGCTCAGATCTGGCAGTTATGCCAAATCCAAGCCCCATTTCCCAGATTAACCTCTGGGATGCTCCTTTCTACACAGATCTGCTTCACCTCCTAAGGCTTCTCAGATCCAAGTAGACTCATTAAGGGCGCAATCCAGAGTAACTATGGGGAGTCCTTGCTCCAGTGTAAGAACAATTTGCTTTGGATTACAATATGAATTTCCCATAGGTTTTCACTAGGCAGTGCAGTAACTACGGGTACATGGGTTAATGTCTGTTACCTGCTCCCGCAGTTACTCTGGATTGTAGGAATAGTCTGCTATACCCTGATCTGGCAGAGGGGAAAAACCTCCCTCTGCACGATGGTAATTTGGTAACATTATGAAACACTTAATGTGGCACAGGAATGTCAGCCTCCCTACAACAGCACAATTTAAGATTGCACTATTATAGATTCAGAGCATAGATGAATCATTTATTGATTCTTATATATTTTTAGGCAAAATTATTTGTATTCAAATCTTCTATTTCTCATGAACAATAGTTACAAGCAAGTATTAATTCAGTCCCAAAAAGGCAAATGATGGGAAATCATATTCTATTGCTATTTTGGCAAATAAGAGTTTCAGGGGTATATAATGTAGATCAGGTCTGTAGTTCCAGGGGAGAGAGGCGTAACCTTCTTCCCTACTTTTTTCCTTACACTGTAAACCCCTTCTCCAGCATTATGGGCCAAATCTAGATAAAATTTCCATGGCTTGTATTTACTAACATTTAAAGAGGAGGCTGTCCAATCATGGTTCTCAATTATCATATCTAGTCTGGCTAGACAAGTAGAGCAGGTAGATGTAGGTTTTCCCATAGGTTTTCACTAGGCAGTGCAGTAACTACAGGTACACTTAATGGAGTAGGTGGACCAATGGCAATCCTGAAAACATGCCACCTGAAATGTAAGGTTGGTCATGATCCAACAAGATACTTGACTGCAAGTGCATTCTATGGTATGCACATCCAGATACTACTGATTTCTTTTTTTAAAGATCCCATTACGATGAAGTATTTTCTCTGCAGAATTGAGCAGGAAAAGCTGTGAAGATTCACCTGTAAGAATCTGTTTATTTGCTGCTTGTGATGTGCCAGCCTATTTAACACATGAAATGCAATCTTGTTATATTTTTCTCCAAGAAGGAAATATTGCAGGTAGTTTTGTGGAGATGAATAGGCTTCAGTCATCTCAGCCAAGTTCCATCAGGTGTTTCAAATTAAGTCATCTCAGTGCCATATTTCTAATCTGAAAAACAAAATAGAATATGTCTAGTGCAAAAGAAGCTATGGCGTGTAAAGCACCTGTTTTGCAAGCAGAAGATCCCAGTTTCAATTTCTGGCATTTCCAGATACAGCAGAATAAAAATCTTGTCTGAAACCTCCCAGACTATTAACACATCCTGTCTGCGGTTTTCATATTTTGAATCTAACCCAGTCTATATCCATATTTAAATTCTGATGCACCAAAATTGTTTAACCCCAACGCATAATCATAGAGCTACTGTCACAGGGCTACAATGAACCAGATATGAATATCCTGTAAACATGTATGTTATGGAAGTGCCTAGCTGGTGGAGTGTTAGGGAATGCCACTTGCAGGGATAGTCCCCAGCCTAGGCTGAGTACATATTGTGGGTAACAACCATTATGCCTTCTAATTTTGGGAGCAACTGCATTGCAACAGCTCCCACACCTGGGTGAGGCCTGAGCCTGGCTCAAATTGGGTATGGGAGACCCACATTGAGCCAGGTCCATAGATACAGGATCTGTGGATATAAAGGCCTCACCTGTAAACTCCTTCCCATTTTCCTTATAGTTTTCAACGCAAACTGGAACTTACCTTGTAGTATGACATAATAGTGTGACTGCTTTTTCTTTTAAAATTTAGTGTAGAAATAGCATCAGAGCTCCTGCTCTCAGGTGTTTTTTTTCCAAGTATGCCTGCATATAGAACTGGTCTAGGGCAGTGGTTGTGATGTTGAATTATACCCTCCAGCAATTATGCCTCTGGTTGTTGTTCCCATCTGTGTGGACATCAGAGGCTGGCAGGAGCTTACCGCAGAGCAACAACTCTTACCGCAGAGCAACTCTTACCGCAGAGTTTCTTTCACCCCATGGAGGCCTCTGGAAGAAAAAGCTCTTCAGCAGCATGCAGCAAACACCATGTTACCACCACTGCATCGGGTGGGGAACTACAGTGGTTGGGCTACTCAGCATATCAGAATTTGCACAAAGGATGGCCCAATTTCCATAATATGTTTATAAGCAACCAGTGTTAGGTGAACAATGAACTAAATGTACTAAAATGAAAAATTTAGTAAGTTGTTGCTCAGTCATTAAATCATGTCTGTCTCTTCATGACCCCATGAACTGCAGCACACCAGACCCCCTACCTTGCACTAGCTTCTGAAGTTAGTATACAACCAAAGTAACATTGTACAAAACATAAATTCTCTTGTGTGCCAAAATGTATAACCAAACACATGTATATACATGTATAATGTGTACTAAAATATAGAAATTTATTTCAGTGTATGTCCAATCCAAAATAAATAGGACTGTTAGACCATTTGATTTCTTGTGGCTATATTAAGGAAGATGCAGCCTCGTGGGGGAAAAAATCTCTCGAGACCTAGCCAATTGATATACAGTAATCCATCTCAATCCAAGGAAGAATGCTTCTGTAGATCATGGATGTCTCAGAAAGAGCCACTCTTCCCAATACTATGCCAAAGTCTGTTTTTGTAACACCTTTCATAAGTCACCCTGCTCCCCTCCCTTTTATCTTCACCACCCACACAATTCATTTGTTTGTTACTTTTTTAAAGTGCATTGGCATCTTCAGACAGAAAGCTGTGTAGGAACTAAAGCTTTGGGAAAGCACATTACTGTACATGACAGATGCCTCCTAATCACTGGGGATGAGTAATAACTCCATTTCTTTCAAGGACATTACAAAGAGTGTCAGCTTATTCACTGATTGACAAAGTTCTGGAAAGAAAAAGTGTCAGTAAATTTCAGTGTGTTAGTTTGAGCCCCTGTAGATAAATCAAGGAACAAATACAATGAATAAATAATAATAATCAGAAATCATAGAAGTGGAAGGTAACTATTCTGGGCTCATCTTGGACACTCTTTTGCACTAGGGCAAAATTCATTTATCTAGACCAGGGGTCTCCAAAGCCTGGCCTGGGGGCTAGATGCGGCCCTTGGCAAGCCTCAACATGGCCCCCAACAAGACCCCTCTATCTGGCCCTTGGGCAAGCCTTGTAATCCACTCCAATACATTCTTATATGTAAATTTATGTAAATGTTTTCAAATTTGAAATGTAAATTAGTTTTCTGGCCCCCAACACAGTGTCAGAGAGATGATGTGGCTCTCCTGCCAAAAGCTTTTGAGACCCCTGATCTAGACCCAAAGCATCCTTGACTGACCTTAATCCAGTCATCTCTTGAAAACTTTTTCATAGCATCATAGCATCATTCCTTCAAATCTAGCTTTCATCCTGTACCTTTAAACTCATTACATCTTCCCATCCTTTTTTCCATCCAATTTTTAGTAAATATAGATGAAATCTACAAATTCTGAAATGATGGCAAGTAATGAGATCATAGCAGGGCCAGTGCATTTTTGCTGCCACTAGCTAAGCGATCAAATTCATAATTATAAAGTTCAGAATTTAGAAACAAAATGGGGCTAGCCACTTAATGGGCTGGCCCACTTTGCCTCCCCTGGTAGAGTGGTCTGGCTGGGGAAGATGCTGGCAGCCGATTGGCTGCATTGGGCTGGGGGCAGCGACTGGGGATTGCAGTGGGCATGCTTGCCCGCTGGTCCCTCAGTCGGGTCGGAGAGTCGTCCCCACCCTCCCTCTCTTGTGCAGTTTAAGCTTAGCTGGTCACACTTTGGGCCAGGTAGGAATTTTTGGGGTCCCTGCTGATTGGCTCTTGCTGGGACTCTTTTTTGCCTACCCTAAACTGTAATAGTGGCGAGGGGGGTTTCAAATAGGTCACTTTATGGCAGTTGTCGTGCTGGAGTAGGCAGGATAGGCCTTCGGTGTCTGCCTGAGGCAGCAAGGGTCAGTGCTATGCATGCCAGGCCTACTGATACCAGACCGGACATAGGCTGGGGCGGCTAGTCCTGCACCTGAGATTTACGCAAAGTCAACTGGGCAACTGGTTGACCGAGCGCCCAGCTGTCTCGACCTTCGGGTTGGTGATGATGGGTACCCTCAGTGCGAGGGTGAAACCGGAGCCAGGCTTTTGCCATCCCTTATTTTTTAGCTACCAGCACGACTTTGTTAGCAGTCCCTTGTTGGGTGTTTAACTACTTTTAGAATTAATAAAGTGGCCCTTCAATCCAGCATCTGTCTTCGGCTCGTCATTCTCGCCGTGGGGGGTAATTGCCCTTGAGGCTTCCCGGGGCAAAGGTCCATGATGCAATCCCAGTACCATGTCATCCCCATGTTTAATAGTGCAACAGACCTTGTGTGACATTCCAGGCCACCAGGAAAGCTTTCGGAGTCCCAGAAGTAAACAGTACTTCTGGGAAACTGAGTCTAGAATCAAAAAGGCTTTCCCAAATGTGTTGGATGCAGTATGAGGATTTGTTCTCTCCTCCATCCAGGCCTGCCACAGCCAGAATTTTAATAATCATGCATTGCTCAGATGCCTTACAAACTAACAGTGCAATCATAAGCTGTCCAGAAATAAGTCCTATTGTATTCAGTAGAGGCCTACTCAAAGGAAAGTGTGTTTAGGATTGCAGCCTATGTGCCATTTCCCACTATGTCTTCTCTGCCTAAAATAAAACTAAACCAAATTAAGTTGCTCTGAGAGTGCACAAACAAATGTTTTTAATGAGTATATTACTCTCTTAATGAAAATCTCATTAACTTCTGTAAATGAGACCAGGCCCCCAGACAAAGCAGAGTTAGGTTTGAAGCACATTTTTACCATCTGAGTAAAACAATTCTTTCTGTTGCTAATATTTTTTTTATTGTCCCCAATTTAGATCTACAACTTTCTCTTCATCCATGGCTTGTTTACAGGTAGGGTAGATACACAAGTGTTTTAATTTCTGGTTATCAATCTGACTCTGCTAATACTATGAGTTGGGTACAGAGCACATGAAACTGAACTACAGCTTCAAAGGTAACAGAATGAGATGCATGCATATGCCATTAGTGTGTATACCTCTACAATCCAGAGTACAGGAGCACAATTCTACAATCCTACAGGAGCACGTAAGAGACATTAAGCACCACCTAGTGAAAACCTATAGGAAATTCATATTGCAATCCAGAGTAAATCATTCTTACACTGGAGCAAGGACTCCCCGTAGCTACTCTGGATTGCGCCCTACATCAACACTGAAAGTTAATACAGGCTGCAATCCTATACACACTTGTCAATAAATCTCATTTAATTCAATTAGACTTTATTCTGAGTAGATGTGCATAGGACTGTATTAACAGAGTTCTCAAAATGAGAGCAAACACCCAACCAATGGGGCAAAATCCCTGATGCTTGATGTACATCATTACTTTCCACCACATTGCCATTGGTTGGTTTTCCTGTTTGTGAGTTCCTCATACATTTGACAGTTCTTTTTTGGTTTTGATGTGACAATACTTGATGGAAAGCAGGAGCACAAATGGTTTTGTGCATTGGCTTTTCACCTCATGCTGTAATAGCTGAAACTCCTCTGAGAGATATGTGACAAAACCAGTGCACATTATTTCTTGTTATGCTATCACATTTTTCTTCTTCTTGAAAGCCACCCTTTAAAGTGAAAAATCAGCTAAGTAATTAAGGTAGAGACGTCTCCATGAAGATGCACTAGACTTAAATGTATTCTTAAAGGAACTATAATTAATCTAGCACAGAAAGTATGCACCATATAGGAAAGACTTGTGACTTTGCTGGTGCGTCCACAACTTTCAAAACACTTCGCTGCTGCCATCTACAAATGTTATACCCTAGACCAGTTTCTCAAAGTGGGGGTCGGGACCCCTTTGGGGGTTGCCTAGAGCTTTTCTGGGGGTCGCCTAGAGACCCCTGATGCAGAGGGCCAGGTCAGGCTTGCCCGACCTCTGGCTGTAGCTGCACACACACTGGGGCTTACTGACAGCCTTTCCTATGCATGCCTACTCTGAAATAAATCCCATTATAGTCAGGGGGCCTTTACTCCCATGCAAATGTGGATAGGATTGCAGCCTCAGGGCCCAATCCTATGCATGCCTACTCTGAAATAAATTCCATTGTGTTCAATGTGTTTATAGAACACACATTTAATTTGTAACATTGAAAATACATTCTGCATATTGGATATTTACATTACGATTCATAACAGTAGCAAAATTACAGTTATAAAGTAGCAACGAAAATAATTTTATGGTTGGGGGTCCCCACAACCTGAGGAACTTATAAAGGGGTCACGGCGTTAGGAAGATTGAGAACCACTGCCCTAGACCCTTCCTTACCTGTCACAGTCACTGCTTACAGCACTTGATTTTCTCAGATTTCATCCTGAAATTACTGACAGACAAAATCTTTCAGCATAACTGCTGCAATACAGAGGACAGGAACACACAGTGATCATTGTCCATTTGTGATGATTGCTCAGCTCAGTTTTACTCTGATGAAATACCCAACACAATGCTGCTTCCAGTATTGACTAGTATCTGCACCTGTTATTGTATCTGTGTCTGTTATTGGTCAACCCTGACTAATCCTTCCTCCTCTAAGCCATTCCAAAATGGCAGCATTCTAATACAGCTATCATTATTTTACCGCACTTCCCCAACGACCGCATGCAAAAAAGGAGGGGTGTAAATCATGGAAGCGGTTTGGAAAACCCATAAAAATATAAGACTATGAATATTTCATCACTCCATATTTTATTTTTCTGTCTGTTCAAAACTCCCAAAAAGTTATTAGTTCATTTATGAGTCTACAGCTCATTCGTGATACTCTCAAACATGGGTTCTAGCCCACATTTCCAGCTCATTTCCTTGGTCTATCATTATATTTGATTGGTTATTTTAGCTGCCTTTCACAGGCACATGTTTGGCTCCCATATCACAGTGTCTCACAGGCAACTTCACCCAGCAGAATATATATATTTTTTCTATCTCATGAAAATTACCATGAAAAACCATTACTAGAAACTCAGTTTCTAGTTGGCTGAAGTAGACAGTTATATAGTGGTGTTACACATCCTCAGGACTATAAATTATATTGCATAATTATTTTCACTCTTGACCTTGCAAAGAACAATTCAAATGAATAATTTCATTTCAATAGATGTGGTGATTACAATCTTGCCCTTGTTTATGGAGGTTGTCTTTAATACACTACAATTCAGGCCAATTAGTAGATGGGTACTCCTATCCCAGTTTCTATTAAAGTACCATTTAACTCACGAGACTGGCTTCCTATCAAGTACACTCCGTTCAAAAGCTGTTCTGTGTGCCTTTTAAATATGACATAGTCAGTGGCATTGCTAAGGAGGTGCAGGGAGTAGCAGTTGCACTGGGTAGCAAGCATTGGGGGGGGGGCAACAAGCTAAATTTGACACTTGTGGCTAAAACTGTGTAAAAATGGGTGTGTATGAAGAATAATGCCATCATGTTATAAATGACACACCCATGCGTATCACCCCCAATGCGCACCACCACTCCCCATACCATTCATTCACACCATTCCCCAATGGGCAACACTCCCCAGGCGCAACACATCCCAATCGCATCATCTCCTCCATATGCATCATCTCCCTCATGAGCAATATCCCCATGCACATCAACCCCCCCCATGCGCATCAACTCCTCCATGTGGAACATCCCCCAGTGCACCCTTCCGCCCAGTGCATCAGGCACCAGGCACCAAATTGGCTGGATGTTGATCAATCAGTCTTCAATGTTGAGTATAGGACAAAAACATGTTGCACCCCTTTTTACCCCCTTAAGGGTTAAATTTATCAACATCGGTTCTTGGTGGATGTTGATGTCACATAAGGTACAACCCTCCATGAATTTCATGCTTCTCGGTCCAGGAGTTGGGGCAGAGCATCCATCAGTCAGAGATTCTTCAATGTAAAGTATAGGGAGGAAATCACATAGTGCCCCTTTTCACCCCCTTCCGGTTGGAATTTCTGAAAACCAGTTCGTAGTGGGTGTCTCCATCACTGAAGGAATGCCCTCCCCAAATTTCATGCTTCTAGGCCTGGCGATTTTGGCTGGGTGTTGATGAGTGAGTGACTTTTCAGTTTTATATACAGTGGTGCCTCACATAACAAGTTTAATTCATTCTGGAAGCATGCTCGTTATGTGAAGCAGATTTTCCCATAGGAAATAATGGAAACTCAGACGATTGGTTCCAGAACTCCAAAAATATTCATATAAAAATATTAACTGTATGTAAAAATGATAACAAAACATTGTAATTGAATCCAAAACATGCATTCAATGTGCATGATCCTAAGAAGTCTACTTAGGCTGCAATCCTGAAGTAGGACCCATTTCCTGAGAGTAGGACCCATTTAATACAGTGGGCTTACATTTGAGTAGACATGCTTAGGAAGCTGCAATCCTAAAGACGGTTTCCTGGGAGTAAGCCCTATTGAACACAGTGGGGCTTACTTCTGTGTAGACATGGTTAGGAGGCTGCATGGAGGAGAGGGGCTGCTGCTGGAGAACGGTGGGGGCACTTGGGGGCAGTTAGGGGCAGTTGCCTCTGGCGCCGCCAGGCAACTGTCCCCAAGTTGGGGGCAGTTAGAGGCAGCAGTGTGCTGGCCAGCAGCCCTTTAACACAGACTTTGGACAGAGCATCAGCACGGAGCAACTTGGGGGCAGTTTCCTGGGCTTGTTAAGTGAAGCAGGCTTGTTAAGTGGAGCACACTCCCAATGGGAATTTGTGCTTGTTATGTGAATCACTCTATGTGGGGCACTTGTTATGTGAGGTAGCACGGTATATAGACTAGTGAAATGTACCCGCATTGTGGGAGTAAAAGCCCCTCCTTTGTGTGCTATGCCCCATTGCGCAACACCCCCATTGCGCAACACCCCCCATGCACATCATCAACCATGCTTCTCATCCTCCTTCCGCAACATACACACCCCATGCGCAACACTCCCCAATGCTCAATGATTTTTGTGTAAGGTTTGAATGTTCTTCTCTTGCGGAAAAAATGAATTAACTTTAATTACCAGTGCTCCTACAGGATTACTCCTACAGGATTGCTCCGACAGGATTACTCACTCCAAAGAGAAGCTCCCCAATTATCATTTTATGATTGAAAGAGATTTGCAACTAGAATGAACATTTTTAAAAAAAATCAGTTACAGAACTATATTAATTAGAACTAAATTCTATATATATTAGTAGAGAGGTCTTCATACTTGAGAATTATTGATGATTTCCTATGAAATGTCACCCAACTACTATAGGTTAAAACCCCACACAATCCAGAAGTGACCTTCTAAGAATGTATCTAGCGTTCACCACTCTAATCTGACAATAACATTTATACTCTTTATCTGTGCAACATACTTTCTGATGTAACCCAGTTTGTGTTCATTGGTAGATCCCTTTCCAGTACACATTCCAATAACTTTAGACTCCACAAAAACAGAAATATGGTAATAAAACTGCTTTCTGAATATTTCTCAGAGGCTGTAGTTTCTGAGAAAAAAAATGACAGGAATAATGAAATAGAAGGCAGCCCTTCTGGCCTACTCTGAAAAAGTTAGGCAAATCCACCCATAGCATTTTCTGAAAGGATCTTTGGAGCTTTTCTGTTTTGATAGCAAAAACAAATATCACAGCTCATACCCAGCTTTTGAAAGCAGGATGAAATAAAATGATAGATTAATCAGGCCAAGACCACCATAACAGAAGGAAGACATAATACAGAGGAATAGGATGATGTTAGTCTGGATACAGGATGACATTTAAATAAAAATAGAAATACAAGGCTTAACAGTAGAAAAATAGTGTGATAATTATGGTACCTTAAAAAAAAATGCATCTGCTCTTAGATTGAAATTGAAACTCGAAACTATTAAGAGAGCCCAGGCTTTGTTAACTTTGTTTTGTGTAGGATTATTTTAAGATAATTTATAATTCTGTTACTTGTAAATATACCTTATAAGTATAGGAAATATATTTGAGAAAATATACTGTATGAACAGGTGTCCCTCGTTATCCACTAGGGTTCTCTTCCAGGACCTCCTTTGGATAAAAATAATTAGTAGATAAAAAACAGTGGGAAAATAGATTGAAAGACCCACTTTGAGATTTCTTGCTCCTGTATTGCTCCTAATGGAATAAGATTGTGCCTCAGTATCTGCAAGAGTTTGACTACGGGGCTCTGTGCTGATACCAAAAGATGTGTTAAATAAAAGTAGTTTTTTTTTAAAAAAAGTGCATCCTTTTACAGTGGTTTAAAAATAGCTTTTCTTACTGTTGTAGACAGGCAGTCAGTCATTAGAAAAGTAAAAAATGAACCTGTCTTTGCCTGGTTCTGATGAAAAATGAAATTATTGCTTGTATGACTGACTGTAACAGTAGAAAAGAAGTTTTTAAAACTGATTTGTAGTGGCCAGTTTGGGTTGACAAAAATCTGTGTATTAAAAAATCAGTGCATAACAAGGTTGGACCCTTACACACAATTTCTATCATATGCTTCACCATGGATATGATGGAGTTAATACCATACAGGCGGACCCTCATTAGCTGGGGGGAGTTCCTTTCCTGGAACCTTCACAGATACCAAATACCATGTGAAATCACATGCTGACTTTGTTAACTTTGGATTTGGGGTTACACTGAGCTTAGAACATGACTGGAGCAAGGCTCTGGTTTTGAGCTGTTCTAGGTTCGTATTTTGAGCTGTTCCGAAACCTGTGGAAGCTACGTGTACTTCCACAAGCCTCCCAAAGGCCTCCAGAGGTCCTATAAAGGCTGAAAACCTAAAGTGTATTTCCAGGAGCTCTAGAGGCTATTCAGAGGCACATGGAAGGTGCTGGTTAGAGAGGGAACTGCAGGGACTTCCACCTAAGACAATCCTAGGACACTGAAATCTAGTGTCACTACGAAGTCAATTGCCACTGTTTAATATAAAACTACTCTTAAACATGTGCCTTTTTGGTTTTACAATTTACAACCTTAAACATGTGCCTTTTTGGTTTTACAATTTAACAATGAGTAATATAGCATTTAAATTAAGTACAGGAAAGCAATATGAGTGTTTTTAGCTTTTATTTTAACACGTCCTACATTTTCCTACATTTTGGGGTGACCTACATTTTTTTAACATATCAGAAATTCTGCTTGGATGTCGGGAATTTTGGGGGACCTTGTACTCTTTTTGGAGTTTTGGCATCTAGTCACCCTGCCTTTGGCTTGATGCCTTTGGCTTGATCCCACACAGAGACAATAAAATGAAACATATCAAGAGATCCTTAAATTAAAAGAACTGTTTGTAAGTGAACGTTCTCAGAGTCCATTTGTGAAGAATTCACTTCTGGTGCTATTGGCTTGAGATCTGCAAAAGATTTCCCATCTGCTTAATGCCTTACTTCCTCTCCTGTTATGATGAGCTGTATTTTAAACACACTAGTTTCTGAAACAGTTGGAGCTAAATAGCTATGGTGATGTGAAAAGCTTTCAGGGTTTTTTCCTCCTCTAGTGAAAATGGATGCAGATGTATTTTTCCTGAAGATGCTCATTCTTCACATACTACTCGTGGATTTGGCATTGCAGTCATCGTTTGCAAAAACACCTATACATATGTTCAGAGCTGCATTGTTATTTTACCTTACATTGTAAAAAAAATATATTTCAGGATGAAATAGCAAAGGATGTAGCTACAAGAGACTCAGGGTGACATAGACTGCAATCCTAAAGACACATTCCTGGGAGTAAGACCCATTGAACACAATGGGGCTTACTTTTGAGTAGACATGGTTAGGATTGTGCTTTAAATGTCCTGTTTTTCAGGAAGTGCTCTTTTTTAGTCTTGTGTCCTAAGCATGCAGAATTCTTGTAATTAACAAATTAAAATGTAACGAATTACCCATATAGGTAATAGTTTTAAATTTAATAGTAAGTAATATAGTATTTAAATTAGCCACATGATAGTAATTTTTTTACTTATAAAAAATAAGTAATGTTTTTAGCTTATACTTTGTCTTGCCCTACATTTTTATTGGATATCCTCTATTTTGGGGGGCCTTGTCCTCTTTTTGAGGTTATAAAATATAGGAGAAGGGACAATGTGGCAGAACATGTAATGGCAGTGGATGCAAGAAATGGTAATAAGTGCAGAAACATTGGGCAGCACAAGCCTGGTTGCCAGTTTTATTTCATAATCAAGATTCATGAGATCTCTTAGGGCACCCTATCTTGGGCACCATTGGTATCTGAGACAGGTAAAATGGCAGTCCATGACTCCAGCCAGTCATTTCCCTGTTATATTTTATTATTAATAACTATCCATTGTAATCTACCAGCTTTGGTATTGAAAAATGGTATTGGCATTGAAAAGTGAATGAGGGAGCAATCCTAACCAATTTAGGCCAACACAACTTGCCTGTCTCCCTGTTCCTGTGGTGGCATGGTGAGGCTGGCACATGTTTGTGCACTGGCCCAACCACCCCAGGAGTGGCACAGAACTGCCTTAGCATGTGACTTGTGCCAGCTCTTGTGATGACCTAACTGGGATTTAGGATTGCAGCCTCAGTGACTGAGGGACTGTCAGTGTGTACCTGTTCTCTTCAATGAGCCCCTTGTGACTATTAAATAGTTAGTAATTCATTTCCGCATCTATCATGCACACACACTGACCTCAAATTGTATAATGAAAACCAGGTGGCTTCTTGTGTGTAGTGCTGGAACTTACATCTCAGTCACTACACTATTCTGAAATCCCCAGGTTATTTCTGGAATTTTCTGATTTATGACAACTGTGTCAATTCCTTCCCCTCTCCCCCCCTCCAAAAATACAATTCTAGTTCACCATATGAAAATATTCACAAACATTTTTAAGGAAAGTTTGATGTTTTGAAGAGGCATTTCCTGTAGTCATTACTTGTAGGAAATAGGAAACTACTAACATGTTACCTTGTGAGTGCTAAAAGACACATTTACTGCATCTATTTCCAATTATATCTTTACTGAGATGGCAAATTGACGTCAGTAAATTAATCCACACAGTGTAAAGGCACAGTGATCTCTGAGCTTCCCACAAGGGAGGAAATTTTATTGTTTTCTAAGACACTCAACATCCTGGGTACTGTGTTAACGGCCAACAACTGTAACACTAATGAAGGCAGTTACTGGGAAACATTTCTTAAACTGTACAGTACTTTATTATGGTAGTGATGTGGTGTACAGAAAACAAATACCCTTGGCTTTTTTCCAGAAATGGTAGACCATGGCTGAATTTCAGAATCTGCTTAATCAGCATTTGTGTCCAACAGTAAATTAGAATGAAAATAAATCTGGGTTTTCCTTTCAAAAGAGGGTGACAGCTAAAATTATTAACTATTTCATTATAACAGCAATTTGGTATAATTTGGAAATAGATGGACAACCTGAGTTCCACGCACTGCTGATGAGAACAATTATCTGCATTCTAAGTTTTTGTCATATCCCATTTTACAGACCCTAAATTAGCTCTAAATCTTCCCTCTCTTTCCATTCGGTAACAACATTTCGTTCCAAAATGAAAGGTAATCATCTGAACTTTTATCCCAACTTCTTTTGCATCTTGCTGGAGAGAATATACATAACTCAATTTATGTACAACTTTCTACATAAATTGGTGTTATATTTTTACAGATTGGTGTTATATTTTTAGCTCACTGTATCTGAAACTGTAGTCAAGAAGCAAATAATTGACAGTTAAATGATAGCTAAGAGTTAACATGACTAATGAGACAGCCATATAATTTTATAATTACTTTCAGTTACTGTCCCTACAATCCAGAGTAACTACGGGAGCACGTAAGAGACTTGCCCTACAATCCAGAGTAACTACGGGAGCACATAAGAGACATTACGTGTACCCATAGTTACTGCACCACCTAACGAAAATATATGGGAAATTCATATTGCAATCCAGAGCAAATTGTTCTTACACCGGTGCAAGGACTCCCTGTAGTTACTCTGGATTGTGCACATTCCCTACAATCCAGAGTAACTACGGGAGCACGTAAGAGGCATTATGTGCACCCATAGTTACTGCAACACCCAGTGAAAACCTATGGGAAATTCATATTGCAATCCAGAGCAAATTGCTCTTACACTGGAGCAAGGACTCCCCGTAGTTACTCTGGATTGCGCCCATTATGTGCACCTGTAGTTACGGCACCACCTAGTGAAAACCTATGGGAAATTCCTATAGCAATCCAGAGTAAATTGTTTTTACACCAGAGCAAGGACTCCCCATAGTTACTCTGGACTGTGCTGTATGTAAGACAAATGGTATCGTGTGCCCCTAAATAAAATAATAATAATTTTATTCATCCAGTAACTTTTTATCTCACCTTTCTGTTCCTGACTTTCACAATGGTTTTCAGCAGTTCTCAAAATGTGGGTTATGACCAGATTATTGCAAGAACTTGACAACTGACAAGACACATCTATTGAGCCCTATGGAAAAGGAAATTGAAAAAGTCCTTTTTTAAAGTTTTTAGGTCCTGGTACTAAAAGGTGTGGGAACCACTGAGGTTTTATAACTTATTGAAGAAAAAAGAATAATCAGTTAAAATAATCAAAAAATTTAAAAGCAGGATAAAATATAGGATAACAACAGTGGTGTAGCTAGGGAGGTGCAAGGGGTGCAGTTGCACTGGGCTACAAGCTTTAGGGATGCTACAATCTGAGCTTGACACTAGTGGCTAAAATTGTAAAAAAGGGGATGTATGAATGATAATACCATCATGTTATAAATCGCTGGAAAGGTATTTTAATTTGGAATGCAACAGAACAAACTGCATAGCAATATCTATATTCTATCAAAAGTTATGGTCAATTAACCAGAAAATGAAAATACAAAAGCATTTGGAACAAAAGTGGATTTTCTTAACTCAAACTTTCCCATGTTAATTATGGCTCCGAGATGTAATTCTGATACTGATATAATGAGACTATTGGCACAATCCAGAGTAACTATGGGGAGTCCTTGCTCCAGTGTAAGAACAATTTGCTCTGGATTGCAATATGAATATGAAAACCCATAGGTTTTCACTAGGTGGTGCAGTAACTACAGGTACACGTAATGTCTCTTATGTGCTCCTGTAGTTACTCTAGATTGTAGGGATAATTATGATACCGTATGGAACTAATAAGGTGTCAATATGAATCAGCTCTGAGTACATATATATATTGTACATATATAAAACAGTTACCACATATAGCACTAATAAACAATTTGCAGAGCAAAATTTTGCACCCAGTCTTTGGGTGACCCAGTTTGAGAACAGTTTGAGATCTCTTGTGGGAACAGAGTCAGCAACGTCCCTTGGAAAGGAAGTTCTGAAAGTCCATGGCACTGATAAAGCTATGCCAATAATTTTCTTTTAGAGCTATACATTTATTTCAGATTGCATGAAAAATGAATCAAATGGGCCCTCCTTGGTTCATATTCCATCTGTTCCTAAACAAATGAAAAATGAAATGAATGAGTAAGAAATCACGCCTGTAAATGCATTTGGGGGTGCTTACCTGGTCCTAGTGGCAACTCCCTCTTAATGGTCACCATTAGGCCTGGATGACGCATTGTACTGTGAAGCAGCTGCCTAAATGAGTTCTGTCGATGCCTCTATCACAAGCAGTTTCTAAAAGCCAGATGTTTAAAAAACAACTTAACCGAAGAATGAAACAAATGAAGAAATGAATAATGCAAAAAAAATGAGGCGGATAAGAAGACAAATGAATGGAATACTGCGACAAAAATTATTGCACACATCTTTTCTTCTGTACAATTTCTTTTCAGCCAATTGTACTTATATCAACTTAATGACGGTCAAATTTATTGGGTTTTTTTTTGGGGGGGGGAAATGTCATATAAGACTTGGGCTGCAATCCAGAAGTGCACTTGGGCTTCCCTATCTATTACTGGGGTGGCTCAATTCCAAGATGGGCTTACCCAGTTATGCCAGCAGGGCTTGGGGCAGCCTAAGACAACACAAGCAGACCCAAGAGAGATGGGCCTGGACTGCCCTAGCTGTGCCAACCTAGACAGTTCAGGAACATCATGTTTGTGGCATGTTCAACATAGCCTAGAATAGAACAGTTGTGCTGCATCCAGAGCCAGTTTCCAGGGCAGACATGCCCTCTTCCAGCTTCTCAGTTATGCCACCTCAGAAGAAGGTATAAATCTGAGTATACCCATACTACGTCAGACGATTAACCTGGGGATATAGCAGGCCCCTCCAAGAAGCCCCTTGTATTCACTGTAGACTGTACTGGTATCTCATGAGGGACTCCTTCTAAGGCAGGCACCAGAGCTGTTCCTTGTTCAGTGTAATCTGAGGCGGTCTCCTTGGGAGCAAGCCTTCCCCAGGTGTCATTGACTTGGTGCCTACTGAGCATGCTCTGGAGCAGCGAGGGCAGCCCAGGCTTCCTGACTCCCTGGATTCAGCCTAACTTTCTGCTCTGGATACAGCCTACTTGGGGCCATTCTCATTGCCCTAAGTCTGGATTGCCCTCTATGAGTCTTCAACTTTACCAGCAGTTTAAAGCTGGGCTGAAGTGATGACCTTACTTTTCTGGCCTCTTAATCTACGGAGTTAACTCTTTTTTGTGGGGTAGGAAGAAGTGAGAGAGGATTTAAGAACATGCATCATTTACCACCAATGTATAGTCTCCTAATCTTTCTAAATAGCATCCTAGATTTATCTTTCACTGGATCTTGGTGGCTATCTCTTGAATATTTGTTCTATTTTGTTCTGTCATGGTGTTATGGGCTTTGGTTGACTGACAGGGAATAGTGACTGGATCTAAAGAAAGCCAAGGCCAGTGCATATAAGTGCAAGTTGCTGGCATATTCTGAATGTAAGCTGGTTGGCAGGTGTTGAATCACCTCAGAATTCATCTAAATTGCATCTCTACAAGAATTCAGGGTCTCATGGTGGAGCTGCCCTACTGAGTCAGACAATGTAAAGAGAAATAGAGTTTTAGCTGTAAACCATATGACCACACTAGCATACACCGAACATTCAATTAAATATATTTTTGCTATCTACCCATGTGCTGGGTGACCATATGGCATCACTGCAAAAGAGGACAAAGACCCTTATAATGTAGGACACCCAAGAAAAATGCAGGACATGACAAAATAAAAGCCAGAAGCACTCATGTACAATATATATTACTTTCATGTGCTTAATTTAAACATAATATTATTATTAAATTTGGAAACTAATACATATAATTTATTAATTGAAAGAAGTTTCCATGTTGCCTGCTCACAAGGAAAAAAAGAACAGTAAAGACTTTTTTCAGGACACAAGGTTAAAAAAGAGGATATGTGGTCCTATGTGGACCTATGTGGTCATGCTTCCTTTTGTTTGTTTCAGCTTTCAGAGAATGAGTGGTTGCCAGAAAGAAAAAAAACCCCACTAAATTGTTTTAATTGAATTTGGGGTAAAAGGTTGGAGTATCCCTGCATCATTCTGAATTAAGTGCCATGCTGCTACACCCTAAGAACCAGGTATGTTAAAAGCCACTTGAAATCTGAATGAAAGAGAGAAGCAAAAATGAAAACAAATCAGAGTCCTTCTCCCTGCGTGTACAGCTGGGAAGCTACTGAAAGCTGTAGTCGGAGACAGCCAGAGCTAACATGCCTGACACACAACCACATCAACTCAGCCAGAATCTCTATCAACAGATCTTACATTGGGTTCATTTTGTTCAGTATGTTATTTTGAATGCATTTCAGTTTATTATCAGACCTAGGGTGCAATCCTATCCATGACTCCTCAGAATTCCCATTGTGTTCAATGGGTCTTACTCTCAGGAAAGTTCCCTTAGGATTGCATCTTTTTCTCTCCTTTGGATCACAATATAAAGCATATGTATTCTTAAGAAATATGCTTCATAATTAAGCAGATCGGACATTTTTTACATGAACATAATCCCCACTCCCTTCCTCCCTCCCTCCCTCCTCTCACCTTAGAAATAATATTGGTAATAAAAAGTTCAGCTCAATTAGGGAGGATAAAAAAGCCTTGCTGTTGTCTTTGAAATGCCTCAGGCCTCTGACATTTTCTACAGGTCAGAAACAGTGACATGATATGCAAAGACATATCTGACGGTGGCTCTTCGGCTATTCCATCAGTTAAGAGAAAAGAAACAAACAAAGGATCAAACCTTGCTTTGGGATAATTACTCAGGAAACAAGATGCACGCAATTCATTTTCATTATTAATACTTCAATTAGGACTCAGGGAATGTGTTTCACTCCAAATAATGAGCAATCTGTCTAGAGGAACAGTCATAGAATCTGCACTATCCCTGACAGATGCAGAGTTATTCTTCTTTTGCCAAACTGCATTAAATGTACAGTTTTAAATGGAAACAAAATACTGGAATATGGATATGCATCTGCTATGCACGCCTCTGTTACTGTATGCACAAACTTCGATGTACAACCCACATGTCACCTTTCAGACATTGGCTTTCTTAGAAGTATATTAATATTTATTAAGCATATTGTTCTATTTGCTATTGTCCTAGTTGCTAACTATATCTATAACTATATCTAGCTAGTACGGTTCTTAATTCTATGTTTTACTCCACCCAGGAAACAAAGAATAGGAAGTGTGGAGGAGATTTGTAAATTAGAATAATAACCTTCATATATATTGCTGTCATGTGGATAATATTAAATACATTAAAGGTAAAGGTAATGATAGTTTGGTAGTACCCCACAGGTTGCCTTGCTTGTTGTGACCAACTCTAGGGTGCAGTGTTATAAGGCCAAAGAGCCAGTGCTGTCAGGCTGACCGTTTGTCCGGCATTCCCTGGAGAGCTGTGGTAAAATGGGGGAATCTTGGAGGTAGGAAAACCCTCCAGTCCGGCCCGGGATTCGGGCTGGGCCCCGGCAGCGCATTAAATTTTTGTGCATGCAGTGTGCTGCTCTGGAATTCCCTCAGAGCCAGAAAAGACTTAAGGCGGATCAGAAGGCAGTGATCCACCATGCATCATGGTCCATTAGTAGACAGATTCTCATGCTCTTATTGTGATTTGGCCTTAAAGGGCAGAGAGAACCCACACTGATTTTAAAAACTAGTAATTCTGTTTATTTGGAGAGTTTGCTGTTTTATCAGCTTTAAGTTTCCAGAAGGATTCAAAAAGTATCCACAGATAAGCCTGTCTTTCTATCAGGTCTGTGACTCAGCCCGTGTTGGATGATGCACCTGAAATTCACTAACCGCATGATACAAAAGCAAGCAAATAAACCAAGAAGCAAGCTCAGATGTTTTTCAAGCTGAAAATATTTTCACTTTACAGTGGAAGACTCTGAGTAATTTTTGGTTGAAAGCTGCCAAGATAACAAGCGTCTAAAAACCTCATTCCTTAAATTGATCCTGGGGGACTCACTGAACAGGCTTCACTGCTTCATTCTGATAAAGTTACAAGTGTCTGCTCTATATTGCAAGGAAGCAACTGAGACTGATGCTGAAGGCATGTTCAGGTGGCAGGTTTGGCACACGCAAGGGAGAAGGGAAGATTTCTCAGGGAAAGAGCAGAGACCAGTTCCTGTGTGGATTGTATAGAGCTCTTATTGGCCCTGCTCTAGTACCTGTCAACTAGTTGCACTGGTGGGATCTCAGAGGAAACTAAGGAAACTAGGCTGGCACAACTCATCAGTCTTCCCATTCCCGTGGTGAAGTAGGGAGGCATGCGCATGTCTGTGCACTGGCCTAACCCTCCCCCAGGAGTGGCACAGAAGTGTCTTACGGCAGATTTGTGACACTCCCAGGCCAGCATAGGCTTATGCCTGGGGCTTATGTCAGCCTATATGGGAGTTAGGATTGTAGCCGTAAGTGTTTCAGAGGCCATCAAGTAATAGTCAATTCTGAGGAGCAAGAGACCATTGCAAAATTTCTATAGCTACACCTCATAAAGACTATTCAGCAACAACAAAAATCAACTTTAAATTGCAACATTATATATTTTTTCCTCCAGCTGCTTATTCCTCCTTTGAAACTTCACTTAGTATGCAATCCTCTTCATGTCTACTCTGAAGTAAGTCCCACTGAATTCAGTGGGGCTTACTCCCAGGAAAGTGTGTTTAGGATTGCAGTCTTTGACATCTAATTCATTAAAAAACCTAAATATAATTTAAAATCCAATATAAACAAAATTGGTATGGTTGTCAACAAATGCTTACTCAGAAGTCACTGACACTGTTCAATAGAATTTATTTCCAGATAACTTTGCATAGGAGTGTAGCCCCAATGTAATATGATGTACATGCTGTATCTCCAGTATCCCTTGACAAAGACAGAAAAAGCAGGCCTCCGTCAATCTTCAGAGACAATGGTATCGTGCTCGGTGCTGCATACGCTGCATGCGAAGCACGAAAGCCTGGGTTGGATTGTTATGGAGGATAGGCTGTTACCCAAGCAGCAAATCCCCCCTCTCCATGCCACTGAATTAGTCCAATGGAAAGGCGGAGCCAATGCAATTGGATCCAGCTGGTGTCGCAGAGCTGGGCTAAGGACAGGAGCTCACCCTGTCTTGTGGGGCCGACCTGGGTCTCGAACCCTGGCCTGCTGGTTAACAGGCACAGCGTCTTAGCCACTTGCGCTACCCACAGCCATGGCAATGGCTTAAGAATGAGCTATGCCCTTGGACAAATTTCTCAGTTTTCCTCCTATCAGCCTGATGCTTCTTTTTGGCTAAGGTCTTTGGAAAACATCTCAAAATGTGTTCACCTGAGTGCTGCTGCTGCTGACATTGTTGCTTTTTCTATAAGAGAACACCTGGAGCTCTGGTGCACATCAAATGCACCCCAGTGCATAGGGATTAGAAGCGGAAAACAGTGATCTGACAAATCAGCCTAGTGGTGTGCTCTTGCTATTTAACTCAGGGATTCAGATCTAAAATAAAGTCAAGTTGACAGAGACTTGCTTGCTTTAATTTATTCTAATGACTTGTATCACATTCAGAAGTTTTCTGCATTGTTACATAATCTCCCCCTTTCTCTTTGAAAGGACAAGGGACTTTAAAAAAAAACAAGTAAAGGGCAACTGGAGAAAAATAGTTTGGAAATTTTACTTCTTGAGAACTTCATCTAGCTTAGAGAAATTTAGGATACCTTAGCTGCTATGACACCATGGGCCTGACTTAAGGAACAAATGGCTTAATACATCTGGCCTGGGCAGGCACAGGTTTTATGCTTTAGACCTATTTACTTTTACCTGGCAAAAAATCCCATTAAGGGCTCAATACTAACCTGCATTGGAATAGGCAGGACTACTTGCCTGCGTTGTATTCAGCACAAGTTTGGTATGGCCTGGGGTGCAACTTGGAGTAAGGAGATTTTAGTCCCCTTACCCCAAGGAATACTATAAGGCTACTTGGAACTTCACCTGTGATTTCAGAGCATAAATTCAAACGGTCCAAGTAATAACCCTCAGGTCAGAGTCAGGGGTTGGGATTCAGTCTGTCCTGCTGTGGCTGGACAAAACCTACCCAGGCAACCATCCTTCACTCTGAAACATATTATTCTCACATTTATTTCTCTCTTCCTCCTCCTCCTTCTTCCCCTTCTTTACCCCTCCACCCCCCATGCTGCTCTGCCTGGGTCAGCACTGTTCTGGCTCTGTTTTATGACATATTCACAGTGTTGAGGAGCCAGCGCAAGGAACTTGTGCTGGTTCAAGACAGTGTTAGGATTGTGCCCTTAGTGGGACTTACTATCTGAACATGTAGGATTGCATTGCACATCCTCTGTACTCATTGTGCAGATGATGCACACTGTAAATGTGACTTGAAAAATACAAAAATATAATATTTTGTTTTAGGTTCTTGTTATTAGCACTGGAGCTATTTTCAAATTTTCTTTGCCGCACAAAGGTACAAAAACCATCCAATAAATTCTAGCTGACTTCCAAATTGGTGAGTAGAGAAGGAAAACAAGATGACCTTTCACATTATTGTTCATTTGCTGTAGAAAACCTGACTTGTTCCCTCCTTTAGTGGTCTGTTTTTCATTCAAAATGATGAACACCCTAATATCAGCACTGTAGTAGGGTGACATCTGAGGTCTGGATAAGAAGATGCTTATTGAAACATTAAGAAGGCTTATGCCAATAAGTATACACAATCACTAAAGTGACATACAATCATTTTGCATTCATTTTGAAGATTGACTGAACGTGATACATTAAGCTTTGCAAGAAAGTTTAATTGTCACCCAAGGAGCTTGCAAATAGCCCATTCCTCTTCTTCCAGATGAATGAAACTGATAAAAACATTCCTTGCTTTCTTCTTACAAGACTTTATGCAGACTAAAGGCACCAAGACTGCAATCCTATACACACTTTCCTGGGAGTAAGTACCATTGTACACAACTGGACTTACTTCTAAGTAGTCATGATAGGATTGCACTGCCACTCTGAGCACAATCCTAACTATGTCTACTCAAAAGAAAGCCCCACTATATTCAATGGGTCTTACTCCTAGGAAAGAGTCTTTAGGATTGCAGCCTCTGTTCCATAAGCTGTGTTTTCAACATCACTAGGTTGTGAATTAAGAGTCCAATCCTCTCCAATATTCCAGTGAAGTTGCAGCAGCAATGTGTTCCCAAGGGAAGGAAACATTGTGGAGGAAGCTTTACATTGAGGAGGCCTCTGTGACAGCTACATAACCTCCACCACAGAATGCAACATATTGCATAGCCACATGATAGATGGAAAATTTGATGGAACTGGACTCGAAACACGGTGGTCTCCAGCTTGTCAGGAGCTGAGACCCACCTTAAACCCCTGCAGTGTGGAACTCATGGGACCCAGCAGTTTGCTCCAGTGTTGTCACAATAAATTTGGAAGTGCAGGAGCTCTTCACGCTCTCATAGCCAAGCTGAAGCATAATGGCATAATGGCAGTAAAGTTGAGCTCTTATAGCCAAGTTGAAGCAAAATGGCGGCAGCAGCAACAGCAACAAAAATTGCTTTAAACTATAGTTTAATAAAATAAAAGGTAAAACAATTACAAAACACAGCATGATTGCATACCTTTAGGCCATCCCATTCCATTCCCAAACTTTTTCTCTCCATCAGCATCTGATACCTCTCACCTTAGCAGCCTCTCTCTTGTGCCTAGGCTGCCACGCTTTGGGGGAAGGCAGTACCAGGCATTTCATTTTATTCCTCCTCATGATCAGATTTACAGCACTATATTATCTACTCCCCCCATTCAGTTGTGCCAGCAGAACATCCTCTTCTCTCCTGCAGTAGAGGGATGTGCAATACCAAAAGTCTTCTTCAGGTAAAAGAACATTTATTCCCTTGTCCAGGAGAAAAAGATATCCAAAGGGTCTACTTGGATCTGCACCAGTTCTCTTTTTGGGATGAGTCTGAGTGACATGGAGGCAGATCAAGACCGGGAAGGGCAATTGGTGGTAGCACAACCCCATTCCTAGCCTTGATCTACCCCCTTCCCCACCTAGCATCTGTCTCATTTCTCCACTTCCCTGTCTTGTTTCGCTTGCTCCCACTGCTTGTTACAAGAATTGCTTCCTTATTATATTAATGCATTTTATTAATTTAATATTATAAATGTGTTGGCTCAAAGTCCCACTTCCCTTCCCCCTCTTTCACTCCTAAACACACCTTTGGAGCTTACAAGCAAGTAATTCTTTAACTACTCTGCCACTGTCATTTATATGCTAATGTGAAGCATGGGCTTCTATTGTTCTTGCCAGCCACATGGTCTCTTCCCCATTCTTTCTCTTTTCAAATTTTGACCACACTTAGCTGGATGGGTTCTTCTTTATTTTCTGATTGGGTGATGGCGTCTGCCAGTCTTCCCCTTCCTGTAAGGTAAACAGCCTTCCTGGACCTAGGTTATAAAAAGCCATGCACCCTATTGTTCCCTATTTTTCTGTTTGGACTCTCTTCTCTTTCTGGACCCTCCTCCCATCTGGATACTGGCATGACTTGAAGAAAGGTAGATATTGCTTTCCCCTCTCTTCCCCTTTTCCTTTGCTCCCCCTTCTCCTTGGTACACACTATGTAAGAAACAGGTACACTTCACTCTCATGCTACTGAATGTATGTAATATTGGTTTATGCTTTATGACAATAAAATCTGCATCTTTGTGATAAGTTTTTCTTAGTGGTTCCCTTTCTAAATAAAGGTATTCCTCTGCATGACGCTGTTTAGAGTCCTGCCTAGATCCTGTATAGTAACCAAAGAGAAGCACAAGCTAATTTCCCCATTTTTACTGCTCTCTTGGTAACATTTTAATTGGTGGAGAATCTGGCGGGCAAAGTGTGGAGTTTTGTAGCTAACTTTTAATTGATGAAAAGAGTTTGGATTTAAAAGGTGTTAGCTGGTTGTGCAAAGCTTCATGCTGGACCAAATAGTAGTCAATGCAGAGATGCCTTTCTGTTAGAAAGCTTTAAAGTGGAATCAAAGTTTTGTTTAAAGAGCAAAGCACAGAAACTGCTGGAACAAAATTTGGGAAAAGAGCTAGACTCAGATTTTGGGTTTTACTTGCAGTAAAGGTGCAGTACCTGAAAGCAGACCAAAGTAAAGCTTACACATGGTTCTGAAAGCAGACCAAGAAAGCTTACCCATGGATCTGGTTAACAGGCCTGCATCCCGTCCAGTAATTTCCATTATCTAGAGATAGCAATCCCCCACAATGGTTCCCTTTTGTAATGTGCTTTGCCTGAAGCAATTAAGAAAACTTTAAGTACATAGAAGTGTTACCTGCAATATGAAACTATTTAAGCAAACAAATGCGTTGAAAAGTCACAATCAACTCTTGCAGCTAAAAGTAAAAGAAAGAGATTTAAAAATAGAGGAACTATTAAAATATACTAAACAGCAAGAGTTAGCAAATAGCTCTAAAATAAAGGAGTTAACAAACCAAATCTCTGAGTGTCACCAAGACTACCAGCTACAGCTGGACCAAAGAAACACTCAGTTAGCAAATCAGAAGTTCCAGTTACAGCAAAAGGATATACAGATCTCTGAATATCAGGAACTCTTAATAAAACAAAACACTGAACTACAAAAATTACAAGAAGAGCTTGAATGTGTTACACCAGAGAGAAACAAATACAAAAATGAGGCAAAATTCTTTCACACACTTGGACTCCAGCTAGGACAAAAAAAATCACTAAGATAGAAGAAAAAGATGAGGAGATAGCAAGTTTAAAGTACCAATTGGAGGAACAAACACACCAACTAAATTTCCATAAAAAAGCATACATAGAACAAGAAGTAAACCACAAAACAACCATTAAAAAACTAATAGGCCAGCATACAGATCTGTGCAAGGTTATTCAATGGTACAAACAAGAGAATGAGAAAAGTGCAAATAAACTAAAACAAAAAGACACAAACATAGAAAAACTGCAGCAAGACTTAAACCAAGCTGCAAAACATATGGCTGATCTAAGAGTTAAATTAGAGCAAAGCCATGAACCTTGCACTCTCCACAACAACACTCTCATGCAACAATTACATCAGCTGGAGCAAAAACTTACGGAAGCCCTAGCAGAAAGAACTCCTCTAGATATGCTCTCCTACTCTCCTAGTAACTCACAGCTAAAGAGTGAAAAAGAGCACCCTGTTAATACAGTCATCTCTACTGTTCATTCATCCCCATCCTTTTTGCAAGCATCAGCAGTAACCCCACCAACTCCTTACCCAAGAAAGTGCCGTAAGTGCAACACTTTGGGTCATACTTTTTACAACTGCAGTCAAGAACTCACAAAAAGTGCAACAGCTGACCAACAGAGTCCTCTGACTCATCCCCAGCCATTCCTATAATGCATATCATTTCTAGCCCCTCAAAACCCCCTTCTAGCAAGCATCAAGTCTAATTAACTGTTAATGGGAGACACTCATGTGCCCAAGTAGATTCTGGATCAAAACTTACGTCAGTACATAAAAGCCTAGTCAAACCAAGTCAGTTTTTGCCTGGACAGGCATACAAGGTTAAGCCATATGAAAGTAAAAAAATTTTTGTGCCCAAAGCGAGGGTGCAATTAGAATACAGAGGCTGGAAACGTTTCACAGTGGTGGCTGTGCACTCACACACTCCCACACCTGTTCTTTTGGGGGAGAGTTTCTGTGATTTTATAGAAAAACAAAACACAGCAACCTCTATAAAGCAGAAGAATGAGTGTCCAGAAGCCATAATTCCAGTCCAGCCCAGACAAAGAAGAGGTTCCTTAAGTGGAAGATTCCTATATTATTGTAAAAGTTCTAAGGAATAATGTGCTTTTCAATTCTACAGCTTCCAAGTAGAGCCAAAATGTACAAGGTTCAAATCTTCTTATTATCTTGTATAAGATGTATAAGATGTATGCTTGTTGCAAAACAGGTTCAGTTGAAACCTTAGAGCAAACTGCAGTGTTTGCTTTTTTTTAAAAAAAGGGGAACCTTGCAGCAACAATGCATGCATCCATTGAGTCAGGAGGACCCTAAAAGTATTATGCCTCCAATTATGTAATGCAACTTGAACCAACAAGAGAGCTTTACTTGGCAGCTGCAGTCATTCAGAGCAAGTAACCTTGGGGTTGTTTAAAAAAAAAGTTGTGTGTTGGTCTTTGGAACTCCCTTCCACTGTGGGCAAGCCACAAAATTTAAATGTTGCTCTAACCTTTCTAAATTTCTCCCAGGTAACATGCTCAATGCAAGAAGCGGCCTAGAAGGAAAAAGGAAGTGAAAAGCAATCATTTTTGAGCCTCTGAGTTCCAGACCATGCACAGAGTGCAAACCAAAAACAACAAAAAAAGAAGCCACAAGGCTCCTTCTAACCCTCTTTGGTTTTAATCCCATTTGTTTCAGCAAGAGTAAGGAGAAAGGAGAAAGAATGTGTCCTCAGTGCATATGGTAGCAAGCAAATTTACTTAACAATGTCCATAGCAAAAAAAAAAAATCCTTTTGTTTCAGCAGCAAAAAGGAACAACAAGAGAAAAAGTTAAACCTTATTTCTTTGCAGGATTCTTACTAATAAAACATTGCTTCCCAGAATGCAGAGTGTCATAACTGACTTCCACATATATGTATCCCGGTGCTATCTTGTGTGTGTGTGTGTGTGTGTGTGTGTGTGTGTGTGTGTGTGTGTGTGTGTGTAAGGCCTTGCTGTGTTGTCTTGTGTTTGTCTATGGCTGCAATCCTAAAGACACTTTAGTAAGTGTCTAAAGACCTGGGAGTAAGACCCATTGGACACAATTGTTACCTGATTTCAATTATTTAAACAAGGATCTGAGAAAGCAGAGTGAGGTTCAAAAACTTTATTCAGCTGAATGGCCAAAATGCTAGAGCAACTCGGCTCTTGGACATTTGGCCACGAGCAAGGTCTACATTACAACTTTTATAGTTATGGTCATCAAAGCACAGCAAGAGGCGGGGCTGTTACATAGTTCCTGAGCATAGCTTCTAACTTTCGTTTCTCTGACTTAAAGTCATGAGCGTAGCTTTTAACTTTCGTTCCTCTTAACTTTTGCTACACAAGTAATTTTGGAAAATTTCCACTGAAACAGGACCTCACTTCGCAGTTGCGGTAAAACTTCAGAGGCCCTCAAACCCCTATCCGTTTGTGGGTAAGCTTCAAAGGGCTTTGCATTGAACACTAGCACAGGGTCTGATGAATATATTTCTGCTAAAGGTCCAAGCATTAATCGATACATATCAATGCCTATAAAATGAATGCTTTGATCATATCTCACACAATGGGGCTTACGTCTTAGTAGACATGGTTAGGATTGTGCTCTATGTCATTGTCCTGTTTAAGTTTTACCCCACAATTAAGTCCACAGATCAGAATCAAAGCTTCATTTTCAAATCAAGTCCAAAGCTCACAGTTTTTCCAAACCTTTGTTTCAGATTCACAGGCCTGCTTTTTGTTGCAACAATCATTTTTTATGTTTTTTTTTCTTTTTCTATGAGCTCATTTTCATTTTTGGTACCATTTTTCATCTCAGGACAAGTCACAAGAGTCATATCCACAAACCTTCAAATGATACAATTTTATTTTTTTAAAGAAATTTAAGAATGCTTTATGTTTAGATTGCGTTTAGAACTTTAAGTTGTTATGTTAAGTTTAAGTTTTTTCCTTGTTTTCTCTTATTCATAAGCATTTCTGTTACTGTGCTTTATTTGTATTGTTCATTTTTTCATGTTTTTGTGTGAGTTTAATTTTGAATAGTAACATCGTAATGCCTGTTTTCATATGTGTTAAAGTAGAATTTAAAATTTGTAACATGGATTTCTGCTGTACCCCTCACAATACCAATACCTCTTTTATAAGTGTACCCCACGTATACCTCAAGTGTTATCTTTTTTTCATACAAGTGTACCACTGGTTTACCCCCCCTCTCTCACCCTTCCTCTCCTGTTCTTTCCATACCTTCATTACTATGTTTCTCCCAAATATTCTAATTCAAAGCACATGTTTTATAACCCAGTGGACAAAGAATGAACACCTTTCAAGAAAAAAGTCATTTGTTGCTATTTGTTGTGTTTTCAAACATGTTCTCCTCTTGTCACCTAGAAATCATGAAATGTTGCAGCATTATTGTTGCACTATTGTGTCTCATATCAACGGTAAGAAAGACTTTGTCCAGAAGACAAGCTCCTAAAGGCCAGTTGGTGAACCAAGTGGTGTGGACTATGAAGCAAGTGGAACCACAAATCCAATGGACTGTACTCCATTCAATGAACTTTCATGGTGGTCAGGAGCCTCACTCCCTGTGTTCTCAACATGAGACATCAGAGCAAATCCTGAGACATATGCCCAAGATGGACAAGTCCAGAAATGGAACAAGTGATCCACATCCAGTCCCAAGTTGCATCCAACACCATCCCTGAAAGGAGGCCAGCGTGGAAGCGGCAATGTCTGAACTACCTAACTAGACACAATAGGCAACCATAATAAGCTGTGTTAGAAGCATAACATGATTTCTAAAACAAGCATTTTAAACTGCCATCTAGCTAAAGTAACTTGTTTTGTTTTTCTCTTTTGTGAGTGCTGAGGTCATGTCACATGACCCCAGCACTCATCGGGGGAATCTGTTACAAGAATTGCTCCCTTATTATATTAATGCATTTTATTAATTTAATACTATAAATGTGTTGGCTCAAAGTCCCACTTCCCTTCCCCCTCTTTCACTCCTAAACACACCTTTGGAGCTTACAAGCAAGTAATTCTTTAACTACTCTGCCACTGTCATTTATATGCTAATGTGAAGCATGGGCTTCTATTGTTCTTGCCAGCCACATGGTCACTTTCCCATTCTTTCTCTTTTCAAATTTTGACCACACTTAGCTGGATGGGTTCTTCTTTATTTTCTGATTGGGTGATGGCGTCTGCCAGTCTTCCCCTTCCTGTAAGGTAAACAGCCTTCCTGGACCTAGGTTATAAAAAGCCATGCACCCTATTGTTCCCTCTCTTTTTCTGTTTGGACTCTCTTCTCTTTCTGGACCCTCCTCCCATCTGGATACTGGCATCTACCTACTTACCTTCCTATCTTATATGTATGTATATATGTATGTATGTATGTATCTACCTACCTACCTACCTACCTACCTAGCTAGCTAGCTATCTACCTACCACTACCGCAGGAGCCCTGACTGCCTGGTAAGCCCAGCCATGGAGCTGCTTCCCTGACCAGACCCGCAGCCCCTCAATGATCCTCGATCCAGCCCTCGAACAGTGATCCTCCACCTAGCCCTACAATTCTCAAATAGGATTCCTGCTCCCCACACCTCAGGAGGGCATTTTGAGGACTGGAGAGGCTGCACACTCCTCTCTCTCTGTGTATGAATGTGCTTATGAACCTGTTTGAACATCACTGTCTCACTGTGTTGGACTGATTTGAATTCATTCATTCACAAGTGTCAACCAATTCTATTTTCTTCTGGCCCCGACACAGTATCAGAAAGATGATGTGGCCTTCCTGCCAAAAAAGTTTAGAGACCCTTGTAATAGTATGGTACAGTATATGGAGAGGAATAGTTGCTTCATGTTAGCAGATTTAGGGTGCAATCCTAATCATGTCTACTCAGAAGGAAGTCCCATTGTACTCTTATCAAGGGTAAATCCCATCCTGATTTTTTTTCTCTTTGCTTTTTGGAGACTTCTTTTTAGCTTAATGTATCTTTGCAAGGTTATAAGTTTCAAATAGGTTATAACTTTTTATATGTTGTCTTGAGCTCCATAAAGGAAATGCAGGCTTTGAATATGACATATTAATACCTTATTAGTTCCATACAATATTAGAATTACATCTTCCAATGCAGTTTGTTTCATTGCATTCTGCATCTAAGTACCTTTTCACTGATATATAATGTAATGATATTATCCTTCATACACACCCCATTCTCACAGTTTTAGCCCACTAGTGTCAAGCTCAGCTTGTAGCCCCCCTAAAGCTTGTGATCCAGTGCAACTGTCCCCTTCTTAACTACTCCACTGGTGTCTTGTCTGTGTGCCATAATAACGCTGTTTTTAAACAATAGTAAAGGGACACTAGTTGCATTTTTAAAATGCTTTTATTTTAACACATATTTTGTATCAAAATTATGAGCAACCCACTTCTACCTGTGCACACTGATCTTCCTCATCTATCAACTGACAGGCTTAAATCCAGGAAGCCCTCTGGCACTTGCACAACTGCTATTGAACAACTTTAACATCAATGCAGAATGGGAAGCTAAATAGAACGCCCAGATACACGCAGTCCTATCTATCTACAGTATTTACATACCGCTTTTCAACTAAAAAGTTCACAAAGTGGTTTACAAGAAAATGAAAAAATTAATAGCTAATTAATAGCTAATGGGTCACATAGATGATTCTGCATGAAAGGTGCCAGTTCACGACTTTATTCAACTCTCAACAGGATCCATACCCAGAACATAGTCTGCCAGGACTCACTATTCAGATGAGGTCTAAGTAGCTGCCCCTCTGTGTGACTGTGACAAACTGACAAACTGTGTGTCCAAGTGTCCATCAAGAGCTTACGCTGGTCCAGTGTCTGATTTTTTCAACATAGACCACTCTGTCCTTGACTGGCCAGGGTGACCAAATAAAATGGAGGACAGAGTGCCTTACCTTTAACCATTGAAT
This sequence comes from Cryptoblepharus egeriae, assembly GCA_030015325.1. NCBI lineage: Eukaryota > Metazoa > Chordata > Lepidosauria > Squamata > Scincidae > Cryptoblepharus > Cryptoblepharus egeriae. The sequence continues at coordinate 170,041,584 of JAREYC010000002.1, forward strand.
AGAAAAGGGAATTCAGACAGGTTTAGCTCATCATAGAAGGGTTTAAAAAGCAGCACCTGCCTAAATTCCCTCTTCTATGCAATGGTTAGAGGCTCTCTGTCCTCTATTCTATTTGGCCACTCTGTGAATGGCTGGGTGGACTGGACATTAACATCTGATTTACCATAAGTCCATGAATTGTTTGTCATACACTAAATCACTCCATCACACATTTACAGCTAAAACACACAAACGCCAAGACTGTAATGGGTGAAATGGCTGTTTGTATGCATGCAAACACACAGGCAAGCATGAAATTGTGCCTGCTTAAAAGGCTGCATAAAGTAGGCACAATTTGCAAATAGGTTGGGAGGGACGTCTGAGAGGGGTGGTGGGAAATCACATTAAAAGACAACTTCTTCAAAACCCTCTCTCATGCCGTGGCTTTCTCTCCTCTGATAGTCTATTATGTCTCTCCACAGAAACCATGTCAAGGCTGAGACAGCAAAAGGATAGCAGCATGGTGCTCGCTGAGACAATTTTAATTCATGGTCCCTTTCACAGTGGCTACTGTTCAGTGCAGCGGCACAATGTACTTTGCATTCAAGGACTAGGAGAGGAAGAAGGTCTGTTGGGAAGGGAAGAGAGCACATTTATCTCACTCCCGCTTTCTCTTTCACTTGTCAACTTCAGGTTGTAAAATCTGGCCTGGAAGGCATAGCCTACCTTGCTTGGCCCATCCATACAGCCACCTGAATGGGGTTGCAGCAGCAGAAGATAGAGGAGGAGGAGGTCTGAAGGGGACAGTGAATTTGGGATGTCTTCACCCCATGTTGGCCACCACCACCTTCCCTCAACCTGCTACCAAAGCAAGTCACACTGATCTGCATCATGCTCACTTGTGCATAGATCATTTCTCCTGTTACCATGCTCTTCGCACACTGCAGTGTGCGACATGAGGTGCAGAATTTCTGGGTTCATTGACAGTGTATTGAAGAACAGTGAAGTAACCAAGCTTCTGGGTCGGCATTCAGAGCGCGCTGCAGCTGTGCTGTATACAATCTTTTTAAACAAACCTTTTCAGGGTCCCTACATTTGCCTGAAACCTATATACAGATAAGGTTGCCATAATTCTCTTCCACAAAATTGGGACAGGTTCCTCTGTCCTATTTGCCAGAATGTGAACACAATCCTCCAAAATCGGGATTGTCCCTTTCGGGACATATGGCAATCCTATAAACAGAAAAGGCTTGACAAGACAACACACTCCAGACGTTGTCTGACTAGAATCAAAGTGTAATATTTCCTCACTTTTGGAAATCTTGGTAATATTATTTGTTGTCATACAATCCAAAATGGCATGAGGCTACAATCCTATACATCCAGTTAGACTGGCATCAATCCCTGCACAAATCCTGTGCTGGACTGGGGATGTCACAATAGTGCCAGAAAGCACTTCTATGGTATTCCTAGGATAGGGCTTAGGCAAGTGCACAGACGTGAGCCCACAGCACCACAGGAACAGGGAGTGAGTGAGTTAGTGAAGTGAGTGAGTGAGTTGTGCTGGCCTAAATCGATTAGGATTGCACCCTAAGTCTCTTCTGCCACAATTCAATTCACTTTCCATTATAACTCTTACACATGTCTAAGAAACTCTGGTCTCTGACTGCATCTCCTTTGTCTTATATGAGCTTGGAGATAGTCCATTATCTCAACATTCATTCCTGTTGCTGTCAATGAAGCTACTCAATTGTTCTGGTTACAGAGTTAACCCCTGCAGACAACCAGTCAATTCCTTTTTCCAATCCAATGGTGTTCCCAAGGTGGGTGGGCAAAGTGTTATGTTTGCATGGTGCCTCAACTAAGGTGACTATGTAGGATGGAGGACAGAGAGCCTGTATCTTTAACCATTGCATATGAGAGGGAATTGAGGCAGGTGCTGCTTTGTAAACCCTTCTATGAGGAGCTAACCCTGCCTCAATTCCTTCTTCTATGCAATGGTTAAAGGTACAGGCATCTGTCCTCCATTCTGTATGGTCACCCTCAACATACCCTGTAAGCTGCCCCTCTCCCTTGCTTTTGGAGCTATTCTGAGAGGTGAGAGCATTTCCTCTTCCCAGTTACTATCCTCAGACAGTAGAGGGATCAGGAGAAACAGATTATAAAGACAGGGCTACACAAGAAAACTCAGTCTTTTAGGTACCCTGCTTCCATGTTGTATTGGGCTTTCAGTGTCCAAAAAGGCAATAACCAAACTGATGACTCATTTATCTCCTTTGGTATTGACAGAAGGTGTTCAAAATAGAATGCCCCCATTAATGGTGGAACTGCCACATTCCAAGCCAGCTAAAGTTTCTGGACAGCCTTCAAAGACAGCCCCATGTGTGGTGCATTCCAGTTTCTTGGATCTTATTTAGGGTTGTCATATATCCTGAAAAATAGGGATATTTTTATAGGGATAGTTCCAATTTTTAGTGATTGTGTTCACATACTGGCAAGTGTGACAGATGGTCCTGTCCTGATTTTGTGGAAGAGAATTATGGCAACCCTAATCTTACTGGAACTGGAACTGCATTCCAGTTTCTGACTTGAATCGTTTTAGAATATGAGTGCCAGATCACCTTGCCCTTATGATACAATGAATCCGGATCACCTCGCCTTTATAGTTCATTCCTGTTTCTGGATCCTAATAACATCCAAATCCAAGTTGGTAACTGTGGCCAGAATATCTTGCCCTTCTGGCACAATGAATCTATGCATGAGGCAGGCAAAAGAGTTGGTTGCTAAAATGAAGAAACTGGCCCAAAAGAATAAACCCACAGGCTGGCTTTTAATTCACTTCTACATGATCCCTGGACATTGGGACTTTTTCTGTGTGAACTTTAAATTCCAGCTTGAATTTTATGTACAAAGCACAGAGAAAGGATTTCACACCTATGACTGGGATGCTGTAATCAATTAAATTTTATAAACTTTAGAACGGAATACTAATGGTGTGATCAACTTGGAATAGCGCAACATATACTCCAAGGAAATGGGTGGGTGTGATTTTAGGAGGGGGAGAGGGAGAAGATAGTAATAACATTTGAACGGTAGTTCACAGAATAGTGAGAACATATTTCCTTATTGGCAAGCACTAAATACAGCAACAAAAGCCAGAAGGCAAGAATGGCTAAAAATGGATTTTAAAAACAGTCTTCAGAAATATGTGTGCTTCAGTACAATAAAGTCCAGTTTGAGTTGTTTTATGAATAGCTTACTATTTGTGACAAATGTCCAGTGCCAAAGTTCTACAGTGCCATCAAACCCAGGTTCTTGGTGCTGGGCAATGGGTGACAGCAGCAGGTGGTGCAACAAATAGAGGAACTGGATCACTGACTGGTACAGGGTCCTCAGCTGGTGCCCAAATCAATCAATCCTTGATGCTCTCCTTACGATAGTTCCAGCTCAATTTTTTTTAAAACAAAGCCATGATTATTCCTAGGAAATGGTGTTATACCATTACACACACACACACACACACACACACAGAGAGAGAGAGAGAGAGAGAGAGAGAGAGAGAGAGAGGTTCCAAGTACACCTCCTGCAATGGTTGCCGAGAGGGGACAGGGTCAGTCAGGGCAGAGGGTGGTTCACTGCCCACTTCTGACATGTGCATGTTGGTGTTGTCTCTTTTCTTCCCAACACTTTTCAATGAAAAAGTTTGCAAAGCCATTTACAAAGAAAATGAAAAAAATGGCTAATGGGTCCCTGTCCCAAAAGGGTTAATAATCTCAAATGCAAAAGAAAACCAGCAAAAGCCACTATATAACAGACATTGCTGGGGAGAGGAGGGCCAGTTACTCTTCCACTGGTAAATATAGAGGAGCACCCACTTGAAAGAGCACCTCTTGCCCAGTTAGTCAGAATAGACTGAATAGTCCAAATGCACTGAAGGCCAGTAAGAATGTCAGGTTTCCAGCATGCTTTGTTTCCATAGCCATAAGCTCGCTGAAGTCTCCTCATCTTTCCACACTGTTCTTCATCATGTCGTCCACTCTGATTCCATCAGCCCACTTATTGTGTGTCCCAAAGTCATTACCAAGCATATTGGCTCTTAGGGAGCAGTTGTTCCTATTTATATGAGTATATGCAAAGAACATAGCAGCTGAGGGCATCACCAGTTTTTATTTACACATTCTCTCAAACAGTGAATAAAAGGACACGCTTCTTGGATGGGCACAGTGACCAGCTTTGGCTTCTAATGGGCAAATTACTTTGATAATGGGATAAGGCTCTTGTTTTACCTTGGTTTTATCTTTGAAGGATCAGCATTAGGAGAAGGAAGGAAGGAAGGAAGGAAGGAAGGAAGGAAGGACAACCATTATTTTTCATGGAAGATCTTCTCCTAGGGAAACCCAAGAGTTGCCCACTTTACATATACCTTCTTTGGTTTGCTGGCTCTCATCTGCTTCGGTGTTCTGCTCCGTGAAGCAGAAAGCTGCACTGTTGTGTATTACATTACATAAATCACAGATAACAGGAGGAGGGCAGGGGGCTTTCAGCATGCATGAACAATTTTCTGAAACAACTTTTCAGAGAATTCTTTGCTCATTCACTCAAAGAGTGGAAAGGTGTATGTGCGCTTATGTTTGAAGAAAACAACAACCAAAAAGGCCAGGTCTCATGCAGAACCTTAGCCACTAGAGGGCATTTGAAGGACACCAGATCAATGGGAAAGAGGCCTCCCATGGACAACAGAAGGCAGCGCGTTTTGTGTAACCTACTGAGCTAAACTATGGCACGCAGCAAGCTATTTCATCTTTCTGATTCTCCACTCCCTCTGTACAACTGTCTCTTCTGGTTAATGATTCAGTGCCAGTAGCATGCATATGGTTCCTCATGCACAATCTCTGGATGGCTGATGTGACTGACACAGATGCAGCATGTTATATTTTGGGGGTGACGCATGGTATAATTGAGCAAAGGGTTGCAAGATAGTCCACCTTGTTTTTGTAAGCCGTTGAAAAATCACCAGTTCTGGGAATCTTAAAGATACTCATCAGTAGCTATATCTTGGACACACCTGGTCCTGACCGTTTCCTACCTTTAGCATCAAAATATTCACAGGAGTCTTGTGTACAGGGTTTGACATATGAAGCTTTTCTCCTGTGTACATAATTCCCTTCATCTCAGCTCCAATTGAAAATTCATATACTGTATATACTGAGAAATGTACACAGGTAAAGCCCACTTTTTGTTCACCCAATCTCTGCTTAGTCTTCCCACCTATGAGTATTAAGGTCCTTTGATTGAGGGAAAACTTCCTTAGTGCAGAGTCAGAAAGAGGGAGAAAGGGAAATTTCCTCAAAAGAAGAAAAATCTTAAGGAAAAACTAGGCGGGTTCCTATCTTCTTGGTTTTAGGATAGTACTATTCCTATATCTTAACAGGACCAGTTCAAACAGTATTTTTTATCATCTAACTGTCCTCACTTAAGCTGGGTGCTGTCATGGTGCTCAACCTGTTCAACTAACAACCTGTTCTTCCCAGGCAAAGTAATCCTAATTTATCTGAACTGAGTCCCTGTCCCAAGCAGACGCTCTTAAGAAAAACTATGAGAAAAGCAAAGGCAGAGACCAGAGCATGTGTTAACCATTACTGTGCATGTCTGAGATGGAGTGGGCAGATGCTACAATTAGGTGACAAATTTTCATTGTCGTATAAAAAGCTGTATATAAATACTTTTAGATAGATAGATAGATAGATAGATAGATAGATAGATAGATAGATAGATAGATAGATAGATAGATGAAAATTGGGGGGTGGTCAATGAAGGGAATTTAGGGAGGTGGTCAATGAAGGGAATGGTCAGTTATGGATGTTTAACTGTATATTTATTTTCAATTTACTTCTCTGGCTAGTGGAGGGATTTGCTCAGGCACAGATGGTGAGAAATGGACATACATAGTTTTAATGGTTTAATTGCTACACTTTTGCTTTAAGTGCACCTCATTGCACTAATCAGGACAATATTAATGGCAGAGGCTGCATCTGTTGAATTTCTGTCTCCGACCCATCTCTTGAAGGATAGAAGTCAATTTCTTTTGTTCTGCCAGTGATGTTGCAAGCACATCACCACATAAGTAAACCCCAGGTGTGTCTGACATATCCAGCACTGCTTTAAAACTAAGAAACAGGGACAAATTGAAATTTCCTTTTTTGGAACGATATATGTGATGCATTCCATGGTGGAGAAAACAAATTATTTCTCCACCAGCCATTCTCAGCATGGATGACACTTTTTTTGTGTTGTTTTATACTGGTGGGAGTACAAGCATACTGATTGACTAGTGAGTAATTGATGGGAAAAAAATTCACACTAACTTTTCTCCTCTTTCCTTATTTCTTGGCATGACAGTTGCACAATAGTTGACATATGGGTTTCTTCAGAATGATTATAGTGGATGGTGTGAATGCATATTACAAATATGCACAAAATATGGTGACTGTAAATTCCGACTTGGAGAGGGAGAAACATCAGATGCCATAAGAGATCAATACCTTATATAAGTTGGTGCCTTTATTTATTTATTTATTTAGGCTAGGAGAGATGACTGCTTTTATTATTACTAAAAATGTATTAAGAAAGATTAAAGGGCCTCTTACAAACAGGGACTCCGAGGGACTGGGAAAGAGCTGAAATTCTCAGCTAAATGGTTCGGATGACATTGGGAACAAACACAGTAGAATAAATAAGTATCATGGGAAAGGAAGCTGACGCACCGAATCATGAATATATATACTCTACATCTTGCATATATGCAGTATACTCAATGCATATGTCTTCTTTTCTGTGCTCTACTGGCTAACTGGGTTTTAGTTCTGTGTAACAAGAATACGGTGTAGCCTAATTATATGTGATTTATTTATATCCAATTTTGTCTCAAACTGAGATTGGATCTTTAAATTGAAAGATAAGCTTCCTTTAATGGAGGAGTTAATGCCTTAAAGGCAGTCCTCTTACCATGGCAATGTGGCAGGCAATTAAATTTTTTATTTCTGTTCTCCCTTCCCCCATGTCAGATAATAACTTGGGAATTGTTCTGTGCTGAAACTGCTTGCAAATTGCAGTTCCTCTCCCTTGCAGGGCAGTCAGCAGCCACTTCAAATGGAACTTGATTCAGTGTTGCCTTGTCTTCATGGTAACCAATTGCCTTTGTATAATGCAAAAATAGTTAATCATGCAGGTTGTGGAAACCAAATGCCGCAAATGGGGTGATTCAACCTGTAGTAAGCAATGGAACATGATAAATATGAATGTTTAAATTTATACAATCACACAAGCACATTTACACAAACACACACAAAGAATTCCACCGACAGTGCAATCCACATTGCCTGCTCAGGCTGATGCACTGGCCCAGGGTTTTGCAAATGAGCTTTAAAGCTAGCCTCTGGAGGAGAGGGGAGGCCATCAGCCCCATAAGCTGGTGAACTGTGCTAGTTGATCTTGTGCAGTGTTGAGATCTGGTATAGAGGGTGTGAAGGAGGTGGTCAGGAGGATTTCAGGGCAGTGAAAAGAAAAGACAGGCAATGGGTGTTCCTAGGGAAAGACATGCAAGGCTCAGACCAAGCACTTTTTTCAGACCAAGCACTTTTTTGGATCCAGCCATTCCAGGGCAACACAGAGCAGCTCTTGTCTGCTCAGCTTTCTGCCACCTCCTGAAGTGGTGTAGATATGACTAGACCCGTTGGGGCTGCTGTTGTGTTACCCTAGGTAAGGGAAAAACTTTCACCTTACTCCACAGTAGTGCAACAGCTTCTCCAAATTTGCACTGGGCCGTTGCCTCTTCCAGCGCATGTTTGGATTGCACAAATGTCCCTATTTATGAAATTACTTGGTTTGGGTCTGAAGTCTCTTAAGCCTACACAGGAACTTCAGGGCTAATCTGTTGTGTGTGTGCGTGCGCACATGCACATGTGCACCTGCACACATATGTGCGAGAGAGACCATTATCTTTTCTTTTTGAACAACTTGAGGGATGTCCATGCATGGGGGTGGGGGGAGAACAGGGCTTCAAGCATACATTAGAGTGAATGAGGTTTCCTGGCACACTCTCACTCTCCCCTCCCCATACATGGATTGTAACCAGCTAGCATAATGTTTCAATTCCATGAAAAATGCAAAAAAATTCACAACTCTTTCTTTCTACACCACAAATAATGATGAATAACTTCCAAAGAATGGATTTCTGGTGTTGTCTACTGAAGAAGGTATTTATCTTTTATTTTTTTTATAACACCTTCTGTTGCTCTCTGCAAACACAAGCTGTTATAATGACCTCAACATTTTTCTTTCTTCTCTTTTGCTTTCTTTTCAAAGTCACTGGAAGTTTATGATTCAGTTGCCTCCCACTTCTCAGCAATAAATACCAACACAGAGAAGACGAGTAAATCTGCCATTCAAGTAGTAAAAAATAAAATAAACCCAATCCAAGTTCTCTCTCTCTCTCTCTCTCTCTCTCTCTCTCCACTTTTATTATAAATAGAAAGCTTCTTCTATGGTCAGTTACCAAAGAGAATTCCTTCAGAAGATGTAACTAATGGAGCAAACAATAAATGAGGGTGAGTATTTGAGAGATCACAAGATGTTTACAGGTAAACACTACACTGAGTGTGAGACTACCTGCTGAAAATTGCAGCTAGGTGTGCTAGTTCAATACTCCCTCTCACTTTAATACCCAGTTCATCTTACTGTGAGTTGTAATGTAATGCTGGCACCAGATTGTGGGGAGAGGGGCCCTTGGGGAAAAAATTTCCCTAGATGCCCAGTGATGCTTTGAGAACTCAACCCTCAATGGCTCATGTGAGGACAATGGTCCTATCCTCACACCATACTAAAGTGCAGAGCAGCAGGGCAGTGGCACTGCTGGAACCCCACCAAGGTAGGCAACAGGAATGGTCTGGTGGTTGAGCGAAGGGCTTCTGAAGAATGCTAAGTAGAGAAAGACCTGAGTAACATTCAGATGGGGGGACTGAAAACTGATGAAGCAGTCATGAGACAACAGAGCCAGAGGTGTCATTGTTTCCAACTTGGGCAACCTGAAAACTGCTTCTGCTGGAAGCTTGGAAGGCATTCCCTGATGCCAGATGGGATGACCATGCCATGAAAGAGTTCTATGAGCTGCCCATAGAACAATGTAGAATAGCCTCCTTGTCATGCACCATGGGCATAAAAATCTACACATATTGGCTGCGGGATCTCACTGGGATCTCCCATCAAGAACAATGGAATTGCCACATGAATGAATGAACGAATGAACAAACAAACAAACCTAGGTAGACACAAGGGATTGGGGAAGACTTATCAGGTCTGCAGGGTGCTATTTCATGACAAGGTAGTTGCATTGTTAATCAAGACGGTAGTGCCATCAGATACTAGATTAGGTTTTGAATTGAGTTCAGATTCTGGACAGAGCCTAAAAGTATCCCCTCCAATCACATTACTATGACAGGTAAAGTATCATAAAGCTATGATGTACTGCATTAACCCACTTCCACTCCACATTATTGGTTTGTAAGTTTGTTTGAACATAGTCTTTCACAGCCAAAGGTGAACAAGTCAGGCAACTCTCCTGCAGAATAAACTTTTCCTTGTTTTGGCTTATCTGTAGTAATACCTGAGCCATTTTCTGTCTCACAGAATTGCTCACAATGGAAATACGCCATCTGGGAATGCAAATAGCCCACACAACCTATTAGGCATCGATAAACAAATGAAGATTTGCACAGATGTAATTAAGAACAGAAAATACAAACCTCTAGGCAGAATCATGATTTACAGTCAAATTCACCTGCCTTGAAAGCTCAGATTAGAGTGTGTGTTGTTTGCTTAGCAAGCCGACGTTACACAATACTGAACATATGCCTTTGGGTCACCTGTTCTATGGCAGCAAATGAAATCAGCTGAAGGCCTTGTATTAAATTTTCTAAAAGAAACCTATGAGATATCCCCAAAGTCCAAATTGGTACATTACAATGTTGATTTAATTAGAAGGAAAACTCCATGGACATTGTTCTATGAGGGAAGCTATTAGTGTGATGAGCTTCCTGCACTGTTTTCAACCACATCAACACAATATATCCCCCTTGAAGTGCTTGCATGCAGTTCAAACGGCAGCAAATGTAACCAACATCACAGTCACAGGGCCTCATGTGTAGCAGCATCTAATAAAGTTCCATTCCAAGTGACAGCCACATTGTTTTTAGAATGTGACTTGGGCCTTTATGCTACTGATCAGTTATGACAATGAGTTACATCATTGTAGCAGGAGGGCACATCATCTCTCTGACACTAGGTTGGGGGCCAGAAATATAAAAAGAATTGATTTACATTTCAAATTTGAATAAATTAACATTAATGAATATAGTAGAGACAGAATTTATGAATGAATCAATTCAAATAAGTTCATAAACACTAACAATTTGGGGAGGTGATCTTCAAACCAGTTCATAAGCACTTTCATGTGTGAGGGAGGGGATGTGTGTGTAGCCAACCCAGAGAGAGGGGATGTGTGTGTAGCCAACCCAGCCCTCAGAATACCCTCTGAAGGTTTGGGGAGCAGAGCTTCCCACTATTGGAGAATTATAGGGTTTTCCTGAAGGCCAGATGAAAGGGGTTTACTGCAGGCTGCATGGATGCTTGTTATGGGCTGAATATGGTACATGTGCCAGGGTTTGGACATCCCTGAGTTACATGTATGATGGAATACCAATAAAGTTCTAATAGGTTTTTCCAGCTCAGCGATGAAGTGGATGAAATATTTTGTTGGAACACCATTTTGTTGGAACACTTTTTCAAGCCTTTAATGTCAGTTTGTTCCCATCCATTTTCAGCACTGGTGCACTGGTGCAATTGTGAATGAAATGAAATTATCAGTGCCATCTTGGTAGGTTAAAAATTGGTTGCTTGCATTTAATAAAGTGTCCCAAGTTAAACCCAAGTGCAATCTAGTGCAGTCTTTGTTGGGTGTGTGAATAGAAAGGGAAGCGACAAAGAGTTGCAGGTGTCCTGTGGTTTTGTGTGAACCCTAAGCTCTATCTGGTGGACCACTATAAGATACAGAAAGCTGGACTAGATAGGCCCTGGTGGGCCTTCTTATGTTCTTACACCATTCCCACTTCTCCAAATTAGTATTTAATTTGTTCTGATTAACGCAAAGACATTTTCCCATGTTTTAAAAAATAAATAAGGGACCCTCCATGTTGGGTTCCCTTTGGGAAGAAAAGCGGAGTACAAATCTGATGAATAAATAAATGACACACCTTCTTTTAAGAGGATTATTTACATTTGATAAAATGAATACACATGAATACATTCATTGCCAATGTCAACTTTTAAAATTTGTTAGCAATTTATCCCAAATAGCAACAGAATGAATAGTACTTTGTCTGATATTTGCAATAGTGAGAGTAGTGCTTTTTTGTTTTGGAGGTGAAGGGATATTATTTGCTTTCTGCACAACCTGTAATTATGTTGAAGGTGCTGCCCTGGGTCAAAAGTTTGGGAAGTTTCCAAGGACAGATCTGAGATTATGGAGGACAAAGACATCAAGACAGGAGAGGTAATCCAACCAGGTTTGATTAGACGAGAAAAGGAATCTGAAAAATGTGTATGTATTGTGAATAAGGTGATCTTATTACTGATTTTTAAAACCTTCTATTGTTCTCTTTTAATGGTTACAGAGTAATAAGTATTTCAGCCAAAGTAACAAGGAAATATGGTAGAAGCATTTTCAAACATAACATCACAAAAGGCCACAGTATAATTTGTGCATGTGTGTTGTGCTGCTGTGCTAAACATGTTTATACAATAGGCAGCACAATCCTATTCTCTTGTTCTGCCAGGTGCAGCGGCACCAAAATAGTGATCACTGCATCCGGTTGCACTGCTGGAGCTACTGGAAGTTTTCTCGGGGGTGTTTTCTCCCTTTCCCAGAGAAATCCCCAGGTCCCAAAACGTGGCTTCTCAAATCTGCAGAGAGAGAGAGAGAGAGAGAGAGAGAGCCTCTTGACAGTCTCTTTGTCAGGCCTTGCAGTCCAACATGGAGGATAAGATATGGCAAAGCAAAGCTCCACCAGTTCTGCACACCTCCTGTTCATTCTGCCCAGTTTTTTACCTCCTATTCCCCAGAACTACTAACCACCAGCTGGTGCTGGAAGAGCACTGGCCTGCCCTCCGTGCAATGCTAAGGTTGAGCACTGAATGGCCCATCCCCTCCTCACTGAGTATCACAGACATGTTTTACAGCTTATTTGCAACACTCAGTCTTGACCTCAGGCCAGGTATACTTCTTAGGATTGGGCCATTATTCTTATTTCATAGGATTATGAAATATGAGACAAGCTCAGGTTATATTTTTCTGTTAGGAAGCAGTTTTTACTCATTGCCTTTCATTATGATTATTGTGTTAGTTTGTATAATGGTTATTTGTGTTTGTTTCTTAGTGCCCCAGCAGAATTTTACAATATGGCTGCAACCCTCAAGACACTTTCCTAAGAGTAAGACCCATTGTCCACAATGGGGCTTACCTTGGAGTCGTTAGGATTGTGCTGCAAATATATATTCCTGATAAAAACTGTATTAGTTTTAACATTAATCTGTAAATTTCTTGTGCTAGTAATATATATTCTTGATAAAAACTGTGTCTGTTTTAACATTAATCTTTCCAAACATTATGATTTTCCCCTACTTCTGTATGTTTTTAAATTGGCAGACTGATTCTACAAGCAGAGGAAGTTATGAAATGAAGGGAAAAGTGGTCTTGTCTTTCCAAACCGGAATGTTGAGAGACAAATTTAGTATCAAGAGCATAAGCTTAGTGTGTGCTCATGTGTGTGTGTCTCTCCATGTGTGCTTTGGAAGTATACGGTAGTTGCTTCAGGGCAGAATCTGAATGTGAGTTGAGATATTTGGGAATTCTTTCTCCTAACTTAATATTCTGAGATTGTTGTTCCAAGCAGATGTTTCTGTAGCCACTTGATCAGTGGGGATGGCTCAGGTAGATGGGGGATTTTTTTAAAAAAATGGATAGGTCTTTTAAAATACAGAACTCTAAATGTCAAGTACGTGTAAAAAATCTGAAGGAGTTTTCTGATTACAGTCATAGATGGAGTTTCAACCTGTTTAACAAATACAGGTGCTCTTTGGCTGTCTGTTCAGTTGTGATACAAAGTCCAAATCCATGGTTCCTTGATAAATTGCTCTCTGTGTCCAGTCCTTGTTCTAGTCCTGAAGTTTGTTCTAGAGCCAAATTACAAGTGATTGAACTTTCTGTGATTCACAGCGTTTCAAAAGAATGAAAAGCAACCACAGGAGGCTGCAAACAATAGAGGGCACTTCTGTCCTGGAGAGAGAGGAGCCTCTCAACCCATGCTCTTCCTCTGGACTTTGCCATAAAGAAATATCCCACCATTACCACTGAAGCAATAAGAACAGATAGTATGCAGAACATGCTGTCACTGATCTAGTGAAGTTCCTTTTTCAGTAATCCAGAATATTTAGGGAGGTGTGTTGTGAGACCTAGATTTTAGAATGTGCTCATGTACTACAGCCATCCCCCACTTTCTGACAGTTCATTTTCTGGTGGTTCCACTCTTTCAGCTCCTTTCAACTATACCCAGAATGCATTCATTCAACACATGCTCCACCCTTTCAACTTCTCTTTCAACATCTCTAAAATACTCTTCCCTGATGTTGATTTCTATGTGACATACAGTGCAATCCTAAGCATGTCTACTCAGAAGTCCGATTGTGTTCATTAGTACTTACTCTCAGGAAAGTGTAGGTAGGATTGCAGCCATAGTGGTCAAACTGTTTTTGGCATGCCTAATGACTCTTCAGTAAATAACCATCATTCAAATACATAAGATATTCATTTCCCACACATGCCTTTGCTCATTTTACTGTAATTTTTATGTATTTTGGCTGTGTGTTAATAAATATGTGTTATTTAGGCTTCTGTAAGTAATATTTATGTCTTTTTTATTACCATTTTGCATTTTAAAGCTGAAAAAGTCTGGGTTTCACTTTTGAGTTTCACTTTTGGACAGTTTTCACTTTTGGACTCCCTAAACTATCCGATAAGCAAGGATGCCCGCACTTAAGGGAAGAAGCTATTTCTTGTTGTTGCAAATCTGCCAGCTAGCTGCCCTTCAGCATTGCAGTTAAAGAAGTAGGCCTATGTAAATAGGAACTACTGCAGGTTGATTCCCTCTTTTTGCACTTGTCCTTGTTGTTAGTCTTCTTCTTTGCATTTTTTTCTGAGCTACAACAGGGTCTGCTATTCTGGATCAGTGTTGTTTCATCCATCTTTAAATATGATCTTGAGGAAACCTGCTGGCCTGTCACAGGGTCCTATCACTGTGTTATAATTTATTTATCAACTGTTAGATTGGCAGGAGATGGGACAAGTGATGGGAGCTCATTCCATCATATGGCACTTGGGTCTTGAACTGCTAACCTATCGTCCTTCAGGTAGACAGACACAGCGTCTTTAACCCCTGAACCACCGCAGTCCCCTTGCAGGTTGATTCCTGCTAGTTGAGATCTCAGGAATTTTGCCCCCAGATACATCCCTTTACTTTCTCTCCTGTAAGTGAATGGGTACCATTGCTCCTCTAAGGGAATATAAAGAACTATACTTTGGGGACACTGCTGAGGTGAAGCTAAAACTGTACCACCTCTGGATGGCCTGATTCCCACTGACAAAGGCAACTGGTTCCAGAAAGGAGGTGAGGTTGACATTTGTCACAATTCCAAGGACAAAAATCTACTGACCACAACTGCATGATAATGGCACAGTGCACATTCACAGTGATGGGCAGCATGGAACATTTTTTAACCAGAACGTGTCATCTTTTAGAGCAGGAGGGTCAAGAGCTTGACAGAAAGCTCCAAAAATTCTGTAACTTGCACTGGACAGGGATGATACCAGGATGGTTGTTGCGCTAACATCCACTATACCCAGTGATGGGCTGGCCCCATCCCAAGATCCGGTACGCCGGAAGTGGGAGGGGCCAGCCGGGGTCAGGGGGTGTGGGCGGGGCAAGGGGCGGAACTGGGGAGGGGCGAGGGGCGGGGCGACGTTGGTGCCTGCGCAGTGCCTGCTTAGAAGCCATCGGCGCTGGCACAGAGCCTGCCTAGAAGCGGGCAAGCCGCCTCTAGGCAGGGTCTGCGCGAGCGCCGATGTCGGCGCTTGTGCAGAGCCTGCCTAGAAGCGGCCTGCCCGCTTCTAGGCAGGCGGCGGTGGGCAGAAAACATTTTCATTTCCCTGTCGCTGGCAGTACGCTGACTATACCTATAGGGACCTGTATGCAGTGGCCCAACATACCCCAGCAATGTCTGTTCTAGTGGCTTCTGCTGGTGTTCTTTTTGCATTTTAGATTGTGAGGCCTTTTGGGACAGGGACCCATTAGCTATTAATTAGCTATTAATTTTTTCATTTTCTTGTAAACCGCTTTGTGAACTTTTTAGTTAAAAAGCAGTATATAAATACTGTAGATAGATAGAGGCAGTGGTGGGCTTCAGGGGGTTCTCCCAGGTTCTATAGAACCTTTTGCTAATTAGCACCTGGTTCTGAGAACTGGTTACTAATGGGACATAGAACCTGTTGTTAACTTAGGTTATGTTATTAGGACATAGAACCTGTCGTTAATTTATTTGAATCCCACCACTGCCGGTATGATATTCACGTACTTCCTCCATAGACACACCACATGTCACAACGATGGGCATTTTTAAAAGTGTTAAAAATAATGGAGAATTGTGGTGATCAAATTTAGATCAAATGGGACTTCCCAATGAACATGTTTCCTCTTGAAAATCCATTGAAAGTACTTTAGAATTACTTGTATTTTCTTCTGTTTTAATGTCATCTGGCATATTATTGTGTTACACAGAGGTAAGAAAGGAGCAGATGGCAGGAGACATCTTTATTCGACAAAGTCTGCTTGTGTATTACCTCTGCCATTGGCTTCCTTGAGTCTCTTTTTGTTAACTTTCTGTGTTTAGCTCCAGCGAGAAGCAAAATTTGTGTAGGTTTATGAACCATGTTAGGAAAATGTTGCATAATGATACCTGTGATATATGATGCTGTTGTAGGAAAACTAGCTAGTGTTGCAATAGACCTTCATCTTAATTATGAAAATTTTTTAATTTAAATGTAGGGCTGAGCATACAAAATAAAGTGCAGGACCATCTGTTGGTTTTCCATCTGTGCTCATTTGCTAAATACATTCTGGCCGACCCAACCCCCCATTATTTATAACCTTCCCTTGAAAGTAAATATGACAAATGTGTTGCAAATGAAAGATAGTTGTGTGTGTGTGTGTGTGTCTGTGTGTGTGTCTGTGTGTGTGTGAAATATAGAGGCAGCCGTGTGGCTTTTTGAAACAACCTCATGCGGCTTTGCATACCCTTTTGTGGCTTTGGACCATATGAAAATCTTCATTTTGTGCTGTTTCATTCACAGTAATAACCACAGAGGTCTCTAGAAGCATCCCAAGTTATATCCATAGCTGTGAAATATATTGCTGCATGTTAAAAATGTGCACGTATCAGAAATATTTTTTCTTCATGAATATGAAGCTGCCTATCCTGAGTCAATCCCATTTTCAGCAACGACTGACAGTGCTTTCCCCCAGGTTTTCAAGAGGTGGTGGTAGAGATATTCCCATCTTCTACCTAGAAATGCCTGAGATTGAACTGGGACCTTTTGCACACAAATCCCTGGGTTTCAGATTCATTTTCTCCTGCTATCTCAGAGATTTTCAACTGGTGTGCCACAAATAGTCTGCATGTACCGCATAAGTTTGGGGGAAAGATAATGTATCCTTCAGTTGTGTGAGCCCTTCTTCAGCAGGATGTGTACCTTGTCTATGGCCCCAAAACTGACTATTTTAGCACCTTGTAGGCGTGCTATGAAATGGAAAAGACTGAAAATAGCTGTCCTAGCTAGACCTGTGTTTTTCAACCAGTGGTATGTCTGGTTGTCACCACTGTCACCACCAGTGACAACTTATGGTGATGTCTCATGGTACTCATGAGACTACTGGACACCTGCTGCATGGCAACAATACCAGGAGTATGGCACAACAAACAGTGGTAGGAGGCTCAGCTAAGTGGGTAGACCTCCAAAATACACTGGAGAGGTAAGCAGAAAAAAATTTCAATTACTTCTCCGAAGGCCACTTGACATCCAGTAGGCCCCTTCAGACCCACGCCACTGGTGCTCTTTAGGAGATTTTGGCAGGGATGGGTCTAGGCTGGGGGGCATACGATGCATGCTTGGCAGGATGATGCCAGGATGATCCCTTTCCAATCTTTGTCCTGACCTAGCCTGACTTGCTTTCTGCCCCAATCCATTACCAGTCCGAGCTTTATGCCAGAAGATCACAAGATCCATCAGCATAAAGCCAACATAGGCTGCTAAAATAGTCCATTTATGAGCAACTATAAATTGCTTCAAGAGAAATAAAAGCTCTTGTCCAAGAGTATAATTTTATTCATATGTAAATGTAATGAATTAATGGCCCTGTGCTATTTGTGGAATACAATGGACATATCCTAGAAAAAGTGGGCATATGTTCACCCTGTCTTGATCTGCCATGGAGTCCCAGGGGCTACTGATGCAGCAGTCACTCTGCAGAGATGCCACCTACACCAAGGGCAGAAGATGCCTCCAAAAGACAGTGGCCTAAAAATACATATTGTTGCTAATATATTGGCAGCGGAGGGAGCATTAGGGCAGATTGAGGAAGAGACTGAGCTTGGCTGGGAGTGGTTCAGGGCAGGAGAAAAGTCTATCCCACTGGGAATTGCACTTGCTGGATCTTATCTCCCAACCTAGACCCATCTCCATAGGCTCTTCATACTTATGCCAATAAATAAGCTGATGTAGGTTTGAGGAGACCTATTGGGGACAAGGTATCTTATGGAGAGATAAGAAAATTTCTCATTACATAACTTTCCCAGGCTGCCTGGTCCTTGGTGAGCCCATCACATGCAGCATGCAACATTATCATCAGTATATACTCTGGACAGGCCTGAGATAAGATTGGGCGAGATAATAACAGTACAATCCTATGCATATATATTATAAGTAGATCCCACTGTATTCAGTGGAGCTAACTCTCCAGTAAGTGTGCACAGGATCGTGGCCTTTGATAAACAGATTTAAAGTCAATTGGTGACAAAATCTTGATTGACCTTATGTAGCTTTTGCTTCAAGTCCTTGCTTTTGTATTTATTTATGAGTAAAGATTTGCTAATAGATATAAGTACGGAAACCAAATGCAACAACCAAATGTGAGATGCTTAAAACCTGCCCTATAAGACAAGTATAATTTTTTACTAAAGCTAATTTGGTTTACACTTGTAAAACATTCTGCAAGTGTTGCTCAAAGAAAGTGAGCCTCCCTCTGCAAAATGAATACATTAATGAATTTAAATCTCTTTCTGGGGATGTAGTCGGCTGATCTCTGTATCCACAAAAGCAACCTCATTTCAGTGAATGAGGTTGTACGGAAATAGGGTTTGGTAGACTGTGGTTTTAATGTTCCAGCACCAGCAGCATACAGGCTGCCATGCTTCAGAACATCATGTACATCTAGCAAGCAAGAGATAATCTGAACAGATGCAGAAGAGATAAAAAAGAGGTGGCATACTGAGTTGGAATGTATAGAAGATAAATGTTTGTAAGTATATGCTATCAGTTTAATGCTGTCCCTTTCTGCCTCCTACCCAGAACTCCATTCTTCCCATACCAAATTGTAATTAAAGAATATGTTTCTTAAAATTCCCCACCCTCAATAGTCATTATTTTGTTATTGAGTGTTGCAGAGGGAAGGAGAGTCTTTCCAAGCCCCTTCCAATGCTAGCCCATAAGCAGCCTTAGGTTGCAATCCTATACACACTCATTAAAAACAATGCGATTTATTTCTGAGTAGACACAAATAGGATTGCACTGCCAGAGACATATAGAATCTAATTATGGAGCACTAGGAATGAATTTCTGCAGGCTTCCCTGTCAGATTCACTTTCAGAACTCTACCCAC
Organism: Cryptoblepharus egeriae; assembly: GCA_030015325.1. NCBI lineage: Eukaryota > Metazoa > Chordata > Lepidosauria > Squamata > Scincidae > Cryptoblepharus > Cryptoblepharus egeriae. The sequence continues at coordinate 170,060,660 of JAREYC010000002.1, forward strand.
TCCTGACAGTCAGTGCAAAGTTTGGGTTCTGTTTTGCCATGTTGCATATAGTAAACAGTATAGGTTTGCTTGCAGCCTATATAACCACGTGCACATTCAATTCACATAGAAAAACAATTTCATGTTAATAAAATGCAATCAATTTGTGCTTGCACATGCTTGTTCACACAAGCCCACCACCTGTTTGCTCCACACATGTTTCAATCCATGAAGGAACAAATGCTTGTGTAGATTTGAAACAAAAAAAACCAGATTGAAGAACCCTATGTGTATACCCTGTACACCTATCCCCATTGTTGTATACCAAATGTCCCTTTCGGCATATCTGAAATAAATAAAATAATTAAAAAAAAACCCAGATTGACCACTCATATACTGATTGTGCCGTGTTGTTTGACCTAGGGCACAAATTACTTCAGCCTGCTCTGCTTTAACTGCTCTCTGCTAACTATTCTGTATCCAGAGCAGAAAATTATGCTGCATCCAGAGAGTCAGGAAGCCTGGGCTGCCCTAACTGCTCCATAGCATGCTAAGTAATTGACACATGGGGAGGACTTGCTCCTGAGGAGACATCCCTCAGATCACACAGAACAAGGAATGGCTGTGATGCTTACAGTGGTGAAACGACTCTGCGCATTACCTGGTGCAGAAGTCTGTGCCTCACCCCTGGAATGCGCACACCCCCACCTGGACTGCGCAGTCGCCAAAGTTGGTGCCTGCAGTTGTTTCTGAAGCCAACTGACGCATCTCTGATGCCTGCGCAGTACATTTCTGAAGCCTTTCGGGTTCAGAGGAGACTGTGCAGGTGTCAGAGTTGGTCAGCTGCTGCTCTTTTGTCAGCAGACTTACTTTTGAGTCAGCTGCTGCTCTGCCTCCTGAGTGAGGCCAAATGGCCATGCAGAGGCATGGACATCCTCCGCTCTAAGGAAGTCTCATCTGAAGCTGTTCGGCATGCTCAGTGTGTCTCTGTGCAGTGAACCTCAGCTGGCCGTTCGGGCCAGCTTTGAGGACAACTGGCAGCTTCTGGCTGCTGCTCCGCCTTGGAGCAGGCCTGAATGGGTGTGCTGACGCCTGGGGCCTGCCAAAGGACAGCTAAACTCCTCCGGCGCACCACCCCATACAGAGCGCATCACCCAATGCGGCCCACACCAGCCGCACCAGTCTAGTACACCCTGCTGTATCCTGAGGTTTGTGGGCAGCCATAGTTGTTTCATATCCTAAGGTTGAGAGGCAGGGGTTGCAGCTAGGCTGGCCAAGAACTCAGATTTTTGGTCAACACTGCCATTCTTACTCGGGCCTTATTATGGACCCCTATGGGTCTACTCATTACTATACCTGCTCCTGAGGTGGTATATCTCTGAGGAACTGGAAGAGGGCATTTCTGTCTTGGAAACAGGCTCTGGATACAGAGTAACTGCTCTGCCCTAGGCAATGCTAAACATGCCCTCAACATGCCTCTCCTGAGCTGCTTAGGCTGCCCCAGTTAGGGCAGAGCAGGTCCACCTCTCTTAGGGCACCCTGTCTTGCCTTGCTCTGCCCTAAGCCTCTTCCAGAGTAACTGGGCTGGAGCATCTTGCAGTTGCTCCACCCTAGTGATAGATAGGGCAACCCAAGGGCTCTTTTGCGGACAGATTAGTTGCTCTGGATTGTGCTGCCAGTTAAGTCTGACATGAACTTTCACGTCAGGCTGACCACGTCATAACTGCCAAAAGAGGACAAAATGTAGGACACCCAAGAATAATGTAGAATGCCTATCTACTCAGAAGTTAGTCCCATGATATTCAATGGGGCTTACTCCCAGGAAAGTGTTTAGGATTGCAGCCTGTGAAAATAAAAGTTGAAAACTCTCATATATATTGCCTTCATGTGGTTAACTTAAACACAAATTCTGTGATTCTAAAGACACTTTCCTTGGAATAATACCCATTGAACACAAAGGGGCTTACTTTTGAGTAGTCATGGTTAGGATTGTTATTATTATCTACTATATCAACTATCTCAACTATATCAACATTTTATATCTTCTATATCAACATTATTATCAAATTTAAAACTGCTGCATATAATTAATTGCATGTAATTTATGAATTATAAGAATGCTCTGCGCTGCCTGCTCACAAGGAAAAGGAGGACAATAAAGATTTTTTTTCCAGGACGCAATGGTAAAAAAGAAGACATGTCCTGGAAAAATATGACAGGGTCACTCTGACTGGCAATCATATCCCTACTTCCATGCCCAGGACTGGAAAAGGAAATGGATGACCAAGGAGGGAAAGTGAAGGGAAGAGAGTGCTGAGCTAAACAGTGGAGAACTGGATTATCAGAGACTGGTACATCATGTGGTAAGGTAGCATTTGGCATGCCTCCTCTGGCATTAGGCTGTCTTGGGTCAGTCCTGGGACACATGTGAAGAGAACAACCCCACCACGTTGCCATTGCCTCTCATTTTCAATTTATAGCAGCCTAGGGTAAAACCCAACTAACTAACTAACTAACTAACTAACTAACCAACCAACCAACCAACCAACCAACCAACCAACCAGCGTGTAGTTGGTCTGTGGAACTCCCTGCAACATGATGCAGTGACAGCATCTATGCCTTTAAGAAGCAATGCCTATAATGAAATTTATAGAGGAAAGGACCATCACAGGTTACACAGGCCCTGAGACATCTGGTGAGCTGCTGTGTCATACAGGAAGCTGGACTAGATGGTCCTTTGGCCTGATCATGTGGAGGGCCTTCTTATGTTTTTATCTGAATGAAAGCTATGGACTAGTGGTTCTCAACTTTCTGTTCCTTTAAGACAAGATTGGGACACAACAGAGGACCCACAGGCTATGGCACAAGTTGCTTTCAGGTTCCTTACATCCCTGGGTCATCAATGGTGAGGAGGACATTCAGACCTTTACCAATCACCATCCTCTTGTAGAGGAAAGGATTTTTCTAACACCATACCTATGGGGTCATAACCCCCAGATTGCAAACCACTGTAGTCAACTGCCATGAGTCTGCCTGCTGTAGTATCTTGTCATTTGGTAAGTGCACATTTGTATTCAGTCACAGTTTAGGGCATTTGGGAAACTTTGTATTATACTATCGATTGAATTTTGCCAGTGAAACCCTTACTGTATTATCATCTACTGCCTGGAACTTTCTGATAATGCTGCATATATTAAGATCATCTGCGGAGAAGACATGTACTGTGGCGCAGTTTCTTGGCCATTATCATAATTACTTGCTCTGACATGAACATAGATAAAGCCAAACCGTGTCACAGTATTGTCATGGCTGGCTTTATTAGTATGATTATAATTGTATTCCTGGTAAGGAGATACTTTTAGAATTATGTATTTGTTTATTATTTTCTTATATCAAAAAGTCAACTTGCAGAATCATGCAAATCTGATTATATTTCAAAACATGAAAGCCTTCCACAGGAAATATTAATCAGGCAGCCTGAGGTGTGCGCATATGCATTGGATTTACATTATTACATTCTGGCTTATATCATTTCATTTTTCAATATGCCTATTCCCTATAATTTACCTCTTGGCACTTTTAACATTTTCAATCATTTGGCTGCTTTTAAATAAACACTGATTAATGTCAAGTGTATCAGCATGCTGTTATTAACTTTACACAAGCTTCTTTTAAAAAAAAATCAACAATCCCGAACATGATTTCTTTTGGTGGGCGATGTGCATTTATTCAGCAGCGCCTGTCTGGAGAATTAAAAACGGGCACATTTTTTATCTTTCCAAAATAGAAGCAGGTTCATAAGCAGGGAGAGTGATTTTCAAAGGCATTACGCAGGTGGAGGATTATGCATTTTAATGTTCTGTCTGGAATGTAATCTTGAAATAATTTGAATAGTGCTTGAAATAATGGTTCCTTAAACTTATTGGAGGTTATCCAGTGACACCTAACCTGGTGGGGTCTATATTATTACACATATCATTTTTCCTTATGAAGAGAAGAAGAAACCTGGCAAGGCACAAGAAGGTAAATATGCCTGCAATTAATCACACGGATGTGGAAAGGTGTTTTCCCAGAGGGGGAACATGTTTGAAGTTCAGTTGAATACGCTTCAGGTTCGCTTGGGTGGGTGGCATTGCAGTCAAGGCCTATAAGCCCACTGAATAATATAGATTTGTTCTCTGAATAAAATAAATTGGTTCTCTACCACCATCTCAAGGTGGTATGTACAACTCCTACCCAGAGTGGGAGCTGGTGTGGCTTAATAGTCCTATCTTATCCTCTAGGGATGCAGCCGGAACTAGTATTGTGGTGGCAGGACACTCTTGAAGGCTATTGTAAACTACCTGCCTGCAGTGTGCAGAGCCATGCGCTTCCAGCTTGCCACCAGAGCGGCCGTGGAAGCCCAATGGACAACGGTGTGGACAGGAGCTTCCACTAATTCAAGTAAGACAGCGGGAGGGGAAACAGGGAGGCTAGAACGGGGAAGAACTGGGGCATGAAAGAAGCAGATGGAAGTGTTGTCAGGTGCAGGCAATTTGTACCTTATGTTGTCTGTCCCCCTTTGTCTCTGTGGTGGTCCCAGTGTTTCCTAGGGGTTCAGAAGGGTGGTCTTTAAGTCCTGTGTCTCCATGAGGGGAAGCTCTCACAAGAATCCACACTCACTCTAAGGTAAGTTCAACAGGTAAGTTAATTTACTCTTCCTTTACAGAAGGCAGTTCTTCATCAAACAAGGTTACAGGTATAAAGGAAAAAACATTGTATCAAACCAACACACCTTTTCCTAATACTGGATATGAACTAGGCCAGCCCTTCCCCAACCATTTGGAATCTTTTTAGGCCTCTGACTAGGGCAGGGCATCGATGCACCAGCTTCGCACATCTCCAGCTCCACACCTCTTCTCCCAGACTTCCCAGTCCTGCTTCCCTTTTTTACCTGCCTGTTCTCCTGCCTTTCTTCCAGGTTCCTTGGAGAGTGGCAGGGCGCATCCCCATCCTTGTATCCGGATCAGGCTTGTAGGTTAACCCCCTCACAGGACTCCTTTCTTACATGCAGGGGACCTCCAGGACTGGTTCATTCTCATCTCCCCTACCTTTCTTCCTCAGCCTCCTTTTCCCTTCATCCTCACTCCTTTCCTCCAGCACCCCCTTATTCTTTTAGTCAGTCACAAATTATGGCACACATCCCCCTTTTGTCCTTATCCTCATTAGGCATAGAAAGATAGAGCAAATCCGTTTCCAGCTCCTCTGCTTGTGTCATTCTTCCTTCCTCACAGTCAGGGTTGCCAGACCTCCGGAATTTCCAGGACGCCTCCGGAAAACAAGCCCCTCCTCAGGAAAAATGTGGCCAGCCTCCGGGAAAATGGCCGCCATTTAAATTTGGCATGCTGCAGCAGTGCACACTTGTTTGGTTGTGTCTGGGGCATGCATTATCTTTGGTCCTGATCATTGGGCGGACCATCATGTGGGAGAAAGAGTGAGCAGGAGAAGGAAGCTCCTCCCCCTCACCACTTCACTGTGGCTCAGATCACTCTCAGCCAGCAAGCTGGCAAAGGCCTCTGGCGCGCTTTCCTCACGGGGCTGCAATCGCAGCCGCCTGCCGCCTTCACCACAGCCGCCCACCCCATGAGTCTGCTGCCAGTCTATTTCTGCCTTCATGCTCCATCGCCGGCCTCCCGGCATTGCTTGCCTGCTATTCCTTGATAGTCTGCCTACTGCTGCCTCGCTCCGTCACCGCGGCTTCAACCTCCCAGCTACCCCAAGTGAGGTGGAAGAGTTGGAAAATGTGTGAGCCCCATGCTAGTTGTGTTGTGTCTACACAGAAGGAAACTCCATTATACAATGGGACTTCCTCCCAGATAACTGTGCCAGTATAATGGAGTTTTTGTCTCTCTCACAGCCACAGTGAGTAGAGAGTTCCATCATTTTTCAATTTTAAAAGGGATAATATAGTACTGAAATTAAATACAGGAGAGAAACACAAGTGTTTTTAGCTTATTTTTGCTCATCTTACATTTTTGGGGTTTTCTACAATTTTTTTAATTTATGCAGGAATTTTGGCTTGGGGGCTAGGAATTTTTGCCTTTGGGCAGGAATTCTGGCCTTGCCATTCAGGGGTTTTGCATTTGGCATCTGGTCACCCTGCTCACAGTCTCCTCAGTTCCATTCCACCCACTGCTGACTAATTTGACACCACAGGGTGGCCACTGTCACCTTTACAGTCTCCTACTCTTTGTGCCAGAGGCCAGGCTCCAAAAGAGCAACCTTTTGGCTCTCAATTTTGAGACTTAACACTCTGTGGAAGATCTATCTGCAGTGACCCACTCGAGGAGCTTCCACTCCCACTCAGTCTCATTTTTCATATGGGAAAAACCCTACTTCTTGCACAGACCCGCATGAGGAAAATACTTGTGAAGCACTTTGTACACTTAAAAAGCATGCAACTGAAGCTCCTGGAGAACCTATCTTAGAAGCATCATGCTATATTATCCATTCTCCTGAGCACAGATTAAACAATGCTGGGAATTGAGAGCGTGGGCGAACCCAGCAGGGAGGGAAGAGCAAATCTTCATTAAAGTCTTACCATCAGGATCTGATCTCATGGGAAAAGCAAGTGCACAGAAAAAAAATAAGGAGACTTTGATGAAGAGCTTGGTTGATGAAAGGATTTCACTGTGTGGTGCAAGAGGAACCAGTGCAAGAGATTCTGAAACACCTCCTTTTCCCTCTGGTTCCTCAAGGCAGAACAAAATCTGCTATATAACTGCTTGCCTATAAACATGCTTATATTAAAAATGTTCTCTCTGTAATGTTCTGATTTATTTATCTATAGATCTTTATTTTGGCATTGTGGCGCTTTTAAAAACAACTTTGTAATTTATATAGCCATTTGTTTAAGCTGTCAAAACATTTTTAATTTTAATTACTGTGCATCATGCCTCTGGGTGTAGAACTGTCAGATAAATCTGAATCTTTGCATAAACATGTGGGGATCTTACATGTGTTATTGCTCAACAATTGCTAGTGGGCAGTTAACAAATTCTGGGTAGATCTGCATCCATACATAGGCATGCACAGGGACACACAAACACACACAGGCTGCTGGAACAGTGAGTGAGCTCATGATAATGTTGATTGATTGTCAAGCTGCATCCAGTGATGTCCTTGACTTGTTCTGAAATGTCCAGCCAGTGTGATTGCAGAGCCCTTCAGCCACAGGATGCGCAGTTTATGTCAAACTGTAAAAGTCTTCCGCAGAATGTCAGCTATGTCTAAATGACCTTAAGTGCTGAATAAACTGACAACTTTCCCCTTCTTCCAAAGGAACATCATCATGTCTGGCACTGTGACATGGCCAGATGAATCACTGCAGAAAATAGGGCTGGCCTTGCAGATTGAATGTCTACCATCAGTAGGTAAATTGGAGGGGCAACAAATAGGGGTTCTCAACATTGGCCTGACCACTACTCCCTCTGCCCCGTTGCCAATAAGGGTGCCCTGTTTGGTTCTCTGATTTGCTTCTTGTTTGCTTGAGAAGACTGGGGCAATGGAACTGATGGAGGAAAGAAGGATTCCAAGTTTTGGATGCCTCTCCCTGTTCTTCCCCCCATCCATCTGATCTGATGCTTAGGAGAGCATGTTAGGAAAGCAGGCAGATGGAGAGGTGGAACCCCATCCTCTCTTCATGTATCTTTGGCTGCTCTCAGCACAGTTTCCTTATTTCAAATGAACAGGAAGAACAGAACATTTGGTAGAAAGGGATCAATTAGCACACATATTTATATGTATATGTGATTTTTTTAAATGGGGAGAAGCAGTGATTTGGGGATGGCTCAGGGGATGTGTGAGCCATGGCCAATGCTGGCAGTAAGCATACTGGGTTGGTGACTGCTTAGATTTGGATTCTGCTCTAAGGTCTCAATTCAAAAGTACTCAACACATTCTCTGTGTGCTTATCATAGAACAAATTCCCTCTATTGTGGTGGTGTGAGAATAATTGCCCCTGGTTACTTTCAATCAATCAATCAACAGTATTTATATACCGCTTTTCAACTATATACCACTTTTTCTACATTACTTCCTAACATGTGATTACTTTCCACACATATGTAGAAGTGATACAAGTGGCACCAATTCTATATCAAAGGTCCTATGGACTCAAATTGATCCATAAGGTTGCCATTGTCCTCCATTCCCACACTCTTGGGCTAGATTGGCGGTTCCCAATCTATAGGTTGGGAGCCACTCATGGTTTATGAACTACTTTGGTGGGTTGGTAAAGGGTGATAAAACTTGGCTGTAGGGTGCTCATTTGCCATCAATGATCCTGTTTCTCCGGCATTCAATTTTTCTCTAGCATTCAAGAATCGTCTCAGGTCATTTGGGGGCTGCCACCACACACCTCCTCTTCACTGATGGGCTTCACTTTTTGCTCCCCACAAGGCTTCTTTTTCCTATTTTTAAAGTCTTGTGACTTCACTTGTCTCTGCCTCCACAATTGCCCGTGGTTAACTTTCCGCATTACTCCAGTTCAAGTGGAAACAGTATGAGTGGAATCAAATCTCTGGTTTGGGGCTGCATTCAACCTGGCAGTCTAAGTGGTCCCTGGCAACTTATCACAACTAATGCACTTTCACATGACCAAGAGAAGCTCTCCATGTAGCTATCAGAAGAAAATGTAATTAAGAAACAAATTCTTAAATATTATTTACTCATTCCTTTGTATTTATTACACACTTTTATTTTAATCACTTCTTCCACTTCTCAGTTATTTTATTAGTCTTGCAGGTTTTCCTTTGCCTCTGATGATGCCATTTTGCTTTTGTCTCAGCATGATAATCACCGCCATGTGCTACACTTTTAATGTTACCATTTTCTTAGCCTGATTTTCTGCCTCAGGTGCTCCCACTGAATGAACTTTACTGCCATCTGGAGATGTATTTCTGTTTGTCATTCTGCCTTCAAATGCGCAGAGATCTCATTTAAGAGCTCTGCTAGGAAACAAACAGGCATTTTATTGTATTTACTTTAATACAACAAACATCTGCATAACACTGGGCTGAAGGCAATTAAAGCTAATATACCTTAAAATGGTCTCAGAGAGAGACTCATGGATAGAGATGTGCTGTTGCTTATATTATTCAGTTCCAAGTTATATTATTATTAGTTCTTAGAAAATCAGTTTACTTTTGTGGATCTTCAAGTGTGCAGAAAACACAACATTTTTAGAAATTTGTGGTGGTGTGGAAGAAGTTTGGAATTTCTCACTGTGTTCATAAATGTAACTTTTTCTGTCCTAGGGCACGTTCTGTAATAAAACAACAGCAACCTTTACTGCTTTTTGAACTGTTATAGTGGTAACTGTTTTGGTGGAAATTTCTATTTTTTTCCTCATTTTGGGCCCTCCCCGAAACCTCCCTGAGATCTTTGTGATGTCTTGAAATCCTGAAAAGAACGAATGCTGAAGCATTTTGCTGCAGAAAGCACTTACCCAAAAGTTAGTCCCATTATGTTCAGTTGGGTTTTCTCCCAGGAAAGTGTTATACGATTGCAATCTGATTAGGATGTGTGCAGACACCACTACACATGCCTCCCCTCCCCCAAATTGTGATATTGGGCCCTTTTCCACTGCAAAATGGCCTGCAAAATGCCTTCCCCAAAGGCATAAAAATAGCACATTTGATTTTGGGGAAAACCCGAGGTGATGTTTTAGACCTTCTTAAGGCTGGAGAGGCCACTGGTTTCTTCCCTAGCCCCAGTAGGCCCTCTGAGACCTCTGGTAGGCCCACAAAGGTCACTTCCAGTTTTTGCCAGAGATGGAAAAATGAAGGGAATGTACAGTTAGTGGGGAAAGGATTGTGGCAGTGCCCTAGCTGTGTGGTGCTCCAGAACATTTGATCCTAGACCACCCAAGTTACACCAGTGCCCCCCCTACACAGGTAAACATGCTGCCTTTATAAAAGAAGAAAAGAAAAACAAAATGGAGAGGTAAGACTGATGGATGAATGAGGGTTTGGCTTTATATGTACATGCACAGGACAAACAATGAAGTCAAAAAAGTGCCTTGTGGCACTTTTGTGACACCCCCAGGCCATCACGGGATTTGTGCCGGGACTTGTGCCAGACTCATAAGTGTAAACTTAATTGTGTAACTGATCAAATATTATCTTCTTCACTTTAAGGGCACAATCCAGAGTAACTACGGGGAATCCTTGCTCTGGTGTAAGAACAATTTACTCTGGATTGCAATATGAATTTCCCATAGGTTTTCATTCGGTGGTGCAGTAACTATGGGTGCATGTAAAGTCTCTTACGTGCTCCCGTAGTTACTCTGGATTGGAGGGTTAGCCACGTATTTTCACAATGACCACAACAAAATGTGCATGAATGGAAATTCCACAACTGAGAAACTCTGATTGTGTCTGACTCTGCCTGTCTGGCTGCCTCCCAGCAGAAGAGAGGATGCCTAATGGATCACCGCCTGACTGCCCCAGATTATGCCCTGTTCACTTATCTGACTCCAGTCCTGTGTGACCTGAGTGTTAACTATGCACTCTTTTTCCCCCTGTTTCCCCAACATGATCCAAATGTTGCCTGCTATTAGGCAGTGTCATGAGGGATTTAATGTCTCTTACTATTACTTTCCAGTTATTACTTGTTCAAGGGTTATCATACTTGTCCTTGTTATTAGACAACAACAGTAAAAATGACAATATTATTTACAAAGTCAACCTAGTGAAAACCATATGAAACATAAAGTGCATCCTAATTATAATTTGGTATGGGTAAAAGTGCAATTGTAATCGGGAGCTTGAGTTCTTATTTATTTATGACATTTAACTTACAATAGGGCTGTGGATGGCGCAAGCGGTTAAGACGCTGTGCCTATTAACCAGTAGGCCAGGGTTCGAGACCGGAGTCGGCTCCACAAGACAGGGTGAGCTCCTGTCCTTAGCCCAGCTCTGCGACACCAGCTGGATCCAATCGTATTGGCTCTGCCTTTCCATTGGACTAATTCAGTGGCGTGGAGAGGGGGGATTTGCTGTTTGGGTAACAGCCTATCCTCCATAACAATCCAACCCAGGCTTTCGTGCTTCGCATGCAGCATATGCAGCACCAAGCACGATGCCATAATCTTTCAAGACTGACGGAGGCCTGCTTTTTTTAACTTACAATTAGTAAAGGGCATAGGAATAGAGATAAGTAGGTTAAAATATTGACCTAAGTGACCATTCACAGAGTTGTGGTGAGGGTGATGGGGAGAAAAGGAAGGGAATGGGAAAATGTCATTAATAATAATAAGTGAGAAGGTGAACCAGGAAGCGAAATTTCCTTTCTTTCTGAAATCTGGTTTGGAAAGAAAGTACTTCAAAGAACTAAAATGATATAATTTTATTTATCCTATATTTGCCTTAGAACCTTATAGGGGGGGCAGAAAGCTAAAGGCAATCTCTCCCCTCCACACACACATACCATGGCACCAGACCATGAGATGGCCATCTATCTGCTTCTGAATAGAATGGAAATAACTATGCCAGTGTTCAACCCATATGTAACGTAAATTGCAATTTGATTCTGAATCAAAAGCATTAGCTTAAAATATACTTCTTTAATATGGTTATGAGTTCTGCTTTTTCTCTGCTTTTTCTCTGCTGTCCATGTAATGCAGCAAATGAGTTGAAAAATGGCCACAAATTGGTCCCACGTGTCAAAACATTTGCAGCTCGATGCCAGGATATGTATGGTCAGCTGGCTGCTTGGAAATAATACGGCTGCCAAGGGTTTGGAATACCTTGCTTTGAGAACTCATCCATTTTACTGTACATTGTAAAAGTTTCTGGGTCACTGTAATAAAAAAAATTTAATAAAGTGTTGGCTCCCTCTTCAAGTCAAGGGCAGCCCCTTCACTGTTATTTTGCCAACGTCTTTTTATATCTGATTTTGAAGCACTATATTTAAATCGGCACAGTGCCTGTGAACCCTCTCTCAAATCTTCACAATTGTTTGTTGAAATATTTTTACATGGGACAGTTCCGCAGGAGTCCCCAAATCTTGGCTGGTCTTAGCAGCCTCATATTATGTATGGGGTATGCTAATCTTACCTCCCTCTTCCAATACCTTTTGTCCTTCCAAAGGACTTGAGAGAGAGGTCGTTCATTTCATATCTGGCTTTGGAGATGTTCAAGTGCTATCAAAATCTTACTATTTCTGAATATTTCAAAGGTCAGCATGAAGTGAATGACTCTTCCCTTTTCTCAAGTTTTTGTGAATACCTAAGAACATGGAAGTACTGCTAGGTCTATAGGTATCTCTCACCCAGTGCACAGTGAAAGATGCTTTCTGCTTCTATATTCTCACATGTAGGGCACAATCCAGAGTAACTATGGGAGTCCTTCCTCTGATGTAAAAACAATTTTCTCTGGATTGCAATATGATTTTCCCATAGGTTTTCACTAGGTGGTGCCGTAACTACGTCGATGTAATTGTTTCTTACATGCTCCTGTAGTTACTCCTGTATATGTACGCAGTTACATATACACCCAAATCCAGAGTAACTACAGGAGCACGTAAGAGACTTTACGTGCACCTGCAGTTACTGCACCACCTAGTGAAATTCATATTGGAATCCATAGTAAGTTGTTCTTACACCAGAGCAAGGACTCCCCGTAGTTACTCTGGATTTTGCCCATAATCAAAGATGGAGTCTTTTTACAGAGCAAACAAGTATGCAGACACTCCTGATTACCTGGTATTTGTACCTATGGACTCCCAAAGGTGTGAGAAAGAGTAATAGCCCAATGCTCACAAATTTCAAAGTCCATTGTCGCAGGAGGCCCTCTGGGACACATTGCCACCAGTGTGAGTCCTGGAAGGCTGCATTCTGCCAGCAGTGTCATGCAGACTATGACGCCAACAGATTATGCCAACAAACTTACATAGATCTGAGGATTGCCACAGCAGACCAGGCAGCGGCCAGAGAGGGAAGTACAAATTTTCTATTTTTTCACCAATTCTAGAGAAACATCCATTAAATATTGAGGGCAAACCCCTTCTCCCCTTTTTTACATGAGTCCATAGGTAAAATGGACTTAAACCTCTCTGCAATGTTAAGTGCCTCTAAACTCCCCAACTACAGTTAGAGGTAGCGCATCTCCCATGCATTTTTTATACTTACACAAAATAAAATAAAATAGACTTTCAATATAAGCTTCCTAAAATTTCTTTAAACAATTATTCATTGGTGGAGCAATTATCAGCATCAAATGTATTATCAGGACGGTAACCTCTCTCTCATTTTTGCAATTTTGAAATGTTTCAGGTGCCCCATCCATATGCTGCCATTAATATTGCCATCCTCCTGATTTCAATCTGCCTGCTCCCCACTCAGGACTTTACAACATTCCTCCTCCAGTTTGCTCCATTCTGCCCAGTTCCTATCTCCCAAACCTTGTGCAGACTAATTGATGCGAGGGACTATAGTGAGGCCACTGTGCCTGGTTGTGGCAATCCACCACTTATGGCAGTGGCCTGCTGCAGAATTCAGCGTGCTGCCATCAGCAACACCTATTACAGACTTTGTGCTGCCAGAATGGTAATAAGGCCTTAAGGATTGGGCTTTAAGATAATACTTTTGAGGATAACCTTTTTTTAATGTATGTGTATTAGGAACAGGTTAGAAAAGGAGACTGGGAAGCAAGAAGAAGGTCTTCCAATGTTATATGATCACTAAACTGAAAAAAATCAAGTGGTGTACAAAAGGGCTGAGATGCATTCATGTGGCTTACAGGAGCATGTGAATCAAGCCCTCCACAAATTAAGTCACAGGCTGCAATCCTAATCCCCAATTAGGCCGGCATAAGTTCTGGCACAAGTCCCATTCTGGACTGGGTTGTTGCAAAAGTGCTGTAAGTCACTTCTGTGCATTTCTGGGGAGTGGAGATCACCGTTCTGGGGATTGTTAGACCACTGTACAGACATGCGCTGGCCTCCCCACACCATCATGGGGATGGGAAGCAGGCGAGTTGTGCTGGCCTAAATTGGTTAAGATTGTACCCACAATATAGGATCTAAGAGTCTTCTATACTGTATATGCAGCAGATGAATGCAGTCATAATTGCCAGTGATCATTCTTGCAGTTGGGTGGCTCAAAAATGTAAAGCTAATGGCCTGATAACTAATGAATTTTCCTGACATTTTGATAAGTCACCCTAAACATGTTTGTAGCGACTGAGAGAAATTATAACTAAACTCTTTTTTTTAAAGTGCTCTCTGTAATTCTACATACATTACCCGGAACATTAAGGTAAAGTGTAACTATGAAGATGGATTTGGGGGAAAAGAAGCAAATTGCATGCATATGTCACGCTCTTGTATATTTGAGCAAATACAGAAATGCATTCTTAAAACATTTCTGTGGTGATTGTTGTTACAGGTACATTAAAAAGCATGCAGGTTGTGTGGGCCCAGTGTGAGGGTGTATGGATGATGAAGGAAGCAATTTGTGATTTAGAACATGACAGATTTCTGCTAACCTGTTTTGCATGCAGAAAACCTCAGGTCTCATTCTTGGTAACTCCAAGTAGCCCTGGGAAAGATTCCTGTTTGAAATCCTAGAGATCTAATAGACCTGTTAGATCCCATGATCTGATTCAGTCAAAGCTAGTAGTTTACTTATGGGCAACTCATAAGTAATTCCCCATGTGGTGATGCAGCAATGCCAATTAAATTCTGCAGGAGATTTTTGTGCCCTAGAGGCCTATTTAGATAAGATGAGATTTGGTCACTTACCCTATGGTAAGCCCATGTCGAGTTACTAGATCCACCATAGCTGGCACAAGTCCACATAGAGCTGGGTCACATCAGTACTGGGAAGGGGTTTAGTTTGGGTGGGAAGTATTGCTGCTGAAGCTTTCCCTTCCTGGTCCTGATCTGCTCATCTCATTGCCCCCGTCACTGCCCATTCTCCCTTCACTTGCCTCTTTCACACATTGTGCACACTGACCTGTGCCCTGGCATCTGGAAGTCCCTTGCATGAAGAGCTGGCTGCTGGAATGCTTGTTCTGGTGGCAAAACAATACAATTACAATTGGGCTGTGAATCTGTCTTATGAGCCCAAGGGCACAATCCTAACAAACTTTTGAGCACTGGCATAGCTGTGGCTGTGGAGTATGTGCCAGATCCTGCAGTTGGAGGGCAGTCATGAATGCCTCCTCGAGGTAAGGCAATGTTTATTCCCTAACTTTGGAGTTGCATTGCCCTTACCCTAGAGCTGGAAAATTGGTTAGGATTGCACCCCAAGTGTGATTAATAAAACTGAAGACTTGCCCATTTCCAATCAAGCAGACGTGCGGGGTCCACTCCTCAGCGTTATTGCCTGTTCTAACCTCTGAACAACATAGTGTAAATTTATTGTAAAAAAGGAAATATTCTTGTCCTGGATTCACTGTTTCTGAAGTCATACGTCACTTGAATCAGGCTGCAACCCTATCCACACTTTCATGAGATGAAGCCCCATTGACTTTAATTGGACTTGCTTCTTTGTAGAAATGTGTGTGGAAATTGAGTGCTCCAGTGCAGGCACAAGTTCTATTGCTGCTGCTTTAGAAAAGAATTTTGAATTCTGGAATTCAAAATTTTGCATGGAATTTTGTGTAGAATTCAAAATTATGCATAGAATTTTGCGGTGATGGAGACAACTTCACTGTTGATAGAGACAAATGAACATTTCCCTGCCTCAGGCCTCCTGCAGGAATAGACAGGATTTCCATTTTGGATTATGCCTATCCTATTATGTTCCATGGACATATAGTTTTTATATACAGGTACCCTGTTTTTATATACAGGTATCCTGAAAATTCAAAACAAACAAGCATCCAGACTCAAAATGGTTTTTAGGAGGAAACAGTCATCTTATTTTCATTTTCTTACAGGGAAGGCTATTTTCATCAAATGTGACAAGCGTGGGCATGTTATTTGAATAGATTTTTCTTCAAATGTAACACTAGCTCTCTGACACCTGCTTATATTTTCATAGCAACTAACATGTGAAGGAAATGCTATTCAAAGCCAGCACATACACGAATGTTGCTAAGTCAAACCGTATCGTAGTTGTGAACAAAGGGACTTTTGAGCTGCTTTTCATTTGTTTCCCTTTTCATAAACATTTACCTTCTGTGACTGTTCGGGTTTCCATATGCCGTGCCCCACAGCCCTCTTGGAACATACCAATTCTATAGTCCACCAAAACATTTTGCCAGGTGCTATCTCTATGGTGCCAGGTGAAAATGCTTTGACTTGTCCAGCTCTTTTTGAATTAGTGCTGGTACTGCAGATATTTTGCATGCAGAAGTCAATCTGGGTATGACTGAAAAAGTTCTCCATTGGAAACTTTGTAGAACTGTTACCAGTCCTATCAATTAGTGGTGATTTCACTGACTTACAGTGCAATCCTATTTGTGTCTACTCCGAAGTTTGTTCCATTGATTTTAATTGGGCTTACTCCCAGGAAAGTGATCTTAGGATTGCACCTGCTAAGCCTCTCCTGAGACCAGCCTATGTATGTCTACTCTGAAGTAAGCCTGTTACAGTCAATGTGGCTCACTCCTTTGTAAGAGGGGGGCAATGGAAAGGAGCCTGAGAGACATAGGGCGCAATCCAGAGTAACTACGGGAGCACGTAAGAGACATTACGTATACACGTAGTTACTGCACAATATAGTGAAAACCTATGGGAAATTCATATTGCAATCCAGAGCAAATTGTTCTTACACCGGAGCAAGGACTCCCCGTAGTTACTCTGGATTGCGCCCATAGTCTTGCATGTGTACTCTAAATAAGCCATACTATAATCAGTGGGGCTCACCACTGTGAATGAGGGGTAGATTGCAGTCTGAGAGACCTGAAATACTAATAGTGCAGTCCTAAACATGTCTACTCAAAAGTAAGTCCCATTGTGTTTAATAGTACTTACTCCCAGGAAAGTGTGTTAGGATTGCAGTCTCTGTGCAGGTTAATTGGTTTTCTTTTTCTTTATATTTTGTATTTTCTTTACTATTTTGTATTATATTCCATTACAGTTTTGGAATCATTTTTAAATGAATATTTTTGGGTTATATAACGAATTGTCTGAGTTTTCATTATTTCTTGTGGGAAAATTTGCTTTGACATACAAGTGTTTTGGATTACAATCATTTTAGATTATAAGCTTCTGGAACGAAACCTATACTTGAAGTAAGCTCCACAAAACATTTGTAGATAAAGGATATATTAGCAGTTTTGCTTAAGAATTCCTCAGCAGATAAGATGTACTTTTGTAGTTATATGGTATGATTATAAAATAATTAAATGGTAAAAAAATCAGGCTGGAACAACTCTGGATATTGATCTGTATAAGAATTGTTACCTAATTATTTTCAACAAGTATAATGTCTGAAGGCCCTTCTTTAAAATGAATCAAATTGTGCTATGAGAGTCTAATAAGTTACAAACCAGGTCCCTGTAGACATCTGGTAAAATTCTTCAGTATGGCTTGTTCTCACTTTATGTACATTATGTTGAAAGCTAGCAAAGGTGCAAAGCATTTATTTTTGATGCATATACTTGTGCATTATCAATTAGAGCAGTACTGAATGTAATAAATTATGAGTGGGGAAAAGTATTCCTAATTAACCTTAGAAGGTAATTTAGTGTACTGGGGAAAGTCTTGAAGGTGACCCAAAAATAAAGGTGATGTTCAAAAGATTTGTAATGAAACCGACATCCATCTGAATGCAAATTATGGGCCCAATACAACCAAAGCTATTAAAGGTCTATTCATGTCACTGGGAAATTTAAGCACCTTCTCCCAAACCTATGCCTGTCTACACAGAAGTAAGTCCCATTATAGTCAATGAAGCACTTCCAGGAAAGTTTGGATGGGATTACAGCCTGAATCTTAAAAGTGTACAACTTTGGCAAGGTCATTCCCATTATTTGTCCCAGTAGTATTAGAGGATGTGGAATATTCACAATAGTCTGACATCATAAAATGTGGAAAGAAAACAATAAAACTGCCATGTCTTGAAGGATAAACTCAGACCCACTGGAAACAGATAATGGCGGGAGAAAGGGAAGTTGATTGATAGTTTCAGCCCAATCCTATCTGGGCCTTGCGCTCCAGCAGGGATCATGTCACATGTCACTGCCACAAATGGTCAGAAGTGCTTTGTGTGGGTCAATGGTTCTGGGAAGCCCCAGCAATGTCAGTAAATCGGCAGCTGGGGCATGAAGGGGGCAGTTTGGAGGCATTCTAAGATGAGGAGAGAGTATATGTCACAAACAAACAAATATGCCAGATCTGATCCCATTTTTTCAGACTTCCCACAGCCAGCATGGGTCCAAGGACATCCATAGGTTGCCAGAAGATCTACCGAGAGGTAAAGAAAACAGTCTTTTGTATGGAACAGCAATACAGTGAACAAAAAGAGGGAGTAGCTATTTGGAGCAACTCAGGCTCAGTAGTGGCAAATGTGTTTATGGAAAAGTTTGAAGTGGTGCTGGATACAGCACCACAAAAACCATCTATCTGGTTGCGATATGTAGATGACAATTTGGTGATATGGGATCATGATGAGGCAGATTTCAATAAGTTTTTGCAACACATTAATTTTATCCACCCACCTATAAAATTTACTGTGGAAAATGATCAAGAAGGAAAATTGCCTTCTTTCAATGTCTTGATTATTGGAAAAGAGATTGGGACTTTGGAACATTTCCCCTACAATCCAGAGTAACTACTGGAAGATGTAAGAGGCACTTACTCTGGATTGCTCTATGTATTTCCCATGGGTTTCCCATAGGTGACACTCAAGGGTGGGCACTTACTGATTCGGGCCTACTCGCCCGAACCGGATCTTCCAATTTCCCTGCCGCTGGCAAACCTGGCACATGAGTTGGCCAGTAGACCAGCCGGCCGGGGGGGCTCAGAGTCCCCCGGGCGTGCTCCTCCGCGCGCCTCTGGCCAGACTTCCCCAGCTGCGGGGGGCTCAGAGTCCCCCGTGCGCACTCCTCCACGCGCATCCAGCCAGCCTTCTCTGGCTGGGGGGGCTCAGAGTCCCCCGCGCGTGCTCCTCCGTGCGCCTCTAGCCAGACTTCCCTGGCTGGAGGGGCTCAGAGTCCCCCACACGCACTCCTCCACACGCCTCTAGCCACCCTTCCCCCGGTTGGGGGGGGGAGGCTCAGAGCCTCTAGACAGCCATCCTATGCAGGTCTACTCTGAAGTTAGTCCTAGTATAGTCAATGGGACTTACTCCCAGGAAAGTGTGGAGAGGATTGCAGCCTCAGAGCCCCATCCAATGCAGGTCTACTCTGAAGTAAGTAATTTTATTTTTTATTTTTTATTTTTAAATTAAAAACCTCCCCGGTCCGGCCCCTGACCCTGGCCCCGCCCACTTCCGGAGAACCGGTTCTTGGGCCAGGCCGGGCCCACCACTAGTGACACTGTAACTACATCGGTGTAAAAGGTCCCATAGTTACTCTGGATTGTAGCCTAAGTAAATAGAAAGCCTACAGAAGTAAACAGGTAAACCAAGCTTCCAACCATCATCCAAGATAAAAGAGAGATGTCACAAAAACGTTTGGACAGAGCCAGGCGAATATCAGAGCTACAGTACCTAGAAAAAGAAATGCTTATTTGGAGCAAACCTTGCAACCTTAGCAAGAGATTAAAAGAGCGTTGACAAAGACAAAGGAACAAACCTCAAAAAGGGGAGTCACTAACACCAAAGGCTAGGATATTTATCCCCTATATCAAATATGTCACAGATCACATAGGAAGACTGGTGCAGAAGGCTAATACAAATAAACTGTCAAACTAAAGTACAGTAGCTCCTGTGACTATCCAAAGATGAAAGGGACCCATGTTCACAGGAAGATGTGTATCCAGGGTGACCCTATGTCATAAGTATAAAAAGAGGACAAGCCCTGCAATAATATGTAGGACACCAAAGAAAAATGTAGGACATGTTAAAAAATAAAAGCTGAAATCACACACATATATACAGTAGCTTTCATGTGGTTAATTTAAACACCCATCCCATGCCCAGAATCCTCCCTAGTGCGACCCCTCCCTCCAAACAACATCCCCCCTACTGTCTGAAAAATTCCAACCTTTTCTGAACTAGTAATGTTAAAATTTAAGATACTCCCATGAGATGTGGACAAATATATGGAATCATTCAGCTGAATGGGCAGTGGATCAGATCCTTATCTAAACAAGGAAGGATCCTAGTATTTATGCTTCCTAAAGAAATTCACAACGATTGTATATAGGTACTGTTGGATAAGTATGTATATCATACAACAATAGGCTGTCTACTATTTCTGATAGCAGACAGAAAGCATAATTCCCCCCCCCCATTGCATCAGGCACTGAGCACCAAATTGGCTGGATGTTGGTCAGTCTTCCATGTAGTATAGGACAAAAACACGTTGTACCCCTTTTCAGCCCCTTAAGGGTTAAATTTCTCAACATGGGTTCTTGGCGGGTGTTGATGTCACAGAAGGAATACCCTCCCCGAATTTCATGCTTCTAGGTCCAAGGGTCAGGGTAGAGCATCCCTCTGTCAGCGATTCTTCAATGGAAAGTATAGGGAAGAAAATGTGTTCCACCCCTTTTCACCCCCTTCTGGTTGGAATTTCCAAAAACTGGTTCTTAGTGCACCCCTCGGTCATGGAAGGAACACTCACCCCAAATTTCACGCTTTTAGGCCCAGCGGCTTTGGCAGGGTGTTAATGAGTGAGTCAGTCAGTGAGTCAGTGAGTGAATTTTCATTTTCAGATCTATAGATATCCTACATTTGGCCTACATTTTTGGGGTGTCCTACATTTTTAAACTACGCTATTCAGAAGTTCAATTTATTTCCATGGAACTTACTCTCAGGTGAATGGATAAATATAACTTAATGAAGAAAAAGTGTTATGGAAGGAAAAGTTTAACTATTTCCCAAAGGATTCTAAATGGATTCCATCTTAAAATGCAGTACTTGTTTAAAATGGAATGAGCTTGGAATTTGGGAATATATGTAGTTGAATCACTTTACTCATGATACTAACTAGAAGATTTGAGCAGTGTAACTCAACAAATAAAAATAAGTGCAGAATATCTGGTTTCTGTTCCCAGCTGCTCAGCCTTGTTTTCGAGGAAGGCCATCGTTCCATCACTTCATAAACATAACATAAATTTCAGAAATGAGATCTTGGCATTCCTTCAAGGCTGCAGTAAGGACACCAAACCAAGGACTCAAGTCTGACAGGACAGTGACTTTAGTTCTGAGCTGTAATTTTTTGGAACATATAGGTGCCTCACCTTTAGGTTTGGTGATTACTTTTATAGGAGTGAGATTAAAATAGCTGTTAAAACACAAAAGGGGTTTTGCCGAGTGCCAAACAATTTGTACTTGAATTAAGAAAGCTTTTGCACCCTGCTTTCTTAAATGAAAAGTTAGCTTTGCAATATTTTTAGCTCAGCTGTCAAGTTCCACTTTATGTTTACTTCATTCCATTCTGAATTCCGACATGTAAATGAAAAAAATTCTTTCCATCTGGGTCCTTTTTAAATAATAAAGCCAACAAATCATTCAACTATCTTTGGCTTCTTTCTGGGTACATTTATGCCTCTCTAAGGCAGTTCAGATAAGGAAGGCCTGCTTGGAGGGTCTCTTCAAGCTGATCACCCAGAAGTGCTGGAAAAATGCACCACTCCAACAGAAAGGTCTGTTTTTATTTTTCTGGGCCAATATTGATGAGATGCCACCATTCTCAGTAGTTCCGTGCGATTATGAAAGGCTGCATTTCATAGCTCCATGCAGTTCTGGAAGGTGTTTGCAACAGCTGGAAAGTGCATTCTACCACAGGACCACTCATTTCTGTGGAGGCTTCTGGCCCATAGAAGGATTGGGCCAGAAGGTTAGAGTACCTTTATCTGGTATATATTGGATACGAATCTGGAATTTCAAATAGATAGGATAGAAAAGGACCAGATTTGTGTGTTGAGATCTGAGATCCTGAATGATGTCTTGTCTGGCTTGGGAATGTGGGATATTATCCAAACTTAGGCTGCACTCCTAAAGACACTTTCCTGGGAGTAAGATCTATTGAAAACAGTGAGGCTTACTTTTTGAGTAGATATGGTGAGGATTGTGCTCTTAACCACAATAGGAAAGTGCACCGAAGGAAGGAGTCAAATACACTCTATCTCTTTCCTCCTTACGCAGAAGTGGGCCAGTTCAGAAAGTCACTTCCATAGCAGTCCAACAGAGGAAATAATTAGCTACCTGATGACCTCTGAGGAAATAATGGTGTACCTTGGAAGCAAATAAATACTGTACAATCTCAATCCAGCCAAAAATCTATTGGAGGGCATTGCTGCTGATGAGTTCCCTCTGGCAAGTCTTCCTAGGACTATGGGCAGCAGGACCGCCCTGGGCAATCAATTACTGCATTATACCATCCATGGATACACAGTAGCAATATTCTCATTTTGTCACCAACCTCCAGATACTGTTTATTTTAAAACATTTATCTTACAGTATTCTATTTTTATATCTTTCTCTAGCAGTGTCCAAGGCAGCTAACCTCAAAAGTTAAAAACAACACTAACTTTGCAATCCTAAGTATGTCTACTGAGAAGTAAATTCCATTGTGTTCAGTTGTACTTACTCCCAGGAAGGTGTGGTTAGGACTGCAGCCTAAATAGCATAGGTGTAAAATACTAATAAGAAAACAAAACCGACATGGAGGATAAAATCATTCAACATCCAGATTGAAAATCTGGAGATCAAGAAATGAAGATGGACACGAGCATTCAGAGAGGGGGCAAGAGCGGATTCTCTTGCAAAAGCATCTCACAACCTGGGTGTGACCACTGAGACTCATTTCCCAACTCATAGAGCCCCAACTATGGCTATCCAAAGATAACAATTAACATTTCTTGACATTTTCAGTTAAATAAAATTATCTCCTTATTTCCCATTGTTCTAGGATCTTCGGTTGTGCCACAGCTGGTGGGTGATTTATATCAGGCAGAAGAATTTGTTCTAACAGTCTTGATGTGATATATTGGCACGGTAAAGCCTTATTAAAGGATAAGCCCTACTAATAAAATGCAAAGGTTGTCATTTAGAATGAAAACCCCCCACTGATTTAAAGGCAGTGGGCAAATACTGGATCATCTTATATATTCTTAATAAATCAACACAAGCAAAGTCCAAAGAATGTCTAGTGCATAAACTCACATGAGCTCACTGTGAGGAGACCCATGTCTGCTGTACTTTGCAAATCTATTCAGCTTTAATACAGGGGCTGAGGTCTTTTGCTTGTCCCCAAAAGGGTTGGGTTTGAAGAAATGAGGGTGACAATAACATTTGACAGCTCAAACTCTCTTTCTTGTCCCAGCATATACTATGCTATAAAAAGGCTGTCAAGTCCAAGGTGAGCCTAATCATGATCAGCCACAAGAGCGATCTGTCAGGTTCGGCTCTCCACCCAGTCTGCTTTTCCTTACTTGTATCAGCCCATGTAAAATATAGTAATAAATTTGTTCAGAAAGAACATCCCACACCCCTGCAGGAGAGCATGGTGCCCAAGCAGATGCTCTCCAGTTTACACAATGTTCACATGGAAATGCATGAAAATAACTAAGGCTGCAACCTTGAAAGCCTCTCAGTCTCAAATGCCACATCACAGTACAATTCCTGGCTTGCACAGGAATTGAAGCTCATTTTATGGTATTTGTTAGCCATCTTCCTAGCCAGAGTAACAGTTCTTGAGGCTCACAAATCTGGTCCTTTAGTGTCTAGAATGATAGCTAGGTAGGAGCTCAGGCTTCCCAAATCATCATCTTAACCTGCCTTTTCATGACTCAGGGTTATTATAGCCAAAGCCCTCTTTTTAACCTTGCTGATTGTAATCTTTGTGCAGTGCCAGTGATTTGACATTGTTGACAGTGATTGATGTTCTTTATTCCAGGGCTTCTAGAAAATTCTTCAGAAGTTACCACATTCTTCCCATCTACATTTTGACAGGAAGCATGAAATATTTTTGGTTATTTTAAGCATTATTTTCTAACCTCACAGTCTACTGTCCTAAAAAAAACTTATAAGAGTCTTTTGGAAAAACCAAATAGGTTCAGACATATGCAGCTTCTAATCCAAGTGAGAACAATTATTCACATCTAAGAAATTCAGTTGATTTCAGTGGGACTTAAACTTGACAAGTTGCTTTCTGGAATTTTCTGTGAATGAAAGCACTTTGAATTCTCCTCAAGTATATGCCCATGTTGGAAAAAGGCAATGGCCTGGATCAATCAAAATTTCTCCCTCAGAATCACTTAGATGAGGGCATGTGCATAAAATTCAGTCTCTTTGGAGACCTTTCAGCATGGTCTTAAACATTTCTGTTTAGGGTACGATTCAATTTCTGTGTTTGAAGTACATGTAAATATGACCCCAATGAAATTGTGGGATGGCAAGGCAGCAGGCTGCATGGGGAAGGCAGATTTGTGCAAGATCTTGCTGCACATCATTCCAAGGAGACTGGTTCAAACCAACTCAATACAGTGGTACCTTGCTTAACAAGTGCTTCGCTTTACGAGTGATCCACATAACAAGCAAAAATTTCTCTAGGATTCTGCCTCACATAACAAGTATTGCTTCACTTAACAAGCACACTCCTTGGCAGTTGGGGCAGACACAGTAGCCAGCAGCCCTTTTAAAAAGTGTCAGGGCTGTGTACCTGCCCTTAGTAAAAGCAACACTTCTGTGCTGCTCCTCCTGTGGCTGGGCGTCCGGTGGGCAGAGGGAGAGAACAGCAGTGGAGAAGAGGGAAGTAGCTCAGGGCTAGCCAGAAGGGAGCAGGGGGGAGAGAGGCTCAGGATGAAGAGAAGGAGAAAGTGGGGAGACACTTCAAAAGTGTCTTGGATTGCAGCCTCCTAACCATGTCTACCCAGAAGTAAGCCCCATTATGTTAAATGGGTCTTACTCCCAGAAAAATGTCTTTAGGATTGCAGCGTAAGTAGACTTCATAGGATCATGCACATTGAATGCATGTTTTGAATTCAATTCCAGTGTTTTGTCATCATTTTTAAATGCAGTTAATATTTTTATATGAATATTTTGGGGGTTGTGGAACCAAATCTCTGAGTTTCCATTATTTCCTATGAAAAATCCGCTTCACATAAAGAGTATTTCACATAACAAGCATGATTTTCAAATATCTGGGGTCACTGGTACAGGAGAAGAGGCATCTACTGATGAAGTCTATGGCAGGATTGGCCAGGCAACATCATATTCATATCCCTCAAATGGTGCCTTTGGAAGAAGGCAAACACCTCTGCCAACACCAAAATTGGTCTCTTCCAAACACTAATCCAGCCAATTCACCTGTATTGGTCAGAAACATGGACTCTGCTCAAATCAGAAATGAACAAGCTTAAGGACTTCCAAATGTGATGCCTGAGACAGATCCTAAGTGTTTCTCTTCATGAGTGCTGTTGTAATGAGACAGTACAGAAAAGGTGCAACCTTCAACTCTCAGTCAAAGAACTAATCCAAAAATGCAGACTGAGATGGTTTGGCAGAATGAATACCAATCAGCTGCCACATAAGCTCCTCTGGTGAGAGTAAGCTGCGCACTGGAGAATTCAATGAGCAGCACCAAAGAAGATGTGGCTCAAACTGGTGGAGCAAGACCTAAAGAACCAGCAACTGACCACTTATGAGGTTTATGCGATTTCCATCGCAATGAATGGAAATGTATTATGAATGATGCATGAAATCAGTGGTGGGATTCAAATAACTTAACAACAGGTTCTATGTCCTAATAACTAAATTAACAACATGTTCTATGTCCCATTAGTAACTGGTTCTCATTAGCAAAGGGTTCTATAGAACCTGTGAGAACCCCCTGAAGCCCACCACTGCATGAAATCCGGTGGAACCTACAGCAGCACACTGGTTGAGAGGATGACCCCCTCCCCAACCATCACCTAAGGACTAAAGAAGAAGAAGAAATTATGTACACCCAAAAATATTCTGGAAAGTTCAAAGATACCAGCAAAGTATAAGAACCTTAACATAAAGGCATAGGAATATCAAATTCTGTGACTATTTTGGGAGCACATGAAATGGTTGATGTCACAAAATTTTCAAGCTTGCTGCACTGCAAATGAATTTCTCTTGCACAGTTAACACCACATTAAGGTTACAACGTTATTACTAAGATGACAACAGAGTAATTTTAAGTGAGAGCTAAAACATATCAAATCCGAATTTCCAACCTGTCAACTACTAGGCACCGCAACTGTTGGCTTATCTTAAAATGACAATAACTAGTGCAGGGTGACCATATATCATAACTGTAAAAGAGGACAAGGCACCACAAAATGTAGGACACACAAGAAAAATGTAGGGCATGACAAAATAAAAGCCAATACGCTCAAATATATTGCTTTTATGTGGTTAATTTAATATTACTTATTAAATTTAAAACTATACATATAATTTTTTTAATTATAAGAAGACTATATGCTGTCTGCTCTCAAGGAAATGGAGGACAATGAAGATTTTCCCCCCCAGAACATAAGGTTAAAAAAGAGGACATGTCCTTGGAAAAAGGGGGTATACAGTTACCCTGAACTGATGTCATTACATCCTAGCCTTGCTATGGTTTATATTTCCTATATTTGCCCTCATGGTGAGAAGTTTTGTGGTCTGCTAATGCAGACATCTTCCTTTTTTTTTTTTTTGTCTGTTTTGCTAGAGGGCCACATCAAGTACCTGGTATGGGATTGAGGGCCAGGAAAAAAATAGATATGGAACTCAGACGCCTTATGAATCAGTGGGCTCAAATTTCCAGGATTTCTCCAAGCATACCACAGAAATAAAGCATACACTTAAATGGACCCCCATTTCCTCAACCTTCAAGAAGCTAACATGAATGTACAGGAGATAAATCACTCAGAACCAGCAAATCACAGGAAACACCCAGAGTGTGTTTTGAGAGTCAGGTTAGGCAAATTCAGTAAAGTGAGCCACAGGTTCTCAGGGGGCCAGAGACAGGCCATGGGCTGCCTCAGGCCCCAGGCCAGGGTTTGGGGACTCTTGTGCTAAATCACTAAACATATAGCTGGTGCAATAACTGGGCTTTTTCAAAAGATTCTTTGTCATTGGGCACAATCCAGAGTAACTATGGGGAGTCTTTGCTCCGACGTAAGAACAATTTACTCTGGATTGCAATATGAATTTCCCATAGGTTTTCACTAGATGGTGCAGTAACTACGGGTACACGCAATGTCTCTTACGTGCACCCATAGTTACTTTGGATTGTACGGATTGTCTCTAGTTTGGGCAATCACCTTCTATGCCACTGATAAGTTGCTGGGACCCTGGGGTAACAACATCCTACAAAGGACCGTTGATAGTACTCCCAGCACATTCCCTGATCATATCTTAGGTAGTATCCCAGTCACTGATAATGATGATTCAGGAGTTAGAAGCCAAGCCAGGTGTTGTGCACTTATGAGAATGGACCTCTGACCAGTGACCCTCCATGGTTTACCACTAATTAACCCTTGATAATTTTTAACCACCTTCCTTTATCCATTTGAAAAAACACCATCCTGGTTCTGAAAAGCTGGCTCATTCTGGATCACTGCTGCAGAAGCTTAAATTGCACAGTTTAAATGCTACAGCATTTTATTTTTTAATATTGGGGGAACAGTAGACAAGGGCGAAAGTCCTGACAACAAGTTCATAAGAAGTTTTTCCAAATGTCTGCCACTTCATTGCATTGTGACTGGGCCATGTGCCATATGGAGTTACTGCAGATGAGAACACCAGGCAGATGCCTGGTGTATGTAGCACAGCGCATGGAGCAGATGCCTCAAATCAGCAATGACATGCAATAAAATCTGAATGCAAACAAGCCTTTTAGTATGGGTGCTAAAAGTAATGATGGCTTGTTTTGTGTTACAGTGCTTCATAATTTATTATCTGGGAATAAAAATAATTTATAACTCTTATGTCCTTACAAACATACCATTAGCAGTAATCATTTTATTTCCACATTATGGAGACTTTGATAAAAGGCTGAGAATTGCTTTTTGTTCACAGAAAGCCTTTTGCTGTCATCAGGTTTTTAATAGTGAGTGTCAAAAGGAAGTTAAAAGGAAGTTAATTCAAATATAAGAAGGGCCCTGCGGTGCGGGATCCTAAGTCAATCTAACCCAGCATTCTGTTTCCAACAAAGGACAGCCAGATATGCCAGGGCACACATAAAGAGAGTATGAAATTGGTGTCCTCACCCTGTTGTTTGTCCCACAGTGTCTGGTTGTTAGGAGTCAGACTTGCAGAACTGGCAATCTCTGGGATATGAGTTGTGAGCCTATGTGAGGTTAGCATTAGGACTGGCATTTTTGGATAACTGCACACAGAAGGAACTGTTGCTCGCTGACACCACCTAAATGCCCATAGTCTTCATGGGTGGCACAGTCCCTCTTCCACCCACCAGGATGCCACCAAAAAATGCAGGGAGTCCCAGTAATGGGATTTGGATCCACTCTTTCAGTCAAAGCTAGTTTGCTTTAGTTCCACTGGTACATTCCTGGTTCTTCTTTAGGGACAGTATTTCAGAGCCACAAAAGTGGTTCTTTGCTGTGTCTTTGGTGGGGTGCAGTATTTATTCATTGTAAATTATGTGCCTTGTTAACTGCTCTGGAAAAAAGAAAACATTCAAAATAGCTAGCACACGGAGATGATAAGCCATTGGCACTGGTCCAAGGATCCTGATATTTAACACTCTGCCTACCCAGCCAGATGGTCAGAGCTGTCAGCACTGACAGTAATGATCACTTATTGGAAGGAGAACGGACTCTTGAATCAAATCCACACCCTTCCTCAAAGGAATGGCGATGTCACAGTCAATGACATTAACCACCTCTTCATGCTAGGCATGTAGACCTGAGCAAGGCTGCAATAAAAAAGGATGTCCAGCCTGAGCATACAGCATGCGTGTCCAGTGCACAGGGATTGGGCAATGGAGACAGTGTGCATTCGAGATTTGGATACCTGATGCAGAAAGTGAAGATCTACTTTGTCATGTGTCAGTAGCAAGAGAGAGCAGAAGGGTGGTGGAAACATACTAAGAATTCAGGCTGACTAATTCTCTCATCTCCATCTTCACTGTTCAAATGCCATTCCCATTTACTAGCTTTGAATTCTCCCTTTTATGGAGCCAATAAGCTTTGCTCCCCCATGGATCTCCCTACGCTGCTAAATATATCTTGTGTTCAGTTCTGGATTTTTTCAAAAGGTCCATCTGAAACCCACTGAATCTCCTACAATCCAGAGTAACAAAGGGAAGACATAAGAGGCATTTACTCTGGATTGCTCTATGCATTTTCCATAGGTTTCCCATAGGTGGCACTGTAACTACGTCGGTGTAAAAGGTCCCGTAGTTACTCTGGATTGTAGTGGAAGTCTGAAAGCACTGACATACATAACACTTGTTAGCTGGAGACTGAAGTTGGAAAGTTGAAATGAATAATAGTCCAGGAAAGTTCCTGGTTTTTCAATAAACTATTTAACTTAACTTCAATAGATTGATTCTTTTAATAGTACAGTGGTGCCTCTAATAAAGAGTTTAATTTGTTCCAGAGGCATGCTCTTTAAGTTGAATGCTCTTTAAGTGAAGCGGATTTTCCATAGGAAATAATGGAAACTCAGACGATTGGTTCCACAACCCCCAAAATACTCATATAAAAATATTAACTGCATTTAAAAATGATGACAAAACAATGGAATTGAATTCAAAACATACATTTAATGTTCATGATCCTATGAAGTCTACTTAGGCTGCAATCCTAAAGACACTTTCCTAGGAGTAAGCGGCCCAGGGTGACCAGATGACCGGAAAAACCCAGATTTGTCTGGATTTTTAGCCTCCTGTCCGGGTGTCCTACATTTTGGCATCATTGTCCTACATTTTGGCTTCATTTTGAAACTTCATGATAGTGCCATCATGCCAAATGTCATTGGATTTGTATTGAAGAGCAGAATCCAATGCAAAAATCAGTTTTGAGATATCTCCTTCCTATCAAAAGTTATGGTCAAAAAACCGAAAAACAAAAACATACATTTTTTGGCAACTTTTTTTCAGCTGGTAG
The DNA here is from genome assembly GCA_030015325.1 of Cryptoblepharus egeriae. Lineage (NCBI taxonomy): Eukaryota > Metazoa > Chordata > Lepidosauria > Squamata > Scincidae > Cryptoblepharus > Cryptoblepharus egeriae. The sequence goes on from JAREYC010000002.1 coordinate 170,090,831, forward strand.
GAATTTTGGCTTGGGATTAGGAATTTTGGCCTTGGGGTTCAGGAATTTTGGGTTTGGCATCTGGTCACCCTGAGTAAGCCCCATATAACACAATGGGGTTTACTTCTGGGTAGACATGGTTAGGAGGCTACAATCAAAGGTACTTTCCTGGGAGTAAGCCCCATTTAACACAATGGGGCTTACTTCTGAGTAGACATTGTTAGGAGGCTGCAATCAAAGACATTTTCCTGGGATGCTTACCTGGGCTGCTGCTGGAGGTTCAAGGTGGCCGGTGGGAGCACTTGGGGACAGTGAGGGGCAACTGCTGCCAAGTTGGGGGGCAGTTAGAGGCAGCAGCTCTGGCTGGCAGACCTTTTAAAGAGCTTCCACGCAGAGCATCAGGGCTGCATAGCATGTGTGCCCATAGAGCGCTTGCTTGTTAAGTGAAGCGGAACTTGTTATGTGAAGCAAGATTTCTTGGAAATTTATACCTGTTATGTGAAACGCTTGTTATGTGAGGCACTTCTTATAATAGCTACCACTATATTATCTTGGCATCCATAAGTCTTGAAAAATTATGGTATTGTGCTCGACACTGCATGCAAAGAACGAAGTCCTGGGTAGATTGATATAGAGGATAGGCTGTTACCCAAGCAGCAAATCCCCCCTCTCCATGTCACTGAAATAGTCCAATGGAATGGTAGAGCCAATACAATTGGTTCCAGCTGCATCGCAGAGCTGGGCTAAGGACTGGAGCTCACCCTGTCTTGTGGGGACCTGGGTCTCGAACCTTGGCCTGCTGGTTAATTGGCACAGTGTCTTAGTATATGAAATGATAATATATTCTTTTCCCTCCCCTTCCTCTGTTGTCTCATAGAATCATACAATTGTAGACTTGAAAGGGAACTAGTAGTTCTTCTAGTCCAACCCCCTGCCTGCAGCAGGAAATCCTCCTAGATCATCCCTGCCAAGTACTTGTCAAGCCTATGCTTGAAGACCCCCAGTGAGGGAGAGTCCACCACCTCCCTTGGCAGTCTGTTCCATTGCCGAACCACCCGAACCATCACAAATATTTTCCGGATATCCAACCGGAATCTCCTCTCTTGCCGTTTGTACCCATTGGTTCTAGTTCTGTTTTCATAAGCACCTATGAACAAATGAGCCCCTTCCTCCATATGACAGCCCTTCAGGTATCTGAAGAGGGCAATCATGTCTCCCCTCAGCCTCCTTTTCTCCAGGCTGAACATCCCAAGTTCCCTCAACCTTTCCTCATAAGACTTCCCTTCCATCCCACTGATCATTCTTGTCGCTCTCCTCTGGACTTGCTCCAGTTTGGCTGGATCCTTCTTAAAGTGAGGTGCCCAGAACTGAACACAGTACTCAAGGTGAGGTCTGACCAATGCAGAATAAAGAGGAACTATAACTTCTCGTGACTTGGAAGCTACAGTCCTCTAAATGCAGCCTAAAATGGCATTTGCCTTCTTTGCAGACACATCACACTGCTGACTCATGTTCAACTTGTGATCCACGGCGACTCCAAGGTCCCGCTCACATGTTGTGCTGCCAAGCCAAGTATCACCCATTTTATACCTGTGTTTTTGGTTTTTATTGCCCAAGTGCAGAACCTTGCACTTCTCCCTGTTGAAGTTCATTCTATTTGTTACAGCCCAGGATTCCAGTTTATCCAGATCCTCCCAGCTTGGTGTCATCCACAAATTTGATCAGACTCCGCTGTATCCCTTCCTCCAACTCATTAATGAAAATGTTAAAGAGGACTGGGCCCAAGACAGAGCCCTAGGGCACCCCACTTGAAACCAATCTCCAGGTTGATGCAGAACCATTTACTAAAACCCTTTGAGTGCGGCCATTGAGCCAATTGCCTAACGATTGCCTTGTCTAGCCCATATTTTTCCAACTTCCCAAATAAAATGTCATGTGGGACCTTGTCAAATGCTTTGCTGAAGTCAAGATAAATGACATCCACAGCATTGCCACTGTCCAGTAAGCTTGTAACCTGATCAAAAAAGGAGATCAGATTTGTCTGGCAAGATTTATTCTTGGTAAATCCATGCTGGGTTCTTTTGATCACTGAGTACTTGTCTAGATGTGCACAAATTGTGTGTTTTATGATTTGTTCTAATATCTTGCCCAGGATTGAAATTATACTGACTCCCTTGTGTCTGTTCCTGGATTGTGAGCTTCTTGGGGAAGGAGCTCCCAACAATGGTAATACCAGTGCTGCCCAGGTTGGGTGTCACCCTCCCTGCACTGACACCCCTGTATTTACACAGAACAATGCACAGCACCCAGAAATGATTCAATAGTGACATTATGCCACTATCATGTCAAATGTATTTATTTTGCTTGGCATTTCAGGAGAGAGAAGTTAATTTCCTAAAGACCCATTTTCTCTTCTGTTGCTGTTTTTATGTACTGCATTTAAGTTGTTGACTTTTTAATATTTTAATACTCTCCTAAATGGTTTTGTTTAAATTCTTTTATTTATACATTTTAATCTGTTGTATTATTTTTATTCTATGCTGCAATCCTAAAGACACTTTCCTGGGAGTAAAATCCATTGAATACAATAAAAACATAATATGCTTGTTTTGCTTTCTAAGCCAAATACTATAGTGAAGGAAGTGTCTATTCCTTCATTTTTATCAGAAACTACCAAGCAAGGACTTGCTAATACGTATATACTTGTATATCAGTGGAATGAAAACCAATCATTCACTTCAACTCATCATGGATGATTATTATTGGACCACAAGATGGCACTACATACTGCATTACAGTATTTTCTTGTTCCTTCATTGCAAATCAATGAAGAGTAACCAAGAGGAGTCCTTGCTCCGGTGTAAGAACAACTTACTCTGGATTCCAATATGAATTTCCCATAGCTTTTCATTAGGTGGTGCAGTAACTACAGGTGCACGTAAAGTATCTTATGTGCTCCCATAGTTACTCTAGATTTGGGGGCATATCAAAAGAGCTGACTTTTCAAAAGAGCTGACCTACCAAAAGAGCTGACTTTTCAATTTGTTTTACATTTTTTATAAAATGTATTGTTTTTTTCTTAATTTTTAAAATTTAAACAGTTTAAAAATAAAATGTAGACTGACTGCAGGCTGAGGACATACTTGATTGCAGGAACAAGAAAGAACTGTGTAGGATAAAAAATGCTCTGATAATTTAAGTGCCTGGACAAATATTCTAGAAGTCTAACGTAAAAGGTAAAACACTTCACCTTAAGCATCTTAAGAGACTGTATATTTGATTTTTGTGTTAAGAGCAAGTGAGAGCACAACATCATGTTTTCTTTCTGTGCCTGTTGATTGTTTAAAAACTAACAGAAGATCAATAGCCTCCCACTGGCATTCATCATTCATATTGTTGACGGATGTGCACTAAATTAAAACATGGGTGAGATTAAATTCTGTCTTCTGCAAGCTGGCCCTCACAAGACATTACCTTCACTGCATGCTCAGTTCAGCCCCTCTCATATATACTGCTGAGCTAAAATGTAAAGAAAAAAAGGGAAAAACAAAACTGTTTTGGTTGGAGCTTGAAAGTATTTTTACAGACCCTGCTGTGTGCACTCCAAGAGCATGAAAATAAAATTAACGCCAGCGGTAGCTCCATACTTGCTTCATTAGGACCGGTTTTCCAAAAGCCATTGATATCTGACCTGGAAGCAGCTGTTGCGAGCAAATGTAAATTTAAAACTAGAAAATGCTGTTATTTTATAAAACAGAAATAAATCTGTCTCCTTCCCTCCCTGCTCATTCCAAACTTGTTCTTCCACACCGTATAACTCAATCATATTTCTGTTACACAGCGATGGTCACACTTCTCACTTTTCTTTTCCTTTGTTTTCATAAAAAAGTAAAAAAGATTAATGTTTCCACTTTATTAGCCTGACAATTTTATTCCTGCAATTCCAGAGTTTTGGCAATGGATGACAGTGCTAGACTAAAGAAGTTCTGCCACACTCAGATAGAGGGGACTTGCTATGCTGATTCTGATCTATTTGGCCCCTTTGCTGATCTGCCAGCCTGAAATCGCTGGACTTCTTTCAGGCCATGTTTTTGGCAATGAAAGAGATAGGCTTCTCTTTTCTTTTTTAATGAAAACATCTTGCTCTGTTTTGCTCATAGATAATGTGGCTGAAACTAAAAATGCCACAAAACAAAATCCATGTCTTAAATAATCTGGGATTTTTTTATTTTTATACCAGGAGGCCTCAAAACCATAGCAAATGGAAGTTAAATATATCTTGGAATGACGTTTCAATGTCTAATTTCAGTAGAGTGTTGTGGCCATAGATGGTTACAAACAGGGTGACCAGATGCCCAAGCAGATGTCCTCAAAAGGAGGACAAGGACCAGATGTCCTCAGAAGGAAGACAAGGTCTTGGATTCCTCTCAGCCTGGCCATTCCAGCAGACAATGGAACGTTTGCCTACTCATGAGTAAAGCCCCAATATTGGGCACTTTCATTTTCCCATAGAGCTCAACGCATATTTTTTATTTTTAGTTTTTTGGCCGTAACATTTGATAGGAAGGAGATACTTCAGAAGTGATTATTGTATTGGATTCTGCTCTATAATACTCTAGAATCCAACGACATATGACATGATGGGGTACTGCACACCACTGCAAAGTTCCAAAATGAAGCAATAAAGGAGGACAACAAAGCCCTTTTGGAGGACACCCGGACAGGAAAATTTATGGATTTGTCCTCTTTTTTAGCACCCTGCTTACATCATACAGTGTCTAATCCTACAAGAATGCTACACTATCCAAGTTCCGGTAGTGCAGCATGTTTTTCACCACTGCAAAAAGTGATGCACTATCATGCTCTATCTGAGAACAGTGCACAAAATGCCCTGGTGCCTGTAAGTTGGTGTTGGGGGGGTGGAAGAATGGGTGGGAGTTGGGAAGAACGGGAAAGAGGGAGAAGAATAGGGCAAGGAAGGGGCAGGGAGGTGGGTGTGTATCTGTGTGTGTGTGTGTGTGTGTGTGTGTGTGAAAACCTTTATATATTATATGTAAATTTTCTTGAGAAGCCTTGTATATAGTGAAATCCACTGTTTATTTAGAACGTCACAACATGAGGCCTTTGGTGTTTTCTTTTCAAATGTTGACAAAAAATAATTGCCTTTTAACTTGTCAGATTTTAAACCAAAATGGCTTTTGTGTATATGTTTAAGGGATGTGGCTTATAATGTAAACACAGCTGCCATCCTGACTCTGAGGCACTTCTGTTGCTGTTTCATGATGAACAGTCTAATCCTCACAGTAGATGTTTGGTGACATGTGCTGTATACTTGACAAAGGGCATGGTCTGTAAGGAATCGCTATTCAGGATGCATTAAAATGAATGGACGACGGACAAGCCTAGAATGTGCCACACCTTGGAGGAGTATTCCCAAAGTGGGAGAAGTTTCTTTATTCACTGTAAGAAACCTGAGATTTTCAATTGTATCTTTTTCAGGGTGAAGTTGAGGTAAACTTGATTAAGTTTATTCTAATTCATGGGCTGTCCATTACTGACTAATTACTAATGGGCTGTCCATTATAGATCGATCTATCAATCTATCGATCTATTTCCCCATCTTTCCCATGCCAAAGCAAACGCCTAAGTTGGCTTACAAAACTTTAATTCCTGCTGTCCTCACAACAATCCTTTGAGGTAAGTGAGGCTGACTGAGAGTTATGGCCAAGGAAGAAGTTAAAACCTGGATCTTCCAGATCTCAGTCCAACTTCTGATATATCATTACACCATCCTGGTTCTCAACATGGCATTGAAAATATCCTGCATGTGCTTTAGTGATGCATGCTCACTGGGGTGGTTAGAGCTAGAGGTGCTCTTTGTGTCCTCATTCCCTGGCATTCCCAACACCATTAATGTGCCCAACTATATTACAGCTTCCTGTCCAAATCCAGTCAGATTCACACCTGTGGCTGCCCCTCAAACCTTCCCAGGCTTGGTTTGATATAGCCCTTAACTCTTTTCATACCAATGGCATTCATAAAAATGGCGGCAGTCCAAAGATTGAACACAACCACAAGTCAGACTATTCCAATTGCTAGCTGTGGCAACAGCTCACATTCACACATCTCTCTCTTGTGAATTTGAACATATTCAATGGATTGGGGGTCACAGCACGGCAAACTTGCACAGTGTTAGTGTTCGTGTTACTCCTTGCAAAGGAGTCAAAAATGCCTCAGTCGCTTATAAGAATGTTGAGGCTTGGCTTTTGTAAGTAGCAAGTGGTAAAAAAAATCCCTTGTGACTGTCACAAAAGTGAGACATACCACATTGTTATTGTAGAAGCCATTGTTAACAAGCTGTAGTGATATATTGAATTTCAGTTTAAAGTGAGGAATATCAAATTAATGGCTAGAAACAAAAACCGACCACTTTTGTCTGGGAAGTTGTTATTCAACACACCCGGTGATTTATTTTCAAGAGGTGGGCACACAAAGAACACAAAGAACTCCACATTCATGCAGCCCTTCTGAAAGGCGGACTCACCAAAGAGCAGTCTAGTATGTTCTATTCAAGGATAATAATTTGATTTGTATCTACACCATCTCAAGACTTCTGAATGCCCAAGCGCACACCGAGCAAACATTTAGTTGCTCACACCCAAAGCGGGTTCCATCAAAGCCAAAATATAGGAGATCAGCTCTCCTGGTGGTTTTGTTTTGGACAACTTAAAAATAGCTGCAGCATGTGGCTAAGGAACTGAATAAGGGCAGCGGCAGGGAGGAAGGGGCTTACCTTATTCTCTGATGCCATTCTCTCTTTCAAAATTGCCCAAGCTACTATTAGTCCCGCTGAGGAAAAAGACAAAAAAAAAATACAGGTGTCTAATACTCACGGTAGTGTGGTTACTATCAGCTTGAGGTTGGGCATGACCTCCACTGAGAAAAAGTGCAATGGGAAGGGTAAACATCTTCCTCCTCCAGTATAGCTGCACTGAACTCACAACATTCCCCATCCACCCCCATGGGGGTGGGGGGAAGAGGGAGAGAAAGAGAGAGAGAAATATATGCCATTTACTATTACTATTATCATTACTGGCATAAAATATGTGCGGTTCTAAAAAATGTTGCTATTTGCAGCTTAAACGTTATTTAATTTACAACTAAGGTGTGCACATATTTTGCCTAAGGCATCCACTTCTGTTGGCACAATCTTTGCCATTCTATTGAAATTTTAAGGTCTTTACCATTCTGTTGCAATTTTAAATAATTTTTAAAATATTTGATCATTTTTCCATTTATTTTTGATTCCTGCATCCCTACGCATCATCATCATCGTCATCGTCATCGTCATCATCATCATCATCGTTTTGGTTAGTTATTTTCTAAATGTCACATCCTTCCCAAGGACTAGGATATTTAGAGATATTTATGCAAATTTGTGCAGTTCCAAGTAAAGCTGCATTTTACAGCTCATACGAGGTAATTTCACATACACTTAAGGTGTGCAGGTGCTTTTTTCAAGTTCTGCAGTGAATCTGGTAAATGACACATTATTAACATTCTTTTTCTTAAATGTGTAGCTCTGATCAGTGGCGTAGCTGAGGGTGCAAAGGGTGCAGTTGCACTCGGCAACAAGCTTAGAGGGCTACAAGCTGAGCTTGACACTAGTTGCTGAAATGGTGAAAAGCGGGGTATGTATGTAAATACCATCATGTTATATATCATTTAATGCAGAATGCAATGAAATAGACTGCATTGGAATATCGATACCAATGATTTTCAACCTTTTTCATCTCATGGCACACTTAACAAGGCACTGAAATTGTCAAGGCACATCATCAATTGTTTTTACCCTTGACAAGGCACACCAGACTGTTCAAATCCCCCAATTTTCCTATTAATTAATGTCAATCCCCAAATTCCCAGAGCACACCTGAGGACTATCCATGGTACACCAGTGGGCCATGCCATGGCACACTGGTTGAAAATCACTGATCTATACTTTATCAAACATGATCAATTAACCATAAAATGAAAACACAAAAGCCTATGGAACAAAAAGGCAATTTTCTTAACTTCAGACTTTCCCATAATATTGCTGTGAGAGCCCACGAGATGTAATTCTGATACTGCATGAAATTAATAAGGTGTTAATATGAATCCGCTCTCGTTTCCAGATACATATACTACAGCAACCCATGCTAACTGGGTATACAAGCACTAAGTGGTGCTTCTCTTATATTTAGAAGGGAGAGAATAACCATTCCTCTTTGCCCCAGCAATAAGGGTTTCCCTAGCCAATAAGGAAACTGTTTTAATGAGGAACACAATAAGGAACACAATTTTAATTTTTACTTAATTAAATTTCATTTTTATTATCACGGAACATGGACTCACACAAAATCTTTGATTCCAGGTAGCAAATAGGTGCTTTAGTTATGTCACTAGAAGAGCAAATGGGTGGTGAACTGCTGGGGAGAAGGAAGCAGATTTTCCCCCAATTTTCTTTTAAAAAATATCCAGGCATGACATCACTTCTGGGTGTGACATCACTTCTGGGACAACGTTTTGAGCTTTGCACCAAGCTCCATAATAATTAGCTACGCCACTTTCTCTGATCATGGATCTTTTGCATAGTTATCACATTTTCTAAACTGTCACCATCCCACAGTGTTTCCTGGAAATTTGGAGCACCGTGTTGAAAACAGCTGAAAAACTCTTGCAGGCTGAGGCCAAGTGGGAGTGGTTTTTGTAAGGCCACCTAGTGAGTTCATGGCAGAGGCAAGATCGGAGAAGTCCTAATTTGCAACTCCGTCTCTTAATCACTGCGCTTCCCCTGCTCTGAAGCATATGATTCAGGAGATTTATAAATAGAAGAGAGAAATGAAACAGCTGGAAAGGAGGTTAATGATGCAACGGCTTCTCAGTTCGGCTGATGTGATTACAACAGTGGCTGCTGTCTCTGGAATGAAGGTGCAATGGGGCAAAGAAGTGCCCTTTCAAGTGATGCTCTTCTCATGGTTAGCATACAGACAGCATCTTTTCACCCCTGCAAGAAACTTTTCTTTTGCTGGGGTTTCTTCTGTATCTTTTCTTGGATTGTGAGTCCTTTTGATAGAGGGAACCCTTTATTTGTGTATTTTATTGCCTAAAACTTTGTGTGACTGTGGTTGAAAAGCAGCATAAAATCTTTTAAATAAATCACAAACACTTGCTAAAAATTATAACTTTTATATAATTTGGATTATATAAATAATTCAATACACTGTTGGGTTTTGATACTCGAGAAAAAATATGAATCCGCCATGGTGGATAGTGAACCACATGAAGTGGTCTAATCCAGTATAGTGAACCACATGAAGTGGTCTAATCCAGCAGCCTCTTTTTATGTTCTTAAAGAGACAGTCTTTGGGTTAGCACTGACTGTTCGTTTTAGTGCTAAAAAGGGAGTGTCCTGACATGAAGCCATTTAATTGCGTTGGAAGAAGATACCGTTAGCCAAATGTCTGAGAACATAGAGGCAACAGAACATCATCTACATGATGTTGTAGTTGCATTTACACCACATATTTAACTACATATTTTACCTTACATATTTTAAATACTGTAGATAGATAGATAGATAGATAGATAGATAGATAGATAGATAGATAGATAGATAGATAGATAGATAGATAGATAGATAGATAGAAAGAAAGAGAGAAAGTGAAATGGGGAAAAATCACCACCACTATTCAAAGTACATGCCAAGCATCTAAGCATCTAAAGTCTATAATTTAAAATTCTCTCTCTCACACACACACATTCTCTCTCTCTCTCTCTCTCTCTCTCTCTCTCTCTCTCTCTCATACACATATACACACACACATATACAAACACATAACTTGTTTTTTGCATTCAGCTCAAAAAGTACTCTGCAACCCAACATACATATTAAATATAAGTCACATTAAATTTTATTGGCCTTACTTCTGAGTAAGCATGTCTAGGATTGGACTCTCAGTAACTGGCACTCTGAGACTCACTACAACAGTGGCTGCGGCTACTGATGTTTGCAGGCCGCGTTATCTATCTCCTTTTTTCTGTATGACTTTTTTATTATTCCCCTTTTGCCCTGCACCTGGAGCTTTCCTTACCATTTTTGAGGTTAAAATGTTTTAATAAGTTGACTTGTTGAGGTTTAGTTTAACTTGATACTTCTAGCTTTGTTCTGCTTCCAGGCAAATCCATCTTTTAACAGTTGATGTTGTGCCACCCCCAAGCTGTCTCTGCTGGGAAATAATTTCCTCCACTTCATACAATGCATATACAGCTATTTTTCCCCCTTTCTTCTCTTGTCACTTTGGCACTGGCAGTAAAAAGCTGACAGCCAGGCCGGCATGCTGATTCATTCAAAATGATTGTTCAAATAACAGGTCATCATTTTTAAAAGTCTCTGGCAATTATACCACAAGATGGGAGATTAAATAGTATTTGTCCCAGTAAACACACATGGAGATAACTTTTTTCCCCTTCTGCCCTCCGGTTGTGCCTGCTGTAACTTGAATTGAGTTTGCCAGCATGTTGGGGAAACAAATAAACATGGGCATGTCAGTTACGTACAAATCTAGCAAATCAACTAGGAGGAGATGATGCCCCATGGCTTGAACAGCTGAACAACGAAAGCCAACTGGGCAGTGAGCATCTCCCAGGCCAAAAACAACCAAAACCCTTTTGACAGGTATTTCTCCTATCAAAAAACGAAGGGCAAATGACACTAGCAGCCCTTTCTTCCCTTACAGATGCAATTATGAAGAATAGGAGTGTGCTGTATCCATGAAGTGGGGAATCACAAGACTTTGGATAAGAAAATCCCCTTATCTTGTATGCATAAAACTTTGCAGTGAGATTGCTTGGACGTTCGCCAACTCTATTGCTGGCACAAGTCAGAGGAGAAGAAAGGGATGGGAAGCTTTGAAAAGAGGGATAGGCTCCAGCATGCACCATGGCCACTGGAACAAACTCTTTGCCACATCCCCATCGCATTCTTCCCCCTTTCCTTCCATCTCCCCCCCCCCCCACAGATTACCTGCTTCTGACAGCCAGACATCTGAGCTTGCCCAATGTTGGAACTGAAGTACATAGTTCTGTGAGCATCTGTAAGACCACTTACAATGACCATAAAGCTAACCCTGCCATTGGAATGCAATGTCTGGTGATGAGAAGAAGGGATAAGATTAGGCCCTTAAGATGTTTCCATCCAAGTAAATACTTATTGGACCTTTGCATTCCTTGATGGGCCTTCGGCCCAGTCCAACAGGGCTCTTATGTTACTAAGAGCACAATCCCAACCATGTCAATGCAAAAGTAAGCCCCATTGTGTTCAATTTTCAATGTGCTCAGGAAAGTGTGTTTAAAAGTAAGCCACAGTGACTACATTGGAACCTTCTTCTGAGTAGACAGATATAGGATTGGGCTCTTATTTCTTTCAAATAAGTACTATGGTCCTTACTTGAGTACCATGACATAGACTAAGCACAAGTGCATGATACAACCACTGAAGCTTGGTTAGTCGTGGCCTGGATGGATGAACACTTGAGAAAACCATGTTCTCCAAGCCAACCCTACACCTCCTACACCTCCACCACCTGAGGCAGCACGTCAACATGCCATGCATGGGCCAGCCTTGGTATACACAATATAAAGTTCCAAGTTCCAAGATAAAAAATAAGCAAGCTGTAAATGTAATAAAGAAAATTCCTTTGCATGCATATATAGGATTGGGGTGTTAACATGTTTTCTTTTTTTAAAAAACCCTCAAACCAGGGAGTATCACACTTGCACAGAAGAGATGTTGCTGAAGGGAAAATAAGAAAATATGATCAAGATTTATACATTTATCCATCTTGCCCCTGCTAATTTGTGCATGAGGCACTCTTTTAACTGGGTGTTCCTCTTTTATTTAGCAGGGGGAGAGCAAATGGCCCTACACACCCCAGTAATGTCTGTTCTAATGGCTGCTGCTGGTGATCTTTTGCATTGTGAGCCCTTTTGGGACAGTTTAGCTATTAATTAGCTATTACTTTTTTCATTTTCTTGTAAACTGCTTTGTGAACTTTTCAGTTGAAAAGCATTATATAAATACTGTAGATAGATTTTCTATTTTCATGAAGTTATTGCCATGATTTATTTATTTGGATTTGGCCCATAATATGAAATGAGTTTGGCATTCCTGTTCTCACCCAAATGAGAGCAAACAAACAGTTCTCTCAAAGCTAAAATGTTGCAGAGTAATTAACGCTTACTCACGGCTAAGGCTGCTTGCAAAATTCAACCAAATAATGTATGTGGAGAACAAAGAAGTGCATCTGGAGGAGGACTTGTTCAGTGAGCCAGAAACATGACATATCTGTCAACCAATTTTTGTTTTTCAAAGATGTTGTTGAAGCCTCAGTTGGATTCAGTGATAGACACTATGTTTATATATGCCTCCTGTGGATTTGTCTGTTAGACCCAAGTTGCAGATAAGGCTTCCACAAACATGCAAAAGCACCCTTAGTGACATCTGAGACATCAATACATTTGGTGACAAGCCAGATATGCTTATCCACCTGGTGCTGTGAATTTGTGAACAGCCAAAATGCCCAGATATAACCTCAAAATGAAAGAACAATTGTATTCCCTCATTATAAAATTAGGAATAAATGAGTATTGCCATAAGGAGGCTGGTACTTCAGTAAAGAACCAAGATTATTTGGTTCCATTGCAACCTGATGCCCTAAAACAGCTGACACAGATGGACATTTCCAAATGTTCATGGAAACCAGGCCAGCCTGGTCTGGGAACAGCCAAGCAGGCCTAGCTCCATTTCACACATTTGCTATCCTTTCCAGAAAGCTTACCCTTTCATAGCCCAGCTCCAGTTTCAGTGTTAAGAGCTTACAGGCGGAAATAATACTTCTGTTGTGATTTTGTTTATTGGACTAGCCTGGTTGCAGACTTCCTAAAAGGTTATTGTTGCAGTAAGACTTCAAACTATTTAAGAGCACCATTCAAAGGCGCTCTTGGACCTGTGCAAGTTGCTTACACAAACCCAGGAATGTTGTGAAAGTAAGCAGATGTGTTGGTCTTTTGCACTTTTGTGGACCCCCTTGGTTGGTAAGGTTGCACTGGCCAGAACCGAACATTTATGCCAGATGCTAGTCTTGTTCTCAGGCATCCTGGGCCAGCCTGATGCCTGGCTTGTGCAGCCTGGGCCAGCACAAATGCTTGGATTTGTGCCACCCATTTTGGTGGTGCAGGATAGCACCTAGGGTAGTAGGCTGAGAAGTTTAATCATGGGTTCAGAGCTACTTATGGAACCAGGAGCTTAGAAACATGGTCGGAAGTCCTGGGGATGATCCACAGATGCTCTGGAGCCACATGCAAATAGGTTCTTAGTGGTGTTAATTCATTTAATGTGCTCAATTTCAATTTTTGTTTTACAAGCTCAAATTTCGCATCTTGGTGGTCTTATTTTGCAAAAATCATTTTACCTCTACCTCTAACATGGTTAAAGGTGCTGTCCCTGTCAATCTGAAGATCAGCAGGTTAGTGGGTCAAGATCTGAATACTACAAGATGGAGTGAGCTCCCATCAGCCAACCTAGAAGTTCGAAAGCATGCAAATGCAAGTAGATAAACAGGTACCACCTCGGTGGAAAGGTAACAGTGTTCTGTGCATATGCGGGTCACATTTCCACAAAGGCGTCTTCAAACAATGCTGGCTCTATGGTTCTAGAAACGGGATGAGCACTGTACCCTAGACTTGGTCACAGCTAGCAGAGCAGCCTGCAGGGCTTTACATCTTTGCCTTTATCTTTAAAACATGCTTGGTTTGGCATAAAGCCACACAGTCACAGTACTACTATGACTCCGATATGATCCTCAAAAATAATTGAAGCCAGTTGGATGGATGGATCATACAATTCATTAGGATGTTCCAGCTTTTACAAGGTTGCATCCTATGGGAAGTTCTGTGATATATTAGACTACATGGTGACCAAGAAGTTTATACTCTGCATGTGCCAAGTAGTCTGCACATGCACAATGTCTGCTTGTATGCACAAAGTCCATGCTTTTGCTGTAAATAGCAGGAATTAGGAGTCCTGGTTCACACTGGGACCATGACATGGTATTGTATGGTCAGGTTCAAAATGGTTTTCTATTCTTTTGCAACTTCTCTTTCAATTTGTATGCAAAAATGAAGTTCATTTTTTACCTTTCCCTTCCCAAGTCAACCAACTTTATCAGCTGATAGTCTCTGTTTTGCAGCCGCACTAAATGGTTGTACCACTCGCTGATGGAAAACATTACAGATTTCCAGATAAAACCCCATTGTAAATGAGCAGATGCTATCTAATGCCCAGGATATGTGAAAGGAAGCAAAGTTTATGCTGCCAGAACCACTTAGTATTAATCATCTTTAAATGACATAACCATTAGATGTGTTTCTTGCTGCTAACAAGCTCATACAAGCAGGCTTGTTTGATTGCGGCCAACTGAGACTATGTAAGCAGCAAGCGGGTAACCCACAGCTCAATGTCTTATTTTAAATATTTTTCTCACTGAGGGTGTTGACATATTTCCCTTCACTTGTGACACAGCCTGCATTTCTCCTTTTAAAAAATGTTACATCCATCACCCTTGAAAGGTGATTTCATCCCTGGGTCTGCTAGCAGCGACATGCCTTCTTGGTCACCTTCAGGACAGGATGGCAAATGACTGAGCCAATTCCTGCCCGAGCACTAAATAGTATGTCACAGACATGAGAAACTGGGAAGGAAAAAATAAAGCTGTAGCCACAAAACTGTGACTAATATTGGAATTTAGCAAGAAGTCAGCTCCAGTTTCAAGAGACTGTACTGCAAGTTTGAGAACATTTTGGTACTAAAGCTCTTGATGAATGACTACGGGAAGTAGAAATGGGTATTTTTCTTTCCTTAGTTCATCTTCTCTTTCAGAGCTCGTTCTGTGCAGATGATAATGAGCAGTGTCAGGCAGGCATGTAGCAAACTCTTCTCACACACAACAAAACTAAGCCATCATCCTGCCTATCTTCTAAACCTTGAGAAAACAGTGGACTTACTTGCTCCTAAGGGCACATTAAAAGATCAGAGTGCAACAGAGATGATAATAAGGGAGATCACTGTATGTGACTTTAAACAAGGCATCCATTTTGAGCATATGCATCTGCAACAAGCCCAGTTCTTCTTTCTGGTGTATCATTTTCAGTCTTTCTATAGGAGATTTATTTCCTGCCTTTCAGTTGGATGATTCTAAAGTGGCTTACAATAGATTGCAACATTACAGTAAATGCACACACCAGCAATCATATGTCCGCTGGTTTCTGGTTTATAGTCCAATCCTATGAATTCACTCCGAAGTCCTATTATAGTCAATAATGCTTCCTTCTAGATAGATGTGGATAGGATTGTTTGTGATGATGGTCCAATCCTAAAGTCACCCAGCTCCAGTGCTGAGCACTAGTGTTAGCACTAGTGTGATGCCCAACACTAGAACTAGTGTCAGCAGGAAGAGGACATGCAGCTGCTGCGGTAAGTGCAAATTCCGGACTGTGGTACAGCCACTGGGGCAGGGGAAGGGTAGCAAAGGTGGGGGAAGGAACAAAGTGGGGGAAGGAACAACGGTAAAGAGGGTGGGATTGGCAGAGCTTTACACTGCTGAACCCTGAACTATATATGTTAGGCTTGGGATTTCTCTCAAGGAGACTTTTGGCTGATTCCCTGTAGCCTCATTGGTTCTTCTGCAGTTCTAGTGGCAATTGGATGTTCCTGGCCAAATAGTTTTTTTTTTCTAGCAAGGTAGTCTGCGCTACTTTTATTTATTTATTTTTTAAAAAACCAACTTCACTCTCAGAAGCAAAAATAGGATAATGGTCCAATCTGGCAGAAGCAAAAGGTAAATCCCATGTCATGGTCCCAGTGTGAATCAGGACTCCTAACTCCTGCTATTTACAGCAAAAGCATAGGGACCAAATAATGTGACTATCATATCTTGCTGGACTTGATATTCCAAATAATCCCCATTCCCACCTCCTTTTCCCAGCAAAAGGCTTTTATTGTAGAAATTGCAGCAGAAATCTTACAAATTTTTGACTTGTAATCCTATTTGACTCTCTTTAAACCTTATTTAACTTCTGGATATTCAACTTTTTAAAAAGTAGCTGGGGAAATGTCATCGCAAAAAAATCCGAACTGCCTCAAATGTTCTCCAGGCACCTTTGATACCTGCGACTATTTGATGCATTTGTCTTTACCTAACACATATTTCAAATTCATATCCAGATATAAAAGAAGGACATTATTCAGATCTTGCTGGCTACCACTGTACCCTTCTCAAGAGGGATTGTAGCAGCAGCAACAAAGCCTATGACAAATTCTTGCTTCTTTCATTCTGTCTTCCAATCCTTTAAGAGTTACAATGGAAATTAGCCTTCTTACAGATTAGCTGGTGTCCTGAAAGCTGTGTTGAATGAGTCAATTGCCTTGAGGGAGATCATCTTAAAAGCATGTGTTAATCATGTTAATGCTGACAGATATACATTTTCCTAAGGCACAGTATGCACACTAAGAAAAGAAATACATGAATACAGCAAACTGGTGTGGTGTCCCAAGGACAGATGTCTTCTTAATGAGCAAAAGCATTAACCCAAAACAAAGAATTAACTCAGTTGCAGCATTAACCCAAAACAGAATCCTTCCTAAGGGCCTACAAGATAAGCATTATCCACCAAGTCATAAGAGTAACCAAATCCAGAGTAACTACCGGAACACATAAGAGACTTTACATGCACCTGTAGTTACTGCACCACCTAGTGAAAACCTATAGGAAATTCATATCGGAATCCAGAGTAAGTTGTTCGTACACCGGAGAAAGAACTCCCCATAGTTACTCTGGATTTTGCCCTTAACCACCTTCCTCACCCTGATCCACCTGCATCGGTTGGTGCAGATTTGTACCTGATGCAGATATCACTGGAATAGGTTTGAATTGACCCACTGGACCAGCAGAGATTTACTCCAGGGGAAGGTTGCAAATTTTCCCTTACACCAAAGAGACATCCCAAGAACAGGCAGGAGTTGGTACCACCACACTGCTGTGTGGAGAGTGAGGTAGGATATCTTGAAACTAACAGCTGTTCCAATGTCCTGAGTGGCTGTAAAAAAGAAAGTGTTCAGAAGGTGATGACGAGATGTTGCTTACATTTGTTGTGTTTTTCCATAATGCATCATTCATGAGTTTCCTAAATTTAACACATGTTACAAATCACTGCATGGAATTCACTCTGGCATTCTTCATGTGGATGTTCTCTAAGCCATAGCTTTTCTGTCGCAAAATCCTGATACACATAGGGCACAATCCAGAGTAACTACGGGGAGTCATTTCTCCGACGTAAGAACAATTTACTCTGGATTGCAATATGAATTTCCCATAGGTTTTCACTAGGTGGTGCCGTAACTACATTGATGTAAATATCTCTTACATGCTCCTGTAGTTACTCTGGATTGTAGGGCAAATTTCAACAAAATTTACAGCACTCTCACACACATTGTCTTGATCATGATGAGATGTGCTTAGGTTTGAGTAACAGAATTCATTCACATAACTGTCATAAGATTTTTGCCTTTTACTCATGGCAAGGCATGTAATTTCATTTTCCCTGAGCATAGCCAAATGTATCTAATTTGTTCCTTATCTCCATGATTTATACAAGGCCCTAATTATAGCATGAACAATTTAGCTCTGCAGAAAAGAACCCAAAAGTGTGTAAGTATTTCATAGTACAGATTAACACTCTTTATGTAATTCCACACCTAGGTATCAATTCAAGAGTGCTTTTTTATTTTAGGCCACTCACATGCCTAAAATTGACTTGAAGATAGGAATTTGCAATACTATAAATCCACAGTGACCAGACGTCATAATTGCAAAAGAGGACAAAGTTCCCCCCAAATATAGGACACCCAAGAAAAGTGTAGGACATGACAAAATATAAGCTGTTGCTTTCATGTGGTTAGTTTAAGCACTATATTGTTTAAATACTTTAAATTTAAAAGTATTAAATATAATTTATTACATATAATTTATTAATTACATGCTATCTGCTCACAAAGAAAAGGAGAACAATGGAAAAAAATTTCCAGGACACAAGTCTTTAAAAGTAGACATGTCCTAGAAAAAAAAGGACATATGATCACCCTAAATCAAACTACAGTCCAAATATTTTTCCCACTGTCTTCAAGGTCCAGTATGTTTTAGGCATTTCTGCAATGAAAACTACTAAGAAAATGTTCACCAGTCAGGAGAATAAATCATTTGTAGATTTTCTGACACTTTGTTTCCATCTCTTCTCAATATTTTGTCAATGTTAAAAGAGTGGTTAGGATTGGGCAGGAGCCATTGCCACCAAATTAATCCCTTTCCACATCTCACTGACTGAGTGCAGCATGCTGCCAGCAGACAGCAGATATTCTGCAACATTTGCAGTTTGTTTCAGGAAGAGGGGAGATTTCTGTCTACTGGAAACAGCATCAAGGCCACCATGGCAAGGGTTAAAGTTAACTATTGGGTATCTCCCTCTCTTCCCCCATTCACAAGCATCTCAGTCCTAATGCCACCAAGGCTGTCATTCACAAATTACAAAAAGAACACGCATGGGTAAGCTATATATAGGTAGAGCCAGGATGGTGTAATGATTAGGAAGTTGGACCAAGGCCTGGGCGATCCAGATTCAAATTCTTCCTTGGCCATGAAGCTTCCAGGTTCAACTTGGACCAGGCATTCATTCTCAGCCTTATCTACCTCACCGGGTTGTTGTGAGGACAGCAGTAAGGAAGGAACAAAAGCTTTATAAGACACCTTGAGGTGCTTTGGCCTGGGAAAGGCAAGGTATAAATCCTGTGTGTGTATATCCTATCTTTCCCAGGCAATGCCCAAGATGTCTTAGCAAATGCCCAAGGTGTCTTTACAAAAGTGTCTTACAAATGCCCAAGCTGTCTTATATATTCCAAGGCCCTGATTCTCCACTAGCACTCATTTAACACTTTTCTTGGTAGAGATCTTTCCTATCCCCAAACTTCTACTTTCAGAAGTAACAGTGGAAACTGTATCCAATGGGTAACTTTGAAACTAGGAGGCCAACCTCTTCAAAGCTATTTTGACCCACTGGGCATTGTCTTGCTGAGTGCTAAAACACTTTCTAAGTAACCATTAAGGTCCAGATCAGAGCCGGTTTGTCTCTCAAGTCAACACTCCAAATAAAAAATGCTGGTGAGGTTTTCATGGAAGAGCTGGAAGTGATGGACAGCATCTTGACAGAGGATTAGGGGGAGAAAGAAAACAGAGCTAATGGTTCCAATTTCACTTTCAGTCTCTGAATGAAGGAGGGTCAGTGGTTAGGTGAGGAGGCTGGTGGTTGCTCCTTTGTTTTCTTTTCTGGGGCTGTGTTGCATGTGATGCTGATTATGGATCAACATTACTAAATTAAAAAGACATACATTTGTTGAAGGACAAGCAATAAATTTGTGCATAAGTTTCACTGTGATTGTTTGGCTGGCTCTGACATAGGATCAGTTTAATCTTCATGAAGAGATTTCTAAAGAGTAGGAACACAGAACAAACTTGGAGATGTTTGGCATTAGAACCAAAAACTGCATGTGTGTTGTGTGGTATGTATGCCTGTTGCCCGTATCTGAGCTGGGTTTCTTTTTTAAATAATGTGTGATAGAAAAAAAATAAAATACAGGCAGCTTAGCTAATGCCAAGTTGTCAGGAGACCTGCATGATTTCAGACCATGAGAAAGCCTCAGTCTAAGAGATGCACAAGGCTCCGTCTCAATCCGGAGATATGTGAGGGTGGCATCACACCCAGCATTGGCAAGTGGTAAGGCTGCCACCTCAGCCATCATCCATTTCACTTCAGGAGGCGTTCGGGTGTGGAAATGTCAGGAGACTGTTTCTTGCTTTTCTGGTGAGTCTCTGTGTCAGTTCCTATGATTAAAGCCATGATTCCTGTTCCAAGTTAGCACAGGTTTCTCACCTCTCTGTGCACATGATGACACTCTTGAGATGTCTGGCCTCCATCCTGAAGTGCAAAAATAGTTATATGAATCAGTTATAGTTTCTATAATCAGTTATAGGCTGAACATAAAGTGATGTATATAAAGAGAAAAGAATCGATGTCCGAATCAATATAGTGCAAGTTCGTCATATCTTTTCATTTAATACTGATCTGATTTTCATTACTGATAAGATTTTGTACACAAGAAACCACACAATGCACACTGTATATCTGCCCACTGGTCTTGTATATTTTACCAGCCAAGGGCCCCCTGGGTAGCCCGTCACCACACAGAGAAAGATCATAAGTCATGTTTGTTTGCTTTCTGTCAAAGGTCTGAAAACTGATGTTCCTGTGAAATCTTGGTCTTAAACAAAATGGGGGGAGGAACTTTCACAAGCTATTAGAAGTGCCCCCCTGCAATTATTTTTCTCCAACAAGGGTACAAACAGGGTGAAAATGTCAATTGTGATGATAAAAGTACTGCCCCTTCCATTCTGCATTATCTCGAGGACCTCAACACTTAGTAGTCCATTTGATTGACCAGATGGCACTGCTATGTGGGTTACTAAGTGATTCCCAGGAAGTTGGGATCATGCAGACAGCATGAAGAACGCCTTTAAAAAAGGAACAGTTGCTTATCCAAGAGCAATCAGCAAACACTATCACCAGCAACATTCTGCTATGCTGTACTGATAGAGCATGTGCACATGCAATGGGGAGAGGGGGTGATCAGACAGTGAGCAAGAGGTGACTTAAAATATTTTTATTTATCTCTCGGTAGCTAGCTAGTTTCCAATCGATCTCCTTAGATATATGCCAATTATTTTGTTATCATAACTGCAATGAGGGGAAGGGACAGGTAGGTTCAGGCTGGTTAGAGGGGATAGGACGCCCCCCCCCCATCGTATTTGTCACTGCTCCTGAGATTCAGCACCTCCCAGCTCCAAACTCCCTAGTTCAGCCCACTTCCCATGCCAATCCTCAATAGATCTGCCCATGAATTGCCCCTTATCTGCACCATCCTGGCACACACATAAAGCCCCCAACTATTTATGCCAGCAGCTCCTGAGCACGCAGCGTTTGAACTTTCAAAATGTGACTTGTGTCAGCAGATCACTAGATCATCCACTGTACCCTGTCAGGGATTTTTAGCCACTGGAGGCCTCCTTGGAATAAGAGGTAAGTGCACCAGGATCAGGTCTACTGAACCTGCACCAACTTGATCTCTGGCACAACAGCCCACTTCAACAGACAGGCAGGAGGATCAGGCCATGGAAAGGGATATGGATTACAGTGTCATTGCTGAACCCACCGTCATCCACTCCAGCTCTGTTCCACTCTCTCCACTGTTCCATTCTATGTGCAGTCTTAGAGCACAATCCTAACCACGTTTACTCAAAAGTAAGCCCCATTGTATTCTTAATCTCAGAAAAGTGTCTTTAGGATTGCAGCCATCCAGCTTCTCCCTCAGAGGTGTGCTCCAGATGCCACTGCACATGGGAGAAGTTCACCATGTGTAGTGGCATCTGGCCAGAGTACCTGTAATGGTACATGTGCCATCTCAGGGTGGTTGATGCATGTCCTTGGGGTGACATGCTTGCCACCCGCACCGGGTGACATGCACCATCATGTCACCCCTGCTTAGCGCCAGTATTTGATCCAGTGGATCACAGTGGTTGGAACCTGTTTTCATAGCACAGCACAGATTTCCTTTCACCAGCACTGTCAGATATCTCTGGTACATTCTCAAATGCTAATGCTAATTGTTACCTACTGGTGGCAGTGAAACTTCACATTTGAAAGAGTGAAACAACACCAGGAATTCTGTTTCTGCCTCAGGCTTGGGTGAGGACATTTTCCAACTTCATTCCTACCTAAGCTCTTTTTGGCGTGCTGTGATCTGGTTTCTTATGAGACTCACTTCAGCAGATGATGTGCTCTCAAACAGCAGTGATACAATTTGTAACACTGGAACAAATGTATAAACAAGTCAACAATACAGTTATCGCCTGAACAAATGCAGGTAATCATGTCTTTCTAACATCATCACAATGTGAATGAAAGACAGCAGGGAATTCACATAGCACAAATAGGAAGAGGGGGCAATGAGTGTGACAAATCTGGGTGCGATCCCCAGACTCACTGTCTTATCTATATATATATAAAAAAGAAAAGTCACTCACTGACTGACTCACTGACTGACTCACTGATGACTCACTGACTGACTGACTCATCACTGCCCTGCCAAAGCCGCTGGGCCTAGAAGCGTGAAATTAGGGGTGGGTGTTCCTTCCGTGACGGAGGGTGCACTAAGAACCGGCTTTCGGAAATTCCAACCGGAAGGGGGTGAAAAGGGGCGCAACGCGTTTTCCTCCCTATACTTCGCATTGAGAATTGCTGACTCAGCAACATTCCGCCCCAAGTGCTGGGCCTGAAGCATGGAATTCTGGGAGTTCCTTCTGTCACCTGAACACCCACCAAGACCCATGTGGAGAAATTTAACCCTTCAGGGGCTGAAAAGGGGCAACGTGTTTTTGTCCTATACTTAACATGGAAGACTGACCAACCTCCAGTCAAATTTGGTCCTCTGTGCCTGGTGCACGGGGGGGATGTTGTTCAGAGGAAGAGGTTGCAATGGCGAGGATGCTGAGCATGGGGGGAAGTTGCGCATGGGGAAGTTGAGCATGGGGAGAAGTTGTGCATGGGGAGAAGTTGTGCATGGGGGGAAGTTGCGCATGGGGGGAAGTTGCGCATGGGGAAGTTACACATGTTGGAAAGTTGCGCATGGGGGTAGTTGCGCATGGGGGAAGTTGCGCATGGGGGAATTTGCACATGGGGTGTTGATGCGCCCTGGGGGGATGGGGGAAATGTTACTCCCGCAACGTGGGTACACTTTTTGCTAGTCAATGATAAGGGTACAAAATGAAATTGTTTAAATTTCCTTTTTCTGCCTAGAAAAAGTGTTTCCTTTTTCTTTTCTTCCTGTTTCCTTTCTTTTTTCCTTTTTCTGCTTTCATTTTTCCTTTTTCTTTCCTTTTTTTCTGCCTGGATGGTACATATCCCCAGGACACTGTTTGTGAATGCCACTTCCCACCATTTTGTTGTCATGTTTTTTGTGCCCAAGGAATAGAATTGAAGCTGCTGGTGGATTCTCCCTCTCCAGGGATCTTCAAGCAGAGGATCAACAAGTACCACTTGAGACATTTTAGGAGGATTTCCTGCTAAAGGCAAGAGTTGAATTAGATGACCAACTACGGTAATTAGAAGCACAATCCTAAACATGTCTACTCAAAAGTAAACCTCATTGTGTTCAATGGATTTTACTCCCAGGAAAGTGTCTTTAGGATCGCAGCCTTGATCTCTTCCAAATCTATGATTCTATGAGTCTATCCTCCAATCCAGAGTAACTACAGGAGCACATAAGAGACATTTAAGTCAATGTAGTTATGGCACCACCTAGTGAAAACCTATGGGAAATTCATATTGCAATCCACAGTAAATTGTTCTTATATCGGAGCAAGTTACTCTGAATTGCACCCTATGAATCTATGAGCCTATGGTGGGGCTAAACAGCTAGAGTTTAGCTTAATTTATTAGCATTATACAAACGTACTTATTTTTTAAAAATCATACAATCTCATGAACACAGTTAACACTGTGACAAGAATTGGCAATCTGAAGTGGAAGGAAATGCACATAGGAAAAGTCAAAAAGACACATCTTTCACTAGTCTAGAAACATTTAATTTGGCCCTGATGGTGTTTTTTTTTAAACTCAAGCCATTAAGGGAGCTTATCAGGATTGGGATTATGGTGTAAGGAGGTGTGAATCATAATTCCTAACACTAGTCTAGCAGTGGACCAAATCCCCCATGGCAGTAATTTAACCTGGGACAAAAGCTACCATTGGAGACCTAGACTATGCTCCTCCTAAAATTGTACTTTGCTAGGGTAATTCCCTTATGCAGGCTCAGGAGTTTTTCAAACATGCCATAAAATACGTCTGTGCCTCCCTCAGAGTCAGCTGGGTCGGTGCATGTCCAGATCCAGCCTCCACACTAACATGGATGGGTAATTTCACACTGGTGGCAGGCCACTGGTGCTGGGGTTTGGGGAAGATGGGGGGAAGGCATTCTGGGGACAACAGAGGATTAGGATTAGGCTAGGCAGGGGCATTACGATCCTGTGAGGGGCATACTGCTAGGATCGGGTGCCATATCTGGCCTAAGTGCCAGATTCTAACCCTGCACCCTGTGAGGCCCAGCATAATGATGATACATATCCTAGTAGCCCCATTCAACCTCTGCCACATTACTTGGGGAAAGGAGAATTAATTCCTAGTCTTGCCCCAAATTGTGCTACAGCAAACACAGCTGTGCCACAGCCCTGCTCTTGATGTGGCACAGGCCTGCTAGCATGCCTGCTCCAGTGGCTTCTGCTGGTGTTCTTTTTGCATAGATAGGGCAGCGTAGGATTGGGCTGTAAGTATTACTTTTTCCAACTGAATATTAGATTAATGGCTTCCCTATTTCAAACCAAGATAGTTCAGTCCCTGAGGACGTCACTAATCCCACAAATGGATGTAGATGATATGAAAAGTTAAACAGGCTAGAAATGCTTTATGATCTTTGTAACGTTTGTCACTGTAATTGATTCAGTTCTGAGAATGTGGCATCCAAAATAATGATTTTCCCAAATGATGTAACAATAAAATTTTAACTAATTAACTAACACTTAACTAACAAGCTCTTTAAACATAGTCAGGTCAAATTTCAGAAACCGCTTTCTGGAAGGACTACAAATCTCAAGTGCATATGTGAGGAAAGAAGATACTTTCTCCCAGGCAACTTGCTCCCCATAACTGTTTGCGGAAGCGCTTTTGATATTTGAGATGTGATTTCTACATACAGGATAGTGTGTTGTAAAAAGCAGATGTGTGGAAAGTAACCTTACTGGTCATTTGCCTTCTGTCTGATATAAAATGGAAGAACTTGTGTAAATAATTCCACATCAAACATATTTTGTATATAGAGTTTATAACTGTGTTATATATACATACAATATAAATTAATGTATAGCTACGCATATTTTATTCTTGTCATCACCATTTATATACAGTATTGCTTTTTGACACCCCCCAACCGTGTCCAGAAAGAGGTTTATGTAGCAAAATAAAAAGGTCCCAAAGACTGAAAATAATTAAAAAGGGGGACAAAAACATACCAGCAAAAGGGCACTTGAAATAATGCCATGCTGAGGAGAGATGGTTTCTTTTCCCTTCCAAAAAATAAAACAGCCATCACTGTACAAGTGCCTCCTTTCTCAGCTACTGTGTGTAAATACGTTTGACCATTTTAATTTTATTTTTTTGTAAAAATGAATAATTTGAGACAATGCTTATAACTTTGGTAAAGTTTCCTTGTTCAGATTCTTGTTATTTTTTGTAAGATGGAATCTTTGAGTTCTTAAAATTCCATAAATTTTAAAGCAATTTCAAAGACATTTAAGCATTCATGTTTGTGTGTGTGTGTGTGTGTGTGTGTGTGGGAGAGTGAGGCTGGAATCCTAAAGACACTTTCCTGGAAGTAAGACCCATTGAACACAATGGAGTTTGCTTTTGACTAGACATGATTAGGATTGTATTCTGAATGATTTATCTGATTATGCACTTCCATTCCTCTTAGACAAGGATATGGCCCAGGACACCAATTTGAACATATCACTGGTACTGGCCAAACTGTAACAAGATAGTATGATGTACTGATCAGAGCACTGGACTTGGGTTAAAGATATGCCTGGATCCTCCAAATGCCCA
Organism: Cryptoblepharus egeriae; assembly: GCA_030015325.1. NCBI lineage: Eukaryota > Metazoa > Chordata > Lepidosauria > Squamata > Scincidae > Cryptoblepharus > Cryptoblepharus egeriae. The sequence goes on from JAREYC010000002.1 coordinate 170,116,727, forward strand.
CTCCGCCATTTGCCCCAGCAACCATTATGGGTTAGATAGATAGCTGGTGCCAAGTTATGTTGATCTATGCAGGTGGATCAGGCCTCAGAAGAGGGTTTGGATTCAGTGCACCGAAACTTACCCGCTTCTTGGCCTGATCTACCTCCCTCTGCCCTTCTCTACCCTGTTCCTGTTCCATACCATGCACCAGATCTATCAGCTCTGGTAGGCTTTCTGTTGGAATTCTCTGGCCTTCCTGCTGGTGAACTGGTAGTTTGTGCTGGTGTTCAACATGCAGAGGAAAAGAGGGATTTATAAATATTCTGCAATCACAATAGTCCAATAGAATCAGGATGTCCCTGGTAGAAGGATGTTATATACCCCCAACAAGTGCCACCTAAAGATCAGATATGCAAGTTGCCTAACACCTCAATCCTAAACACACTTTCCTGGGAGTAAGACCCATTCAACACAATGGAGCTTACTTTTGAGTAGACATGGTTAGGATTGTGCTCTAAATCAAATGAAAAATGAATGTTCATTTATTGCACAAAAATCCTGACTGTGGAAAGAGCTAAATGAAATTTAAAAGATTATAATCTATTTCTGTATCAACGGAACAGACTTTTTCACGGTTTATTTTTACTGTTTTTCATTGTGCTTCTTTGGCTAGCAACTTATAATACTGAAAGGGCTACAGACTTAAGTAAACAAGTTTCTAATCTTTTCCACATGTCAAATTTGATTTCACAACCTTAGGTTATAGTTGTCCATTAAATTTTATATATCATTTACACATTTTTGGCATTTTAACCTTTTATATATTAAGTCTCATTGCCTCTATGGGCAAATGTTCAGAGATATACCAAAGGAACATGGATGTCTTCCTTGGATTTAGTTAAAGTCTGAAAAAGCCATGAGTTTAAGGAGAGCCGGCTGTGCTGATTCCAGGGAGTTGATTTCTTTTTCTCAGCCGGGTTTGAAAAACCACAAGAACAGCCTTTCTTGTGGTATTCTGACACTATTCCTCAGCCAAGTTGAGGAAATGCAGAAGAAATGTGCAAATTACAGAAGAAATGTGCAAAATGTGCAAATTGGGGGATCGTGAAAGGCAGCTGAACTTATATAAAATCCAAAAGAATTCATATTCTATTTCAGCTTTTGGAAAGGACATTTTTTCATTCAAAAGTGACTGATTCATAGATCTAAGAACTTGTACTGGAGAAGGAATTTGTGGGGTGAGAGATCATTGTATATTCCTGTACAAATTGTGAAAAAGAGAGGTGAAAATTCAATGTAGCAACAGCATAGCAAATTTGCGGAGCTGTCAGATAACCTCTCTTCCACTCTTTCATTCTTACCAATGTTTACTGGGACAAAGTGCTTGTGTATTGCTGATCCATGGAGCGCCAATCTCGCCATAGCAGATAAGGAGATAGTCAAGAGGGAATTGGACATATTTATGGAGGTCCACCATGACCTCTTAAATCAGTTGCAGGAGAGCAACACCAGGTGATAAGTATGCTCCTTGTGGGCTTCCCTGAGTTGGTGGGAGATAGTATGCTGGACTCATGGACCTTTGGTCTGAACTAAGAAGGCTTTTTGATCTTCTGGTAGATATGGCGGCCCTATTTGTTGCTAAATATATGAGGCTGAGGTGGCGCTGCAGTGGCTCAATGGTTGAAGATGCTATGCCTGTCAACCTAAAGGTTGGCAGGACAGCGGTTCAAGACCTGAGTACAGCATTATGGAGCAAGTTCCCATTACTTGCCCAGCTTCCGCCAACTTAGCAATTTAAAAACACATAACTGCAAATCGGTAAGTAGGGAGGTAAGTTGGGAGGAAGATAACATGTTCTGTGTGCCTTTCTGCTGACCACATGCCCACAGAGACAATGGTGGTTCTTTGGCCTTGTAATGGAGATGATCAGTGCCCTTAGAATTGGTCACAACTAACAAGGTAAACTGAGAGGGACACCTTTACCCTTCTATGATGGTTGGCATTCCCTGTGAAAGCAGCTTAAGGAAGGACTGAGCTCCACCTCAGTGTGAAGATAGTGATCATGCAATAAAGACAGGTTTAACTCTGTTTACTAAATACTGCACTTATGTGGAGTGGGCAGACTGGAACCACCAAGCATGTATCTTAAACTGGTTTGCACGCATACTAATTTTTCTGACCGCACAACCTTTTAAATATTTAGTCAATATTATAACATACCTAATGTTTATAACCTCAGTTCTTTTTAACTTGTGCATAAATACTAAACAGAAAACTAGTTCTATAGATTGAGAAGATAATGCCATTGGTAACTTAAGTTCTTTTTTTAAAAACAACAACAAAAACCCTTCTGCATTTGGAGTCAAGGTGATGCTAAGGTTAAGAACACGTTTAGCTTCCACTTTATACAACATGGCAAACTGTACACATTTTACACTGAAGAAAAATGTCCAATCACTCCTGATTTCTTACCTCCTGCATTAGTTTCCTTCTGTTTTGTCTTTCATATCCCAGCACACTGAAATCCTTTGCGCTCATTGCATCAGTAAAAACAATTCAATTTTACAAAAGAACACTTAGGTTGCAATCCTAACCTCTAGTTAGGGCAGCATAAGTTCTGGCATCAGTGCTGAGCTGACATGAGGGGTGTCACAAAAGTTCTATAACACAATTCTGTACTGGGTAGGCCTACTGCACAGCCATGTGCTGACCTGCTCACACCACTATGGAAAGATATGCCATGTGAGTTAGGCCAGCCTAAATTTATTTGGATTGTGCCTTTAAAGCCCTTAGTATAAAAGGTGGACTATTTAAAATTCCTTAAATACGTATCACAGTTCATGAATGGGATCAGGATGATCCCATATTATTCTTTTCTTCTGGAAGCACATTTAGGGTGCAATCCAGAGTAACTACGGGGAGTCCTTGCTCCGGTGTAAGAACAATTTGCTCTGGATTGCAAAATGAATTTCCCATAGGTTTTCACTAGGTGGTGCAGTAACTACGGGTACACATAATGTCTCTTACGTGCACCCGTAGTTACTCTGGATTGTACAAAACCACTATATGAGCTTCTCTCTCTCTCTCTTCCTAACAGTTGAGTCTCAGAAGAAAATGTGAATCTATGTGGAAACACATCAGACACAGAATTAAGAACCCCATACTCCCTTCCTTGTAATTAGTCCTTCCTTAAGCTGCTTTCACAGGGAATGCCAATCATCATATAAAGGTTAAGGTGTTCCTCTCAGTTTACCTTGTTAGTTGTGACCAATTCTAAGGGCACTAATCATCTCCGTTACAAGGCCAAAAGAACCCAGCTTATATTGTACTCACAAGAGAAAAGAAAAATGGACTAAATAAATATGCAGTCCTATACATATGTTTGGAGAATAAATTCCACTTAACACCATGGGTTGAGTACCAAATAAGTATACAGTAAAACCTTGGGTTGAGAGTAATTTGGTTTAAGAGTGTTTTGCAAGATAAGTAAACATCTATATACGTAAAACTGAAAAGTCACTGACTGGCTGGCTGGCTCACTTGCTCACTCATCAATGCCCAGCCAAGACCACCAGACCTAGAACCATGAAATTTGGGGAGGGTGTTCCTTCTGTGTTGTAGACACCTCCTAAGAACCAATTTTGGGAAATTGCAACTGGAAAGGGTTGAAAAGGAGAGCAACATACAATTTGAAGAAACTTGGACTCATCAACATTGTGGAACAAATGGTCTTAGTTTCTATTATTTCTTATGGGAAAATTCATTTTGATGTTTTGGACTACAAGCATGCAGTTGCATAGCTAATGATTATGGAGCCTGGTGGAAAGCTCAAAATGTTGCCCCAGAAGTGATGTCACAACCAGAAATGATGTCAACACCAGGTATATTTAAAAATAAAATTGGGGAAAAACCTGTCTCCTCCTCCTCAGCAATTCACCACCCATTTGCTCTGCTAGTAACAAATCTAAAGCACCTATTTTCTATCTGGAGTCAAAAAAGATTTTGTTCCACCCCCCCCCCCCACACACACCTCCCTTAATAACAAAATCAAATTTCATTAAGTAAAAAAATGAACATTCTGTCGCTTGTTGATTAAAATTCTGTCTCTTATTGGCTAAAGAAACCATGCTGGAGGAATGGTTATTCTTTCCCTGCTAAAGGAGCAGCACTTAGAAGTTTCTGTATAGCCAGTTAGCAGGGATAACTGTATTAAGATATATGTGTATGGAAATGAGAGCTGATTTATATTAACACCTTATGAGTTACAGTATCAGAATTACGCTCTCAGAGCAATCAGTATCAAGGGAAATTTGGAGTTTTAAAAATTCACTTTTTGTTCCATAGTATTTTCATTTTCGGTTTAATTGGCGATTAGCTTTGGTAGAATCTAGATAATCCAGTGCAGTTTATTTCATTGCATTTTGCATTAAATTATCTTTCCAATGATATATAACATGATGGTATTATCATTCATACATACAGTATACCCTGTTTTCCACAGTTCTAGCTACTACTGTCAATCTCAGCTGGTTGACCTCCTAAAGCTTGTTGGCTGGTGCAACTGCACCCACCCTAGCTATGCAACTGCAAGCATGCTTCCAGAATGAATTATGCACGTAAACCAAGGTACCACTATACATGAGTCTCTGTTTTAAATCAGCCATTCACAACCTTTTTTGTTGCTCCCATTAGGATCTTGTCTCAGGTTCCCACCCCTCCCACTCCACCCTGTCAAACAAGGATATAACAAGAACAGATAAAAAGACAATCATTTATAATACTCAGTGATTTTTTTGTCTGTGGCCTTCTTCTAATGTGCCAGGGCACCATAGGGTGCCATATGGCTCCCATTGAGAATGGTTGTTCACAATGACCAATTCCACTGTGGGGCTCAGATTCAGGAGCTGACTTGCCAGATACTGGTTCTCTATGATGTCTACTATGAAGACTGCTGTTTAGAGAAGTGAACAGCAGCCACTTCACAAATGATCTTGACTATGGAAAGTGAGGTGACTACAGAATGTCAGTTCTGTGCCACTTCCTAATAACACTCAGGATCCAATCTTAACTAGTGTTACTTGCTCTGTTTTGAGACCTGCGACTACCCCTCTGGTTGTAGACCTAGCTGGTTCTTCAGTTGCTTGACATCTGCCTCTGATAAAGCCATTGGATATGCCACTGACATCAGGAGCACAGAAAAGCCCCTGGAGCTCTAAACCATTAATGGAGAACCATGTAGCCCAGATTATTCACTCCACAGCCATAATGCCACCCAGATGTTCTGCACACCAAGACAGGCCTTAGCTGGCCTCTTCCTTGAAAGCCCTCTTTCTTCTCTCTTCAGCCCCCCATCACCACACATCTATTGTCACCAGCAGCAAGTGCAGGAATAAAAACGGAATGCTTAAACATCTATTCAGGGCAATGGCTTAATATAAAACGTCAAATGGGACCTTTTAATAGGTCATTAAAAGCCCTGGTGTATGTCACTTCACACAATTTGCTATGCTGCTCCCATCAGTGGGATTTGTGGGGAGTCTGGGACCTTTCTGCCACACAGTGCCAGGACAACAAAGACTGTGTGTTTAGAGGACGTTGCTGGGTTAATGAGGCGTAAAGCAGCAAAAGTCTTGAGATGCCTCTCCCTTTCTGTTCCCTCCTCACTCTTTTGAATACAGCACTTACACTGCTTAAGGGTGCAGTCCTAATGCACCTAATGCACCTTATGGGTGCAGCCTAACCTAGCACAACTCACTAGTCTTCCCATCCCTGTGGTAATGTATGGAGGAAAGTTAATGTCTGTGCATGATGCATGACAGCAGTTAAAAGACTACTGAAATAAGTAAAGGTCTTACATAATATTCACATAAAATGGTGATTCAAACTTGTTTTGGTTTATGCATGTGTGTAAGAAAGCTTCAATTTATGCATGTATGTAAAAAATTCCCATTCCTGAAGGTGTTTTAATGACAGCCCACTTGTAGAAATCTTTATGTGACAGCAGGGATTTGCAAGATGAAAAAAGTCATTTGCAATTTGCTAACTATAAAAGCATTAGAAGCAACATCCATACACTAAAAAGAGACCTTTTTACTTTTCAAGCTTTTTCATTTTTTGCTTCTGCTCCAGTGCCTAAACTATCAAATTAGCCAGGAGTGCCTGTGTCATTCATTCATTCATTCATTTTTACTTTAATAATGAAAAACAGCATCCCTGTTTTCTACAATTTCAATTCACTGTTTTATTTATTTTGCACACGTGGATCTTGATAATATGCATTTGCCGACTGTTGCAACCATGCAATGTGACATTTCTTCTCCATGCCTCATAATGTCATGTCACAACATATTGATCTCTTCCTCCCTTCTGCTATTCTTTGTTTTTGTTAATAAGTCTGATCTAAATATGAAGCTGTTATGTCAAGACAGCTGTTAGGGAGGAAGTACCTTTAACCAGGGCCTATGAGAGGGGGCTCCAGCAGGTACATTGTTCCAGGGCCCGAGAGCTACGGAGGGGCCCATGACTGAAGGACCATTTGAGTGTTTGTTACTAGCAAATTAATAATGTATATGTGCACACACATATACATACACACATACACATGTACATACATATATACACATGCATGCACACATACATACATACATACATACATACATACATACATACACACTCATACATACAATTTCAAACATTGTAAGTTTTTTTACTTTTGTTTTACAGTAAAACAACCCATTGAGAATGTACCCTCACAAATCAGGATGGCAGAAACGACAAGAAAGTTTTATATAAAGAAATGTTTCATATGATCAATAAATAAGCACTTGTTGAAGTTTGTTGCACATTAATTAGCCTCATTTTTTAATTTCAAAATAATTTTGCAAGTCTTAGGGGCCCCAGATGGGTTTTGTACTGCCTTAAAAAATTTCTCTTGGAGGCCCTGCCTTTAACTATTATAACAGTAGAGCATAGTCTTTTCCCTTTTGGTCATCTTTGTTTTCCAAATGTTAAATTCCCAGCACAAATGGGTTCACAGCTTTTTATGAAGCATATAATAAGGTTGCAGACTACAAGTTTTGGTGGCATTGCTATATATGACTTGTTAAGCAAAAAATATGAAGAGGTTACGTTACGTGGTGCATAGGTTCATTCTGTGGACATGGAAGCTCAGGACAAAGTAAATAATTCAAAATGAATACATCAGACACAATTGGGCATTCTTCTCCTTCTCGGTGTCAGTTAATCCCTCCTGAAACATTTGGAGCAGACTCAAAGCCAGAACATATTTTTAAAAAGGAAAAGTAAACCCTTGACAAATACTTATTACAGATTTCATTCCACCACAGCAACAATCCCCTGTGATGTTTCTACAAAGGATGATACACCCATGTACCAAAAGGCATTTCAGTTTGAGAGGTGACTGAGAAAGTAACAGCTTGGCAATGTAACCAAAGAAGTGAGAACAAATTGATAAAAAATGGAAGTATCCAGAATGTCTATCAGTATGATGTCAGCTCTCTAAAGAACGGACTTGGCACAGCAAGGAAGAGACAACAGAAATACACACAATTCCCACTATGGCTGGGCTGATCTTGTGGCTAATTATTTTGCAGCTGTCTAACAGGGGCTCTGGGAAGGCTGATGTGCCGCTTGACTTGCATGTCCACCAAACAGCCATATCTGATGTAATTTCTTAATCATTCTGAGCTATGCAAACCTTGGTTTTGCCGACCTGGCAAAGCTATGCTCTTCCTAATCATCCCAGATCCCTTGATAGCAAAACAATTTGAGGCAGCTGGACATAGGAGCAATGTGCTCTCAAAATGCAATCATCCTTGGCTACCAAGTGCTGAAGATATTAACAGCTCTCTAATGGGGATATTAGCAGCCCTCTAATGGGCCACCAACTGCAGCAGATCAAGCTGGAGGTTCAGGTGCAGGTAAGGTGGCAGAGGGGGTGGGTCTGGGAAAGGATTGGCATGGTGTGGACCAAACTGAGGAAGAGTATGGGGGTGAGAGGTGTTGGATCTTGTCAGCAGTCATACATGCTAGATCCTATTCTTTTTCTCCTAGCCTGGATCCACTCTAAGGGTGCAATCCTAAGCAGGTCTACTCAGAAGTAAGTCCCATTCTGTTCTGTCGGATTTATTCTCAGGAAAGTGTGTTTAGGATTGCAGCCTTAGAGTCAGCTCAGACATACACATAGGATTGACCATAAGTGACCAGGAAGCCTAGGTCGAAGTAAAAATGTTTTTTTACTTACTTCTCCTGGGTTGTCTGGTACCTTGCCAGCCCACAGCATGCAGCACGTGCCCCATAGGTGGTTCTGCACTCTCAAGGCCTGTTTGGTTTAGGATTGGGCTCTGAGTCACATTAGAAGAAATGTGGGGGAAAAGGAAGGTTGGATTTACTGCCCAGTTCAGTAGCTGGGGCAGGATGCTTTGGGGGAAAGGTTGTCCTTCTGGGAACTACTGCCATTGACAGCTCCTGCGAGATCTAGTTTTCTTAATGCCATACCCATTGCCCCAGGAACAGTGAAATCTCATCCACTATTTAGTTCTGGAAGGGGAAGAGGTAGAGATTGCAGGAAATGGCCTGAGGGCTTAAAAAACACATTTCAAAGCCAGTGATGTGGTAGGCAGGAACATGAGGATTCTGGTTTTTCAAGAGGTTGACAAGCAGCCCTGTGTCGCTGTCTGAAGAAGAACCAGGTGAAGATTTAACTCTTCTGTCACCTCTAGAGGACATATTTGATGCTCCCTCCATCTATCCCCTAGTAAAAGAACTGTCTACTCTTTGGTGGACAAGTCTTGGGGTGGGCACCTTCATTGCTCCTACCCATCTGGTGGTGAGAAGTGAACAGAAGTTATGGGCTGTAGCATATAAACTCCAATTGGCCATACAAAGGTTTTTAAAAGAGTTTGTGCAGTGAGTGTCTCATGCAAGAGCTTGCTGAAATAATAATTTTTAAAAAACTCATTTGGGTTGAGATTTCTCATCTTCCCACCAACTTGGAGCATTTGTGAGATGAAGAGACTTTCTACTAGCAACATATTTGAGAAGGTCCAATAAAATCAGAATATGAAATCATTCCTTCACATCTGAAGAAACACTGGCCTACACTGTACAGAAAGATGTAGAGTTGGAAGAATTCCCTTTGGTTTGAACCTCATGGCTTTGCATTCCATTTCTCTCTCCAGAGGCCTTTGGTAAGAGCATTAGATTCAGTATGGTTTGAACCATAGATTGGATGTCTCCTATAAGGCACAATGCCAGAAATATGAATCCAGCTCTGATTTACAAAATATCAAGAGTTTCCCTTTGACATTCAAAATCCCCAAAGACAGGGATTCAGAAAGACAAAGATTTGTATAGCAAAGCTATGCTATATTTTTGTCTGGGAAAATCAACATAAAGTATGTCCCCTGTTAAGAAATATTTGAAAAGAGAAGTGAGAATCAATTATGGTTTCCTTATCCCAACCTTTCCTTTCCACTCTAGCCCTACCAACAGGGTGACCATATGCTATCATTTTCCAGAACATGTTTTACCATTTTACCATTGCATACTGGAAAAAAATTTCAGCATCCTTCTTTGTCCTGTGAGCAGGCAACATAGTTTTAAATAAACAATAGTCTTAAGTAAATAATATAGTGTTTTAATTAATCACATGAAAGCAATATCTGTGTGTTTTTTAGCTTTTATTTTGTCATATCCTACATTTTCGTGGGTGTTCTTCGTTTTGAGACTTTGCCCTCTTTTGTGGTTATGACATATGGTCACCCTCCCTACCAGGGAACCCCCTGATGGCAAGATCTGTGCCAGCTGTGTCCAGTCCTTTGTTAGTTGATCAGGAACATTTCTAGAGGGGCTCAGGGGGTGCAGCCTGCACCAGGTGATGCGCTCAGGGGGGTGATGCACACTGGGGCTGTGATACTCAAAAAAAGCAACTTCATGGTAGTGCACAGTACCCAATCATGTCATATATCATTGGATTTTTATTGAAGAACATGATCCAATGCAAAAATCCATTTTAAAATAGCACCTTCCTACCAAACATTATGACCAAAAAAACTAAAAAGTAAAAATATGTATAGAGCTGTATGGGAAAGAGAAAGTAATCCATATCGTGGCTTTACTTGTGAGTAGGCAAATGTGTCATAGTGCATTGGAAAGGGCAGGCTGAGAGGAATCACATGACACCAGAAGGGTCCTGATCCAATGAATGCAGCCCCCCAAATCACCCCAGAAAGAAGTTCCCTCCTCCATGCTTCCCCTTGCATTGAACCCCATTGGGAGCGAAACTGCGCAGCCATGTTTACTTGAGAGTAAGCAAATGTGATTTGGCTGGTGTGGAAGGTCAGTCCAATGGGTGCAAGGTTTCCAGAATGGCTCTGATCCCACACACTTTTAAGCTCTGCAGATGGCAGCCCCCCAAACAGGTGACACAAATCCTGGTGAAACGCCTACAGTTAATTCAACCACACTGGTGTAGCAGGCAAATCCTAAAGAACTTGTGTGTTTATGTATGAAAATGTTTCAGAGAGAGAGAGAGAGAGAGAGAGAGAGAGAGAGAGAGAGGGAGAGAGAGAGAGAGGCATGTGGCAAAATTGATTCTTCTACTTGTGTGCTCTACTTGGCCTAATTGTGTACTTAGGCTTATTAATTGTCCTTTAGACTTGAAAATTGTCGCTGCCAGTAGATCCTATCTAAAAAATGGGTGAAATTATTTTCCAAACATAAGCTTAACTGCTGCTGTACATGCATAATCTTGAGGTTGGGCTTACCTGCTTAAGCTCTATGGTTTTAGCTATTGCTTTGGACATGTGATACTTTTTGGGGTTGGATTGTGGTATGTTGATCTTTGACACCCTGCAATCAGGAATGAATGCATTGGTGGCAAGAGATGGGACTTTGTAACAACATAGACCACATCTAAAGCTAAGTTGAACATTTTTGGGGGAGCTGGGAGGATCTGACCATTTACCACTGAGTACACACTTGTGATGTGCACATGTGTGTGTTGCAAGTGTGCATTCATCAGTTTGTACAACTCCATTTATTTGCATGCAGCTTGCAGTGGAGAATCATCTGAACTGTTTTCTCTCTCTCTCTCTCTCTCTCTCTCTCTCTCTCTCTCTCTCTCTCTCTCTCTCTCTCATCAAAGTAACCACTGTTAACCATTCAGCCTTTTTCACATTTTCCAGCTATCGCAGCCAAATTCCATCACTCTCCATTCTCTTTTATATTATAGATTTTATGACCTCTTCAGCTTCATAAGTTTCAGGTCTCTTAGCATAAGTTACAGAAAGTAATTCAAAAGCCTTTTTAAACCAAAGGTCTGATTCCCAGATTGGTCCAGCATGTCACATGAGATGCATCCTATATTTGCTTAAAGAAACTGGTTTTAAATTACCAAGCTTCACCAACAGCTATGAGCGACACAGCCATAGTTCAAGAGGTGTACATCAAATGTAATATAAAAATAATCATATTTCCAAATAAAACCGCTTCATCTGTTGCCAAAAAAATTTGATGAATATTGTTTGGCCCCTCCACTGAGTCCAATAGGCCAAGAAGGAATAGTCTCCTTTAGCCATATTTCCCCTGAATAAAAATAGAGTTTTATTTCGTCCTTCCACCAGCCACACATGTGGCATAAGTTTGTTATTTTCAATGCACACCCGGGAAGCATTTGATTGATGAAACAACCCCATTTACAGAAAGACAGATTTTTTCCAAATGCCACGTTATAACATCCACATGCAACAAGCAAAAATGATGTCAGGAAGATGTACTTTTTCAACCTCAAGATATTAATTGGAATGCAAGTGCTGTGCAAAACAGAATTTCTATGTAGTTCTTTTCTTGTTCAATTAAAATGTTTGAGCCTCTCACACTCCAGTCATCTCTCTGCCTCTCAGGGCTCCTACTCAGTGGTGGGCTGACACCGGTTCGGACCAGATCGGGCAATCCGGTAGTTACCGGGAGGCCGCCGGTCACGATCCGGTTGTTACAGGGGAGGCGATCCAGTTCACCCCCTTTCTGGGTTTTTTTTGCAGTTCTGGGGGATTAGAGGGTGACCTGGGGGCAGTTGTGGGAAGAGGGGGTGCTTACGTACAGTTCCAGGGGGTGGGGGTGTCACTGGAGGTTCCCTCTCTGCTGTAGTGCCAGCTGCGGCTGAGCGCTACTAAAAATGTTTAAAAATTCAGTGCGCATGCGTGCGCAGCTAATTAGGCAGTGGGGAGAGTTCCTAGAGAGGACCCGCGTAGGCGGGACCTCAGTTGAACTCTTCCGGCAAGTGAAAGTCTTTTTTCTTAAAAGAAAGTACAGTATTTGACTAAAGTGCTTTGGGCACTAGTTGGCCACTGATGGGTTCCAGGATTGCAAAACCATGGACGAAACTCACATCCAGAGTTCATAAGCTTGGGCAATCTTTGTAGGCTCAGGTCCTCGCATCTCCCATTCCTCCCAACAAGATCAGGTTTATTTTCTGAATTATCCCTTTTAGGCCATGCCAGGAACTGAATGCAAGCTCATCCCACCACCATTCTTCAAAAAGTAACCAATGTTGTCAACATGGACAGCATCAGTCCAATGCATATGTGCAGTTTTTTTGCACACAAATTGTCTGTGTACATGAGGATAAAAAAACAAGACCACGACCTTTTATCGTGACAAGCAAAAGTCATGGGCCAGTAGATCAAATTTGTGTCCATTTTGTTTTGAGCTAGTATCAGAAAGGATGTGGTTCCATCATATCTGACTATCCATGTGAATTGAATGTATCAATTTTTTATTTTTATTTTTTAAATTTAAAAAGTGCCCTATGCTGTTTTTTTAAGTGCCCCATGCTGTTTATAACATTATGACAATTTACTTATAAATTCTGACCTACAATTCTATTGCCTTTTTTGTTACAGTCTTCTGTTAGATTGCAAGTTTTAGTTTGTAGCAGCCTAGGGCAATAGAACAGGAAAATCCATCAGTCCTCCCATCTTTGACTCCGTGTGTGTTTGTGTGTGTGTGTGTGCGTGCATGTGCGTGCGTGCGTGTGCGCACACAAACCACACCCAACCATTGAGATTTGAACTGTTAGAAGAAAACTGTCTATAGCTTGCTTCAGCAATAAAATCATATTTTCCCTCCTCATTGTGAGTGTCTGCAACCCTTCCTTAGTTCTTAAACAAACTTGAAAGTTGAGTGTTTGATTGGAAAATCTCCAATATGAAATGCAAACATCTATATTTAAAATGCAGGACCCTTTTTAAAGGTTTGAAGGCATTTTTATTTCAGAGCTCAGTGTATGATGACTGTTGTCCATCAGGACCGAATGATTTTTCTCGCCAGGGATCTTTATTGTTTCTTCCTTATTACGTGGTATAACAGTTCTTTGGTACTCATTTCCTGAAGAAGATTACTTTTCAGTATCAAACTTCGCTAAAGGGCCTTTTGCAAGCCAAGTCTGCAAACCTGCCTTGCAATGGAGCAAGGGCAGCTCTCCAGTCATTGAAAAGAAAAATATGATGTCTGCTGTAGCTCTTCTTTCTTCACATATTTATTGCTGCTTATGATTGCAGTCTGAACTTACCTAAAAATCTGGGTTGTTTGCAATGAAACACAAAACCAAGAAAAAACTTGGCTGGTTTGGAGTTTCATTTACAAACTCCAATCCCAGCCAGTTTTCTCCAAAGGTTTTCAACCCCTTTGGAGTAAATGTCAGCCCAATTCTGAGTAAACTTGAGTAGATTTATAGATTTCACACCGAAACGAGAGATGGCTTAAATAAACACCCAGGTTTCTTTCAAAGAATCTATATCCATAAAGGGTTGAGTGTGCTATAAATTATGAGAATGGGGATTAACCAGATATTAGCTTTAGGTTCGATAGTGCTGCTATCGCATGAGCTATTCGTGTAACACCTTGGCACAAACACAGAAATCAAAGTGAGCCATGGAAGGGTTTAACAGTGGAAGTTTAGCAGACGTTGTTCACACACTCAGCTGATGTGGTAGCCCGACTGCTCATGGGTTAGGCCACCACAGATCACATGCTGCCCTCCAAAATTGTCCAAACAGGGAAACAGTTTTCTGTTAAATCAGTAATTCCGTGAAAAGCATGAAATGTTGGAGAGATTCATGCCAGCCCTTCTGCTGATAGGTAAATGTAACCATTGCAAAAAATAACAATAAACGTACCATTACAAAAAGGAGCATGGATAGCAGTAGGAAGAACAGATAGGAAGAAGATAGGTAGGAAGAGCAAAGGCATTATTGGCCATATCCTTAACACTTAGATGGCCCTGAACATATGTAAGAGCATCTGTTGCGACTGAAGTGAATGGGAAATGTAATTTCCAGTATTTCTCAGTTCAAGGGAAATAGGATTCCCATGTTCTTCAGTAGCAAGAGACACATCCAAGCCTTAACATATATTGATCAGTTTTATCAATCAGGTATTATTCTTTCTTGTCCAAATATCACCCAAATATGTTAAGGAACACATCGGTATTGGTGATGGTGGAACCAAATGACACAGTTTTGTTTATAACTTCCTAATAGCTGCTCTTCATTTAAGAGTTGAAAAAACTCACCTTTAAAAACTACATATGGTGAGCATGCTCTTCAAAGCCTCTCATGTCACCGAACAACTCCTTGTTAACATATGGTCTCCCAAATGTAGATGTTCATCAGCTTGACTTTCTTTAAAGCTACTAGTAAAACATGCCTAAATCTGAAACAGATGCCCAAGTGCACCTTGGGATAAATGTATTATGGAAACAAAACCATCCCAAACCTTCTCATCATTACATTCAAATGTAGTTATGTTTGGGATTTTTGGGGGGGAGGGAGGGAACCACTTGGGCATATGGCATACACCTGCTTCCTGATAGCAGTGCAGTTCAAAAACACCTTGTGCATTTATTCTCTTGCTTATTTATTTTCACTATTCCCAATTTGCTGGTTGTATGATTTCTATGAACTCTTAGGAAGATAAGATGACATTTAAATAAAAGGCAAAAAATATGATGGATGGGTTGTGAAATCACCAGTTTAATAGGCAGTTTTCCCTTCTCATCAATTTAGAATATTGAATTTGTTTTCTTAGTTCAAGTTGCAGACACACTGGGTTTTTTCAAGACACACTGCTTTTCTCATGGCTTTCAACAGAGGCTTTTATGTATTAAAATAATGTATGATAATGCATGATTATAATGCAGGACAACAACAGGGGAGGTGCTAAAACTCATTTACATCCTATACACTCATTTAGGTTATTTATCATAGCCAGTAGTTCTTAATCTAGAAATAAAGGTGGGAGTACTCACCATGAAGATGTTATTTGTAGACATAAGCACGTCTCGCTGGGGGGCCACAAAGGTGCCAGTACTCACCTCTGGCACAGTGGTGCTGGTACTCAGTGCCAGTGAGTAACCCCTGAGAAAGACCCCAGATCTTAGTAATTTCAACAGAACCAAATTTCAACTGTGATTTCAACAGAAGCAAAGTTCACATTAAAAAAAATTAATATTTGAATTCAGTTCTCCAGGTGCATGTTATGCTACAGACTCAACATGACTCAAACAATATCTAAATATGATCATTACTTACATCCATGTAAAAAGGGGCTGTAAATTTGTAAGCAAATCAGCTACACTTCCCTATTCCTATTCCATGAAGATTTCACAGTCCATCAACTTCTATGATAGCCTGAGGTATATCCATACAATGATATTCTATGAAAGCTGGGGCTTTGGGTGAAGTAAACTTTCTGAGGTAAACTTTGAGTAAGATGCTGTGTTGAGCAGATGATAAAGACAAACATTACCCCAGACAGTCACAAATAAAGAGCCGGACACAAGTGCTGGATTGAGGGCCACTTTTATTAACTATTTAACATCTTAGAAATAAACAGGGACTGCTCTAAAATAGCCGTGCGGTCTAAGGGGATGCGGCTCTCCGCATATTTCCCCATCAGATGTTAAAGGTGGTAAAGGGCGTTCCCAGCCTGGCTCAGGGCATTTCTTGAACAGAGTTCAAGGATGCCCGTCTTTGCCAACCCGAAGGTCAAGGTAGCCGGACGCGCAGCCGCCGGCTGTCCGGCCAGACACTGCGCCTAGGTTTCCCATCCAGGTAAGGGGGTTCGTCAGACTTACCCCCGGAGCCGGAAGAGCATCTCAGGGTGCTTCCTCACCCCCAAACCCTTGCTACCTAAGGCTGCACACCGAGGCCTATCCTGCCTACTACCGCACGACTCCTGCCAAAAGTGACCGGGCTGAAAGCCAATTAAAGTTAACTCTCTCCCTCGTACAGCTCAGGGTAGGCAAAAAAGAATGCCACCAATGGCCAATCAGGTGGCATACAAAAAATTCCTACCCGGCCCCGAAGCGACCAGCTAATCCTAAGTTGTACCAAGGGAGGGAGGGTGGGGTTGCTTGCCAGAGCCCGACTGCAGATCCCCAGGCAAACCAACCTGGGAGAAGTCTGGCTCCACCCCCTCCAGCCCTCTAGCAGCCAATGGCTGCATTGCCTTGCACTTGCCCGGCTCTGCACAGTGCCTGCAGAGGGGCAAAGGGAGCCCACGCTGAAGGCGCGCAGGCTCCATTACCCCAGACAGTCACAAATAAAGAGCCGGACACAAGTGCTGGATTGAGGGCCACTTTTATTAACTATTTAACATCTTAGAAATAAACAGGGACTGCTCTAAAATAGCCGTGCGGTCTAAGGGGATGCGGCTCTCCGCATATTTCCCCATCAGATGTTAAAGGTGGTAAAGGGCGTTCCCAGCCTGGCTCAGGGCATTTCTTGAACAGAGTTCAAGGATGCCCGTCTTTGCCAACCCGAAGGTCAAGGTAGCCGGACGCGCAGCCGCCGGCTGTCCGGCCAGACACTGCGCCTAGGTTTCCCATCCAGGTAAGGGGGTTCGTCAGACTTACCCCCGGAGCCGGAAGAGCATCTCAGGGTGCTTCCTCACCCCCAAACCCTTGCTACCTAAGGCTGCACACCGAGGCCTATCCTGCCTACTACCGCACGACTCCTGCCACCCGGTGGGCCAGCCTGGCGCTTGGCCCCACCGCCCCACTACAAAAAAGGGAGCAGTCCCTGTTGCAAGTTAAACAAGAGAACATCAGCAGCCATGGGAGACAAATGCACCCCATCGGCCCTGTATAACTCTGACCGCCTCCAGTTAATTTGGGGGTGCCAGATGACTGCACCACCCACACTAGCGAGGAAACGAGCCACATAAGTGTTAATACGCCTGCGTGACACGTTGACCCTCCTGGCACTTCTAGCGCCTGACCACACACGTCTGGGCAACGTCTCAGACCAGACGATGCACACCCCTGGGTAATAAACCTTAATCTGGGAGAACTCCCTAGCGATCTGCACTCTCAAGGACACAGAGGCCCTCTGAGTGAGATCATTCTCTCCCAGATGAACCAGGAGTACCTGTGGAGGCGGGTTCCTATCAAGGAACTCTAACAAGGCGGGCATAAACTGCCCCCAGTGCATCCCCCTCTTGGCCACCCAGAAGATAGAGGCCCCAGATCCCAGCCCAAGCTGGGTGCCAAATCCGCTGCATTCGGCCCTCTTCTTGTCCCAGAAGAGGATGGAGTGGCCGATGAGCAGGATCCGAGTTCGGGTTCCTCCTAAGAGGGAAAGAGAAAAACATAGCCCATTAGAATGCGACTTAAAGCATCAAAGGCCAAAGAACAACACACGTATCTAGCCAAGCCCTAATGGCTGGTCAACGGGCCCGGGTGCGCCAGCCCGAGCCCCTAACCCTAAGAAAAGCCCCAAGGCAAAATTAAAAACCGAAAGGGTGCCATCCTATGCAGGATGCTACACCAGCATGCCCGAACCGGCGCCAGCCGGGCCGCTTTAAAAAAACACGCTCGAGGCATAAGCCCCCTCAGATTTACAAGCCAAGCTGTCACCAGCGAGGCCCGGGCATTCACCCTTCAGATTCGAGGCAAGAAGCCCCCTCAAATTTACAAGCCAAGCTGTCACCAGCGAGGCCCGGGCATTCACCCTTCAGGTTCGAGGCAAGAAGCCCCCTCAAATTTACAAGCCAAGCTGTCAGCAGCGAGGCCCGGGCATTCACCCTTCAGATTCGAGGCAAGAAGCCCCCTCAAATTTACAAGCCAAGCTGTCACCAGCGAGGCCCGGGCATTCACCCTTCAGATTCGAGGCAAGAAGCCCCCTCAAATTTACAAGCCAAGCTGACGCCAGCAAGGCCCGGGCATTCACCCTATACGAAACGCAACATCGATTGGGCACGCACCCAACAAAGGGCCAACCCGGCCGGGAAGGCCCTCGGCAAAGCCACGAACAGGCAATGCCCATCTCTCTGGGATAACAGGCCACAGGAAACGTCTCTCTGGGATAACAGGCCACGGAAAAACTTGGGCACGCGCCCAACGGCAGCCAACCCGGCAGGGAAGGCCCCAATGGCAAAGCCACGAGCAGGCAATGCCAATCTCTCTGGGATAACAGGCCACAGTAAACGTCTCTCTTGGATAACAGGCCACGGAAAAAACTTGGGCACGCGCCCAAACGGAGGCCAACCCGGCTGGGAAGGCCCCACTGGCAAAGCCACTGGCAGGCAATGCCAATTTCTCTGGGATAACAGACCACGGGAAACTTGGGCATGCGCCCAACATAGGCCAACCCGGCTGGGAAAGGCCCAATGGTAATGCCTCGAGCAGGCAACACCAATCTCTCTGGGATAACAGGCCCTGGAACTTCTCTCTGAGACAACAGGCACTGGAACTTGGGCACGCACCCAAACATAGGCCAACCCGGCTGGGAAAGGCCCAATGGTAATGCCTCAATCAGGCAATACCAATCTCTCTGGGATAACAGGCCCTGGAACTTCTCTCTCAGACAACAGGCAATGGAACTTGGGCACACGCCCAAATACAGGCCAACCCATCTGGGGAAGGCCCAATGGCAAAGCCTCGTGCAGGCAATACCAATCTCTCTGGGACAACTGGCCCGGGAACTTCTATCTGGGACAACCGGCCCAAAAAACATCGGTAAAGCCAACCATTGTCATTACCTCCGTCGATCCGGGATAACACGCCTGACAAATAACAGGGAGCTCTGATCCCCATTCAACCATGAAGGTATAAAACCAGGGAAGCTATCACTCCCAAACCTAAAGGCTGTAGGTATCTGACCGCCACCAACCGATCCTACGGATGGCGTGAGTGGGCATACCCAATAAACTAGCCAAGGCGGCTACCCCAATACAAAGTGAATGCAAGCCATAACAACTGTAGAGTATACTAAGATGCGTAGGGCGGTCCAAAGGCAAACCTAAATCAGAAAAACAGTAAGGGAGGACCCTCCAAATGCTACAGTAAGGGACACCCCACCAGTTACAGTCCAGTCATATGCTAAGCCCCTTGGCCCTTCGGACATTCTCAGCCATATGAAATCTAAGGGCATACCTGGAGGAACCAAGGTCACCTCCGTCACCAAACTACCTGCCTTGTTACCTTCCAGCGAAATGCTACCAAGGGTGGTCCAGGGTAAAAGGCACTGGAGAAAAACTGCAGAAAAGCCACTCTGACATCGTACGTCATGGCTCAAAGCTAGTGATACCACAAACCTGATACGTATGTCCCCCAGCAAAACACACCCAGCCTACATTAATTAATATCAATATGCAAACGCATAAAAGTTGCTTGATAAAAGCATGGGAGGTAACTGAGCCCCCAGTGATCCTTGCACTCCACTTGGCAACTGTGCCTCTACCATGAGTACTTGTATGTAAATGTCAAAGGTGCCCACCGAACAGCCCCAGAAGGCAGCAAAGCCACTTGTGATCCACATACACCTGAAAGCTAAACCCTGTTGTGGGTTATAACCACCCATTCATTACTTGCTGTTGCAAATGCAAAAGCATCAAAGGAGCCTGATAAAGGCATCAAAGGCAGCCAAGCCACCAATGAATTTACTAATCACAGTGAAACTAAACCCCATAGCAGGCCATAACCACACTTCCTACATCTATTAATGTGAGTATGAGCACAATCCTAGCCATGTCTACAATAGGACCCACTCCCAGGAAAGTGTTTTCAGGATTGCAGCCTATGTCAAATATACAAGCCGCCCGATAAGGCATCTAAAGTAGCTGAGCCACCAATCATCCTTAGACATCCTACCTATGAATGTAATTATGCACACTATAAAGCTTCCTGTTGAATCACCCCTGTGAACATGTACCATGGGGGGGGGGGGAATTGTCTGTTAACCCGGGAAAAAAGAAGCAGGCCAGTGTGGAGTTTATGACTTACTAAGCCAAGCCCCGTCTCTGATGATATAGCTGAGAAAACACAATGAAGATTTTGCCTGCTATCCAGGCTCAGTAGCCCCACCTAAAGATATTAATCCGCATAAGCATAACAAGATGATTGGTAATCAGGCTCATAAGGCCCGAAGCCACCACCGAGCCAGAATTCAGCAACAGGCAAAGCCCAACTGTAGGCCATAGCCACATGGCATTCAAATACTGGTGAATACGTATAAAAGTTGCCTGTCAACCATGCACAGAAAATAACAGAAATACCTAGTAGCTTATTGCTCATCATTATGCTAGGCCTCACCATGTGACAGCCACACATCCATCAGTTATTGATGTGAAATATATAGAAGCACTAAATAGTGGAACCACCTTACAGCTTATTGCTAAACATAAGGCTAACCCAACCAGGGTAAAGGCAGATGTGAATATGCATAAGCATACAAGTAGCCTGTCAAGCGGGCACAAAGGATAGCAGAGCTACTCGTGCGTATCGCATCTGCAGGCTAAGCCCCCACCCATGGGTAAGAACCCCATATCCTGCATTTATGCACTCAATATTAAGTGGGTGCGTGGGTGTGAATTTACCTAAGTAGAAAAGTTGCCTGCCAACTAGGCACTGAAGGTAGTAAAGGCCCTTAGAGCTCCTTAGCCTAACTCCCCCAGGACAATAGCCACATCCCCTCCATTCACATATGTGAACATGTATAAATATCCAGTGTCGAGTACATAAAGGAGCAAAGATATCAGCGTATATGAAACCAATCATCAGGCAACCCTCAAGGCAGAAAAAGCCACACATCTCTCACTTACAGATGGGAGCATATAACTATAGCCCAGGAGGTAGCCAAAGCCTCCTTCAAGCATAGCCTTTCACCATGCTAAGCATCACCGAGGGCAATAACCCTACATCCTACACCCACCATGAACTTGTCGTAGGTCAAATTGCCCTCAAACCATGCACTAAAGGCATGGGAGCCACTACCGAACGCACTGTTCTGCCCTAAGCCAAAAAATCCCATTGGTAACAATAACCAAACCTCCCCCTGCATGGATATTAATATTTAGGAAGCAAAAGTTTGCCCATTAACAGGCCAAAATTAAGGTGCCCATAACATGTATACAGCTCCTCAAAATGCAAAGCCCCTCTGTGGGTTAAAGCCACCATGCTATCCTTACAAATACGACTAGAGCATGTAGAAATATTGTTCAAAGACATTGCTCCACTAATCAGTTAACCCTCAGGGTCTTAAGCATAGGGTCACTGATGCCTAGAGCCTACTAAAAGTTAAAACAATCGGGAAAATTGAGACATCACTAACTGACCCACCTACAGCATGGATGGAATTGGAGGATAGAGGCTGCATAAAGCAGCACAGCCAATAACAGTGGCAGAAGATCCCCCTACCGACAACAGTACTTAACGAGGACCACCAACATGCAGACCTAAGGCCCGAAGGGGGGAGGGATAAACCCACAAGCCCACAACAGTGCCAGAAGACCCTGTTGCCGGGCAGGGCAGGAAAACCAGATTGAGAAAGGGGGTCCTCCATGCTGACAGGCAAGCAATCTAATGACATAAAAATCATTATCAATATTATCTTGACAAAACAAATAAGGGGGTGGGGAACCTGAGTCAGCAAAAAAAGAAGGGTGTACCCCAAACAGCCCCTAACAGGCTGAAATGCACCTAGGAAGAGGGGATGTTAGCCCCAATCCCCACAGGGCAGGAGAAGCACTGGGAGAAAGAGCATGAAGCCCCAATTCTCTCAACCCAAAATGGCACCCACTGTCACAAAATGGCAGCTGCCACCCAAGCAGCACTCATCTAATGGCAGCCACCCCCGGTGAAGAAACATTAACTCTGGCAATGGAACCTTCCCAGGGCCAGCCAACCACCACCCTGTGTGTGTTTAAGGTTACACTCAAAGGATATGGGCAGCATGAAGCTGCAGCAGCAGCAGCAGCACATGGTGGTCTCAGCAGAAGGCACCGGAGGTCAGGCAGCAAAATGGGAGGTAGAAACAGCTTAAAAAGAGGGGGGCCTCAAAAGGATGCACCCCATCTCCCTACCACCTCCAATAAACTGAAGTCAGGCTCCAGCCCAGGCCCCAGTAGAGGCCCTACCTTCAGCCTAAGGGAGAGAATAGCTAAGGGGGAAGAAGCCTCCATTCCAGGCTCCAACCAAGCCCCTCAGCCAGTAGAAAGAAAACCTCAAAGTGAAGCCAGGGAGGAGATCAGCACAGCTCCTCTCCTGATGCTTGCCAGAGCCCGACTGCAGATCCCCAGGCAAACCAACCTGGGAGAAGTCTGGCTCCACCCCCTCCAGCCCTCTAGCAGCCAATGGCTGCATTGCCTTGCACTTGCCCGGCTCTGCACAGTGCCTGCAGAGGGGCAAAGGGAGCCCACGCTGAAGGCGCGCAGGCTCCATTCCCATTACTTTTTCCTTCATTGTTTGTCCAGCCATTTCAATAAAATGTCTGCAAGTATTTGGTTTTTGTAATGATGTACTTCTCTAAAAATGGGCAAATAAAGCCCTTTATGGTCAAACAAGGATTTGTGTATAAATTTGCTTCTGACTGATATTGCATTCATATATTAATAATAATAATAAATAGTATTTAATTCCATTTATTTATTCCAATATTTCTATACTGTTTTTTCATAAATGCACACACAGAGAAACAAACACACGCACATACATGAAGCACTGCTTCACCTTCATAGGACAGAAGCAAAAGTTGGGTAGTTTCCTGTTAGTTTGTATTCCCTTTTTCTGAAACGTGCTGACATACTGCAGTGTAAGAAAAAGAAATTGTATAATAAAACCAATTTTAAGGATTCAATAAAACCTTTAATTTTTTTTTAATTTTAACCCAATTGGAGTAAAGACTAACTCCAAAAAGTTCAATGGAAAAGTGAAGTGTTTACTTGTTTGTGGATAAGAATCCTTAGGAAAGGAGCCACACAAATAGAAAGACACTCCAAAGCTCTGGAGCAGTTACAGAAAAGGCCTTATAGAGACTTCCTATACATACAAATCAGGTCTCTGAATAAAGTGAAGCAGAGTTTCTCTGAATCTAAAAATTCTGGTGGTGAGAGGCGACCCCGAGCCATTAAACACTCATGTTTTTTAATGCTAGCTGAAATAAGAGAATTTCTGCCAGTTTGGATTTTTGGATTATAATTAATGACTACATAATTAAATAACAAACAAATAAATTTGGCTCCAAACTGAAAATGCATTAAAATAAAATTATGATTACAGTGTTGGTGAAAGTGCACATTCCAGATCAGAGCGGCACACTGACACCTTCTCCCACCCTTTAGCACTGCAGAAATACATAAGCACTCCTTATTGCCAATGGAGAGGGGAACATATTGCTACGGTTAATCACAGTGAAGTGTTCAGTGTTGACTGCGTTGCCTGGGTATTATTGTAATCCTGCTAGCTAGCCATTAATTCTGATATTGATACCCTGTTTATAATCATTCTGTGCAAAGCATGAGCCCCAAGGAACAGTAAAGAAATTCTTGCAATACATGGCACTTCAGCAAACATGATGGTCATCAAATTGGATTTCGTTATGCAAGTTATGCATATGTTCTATAATTTCATGCTCCACAATGCAACACAAATACATACTGAATTACAATACAGCCCTTCTGTGTCACAGTATATCCATAGCAGAATTAGACTTCAAGTATTTAGTTTGGGAAGGGTGGCCATAACACATAGAGGGAAATTGCACAGGAAGCTAAGATGTAAATTTGAAAGCATCCTTTCTTTTGCTACCGCCTGATCCTAAAACATGGAATCACCAAAACTGAAATGCAGAGGATGAGGTCTTCCATCTACAGTGCCAGCAACTGAAATTGCAGTTATGTGCAACCAAAATATGCTCCATGTGATGTGCATATTTCAGCATAGCTGTGCGCATTATTTAAGGATGGAATTACGAAGTTTTCTTTTTATCTTAATAGAAGTACCACAAGAATGGGGAGACAAGTGCATTTTGCTCACCTATAACTGCAATCCTATACACACTTTCCGGAGATAAACCCCATTGAGTATATTGGGACTTACTTCTGAGTAGACATGCATAGGATTGCATTGTAAATTGATTAAAATTGCATCCTCAGACTTTTTACTGGGGGCGGAATACACAAATGGAATGCTGTTACTCTTCTCTGTTCAAATCCTCTTCCCAGATGGAACCCTCATGTCTCCACATCCACAGGAGCTTCCACTGTCCAGAACCATCATTTGAATTTAAAAAATGTGCTTGCAGTTTGTATGCTATTGCTTACTTCAAGGAAGTTTATTTGGATGACATCAATAATGATGTTTTGAATGATTTGGAAAAGGGCTGATTGAAACCCAATCTGGGATTTGGGTGAATCCTTCCATCCCCTGAACTGGACTTACAGTTCCAGTGTACTGCAGGACTTCATGTTCCCAGATCAAGACGATGTGATGCTCTAGCCAATCATGTCCTTGTAGAAATCCAGGTACAATGTCCCCTGGGGCATTGCACCAGACACACAACTGGCTGGAGGAGCATTATATTGTTCTGATCTGGAAACAGTAAGTCCTGTGGCACACCAGAACTGAAAGTGCAGGTCGCACTAGAAACTCCAGTGAGTAGTGGGTGCTACTTTGATGGCAGCTGACTCAGAGGAAAGCTACAGCTTTCACATATTAACTTGTTTAATGGTTGTGTTAGCTGCTGGTGACAGCATCATATTTGTTTTATGTTGTGCTATTCTTATGAGCTACACTGAGGCTTTTGTGAAAAATGGTATATGAATCATGTGGAATTAAATATCCATTGAGTTTGGCTTGAACCTGCCGACAGCGGAATATGATTTTTTTTTTTTGTTACACAGATTTCCTAAGCAAAGCGTTCAGGGATATTTGAAGAACAGAATGGTTAAACAATAAAACAACCAATATAATGGACAGAAATTCTGTAAGGACATTGCATATGAACTGATCCTATAACAGCTTGGCAGTGAAAAAGTTCATGCAGCTGACAGTGAACACAACATAACATACAAAGAGAATTAACAACAGGTTCTTCATCCACCAAGTGAGCAAAGATCCAAATTGGCTTTGAAATGTGCATGGCAGATAAATGTTAGTGAAAGGAATACTTGTTCTGCCATCAGTCTTTCCCTTACTCTACTCTTATGCTACATGTGAGCTCTCTACAACTGAAACTGAAAAAAAAATTCAGCATGGTGTGTCAATTTTTTTTCTGATTATCTGCTAATCTTTTGCCTTATTTTAAAAAATGTTTATGAAAAAAGTTACAAAAGTGTCCTGGCAATGGGGACATAGGTGAGTTCATTGCATCAAAGCTCCAACCAGTGAGACAATCTTTCAAATTAAACCAGAAGGACCAGTTTTTTAAGACATCACATTTGAGTTGAAGTATGATGTGTATTTATCAACAAGTGAACTGGTTTTTGCCACTCTCAAAATGCTACATTTTATTTATTTTATTTTATTTTATTTATATCCCCCCTTTCCTCCCGTGCAAGAGGGAGCTCAAGGCGGCTTACTTATTATTTATTTATTGTCAGGAAAACAATAAAACACCATTAAAATAGATCATAAATACAGATAAAATAGATCATAAATACAGACATTTGAAAATATCCAGAAAGTACATGAACCCTACAATCCAGAGTAACTACGGGAGCACATAAGATACATTACATGCACCCATAGTTACTGCACCACCTAGTGAAAACCTATAAGAAATTCATATTGCAATCCAGAGTAAATTGTTCTTACACCAGAGCAAGGACTCCCCGTAGTTACTCTGGATTGTGCCCTAAGAAGCTTTCCATGGAATAGAAGAGAAGCCTCAAAAATTCTGTAACGGTTTCTAAATACTCATGTATGCCTTGTGTATGGGATGGGGGTAAAATGCTATTCAGCTCTGTTTTGTCTATAACTCTACTCATCCTACTTATACATAAGGAGAGTAACATGGATTTGTTTTAATCTTATACACTCAGCATGGTGCAAATAGCCAATTTAGATTTGATGGACCTTGTAGTTGAAGGGGTTAAGCATTTACATGCAGCATAGTGTTAAGTGATGTTTCACCTTCTTTTACAACAGTAAACCTAATACTTCCATTTTTTAAAAAAAAAATCCTTTTCATTACATAAAATGCTTCATGCCAAGCTTCCTTTGGGCTCACATTTCAGACATCCCCAGTTCTGGCTTCTGTATGGAGAGGGACTTGATGGCTGACAGACAGGCCAAATACCTTAATGCATATCAACTGAAGCCGTGTAGCAGCACCCTGGGAGCAGGCTTTGGAGAGGAATATTAGATGCCTTAGTGGGCTTGTATATATGCTTTTGCCAAGTTACAAACACGTCTGCAGTGTTGGGGCACATCCTCAAGTTACAAACTGTGAATGGGCTAAGAAGCAACCTGCCATGCTAATCTTGTGCTTCATCTAACAAAGGACAGCTTTGTTTGGAGAAAGTCTGACATGAAGCTAGAATCAGTGAAAAAAGCAAAGATCTTTTCGTATATTGTCATCGTGGCATTTTGTGCACAACCCCAAGTCTGTAGAGTCCCTACTCGGCCCCCTGTTTCTTCTGCAATGCCCCACTAATGCCAGTAGTAATGGCAGAAGCATATGAGGAAGCCTGTTGACTTCTTGACCCTCCAGTCATTTGGTAAGATGTCACAAGGATGCCAAATGTGAAGCAGAAGGTTGTCAAAGATGAGCTGGTCTAGAAACAAGACCATAATCTGTAATACAAAGCAGAAGGAGCCTCTGGGGAACCATCTGTCTTCCTAAGAAGTCCTGTGAACTGCTTTTTAGTATCAGGTGCATCATCTTGAGAAACCATCCCACATTCCAAGTGAAATTAGTTTAATGTTCCCACATAAAAAGAGTCCAGGCCAGGTGGAGGATCATTACAGGAGGCACATGGGTGTGGAACTAAAAAGGTTTTCATGCTGCTGGAAAGAACTGATGTGGAAATTTATTACAGGTCCATTTGATATGTAAATCACAGCCACTTATGGTTCAGTTTCTGGAAGCGGGCAGGTTTATGAGGGCTTAATATCTTTATGAGTGCCAAAATATCCCTTTTCAGGTTAGCCTTTCAGAGAATTTTAAGGGAGAGGATTTCACGGTTGCACAGATAGCAGAAGTATTTGAAACGCAAGCCTAAGACCAAAGCTGCTATCACTGCTGTTTTCTGAACATCAGTCGTCATTAACATCATGATACGGACATGCCATTCCTATGCAAACAAGCAGAGGTTTTCCTTTAAGAAAGCACCAGCTAAACAAGGCTATTCTAGCTAACCCCATCAGGTTTTACTTTGAGAGTAAAGCATGTAATGTACTCCTGCTAATGGGCCTTTATAGAGGGGTGAGCCTCTTATTAGGAGGGAAGTGCAACTGTTCACAGCATACAGTCTTTTTGGATTGCTGTTGCCACTGTCTCTTTTCTGTCTTTTAAAAAAAAGATTGTGAGGCTGCAATCCTAAAGACAGTTTCCTGGGAGTAAGATGCATTGAACACAATGGGGCTGACTTTTGAGTAGACATGGTTAGGATTGTGCTCTGAGTCTCTTTAGAAAAGCCCAGGGAACCAAAAGAGTATATACTTGAAAAAGAAACATAATAAAAAGGTAGCCAACATTTGACAGTACTGAAATCAATGTTTAATGTCATTGTTGGTAACTCAACTCATATAACTTGGACTTGAGTCATAAAAATTTGCATTCTTCACTGTTTCACCAATTTGCAAGTTGTGTACATGGAAGACTCTGAAAAACACTGGATTCAGGGCCCAACTGAATCTTCTAATTAAGTTGCCAAAACAAGTCTGCCTGTGTCTAGCGGTGCTTTCTTACTATTTTTGCAGAAGAAAAAGTCTTGTGGGGGATGCAATTCAGACTGGATAAGCATCAGGGAGTTCTAACCACGAGGCAGGGAAGGGTTAATGTGTCCTTTTGAAACCAAAGAATTCTGATAGAAAGGTATGAACCGTCATTGGAAAAAATTATGGGAAAATGTAGTTCTAATATTTTCATTGGCTGAAGGAGGGCAGGAGGAAGACCTTAAGGGTTTCCTTCCCTTAACATTGACTTGAGGGAGTGACAGGAGAGGGTGAGAGAGGGAAGGAGAGATGTAGTTTTTCATTGCATGGATGGTGGGAGAAAGAACCCTCACTGAAAGATCAGCTACAATGGTCTGGCAAGGACTGGATGTTCTGGTAAGCCTTGCAGCTGCTGCTTTGACCCTCCTCCTCTCTTTTTCCACTTTCCACTTTCTCACAGTTCTTCACACCTTCCTGCCCTATTTTAAAATGATCAGGGACAGTATAAGAATGTTTAAAGAGAGATCTGGCACACAGAGAACCCTGCAGCCCAATTTTCTTTTCCGCAGCAGGCTTTTTAAAAGGTGTGGGAAGACTTGACATAAGTCGTATGGAATAACTTGAGTCGCTGAAGGAGTAGGAAAGTTCCCCCATTATCACTATTGGTCAAGTTGCAGGGAGTTATGACTTGAGACTCAACTCAAGTAAAGTCCCACAAGATTCCTCCCAACACTACTTAAAAGTAACATCCAAAATTCTCAGGGTAATTCATATAGGTAAAGATGCAGCTCAAAGGCTGACAATTCTTCTTGTACACATACAAAAATCTTTTTTTCAAAAAGAGAGACATTTCTTTCCCCATTTTCATACACTATATTGAGACATTCCCTGACATCTTCATACAGGCATTCCCTGAAACCTGCTGGAGTTAGTTCCTTCCTGCCTTCCTTCCTTCCTCCACAGATACCAGAAACTGCAAATAAGGGGGAATCCTTTCTCCAAAGTTCCCCAAATCCCTCTGTGTCCCTGCACCCATCACCTTAGTTTATCTTCGTTATCTTGCAAAGCAATGATGCCTTGCTCTAACTGTACATTAAAAGTAGAAAGTTTATAGCAAGACAAGTAAGCAGGCAGTCTGCAAACTAGAGTGCAATGGTTACTGAGAGGTGAATGCTTCCTGGGTGCAAGGAACTACTGATAACCAGATCTGAAAATACCAGGCCTGTGAATACCAGATGTTTCATCTTGCTAATCGTTGCATTTACTGATAGTGGAGACAGTAATGGGATTAGAGCCTACAATCCAGAGTAACTACGGGAGCACATAAGAGACATTATGCACACCCATAGTTACTGCAACTTCTAGTGAAAACCTATGGGAAATTCAAATTGCAATCCAGAGTAAATTGTTCTTACACCAGAGCAAGGACTCCCCGTAGTTACTCTGGATTGCGCCCATAGGCATATAAATACTGTTTTCATTGTGACAAGTGGTTAACACATGTTGTTTGGATATTACAACATGTTTAGGTTCACACTGTTGGGGAGTGTCAAAGTTCTGTCACAAGCCACATGTTTCAGGTTGGTTACAGTGAGAATATTGTTAGATCCTTATATAAGAATGGTATAATGCTACAGAGAACTTGAGAGGCATGTGCACCCTAGAGAATTAGTGGGAAAAGCACGATCCAGATAAAATATAACTTTTTCTCTGCCAGTTAAGTAAACTCTTTTTCCATGCAGTTAACTTGCATGACTGAAGGAAAATACTTCTGAGTCACATCAGTCACCAGACAAACTACTTTTCCCATATTCCTGTCTAGTGTTAGCACATTAGGCCATTATAAATGATTCTATTATTCTTGAAGGAAGGGAGAGTAATTTAGACATTTTTTCATTTATCAGTAAGGTGGAAAAATTTTTACCCCATCAGAGGAACTACCAAGGCCCCTTGAACATATTTATTTGGTCCACATTTTAAAAATATAATCTATGGCAAATCAGATTAATAAGAGTGCTCCAAGTACAAATGGATGACGGATTTCCTTTGCATGCCACCATCATTTTCTGCTGCACATTATGATATAGTACATACAGTGGTGTCACCAGGGGGCGTGGGGAGTGCGGTCTGCACCTGGCGACATGTCCAGGGGGTGACACACTGGGACCCCCAAAAACCAAGTTCGCAAAGGAGTGTGCTACCCCCTCATGCCATATGTCATTTGATTCGTGTTGAAGAGCAGAGTCCAACGCAACAATATGTTTTCTAGCCAATATCATGACCAAAACACTAAAAAGCCCCAGAAGCCCCAAAATTTGCACATCACACTAATTTGCATATCACACCTTCGTCTGCTGGAGAGGCCAGGCTGAGAGGAAGCCAAGGCTAGGAAGGGTCCTGATCCAGGAACTACAGTCCCCACAATCTCCTCAAAAGTGCTCCAGAAGGCAGACCACAATAGTAGCTCAGCAGTTAGTGGGAATTTAAAAATAATTATTTCTGAAGCTGAGTGATGGTCCTAACATCTCTTCCCCTCTAGCCCTCTTTTCTTGTCCTCCTCTGTCTGTGGGCTTTAAGGCTGTTTTTATTTTTTTTTTAAATCAATATCCTCTTTTTTCAGGACATTTATTCTTTTTTAGCCTTGTGTCCTGGAAAAAAATCTTCATTTTCCTCCTTTTCCTTGTGAGCAGGCACCATGTAGTGTGCTTGCAATTCATACCTTATGGGTAATAAATTATATTTAACATTTTCAAATTTAACAATAATCAATACAGTGTTTAAATTAACCCCTTGAACACTGTATGTATGTATGCATGTGTGAGTGTTTTTAACTCACACATGAACCCTAGTATTTTGGAGGTTAATCTGACTATAGCCTGCTTGGCAATCATAAATTGTATGTATTAAATTATATGAAATATTTTTAAATGTAATATTCAGTAATTTAGATTGTAGTCCTAACCACACAATCCTGGGAGTAAATATTATTGAAGTCAGTGGGACTTTCTTTTGAGTAGATATGCTTAGGATTGCACTTGTTAGTCTTTTGTACATGGAAGCAATATACATGAGGGTTTTGAGCTTTTATTTTTTTATTCTCTACACTTCTCTTGGGTGTCCTACACCTCTGTCCAATTATGACATATGGTCATAACATATGGTCAAAATCTTACTGAATTTTTTTGGTGGGGTGAGGGTTGACGTTATTCACTTGATTTACTTTAATATATTTACAATTATTTGTTTTAATTTGCTTGATGTTGTCACTTCCAGCCATGACATCACTTTTGGTGCATTCTGGACAGGTTGTCCCTCTACAAAGGTTGGTAGTCCCTCTACAAAGGCTGGAAGGTTCGAGAGCCTGCCATAAGTGGTTAGAAAGGTGGCACCCTTGAGGGGGTGACACCACTAGTGACCAAAATGACTAAAAATCATGGTTTTTAGGAATAATCCCATCAAATTACGCATACCATTGGATGCGTAATTTACAGCAGAATGTAATGGAACAAACCACTTTGAAATATATTTATTCTGTTAAAATGTGTGGCCAAAAACACATGGAAGTGGAGCAATGGCATATAACCATGCCTACCACCCAGGTTGTTGACCCACCCACTGCATGGTGTGATGCACTGGCCTCCAGCACTGGGTGACATGAACCCTAGTTATGCCCCTGAGTACATATTTTAGATGTATTGTTCATCTCTACAGTACAAGACAGCTCTGCTCACTTCTGCCTTCATAGTATTATCGAAACCAGGACTGGCCAAAGATTTGATATTACCAGCGTCTCAGCACCAACAGCTTCCTGGCATTCTAGCCCACTAATCTGGGTCATCTCAAACGTTGCATTGAAGTCTCCAGTTGGTGTTGGTGTTGGTGTTGGGAGATTTCATTTTGCATGCTGAGGCCCCTGGACATCATGGCCACCATAACAACCATGAGCCTTTCGCAGAAGACCTCGACCGCAACCCATGAGGTTGGGCACATGTAGACCTGGAGTTTGTGTGGGGTCTGCTTATAAGTTGTTTATGTTATTTTATGAATTGTTAGTTGTTCTTATAGTTTTGGTGTTTTGTTGTATTAATAGTTTTAGGAAGTGTACTGTTCCACTGGACCATTGGGTCAGAGGGACTGATCTAAATAAAAATTAAAATCATCGCTCTGGAAGGCATCATTTTTCAATGACAACATTCTCAAAGCTACTTCCAAAAAATAATTTTGCTCATGTTGGCCGCCACCAGCAGGTGGAGGCAATTCAGTTTAAAAGCATGTTTTTAACGGATTGGAACTTAGGCTTCTTTTCCTGTCTTGTTTCCTGACTTGTTTCTGCACGTGTGTCTCAATGGCTGCAGTTTTCTTTAACCCAGTACAATCTGTAGCAAAAGCGAGTTTGCCATGTGCAGGACTGCTCAGCTCAGCACAGCTGAAACAATGGAAGCTGCTGCAATAACCTATTGGAATAAATGAAAAGCTTTTAGGAAGATTATGCAATATATGTCCTGGTCAATTTATGATGCACAATATGAAAACATACATTGGTCTCCTTTTTTGCCTGTTTGCTTAGAGAATCTATAAGCCAGCTGCTTTGGGTTAATTAATTGTTGTTTAAAGAATATAAAAGAAATAACTTGCTAAAATCAAGATTTTTTAAAAAAGTAGTAAAGGAATTTTTTTGCATATGGAATGATTTTCACCAGTCTATGGAAGGAGGATGAGTTGGGCAGATCTTCCTGGTCAAGGGAATTCCAAAGGGGAGATGCTATCACAGAGAAGAGACCATATTCCATCTCAACCAACCCAACCTCTGGGAAGAAGGGAAATGCATGAAACATACAGAGCATGCATTAGTTCCTGGCACTGCAGATTTCTTCCTGCTGGATTCTGTTGTCTGCCACCTGAAGTGCATCTTGATAGAGATGGTCCACAGACAGCCATTGGTGCCATTTCCCATTTTCCTGGCAGGACTCTATGCATTCAGTTTAATGGATCAGTTCTGAGCATGCAGAAAGAGGACTGGAGAAAGCTTTAACTGTTGGATTTCTGCCTGCTTATTTCATTAAAAGGGACAAAAGCCTCAGCAGGAAAATGTGGCAACTTTACCTAGGGCTAGCAAGACTTTACCACCATTTGGAAAGTCAGTCTTGATTGAAAAAAAATTGACAGCCCAGAAATGTAAGAACATCTCTTACTTTGCTCTTTTCCCCTTTAAGAATTTATGTTAAATGGAAACCTGCTCCCTCACGCCATTCAAAAACATCAAACAAACCCTAATACAGTGACCAAAGCCTACTATCAAGTTTTGCTAAATGAAATACCACCTCCTGTGTACTAAATATTCATAGTGTTTTTCTTTGAAGGATTTATAAACAGTGTTCTCTGTTAATAGTTTTTCCTTCTTTCATGTAATTAGAGGCCTGAATCTACAACTTATTTTGTACACACTAAAAACATATTTTGTCTCATTGTATATGTTTTATTTAAATACTATAGTATGTTGGTGCAATTTAAAAAAAGCAGGCCTCCGTCAGTCTTGAAAGACTATGGTATCGTGCTCTGCGCTGCATATGCTGCATGCGAAGCACGGAAGCCTGGGTTGGATTGTTATGGAGGATAGGCTGTTACCCAAGCAGCAAATCCTCCCCTCTCCACGCCACTGAATTAGTCCAATGGAAAGGCAGAGCCAATACGATTGGATCCAGCTGGCGTCACAGAGCTGGGCTAAGGACAAGAGCTCACCCTGTTTTGTGGGGCCGACCCGGGTCTCGAACCCTGGCCTGCTGGTTAACAGGCACAGCGCCTTAACCTCTTGCACCACCCCCAGCCCACATGATGGTGCAATTAATTATAGGCATAATTCAGCCAAAGCTTAAGGCCCATATCCTAAAGTCAAATTAAGCTCTTTGCAATGGAGCAGTTAAGGTGACTTTCCATAAGATAACACTAGAGGGTGACATAACTGTGGGGACCCATAAGTGCTCTGGATTTTGTCCTAAGTCTAAATAGTCAAAGTCCGTTGATTTAAATGAGGACATGCACTTTCCCATTGAAATCAATGCGCTTTAAAAGGATTTCTGGATTTTGCCCTGCATTACTGAGAATGAAGATGAGACAAATATTCACTATGTCTTTTGTCAAGTGTATGTTTTGCCCTGGTAATAGATTATTACATGAATGAACTGAATCACCCTTCATTACATGTTTATTGCTTATTTTTATATGCCAACTGCCTGCCAATGAACTTCGAATTGTTCACCATTGAAAATAATGATTCAGTGCCATTACCAGATGGGCCTATCACTCCAACTTGCACCAGGTTCAGAGGTTAATCCTGCCAAGTTAGACCTTTAATGTACATGACATTTACCAATGCCTGATCCAAGTGATTTTATTCCTAAAATGCAAACTATTAGCCATGGATTCTAAGGAGTCACAGAAACCTGAGGAGTCACAGAAATCAACCAGGAATTCTCATGAAAAACCTGCCACTATATACAATGTATAAGAATATATCCTCAACGCACCAGTAAGTTCTGGGAAGCACTAGCTGCAAAAATTTGGGAACCGTTCTTATAAACCTGGGAACCATTCATATAAAGTACACAACTTAATATAAATAATGCAAAAGATAAAAAGGGAACTGCCTTTGAAGATTACCCAATTGGTCCAGAGTACAGTTGTTAGATAGTTGACCAGGACCGGTTGTATGGAATATACTTTACCAGTGCTTACTCATCTTCACTGATTGCCATTCTTTTTCTGAGCACAATTCCAAATGCTGGTTTTGTCCTTCTGAACATTCAATGGCTTGAAAACTGGTATCTAAAGAACATGTTTTCACAAACATGATGCCCAATCACTGAAATAATTTTTAGTGGAACTTCTTCATGTTTCTCCCATCTATTATTGGTGGCACCTGGAAAGTGTATAGTTTACACAGTCCATTCAATATGCCTACCTAGGAAGAAAACAACATTCTTTAAAGGAGCAGGCCTCCATCAGTCTTGGAAGACTATGGTATCATGCTCGGTGCTGCATACGCTGCATGCAAAGCACGAAAGCCTGGGTTGGATTGTTATGGAGGATAGGCTGTTACCCAAGCAGCAAATCCCACCTCTCACGCCACTGAATTAGTCCAATGGAAAGGCAGAGTCGATACGATTGGATCCAGCTGGCGTCGCAGAGCTGGGCTAAGGACAGGAGCTCACCCTGTCTTGTGGGGCCGACCCGGGTCTCGAACCCTGGTCTGCTGATTAACAGGCACAGTGTCTTAGCCACTTGCGCCACCCACAGCCCCTTTAAAGGAGCACTGCAGTGCAAACCCCAAAGGCCATGCTGGCTTCCTTCAATGGTAGATCTTTACTCCTCTTCCTCTTTGAGATGAGATCAATGCACCAAGTGTACTATGCTAATTCAAAGGCTATCACATCCAGAACTTTACAAAGCAAAGAGCACAATCCTAACTATATCTACTCAAAAGAAAGCCCTATTGTTCAATGGGTCTTACTCCCAGGTAAGTGTTTTTAGGATTGCAGCCAAAGCTATTTTCAAGTTTAATAGATTCACTTACTGTACAAGACAGAACAATACCTGCTTTATGAGATGAAGCCCTGTAAAAATATACTTCACAATAGGATGAAACAATAATATTTGGAGTGATAAGTCTTCTAATTAGAGTCCTGCCTTTGTCCAAGGTTAATGATACTATCTTTGTTTACCATAAAAGAGGTCAAGAGTCTTTATTTTTGTATTGTATATGTCTAAATATTGCCAAAAAGGAGGATTCCAGAAAACCCTGAGGGTGAGAGATGCAGAACTTATGACATGAAGGAACAAAGCCATTTTAACCCAAGGATTTCGCTTGTCACTGTGAACAAGTAATAAAGTTGGAGGTGTTTGTTCAATTGCTAAGCAATGCATTTATCAGTTCTCAGAAGGAATATGAGCACTCCTAGAAAAGATTATAAAGGCTTTTACTATATTTGTATTTTTGATATTGTTCCTTTATGGTTTTTCTTTATTTGTTGAAGGCTACCTTTCATTTTTTAACACAATAATATTTGGAGTGATATGGTGGTATGGAAGGTGGTATGGAAATGGTTAAAAGAAAGAAAATAATACATATATGCAAGTACCGGTAAATACTGACCCGTAATAGCAACCAGCTGATTATGGAGTACATAGTGAAAGCCAAATTGTTTGCTTTCTTGACAAATGAATCATCTATGAATCCAGAGTCACACAGCCCATGTAAAGGAAAATGATGCAAGAAATTCCCAATCTGTACCTAGCCGGCCTGATGGCAAGCCATATGTGAAACATGGGTCCATGTGCACATCCCTCCCCTCCAATGGTTTTCAGGTCACATGTTTTCAGTGACCATACTTTTTTCTGTGTAGAAAATCCATAGCTTGCTTTGTAGTCCCCTAATCCACACATTTGTAATATTTTTTAGCTGTTCCAACGATACAAAAAACCTTTATTTTTATTTAAACTGCCAGTTGCAATAAATAGGGCTTTTAGGCTTAGGGCTGCAAGCTGGTTTTTGAACATTTCATGCCAAAATATATATTAAAACATCTTCCCAAGACATGTTTTCCACATTGTGAATAATTCTTTATTGTCTTTCTGAAGAGAAACCCTTGTGAGCTAGACCCTGTCAGCTGGAACTCCATTCACATTTATTTTAAAAATCCCTAATACAACATTCAGATCTCACAAATACTCTTCCTATTCATAATTAAAATTTGGCACCAAAAATGAATCAGGTGCTTACAAAACATTGAAAGAGCACAGTTTTTGCCAAGGCTTAATATTTGTCACTAAAGGCATGCTTGCACATGGCTTTCTGCAGATGGATGTTGCACTTACCCAGCCTGCTGCACCCTTTACAAGCGACAAAATGCCTATCCTCAGTCTGTACTGGTATCCTCACTTTGCGCACTGGTTATTGACTAGATCTGAAATGGTGGGGGCTTCACACAAATGGTCTTAGCAACAGAATAACCCCCCCCCCCCCAATCTTGGCAATTTTTTTTCTGGAGAGACTTCATCAGCAGGACAGAATATTTCTAACATTGCAGAACATGGAGATAAAACAATAGATTAGGTGGGGAAGTCTCTGCCCCTTTGATATGTTATTCCCTGCCATATCTCAGCTTTTAGTTTCTTATTGTTTCTTTTTTGTTTATCTTCAGTTCTTGTTCAGTGAGTTCTGAATTGAATGGTCTGATTTTCTTTATTTATATCATATTTTAATGATTTTGTGATTTTGCAAATCATCTTGAGGACCCTTTTCAGGGACAAAAAACAGAAGTAGAAATCAATAAAAAATAAATTTAAAAACCATGAGGATGAGCTGGGAGTAACGCAAAGATGAAGCAAATGATGAGCGGTGAAACTTCCACTGCACAACAATGCAGAAAAGTAACAATTCAATTGCTTCAGCAAAGGAGAATGTTCTCTTTTCCTCTTATTAAGGTGTTGTCTGATGATTCAATATCTGCCCCATCCTCTCCTTTTTCAATGACCTTTTAGATTGAGAACAGTAGTCTTCATTTGCCATCCGGGATCTTGTAACATAGCCAAATTGGATTGGCCACATAGTGTTTTAATATCAATACATTTTTTGTGTGATCCCTGATTGGCTGGGATCTTTCTAGGAAGAAGAATCTCTATGTTGCCAAAGTAGATACGTACAGTAGCGGGGAGAAACAGTGGCTATAAAGAGCTACAAATTGGACCAAATAAAAGTTATCATTAAGTTGTTCTTCTCCAAGTGCACCTTTGACCCCCAAGAATTGCAAATATCTGGCATAGCCTTAAATCAGGATTAGGGTGATGAACTACCAAAGATTACTAAACACTGATAGTTGCAAAATGCTTCCCAATTCAAAAGATTACCAAAGGGCGAATGATCATCCTGAAGATTTCTAGAGGTTTAGGGCCCAATCCTATGTCATCCTAGCACTGATGCTGGATGCTCTAAACATGCCATAAAACATGTTTACACACTGGGGGAGCAAGAAGCATCAGCACCAGAGACTGGAGGCAAAAGCCAAAGAGGCACCTTTAGGGTGCAATCCAGAGTAACTATGGGGAGTCCTTGCTCCGGTGTAAGAACAATTTACTCTGGATTGCTATATGAATTTCCCATAGGTTTTTACTAGGTGGTGCCATAAGTATGGGTGCATGTAATGTCTCTTACATGCTCCCATAGTTACTCTGGATTGCAGGGATAGGCAAAAAGGTGCACCACTGGTTGGTGGTGCAGGTTTTCGAGTGGGAGGGGATGCAT
The DNA here is from genome assembly GCA_030015325.1 of Cryptoblepharus egeriae. Taxonomy (NCBI): domain Eukaryota; kingdom Metazoa; phylum Chordata; class Lepidosauria; order Squamata; family Scincidae; genus Cryptoblepharus; species Cryptoblepharus egeriae. Next base: position 170,155,180 of record JAREYC010000002.1, read on the forward strand.
TGCAGCGTCAGGACCAGTTCCCTCATCTATGCTCCCTTCCACCAAGTCTTCCTCTTCCTACCTCCCTTCCACCATTGGATCCACCAGAGTGCAAGGAAGATATAAACAGACTCACAGGTAAGTTGTTTTAAGTACCAAGATGTTATATTTGTTATTCTTTAGTTCCGTTTCATATTGCTTAACTTTCAGTTTGATATTGATCTTAGAATCACATACACATATCTACAATTGCTTTGATTCTTGTTCCCTTCTCTTGACAGGTTAACTTCACTGCCAAGGAAGTCCTCTAACACAGAGATCATCACCCCAACTGAGTCCCCTGAAACCAGTAATTATCAAAACAATGTCCATAATAATTGACTGTCCTTTTATTCTCTTTTTGTTGCAGATTCCTTTTCTGAGTCGAGGAAGGAGTGAGGTGTCTAGCGACCACCTACACCCCTTCTCTGTGTGCCATTGCCACTCTCCCGCTCTTTTTCCTTTTTATATTTCACGCCCACTTCTCCTCCCCTTCCTTTTGGTGCCAGCCTCCTGAATAGGTCCTCTAGATCGAGATGAACTGGTGCCGGGTCTGGCAGAGATGGCTCTTCCGGGACGAACCTCTGAATGTCTTACAGCGTACATCTTGACAGCATACCAGTAGCTCTCACTCCAATACATTCTTTCCCTTTCTGTGGGCTCTAAAACCTTCTTCCAGACATCCCTCCTTTTCACTCTCTCTCCAGTGAAGTTGTCCATAGGGGCTTTAGTGCCCTCACACAGCCCAAGGAGAGAAGCTGGGCCAGGCACTGTTGGATCAGCAGATCCAGCAGTTGGTTTCAGCAGATCTTGTGCTCCATGTTGTGCTGAAAAGGACGACATGGAGTTCTTCCAGTTTGCACCAGCAAAAAGCCAGCACAGACTGGAGGAGATCTATTGTGCCCCTGTGCCCTTATTTGGAATAAGGGGACAAAAATTCCCTTCCTCTGAGGAGACCTCTGGCAGCGTTGGTAGTGCCACTGGATGCAGCATTAGCCATTTTGGCGCCACTGCCACTGCAAAGGTACTAGCTTCAGGAATGGGCTATTATTGGCTATTGTTGGAGAGCAAACACTGAACATGGATCTTCATTCTGACATAGCAGGGCAACTTTTCCATTCTTGTGGAGTGATCATGGGCTCTACATAGACAAATATATCATTGCCACACTATATTTCTTCCAAGTTAGTTAAACCATTAACACAGAAAGCTCTTGCAGAGATGATGGACAAGACAGATATAGATGAACAAGTCAAGCATAGAGGGCGATGCCAAATATTTTAGAAAAGAAATACTTGAAACACAAGCATTGATCACAGGATGAGATAGGGTTAAATCAAATGTCTCTGATCAGAGATGGGGTCTGCTTTATCACTTATACACATAAACAAGTGGTTGAACTGAATGGGTATGAAGGCCTTGAATATCTTTTAAACTGAAGTGTTTGAAAGCCTGACATTGGTGTTTCATTGCCTGAGCAATTTCCATAAAAGTGATTTGCAAGCCATTTTCCTTTCCTGTTTCTTTCCCCCTTTCATTTTCCTAATTGTGATTAAAAGCCTCTGGCTTTAAGGCCACTTTAAACGTAACACAATTTTCATAGCTCGTATTACATGCTAAGTAAGAGTTTTAGTTACTGTGTTGGTGACAAGCCCAGACAGGTTCTTTGTAAAGTCCAGACAGGTAAATAATACTCCAAGCCCTTGTCACCCAAAGTCTGAGCTCTGTGATTTAATTTAAAGCCAATTATCCAGTGTTTTGGATTTTTAACATTTAACTATTCATTTGGGATATGCTAGTCACAAATAAGTGTATTTTCATCCCAAGAATAAAAGCTTGTATTATTACTTCATTGCTACTTGAACATCAGAAAAGTCTGAGAATTCCTGAAAAGTACTGTAGGGTGATTTTTAGGAACTACTATTCATACATTTAGTACTATGTTTTATGCCAGCTATTATTTGGACATACCTTCCCACACACCCCATAAAAATATTTTGTAAGACAATGGGTGCAATCCAGAGTAACAACGGGAGTCTTGCTCCAGAGTAAGAACAAGTTACTCTGGATTGCAATATGAATTTCCCATAGGTTTTCACTAGGTGATGCAGTAACTACGGGTGCACGTAATGTCTCTTATGTGCTCCAGTAGTTACTCTGGATTGTAGCCTAAATGAAACATCCATCTTTCTCGGTTATATAAGCATATGTGTATGCTATTGATAAGTAACCTGATCTTCTAGTTCTACCAGGTCAAGGCCATCCATGAGGCCAACTGGAAGGATCACCATGTACTGTCGTTATCGACTGGGTGGAACGTGCACCTCACCTGTCTATCAACAGCTGCGTCTGTCACTAATCTTCTTCATGTATCTTGAAAAAGGAAAAGAGGAATGGAAGTGCAGAAGAGGAAGTTTGGAGGAGAGAAGAATTGTGGGCTCCAGCAGAAGATTCTCTGTCCAACGCATTTCTCCACATCTCTTCTATCCTCATTCTCCTTGTCTTTATCAAATGCAGACAGTGAGAGGAGAGACAACAAAGGTCATTGGCATGTCATCAGACCAGAAAAACGAGCATTTGGCATACTACGTTTGGAGTGCTGGGAGGTATTGGGCCAGGGTCTTGGGCCAGCCAGAGTTCTACTGAGGGTTCAGTCCTATCCAGCTTTCCAGCACTGATGCATCCTTGCCAGTCATGCCACTACATCCATGTAGTGCACCACATCCAGTGGTGGGATTCAAATAAATTAACAACAGGTTCTATGTCCCATTAGTAATCGGTTCTCAGAACTAGGCGCTCATTGGCAAAGGGTTCTATAGAACCTGTGAGAACCCTCTGAAGCCCACCACTGATTCTATGCTATTATGTCCATGCCATTATTTCCTAGTAGGGTGGAGGCAATCACTGAGGCTTCTTCAATGTAAAGGAAGGTTTGTTCCCCTATCTTGGGAGTACCTTGGTCATTTTCCTATGCTCAGTCAGCTGTAATTCAGGCACATGCAAATTGGAGAGCATTGTTTCCAAAAATGCTTCCTGATCTCCTAATCTTCTTTAGGAGAAATTGGGAGTCTCTCTTTACACTTGTAAATTCATACCCCTCCCCTCATGACTCTCGCATATGAATTATCCCCTCCTTTTATTTTTGGAGTTAACAGGACAGGATATATATAAATAATATAATGACATGCTTCCAGGATAGGTGGGGTGTTGGATGGATTCCAATCACAATGGTGTTTTGGAAGCAGGTTAGAAAAGAGCTTCAGATTTGGGCCATTAAAAGCCATGGAAAAAGTCCCTGTTGCATTTCTCCTAAGATGGGAAGGCAAATATACAATGCAATCCTGACTTTAGGCTAGAAAATCCTGAGCTGAAAGTTAGGCCATCTATGGCTATGAGGCCTCTAAGATGACACTTAGGCCTCTGGCTGGCCTAACTGCTGCTGAAGAGGCTGCAGCGCAAGGGCAACCTGCTCACTGGGTTGGTGTAGCTGTGCCATATCCTGAGGTTGAGATGCAGGGGTTGCACTTAGGTTGGCTTAAGACACAGAATTTTTTGTCATCACTTCCAATTTTTCTCTGGCTTATCATGGACCCCTATGGGTCAGATTTATTCCTGCTCCTTAGGTGTCCCAACTCTGAGGAGCTGCAAGGAGGCATGTCTGTCCTGGATCCAGACTCTGGATACAGCCTATTTGCACTATTCCAGGCCATTCGGAACATGCCCTCTAACAGAGGGGCATCACTGAGGGATCACATCACCTTGTACATGAGGCCAGTGTGTCACCCCCATGAAGTTGGTGGGGCAACAACCTGAATGGTGGGCATGGTTATGTACCATTGCCCCACCTCCACTGGTTTTTTAGCCACACATTTTAATAGAATAAAATTATTTCAAAGTGGTTTGATTCACTGCATTCTGCTTCAAATTACGCATCCAACGGTATATAACATGATGGAATTATTTCTACAAACCATTATTTTTGCCATTTTCATCACTGGGGTTGTCTTTCTAACAACCTAGTGACACCCCTGATTCGGACCATTTTGGAAGCCTTGCACTCACCTGGACTGACCTTCCACTCCCCTGGACTGACCTTCCACACCAGCCAAGGCATGCTTGCTTACTCAAGAGTAAAGCCACAATACAGGTAACTTTCATTTTCCATAGAGTTTAATGCATATTTTAGTTTTTTTTAGTTTTTTGGCAATGACTTTTGATAGGAAGATACTATTTCAAAACAAATTTCTGCATTGGATTCTGCTCTTCAACACAAATCCAACTGTATATGACATGATATGGATTTCTGCACCATTGTAAAGTTGCATTTTGAGGGTACCCCAGTGCGCCTCATCCCCTGGATGTGTCACCTTGTGCGGGCCACACACCCCACACCCTCTTAGTGATGCTCCCTACCTCAACATGCTTCTCCTGAAGCATGGCACAGCTGTCCACAGCAGGACCACCTGTCTTGTGCCAGCTTAGTTGACTTTCACCGGCCTAAACCTTTCTGATATAACTGGGCTGGCCTATGTTAAAATTGGGCCAGCCCAATGATAAATAGGCTAGCCCAAGTGAACTCCAGGACTGTCGCCATAATGTGAGCCATCTAGGTCAGATATGCTGTGTGAATGGAGATCCACACATCTTTGCACACAATTCACAGGTTTGTGCACTCATCTTCTGTCACAGAGCTGTGATGGCACCATCTTGGCTTGTGAAAACCATGGCTCTGTGGTTAACACAACAGGGTGTGGGACCAGTTTCACATTGGTATTGCAACCAGTTCACTATTCCGATCCTTGCTTTGCGTGTGCTGCAGAACTCCCACTTCAATAAGTCAGGATTTCCAACTGCACAAAGAGAGGACAGAGGTACATAAACCCACAGCTTTCCAGGGTTCATTCTCACAGTAGGAAACTATGGTTTCTTTTTACTACAGAGTTAGCCCAGAGTGCAAGAAACAGTGTGAGAAGATCAGAGGTCAGGAATATGTGTATATTGATGTATGTGCTGGCAAGTCCTGATGCATTTCATGATTTCATGATGAAGTCCTGATGCATTTCACTTTTCATAGTGTTGCTCTTTGGGACTCAACTGGTGTGACCCAGCAGCTGTTTCCCTTGGCTGAAAGCCTTTATGATTTTATTTTGGACAAATCTTTTAACATTTTCATTTGATTTTTCCCAACTCAGCTTAGCACTTCAAAATTTGTTTTAGATTTTATGGTGGGGTTTTCTTCCCCTCGCTTCATACAGCTGTAATCCTTGGAGCCTAACAACTGTGGCACAGCTCTTCTCAGCCAGCAGAACAATTTGTAAGCAGAAGTAAAAGGAATATAATAAAAAAGAGGACGGAAAGAAGGGAGGAAGGAAGGAAACTGGACGGAGGTCAACTTACTAACTCTTTGTGTCTCCTTAGAACAAGCTAAACCTAACACTATCTAAACGCTGAAGTACACAGCAGACTAAAAGTATTCAATAAACATTTACTGTGAATGGAGGCATTAGGAAAGGCTTAGGCCCTGCCTGAATTCCCATGAAATTTACAAATATTTCTTTCATTTGTTCTTCATTTACAATTAGCTGCGGTCAGGCTGATCAAAGACAGGCGAGGCCTGTTGCATGTGAACCAGCATCCCTCACAATGACTTTCACAAAGCAGAATGAAATATGAAATATCAGGTTTCCACGGATGTATAAACGTAAAAAAAATCTGAAAGAATAGGAGGCTTTTCACACTGAGTAATGTGAAACATTTGGTGCGGATGGTCGGTCGCTAAAGAGGAAAACCAAAAGCCCAAATCCATCAGGCAATAAAACAGAAGCAGGCAAAAGTTTAAACAACAGTCCTTCACAGCAGCCAGTTGTTTTAAATATCAATTTGTTGAACTTGCCCCCACCATAGCAACTCACAGGTCTGCAAGGAGTTGCAACGTCAACTACTACAGCAAATCAAAAGCAGGGCAGCAAGGATGCATGATAGTTTTCTTTCGCCTCCTTCTATCATGATAAACTTACTGAGAGTAAGCCACCTGAACATAATGGGACTTACTTCTGAGTAGACATGCATGGATTGTACTGTGAGTTACAAAACAGCACTATAGAGTAGACCAGTACTATTGTACTGTATTGTACTGCATGTCTGCTGAAGCCAAGGGGATGGCATCAGATGTTGTGGCACCACATCTCTGGAATCAGCTATTAAAAGTCTTGAGGAGGCCCTTTATTATATGGTTTCTAGACATGCTTAAAGAATTTTTTTGTTTCTTCTGGAGAACCTCATAGGGACTCCCTTTTTAATTCTTCTTGCTGTGTTTATATTATATTACAGCCGCTTTAATGTGCTCTTATTTTATTTTTTAAAATCTTTAAGAACACAGTCCTAACCTTGTCAACTCAAAAGTAAGCCCATTGTGTTCAATGGGTCTTACTCCCAGGAAAGTGTCTTGAGGACTGCAGCCCAGTTGCTTTAATGGTTTTAGTCCTCTGTATTTTTACTCTTATATTGTACACTGCTTTGTGTACTTTAAAAGCAGTGTACAGTATATATCTTTTAACTAAATAAATAACAGCATGGTACCATCATTTGAGGTATTGTAATCAGTTATCCACTGTACCAGGACCAGACCAATCATGAGGCCACCTGAAGCAGGTTGAAAGGAGACACCCGCTTCTACTCACATTCCCACCACTATGGCCCTTCCTCCTCCCACACCCTGAATTGGAAAAGGATGAGCAGGCAAAGCGTGGAAGAAGTGTAAAGGAGAGAGCAAAGTGGAGTAAGAATTTCTCTATATTTTCTGTCCAGTTCCTTCCCCACTTTTTTTCTAATCCAGCGAATGCAAGGAGCAGAGGGCTGGCCCTACTAATAAAGTGGGTAGTTTGGAGCATTTTGCTTCAGGGACAAGGAGGTCTTGGATTGGGATTGACAGTACCCTCAAGAGTTTATAGGTATTTAGTTGACTCCATTTTGGTTTTGTTGGTTGATTTCAGTGATGGGATTCAAAGAAATTAACAACCCATTCTGAGTTGCATGTTGCATGTGAACTGGTTCTATAGAGTAGGTGAGAACCTGCTGGAGCCCAACTCTGGTTGATTTGTTTTAGAATTTCAGGTTTTCAGTCTCCAAAAACTATATCTTAAATTCTGATAGCATGGAAAATGTGTTGATATAACAATTTTTGACCCACATAGGATATGGAATCAAAGACAGCAAGCAGGCAGTTCTAAAGTTTAGAACACTAGAGGAGCCAAAACTGGAACTCTCCCAGTTTTAGGGAATTGTGTTCACATACTGGCAAGTTTGACAAGGGGTCCTGTCCCGCTTTTGTGGAAGAGAATTATGGCAACCCTATGTTTCTCAATGTAGAAAAATGTAGTCTTCGAGCCCCACTGAAAGCTACAGTGTACCTAGATTTATACTTAAACCTAAGTATAAGTGTACCTAGACTACCTAATATTAATATTAATATTAATCTTTGGGTTATTAATCTGTAAGCAGTTCAGCGGTCAGTGGCTTGAGATCCAAGTACTGCAAGATAGAGTGAGCACCATCACTTGCCCAGCTCCTGCCAAACTAGCAGTTCAAAAATATATAAATGCAAGTAGATAAACAGATACAATGTTGGTGGGAAGTTAACAGTGTTCCATGCACCTTGGTGTAGTCTTGCATCTTTTGACAATGCTGGTTCTTCAGCTTAGAAAAGGGGATGAGCGTCACACCCTACAGCCAGTCATGACTAGCAGTACAACCTGTGTGGGACACTATCTAACAACTCAGATATTTTTATTCTCTGTATGGACCATTTCACCTTCTCTAAACCATTATTTAATTTTCTGCTTTTCCCTGGCCACTTACATATATTTTTCAGGGTTTTATTTCCCCACATCTGCTTAAAGAGTCTGTCACTCCTTTCCTAACTAATTATTTTACTTCCCAATTAACCATAGGACTAGGCCATCTAATCACTTTGAATCTGAAAAATTCATGTTTCAGGTCAAATCCTGAAAAAGCCACTAATTACATCAAGAGGGATTTACTGAATGTGAGGTGAGAAAATAGGAATAGGTTTAGTTTCACCAGACCTTGAAGCGCTTGACATTCAGGCCTCTCTGTCAGTCATATGTTCAGCTTTCATGAGAAAGAAGTCATGTCTGTTTATCCCACATGTGCAGAAATTATCCAACCCTCCCACACACGACATGCACCAGTAGAACCACTTCTTCATGAAAATCTACCCACAGTATTTATATACCGCTTTTCAACTAACAAGTTAATAAAGCGGTTTACAAAGAAAATGGAAAAATAATAATAGCTAATTAAAAGCTAATGGGTCCCTGTCCCAAAAGGGCTCACAATCTAAAATGCAAAAAAAGAACACCAGCAGAAGCCACTTGAACAGACACTGCTGGGGTGTGTAGAGCCCTTTAATCTCCCCCTGCTAAATTAAATAGGAACACCCATTTGAAAGAGTGCCTCTACCAGGCAGGAACCGTGAATGTCAGTATCAGAGCAGGACCAAAAAGAATATCTCCTTCTGTCTTCTGCATCCTGTAAACAAAATGAGGTGGCAAGAATGAACGAACGAACAAACGAATGAACAAACGAATGGAGAGACTGTAGCTATAAAAATGGCCACAGCTCCAGCCAAAATAATTTTCACTATAAAACCATCCGTGCAAGTTTGACACAATTTGATGAAAAATTATTGTCTATCTAAAAACAATAAGCTGCAATTCTGTATACACTTTCTTGGAAATAAGAGCCCAATCCTGAGTCAATCTTTGGGTCACCACTAGGCTGAGTGTCACAAATGTGCCACAGTCAACATGCTTGCCGGTCATCAGCACTGGCCTAGTGATCAGCACCAGCTCCTTCATCCGAGGACCAGTGAAAGTCCTCTAGCAAAAGTCCCCTTTACCTGAATAGCTACCATTGGCTGCTAGTTTGCACACAGGATCAGTAATGGGCTTCAAAGAAATTAACAACCGGTTCTCTGCCCATCTGGCAGCCACTTTTAAATGGCTATTTTTAAACTTTATATGTACTATCTCTTGTTAACAACCGGTTCTATAGAGTAGGTGCGAACCTGCTGGTGCCCACCACTGCACAGGATACCACATGGTGTCACAGGACACAGGACACCATTATGGTGTCATGGCAGTCCTGGTGTTCCAGACAGATTACAACCACCAATGGGATGTACTTCTGAGTCGACATGCCTAGGATTGTACTGTTAGTGTTTCAAACATGTGTGCTCTATTTAGAATGTTTAGGAGAGATTAAAGATTAGAAATAAACTGCCGGTATAAACAGAGTATATTTGAATAATATACTTTGTTTATGGTATAAACCCAATTTTACTTTAGCTATCAAGATTTATCTAGAGAGCAAACCAGTAGCATATGCAAACAAAGGGTACATATCCCATACTGGGGTCAAGTTATAAGTCTATACAGAGGTCAAGCCCATAATCTCGAAGGAATATTTCTAAACCAGTGTGCACAAAAGGGTGAAGTGTTTGCATATTGCTACAAATATTTTTTAAGTTCATATACAAAACCTTTATTGGCATAATATAAACCAAATACTTTTCTTACAAGGAAGTTATTTTTTTAACCAGCTGCTAATTAGCTGTAATGACATGCAAGATAAACATTTGTCATCTTCTTGACACTTGCCAATCACGTAGCCAAGACTGATGTTCTTTTTTGTTCGTGGAGTTCATTTATTTGATGCTACCTATCAATACAATCATGACTCGTTAGGCAACATCAAGGTGTAGCATTTCCTTTCCAAGTAAATGATAAGCAAACCATCAAACATGTCATCTTTAATGAACATGTCATCTTTAATGAACATCTTTTATGAACTTGAAAAATATTTGTAGCAATAAATGTTGTGAATAAATACATATGTCATCTTTAATGACATGTGTATTTATTTACAACATTTATTCCTCCCCTTTTTGTGAGATTACAACTTGCAATACTTATAAATTTATCAATGAAAATAAAAATACTAAAAATAATTAAAATTATATCAATATATAAGAGAATTCCTGAAATATCACCCCACTTGATCCTCACAGTAAATCTGTTGAGTAAATATGTCAACTAGCAACAGTAAATCTGTTGAGTAAATATGTCAACAAGTTAGTTATGAAAAGAGATGTTAACTAGCCCAAGTCTAGTTGGAAATGAGGTGTTAACTAGATGTTAACTGGGTGAGAAACTTCATAGTTTTAGGCTAGCACACAAATCACTACACTAACCTACAGGACAATCCAGAGCAACTAATCTGTCCACATAAGAGCCCTTAGGTTGCCCTATCTAACACTAGGTTGGAGCAACTGCAAGATGCTCCAGCCCAGTTACTCTGAAGGAGGCTTAGGGCAGAGCAAGGCAAGATAGGGTGCCCTAAGAGAGGTGGACCTGCTCTGCCCTAACTGGGGCAGCCTAAGCAGCTCAGGAGAGGCAAGTTGAGGGCATGTTTAGCATTGCCTAGGGCAGAGCAGTTACTCTGTATCCAGAGCCTGTTTCCAAGGCAGAAATGCCCTCTTCCAGCCCTCAGAGTTATACCACCTCAGGAGCAGGTATAGTATTGAGTAGACCCATAGGGGTCCATGATAAGGCCCGAGTAAGAATGGCAGTGCTGACCAAAAATCTGAGTTCTTGGCCAGCCTAGCTGCAACCCCTTCCTCTCAACCTCAGGATATGGAACAAACTACGGGTGCCCACAAACCTCAGGATACAGCAGGCCACTCCAAGAAGCCCCTTGTATTCACTGTAGAATGTACTGGCATCTCATCAGGGACTCCTTATAAGGCAGGCACCCAGTGGCATCACCAGACTGGTGCGGCTGGTGTGGGCTGCATTGGGTGATGCGCTCCGTATGGGGTGATGTGCCGGAGCAGTTTGACTGTCCTTTGGCAGGCCCCGGGCGTCAGCACACCCATTCAGGCCTGCTCCAAGGTGGAGCAGCAGCCAGAAGCTGCCACTTGTCTGAGGAGCTGGCCTGAATGGCCATCTGAGGTGCACTGCACAGAAACACACTAAGCATGCTGGACAGCTTCAGAGGAGACTTCCTTAGCGCAGAGAAAGTCCGTGCCTCTGCACAGCCATTCGGCCTCACTCAGGAGGCGGAGCGGCAGCCGAATGGCTTCAGAAAGAGTACTGCACAGGCACCAACTCTGACACCTGCACAGTCTCCCCCGAAGCCAAAAGGCTTCAGAAACGTACTGCGCAGGTGTCAGAGATGGTGCCTGCACAGTACTCTTTCTGAAGCCAGTTGATTTCAGAAACAACTGCGCAGGCGCCAACTTTGATGACTGCGCAGTCCAGGTAGGGGGGGGCGCACATCCCAGGGATGACGCACAGACTTCCGCACAAGGTGATGTGCAGAGTCATGTCATCACTGTAGGCACCACAGCTGTTCCTTGTTCAGTGTGATCTGAGGGGTGTCTCCTCAGGAGCAAGTCTTCCCCTTGTGTCAATCACTTAGCATGCTCTGGAGCAGTTAGGGCAGCCCAGGCTTCCTGACTCTCTGGATTCAGCATAACTTTCTGCTCTGGATACAGAATAGTTAGGAGAGTGCAGTTAGGTCAGAGCAGGCTGAATTTGCTCTGGATTGTGTCCCTAGTTTTAACTAGAACTTTACTTCTTAGAAACAATGAGAGCTATTCAATATCCCAGTTGAAATCCCTCATTATCTTCAGTTAAAGCTTTCTCTTGAATAACCCTAGAATGCTTACATCTCCACAGCCCCATATTTATCTGACATAAAATTCATCTCCAAGAGGAAGAGATCATGTTATGTGACAGCTATGTGACAGGAGTAATTGTAATTTTTTACATGTAGGAGATTGTCATGACACTTTTCATTGTCACATACCACAAGACTATACAGCCCAACCTTACCTACAAGACTGCAATGGTGCCCACTAAAATCCCTTAGGGGAATTTTGGTCTCTGGAGACCTCTTTGGGTTGATGGAATTTTGTTTTCTTAGAAAATTTGTTTCTCTGCCCCAAAGTAGGCCCATCCCAGACCACTGCATCTAGTCCTGGGTCTACTGGGACCTGCATCAATTCTATAGCTAGCTCATAGATCTCAACTAGGAGGGTTTAAGATATTGACATGCGTAACCTCTCCTGAACCTGAATGTTCCATCACCATTAACTGTGCTGAACATGATGGATTGATTGATTGATTGATTGATTGATTGATTGATTGATTGATTGATTGATTGATTGATAGAACTGTGCTGAACACATAGAAACCTTCTGAAAGTGTTGGTGTTCTGCAGAGCAGGTGTTTGCATCATCCATCTTTGCTCTATCATGCTGATAGGTGATATGAAATGGTAAAGGAGAATCTAGCACTATATTAAATGTGTTGTAGAACCACAGTGACAGATCCAGTTCTAAGTATTGGAGAAAAGCAGTACCTCAGCACCAGCAAAAGGCCCATATGTCTACATGCTGTAAACATGCACAGTGGTAAGAGAGAACATCATCTGCAGAAGAAGCCATGCTGCTTCTTCCTCACTAAGGCTTGTTCTTCAGGTTTATTACTTTCAGTTTTAATAATCCACCAATTTATTAGGAACAAATGTTCAGTTCATGAGCCTGTAATTTAATACCCCCTCTACTTAATCCTTTTTCAAATTTGGTACAACATTGGCCACTTTCCAAACTTCCAAACAAATACAAGTTATTATTTATAACAATTTTTAGGAGCACACTATTACTAGTGTAGTTTGTGGAACTAAAAGTGTAATTTGTGGAACTAAAACTAGAAATAAAAGTGAAGTTTGTGGAACGAAAACTACTAGTGTAGTCTGTGGAACTAAAAGTCCCACATTATTTTCTCAAAGTACAGAACATGATGATGTAGCAAAGACAGCTGATTCCTCCACTCAAACAGTGAGAATGCCATAAAATTATTGGTCCGATGAAATAGAAGGTGAGCAAAGAGAGGAATGAACAACTGAATACAAAGATTGATTAAAGGAATCCTATGCGCATTGTATTAGATGTATCTGCACATGCATTTCCTATGATCTTGCCCTTGCTTATTTCCAAGAGTTTCCATTTTGTCATATTAAAGGGTTCAAACCATTGTACAGAGACCAGCTGCAAGGAATCAATTTTGATTCAGTCTTTCCATGCTTGGTTTCAGATTCTAAAAGTCAGATTTTGACTTCAAGCCATTGTTACCAATAAAACACTTTTTTCACCTTCCTCTACAACATCTCTTCTGTACCAAACAAGATTTCCTGGGCAGTGATTATAGTCCATATTATTCTACATACTTTTGGTTTATTCTTTATCTTCTAAGGATATTAAATCCTTATTTATTAAACGAAATTGCTTTTCAGACCTACAGGCATCAGTCCAACATTGTGGAAGATGTAACAATGAGGGTCATGATTCAAACCATTTTGAAAAACAGGAATAAATGATAACCAGTTGTGATAGTCCACATTTTTACAATATTTAAAAATATGTTTGAATATCCAGAAATGATCTTGCAATTTGATTTATTCCCAATCCCCTTGAAGTGTTTAATAGATACAATATGGTACAACCAAAAATCTTGCTTATTACTCTTATTAGCTTGGTAATTCTCCAAGATGAAATCATACTTTTCAGGTTATAAATATACATTTTTATTGTTGATTTTATGCTGAATTTGAAATATTGCTTCTCTGCTTTCATATTTTCAGTGCTGTATTACAGTACTATAAATCAGCTTAGCAGTAAAGGAATTCTAATTGGTATCAGGTGATTCTTTTTTAAAAGAAAAGGGGAAAAGTTAAACGTACATCCTTTTTGAACAAAGATAGGTTCTGGTGAAGTCCTTTTAATAAAATCAGATGTGTGCAGAATGTATCTGATTTATCTTCTTGAAAAGACCACTCAGTTAAAAGAATGCACAGTGCACTTCAAAGTGTATATATAAACTCAAAACCACTATAAAGGACCCCTTTAAATGGGTGACTAAACACATAGAATCCGTTTTCCTAATGCTTTCCTTTACTCATTTTATTTTCATTTTCCATCCAATTAACTGACTGAATTTTTGCTGCTTCTACCTGGGCTCATAAGAGGGTTTTTTTAAAACTTATGAAATATTGGCAATCTATTTGTTAACATCCCAACATGTTTTTAAAGTCAGTTTTACTCCTAACTCATTTATTTTGTTTCCTGGTTCTATTCAGCAGCTGCTTCATACATACAGATGATCCAATAGATTTCAGAATCCAACTGATAAACAGAAACACGCATATTCAGTACAGCTAACAATATTGAACAGGCCAAATGTTTTCTAATAAGCTGCTGTTCCTTAGGGAAGCGGGAAAAAAACTGAATAAGAAATTTGAAAGACATATATTTCAATAAGGCCTTGGAGAAGTCATAAGTACGTACGTCAAAGTGTTCCTTGTAGTTTACAAAGATAACACCAAAGCCCATCCAAAACTCTGTTAACAGCCAGGTAGAGTCCCCTGTAAACTCACCACAGTATTGCTGCAGATATCTTTTTACATTCAATAAACAAGTTGTCACCTTCGTACTGAGGCCAGTCTTGCTTTCTTGAATCCAGTTTTCAAGCCTCAAAATTTTCATTCAGTTTTCCATCTTTCATCAGCTGTGAATTCTCACCTTATCATAAATATTTAACTTTAAATGGATCCTCAAAATGCAGACCCCCCAACATGCACCCTCAAAACGTAGGACACCCAAGAAAAATGTAGAACATGATGAAATAAAAGCTTAAAACACTGATATATATATAAGATTTAAAATTTTAATCTTTTAAAATTTAAAATTTAATAATGGGTAATATAGTGTTTAAATTAAGCACATGAATACACACACACAAATATATATATAGAGAGAGAGAGAGAGAGAGAGAGAGAGAGAGAGAGACATATATAGATATAGATAGAGTTATAGATATAGTTTTATATATACTGTATATAGTTCTATAATATATACGGTATATATCATGTGCTTAATTTAAACACTATATTACTCATTATTAAATTTTAAATTTTTACATATAATTTATTATCTACAAGAAGCCTTGCTTATAAGAAAAATGAGGACACTGAAGGTTTTTTCCAGGGCACAAGACTAAAATCCAGGATATGTCCTGGGGGGAAAGAGGACATATGATCACCCTAGATGAAGGGGACTGTAGCTCATACAAGCTTATAATTGCTTGGTCTTGCATAACACTCTCTCCCTGCTGATGAAGGAATGACAATAGATTGTGTGCTCAGTGGCATAACGAGGAGGGGTGCAGGGGGTGCAGTTGCACCAGGCTACAAGCTACTGTGCCCCACTACAGTTTCCCTAAACAATAAGGGACACAATTTTCATTTTTTTTACTTAATTAAATTTGATTTTGTTGTTGTTGTGAAGGACGGGGGGGGGGGAACAAAATCTTTTTTGACTCCAGATAGTACGGTAAATAGGTGCTTTAGCTTTGCCCAGCAGAACAAATGGTTGGTGAACTGCTGAGGAGGAGATGGCAGGTTTTTCCCCAATTTTCTGTCATTCCCAAGGAATGTTATCACTTCCAGTTGTGACATCACTTACGGGGCTACATTTTGTGCTTTGCACCAAGCTCATTAGCTATGCTCATTAGCTAGATCATTAGCTATGCCACTGTGTATAATGTGGGCTGTGGGTGGCGCAAGTGGTTAAGACACTGTGCATGTTAACCAGAAGACCAGGGTTCAAGACCCAGGTCCCCACAAGACAGGGTGTACTTCTGTCCTTAGCCCAGCTCTGCATTGCAGCAGGAACCAATCGTATTGGCTCTGCCTTTCCATTGGACTATTTCAGTGGCGTGCTTTGGTAACAGCCTATCCTCCACATTAATCTACCCAGGTCTTCGTGCTTCGCATACAGTGTCGAGCACGATACCTTACCCCCAAATCCAGAGTAACTACGGGAGCACATAAGAGACATTACGTGCACCCCAGGGGTGGGCAGATGCCGGTTCGGGCCTACTCGCCCGAACCGGATCTTCCCATTTCAGTTCACCAGCAGCAGGGAAAGTCAAAAAGAGGGCGGACCGGTTCACGCCAGCTGCCATCTTTTTTTTTAAGCACAGTGCCTGCTCTGAAGCTGGCGAGCCAGCTAGCTTCAGGGCCAGCACTGCAGAACCGTCAACGTTCCTGACTACCTGACCCTGGCCCCATCCCCTGACCTGGCCGGACCCCTCTCACTTCCAGCGAACCCAGATCTTAGGCCAGGCCTGGCCCCTCCCACTTTTGCCGAACCGGATCTTGGGTCAGGCCGGGCCCACCCCTGGTGCACCCATAGTTACTGCACCATTCAGTGAAAACCTATGGGAAATTCATATTGGTACCCAGAGAAAATTGTTCTTACACTGACGCAAGAACTCCTCATAGTTACTCTGGATTTTGCCCATAGTCTTTTGAGACTGATAGATACCAGTGCTGTGTGTAATGCATCTTAGTGTAGAAGGCAATTTGGAGAGATCATTTCGTTCACTTGATCTGGAGAAAGCTTCCACTATCCTTATGGAGCTCCTTAGTCTTGCACCAGCAATTTTGCTGTTTTGCAATGGAGAAGGAGACCATTTGGATGCCCACAAGTGCTACTGGACCCTTCTTCTCCTTTCCTCATCTGCCACCTCCACTAGTAACTTCCCATTTCTTCTTCATTCCACACCCCACCACTACCATAGATGTGATGTTCCACCAGCACATTTCTCTTCCTGGCAGCAGAGCGTGTACTTGGCTGGCAGGTGGTCTCTTAGGATGAGGGTATAAATAAGCTAATTTACATATGCCCCAGATCTTCTTGTTTAAGCTTCTAACTAGGACACTTGTGGCTGACAGACATCAATGAAATGGGAGAAAATGGAGGGCAGATAAACATTTCTGGCTATGATAGAGTCAAGAGGCCTCATGTAAAATTTGGGGAGAAATTTAAATGAAAGAAAGTTCAGGTCAACACAACTTTGCAAGCAGGACAAGAAGGCCCATTGATAGTCCTCTCTTGTTTGTCCTCAGCATTTGGTAATCTGCAAAGTGTTACGTCTGAAAACAGGTTCCATTTTGTGATCATGGCTAATAACATTTGACAGCTCCATCCATATAATTTGGCAAGATGTCATCACATCTTCGAGACGCAATTTCTCCAAGTTAATTATGCATTGCATGAAAAATCATTTTCGCTGATCTGATTTGTCATAAACCTACTTGTAGCTGACTGTTCAGACTGACCCCAAATACTAATTTACAGCAGGTGCCAAAGGGTGTGGCTTTCCTATGGGATGGACTAGGGCAGGAGTTTCAATCTGCAACGTGTGCTCATGAAAACTATATTTCTCTCTTAGGGAAAATCTAGCCATCCTTACTCAGCTGGAGAAAGGATGTTTTATTTAGCTGCCTGTTCTCCATTGGCAACGTTATCTGTTCGGGACAAGGCTGCCAGAAGTTTCCCAGCATGTCCTCGGGGTAAGCTCTGCTATTTTGCCAATACTCTGTTATTTTAGGAAAGGCATGTTATTACAGAAGAATCAATGGAAATCTACACCCCTTTGCTCTGTGAAGGTAAGTTTAATTCTGCTGATCTTCTTATCCAAGGCTAGCCAAATGATGGATCATGACCTATTCATGTTTTATGAATCTAGCTTTAAAAAGCAACTTCAAAAAAGAACAGTGCTTGCAAAAAAGGGAAGCTGGCCAGATTTTTAAATTCAGTAGCAATGATGTCCCAACTATTTAATCTTCTTTATGGCATTTATGCCCAAATATTAAGCACATTTCCAGCATCGACATAACTGTGCCAATAGCTGACCCTTGCTAAGTGGGCAAGAGACTATCATTCAAGTGGGTGCTCCTCTTTTATTTAGATGGGAAGAGTTACTGGCCCTCCTCCCCCCAGCAATATCTGTTATAGTGGCTTCTGCTGGTGTTTAGTATCTTTTTAGATTGTGAGTCCTTCTGGGATAGGGACATATTAGGCATTAACTTTTTCATTTTCTCTGTACACCATTTTGTGAACTTTTAGTTGAAAAGTGAAATATAAATACAGTAGATATATAGATATGTTCCCGAATGGGGTGGGATTCAAACCCAAAATCCATGGGACCCTACACACAAAATCCATGGGACCCTTCTTAGGAGAGGCAACCAACATGGCAGAAGACTACAAACAAGGACCACGATACAAACTAGCTTTATTACATGTGTACACATGGGTTCCACCTCCACTAGGCAAGGTGAACCACCAACAAAGACTGCGCAAGCACTTTTATAGGGCATTTTCAGTAGGGGAGGGGATACAAAGGGCAAGGAGTAGGGGTACAAGAATTGTTTACTACCAGGTGCCCTTGTACATGGCATCTATCTACAAAAAATTCTTGACTCGTGTTAGAAGTGTCAACACATTCCATGTAAATCAAGCAGGCTGAGGGTTCAACTTCCATGTGTCTCTGTGAAAGGGAAGGCTGAGGGAAAGAACTATCAACAATACATTGGCATTTCAACTATCATTTGCAGCTTTCTCTGGGAAAGATAACAGGCCAGGCAGTGGGGCAACAGGCAGTGGGGCAGTTGAAGAGAGCCATTGAGGAGAGAGTTGGCAAAAGGGCAGTTGAGACAGCAGTTCAGGAGAGCCATTGATGAGAAAGGAGACTAAAGGGCAGGTGAGCGGGGCAGTTGAGATGCTGGAAAGGTGGGTAAATTTTTACTGATGAATGCCCCAAGCTATTGCTAATTTATATAAATAAATTTGCCAACTCCCATGGCACACCTGTGGACAACTCACAGCGTTCTAAAATGCTATAGCACACTAGATAAAAATAACTGCTTTAGCGCATAAATACAGTGATCACATAAGCAATCAACATTCAGCTCTTACATTACTGGGTGTGGGTTCTCCGTTATAAGAGGAGCACAGTTATCTTCAAGTACAAGGTGTTTCCAGAAAACCCCCCCACATCAAACCTACCCTTAAACAAGTGCCAAAATGTATCCCTTTTTTGAGCATGTGTTCTACGGCCTCCCCTCTCTGCCAGCCTCTCTTCCTCCAGAATGCCTCCACATCCTGCAGTCCCAAACACCACTGTGACTCAGCTCTCTTTCTTCAAACATGCTGAGAAGACAACAGAAAGCCGCAATATATTAGCCACAATCTGCTTGCAATCTGTTCCCTTGTAGAAAGAGTCCAAACAGAAAAGTCCTCTCCTCGGGCAACCCTGGTAGTGTCATTGGATGCAGCAATTGCCTTATTGATACTACTGCACCACGCAGCAGTGCCAAGATGGGATTAGGCTGACTGTCATTTAAACAGCATCAATCTAGAGATTTGGTGGATATTTTTGTTAAGAGAGTCATTGCTCTGTGCACCTAAAGAGAATGGCAATGGCAGGGTTGTACGTCACAATGACAATACAATTAAAGATGAAATGAAACCAAATAAAAGTCTCAGTAAAAGGACAGTAACAGAAAGACACCACACGACAATGAAAAATACACATACATTTTGAACAGCTGCTCAGGGTCAAACAAAAACCATATGGAGGAAATCAAGAGAAATGTAAAGTTGAATAAGGAATGATGGAAAGTTGTCTTCAGCCTGGATACAACAAAAGCAAAAGTTGGTAATACACAGCCTTACATAAAGTTACATGATTACTGTAGCATCCATGGAAAATGAAGAAAAATATGGCAGCTTTAGTAGTATGAAGAATGTTGACTCCAAAATACAAAGGAACAGAAATCATGAGGGCAGAATAGCACATTTTTGGCCCAAATCTATTCTGAGCATGAGCCAGTGGCATGCGTGCTCCATCAGCATACAGTATAGCAAAAGAACTGTAGACAAGGCATGCCAGTGGGAAGGCTAGAAGTAAATTCAACACAGGAGAAGTAGAAAGGTAGGGGTGAGGAGGGAGGAGAAGCAAGGTTGGAGGAAAAGCAGCAATGGGGGCAAAGGTAGATGGATTGGGCCTCGGGAATAGAATCTGGGCAAACTATAAATCCTAAAACTTGCATCCCTGGCACATCATTTAAATGGCGTTTCCATCAAATTGGAGTTATACCAGCTTTAGAATTGGCACAGGTTCGAATTGACACATTGCAGCTCCTGGGGCTTTCATCACAAATGTCACCTTACACTGAGACGACCTCCAGCAGCCAAAAATCCTCCATGGGATGTGGTGTGGCCTGCGCTGCTGCATCATTGCAAGGGAAGTTAGTTAGGATTGAGCTACCAGTCAGCGAAGTCCAAATTTTACAACGGATACAATCCTAACCTCCACTTAGGCCAGCCTAAGCCTGTGCTCACCTGGAGGTGTCACAAAAGTGCCTAAGCCTGTGCTCACCTGAAGGTGTCACTTCTACCCCACACTTGGGAGGGAGGTTAGACCAAAGCACAGGCATATGCAGACTTTCCCATGGAAAGATAGGTCCAGTGAGTTAGGCCATCCTAAATTTCTTAGGATTGCACCAAATGTTCACAAAGTATGGTGATGGCCACTGACTTGGATGACTCCAAAAATGGTAAGGCTTTTGCAGAAGCATCGCTTCAGAGCTCAGATACTAAAAGAGTGGCATCTATACTAATAAAAGGCTAATTCTGTCTGTCCATCCATCTGTCTAATAACCCTCTAGCTCCTCTTACGACTGCTCTACATATACATACTTTTTTGGAATCAAAATGATCCCGGGATTAACCCCCAAACATAACCCAACCCCACACACCATACCCACACCCACACACAACACAATTCCACAGAGAGTGTGGCTTTTAAGCTAGTTCATGACAATAGTGTTCTCAGTTCCAGGCCAGCATCTCCCTCATTCCTCTTGGTCTGCCCTTTTCCCTTGCCGTCTGAGGTTTCCTTGCACCTCTTCCTCTTCAGCAGAAGCAGTGCTGCCTAAAGGGTGGAGCTGGAAAGCTCTTTATATGATAATTATCACAAATGAAAATTTTGTAAAATGAAATGGTCATTATCATATATAAAGAGCTTCTGTGGACTGTACCTGTCCTCCGGGCCTTATGTTTGCTAGCCTTAGGGCACAATCCAGAGTTAGGACACTGAGGAAAGCCCTAGCTGGGCTGCCCCAACTATTCTGAATCCAGAGCAGAACATTATGCTGCATCCAGAGAGTCAAGAAGCCTGGGCTGCCCCAAGAGCATGCTCAGTAGGCACCAAAGTGACACCTGGGGAGGGCTTGCTCGTGAGGAGACCCCCTCAGACCACACTGAACAAGGAACAGGCATGGTGCCTGCCTTATAAAGAAGTCCAGAAGTTCTTGACAACCAGTAATGGCTGCTGCATGAGATTCCATACAGAAATACCACTAGTGGAGGGTGGCTGCTTGGAGTGGCCTGCTGTATCCACAAATTAGTGGGCTGCCATAGTTGTGCCATATCCTGAGGATGAGAGGCAGGGATTGCAGGTAGGGTGACCAAGCACTCAGATTTTTGGTCAACAGTGCCATTCTTACTCTGCCTTATCATGGACCCCTATGGGTCTACTCATTACTCATTTCTGCCTAGGAAACAGGCTCTGGACCTAGAAAAGTGAAATTTGGGGTGGGTGTTCCTTCCGTGATGGAGGCACCCACTAAGAACCAGTTTTCGGAAATTCCAACTGGAAGGGGGTGAAACGGGACCTTGGGGAGTGATATTGCCCATGTGCAGTTGATGAGCATGTGGGGTTGTTGCGCATGGGGGTGAAGTTGTGCATGGGGGTGATGTTGCACAATGGGGGGTTGATGCGCATAAGGCTTTTTGCGCATGGGGGTTGATGTGCATGGGGAGGATGCACATGGGGAGGATGTTGCATACATGGGGATATAAGCATGGGGAGAATGTTGCGCATGGGGGTGGATGCACATGGGGGCATTGATGCACAATAGGATGTGGCATGTGGGGGTTCTCTCACAACATGGGTACATTTTGCTAGTAGCATATAAATGTATATCACCCTTGCAATTAACACAATGCTACATATATTCATAATACAGTGATGCCTCACGTAACAAATTTAATTCGTTCTGGAGGCATGTTACGTGAAACATTCTTTACGTGAAGCAGATTTTCCCATAGGAAATAATGGAAACTCAGACGATTGGTTCCACAACCCCAAAAATATTCATATAAATATATTAACTGGATGTAAAAATGATGACAGAACACTGGGATTGAATTCAAAACTTGCATTCAATGTGCATGATCTTATGAAGTCTACTTAGGCTGCAGTCCTAAAGACACTTTCCTTGGAGTAAGACCCATTTAACACAATGGGGCTTACTTCTGGGTAGACATGGGTAGGAGGCTGCAATCCAAGACACCTTCAAAGTGTCTCCCCGCTTTCTCCTCTCCATCCTGAGCCTCTCTCTCCCCTGCTCCCTTCTGGCTAGCCCTGAGCTGCTTCCCTCTTCTCCACTCCTCTTCTCTCCCTCTGCCCAGTGGACGCCTGTCCACAGGAGGAACAGCATGGAAGTGTTGCTTTCACTACGGGCAGGTGCGCTAGGCAGCCCTGGCACTTTTTAAACAGGCTGCCAACCAACGCATCTGCCCCAGCTGCCAACGAATGTGTCCTTTACGTGAAGCACAGTTTGTTATGTGAAACAGAATCCTAGAGAAATTTTTGTTTGTTACGTGAAACATACTTTACGTGAGGCGTTCTTTACATGAGGCGCCACTGTAATGGAAAAAGTCCTAGTGTCAGAAAGATATAATGAAGATTGTGGTCATACCTCCTAGAAGACAGAGAAATGTATTGAATCTTGTTTAACTTTATATCTAACACAAACATGATAGAATAAAGTAAGGCTCAGGTAGTGGAAACCAATAGAAACGCTTTTATTACTCTTCAGTCTTCACTGTTGGAAGAAGCTTGCAGTGACAGAACATCTCTCCTTATGGTTATTGCCTAATTATCAAGAAGGCATTAACTTAGTGTGGATGTTTATAAACCCTTGCCAAGTCCCAAGAAGTCTCAGGACTCAATGAAACCTTGAGCTTTTTTGATCTGGGAAACCCGCAGTAACTGAAAAAAAAATCCACTTCATCTCTTGGTTCAGAGCATCCCATCATTTATAACTTAGCAACCCATGGCTCCGATTTAATGGTAATCATGTAACATCTGTTTAATTTTAAAATGTATATGGAGACTTTTTTGGGAAATCCCTTAGAGTTTTTTACTTTCTCTTTTCTTGACATACATGGAGGCTATAAAAAATTAATTTCCTGTGCAAAAATACAGAATGACAGGAGGCCCAAGGTTAAACCTATTTACAAAGAAAATCACTGACAATGTTTATAATATACTGCATTGATTTGAAATATTTGAGGTGTTACTTGGCATCTCGTGTTCTCATGGTATTTAAACATATTACAGCTCTACAATAAACTTCATAAACTTTTTCAAAACCAAAAAAAACCTTCATATGCACCACACAACAAAACACTTGGTATTGATTTTTCCTTATAGAGTTGTGAACTGTCTACTCATATGGCAGTCTGTTTATTTTAATAAAGAAGTTCTTGCACGAGGATCCCGTTTTCCCACCCTAAGGCCTCTTCTGGAAGGGCTTAACATGCAGCACAAGACCTTCAAGCCTTGGAGGGAAATCTGATGAAATAGAATCAGGGCATGTATTGTTGTTTTGCAATCTTTGACTTTTGAGAGTAGTAGATGCTGAATTTAAGGGGAAAAAATACCTGGAATAATGACTGTATTGAACATATGAACCTGCCTTTAACTGTGTCAGACTATAGGTCCATCTAATATGGTGGTGGTTTTGAAAGCACAGGCTTTTCATATCAAAAATAGGAAAAAATAGGGAGGAAAAAAAATATAAACATGAGAAAAGCAAGCAAAAAGATGTCAAAAGCAAGGACCCGCATAAGAACCCAACTGAGTAATGTGCAGAAACTTGAGACGCTGGGGATTGCTCTATCCAGTAACACAAGGCTATGGGAGATGAAGAAACTATTTGCTTTCAACTCTGTTTTCCTTCTCATTCCATTAGCACTCTGCCTGTTATCGGACCCCCAAATCTGACTATCTGCCACAAAACTGCTTACTGAAGTACTATATTCCTTCACTGAAAAATAGCTCAGGAACTGTTTAGCATAACAGCAGACAGAACACCTGATATATGTAGGATTATTAATCATTGGCTTCCATTGTTTGGAGTGCTGCTTTAAAGAAATATTAAGATCTGTCAGTAAAGAAAAAAAAGACGGCTAAGGTTTCACCTTTTGCTGCTGCCTGAAATAAAATGTTGATAGAAATACATTGTTTCACACCTGGGATTTTTTTTAACCCCATCATTTTCATCTTCTTTTGTTCCATCTAGGTATGTCTATTACTTTTTAAATATTTGTGGACCTTCTTCCCTTTATGGAATAATAAAATGCAATGTATAAGATACTTTAGTTATGCTCCAAACTACTTTCTCATTTCCTCACACTTCCTTAAACTGTGAGGAATTACATTCAAACAAATTTATGTAAATTCATTCATATTTGAAATATAAATAATTTTTTCTGGCCCCTAACACAGTGTCAGAGAGATGTTGTGGACCTCCTGCCAAAAAAGTTTGGACATCCCTGTTTTCATGGTTTCTTTCCAGTGAACTCTGTAAGAGCTCCTTATGAGTAAGGAATCAAATGGCCTTGATATTCAGACTACTGAATAGACTCTACTGAATTTAGATATGAACAACAGGCAGACCTTCATGTCATCCTTCATTCCCTTTCCTCTGAGATGGGGAGATTGAGGGAATTCCCAGGTTGTGTGGTCCAGGATTGCATAGCTCTGGGGGCCATTACATCATTAATAGTAGACCAATAGTGGAGGATAAATGATGATCATTTTAAATGCCCCAAGTCATTTTAAGGCTGCAATTCTAAAGATAGTTTCCTGGAAGTAGACCCATTCAACACAGTGGGGCTTACTTTTGAGTAGACATAGTTAGGATTGTGCTCTAAGAGAGGGGTCTCCAAACTCTGGCCCAGGGGCAGATGCGGCCCTTGGCAAGCCTCAGTGTGGCCGTGGCAGGGCCCCTCCTTGGCAAGCTTTGTAATCCACTCCAATAATTGTTCTATGTTAATTTATGTAAATAATATTAAAATTTGAAATGTAAATTAGTTTTCCTGCCCACAACACAGCATCAGAGCAATGATGTGGCCCTCCTCCCAAAACCTTTGGAGCCCCATGCTCAAAGACATTTTTTCTAAGAGCAGTACTTAAAGGTTGGGCAATAGTAGGCTAAGAGGTGGAGCAGCTGAACCCTACTGGGTTGATGGTGAACTACACCAGCTGTTAATAGGACAGATCTGATGGTGACCCACCATCAAAGTGACCAGACAAAAGAGGGTAAGGCCCCCAAAATATAGGTCACCCAAGAAAATTGTAGTTCATGAATAAAATAAAAGCTATAAGCACCCATATATATTGCTTAACATCCAACATTTAGGGGGCATCCACTAAAAGCGAGTGTTGGGATAGATAAGACAAACAAAAGAAATTATTTCTTCATTCATCATGTAATTAGTCTGTGGAATTCCTTGTCATAAAATGTGGTGATGGCATCTAGACTTTAAGAGGGGATTGGATGTATTTCTGGAGGAAACATCATCACAGGTTACATGTCCTGATGGGTATGTGTAACATCCATATTTTAGGTGTGGCCAACTCAGAATGTCGGATGTAAGGACATTCTGGATTCCAGGCTCCATCAGGGTGCAAGTTGCTGAGACATGGTGGGAAGCTGCACTTGATGGGCCATCAGCCTGATCCCACAGGGCTCTTACGTTCTTAACTGTGCCAAAAATTATTTATCATATGCCTGATGGTGTTTATGTGGCTGGAGATGGAGTGCTTGAAATGAAGGTGGTCCACTTCGGATACTCAGAACCAGTGGAAGTGAGATTTACTGAACCTGTTTATGCCATTTTATTGTTTTGCCCAACAGGATCTTGGGGATTGGCACAGCCTTTCCATGATCATATGTATTTCCCATCACTATAAACTGCTGACCAAATATTCACACTTTTGGGGAAGAGACATTTGCGTACCTTTCTCTGCTCTCTGAGATCTCCTTCCCCTTGTTCCTCTTGTCTCCCATGTTAGCCTTTGGTTCATAGAAGAAATGGAAAGTTGCTTTGTATTTTTACACTGCTCAATCACTTTAAAATAAGCCAACAGCTCTCTGGTTAGTAAATTCTAACATTTTAAGGCCATAAACATTATTCCATGTTATAAAGTATTGTAGGGACTTCTACACTTTCTCTTTGGCATAGTTGGGGAATTCCATTGCCCTGAAATGATGAAGGAAAGAGGGGAATAAGAGAATTGGAATGGAGGGCAGATGGGAAGGGAAAAGAAGGAACTGAGACCAAAGATAAAGGTTCCAGGTTGACCCTCCTGTCCTCTTTTTCCCACTCTCAAAAGAGGATTACTTTAAATCAGGGGGCTTGCTTTCAACAAACACCCCCCCCCCCCCAAAAAAAAGCCAAATATCCTAAAGGGCAAGAACATCAAAGATTAGCACCTGAGGAATTCCACATGCTCAGGCTTAATAATACAATATACAACATTACTTAAATCCCCAAGACATTTTTCCAAGACATCCATACAATAAAAGACATTACTGTCGGGGTCAGGTAACTGATACTTAATACCAAACCACTTCCCTATCAGGCAGTGTCCCCTCACATAGAAGGGTGTTGACACAGGGCAATGAAACGTGCTTTGCATTCAAACTTTTGTGTGTGTGTGTTCATTCACAAATGACTTTTCAGTTTTTGGACCTGGCTTCTGCACATCTGCAAGAGCCAACGGAAATACCAGAATCTTGCATGCTTCTTTGATTGTTACATTTAAGATATCATGTGTGCTACCAGCTCAGCTGCTGCAAGGCATTAAAGTCAGTTACTCCAGGCTTGTAAAGTACTTTGGAAATACTATAGACAAGGATTAGAGAAGATGCGTATTCCACATGTTTTCAGAGGGATGATTAAAGCCGGGTTATGCATTGCACAGTTAAAGTGATGTATGGGTTGCATGCAGGGAACAATAGCTTGTGATCTCCTCTGATAATTTTTTTGGGGGGGAGTGGGGTGAGTGTTTTTTAAATGATGTGTGTTTATGTCAAGCCATTAACATTACTATGAGCAACGGGAGCATTTTCATTGAGGAATATTTATGAGACAGAGAAAAAGGAAGAAACCCAAACAAAATCTTTGCACTGGTGCACGTAGGAGGGTCAAAGGAGGGCAAAATCCCAGGGCACCAAGTTTGCATGGGCAGCATCCTCTTCCTCTCTCCCACCATCTTCTTTTGCCCCCGCACCCAGGCTTTTGAAAGGATAAAATGTCACTTTTGGTTTTCTTCTGAATGCTAGAAGTGGGATGGCACTTTCCTGAGCCCTCAAAATCCCCATGGAGGGATGGCATTCTGCAGTCCTCACCCCATGTGGCCCAGAGGACAAGATTGTTACTGCTCTTTGGAGTTTCCTTTTTTGTTTTGTGGCTTATAAAACTGAAGAGTCGCTGACTGAATCATTGACTGACTGACTCACCAATGCCCAGCCAAAACCACCAGACCTGGAAGCATGAAATTTGGGGAGTATGTTCCTTCTGACATGTAGGCACCCACTGAGAACTGATTTTTAGAAATTCAAACCAGAATGGGGTGAAAAGGGGTGCAAAGTGATTTTGTCTTTGTACTTAACATTGAAGATCAACACCTAGCCCCAACCCCTAGAAATAGAAGCATAGAATTTGGGTAGGGTATTCCTTCTGTGAGGTAAGGACCCTCTAAGAACTGATCTGGTGCATGGCACCCAGGGGTGCCTGCTGTGCCCACTGGTGTCCAGTGGAACCCTGTGCCCTGTGTTTCCTGGTGATGCCTGGTGCTGCCCAGTAGGGATGCCTGGTGCCCAGTATTGCTTACTGCCTGGTGGTGTGCGGTGCCTGGTGGTACCTTATGGTGCCCATTGCCCACTACCATCCAGTGGGGCCTTGTGGGACCCACTGCTGGGTGCCCAATAGGGATACATGATGCCTGTTGGTGGCCAGAGCCATGTGGTGCCCACTGCTGATAGTACCCAATGCCCTCTGGTGCCTACTGACCAGTGGTGCCTGGTAGGGATGCCCAGTGCATAGTGGTGTCTAGAGGTGCATGGTGCCCACAGCTCAGTGGTGCCTGGTGCCCGCTGCCTGGTGGTGCCAGATGCCCACAGTTGCCTGGTTGGGCCCACTTCTGCCTGTTGCCCACAGGTGCCCACTGGTACCCAATGCCCACTGGTACCCACCGTTGCCTGGTGCCTGGTCCCTGCCACTGTCCTCCAGTGCCTGTTGATTCCTGCCATCTGGTGCCTGCCGATGCTGGCAGTGCCCTTTGGTGCCTGCCATCTGGTTCACCATGATTGCTGGTGCCCACTGATGCCCTGTACCCACTAGTGCCCTAAAATGTCCTCCAGTGCCCAGCCATGTCCATTGCCCACAAATATCTTTAAATTTTACACTTGCTATGATGGGTAAATTCTGCTAGCCCGATTGCAAAATCATCTACACTGAAATTCAACATACACAATGAAGTTATTATCATTTATCCACATTTGTTTCAAGGGTTCTGGACTAGGGTCCAAATTTTCTATACTTATAAAAGGTCATTCCATATATAATGCAGAGTCAAATACATGTTTGTGTACCACTAAGCACATGCTGAAACGGGAAATGCAGCTAATTGCTGATGAGTGTCCCTTTATAATACATTCAATTGTAAGCATAAGTTTATTGCATTTACGCTTTACATTTTGAAGAGGTGTGATGTGTGAGTTGCTTATAGACACTTGTGCAATGAATTCAAGATCTGACAGATTTACATTATGCACACAAATAACAGAAAGCTTCATATTGTATTAATATACTGTATTTGTATATGTATTTAACATATTGACATATTTAAACAGATATTTTGGCCCTTGTGGACACTTGTTTTTTAAAAAAACATTAAATAAAAATCTGCTGGATCATAATTATAGTAGGATTGGAGAGAAATTTTAGTCCTTTCCCTCCACAGTGACCTCATTTTGGATCACCATCAGCTCCACAGCTCCTGTTCCTCCAGAAAGAGAAGCTTCTTTCCCAATGGCTGTTCTATACAACTGATAAGTCTTTTTTTGCCTAAAATTCCTGCTGAAATGGAAAAATATCAATATCAGCAAGAAAAAAGAAGCAGACGGTAGTTCATCACTGATGGCCCCATCCTGTTTACCCAATGCCCCTATCTTGTCCTATTTACCCACTGACGGCCCCATTCCTTGACTCATCCATCCTTGGCCCCATCCATTGCTCATGTTCATGAGAACAACTTTCCATGAGTTCCAATGGTGCTAGGCTGTTACAAAAGGCAATACACTGGAGCGCATGCTGAATGGTACAGCAAGCAGCAAATAGCTGGTGCCATACTCCGGCAGTCTCTGGAGGCCTGCTGACCAGTAAGTATACATGGAGAAGAAGATGGAATAGGATGGGGTGGGGAAGAGGAAGACCTACTGGGGCTGCTGCTGCATTACCTTTTGCCAGCAGCCCCAAACTTGTGCTTGCCAGCCTGTTTGTTCCAGTACAAGTTAGGATTTGCTGCAAGTTGTATTGCAACACTCTTTGGCTATATGCTGATTGATGTCAGGGTTGCATAAAATCAATTCAGAGGAAGAGCAATATTTCTCAAATACTTCTGAAGCAACTACCAAATTTCATTGAAATGGGGAATTTCCTAACCCTACCAAAATGTTCACAGAAAATAATAACCACTTCAACTTTGCCTAAATCAGCATGATGGGTTTTAACTGGATTCTGGCACACATCAGTAAAATTTGGAAGAATACAATCTTTATTTCAGTCTAGTTACTGAGAGCAGTTTTATCACCAAATGTTTAACTTCAGATTGAATGCTGCGTTATTATCAGAGGACTAGGTTCCTTGAGCCTCTCTATTTTAGCGCAAAATTATTTACACAGACCCAAAGAGAATGGATTTGATTACAAGGCAAAGAGAGACTTGGGATTTGGTTTCTGATTTTCCTGTTCCGAGGATCCCAGAAATGAAATTTTTATTGCTCATATTTAAAGTGCTATCCATTAAGTGCACTTCATAAAAAGTAGCACTTGTATTTCCATTTCAGAAACAAGAGAAGAAAACATTCTTCATCAGAGGCCAGATTTGTCATGAGCCATGTGTGTAATCTGAGCATATTGTAATATTTGTTTCAGCAAGAGACCTAAATTCTAATAACCATATACAAATAAGGGTAAGGTAAAGACATTTACCTGCTAATTACCAGTACTTTGTTGGAAGAATTACCCAGACATAAAATGAAAATGGTTTCACTGTTGAAAGTCTGGGGATATTATTGGCAAGTACCTTGCAATTAAAGCTCTGGCAGATAAAGACCTCTGTTTTCTTATGATTATGCTGGGACCAATCCAACTATTCCATCTCATAGTAATGGTCCAACTCCCAGTCCACTGCCGCAAATGCAATGCAGCATCATCATCATAATAGGTGTTCCACTGCTGTGCACTTTGGGGCACCTCACACAAGCAGAGGTACGCCTTTGGAGGTAAGGTGGCAACACCACCATTCAGTGGGAAGGAGGAGGAGGAGGAGGAGGAGGAACATAGGGTGCAGGGCATATATCTATGGAGCTACATCTCATGTTTTTGCACACAATCTGGAGTTTGGACCTGAATCCAGTGGAACTCACTTTCACAGGGTGACCATATAGAATGGAGGACAGAGTGCCTGTACCTTTAACCATTGCAAAGAAGTGGGAATTTAGGCATGTGCTGCTTTTTAAACCCTTCTATGTTGAGTTACACCTGCTTAAACTATCTCTTCTATGCAATGGTTAAAGATATAGGCACTCTATTCTCCATTCTTTATGGTTACCCTGCTTTTAAATAAGCGTGTGCACAATTGCAGAAGCAATTCACTAATAAAAATAAGGTGGTTTTTAACCCTCCAGTTAGTTGAAATTACTGTGGTGGTCATATGTTCTCAAGGGAGGGGGTCACTTTATGTGAATTACCTGGTTTTCAAATCCTTTGGAACTTCTTTAATGTTTTTCACAGATTAAAATAAACGTTGTACATTTTTAACAAAGGAAGGTAGCTAAATCTTGAGGACATTTGAATTAATAAAAGAGAGAGAGGGCGGAACAACAACCCATGATGTTCTCCAAAGGTCACAGTAGGTTCCCTTTTTGAAATGCTCAGTCTTTTGAAACCCTAAAGAGTGCCTATTGGCCTCTGCACCTGAACACTGCAGCTGTTTGAAACCATCTCTAATCGGTAGGATGCCCTTTGCAAAGAAGGGATACTTTGTTACTGCCTGACACATGGTAAATTATTTAACCATCCTTAAGAATGCTGTATGTCATCTTGGGAAAACCTGTTATAATTTATGATTAGTAGTGCTAACACTACTAACACATTCAACACATCTATTAGCAGTTTACTGGGGCCCCTACTGAGACCTGGTACGGAAAAGTAGCTGACAAACTGCCTTATAATCACCACTATATCTGAGATTGGAGGGAGTGATAGGCATTCTCCGCTGGATGAGTATGCAAAAAGAATGACAACAAAATAGAAATCTCTTTAGAACATAGACAGAGAATGGGGTAGATTTAAAGTCATAGCTAGGCACTATAATACTCTTGACACAGTGAGGTGGGTCAGATCAATGACATGCAAATAAGGGAATGAAGATTTCTCTTGGAAATGAAGTCTCCAAACCTCCTGCTATTGCTTACTTCTCGGTAAATTCCAAAAGGAAGAAAGACATTTTCAATATTCTCTTAGTTTAAAATTATATTTAAGTTTATGTTTTATTGTGTTGCAGCAAGTGATGTAGCTGGGAAGCTGCAGCTCCAATATGCCGCTCCAATAGTGAACAACAATGCCCTGTGACCTACCTACCAGTAGTACCTGCCTCCTCACAACCAGTATAGAGGCATTTTTGCACCACTATAAGCAGGCACCCACTTTTTCCACTTTTTCGTTTTTTTTAAATAAGAAGTAAAAGTCCACTCATAGCAATGCGCAACTGTTTCAGCTATGACTGCAAAGGGAGGTTGGTGAACCTTCCCTCCTGCAGCCACTTGGAGTGGTTGCATAGCACTGAGAATTTCACAAGCAGAATTTCAGTGAGGTTATCATGTCACCACAATTACTTACAGGCTGGAGTGGCACTTCAAGGGATTCCTCCTGTCGACACCAGTGCCAGCTGTGAGGAATGTGTTTGTGTGACATTGCACTACTTATGTAATACAGGCATCCTCCACTTATAATTATTCGACAGTTTAGGGACCAGATTCCCTTTCAAAAGTGAAAACTGTTGAAAAGTGGAACCCAGTCTTTTTTAGCTTGCAAATGCAAAATGGCCACCAAAACCATTAACCCTACAATCCAGAGTAACTACAGGAGCACGTCAGAGACATTTCCATGCACCTGTAGTAACAGCACCACCTAGTGAAAACCTATGGGAAATTCATATTGCAATCCAGAGAAAATTGTTCTTACACCGGAGCAGGGACTCCCCATAGTTACTCTGGATTGCACCCTAAATATCACTCACAAAAGCCTAAATAACACATATTGATTAACACAGCCAAAATACACAACAAATTACAGTACAATGAACAAATGCATCTGTGGACAATGAATATCATATGTATTTGAATGATAGTTATTTACTAAAGAAAGTAATAAGGAAATGCCAAAATGGTTTGATCACCATGTCACATGTTAATCAACATTAGGGCCTGAATTAGGGAAGAAAATTTTAGTTTTCAGACCAGTAGAGAGAGGTTGAAAGAGTGGAGCATTTGTTGAATGAATAAATTCTGGGTATACCTGAAAGGTTTTCAAAGAGTGGAACCATCAGAAAGTGGTTAACTAGAAAGTGGTTAACCACCATCTTTAACGAGAGGCGGAAGAAATTGGGTTTTTTATGAATTTCACCATTTTCCATTGGTGGTAACACCAGCCTTTGACATGCCTTACATGTGTCAATAAACCCTCCAACAACTGAGCCTTTTAGATTTTGCAGCAATCCAGCTGCACGTGCATTTTGAGATCTCAGAGCACTACCCTGAAATGATCCCATGATCATCATCCCATGATCCCATGATCATCAATCGCATGATCATCAATGGGAAACCTTTGGGAGTCACCTTCTGTTGATGTAAACAAAAACTGGATCATACCATCAAACTTTTGCAACTTATTAAGTGGTCAGATTAAGTTACCAGGGTTGAATTGTAATGGCTGCCAAGCTTCTTGGCCTCTCTGGAATTCCCAAAAGGTATTTGTAAGGAAACATTTAGCAAATCCTCATCACATATCCACACCAAATGTATCTGAGGTACTTAGTTCACTCTGCCAGATGAACAAAGAGCCTTTGTTTGTTTTTCCAGAGAAAAAAATTAATAAGCTGTAGAAGAACATAATCCTTCTTTAAATATTATTGCTGTGAATACTTTATCACCAAATCTTTAGGTTCAAATTGAATTATATTTTATCACATTCCTTGGGCTGTATTCTAAAGCAAAATTATGTGCACAGTTTAAAAAAAAGAATGAGAAGTTGAATCTATTCCATGGTTGAGAAAAGTCGGGAAAATTCACGCTTCCAGTTCCTCTGTTGTGAATTATTGCCTTTTTCAGCAGTGTTGGTTTATGGCTGATCCTAGGGTACAATTCAGTGCAAGATTACATTAGAATAAAACCCAAGGAAAGCAGTGACTCTGCTACTGAGTAAAATAGGGTTGTTACTATGTAGTACTATGTGATCCTCATTGTCTCTATTGTGAATTAAATTGCATGATCTCATTCATGTATTATAAGTTTTATGTTATATGTTAAGCCCCTGGCATAATACACCAGGCATCTTAAAGGATGATTTTTTTAATGGTTCTACTAGTATGTTACAGTGCACTTACTCTGTGCTCTTACTTATAGCACATAATTTACAAAAGGATTGTGATAACCAGAATTTAAAAAGTTAATGAATAAAAGTGAATCTTATAATCTTTTACTAAACTTTAATAAAATAGAAACTGTACGATCCTTAAGTAATTATTACTGGTTATTTGACCTTTGATCAAATCAGTCAAAATTATAGTCAGACACACATACCAATATACACTTATTTAGCTCCTCAACAACCAAGGTTAGAGAAAATTTCATAATTTTTGGCTCAAACCTGCCTTTGAATTATCTGCGAGATCAACTTATATTTTAATATCTATGTAAATATGAACTGTTAATATCTTGGATATAACTGAATATCCCAGCTGCTGGCATCACCATGAATTCTTTCCAGTTCCCTGAGTAAATTTTTGGTCATACACTATGTGTCACAGAAATGAAAAAGAAGGAAGCTGTGAGCTGAACATACTTTGTTTATAACTGTCTGTCCTAACTGTTTGTTCATCTTCTCCCACCTTCCCTTTTTTAGGATATTGGGCCTACTCCAAGTTTTCATGAAAGGAATTTCCTTCTTTAACACACCCATCTCAGTAAAGTAAAAATCAGAATTTTTTAACTTATTTCATACATTCCTTCATTTGGTGAAACTTCCATTGCAGAGGGTATGGCCCAGATTGCTGGCCCACCACCTCTCATATCCAGTAGTGGGATTCAAATAAATTAACAACAGGTTCTATGTCCTAATAACCTAAATTAACAACAGGTTCTATGTCCCATTAGTAACAGGTTCTCACAACCAGGCATTCATTAGCAAAGGGTTCTATAGAACCTGTGAGAACCCCCTGAAGCCCACCACTGCTTATCCAAAAAGACCTACTTTAACTTCCAGAAGAGCACCATATTGGTGTTCCCAAACAGAAGCAACAAAGCCACAGGTGTCTTGTGGCACCTTCAAAACCAAGTAATTTATTGCAGCATAAGCTTTTGTTGACCACTTTGTCAGAAGAATTTAGTGTAGTGGTTTCCAAGTGTTTTGGCATGGAGGTCCACTTAGGTCCTCCAAGGTGGTTGCATCCACATTTGCTTCTGTGGCCATTCTGAGGCCCTGGCATGCCAATGTTGTAAGGCCCAGAACAACTTGGAAAAGGCCTCCATGGCCTCCCAAAAGCATTTTGGTATCAACAGGAACATCATGTCCTGAACATGGAACACAGCTTGTGAGACACAGTTTGGAAATCACTGATTCAGTGTAAATACTCATGTGGTAGATCTGTCTGTGTAAGTGTAAAAGTATGAGTGGGCCAGATTTCTGTACCCTCAACCATGAGCAAGAAGAGTGAAACAATGGCTCTTACCAAAACATCTGTCAGCAACATTTGAAGAACCATGATCTTCTGAAAAGGATGGAAGTAAAAACATGCCACTGCACCAGTTTGTAAGAGGGTCTTAAGATTATCACTCATGTTCACAGGCATCCTGTGTCATGGCTATAAATTCAACAGGACATCCAGATGTGGTGAACAACGATCCAAGGCATGTGTGGCTAATATACCAAATGCTTTGGCTAATTCAAAAACCTGACAAAGAATCAAGACTGATCATGGCATTCTTCCTGTAATTCTTGCATTGAATAGACTCATGTGTGGGGAGTAAAACAGAGTTAGTCAGAGTCTACAAAGAGGAGCTGAATTCCTGAGAGGTCTGTTTTACTTTAAGCTACACATTATAGGCCTTCAAGCACATATTACGGGGTGAAATTTTATTATTGATGTTTTAAAATGTGGTCAGAGGAACCTATTGTGACTGATGTTTCATTTAACTTAAAATGCATAAATCTCAGGTGGAAATAAAAATCAAGGGCTTCATCCAGCCAAAGTTCAGCTTTTTCAATTCTGGTAGATACACTTAAACCAAAAGGGGAGGTTTAGGTGTACTTTACAGTCCAACCCTATTTTTGCATGCCCAGAATGTGCAGCCCCTCGGAAAAATCCCATGCTGATTTTTATGGATTTGCAAGAGACTAGATAGCTCAGGAGAAGAATAAGTTAAGAATATTCTTTACTTACCTCTCCATATGCTCCTTGATCTCCAATGCTAGCTTTTTACCTAGATTATGGTAAGTTTGAGCAGATTCTGGGAGCAGAACCAGACTGGGAAGGAGGGATAGGATTTCCCCTTAAATTTTCCCCTTCTCTCCACCCCAAACTGCCCCAGTCTTCTCCCGATATGCTTCCTCTGCCAACTTATTGGCTACAGTGGAGTTTCTGTTGGCCAGTGTGGCCTGTACATGGCCTCTGAGGATTTGCATTGTGGGGGAGCAGCCTACAAAATGCTTGCTATGCCATAATGCTTGCTATGGTGGTGAACTGCTACATCCTCCAAGCTATGACCTGGATAGCATTGGGTCCTAATTCTCCTATTGAAATCAAAAGAAAAGATTATTTTCATTATATTAATGATCTTCTATTAAGGAAAGGGATTGTGTGTGGAGCAAATTATCACTTATCACGAAGGGAATGAATACAATATGGTGTTATGCAACAATTTTGCTTTTGCCCACAATCCATTTCTCCAGCAGCACTTAAAAAATATCAGCCTCCACTTGAATCAGGTTGACCTTAAATTCTTGCCTGTCTATCAACATTTTGAAAAGAGGAGCAGATTTCATGTTTTCATCATGAAAGAGGCACATCCTTTTTCAGTGAAAGAAACATGGAAATGGAAAGCCCAAGCTGGAACAAATTGTCTTTAAGACATTTGGAGATTTTCTTTTGCTTTTTCCATTATCATTTTTATAGCAGAGATTTCTGCGAGGATTCATAGTGACTCATTTTATGAGACTGCCCCAGACCATCTGTATACTAAAGAGTTTCCCATCACTCTAGACGTTACGTATCTCTTCACAGCAGCCTGGACAGTGTAGGGAAATTGCCAAGCCAAGTCTTGTGCCACTAGGCTATCAGTCATTCTCCCTCAAAAGCAGGCCAGATCTGATTACAATTAGGTTCAGCCCCTGGTTCTGGGTAACATGTCTCTGTGGCTACAGATTCTTTACTGCCAGCTCCCCATTGGGGTCAAGAAGAGAGCTAGGCTAGCATGTACCTGAGCAGAAAAATGGATCCTGGATTTAATTTGCTTTCCTTCTTTTTTTTCTCTACATCTATCATGACATACAAACAACACGTGGCACACAGCACTTGCAACCGCAAACTGCAAAATAGCCTTGCCAAAAAGGAGGGCACACTTCAGCCAAAGTATACCGAGTGGTACTCAAACTGGGGGGGGCACAATCCCCTCATATAAAGGTCCCACGTTTCCTTTAAGGAACAGGAGAAAGGGTGAGGGTAGTGACACAATCCCCGCTTCAGGGTGATCCAACAACATAAGCCACACAATATGTGCCACAAGTTCCAAACAATGCTATCTATCCAGACCTTGCACCTGTAAGACTGCAATCATAACTTTCCTGTGAATAAAAAGAACACGATGGCACTTGCTTACTGTACAGCTAGTTACATATAGGATGGCACTGTACACAATCTGCCTCAGCAATTCAGATGCCACAAAATGTATCGGGTATCTCTACATCAGAATTTTATCCCTTTCTCCTCCCACCCCACTTTAAAATCTAATAGTGATCAGCGGAGAATGGCCAGAAATTTCTATAATACAGATATAAGATGTGGAATACTCTTAGCTTCTCCAGAGCATGCAGAGGAAAATCTGATCTCTTGGTTTCGTCTCATTCTCTACATCAGGAATAGATAAGTCAAGTGCATTTGGGTTGTCATTAATTCCAATAAAGAAGTTATTTGGAATAAATAAATTTATGTAGTTTTTAATTAGAATGTTTATATACTGCTTTTCACTGAAAAAGATTCTCATAAAATGTTTAAAAAGTATAAGATAGTTTCCTGTTCCAACAGGCAGCTTCTTCAGTTTTTGTTCTATGTGGTGGCAATGGAGACAGGATATCCCACCATGGATTTAATTATTAATGGATAACAAGACAAAAATTTTAAACAGGTTAAATTCAGGAAAGCTTTCAGCTGGCCTATGTTGTCTATCAATCATGAAAATTTTGGAGCTTTTAAAAAAAGAGAGAGAGAAAGGCTAAAGTCATAAATACCAGTCACTGGTGAACACGTGGCTAATGTATTTAGTATATGAATACTACAAACAGAAATAGTTAAAATATTATAACTATGATAATGGCATGATTAATTCTATATCATGAGTGCATGCAAGAAGACAACCAGCATCAAGGTGATTATTGCTGTGTACATAAAGAACTTTTAACATTTAATATGAAAATGTTCTCTCATGTCAAACCCATAATCACCTTTCAAAACCATGCCAGAGAGAGTCATATATACATAGCTAAGTATAAATCTTTTTATTCCCTGCTGCAAAACTTCACCTCACACAAGACTGCTGCTGTTACGGCAAGCAATTTTTGGCAGCCGGAAAGCATACGGGGCCTCCCCACTCCTTTTCCCTCCTGATTTTTCAAAGTCTGTTTTGATAAATGTCTTCAGAAAAATATTTTATGAAGTGCTTACCTATAAAAATATATCTTTCAATGCTGCATACACATTGTGGCTTCATATGCTAACCACACTGAAGAAACTGTATTCATTTACCCCTGAATGTGGACTGGAAGAAATAAAGAACAACTGAGTCTCCACGAAAGCCAAGGTGGAAGCCATTAACAGAGTGTTTTGATATTATTCACCTGTTAGTTAATGATGGAAGATGGCCTCCAGTTACAATGGCTGCAGGCTCTTCTACAAGGCATAATTTCCCATAAAATTAGAATGAAAACAGCTTTAGATGTGACATACTGATGGGAAATTGGGTTTCTTCTATCTTCAACCACTGTTTTTGTGCCCTTTCATACAACCATCTGGACACAAGGTGGCAATTTAGAAATTCTGCATGCGATGGCCCCCAGTCCGTGGAGCTTGCCAACGCGTGCCAAAACCTGAAATATCTATATAACAACAGTTGCACATATATGGTTATTACAGGCTAGAGAGTGCATGTCCCTAGGCTTTGCAACCAACTAAATTTCAAATTTCATAAGATATCCATAAGTTCATCTAAAGATTTTTTGCTATGTGTGACTTGCAGATAATTCACAATTTTTCTTATATACTGTAAGGCCATCTCAACTTCAAAGGAGCTTTACTTCCCTAAGTTTTTGTGGGGCAAGTGTCAAGTTAATGACGTGATCCTGTTTAAACCAGAAGTCTGACTTCCTGTTTAGTCACAGCTTTCACTAAATACCAAGCCACAGGGAACCCTGCAAACACTCTGTGGGGATCCCTAGGCTCTCCATATCCCAAAGACCCTGACAACACAGAGACTTTTATCTTTCTAGGCTCACCCCAGGATACATGCATATAGATCAGTGGTTCCCAACCTTTAAGCGCTCATGACCCAATGAGGCAAGATTGGAATAGTTATGGGCCACAAGTAGTATCAGTTGTGGTGTGGGCAGTCCATTATCTGCCCTCTGGTGGTCCATGGGGAAGCATCTCCTGAGTGAGCACTGTTGCACAGACTTACCAGAAAGGGCAAGGAATAGACCACCCATATCCACAATCCACATTTCAGTGCCAACTGCAGCTGTGCAAAGTCTATTTTCTGCCCTTTCTGATGGTCCTCTATGAAGTATCTTCCAAGTTGAGAACTCCCCCATGGACCACCAGAGAAGGTGAAGAACAGTCTTCCCACAGCTACAGCCATCTGGCTCCACCTATGGACAACCTGTCTTTCTACCTCTCCGGTGGTCCTTTGGGGAGAGCATGCTTGGTGAGATTCTAGAAGTGAGCAAAACTAATTTTGGGGGTGACACCTCAAAGAACACTTCTCTGTGTCTCATGAACCACCTATGGACCACAGAGCACAGGTTGGAAACCAGTGATACAGACAGAGATCACAAGATAGGATGAAGATCAGAAGTTTGCCCTGGAGTAAAGAGCAAGATCCACAACTTTATGGGGTTTAAATATGGGTGTTCCATACCTGATCCACTACACCGCACTATCATAGTATATGAAGGACATTCCACAGCTGTGGTTTTCTGCAGATGAGATGTCATCTCAGTGTTGTCCATCCTATAGTGACTATACTGTTCATCTTTAACTATACTGTTTGCCCTCTGCAGTCCTTGCCGTTTCCTTTCTGAATCTTACTCATGTGGAAAGCAACAACTGTGAAACAATTCCTTTCATCCCTTTGAGTACACCTGGAGCCATCATATAGTAGGGAGACCATGGAGAAGACCGCCAACTTAGATTCCCTGGATATAACCATGTTAGACCAGAACACCATTTGTACATTAGCTACATCTGGAAATAGACAATTTCTTTAGTCTTCATTCCTTAAAGAGATTTCTGTACACTAATCTATTGTGCAAATGTCCAAACTCCGCATGGCAAACCTTGATGGTAAGTCCCTGGGGTAAATCTCACCTGTAGACAATGACGAATGTCTGTTTCATGCATATTTACCCGAACATACATTTTGGGAGAAAGCAATCATATGGATTAAGTTAGCAACACTCATCCATGCACTTTCAGACATCACTGCCTCTTCTAAATCATATTTGGAACCTGCCAGACTTTCACAGCTTCGCTTCAACCATGCTGGAAATTTCCAGGGACCAATTAGTTTTGCTTCACAAATCATGATATTAAAGGCACCAAATAAAAACCTTTAATATACAGAACTCTGTGAAGAAATTGGGAAGATTTCCCATCCCTGTTGGTGGTAAAGCCATTCAACACAGCCATCTTGAATTGTCTTGATCTGTTGTTGGAATAAGCATCTTAATAATAGAGCCCACAGAAGATTTAGATTAACTTCAAGAACCTGTGATATCTTAATCTTTCTCCTTGGTCCCTCTGCTCAAAATAACAGAGTTTAAGTTTTTTACCAGAATGTCTATCTTCAGAGACGAAAACCACAATAATATTCTTCTCTCTCCTACCAATGCAGCAGTTCCAAAATGGCAACTGCTGCATCCTATGAAGGAGCAATTGTAGACCCTCGGGGGGCAGGTATTTCCTTCAGTGGGTATAGAGGGGGGTCCAGGAGGAGTTTTCTCTCCTACCTGATGGTGGCTGCTGCAGGAGGTTCAGACATGCAAGCTCTAGGATCAGACATGCTGACTGAGAAAGCTCAGAGGACGCTGCTGCCTGTGCATCCCTCTGCTGGACAGGTGTGGGTACTGCATGCAGGAGGAGAGGGAGCCCAGCCAATGGGCATTTGTCTTACAAAGCACTTTCATCTTACGAGGCAGAATCCCATAGAAATTTTAGTTCGTTTTACAAAGCATTCATCTTACAGGGCATTTGTCTTACAAGGTACCACTGTATTTGAGTGGACTGGTTTCAGACTGAAGTTGTACAAAGCCAGGAAGCTAAACAGGTGATCTTGGACAAGTCTCCTTCTTTCTTAAATACTGGAGTTGTTATACTAGAGATTAGACTAATCAGTGGCTGTGTAATCAGTGTAATCAGTGACATGTGAAACTGTGTGTCATATGAAGTTACCATATATACAGAGGGGTGAGTACCTGTGACTACTGGCAGGTGAGTACCAGCACCTATTTTCCAGAAAAATAGCACTGCTAATACAGATACATACACAGGGCTGTGGAAGCATAAGTGGTTCTGTGCCTTTAAACCAGCAGGCCAGGTTTTGAGACCAAGATCCTACAAGACGGGGTAAACTCCCGTTCTTAGCCCAGCTCCTGCCAACCTAGCAGTTCAAAAGCATGTAAATGCAAGTAGATAAAAAGTTACCATCTCAGTGGGATGGGAAAACAGCATTCTGTGCGGCTTTGGCGGCCTCATGACCACAGATGTGTCTTTGGACAACACTGGCTCTAAAGGCTTAGAACCAGGGCTGAGAACCACACCCTACAGTCAGTCACGACTAACAGTATAATCTGCGGGGGACACTTTACCTTTTACAGACCCAGACTATTGATCCACTTCATTCAGTATGATTTAAATTAGCCTGTTGTAGTCAATGATGTGATAGTGAATGTTAAAATGCAGAAGTTTTCCATAAAGTGCACAGCCCTTATCTATGCCTCACCATAATTATATAATACATCTTCTCCTGATACTTCTATTTTGAAATTTATTATGCTTCATTTGAAAATCTAGACCAGTGGTTCCCAAACTGTGGGGCAGGACCTTCTGGTGGGTTGCAACCTGATTTTTGGTGGGTTGTCAAAGTCTGATGGAAAAATCAGCTAACTAATTGCCTCAAGCCCTGGGGCTATTCAAAAATCAGATACTTTACCTGTTAATTACTTAACAAATAACTCCTCCAGTTTGTAGTAGTTAAAACAAATGTATAATCATTGAAGATCCTAAATAAAGATAAACAGTATGTTAATCCTAGGGTATTCAATAGGATTTATTCTCAGGAAAATTTGCATAGGATAGGCAGGACAATCCAGAGCAACTAATCTGTCCACATAAGAGCCCTTAGGTTGCCCTATCTATCACTAGGGTGGAGCAACTGCAAGATGCTCCAGCCCAGTTACTCTGGAAGAGGCTTAGGGCAGAGCAAGGCAAGATAGGGTGCCCTAAGAGAAGTGGACCTGCTCTGCCCTAACTGGGGCAGCCTAAGCAGCTCAGGAGAGGCAAGTTGAGGGCATGTTTAGCATTGCCTAGGGCAGAGCAGTTACTCTGTATCCAGAGCCTGTTTTCAAGGCAGAAATGCCCTCTTCCAGCCCTCAGAGTTATACCACCTCAGGAGCAGGTATAGTAATGAGTAGACCCATAGGGGTCCATGATAAGGCCCGAGTAAGAATGGCAGTGTTGACCAAAAATCTGAGTTCTTGGCCATCCTAGCTGCAACCCCTGACTCTCAACCTCAGGATATGGAACAAACTATGGCTGCCCACAAACCTCAGGATACAGCAGGCCACTCCAAGAAGCCCCTTGTATTCACTGTAGAATGTACTGGCATCTCATCAGGGACTCCTTATAAGGCAGGCACCCAGTGGCATCACCAGACTGGTGCGGCTGGTGTGGGCTGCATTGGGTGATGCGCTCCATATGGGGTGATGTGCCGGAGGAGTTTGACTGTCCTTTGGCAGGCCCCGGGCATCAGCACCCCCATTCAGGCCTGCTCCAAGGCGGAGCAGCAGCCAGAAGCTGCCACTTGTCTGAGGAGCTGGCCTGAACGGCCATCTGAGGTGCACTGCGCAGAAACACACTGAGCATGCCGAACAGCTTCAGAGGAGACTTCCTTACAGCAGAGAAAGTCCGCGCCTCTGCACAGCCATTCGGCCTCACTCAGGAGGCGGAGCCAAAAGGCTTCAGAAAAGTACTGCGCAGGTGTCAGAGATGGTGCCTGCGCAGTACTCTTTCTGAAGCCAGTTGGCTTCAGAAACAACTGCGCAGGCGCCAACTTTGGTGACTGCGCAGTCCAGGTGGGGGGGCGCGCATCCCAGGGAAGACGCACAGACTTCTGCACCAGGTGATGTGCAGAGTCATGTCACCACTGTAAGCACCACAGCTGTTCCTTGTTCAGTGTGATCTGAGGGGTGTCTCCTCAGGAGCAAGTCTTCCCCTTGTGTCAATTACTTAGCATGCTCTGGAGCAGTTAGGGCAGCCCAGGCTTCCTGATTCTCTGGATTCAGCATAACTTTCTGCTCTGGATACAGAATAGTTAGGAGAGTGCAGTTAGGTCAGAGCAGGCTGAATTTGCTCTGGATTGTGTCCCTAGTCTTAATATAATATGAATATAATACTGACTCTCAGATAGCCCATAACCCATAGATGGCCAACCGGATTTATTGTCCAGCAATTATAATTTATGCAAATTAGGCTATTTTTAGATGGTCGTCTAAGGCAATGGCCTAGACCAGTGGTTCTCAATCTTCCTAACGCCATTACCCCTTTATAAGTTCCTCATGTTGTGGGGACCCCCAACCATAAAATTATTTTCGTTGCTACTTTATAACTGTAATTTTGCTAGTGTTATGAATTGTAATGTAAATATCCAGTATGCAGGATATATTTTCATTGTTACAAATGAAATGTGAGTTCTAT
The DNA here is from genome assembly GCA_030015325.1 of Cryptoblepharus egeriae. Taxonomy (NCBI): domain Eukaryota; kingdom Metazoa; phylum Chordata; class Lepidosauria; order Squamata; family Scincidae; genus Cryptoblepharus; species Cryptoblepharus egeriae. The sequence continues at coordinate 170,199,299 of JAREYC010000002.1, forward strand.
GCACACATTGAACACAATGGGATTTATTTCAGAGTAGGCATGCATAGGATTGGGCCCTGAGGCTGTCAGTCAGCCCCGTGCGTGCGCAGCTACAGCCGGAGGTCTGGCAAGCCTGACCTGGTCCCCTGCACCAGGGGTCTTTAGGCGACCCCCAGGAAAGCTCTAGGCGACCCCCAAAAGGAGTCCCAAACCCCACTTTGAGAAATGCTGGCCTAGACAGTAAAAATTCAGTTATATACATACTTACAGAAGTATACATACATACTTCGCAAGAAATAAGCTCAACTGAACAAACTAGGACTTACATTTGACTAGATTTACATAGAATTGATCTATAATTCTATGTAAATTTACATAGAATTATAGATCTAGATTTACATAGAATTGATCTCCCTGAGTCATATTTCTGTTTTGCTTCTGCTGAGCCTGATGTTTTGACTCTTTGGCAAATGCTTCAAAGGGAGCACCTGAATACATACTGCTGCTATTGCTGCTCCTGTGGTAGAATTTCCAGAGTCCTACTCAAATGCACCCCTCTTTGCAGGCCTTGTTTTAAGGCAGTTGGACCAATTGCTCCTAACTGGGCCCTGTGTCTAAGGAGGCCCCACGCTACAGTGATCTAGTCTTGTCAAATACACTGACATTTTGAATTTTTTATACAAAAAAATAAAATTAGCATTTTTATCAAATCATTTCACAGTCATGAAAACAAACGGTTTTGTTTATTTTGTTTAGTTAAACAAACTATTTATTTTCCAAAAGGTAATCTACGTATTTTTTTTGTGTTATAGCAAGTTTTCATGCATGCTATTTTATATTAAAATGTGCTTATATTTAAATGTGCATAATGGATCAATTTGGTCCTTTAATGTACATGCAATTTTTAAGTGCTTTAACGTACATGCAATTTTTAATTTTTAAGTGCAATTTTTGAGTGCAATTTTTAAGTACATGCAATTGCACCTACTATTGTGTCTATTTCTCCCATTTCCATGCCATTTTTTTAAATGCCATTTTTGAATCACAGTTTTTTTCCAACTACCCTGCAAGTTCAGGCTAGCAACTATGGCCTCCACAGTCCCCATTTTATCTTGACAAAAGTGCTGAGATAAATTGGTTTGAGAGATTAAAGACTGGCTCAAGGTCACTTAATGAGCTTCACAGCTGAATTAAATCGTATGTTCCTGGCTGAAGAAATTTTTAACCACCACATCGCCCTCTGCAGTTCCAAGTCACTCTCTCTATACCCTTTTCTCCAAGGGAAAAAAAGTGTTCTGCTATTTGCTCTACAAACAGCCCACTTTGTGACTCAGTTTATGAAACAGCTTTACGTGTCTATCCATAAACAGCTCCTATGTCACTGCAATAGCAATTACAGTTGTAAACGGTTTATGTCATAAATGCTGATCAACGGTGATCAGAATCAAAATATGGAAAGCCAGACTGGGTTGCCTCCAAGCACTTAAAAGAAATAACTTTTGTAACTGGCTGTTCATAGATGTGCGTACAAGTGTTTCTAATCCAGTTAAACATCTTCAAAGGAAATATAAATTATTCGTGTGAGCTGTTTGGTGGGCTCGTCAACAGATGAGCTGCAAATTCATGTTGCAATTACAATCTTTTCAGCCTGTGAAAAATGTGTCTACAATCTTGCTCATCAGGTTATGAGCAGTGCAATCCTCTGCATATTCACCCAAAAGTAATTTGGTGTGATTTGCATTTTTTGAAAATGTGTTTAGGATTACAGGAATGGTCCTTTGCTCCCTGAATGTTTGTGGTGAGACAGATAGCGATAGTGGGCAAGTCATGAAGGTGAAATTACAACTTATCATTCCCCCTTAAAAGAATCCTACATTTATTACTCATCATTTGCTGTTGAGCTGCATTTTAACAGTTTTCTATTTTATTGTAGTTTTCACAGTTTTCTTTCTTTTTAATTTTTTTTAAATTTTATCACACCTATATAAATATATAACACAAACTCCTCTTAAAGTGAACAAAACTTGTCAATATGAGTATTTCTGCAGCCTTGCTATTATTTAGTTTCTCACCCCATTACAACCCTTGAATGGTCCTATATCCTACAGCAGCTGTGCAACCAAACATCTGACCACGTGCAGTTAACATTTGGACAAATGATTGCAGTCCATTATTGAGATGAAACCTCATTCCAGTAGGACAGGGTCATCCAGCTGCCATTTGGAGTCCTAAGGATAGTTGCCACCTCTGTTCATCCCTATGCCCCCCCAAAGGGGCTTCTTCATCTCTGCACTGCTGTGGAAGCTGGAGATGCTGAAGATAACTGGATCCTAACCTTGGCATGCCTCTTGCAAATGGGCTGAGTAGAGAGGCAGAGGATTGGGCTCTAAGTATGCACTCTTCTTCACCCCTTCCTGGAATTATTCTCCATTGAGTGCAAAGGGGCTCACTTCTGAATAGAGAGGCACAGGAAAGGGTGAGCTTGAATGGTGCAGAGCAGTGAGGTGCTCCTTTACTGGCCCCAACTGAGAGCTGAGGCAGCAGAGAGGGCCCTACACTGATCCTCTGGCCTCCCCTGCACCCTGCCTGCATCAGTATCTCCAGGCCTGCTGCTTCTTAGCTGGCCCTGGGAGGGCTGCTAAGAGAGGCACCACAGGGAATGAGGCTGGCCCATGGGTGCTATTCCCCTAGCCTGGCTACATCCAAGCCGCATACCTGCTCTCTGTCCCAGGGCCTTCTACTCTGATGGCTGCAGGGTGAGTGAGGAGAGGAGAGATGTTGCCATTCTGGACAATGTCGATGATAACAGGCAGCTGCCTGCTGGCAGTGGCAGTACTCCTGGCTGTGTCTGCCAGGTGTGCGTTGGTGTGCCGGTAAGGACCATTTCGCGTGCCAAGCTTGGCACCCATGCTGGGAGTTGCCTATCCCTGCTCTTTCCCATCTACACTTCTCTCCTCTTCCAGTCCAGAAAAGCAGTGACAGTGAGTGGGCAGACACCACCAATATGCTGCTTGAGGTAGCAGTTGTCTTCATGGATAGACCAGCCCTGATAACATCTCTGAAGGTAAAGGTGTTTCCACAGGTTGCCTTGCTTCCTGTGACTGACTCTAAGGGCAGTGCTCATCCCACTTACACAGCATTGCCCAAAGACATCTCTGTGGTCATGTGTCTGGTATGACTAACTGCTAAAGAGTTCTGCCAAACAGAACGCTGTTACCTTCCTACCAAAGTGGTACTTATTTATCTACTTAGTTTACATGCTTTTGAACAGGTTGGCAGTAGCTGGACAAGTAACCAGAGCTCAATACTCAGGTCTCAAACAACCAGCCAGCAAACTCTCAGCTTGACAAGCATCTTTAACCACAATAGCATCTTTAACCACTAAGCCACTGCAGTCATGATTACATCTATACCAGCTGCATATATATTTTTTTTCATTGCTTGAACTAGCTAAAGTAGTAGCAAACTTCAGAGAAGGCCAAGTTTGGTCAATAGTAAAAGAGGGTCCAAAGGGAGCTAACACACAGTATGCTGAAGCCAATCAAAATCCTAGATGTCCACTATTGATCTCTAAATACAGTAATGTATGCCATCCTGATTTCTAAGACTGAATGAGAACACCTTCTTATTTTTATTATATGTATGATATAATATGCTGGAAATTAGAATATCAAAGATTTATAAGAATTCACCTTTGGTACACATTTACTTAGGATTACTTTGTATTTTTTAAATGTGTTTTTTTACTTATATTTACAGTTATATTGTAATAAATATTACTTATATGTAATATTTGAAGCTGGCATTTTTCTTTAAATAAAGATCTCTGACTTTCACCTAGCACAGGCATGGAAACATAAATCACACAAGTATTGAATCATAAACAGCTCACCAGTATCAAATCCTGCTCAAGGGGTTGAAATCAACAGATGTTGATGTATTTTGGATCTGCCCAATAAACTGGGTCAAAATCAGAGTGAGTCCGTCACAGTTTCAGTACCTCAAATGGCTGCGCAAATTTCTCATGCTTATATACTAAGAGACAAAGCATGCTATCCAAAATGTGGCTCAGCACTTTTGTGAGTTTTATTTTTAAATCGTGGTTGGAAGGCCACTGATCAGGATAAAACCATGGCAGAGAGAGGGTCACTCTTTTGATCCAAGTTGAGTTCCTTCAGTGTACACTGTTTCAAACAGAACAAAAAAGAAGCTTCCACTGAAAGTCAGTTGAAACATTTTTCTGCTTAAGAGATGATCAGAATTGGAAATGTGACAAGCAAAGTTCTGAGGCTCTTGTCTTTGTAGGGCTTTTCACAGAACAAACACAGATAAAGCATCCCAGTCGGGTCCAAAGACAGTTCTCATCCTAGGCTGTGATGATCGGTTTGCTTTCCTCTGCCTCTGCCACAGCAGAGGTGGAGATGAAGTGAGAGGCAGAAGTTGACACAGAGTATATTGTCCTTTATTGAATCAGATGAGTGGTCTATTAACTTAATATGGTGTACAGGTCCAACCTTGTTATACGCAGATTTTTTAATACATGTATTTGACTCAACATGAATGGCCACCACAGTTTTGAAAATGTTGTAGAGGGGGAGTCATGCAAGCAATCATTCCATTTTTCAGTCCCAGAATCAAAACCCCTGCAGGTATTGAGATACTACCTTATTTAATTAGGCACAACAGAGGAGCAAGAAACCTGGAAATGGACCTTTAAACCTATTTTTCCATTGTTTTCTTTATACATGGATTTTTTTTAATCCACGGGAGGTTCCAGAATGAAACCCTACTGGAGAACAAGGATACATGTACCTTGATGGGCAACTTTCTGGCATTTCAGATTTCGGTCTTTCCCAACCATACGTGGATTAGGGGTTGAATTCAAGACCTTCTGAATGCAATGCATGTGTGCTACCAATGAACTGTAGTCATTATCCAAGCATAAAAAGGAGAAAGTGGTAACAAACATCAGTGACCAAGGTGAGGGCAATATGGACTACTTTGTGAGTTGTTTTGCAGAGGATAGAAGATTTCTCATCATTTTACAGTAGTCCCTCCTTATCTGTGGGCTCAGCATCTGTGGATTTCAGTATCTGTGCATGCTAAGCCCATAGCAAGAGAGCCTTAGAATACATCCCAGACACAACCAGAAATTGTCACCTTCTGGTCATAGCCAGAATGCGTTCTGAGGATGCAGGGAGGCTGCTCATGGCCACCCCATATCTCAGACCTTCCTGCATGCAAAAGGAAGGCACTTGCAGGTTGCATTGGTGACTTCCAGTTACATCCAGGAGACCTTCTGAGGAGGCCAGGAGACCGAACCTTAAGAGGGCAGAGCACAGCCCAGTGATAAGCGGTTGTGGCTCCATCAAGGGCCTTTTGTGGATTCACTTATCTGTAGAATTCAGTATCTGAAGGGGTCCTAGAACAAATTCCACCATGGATACTGAGGGATCACTCTATTCTTATCTTTGGCTTAAGAAACAGTGTGAGCTGCTGTGAAAGACCTTTCTACATGAAGGAAATATATTCACACCACAAACGTGATCTTGGTACAATTCTTGGACTTTCTCAAGTATTTACAGTCCAGAGTTAGCCATATTGTAACTTGGAAGAAATTTTGATATCCAGCTTTGGCTCTTTCTGCCTTCCAAGCGAAGAAAGGGTTGGGGCGCATTCATCTGCAACTGATCTGTGTGATAGAAACATTCCCAGCTGCACACAAACATACTGTAACATCTACACCCAAATTGGCTCATGAGTCAACACATCCAGCTTGCTTATTATTACATCCCTTGCCTGGCTTCTCTGCAAATGAAATACAGCTGCGGTGCCTGTCTCCCTGTCTGAAAGCAGCCACACAGCACACCTTTATGCTAGAAACAATCAGGATGCGCTCGATGACAACAAACAGTAAGGAAATCAAATCCTACCTTGAGTTACTCAGCTGTCATCTTTTTTTGATCAAATACCTAATCAGGTATTTATCCCAAACACGAAGAGTACATTTAGTTTATTTGCTAAATATGAGTTGGGCAGCACACATCGCAGCTATAGAAATTCTCTCGTGGATGAAGGTCATTGAGGTGTTCGTGATGGAAAATAATACAGCAGCTTCTTTGTCAGCCTTTCAAGAAGGGTTTGGCATTTTGATGGATCCTTGGTCTTTTTTTACATCTGAACAGAGGATTCAAGATCTATCTCAGCACTCCCATTTTTCTATAGAGGAGAAGGGGTGGGGAGGAAGCTGGGGAAGTGGTCTCCAAATGTGACCAGCTGAAAAGACCTCTCGAGAGGAGAGAGATATATATATTTACATGCGGTGTGGAAGACACCTGTTTTCAATTGCATCTTCAGATCAGAAGATAGCCCCACTTGGGGTCTGCAATCCCAGGCCATTGCAAATAAAATTTCAAAAAGTCCAATGCATATGGCTGTCATTTATGCTTTTGGTTGTAAATGATTTCTGATCAGCATGTCGGTGAAAGTCTTCTTCAAATTCTGCTTACATCATATGTATGGAACTCGATTCCCACTGTAGGAAATATGTACAGAAGGTGCTTATTTAAATGGCTGGTCACAGGGGGTCACTCTCTTTGCAAATGGATTTTGGCTTATAAAATATGTGAGCTTAGCTTTTAAGGCATTGCTGAATGGAGAGTTCAAGCTTTGCAAAAATAAAAAACTACAGTGCACAAAAAGTGTTCCAGTACCTTAGTGTCATGGTCAATGCTTTGACCACAAGCTACACACCTTCCTTCCAAGCACTGCTGTAAAGAGAGGAAGTGAGGTAGGACATTAAAACTTAGTGTACATGCACACCTAGGGTCAAAGTCAATATGTGCCAATTGGCTTCACTCTGCATATTTTAGCTCCTTTACTATGACACCAATCCTGATACTTATTGATCACACTTCATAATTCATTTATATTCAGTGAGATCTCTGGCTTGTGCCCACTTTAAGAGACAACAGCATGGCCCATTTGCACAAAACTACTATTTCTGATCCGAGGGTCACAGTCACATCCCATAGTTCAGTCAAGAAACACCCATCCCTCTCACCCTTTTGCAAATAAATTCTACTCCCCCCCCCCCACTGCTCCCTACCTCTGCCACTGCCCTTTGGTAGCTGGTAGTGACAAAGGGCAATTGGTATTCTGGTGCCCTCCCATGCTTCTGGCTTCTAAGGAAGCCTATATCTAAAATAAGGAGGTTGCACATGTCCATTGTGGCTTGTATCCTGTGATGGACTTTTCCTCCATGACATCTAGGCTAGATGTGCTTGAGGCACATGTTACAAATGACAGAAGTACCATTCTGGTATGTCGGCAATACAGCGAGTTGTTGGCTGTGGTTGCTCTGCTTTCCACAATAGTGCATGGCCCCTACAGATGTGGGTCCCAATTTTGCCAAATTTGTCAAATTGCCCTAAGACAAGTCCTGACACCACATCATTTTCCTGGTTTTTAAAATAATGGACCAGAACTGCAAATTCCCAACCCTGATGACCATTGGTAGACCATTGGGTCTACACAGGCATCTGGATATGGATCGGCAACGAGGCAGCAAATTAAAGAGGCAAAACTGTATGTCCTAATATTTTAGCTTTCAATCCAAGAATCAACTATTCTTTTTGGGAAAGGGGCAGACACCCAGCGCTGCAGCATATAAATGGTGTAAGATGTATTTGTTACAGAGTAAAACATTTTGTTTTACAAACACATTTGTAGCTATTTATTACAAGCAAAAAAATTAAACTCACTGATCTTGTTCTCATGTTCGATCTTTACTTCTGTTCTGTCAAAGAATCCCTACCCTATGCATTCTTTCTGGCGAAGGTTTTCACACATGGCCCCTGCAATGTTTTTCTTTCAGTAGCTACTATAATCATTGTGGAGCACATAATTCCCTTCTTTTTACATTCATTTGATCTTTCATCAAGGATATGTTTTCCTTTGCCCCTCACACGTCCTCTGCCAGCCTCCTTACTTCCAGCCACAACCATCTCAAAATAATACCCACATTGCCTTACTGTAGACCGGTTCCCCAACAGGAAGGTAACACAACAAGATCAAAAAGTCACTAATGTAAGCAGATGTCAAGTGGTCTCTTGAGGCCCCTACTTAACCCATTGCTCTAGCTTTGTTGGACAGAACTGATGAGAAATCCATTGGTAAGATGTGGGTTTTTTCTATTTGTGCTCTTTAACCCATAAAAATAATTGCTGTTGTTCAGTTGGCTCACTTAATTCAGGATACAGTAGTGTATAATACATGACCAACATGAATGCTGACAGTTTAAGACAAATGTTGTGAATGTCTAAAAAAATTGATATTCCAACTCTTGCATGATAGTTCTCTCTGGATTTAATTTCAATTTAACTGTCCTCCAGGCCCTTACTGGTTCTAGGCTGGTCTCTAAAATGTCCATAGCTTCCCTAGATTTAGACAATTGAGGACACAATCCTAACCAGTTTTCCAGCTCAGAGATAAGGGCAATGCAACTCTGAAATAAGGGAACCAACATTGTCTTACTTTGATGAGACACCCATGACTCCCCCCAATGGCATGCCCCATTGGCATAGCTATACCAATCCTGGAACATGCCCCATTGGCATAGCTATACCAATCCTGGAAAGTTGGTTAGGATAATGCTTACAGAGAAATAGAACTGGATCTCATACCCATATTAGTGACACACACTCCAAAATCTTGGGTGATCCCTCTCTCATTTTATGTAGATATTGAATAACATGGGAACAAAATAGTATCTTGTGGTAACAGAGAAACCAAAGGCCTAGATGATAAACATGAGCCCCCAAAATCATGTTCTGGATTTCCACGTTATAACCAGGAAGGACTAGGAACATCAGCAAATCATGCTTGCAAGTCCAAACCCAGGATCACAGACATAGGGTGAAATCCAAAGTAACTATGAGGAGTCCTTGCTCCGGAGTAAGAACAAGTTACTCTGGATTGCAATATGAATTTCCCATAGGTTTTCACTAGGTAGGGCAGTAACTATGGGTGCACATAATATCTCTTACGTGCTCCCGTAGTAACTCTGGATTGTGCCCATAGTGCAACAACAACACCCAGCTTATACAAATTATGACTACATTTAAGTGAAGTGTGACTTTCATTTTGCAGTAATGAACTACAGTTAACCGCTAAAGATTTCTTTTATGGCAATAGCAATTATATCCTTGTACTGTGACATCCGGATCCCATTCCTTTTAAATCAAGGGCCAGAAAGCAGAGCATACCGTGCAGAGACAATTCATCTTTTTCAAACCACATTCACCTTTCTTAGAGCCCATCCACCAGAGCAGCAAAGGGGGGGGGGGTGTTGTGGAATGCCTCTCACTATCCTGTGGCCAGCCTTCTCTCTTTAATCAAAAGCATTTGATAGCTAACCATTAATAAGGTGTTTGTCGGTAACTTTAGTCTGGTTCAGTCAATGTTCTTTGAACTGGAGTATCACATTTGGGTACATTGAGAGTCCGCAGTAGGTTTTACAGAGCATTTGATTTCACCTTGTCCTTGCGTCAGAAGATTCGAGTTGCCTCTGAAGTGACATGCTGGGGCAATGGATCATCAGCAAAGATGATGGGCAATAGGCATGACTTTTCAAAGATGCAGCCTTCCATATTTCAACTGTTGTAGATCATAGCAGGCCTCCGTCAGTCTTGAAAGACTATGGTATCGTGCTCGGCGCTGCATACGCTGCATGTGAAGCATGAAAGCCTGGGTTGGATTGTTATGGAGGATAGGCTGTTACCCAAGCAGCAAATCCCCCCTCTCCACGCCACTGAATTAGTCCAATGGAAAGGCAGAGCCAATACGATTGGATCCAGCTGGCGTCGCAGAGCTGGGCTAAGGACAGGAGCTCACCCTGTCTTGTGGGACTGACCCGGGAATCGAACCCTGGCCTTCTGGTTAACAGGCACAGCGTCTTTACCGCTTGCACCACCCACAGCCCTAGATCACTATGATCTAGCCCTATGATCACTAGATCATAGTGATGAATGTAATATTGTATACCTTTGGGTGTAGTTTAGACCTGCAACTCAAGAAGGCTTTCAAACTGTAAAGAGGGGCCTGGAACCTGTTTTCAACATGGTCATGAGGAAAGGGTCAAGGGCAATAGGATGAAATAGACAGAATAATCTACTACACTGCAATTCAGAGGACATCATCTTGTTGTTTTCACATTGTCTGATCTGGTGTCCACACAGTCTATAAAGACTTCTATCGAACACCTGCTGCTTAACTTTGTTAGAGACTAGACATACTTCACTTTGATCACATAAAAAACAAACACAGGGACATATAGGTGCCCCTTATTATCCATTACAATTTTGTTCCAGAGCCTCCCATGGATAAAAAAAATATCTTCAGATAAAAAATACCTTCAGTTAAAAAAACAGAGAAAAAATAAAGACCCAGTTCCAGATATCATACTTTTAGACAATACTCCTAAAGTAATAAAGTAATAAAATAATAAAAAATAAGAGTGTTTCTCTTTACAATGTTTTAAAAACAGCTTTTCTTACTGTTACAAAGAGGGTGTCATCAATTAGAAATTCAAAGGTCTCCCTTTGCCTGGCTCAGCTGAAGAATGGAATGGCTGCCTCTGTACAACAGTAGAAAGCAGTTTCTAAAACTGTTATTTACAGTGTCCATTTGTGTTGAGACAAATTCATGTATAAAAAAACCCTCTAACTCTTCACACTATACATAATTAATCTATGACACTCTCTGCCACAAGATGCAATGAAGAGTTCTCGCTTAGATTTCTGTCTCAAGGGAGTAAAATTCATGGAGGACAATTAGTGACAACTGGACCATTAGTTGTGAAATCTGTTCAGTAGCAATAAACCTAAGAATGCCAGGTTCCAGAAGAGCTGCAGCAGAAGGGTGGCATGTCTTCTCTCCTGCTTGTGGGCTTCCCAGTGGCATTGGGATGGCCACTATGGGAAACAGGCTGCTGGACTAGTTAAATGACCCTTTGGCCTGATCCAGCAGGGCTCCTTTTATTCTTAAAAAGAACCCGAGTACCTCTTTGCCTATAACATTATCTTGACAATGCACTCAACTTTTAGGATAACATTCAGAAAGCACAGCATTTAAAGGGTGTAATTGAACATCTTGGGTTTTTGAGGGGGAAATCTCTTGTTCCCTAAGAGAAGGAGTTTTGATGGGTCAAGTACATATCAAGAATGTTTGGCTGTTCTCCACTTCTGAATCCATCAAAGATTGCTGACATCCCGGCGGTATCGCTGTTTTCAATTCAGAACAAAGATAGACTCCTGGTCAACATAGGCATCAAGTAATGTCACCTGCTGGCCCCACATAAGTTGCTGTACGGTATCAGATTCTTGCCATGCTTTTTATTATGCTCTGTTTAAAAAGGTCACGGTAGGCTGAGAATCCTAATGAAATTCAATCTTGCCATTTAACAAGGAATCTAGTGAGATGTGTTGGATGGGAAAGGAAAAGAATGGGATGCATCTTATACTGCGGTTGTGCTGAAGTTCTCTTGCAACACAATAAAAGTGCTGCAGAGGGTACTTAACTGCTGATGTGAATGCAACGATCAATACCTTGTTTCTGAAGAAAACTGATTAAGAGCACAATCCTAACCATGTCTATTCATGTCTATTCTGCTCAGTTACTCCTGGGAAAGTGTCTTTAGGCTACAATCCTGTGCACATGTTTCTGGGAGTAAGGGCACAATCCTAATCAATATAGGCCAGCCTAACTCAGCCAGCATATCTTCCCATGATTGTACAGGAGGTCGGCATATGCTTGTTCACAGGCCTAACTCTCCAGGAGTGGGGCAGAAACATGGTGACCAATATATGACCGAAAAAAAGAAAAAAAGGACCAAAAAAAAGGACAAGGCCACCCCAAAAAGTAGGACATCCCAAAAATGTAGGACATGACAAAATAAAAGCTAAAAACATTCATATATACTGCTTTCATTTGGTTAATTTAAACACTATAGTACTTGTTATTAAATTTAAAACTATTACATATATTTTGTTACCTATAGAGCCCAATCCTAAACCTGTCCACTCAGAAGTAAGTTTCATTTTAGTCAATTGAGCTTACTCCCAGGAAAGTGTGAATAGATGGTCATGTACTGCCTACTCACAATGAAAAGGAGGACAATGAAGATTTTGTCCGGAACACAACGCTAAAAAAGAGGGCATGTCCTGGAAGAAGAGGACATATGGACTGTGTTGTTCAAGATTAGCATCTTATATTATTGGAAGGGGCCCTGCTGACTTTGCTGCTCCTAACCTAGTAGAAAATACAGGCAGTTGACATGGTTTAGAGAAAGAACCATCACACAGTGGTGTCCATACTTTGCATGGTTAAGGACCCAGGTTTTGTTCTTGTCATGGAGGAGATGATGAGAAAGTCCTTTGCCTGATCCCTTGAGGAGTCACAGCCAGTCACAGTGGATAATACTGGTGTAATTGAACCATTAGTCTGACACTTTATAAGGCAACCTCTTATGTTTACAGTCCCCAAAACAGAAAAAGTTTTGGTAGATGACAAGCTGCCCTCCAAAAGTATGGTCTTCATGAGAAGACAAGACAACTCTTGCTTACTCAGTTTCTCCTGGTTGTCATCAGTATCGCTTAAACAAAAATCTTTTGTTAACCTGTTTGAACTGCTGCCTGGTGATGAAACAGTGTTCATTAGCAGCAAGTGTATTCTGTTACTTCAATTTCCCCAAGTTTATTTTTCCTTTCAGGTGTAACATGAGCCCACAGGTTATGTTTAAGATTTTGCTTAGGAAAGTAAGTTTGTCCAGAGGCAATCAAGGATGTGAGTGAAGTCAAATCGGTCTGTCTTCACATGCATTATTCACGCTGCTTCACTCTTTCATAACATCTCTGTCTCTTCTAGATACAGAATCCAAAGATATGATTCACTGCCAATCTTAAAGAAAACAACTGTGTTCCTATTGGGATTTTTTTACAAGGTCCACACAATATTCTACAGATGGCGATAGTGTATTTTACTACATTTTTAATGCATTTGGCCAAACAGCCACTGAAAGGAACTGTATGTGCAAAAATCAGTCTTTTATTGTCAAGAATCTGTTAGCTTTCAAGTTTCACAGTCCAGGTTCTTTTTTTGAGCACCAGAGAAGAAAAACTGTGAAGATCAAAGTTTGCATGAAGATCATAAACAGAGATTGTGCTAATAAAAGGGATCTCCTTACCTACTGTAAGACTTTGTGGGAATGACTCCGCAATAACATGCGGCTACTCATCAGCCATCATTTTGATTTTGCATACAGCATTGGCTTTTGAAATCTGTGCTAGCAAATACTGTCCCCTGATTTCATCAAAAGCTTTTACCACCACTACCAGCAGCAGCAGCAGCACCACCACCACCACCACTACCACTACTACTACTACTACTACTACTAACTTTTCATACAGTCATGTTGTTTATGACAATTTCACAAAGCAATTTACACAAGAAAACCATACTCAGTTCTTCTTAAGGACCGAGGAGGCCAGGGAGCGATTTTTCATTTTCTTGTTAATGTGTTACAAATATTGCCAGGTTATATGGGTTTATGATGATAAATTATATTTTTGTTGTTGTTGAAGATAGCAGGAACTTTAGGAGAAAGCGATCATGAACTGCTGGAATTTAGAATGTTATGGGAAATAAAAAGAGTGCTCAATGAAACATTGGATTTCGGGAAGGCTGATTTCGACAGGCTTAGAGGTATCATAGGTGGGATCCCATGGGTTGATGAATTAATGGGAAAAGGGGCCCAAGATGGGTGGGAGCGCCTTAAGAAGCAGCTTCTTCAAGCACAGTCAGAAACAGTTCCTATGAAAAAGAAAAGGGGGGGGGACCTCAAAAAACCAGGCTGGCTCCACAAGGAACTGGGGGATCAACTGATGTTAAAGAAAAAGACATATAGACAATGGAAGACTGGAAAGATCACCAGGGAGGAGTACAGGCAGATAACCCAATCCTGTAGGGAGGGGGTCAGGAATGCTAAAGCTCAGTATGAGCTGAAGCTGGCCAGGGGTGTCAAGGATAACAAAAAGAGCTTATTTATATATACCCAAAGGAATAGGCAGAGAAATGAGGGGGTGGGGCTTCTCCTAGACAAAGATGGACAACAGGTGTTTGGAAGCAAATACCTGCTCCAATATCACTGCCGTAAAGCATGTTTGCTCCTTCCCCCAAGTAAGCTGTGCTGGCGCATAGAGGTGGCATAAGGAAGGACCAAGCTCGGTTAACTCAAAGGTTGGGGAAGGTTGGGGGAAGGTGGTGAGGAGACAGGAGGGGTGTTCCAGAGTGGATGTGTGGAAGGCATTCCTGAGGGCAGGGAGTGGGAGGTGGTGGTGGGACCAATCAGACATGCTAGATCCCAACCCTGGTCTCTGGGCACTGCAGATCAGTCTCTGAATGCTTGTGCAGAACTGCAGAGGCTGTGCAGAACTGAGTAGACCCGTTGGGGTGGCGCCACATTACCCAGGATAAAGGGAATCATGTCTCCCTGCTGTAGCACAGCGGCAGCTGTAAATATGTGATGGATTCCATACAGGTATGTCTGTCTGCTCCAGTGGAGGATGGTGTTGCCCATGCACTTTGCTTCAGGATTCTTACCTTTCTGCCTATTGCCTGACCAGTCCACATTTTTCTTTCACACTGCAACAACCCCTTTTTCCTTCCTTCTGAATCTGAGCTATGCTAGGAAAGGAAAGTCCCTTCCATCAGTTGGATTTTCAAATGAATTCCACCCTTAGGCAATCACCTATGATGACAAGCTATTCGGTTCTGATCAGAGGTAAGCCAAAAGTCTTAATAAGCCCTGCATTTCCATGAAGCTTTCCCATAACAGATGAATAAACGTCACTGGCAATGTTCTCTTTGTTCTGTCTCTATGATCTAGAAGGAACAGAAAGTGATGGGATGACATCAAAATCTAGCAGCTTAGGATTTAGCATCAATTGTCTTGTAGCAGCTGCATTTACACATCAGCTACTGCCGACACTGTTTGCTCAAAGATAAGCCACAAGTATGAACAAGTCCAACTTTGCAAAGAAGAATTACCACTATATTTACATCCAAATCCAATTTGTTAGCTTTTGCTGTCAAGTGTACACACAGTTCACATCACACCATAAAAATTTGACGTGTGTCGCTCTGAACTAGAACTTAATTCAAGCATGTACACTTCTTTAAAAATTAGGATTTGTTAACAACCTTCTATTTTAATTGAAAGACATTTAGTTTAGTATGTATGAAGACATCCATTATTGCTGTCAAACAATATTAGCTTCAAATCTGAACATATCTGAAGGACCACCTCTGTATTAAGGTCCTCCCTAAAGGCTGCAAACTTCCGAAGCTGCTATGCGAGATTGGACAACAGAGCCCAGAGGAGAGTGCTCTTGTTGTGACATTGTGTTTATGTGCACATTTTTATTTTAGTAGGCTCTGGGGTTTTAATGCCCTTTGGGGGGGAGGTTAAGACAGTTTTGACTTTTAAAAATATTTTTTAACCAGATGTCCTCTTTTTCCAGGACATGTCCTCTTTTTTAGCCTTGTGTCCTGGAAAAGCCTTCCTTGTCCTCCATTCCTTGTGAGCAGGCAGCATGTAGTGTGATTGTAATTCATAAATTATATGTAATAAATTATATTTAATAATTTTAAATTTAATAATAATCAATAAACAGTGCAATCCTAACCATGTCTCTTCAAACGTAAGCCCCATTGTGTTTAGTGGGTCTTGCTCCCAGGAAAGTTTATTTAGGATTGCAGCCATAGTGTTTAAATCTGCCTATAGACAACTTGGAATTAATAAATTATGGCTGCAATTCTAAAGACACTTTCCTGGGAGTAAGATCCTTGGAACACATTGGGGATTACTTTTGAGTAGACATGGTTAGGATTGTGCTCTATATGTATTAAATTATATGTAATAATTTTAAATGTAATGTTCAGTAATATAGTGTTTAAGCACATGGAAACAATATACACAAGTCTTTTGAGCTTGCATTTTATTTTGTTACTATCTATCTGTATCTCTAGCTAGGTCAAGATTTTGCTTTTATTAACTACTAACAAAAACGTACCCACATTGCAGCAGTAAAATTCACAGAAGGAATACCTTCCCCTAATTTCATGTTTCTAAGTTTGGGGGTTTGGTCAGAGCATCCCTCAGTTAGGGATTTTTCAATGGAAAGTATAGGGAGGAAAATGCATTGTGCCCCTTTCCACCCCCTTCTGGTGGGAATTTCCAAAAACTGGTTCTTAGTGGATACCTCCATCATGGAAAGAACACCCACCCCAAATTTCATGCTTGTAGGCCCAACTGTTTTGCCTGACTGTTGATGAGTCAGTGTGTCAGTGAGTCAGTGACTTTTCAGTTTTATATATGGTATATAGCTATACAGGCATCCCCCACTTATTGGAGAGGTTGGGGACCGCAGAGCTATCTGAAACTGTTTAAAAGTGGAACCCAGTCTTTTTCAGCATATAAATGCAAAATGGCCACCAAAATAGACATTAAATATCACTTGCAAAAGCTTAAATAGCACATATTGATTAACATATAGCCAAAATACATAACAAATTACAGTAAAATGACGTTTGGACAATGAATAGCTTATGTATTTAAATTATGGTTATTTACTGAAGAAATTCATATGAAAATAGTTTGATCACCATGTCACATGCAAATCAACATCAGGGAAGACAATTTTAGCCTTTAGACCAGCACAGAGAGAGGTTGAAAGAGTGGAGTATATATTGAATAAATGAGTCCTGGGTATAATAGAAAGCTGTTGAAAGAGCGGAACCATTAAAAAACCATCAGAAAGTGGGGGGTGCCTGTGGCTGCTTTGGTGCTGTTGCATTCAGTGGTAGTGCCACCTTTAGGATTGCGCTGTCTTCCATTTGATAGTGCTTAGTCTCTAGTAAGTGTGAAAAGAATGCAGCTCACTACTCACTGCTTTAGGCCAACACAACTGACTTATGTCTCCATCCCACGATGGTGTACAATGGCTGGCACATGTCTATCTATGCACTATGCACTGGTCTATCTACACCATTCCTGCCAAACCCCACAGGAATGGTGTAGAAGTGCTTTATGGCACTTTTGAGGACACCCCCAGGGTATAATATTCTATTCTCAGTATTTCATATTAGGAGCAAAGCTCTCTTCCCACAATTTTTTAAAACCTCATTTTTTTGAAAAACTTTATATGTAATGTATAGAACAATAGTAACCTGCAAATGCACAGACAGAACATGTATAATACAATTAAAATACACAAAGGAGAAACAGAGATAAGGAGACAAAAATCCAGACTTTAAAAGTTATAGATAATTTTTTCTGAAGTGCTTTCAATAATATTTCTCACTTGCTTCTTATCAGGAGTGAAATCTGCCCATTATAATTGTGACCAGGAAACATTTTCCTGAAAACAAAAACTGTGTACTGTAATCAAGGGACTTTCTGAGAAGGTCTATCAATATGCATACTTCCTTGTCTAGTATTTAAACGGAACTGCTGCAGAAATGCATGCTATACCAGTTCAGTTCATTTGACTTCTCTAAACATGGAGATGTTGTGATGTTTGAGAAATGGGTAGATAACTTGTGAATTGAAAAAGAAACCAATTACATTCTGAACAGTTGAAGTAACACATTTCACTTGAGTTATAGAAAGTCATGCAGCATGAATGTCAAAAATCACTTGTCTTACCTTTTTTTTCTGATACTTTATCAATATTCTGCAATTCCAAATAGCACGTTTAACATCTCCTTTGCTTCGGTGAAGTACCTAACGACCTGTGCACCCACCATCAACTTCCATGTATTTGGTCAAGGGATTAAATGTGTGTATGTAATGGTATCTGTATGTAATGGTATGCATGTATATTTTGTGCCGTCACCAGAAACTCTTGGTATGAGGGACTTAAGTATCTACCTACCAAAAAACCTCTTTCAGACCTTTAACCAAGTACATACAAAAACTGAAGCAGGACTACACAACAACTTCTTTCTATACTCCAGATATGATATGTATGAGCAATTAGCAGGACATAATGTATGATGAGCTCTGCTCTCTTTTGTGAATCACAAGTTCTGTAAGCAGCCCAAAGCTGAGTAAGGCTGAAATCCAAAAGACACTTTCCTGGGAGTGAGACCCATTGAACACAATGGGGCTAACTTTTGCATAGACATGGTTAGGATTGTGCTCTAAAGGGAGTTGTAAAGGGAATACAATGTGCCATTTTTCTTATTAATACTTTGTTTCAGTTGTAATAACACTTAACATGTTGGCTGTCAGTATCCATGGGAAATCCATTCCCACAGATGCCAAAACCAACGGATAACTGAATCTGCATGTTGAGTCATCAGTGCACCTCTGATATTGTCTGGATGTGTTGAGAGGCATGATAAAGCCGTGCACAGCCTTCCCACATCTCAAAAGACCTGCCAGATCCTTCAGCATACTTCTAGTCACTTACTAGACTGGTAGTGTATCTCAAAAGGCTCCAATAGAACTTCTCAAGTCTCCAGTAAGCCTCCAGCAGACCTTCTCCAGGGAGGTTGCACTCAGTGTCCCCATGGAAGACTCTTGTGAGGCTCTCTTGACCTGAACTGGGTCAAAAAAGATCAATCAATGAATAATTATAACACTCAAATGCCTAAACATAGCAACTCAGATGTTTTTTGGTTTGTGCCTGTTACTCTTCACCACGTCAAACCTGGACAATGGGAGAAGATCAAATTAGATATCTTGATTTATTTTGCACAATGAGAATATTATTACTACATATCTGCAGCCGCAGCCAAGAGCTGTACATCCTGCAAAATGCTACTGAAAATGAATTTCCTTCATTTCCTTGACAGCAAAAGGAAGCAAAGCATGCTTTAAATCAGGGATATTATTTATAACAGGAAAGATAAATGGCAGTCACATTCATCTACTGTAGCCTGTAAAATGGTCAATATTTTACAAGGTTCACTGAGAGTTTGTGGGAAAGGATGACCCTGGAGTATTTTGCCTGAATATGAGCTGATAATGGGTTCAGCCTCTGAGAAACAGCAAACTGTAGTACATTTGTATGCTTGGCAGCTCACTGATTATGGGGGGATTAGTTTGATTTTAACTTACTGAAATGTTTTCCAATCCAAGCTCTCTGACCATTAATGGAGAGGGTCAGCGTACCATAGTCATTACAATATTAATGGATGAAAATAGGTGAAAATGGATGGGGATAGTTTGAGAAGGCTGCAAGAGGGGGTGGATCTGGCTTCGATGGTGTATACTGGATCCTATCCTCTCTGCGGGCAGCCTTCCTGCTCCTTTCTCTCCTCAGACGTGCACCAGCAAAGCCTCCTAATCCACCCCCGTTGGATACAACGCACCCACTATTGTTGCAGCCACACCAGTAGGGTGGAAGGATAGGCATGGGATGTATATATACCAACCACCATCCCTTAATCTAATCAATAAAATGAGATTTTAGAATGTTTGGGTAAATAAGAACAACATAGTGGTCTTATAAAAAAAGAACTGAGAACTTTTCAGTAAGCTCTAACAACCAACCTTGGGTCAGAAAGGTCTCATGAAACATTGTCTGCTTTGGTTAGAAAACCTCTCCCATAATTAAAGATAACTAACAGCTTTAGGGGGATTTATATTCCCTTGATGGGTACCTATCTGAATTTATTCGCTAGGGTGTGGTCAGCAGACATGGTTCCCACTAATCTAACATGGAAAGCATGACCTCTGTACATAATGTACCTCTTAAATTAGGAGCATTATGACATGCTGTGATCCAATGCCAAATTCCTGGCTTCAATATACATGTCACAAGCAGCTTCCCAGGCTATGCGCTTAACTCAGTAACGCACAACCAGAAATGTAAGACATGCCAGGGCCATCTCATTCAGGAGGCCAACTCAAAGAGTCACCGAAGACTGGCGGGGTGTCCACATCAGTCTTCACATTCACTTCCACAGGTCCACCTCCTCTCACTCCCTCAAATGGAAAAGGGACCGAGCAAGAAAAATATGGAGAGCAACAAGTAACATTAGTGAAAGAGTTCTAAGAATGTGGGGAAGAATCTGGTCTCTTGAGAACATGGGGTATTTGTTTTTCTTGGCAGGGCTGTTGTGCTGGCATGGAATAGTATACTTGGAAAACCTGTTCACGAATTTGTGATTTACAAAGAAATTAAAGGTATGGGCATCCTGTGTAATGGGCAGTGCAATCCTAACCTGTGCTGATGCTGTACCCAGTACAATTTCAGGGCTGCTGCCATGCTAAGATTAGACAAGTATGGCAGCAGCAATTCCAATGGAACTTTTTGGATCTGCATCACCTCTTGAGGCAACTCCGCACTGACCTAAGAACAGGGCTTAGATCTGGCATAACTGCCAGGTCCCAGCCCCATGTTCTGCTTCCCACTTGCCTGCCACCTTCTCTGCCCTCCTCCCCAAGAGACCCCTGCACTGGCAGAGACTGGCCAGAGTACCTTACCGATACACAGGGCACAACTCCGGCACAACTCCCTGCACCACTAGGTGTCACAAGCTGCCTTTATGACACATTTGCAACACCCTATGCCAGTCCAGGTGACTTCCACTAGCCTAAGTAAAGTGACAGGATTGAGCTCTAAAAGCTGTCAACTCTATGTCACACATCTCATATAAAGCCAAATCTGTTGTGACAAAGACATCACCATAATCTCATTTTGCTCTACAACCAACTGCTTTGCTTAAGGCCGACAAAATTGAGTGTGCGGCATTCTCCCCAAGCTTATTAGAGTCATCATTTGTTTATTGGTTATTTGTTTAAACCATTTATAATCCACCTACCCGCAGAGGCAGCATTTCCATAAACCAATATGCAAAGAGCAATGAAAGAAGAAAGGCAATAAAACCAAATATAAAGCCGCTCATGCCTTTATGAGGAGAAATAGAATTAGATACAGAAAGAAATTGAATATATGAAGTGTTTAATAGATATTCATTTAGATAAAGGAGAGCTTTTTCATTGGCTTTCCTTAGAGGATGTATGAATGAACTAAGGAGAGATTCTTTGGGTTAAAATTCCGAAGTGAAGTCTAGACGGTTCTGTCCAGGATCCACTCTGATCTCATAATGGGGGAAATCTAAAGATGCGCCCAAGCAGGGCTAACCTAAGACCGTCTGTCCAACACCTGAGGTGCAAATATGGCTCCTCTTATCTGCCCACCTCTGTGTCCTCTCACTTTCCAACATTCCAGCTAAGCAAACATCTCCCCTTTCCCTGCATTTCTATTTTTCTTTGTTTTCTTCTTCCTTTTCCAGCATACACACAAACATACAACTGTGAAACATGAACAAATACTGCTCAGCATGGAAATGTGGATGCTCTGCTGGACACTCTGCTGGATCATGACGCAAACGTGGAGATGCAGAAAATGATGGGAGTAGCACCAGTGATGGGCATAAAAGAAATTAAGAACCGGTTCTCTGTCCATCTGGCAGCCACTTTTAAATGGCTATTTTTAAACTTTATATGTACTATCTCTTGTTAACAACCGGTTCTACAAAGTAGGTGTGAACCTGCTGGAGCCCACCACTGAGTAGCACCCAGCACTGAGAAGATAAGTGTGATACATCTGTGATGGTACAGCCATGAGCTTAGATGCAATGAAAATTTGGTGGCCAAGACAGTCGTGTATTTCAACCTCTATGAGCAATGACCATGAGGTTGACCAAAGGAACAAAATCAAGCTCTTCCAATATGTTTCCCTAATCATGTTCCTATCTACTGTTCAAGGAATACTGAGTTCAGACAATGATCTAAGGCTGCAACCCAGCACACAACTTACTCGGAAATAAGTGCCATTAAATTAAACACAGTGATACTTACAGTAAACAGCGATAGTATGGATCTTCCAAACTGTAAACCTATGTACACATATTTGAAGAAAAGCCCCATACTGCTCAATGGGGTTATCTCCCGTTAATCATGCTTAGGATTGAGTATGATGTGGTTTTGCATGTAGGCAAGGAACATTCATTTCAGCCTGATTCCATTGTCACATACAGATGATTAAGAATTTCAACTCTGGCATAGAATATTTCTAAATGGAACACATGGATGTTTCCCATTTGCAGAAATGTCAATGTTCACATATTCCAGAAGTAATTTCCAGTTATGAGCTTGACAGTGTATAAAGCTTCAATGCTTTTCTTTTTTTTTTTTTTACACTAATGTTCTTTAGGCACTTTCTGCAGTTGCCCTTTTCCTTTTGAGATGATCTGAATCTTTAAAAGCAGAAAGTCTCCAGGAACAACTTTCCTAATTTTGATGAAAAAGTTTTTGTTTGTTGATTTCCCTCCTACCAAAAATAAAGCAGTAGCAGGTCTTCCACAGAAGCAGCTGCACACACCCCAAGTCCTTCTTTTTTCTCCTCTCTGCTCCTGGGGTCTCCAGTTTACCCACAGCAAGCAGAAGAACAGTGAAGCCCTTGATACCCACCTAGCTCCCCCACCCCGTAATATCAGCCTTGGCAGTAGTTTTTAAAGAGCTTTGGCAATGAGCTGTCATCTAAAATGCCTCTTGAACTGGCCAATTCCTGAACCACACTCATCAGTGGTACTGGTAGCACCCAATGTACCATCAAAGATGATCAGGGACCAAATGAGCAATGGACCATATAAGCAATGTACCATATGGTACGCTTAGGGCTTTTCCAAGATTCCCAGCTGACACCATCACTGTGTAATGTCCTTTATTTAAAAGCTGGAGATACTAAAGATTAGACATGTGATATTCTGCATGCAAAAGCATATGTCCTGCCATTGGTTTATTATTCCAAGAAAGGTTTGCAAATGAACCCAAGAAGAATATGGCAGAAGAAGCTGTAACAGTACTGTATAATTTATCCACTTGTACATTGTGGTCCTGAGACAGCTAAATTATATCTAGTTGTAATTCCATCCATTGGGATAAATGAATCACAGTGGACTGAATGTCCCTGATTTCAAAGGGCCTTGTGCAGTTCACTACCACTGTGTTGAGGTCACATGTAGGCTGTAGCACAATCTGTTTACGCCAGAGGAAATCCCATTGTGTTCAGCAGGGTTTGCTCACTATTACACATTTTTAGGATTTTGCCTTAGCATCTCTTGGTTTTAAACTGGCAAATCTAACCAGGGTGTGCTAGACATGTGAAAACTGAAACCACAATCCACAACCAGAAAATCTTTCCTGCATTCAGTGAATCCACTTTAGGGTAAGTAGGTTTGAGTCTTACAGCTTAAAACGCCTGCACTCAATCCATTGCTCCTCTAAATGATGGGGAAGTTGTATGAAAAATGTTGATCCCCCAAACAATAAAAATTCTTTCCATGTAGTAGGTGCATGATTTATTCTTTGCGGTGACAACTGAGAGGAGGATTATGCTGTGTGGAAATTTTGTGAAGTTTTGCTTGGAGAAGTACAGGTGCAGCCCTTCAGACGTATCCTCCTGAGGTTCTCCATGTGGTTTTCAGCCACAGCTGTAAATCAATTACTGCAGAACAACCCTAAGGCAACACCCCAAATGCTGGATCTGTAACTCTTGCACTTTCAACAAAACAGCAACTTCATCATGACCCCAAAATAGGTAATGACAGAAGAATATGCTGTGCTTTCAAAAGAAAAAAAAGTGCAATGTAGCTTTAATACAATTTTAAAATTCCTTTGCATAATCTTTTAGATTCATAACCCTCAAAAGCTTTTTTTTCCTTTCACTTTAAGCTACTGTCCAAAAAAATGTGAACTTTTTTTAGATACAAACCATTAGCTTAATCCAAATGGCTGATGGCATGGTACACATTAATGCAAGTGAAAAAAGTAGCCTGACACTATATTCTAGGAAGTAAAGTAGTTTTGGATGAAAGAATTTAGACTACTATGGGTGCAATCCTAATCTAGGCCAGAACAAGTCATTGGTCTTTCCCGTGGTGATGTTGGGAGGAAGTGCATGTCTCTGCACTGGCCTAAACCTCCCCCAGGAGTGATGCACAAGTGACTTGCAGCACTTTTGTGACACTCCCAGGCTAGCATGGAACTTGTGCTGGGTCTTATGCTGGTTTTACTGGGGTTAGGATTGTAGCCTAAAGCAGTAGGAGAATTTTCCCCTTTCCCATCAGTTATTTTTGTACACATACCAACGTAAGGATGGGCCAATCAGGCTCAGTAGATTCATCGGCAGGAATGCCTAATGAACCCTGATCCTCTTCCTGGATTTGAGCCGCTTGCACAGATCAACAAGGACTCGTATGAGCTAATTAGCTGGCCAGAGTTGATCCACAGTGAATGCTGGGGCTTACATGGGACAAAACAACAAATGTTCCCTTATCCCAAGGAGTCTCTAGAGGCCAAAACTCCCTTGGTGGATACAGCAAGAGTTGCGTTAGCATTGCTACATCGCTACATTGTGAATAAGATAGGATTGAGCTCAAAATCATTAAAATATTATTGTGTAACTTTATGAAAAGATAAATCTTTTTTAATCATTTCTTGCCTTGCCTTGTTTTGATTATCCCTTCTATACTGTGGGAAGTTAACAGTGTTCAGTTCACCCCATGATTACAGAAATGTCTTTAGACAATACTGGCTTTGGACAATGCTGAACAGTGCTGTAACAGAGATGAGCACCACCCTTCAAGTCAGTCACGACTAGCAGGACAACCTGCCTTGGACACCTATACAGGGGAAGGTGATCTCCATCCATACCACCTATCATATTCCAATGTGTATTTCTCTTTGGCCTCTGGAATGGAATTTCATGTAAAAGAACTGATGTTAATTCATTTATTGACATGTTTCTGCTTTGGTCTGCTGCCAATTTATAATAGGGAAGAGTTGCTTTGAAATAAAGCAACAAGTTGTTAGTTGCTTTATTTCAGAAGAGTGTTTTTTTATTTTGTTTAGAAAATGGAACAGCAGTTGGCCAAGATCATCTACTTTTTCCTAGATGGAACTGAGGACCAAATCATGATAGGATCCAGTGTCACTCAATGGTCTTCATAAATCCTTGATAACTGAGTATATCAGGATCTATCACACAATGAAGAGTTTCAGACTTTCAAATGCACGCAGATCCTTGCATTCTAATAGCTACAAAAGTTATAACTGCAATGTGGGGAAAAAATCAAAATCTCAAGAATTCTTGCACTGGGAAAAAAGGTCGCTTACCTTCCTGGTGTTGGGATAGGCTGAACTGTTGCCTGTCCTCCAATGCACATAGCAAAACCACAAGAATTTACCTGCATTTCCCAAAGAAAAATGTACCCTGGTGTTTACACAGGTGAGTTGGGGAGGGGGAGGTTGAGAAGAATGCAGGCAGCTGTGCAAAAATAAGAGCTGTGAATTATGACAACAACCCTTCTTTCTGTGCTGCGTTATTTAATATACAAATTCTTTAAAATCTGGATACGGTGCTGGTGAAAGGTGAATAGAGTGCTAGGATGACAGGAGGAGCGTTTGACATTTTGCTCATATGGACTCGGTAGCTCAAAGGCTGTGGCGATGGAAAAGCACCAGCTCCATTCCACAAACCACGGAACAGATCCAAATGGGTCACTTGAAGGTCACAGTTAGTTGGCGTCACTTTCCATAGCCCGTTAGCGCTCAGTCACGCAGGCCATAATATCTGAGGTGGCGATTCTTTTAAAGCCATGCATTTTAGCAGCATGCTCAAATATTGTATAGATGTGGAGAATCCAAAGAATACCTTTGTGCACACAGAAGACACTTCTACAGAATGGATATCGGCCTTGGATTTCAGCCAATGTCCCCTCCCAGTTGCTGCCCCACTCATCACATTCAAAGAGGTGGTATTTGGGGCTGTTAAAAGGTCTAGAAACAGAATGGACAAAGCCAGAAGATGTTGCCTTTGGTTCTTTGGATCCAAGCCATTATGGTGTCCTGAATGATAGAATGCTTTTTTTTCTGGACACCATCATCTTTTTGCTTAGTGATGCCACTTCCGGCCCTCAGAAAGTGCCATAAATGCTATTCTGCCAGCAGTATGAAACCATCCCTGGCCGAAAGATTGCTACAGAAGGTAGGGTGTGATGCTAGTTTGCCTCCTCATGGAGCACCCCAGAGAGCACAGAAGTGTGAACTAAACAACTAGCAATAATTGGCAGCCAGACTACATTAAAGAATTGGCAGTTGGCAGCCAGGCATTAATGTGGAATTCCAAAATACATGGCAATGGAACATTGAAACCTGATTTACCATAAGTCCATGTATTTGCCATACACTAAACAAAAAAGGTGGTAGCAATCTTTTGAATAAGGCAGGTCTGGAACTATGCATTGCCTGAATCAGGGACTATCTAAGAACTGCATCTCAGAATAGCCCACTGAGATCCAAGAAAAGGGGAAATATAGTTGATATTAATACATGAAATGGACTAATGGCCCAGTCCGATGCTTGCAATAAGTAGACATATTGTGAGGTCTGTTGGCATATCACAAGGTCTGCTGTCATACCACAGGATCTGCTGTCATGACAGCTGTGGAGTCTGGTCTCCACTGGTCTTCAGAGTGCTGCCACCTGTGCAAGGCAAGGTGGTCTCTGACCAACAGCACCACAGCACAGATGGGCAACCAGCATGATTTTGCTGGCAGTGGATGGGGAAATGGGGAAAAGTATGAGCTGAATGGAAATGAGAGGGAGAGGCAGGGGGCAGATCTCAGAAACGGTGTCACACATACAATCTCACTTCCCTTTTCCCTGCCCAGTGCCGCCCCCCACACCCGTCTTCCTGAATTAATGCCAGCTCAATAACTGGCACAGGTCCAAGTATGTTCATTGGCAGCCAGGCAGCTTATACACATTGAATTAGGAAGTTATTCTGTGATTTCATTTGGCAACAACTATCTCTGAACTGTAGTGTACCTACTTCAGTAGCCTACATGTGAACAGGTTTTTAGACCAATAGTTATTTCATATAGAAACACCTAAAAGAACGTAGCTTGAATTATGAACTGTAACTGCATCATCACCTTTCTTCTTCTCTGTTGGCACCACTTTGCTCCGTACTGTAATTCCTTCTCAACATGCTTGTAAGGATTGTTGGCAGCATCTGCATTTCAGAATATCTATAATGTGGGCAGTAGCTGCTGTCATGGCTCACTGAACATTTTCTACTTGCCGTTTAGTTATAATGGAAACTTTTTTTTAAAATGTGGGTCCATATGGTTTATGCTGATTTGTCAAGCATCAAATGTCGTGTATATGACATCTAATTTCGTTTATAGCATAGGTGTCAAACACAAGGTCCGCAGGCCGAATGCAGCCCACCTCACCATTTCAAGTGGCCCCTGAGAACTTCTCCTTCACACTTTCCTGGGAGTAAGCCCCAATGACCATAATGGGACTTACATCCAAGTAGATATGCATAAGATTGGACCTCAGCCCTCGGGAAACACCATTAATGCTAACTTCGGCCCTCTGTATGAAATGTATTCAACACCCCTGCTTTATAGTATTCTACACAAGACTGAAAGCTACTAGAAATCTTACCAACAGGTGATTCTTACACATGTGGTGGAACTATCAAAAAAGCAAACACCTTTTGCTTTGCTTAAAAACAATCAGAAGTGCCATAAAGAAGTATCTAGGTCTAATTTACTTTTTAATCTCTTAATTCTTTTGCTTATTTCATATTCATTTTGTATGTATGTATGTATGTATGTATGTATGTATGTATGTATGTATGTATGTATGTAAATATGTATGTATGTATGTATGTATGTATGTATTATTTGTTTGTTTGTTTGTTTGTTTGTTTGATGGGCAAAGATGCTCCCAGACCACACTGGGAGGTTCCAAAGCAGCAATCCTATTTACCCTTACACGGGAATAAGTCCCATTAAAAATAAACAAAGCTTCTGAATAAATGCATAGGATTGTACAATGATTTGTTCTTCCATGGTCCCTTTGAATTGGAAGGCTCACAACCAGTGGTGGGCACCAGCAGGTTCGCACCTACTCTATAGAACCGGTTCTTAACAAGAAATAGTACATATAAAGTTTAAAAATAGCCATTTAAAAGTGGCTGCCAGATGGACAGAGAACCGGTTCTTAATTTCTTTGAAGCCCATCACTGCTCACAACCTCTTTTTGGCCTGGAATGAAAGAGTAGAGAAATAGTAGCCACACAAGCCCAATCCAGAGCAAGACCATGGTTGGGCAAATGGTTAAAACCTGCCTCCTACTGTAGTACTAAATGGCTAATGTAGTACTAAAGGTAGTACTAAATACTGTAGTACTAAATGTAGTACTAAATGTAGGTTAAATGTAAACTACATTTACATTTAAAAGTACACACATGCAAAGTGTCTTTCATGAGTATCTTAATTTAATCTAGTTTGGCCCAGTCACCCAAGTTGGTCCAAGTTCTTCCATACCACATTGCTATATCCATCCACCCACCCATAATCTTCCAGGACTATGTTATAGTTGTTGTTATTGTTATAGTTGCTGTGAAATATTCATTTTACTGAGGCTGTGCAAAATGAATCTTGGTAGGAATCTCTGCTTTTCAGTGCATGCTTGCTAGACCTATGATGAAGCCAGCTTCAGTCCTGAATTTCATGAGCTGCCAAAGCCTAATGCCTTTAGGGGTCTAACCACTTAACTGACAAAACATTTGTGAAGGAATAGGTATGAAACACATGAGTAAAAGTATCAAATATCCCTAAAACATATGTGGATTAAGCTGGTGAAAAGGTGAAATTTCTCTTCCTACTGAGTGAATGTCATATTTTTCTTGGAAGCTGTACAGCAGGCTTCCTTGTACTTTACACAAGTTGACAAAAGACAAGTTGATTTAGTCGACTGCATTGACATCCTAAAAGCTTCTCATTGTCGCATCTCAACTCACACATCAACAATTAGGTTGTTTATATGGGTGCGTTCTCTCTCTCTCTCTCTCTCTCTCTCTCTCTCTCTCTCTCTCTCTCTCTCTGACATGGTGTATTGATATGAAATTAGACAGCATATGTTTTTTGCTTCTGAATGCTTTCCTTGGATGAGAATCTTTACAATGCTAAGCTAATCTTTCTTGACTGATGGTTTATTAGCATGGATGACAATTCTAATCCCTCTTGGCCAATGCTAATCTATCACCTGGCTTTATGATACATATTTTACATTTAGGCTCATTTGAGACTCTCTTTCAAAGTGCTTGTCTGAAAAGATGGATGTTGGAGTTGCCACCATGCTTCATAAGTGTGTGCAGAGACACTTGGCTGTTATACATCAGACAGTACAACAACCAAACAACATGGTCCTAATTTTCATACATGTTTTCTTCATGAGTAAAGTATTTTTGAATAAGTTGAGCGTATTAAGGCTTCCTTCTGATATTACTTTGGCAGTGGTTCCGGGAAGGGCAAGCTAGTGTGAGAAGGTGCCACAGTGTACCTTCAAACACACACACAGATACATACTTACACAAACACACACACATACAAGGAGAGAGAGAGAGAAAGTGAGAGAGAGCAAGAGAGAGAGAAGAGTCCAGAGATTTCCACAGACTGGACAGGAGCTGTGGTGTGGTAGCTCCTATAACACCAACATTACATGAGAATGAGTTTAAATACCACAACAAGAGGCTGCATGACCGCTTACCTGTGCCATGAGGTGTGATAACAATGGGCCAACTCCATAGTGGGCTTCAAGGGGTTCTCACAGGTTCTATATAATCCTTTGCTAATGAGTGCCTGGTTCTGGGAACCGGTTACTAATGGGAGATAGAACCTGTTGTTCTATGGACTTAGAACCTGTTGTTAATTTAGGTTATTAGGACATAGAACCTGTTGTTAATTTATTTATATCACACCACTGGGCCAACTCTTTCCTCATCTACAGCAGGAGGAACAATTCCCATTTTATATATAATAGCAGAAATCTGGTCAAAGGTTTTGTACAGCCTTTCCCATTTCTTGACAGAAGGTATGTAAAAAGGACATTTTTCAGTTGTCAGCCAAAAAATAAAATCACAGCTAGGCATTCTCTATTAATTTCTGATCTTTCCACCATTCTTTGGTCAGAGTTAAATTAACTAGAGTTGTCCAGGTTTCTATATGAAGCCTCTGCTTCTGGGTGCAAGTTAAGAGGTATGTGTGAGTGTGTGCATGTGCTTGTGCCCACGCATGCACATATGCCTTTAAAGTGTGCTACATTAAAATGACTACATTTTACATTTAATTTTATTTATTGTAAATTTAGATTGCAGGTTTGTGGCCTGTGACTCAAGCTTTTGGGGAGAGGCTATCTCCAATTCTCCATAGTCCAGGTAATTCTCAGATCTTTGGTTTTGGAGGGCCTCAGAGTACCTTTGGTGGAGGGAGCCATGTCACTCTCTTCCCCATAACTTCCAAATCCATTCAAAATGGAGTGTGTTACCAATAAATTGCTTTACCTTCACCCAACAGGCCTGCAAGGTGGTGGAAAAGGACGAGGTGGTGATAGCAGCAGCTTAGGGATTGCAATTATAGCACAATTGATTATAACAATATTCTTTTATAACATGACTTTTAAACATACTGTATTTCACTTGCAAATTTGAGAATGAGAACAGTGAAGAAAGGAAGAAAATTCTTCTCAAATAAACGAGTGAATCTTTCACAAATTTACTTCTTCCCATACTTTTGCTGTACAGCTCCAGCCTGGTCCTGGATTTTTCTAAAAAATTGCTCAATATGTACATCACTATGCCCCGTCTTCTGAAACTCAGGTTTGGAGTCTGTTACCTCTGACCTGCAACCCTAGCAATAAATCCATTGTGGGCTTGTGCATGCAGCAAACTCCCTGAGGACCAAATGTATCCAACATTCCAGCACTGATGCAGCAATGCTAACAGTGGGGGAAAGAACGGACCCACTTCCAGCTTTACAACAGCTTTTCTTACTGTTGTAGAGAGGCAGTCAGCAATTAGAAATGCAAAGGACCCCTTGCTTTTGCCTGGCTCAGCTGTAGAATGGAATGATTGCATGATTGCCTCTCCACAAGAGTAGAAAAGCAGTTTTTAAAACTGATTTGCAGTGAGCATTCATGATGAGTCAAATCCACAGATTAAAAAATTGTGTATAACAAGATTGGACCTGTAGAATACCAGGGACTAACTGCAACAGAAAGAGCTTTCCTTGTCATAAGAAGGCAGTGATTCTCAGGTATCTCAGCAGTTATCAGCGGCATCTTAGTCTTGCTGAATCTTGCTTGCATCTATTAACCTGGCAACATTTATTTATGCATGCATGCATGCATGCCCTGCCATTCTCCCACACAATGGGATCCAAGGCAGCTAACAACAACATTAATACAATAAAGATGAAAACACATAATTTTAGTGGTGTTTTATTGTTTTTTAATTGTTTGGCCGCCTTGAGTTCCCCCCTGTGGGGGAAGAAAGGCGGGATAAAAATTACTTTAATAATAATAATAATAATAATAATAATAATAATAATAATAATAATAATAATAATAATAATAATAATGGTTAAAAACACTTAAAAACAGTTCTACACCATAAATTAAAAACAATTAAAATCATGGTAGCACAACAGCCTAGTTTCATCAGCCTGGACACATCAGCCTACTTACAGCCTACAGGCACTGGTACCAATGCTTCACTTTTCATAACACTTCCTAATTAGTAACCTAATTGTGATGGTTCCCAGCCTGATTCCGGGCGCCATCCAGAGTAACTACAGGGAGTCCTTACTCAGTGTAAGAACAATTTACTCTGGATTGCAATATGAATTTCCCATAGGTTTTCACTAGGGGGTGCTGTAACTATGGGTGTACGTAATGTCTCTTACGTGCTCCCGTAGTTACTCTGGATTGTAGGGTCCATTCCAAAACTTGTGATTCATTTGAGTGTCATATAGAGATAAATGTCAGATCAGGAACAGTAGCAAACTACATGTCAAATGCAACACAAGATGAAAGAGGGAACTGAATGCAGCTTACTATATATTCAATAAGACCAAAGACTGAGCAGGTGTTAGGAAGTTTTCTTCCAACCCTAGTGGAAGAATGA
Organism: Cryptoblepharus egeriae; assembly: GCA_030015325.1. Taxonomy (NCBI): domain Eukaryota; kingdom Metazoa; phylum Chordata; class Lepidosauria; order Squamata; family Scincidae; genus Cryptoblepharus; species Cryptoblepharus egeriae. The sequence goes on from JAREYC010000002.1 coordinate 170,231,395, forward strand.
TGGCAAACTGTGATGAGATGTAGGGATATGGGCACCTTGGTGTAGCAAAATAAATAAGAACATTTTGTTAAAAGGTAATTCTAGAATGAGATTTAAAACAAAACAAACACATTAAGGTAATGGCTGGTTTTGTTTGAGTGTTTCCAACACACTCACACCCACCCATGCCCATTTTTTCAGTAGCAATAAAACTCATAGTCAAAACTTTTTAAAGATGTGTCATGTTGTGAAAATATAGTGGACAGACCACGTCCAGCAACATTTTCCAGCATGTTTCAAGGCCAAAGCAACATTTGTTCTCAAGCACTCCATAGAGTGTATACCTAGATTATAGAAATCCCGCCTCCATGAACTGAATTACTGTGTTTTGGCTGCTCCCAAAGCAATGTATCGATGATATAGGGGACCATCAGTAGAAGTTGTTAAAAATGAAATTTCTAAACTGCACCATCTGCAAACTGGTTTAGATTTTCTTTCAATTTTTAGGATTTCAGGTCAGTTTCTGGCATGCTTTCCTCTTTTTCTTGCAGCCTTAGAGCACAATCCTAACCATGTCTACTCAGAAGAAAGTTCCATTGTGTTCAATGAATCTTACTCCCAGGAAAGTGTGTTTAGGATTGCAGCCTTAGTAAGTGAGAAAAAAAACTTGGGAAGCCATGACTTTGCCATACTATAAACAGCCTACTCATTTGCAGGGTACTGCAGTAGCTGTTCCAACGCAGTGGAAACCATGTCACCACTGGCAGTTCAGGACTGGGCTGTAACAGCACAATCCAGAGCAACTAATCTGTTCACATAAGAGCCCTTGGGTTGCCCTATCTATCACTAGGGTGGAGCAACTGCAAGATACTCCACCCCAGTTACTCTGGAAGAGGCTTAGGGCAGAGCAAGGCAACATAGCGTGCCCTAAGAGAGGTGGACCTGCTCTGCCCTAACTGCTCTGCCCTAGGCAGTTCAGGAGAGACAAGTTGAAGGCATGTTTAGCATTGCTTAGGGTAGAGCAGTTACTCTGTATCCAAAGCCTGTTTCAAGGCAGAAATGCCCTCTTCCAGCTCCTCAGAGATATACCACCTCAGGAGCAGGTATAGTAATGAATAGACATATAGGGGTCCATGATAAGGCCTGAGTAAGAATGGCAGTGTTGACCAGAAATCTGAGTTCTTGGCCTGCCTAGCTGCAACCCCTTCCTCTCAACCTCAGGATATGAAACAACTACGGCTGCCCACAAACCTCAGGATACAGCAGGCCATTCCAAGAAGCCCCTTCTATTCACTGTAGAATGTACAGGCATCTCATCAGGGACTCCTTATAAGACAGGCACCCAGACTGGTGCGACTGGTATGGGCTGCATTGGGTGATGCGCTCCATATGGGGTGATGCGCCGGAGGAGTTTGACTGTCCTTTGGCAGGCCCTGGGCTTCAGCATGCCCATTCAGGCCTGCTCCAAGGCGGAGTAGCAGCCAGAAGCTGCCACTCGTCCTCAGAGCTGGCCTGAACGGCCATCTGAGGTGCACTACGCAGAAACAGACTGAGCATGCCAAACAGCTTCAGAGGAGACATCCGTAGAGTGGAGGAAGTCCATGCCTCTGCACGGCCATTTGGCCTCACTCAGGAGGCGGAGTGGCAGCCGAATGGTTTCAGAAAGAGTACTGCACAGGCACCAACTCTGACGCCTGCACAGTCTCCTCTGAAGCCAAAAGTCTTCAGAAAAGTACCGTGCAGGTGTCAGAGATGGTGCCTGTGCAGTATTCTTTCTGAAACCAGTTGGCTTCTGAAACAACTGCGCAGGCGCCAACTTCGGCAACTGCGCAGTCCAAGTAGGGGGGTGAGCGCATCCCAGGGGTGACGCACAGACTTCCACACCAGGTGATGCGCAGAGTCGTGTCACCACTGTAGGCACAACATCTATTCCTTGTTCAGTGTGATCTGAGGGGTGTCTCCTCAGGAGCAAGTCCTCCCCATGTGTCAATTACTTAACATGCTATGGCGCAGTTAGGGCAGCCCAGGCTTCCTGATTCTCTGGATGCAGCATAACTTTCTGCTCTGGATACAGAATAGTTAGGAGAGAGCAGTTAGGGCAGAGCAGGCTGAACTTGCTCTGGATTGTGCCCTTAGTCTCTCTATTCTGAAAAGAAATACAGATCCCAACAGACTGAATGACCATATATGCCATTTGAAAATCTCTATCTATACTGTATAGCATATTCATACTGAAATAGATGTGAATGAGATCAATTTTTCATTTGTTCTGAAATAAATCCATCTCCCTAACAACCTTATTCTCTCACCCTGGTGGGCAACCACAGTCAGGCAACCACGTTCTGTTATTAAACACAACATCTTGACAGCCATTGTTGTCAAGAGCCAGTTGAGATGAAAAACAGTGTCATTTTCTCATGCTTATGGATTATGGGTCATTCTTTTCAAGCAGAGAAATCAAGTTCTGTATGGAAGTTGAACATTCAAAATCAAAGGAGGGCTATGTGGACAACTTGCAGGTGCTGAGTGATGCGACAGAATGACATTCATTGTGCATAATTGCAGGCTCTAATCCCCAACACTTCCATCATAAAAGATAATGCATCATAACTGGCCCCGAATTTGATCTCCGCCCTACAGCTGGGCCTCTTGTACACCTCGGGAGACTTGAAGAACAATTGTCCCATTTGTCCAGTGGCAGAACTTGTAATGCGCATCAAACCAGCCCATTCTTTGAAAGAAAACAAATATTCCTAAGTATAAATGATATTTTTGTTTCACACGTCTTGACACAGAATTGTTTTCATATTATTCATAATGCTGAAAAATGTATGCAGGTTTTCGTATATTTTACTGACTGGCCTCTAGTTCAAGATTTCACGGTACATTTCAGCTGATGAAAACTGGAAGGAAAACAGGAAATACCTTTTAAACAACTTTTTCCAAACCTAGGCTTTTTCACCCGCTACAGCAGACACAACTGAAGTATATAGAGGCTGTTATTCTTACCATATCAAACTGCTAAGTTATACTAATTCTCATTACATTCACCCCTTGTTGCTTGCAAATTGCTCTGTCTTCCCTTGAGGGCACCTGCAGAAAGTAGCTGGACTACCTTCATGTGTTTACTGTGATTCACATAAGCATAAGCACTTGCAGCATCCTGTCTCACACATGTGCACCTATCCCCACTAAGAAGATTGTGTGTGTGTGTGTGTGTGCGCGCGCGTGGGGGTGCGCACAAAAAAATCCAAGTCCCACCAAACGTAATAACATCTCACATCATAATGTCTCACTATTTGCTTGGTGGCCCTGACTCTCCCTTTGCTCCTATTATTAGTTCTCTGCCTCACTGACTGAGGCTGCATCCTAATCCCCAGTTAGGTCACCATAAATTCCTGCATAAATGCTGGTCTGGGGATGTCACTAAAGTGCCATAGAGCACTTGGGAGCCACTCCTGGGGTGTTAAGCCCGTTTACAGACATGTGCCAGTTTCCCCACACCATCATGGGAAGGGATAAGTTGTACAGGCCTAAATTGGTTAGGATTGAGATTCAGTGCACAATCCAGAGTGAGGGCAGTGAAGAGTACCCTTGCTGGGCTGCCCCAACTATTCTGAATCTAGAGCAGAACATTATGCTGCATCCAAAGAGTCAGGAAGCCTGGGCTGCCCTAGCTGCTCCAAAACATGCTCAGTAGGCACCAAGTCAGTGACACCTGGGGAGGGCTTGCTCCTGAGGAGACCCCCTGAGATCAGACTGAACAAGGAACAGCTGTGGTGCCTGCCTTAGAAGGAGTCCCTGATGAAATGCCAGTACAGTCTACAGTGAATATAAGGGGCTTCTTGGAGTGGCCTGCTGTATCTAAGGGTTAGTGGGCAGCTGTAGTTGTGCCATAGCCTGTTGACAGGTAGGGATTGCAGATAGCCTGGCCAAGAACTCAGATTTTTGGTCAACACTTCCATTCTTACTCTGCCTTATCATGGACCGCTATGCGTCTACTCATTACTATACCTGCTGTTGAGGTGGTATAACTGAGGAGCTGGGAGCGTTTTTGCCCTGGAAACAGGCACTGGATACAGAGTAGTTGCTCTTCCCCAGCCAATGCTAAACATGCCCTAAACATGCCTCTCCTGAACTGCTTAGGCTGCTCCAGCTAGGGCAGCCCGGGTCCACCTGTCTTGGTGCAACCTATGTTGCCTTAGCCTGTCCAAGTCTTTTCCAGAATAACTAGGGTGGCCCATCTTGCAATTGGGCCAGCCCAGTGATAGATAGGGTAGCCCAAGTGCACTTCTGGATTGTGCCCTCAATCTTGAAAACATTTGGGGTAAAGATCTGTCTTTGTAAGGTTGGTTCATAGGGCTCTTTCCTTATCCTCTGATGCACTAGCTTCTGCACTTCCCAGTATTGGTAAGTGGAGGGGATAGAGGTGGATTTCTCCTGCCAGACTGCTTAAGGAGAGAAAAGGGGCAAGATGGGCTTGAAAAGAGGAAACTGATACTGGCACACTGCTGAACTCTACCATTTTTATTGCAATTTTACCTGGAACCACTTATGTAAGTGTGGATAGGAGTTCTGCCTCAGGGTGCAATCCTATTCATGTCTACTGAGAGGGAAGTCCCATTGTGTTCTGTGGGATTTACTCTCAGGAGAGTGTGTTTAGGATTGCAGCCATAGTCTATTAATTTTTTTTAGGATCCATTTTTCAAATTCTATGTTTTTTCAATATAGCAGCATACTTCCTAAATTAAAAAAATTATAATGTAACTGAATAGTGGGACCCACATTCCATTTTTGAAGTTAATTTTATAACTTCAAAGTCAGCCAAACTACAGCATAGAAAAAGCTTATTTTCCAGGTCATTAATGTGATTAGTCGAGGTTTAAGATATTATTTTTAAACAGAGCTGGCTCAATATGTATGGGTTTCAGTGGTGTGTATTCACTCCATTTTCTCCAAGTAGATCATGTGCATGTCTCCTTCACTTCATTTAAGCCTCACCACAACCCTGCAAAGTAGGCTACACTAATTGTTATAGAAAAACAATTTTACTTTTACTGTAAAAACAAAAAGTACAAAACACTCCATTTTGTGTTTTAAATAACTGAATAAAAACACAAAACATCAAATAACAAAACTGCATTTTGGTGTTAAAAGATATTTTCCTGAAATTAAAACAGATTACTTTTCCAGTTAGAAACAATTATGCAGCTGCCTCTGCTGACACTGTATCACCTCTATCACTCCTAACTCGTATACTTTTATAATATTTAAAATTAATAATACTGAGAACTTGAATTGAGAACTTGGAATAACGAAGCACATAATAATCCTTTATGCCTTTCAAATCATGAAATCTCCCTGCTCTGATCTTCCATTCTCACCATGTGATGCAGACATGCCTTATGGCACATTGTGACATCTCTAGGCCGGCATAAGTGACTTGTGCCGGTCCAAACGGGCTGCTAGAATTGGACTTTGATCATCCTGAGTTCTTTCTATATTGTTCTGATTTTCAGCTACTGTACAATCATATATTTATATTTATTGTTTCTATTATTTTACTAAAACCAAGTTATTCACCTATTCATAAAAAAGAAAGAAAATTTATATTGAAATGTAAACCTGAGAATTTAATGTACAGAATTTTTACCATTTAGAAGTGAAAGATGCTGCTAAAATCACAGGCACCCCCTAGTGGACACTGTATCTCTGACCAGTGTGCAGGCTGGTAAACCTGACTACGGAGTGGTGTACACAGATGCAAACAATTCCCTTTTGCAACAAACTAAAGGGGGCAGAACTATAAAGGCCAGCCTCACAGCTGTATGGCAGTCCAGCCACATTCCACAAACATCAGCTGCAAACTTCAGCCAAACTTTGCTACATCTTTTCATTAAAAACTGGGTTGAACAGAATAGTTTCATGCAATTCAGTTTCACGCAGAGATAAAAAAGGAATTGGAGATGTCTTTTATTGGACAAGACAACATATGTATTCACATTTTTCATTAATCACCTTTATGTTCATAAGCGATAGCTATTTTTTTCATTCTTCCTGACATAGAATCCTGTGTAAACTGAAAGGCTTTTATATGTGGATAGCAATAGAAGTTTCACTTTTATGCCTGAACAGAATAAATTTTTACAAAATGGATTTTTTTAGTGTCTCATTTTTGCCATTTCTATTGGCTTATTTTCATATTGTTGCATACTGAAAATTAGTGCAGGATGGGGTCGTGTGTTTTATTGGAGGCAACAGCAGCTTTTGGTAGCTGAATCGATTGTTCTGTTTTGCAAAATTTATTATTTTAAGAATGTTTGTATACCACTTTTCAACAGGAGTAATTCACAATGTGGTTTACACAGTCCAATCAATTAATGGTCTCCTGCTGTCCCCTATGAGCTCCTTCCCAGTCCTAAAAAAATACTGAAGAAACACCAGAAACAGCCAACGGAAAAGGCCATGCTGGGATGAAGTGGGACAATTGCTCTTTTCCTGCGAAAAATAAGAGCACACACTGTGAAAGGTGCCTCTTTGCCTAGTTAACAAAGGTTAATTATTGATTTAAGATTATTGAAAAAAATCAATACTCAAAATATATTTAACTCAAAATATACTTTTATTAAATGGGCTGTGGTGGCACAAGTGGTTAAGACGCTGTGCCTGTTAACCAGCAGGCCAAGATTTGAGACCCAGGTCCCCACAGGACCTCCTGTCCTTAGCCCAGCTCCTGCCAACCTAGCAGTTCAAAAGCATGTAAATGCAAGTAGATAAATAGGTACCACCTCAGTTGGAAAGGTAACAGCGTTCCATGTGCTTTGGCATCTAGTCATGCTGGCCCCATGACCACAGAAGTGTCTTTGGACAAAGCCTTTGGATAAAGGCTTAGAAATGGGGATGAGCACCGTTTCCTGGAGTTGGACACGATTAGCAATTAACCTGCAGGGGATACCTTTACCTATACTTATATACTTCTCTGGTTCTGAACTGTTGGTTTGATGGAAGAAAGTCAAGAACTACACACACACTAGGAAAGACTGAGAACACAATCCTAAACATGTCTATTCAAAAGTAAACTCCATTGTGTTCAATGAGTCTTACTCCCAGGGAAGTATATTTGGAATTGCAGCCTATTATTCAGGGGTCCTCAAACTACAGCCTGCAGGCCAGGGTCCTCAATCCAACCTGCCACTCGTCAGCGCAGGCCCCGCCCCCAGAGTGCGCGAGCGGCCTCGCCCATGAGCCCCCCCCCCCCCCGAGCACCACAGGGGAACTGCACCATCCCGAACAGAGCCCAGCCCTGCTGAGGCACCTCAAGGACTGTCAGGTTTCTGTCCCTTACAGCCACCATGTTGGGCAGGGGGATGCTGTGGGGCCACTGCTGAGCCTCAGGACCCCTCGCAGCCCCTGGAGCAGCAGCACCAAGGCTGCCCACAGGAGCCATGGCGGAGCAGACCTACTCCTGGTGACCCCTCAATTCCCAGGCCCAGCCCAGGCCCACCCCAGGCCGGTCTACTCAGAAGTAAGCCCCGTTCTACTCAATGAGGCCTACTCCTGTGTAACTGCAGGGATTGCAGCCTGACAGCCCAATCCTAGGCTGGTCTACTCAGAAGTAAGCTGCGTTGTAGTCAATGGAGCCTACTCCTGGGTAACTGCAGGGATCACAGTCTTACAGCCCAATCCTAGGCAGGTCTACTCAGACGTGACCCCCGTTGTAGTCAGCCACAGATGACTATACTTTTTCCAAACTATAGTCCGGCCCCCGATAGTGTCTGAGGGACAATGAACCAGCCCCCGGTTTAAAAAGTTTGAGGACCCCTGCTATTATGGATAGAGGGCGGAGGGAGAGAGAGAAACAGACCTAAAAATAATTGCATATTCTGATTATGAAAATGCTTTTCCACAAATATGAAAATGCTTGTCACTTTGGGGACAAAGAGCTACTGCGCTTTTCCACTAGAAGAAAAAGTGCAAAAATAAATCTCCCCTCTTCTTCCAAATTCAGTCCCATTATTTCAGTCCCCAGATCACTGAGTAATCAATGGGACTTGCTCACAGGAAAGTGTGCATAGGACGGTAGCCAGAGAGCGCAATCCTAACCAATTTAGGCCAGTTCAACTCACCCATGTCTGCATCCCATGGTGGCAGGAGGAAGCTGGTGCATGTCTGTGCACTTGCCCAGTGCCGGATTTACGTATAAGCTAAACAAGCTATAGCTTAGGGCCCCACTCTCTTGGGGGCCTACAAAAAATTTAAAGAAAAAAACTGGATGTATATTTCCAAAATATAAGATAAAAAACAAATAAAATAAAACCTATATACAGCAACAGTGTTTTGTGTTGTGTAGGTCCATAAATTAGGTCCATAAATTACCATTTAGTATAATATTGGCATCCATCAGTATCAAAAGACTATGGTACCGTGCCTGACACTGCGTGCAAAACACAAGGGCCTGGGTAGATTAATATGGAGGATAGGCTGTTACACAAGCAGCAAATCCCCCCTCTCCACGCCACTGAAATAGTCCAATGGAATGGCAGAGCCAATACGATTGGTTCCAGCTGTGTCACAGATTGGTTCCAGCTGTGTCCCCTGGGTCTTTTGGGGACCCAGGTCTCAAACCCTCGCCTACTGGTTAACAGGCACAGTGTCTTAACCACTTGCGCCACCCAAAGCCCACCATATATGTTCAACATATAGCATATATATACGTATAGCATATAGTCAACAAAAAGCAGCAACAATTTGTTGTAGACAAAGGACAGCTGGACATATAAAGGGCCCCATTACCTTCATTAAACCTAAATCTGGCCCTGCACTTGCCTAACCCCTTCAGGATTGGTGCAGAAGTGCCATTTAGCGCTCTTGTGACAACCTTAGGCCAGTCGTGTGCTGGGACTTGTGCCAGCCTAACCAGAGGTTGGAACTGGGCTGTCAGTGAATGTCTAATTTGACACTTTGAATAGCAACTTATTATAACCACCACTTCAAAGATTGTACAACAATTGGTAGTTATATTAATAAATAATTATAGCATATCTTATTCTTCAGGAACCACAGTTATAACAGCCTTATCGCATTTCTTTGCAATACCCTTGCACTGCTCATACAGTCTCCTTTACGCCCATGTTATATGGGGGGAAAGGTACATTAACTTGGCCAAAATCACCCAGTAATCATTTCAATTGTCTTCAATTTCTACACTGTAAATTTCATGACTGACGCTCCATGCGTGAACTACCACTATTGTCTGAGTCGATATGGGTCAAATAGGAATGGTTGCTTTGTGATGGGAGAAATCTCACGGCCCAATCATCTCTGAGTCATTACTTAAGATGAGTAAAATGCACAGGTGAGGCCAAGAATGAAGCCTGTAAACCCAGACTAAAGTTTTATACTCATCTTTGGCCCACAGTGAACTCACTATGCTCAGTTTTGTTCCAAAATTAGGAGAGAGGGATATAAGTAGTTCATTCATTAGCTCTTTCCAGATAGTAACATTTCTTTTCACTTTATGATCAGAGACAATAAACACAAGAAATGAAGATAAGAAAGAATATCTTTCCTTGACACACAATTTTGATATAAAGAGATACTTTTCCTTCTGTTCCAGTCACCCACCCATCAACACCCAGATACATTCTACACTAATATTAGTTCACTTAGAATTTAAATACTCCAATTTTTCAGGTCCGCATTAATTCATATGCATCAGTTGGGTTTCACTTAAGAGTTCTAACAAAACCCTTGCTTTGGGCCCTAGTTATGTTCCATTTTGCCACCAATGGCATTCATTTCAGTTTGAATGAGCCCTTCCTGCTCCAACAACAAATGATCATGAGTATCAGAACCAATTATCTCTTTGGTGGATGCTTTCTACTCTGTGGACAGAGGGAACTGGCTTGATAGTGGTGCACTAAACACACACACATACACACCCTTAGATGACCATCTAAAAATAGCCTAATTTGCATAAATTATAATTGCTGGTCAATGGATCCAGTTGGTCATCCAAGGGGTTTTACACTGGTACTTATATACCCCTTTATAGGTACCTGGCAGTAAGTATAAATACCTTCAATAACAGATGGAGCGATGCATGATTGAACTATATCTCAGTCATGTCATTGGCTATATTTAGCAGAAACAAGTAAACCCCACCTAGGCGGGAATTACCACAAGTTGAATAGTACTTATATACCTGTTTATATACCTCTTTAACTTAATCACCAGGAAGAGGGCATAGCATAGATATGGTGTCAAAAATGTCTAAACATCTCTACATGAACCATCATCCTCATACTTATCATAACCCCTGCTTACTGGTCAAGAGACACTCTTTCAATTGGGTGTTCCTCTTTTATTTAGCAGGGGGAGAGTAACTGGCCCTGCACACCCCAGCAATGTCTGTTCTAGTGGTTTCTGCTGGTGTTCTTTTTGCACTTTAGATTGTGAGCCCTTTTGGGACAGGGACCCATTAGCTATTAATTAGCTATTAATTTTTTTCATTTTCTTGTAAACCACTTTGTGAACTTTTCAGTTGAAAAGCGGTATATAACTACTGTAGATGTAGATGTAGATACTCATGATGGTCTTGAACCATCATACTCAGGTTAAAATCCCAGGAACACCAAAAATAATACAACCTAAAAGAGTCTGACAGGCTATAAAACAATCACCACATAAGTCATATTGCTTATTGCATGAAGGACTGTTGTGGTATATAAGACGCTATTGTGACACCAAAAGTCTTTCAAAAGGATGTTTCTTTAATTGTTATGTGTAGCCTCTGACCTCCTTGTGCCTTTTTTGTTTTGTGACAATTCTTCTGGTCTTCATGAGATACCTTTTTTGTTTAACAAGATAGGCTGAATCTCATCAGGAAAGCAAAATAAGCTAGGAACGAAGTCCGGATTAGAACTTTTGGAGGCAAACATCTGAATGTACTTAGAAAGAAGGAAACTTCCCTCCCCCAACTTTCATTTCTTGCTTCTTTTATCCTTAAGCTCGGCAATAAACTAGCACTCCATGGTTAAAAAGTCAGGAGAACAGATGTATGATTCAACCGCTTCAGGATCTGTATTTCAAACTGTAGTGTGTAGATTTATGAAAGGAGTCCACTCTTGATATCATACAGCAGGTTTTCAATGGAGTGATCAGAACACAGGTTTGGATTTTTGTTTTGTGTTTTATCCCAGCAGTTATTTCAAAATGAACCAGAGTAAATACGAGTATTCAGGAAGAGGTCATTTTTTGAGTATTGACGCAAGATTTAGGAAGGTACTAGGCATACTTCAATGGTTAAACATTAGCACTTTTAAGTATCACTGATGTAGATTGAAGTCTTTGCCTGATACTTGGATATTACATCATGGACAACTGTATCCTGGACAAATTCATGAGGGTCCTTAGTTTCCCTGATTATTCATGTCTGGGTTGTTGTTGTTGGTTATTTGCATCCCACCATAACTGAACAATAAAGATTGCAATCCTAAGAGCGCTTTCCTGGGAATAAGCCCCATTTATCTCTATGGAACTTACTTCTGAGTAGACAAAAATAGGATTGCACTGAAACATGAATTGTTATGAATTGTTATGATTGTTATGAATTGTTATGATTGTCCAAGAGAAGAAAAAACAGCAGCTACATGGTTGCCATACTTACCACACTACCCCTACTAACTCTGCATCTACCTGTCACATCTATGCAAATGAGTTAAATCTCTCCCATAAAAATTGATGAAGAGTTTTTTTCTGCAGGCTAGAAATAGTTGACTGTCCAGAAGCAAGAAAAAACAGGAGTCAAATGACTGGAAAGCAGTGGCCAACAAGCCACTCAGTAATTGGGTCATATACTTAATAAAAAATATTTTTACTTTCCTTAAAAGTGTTTTTTCAGCTCTTCCTTTCTTTGTTTTCACATATGCCATTAATTCTGCCAGAACTTCATTCCCCTGCAGTTTTCCTGACAATTCATCAACAACAGGTGATTTTTCCTACAGTACTTAGCAAATTAAACATGCCAGGAAAAAAAATCATATATGTAACCATCTCTCTAAAATTACCATCAATTATTTTAATATAAGTCAATAAAGAGGGTTCTGGATCTAGCTGTACATTAACAGTCTGTCATAAAAATTTTATCTTTTAAGTCCTATCCATTTTTGTTTTGCATGTTAGAAGTCTACATAAATGTTTAAAAGTTCCTACTTCCATCTTTCATTTTGATGTTTGCAATCCTAGACATACTTTCTATCTAGGAAAGTATGAGAAGCCTATCAAACAAAATGGGACTTACTTCTGAGTAGGTATATGTAGAATTTTACTGAGACATAATGATGTCTCTGTTATCCTAAATAACTCTTGCAGTGCAATATACCAGTTTCTCATCCTAAAACCACTTTCTCTTCAATTTGTGCAGACTTTAAAACTGACACCATCCTTCTAATGTACTCTTAGTTTTTAAAATCAATTTTTTTCTTGAATTATCAATTCAATCTCAATCACATTATTAAAACTCATGTGGTTGTAACCAGGGCCGGATTTAGGTTTGATGAGGCCCTAACCTATTGAAGATAATGGGGTCCTTTATATGTCCAGCTGTCCTTTGTCAACAACAAATTGTTGCTGTTTTTTGTGTTGAATATAAGCTATATGGTAATTTATGGACCTAATAGGTATATAAAGCCATTTGCACATAACAAAATATGTATTTTATCAAAGCAATTGTTGAACTGAAATGCAATTTAAATTTTTTTTTTTGGGGGGGGGGGGGTCCCAAGAGATAGGGCCCTAAGCTATAGCTTGTTTAGCTTATACATAAATCCGGCACTAGTTGTAACTTATCCATTATGAGTAGTATCTCCAATAGTGCTTCCATGAGTCTGACTTTCCTCCAATGAACAAAATCAAGTACTGTAGAAGTCTATGAGTGATGAGAACACTACTTTCACTCATGAAGTGTTCATTCCCAATGGTGGAAACATGTCTACTCAGAAACAAGTGCAATGGGACAGGTATGAATATCAAGGATTGCAGCCTCAGGACCCAATCCTATACAACCCTCCAGTGCTAATGCATCTGTTCCAACTGGATGCAGACTGCATCAAGGTGGATGAGCCAGTCACTAAAGCCTCTTCAAGGTAAGATAAGATTGGCTCCTCAGGGTTGCACTGCAACTACATCACCACTAGAAAGTTGGGCAGGATTGGGCCCTCCATCTATTGTTTATTCTTCTCAAATTTTACCGTGTACTACCTACTAGTATAACCTGTACCTTCCTATTACTGTACTTCATAACAGTGCTTGCAATAGTTGTACTTAGCATGTGAGAAGTGGCATGTAACCATGTGAAACATTTATAAATTACATTTGGACATCTGAACATTTGGAACCATTTGTCAATTAAAAATGCACCAGAAAAATACAAATTCTGGTAGGAAGGCATGCCTATAAAACAGGGGTTTTAGTCACAGAGGGAAAAATTCCTTCTGGGATCCCTAACATCTCTGAGGAAGCAAACCCTGAGGGAGGCGGGCTCCCTTTAGGCCAGCACAAGACCCTAGCCAGCACCCATCTGTGTTACAAAAGTGCTGTAAGGGACCACTGAGATAGGGTGACCATCTGCCCTCTTTTCCTCGGACATGTCCAGGACCTTGTGTTCTGGGGAAAAATCATCACTGTCCTTTTCCTTGTGAACAGGCAGCATGTACCCTTCTTATAATTCATAAATTATATGCAATTTAAACATTATATTAATAATATTTAAAAAATATTACATATAAATTAATATAATGTTTTAATTAACCACATGAAAGCAATACATATGAGCATTTTTGGTTTTTTATTGCCGTCTCCTACATTTTTCTGCATTTTAGGGGGCCTTGTCCTCATTTCTGTTTATGACATTTGGTCACTTGGTCATCAGGGAGACCACTGAGGGATCACTGGGGGCCTATTACTGTTCCAAAGATGCTGTAAAGCACTTTCCATCACTGGGGGACCAGTTAGGCCAGCACACTAACTTGACTTGCAAAGACCACTGCTGTCTGCTTAGGCTTAAGCTGAAGCCTAAGCCTATAGAGGCTGCTGCAGCCTTACACAGGGGTAGGGGAGAAGCCTCTCCTTCCCAGGGTAGTGCAGCAGAAGCCTCTATAACTTGCACTGGATATATCACAAGCATGCCAGCATGCCTGTTTCCAAAGCAAGTTAAGGTATGTGTATGTATGTGTATGTAGCACACATATGTGAAATGTTAAGCTTCAGAACTTCTCTGCTCTCAGTTGAGGCAAAGGATATGGCAAAGGATGCCCATAATTTAGTCCTGCTACTGCCTTTGGTCCAGACATGCTAGATCACCAATATTCAATCCTTTTCATATCAAGGCACATTGATAAGGTGCTAAAATTGTCATGGCATACCATTACTTCGTTCACAGTTGGAAGGCACACCATGCTGCTGATAGGGGGCTCACATCACCCACTGGCCCTACTAATATCCATCATCCAAATTCCCACTGCACATCTGCGGACCACTTGAAGCACCCCAATGAGAAAATAGCGGTGCTAGATATTGCAGTTCAATCTTTTTGGTACTTGGGGGCAATCCATTTTTCCTACCCTGAAAAATGGATGAGCTCATTACTCCTGCCAAGTCTGTGACCCAAGGGAGCCCTGCCATTTCCAACCTAGCAGATGAGTCTGGTAGAGCCTTGCTGAGTGACAGCTGGGATCACTCAACAAGTGAAAGGGAAGCGAGAAGAAGAGGACAGAGAAATTCCAGCATACCGTCCTGATGTTCATCACACCCACAAAGAGTAACAACAACTCTCAGCTTTAAAACATTAGGAGGCTGATGGAGAAAGCAGAAGAGAGGGTGTGTGTTTGTGTTTGTAGGGAAACAGCTTTTGTAAAAAAAGAAAAGAAAACCCTTCCCTATTTCTAGTTCAAAGGCTTCCCATTTTGAGTGATTACTCTGTGACTTCAAAGATGGCTGGAGAATTTGAGACTTGTGGTCACTTTACTGGAGACTGCAGTCTGAATTAAGGCGTTCTAGTGGAATATTTCAATGGAAACCTGGCTTTACCTTGCCCATGTTTTTGTTGCTACCGTATTATAGTCATAATCAGTGCCATAAGAAGGACCATCTGCTTCCTTTGGCTGCAATCCTAAAGACACTTTCCTGGGAGTAAGACCCATTGGACACAATGGGGCTTACATCTGAGTAGACATGGTTAGGATTGTGCTCTTTGTTATATAAGGTTATTTAAGATGCTTCTATCAGGTTCTCTTCATATGAGCAGGCCTGGGTCAGGGTGACCAGATGCCCAAAGCTCAAATGGAGGACAAGGTTTTGGATTCCTCTCAGCCTGGCCTATCCGGCAAACAATGGCAAGTTTGTCTACTCATTAGTAAAACCACAGTATTGGACACTTTCACTTTCCCATAGAGCTCAATGCAAATTTTTTTTATTTTTTAGTTTTTTGGCCATACTTTTTGATAGGAAGTAGATATTTCAAAACCGATTTTTGCACTGGATTATGCACTTCAATACAAATCCAACATCATATGACATGATGGGGTTCTCCACATCATTGCAAAATTCCAAAATGAAGCCAGAAAGGAGGACAACGAAGTCCTTTTGGAGGACAGCCAGACAGGAGGCTAAACAAGAGGACAAATCTGGAAATTTCCAGTCATATGGTCATCCTGGATGGGATGGGAGTGAAACAACTAGTTTCATTCCTGTTCCTGTTTTGTGTTAGTCTACTTATTATTTTTTTTAAAATGAAAAGGAATGGGAGCACATCTCTTTTGGACTCACTATCACTAAGTGATCACTATCACTATCATTAAGAAATCCAAAGTAGTTTCCATTATGAAAGAGAAATAACACAGATGCAAGGTTGTGGACAGTTAATTCCATAAGCAGGAATAGTGGGGTGGAAGAAATAAATTATGATGGGGAAATCATAACATGTGATCCATTTGGAGAGAGAAGACAACCCATGAAAACATTGGTTCCATATCAAGATGAAGCGCTGAATTGCAAGAAGAGATGTATGCAGAGGCAACTGTCACCTGCTACATACTGTATGTGCATACAATCAGTGGTGTGGTTTGTTATCCTGTAACCCATGTTAGACTTTTCCTCCAGAAATTTATCCAATCCTCTCTTTAAAGGCATCTAAGTCAGACGCCATCACGGCATGCTTTGGCAAGGAGTTCCACATTCTAATCACATTCTGGGTTAAGAAATATTATTTATTTTATTTGTCCTAACTTTTCCAATATTCAATTATAGTGGACGTCCCCTGCTTCAGAGGGTTGTGTGAGAGGCAAAGGAGCCTCCCCCATCCATCCCTTGTATACAGGTCCCAACTTATTATACACTGGTTTTTAAATACAGTGTCTCAACACAAATGGCCATTGCAAATCAGTTTTAAAAATTGCTTTTCTACTATTGTAGAAAGGTAGTTATACAAGCGATCATTCCTTTGCCCCTTATCCAGAAACACCATTGAATTCCATTCAGTCATATGGCAAGAACTGAATGATTCTTCTGTCAGTGAATGATCTAGCTCCCATTGAAAGGGTCCTTTGGAAGAAGGTGCAGCACTCACAGTATAGGTGAGTGCTCTTCAAACACACCCTGTCCATAATAATGACAGACATGTCATTGCTAGATAGGTAAATTGCATTATTGTGTTCTTAAGCAAGTTTACGCAATGCAAGAAAGTAGGGATGTGTTTGGGACAGGAATTTTCTGATTCAGAAAAACTTGAGAGGCTGCAACTGGGGAAGCAGAAGAAAGCAATTGTGGGAAGTATGGGTTTGTTTAAAACCCCATTTTCATTAACAGGTCCATTTCGCAGAGGTAGGGGGTTGGTCTGACTCATGACTTTTCAATCCTCAAGGTTGGCAGCGCTTCCTCTTTCTTCTCCAGGAGTTCACATGTCCAAACCATCACACAGTGGGATGCCATTGGCAGTTCCTTCTCACAAAGAGGCCCAGGTCTGAAATAGGAGGGGATGTAGCAGGTCAAGCTGAGTTGCCTGAGGAAACCTATCTGGTGTTTTCCTGCATTATGCCTGACTCACGCTATTAATCTTCCTTTTCATGAGCAATAAATGGACTCGCAAACTGCTTTAAGAAAAGAATGGAATTAGGAGTTGAAAATTTTTAAGCCACATGAAAGTGGCTTAAAACAGTTTCATTGGAATCTGGGGGAGAGTCACAAGAGGTGGAAAGAGAGGCACGGCACAGTGGCATCTGACTGGGTCCCATCCCCCCCCCCCCACAAAGTGTGCATCAAGGAATGAATTCCTTTGTTATATACAATATGATTAAATCAAATATCATTGCCCCAAAAAATGTTTTATGTACACTTTAATTACATCCATAAGAGTAACAGTAAGCCGTAACGCACTTCTGCCCCACTCCAGGGGGAGGGTTAGGCCAGTGCACAGACATGCACTTACTCCCTACACCACCATGTGAATGGGAAGACTATTGAGTTGTGCTGGCCTCGGTTAGGATTGCACCCTAAGACTGGAATCCTATACAACTTACCCAAGAGTAAGCCCCATGAATACAACAGGGCTTACTTCTGAGTAGACATGAATAAGATTGCATTGTCAATTGTTTAAATGAGATGACTATTTATTTACTAAGTTTCTTTGGAATTTGCTGTCCTCAGTGAGTCAATCTGATTGCAGAAATGCCTGAATAATTCCTTCTTGAGTTCAAACATGACACTCAGGGTGCAATCCTGACTAATTTAGGCCACCATAACTCACCTAGCATAACTTCCCGTGGTGGTGTGAGGAGGTTGGCACATGCCTCTGCACTTGCCTAACCCTTCCAGATCTGGGGCAGAAGCGTCTTACAGCACTTTGTGACACCACCAGGTCAGCACAGGACTTATTACCAGCACTTATGCCAGTCTAAATGGGAAGTAGGAGCGCAGCCTCAATCACATGTCATTCTCTCTTCTGATCCTAATGCAGCCAAAATCCTGCCTGACCACTAACCTTTCGCATCTCCCCCAATAGCAATTAGAAAGCTAGATGGGGACAAAATCTAGCTGTACTTGGGAGAAACTGGAGATGAAGAGCTGTCCTATACCACATCAATGCAAAATTTTCAGGTTACATGTGTTTGGGTCTTCAACCTCAAGTGGTCCCAAACAGGCATGGATAGGGTGACCAGCTGCCCAAAACTCAAAAGGAGGACAAGGTTTTGGATTCCTCTCAGCCTGGCCTTTCCAGTGGACAATGGCATGCTTGCCTACACATGAATACAGCGTCAATATTGGGACTTTCACTTTCCCATAGAACTCAATGCATTTTTTAGTTTTGCCATAACTTTTGATAGGAGATATTTCAAAGACAATTTTTGTATTGGATTCTGCTCTTCAATACGAATCCAACGACATATGACATGATGGGGTATTGCAAAGTTCCAAAACGAAGCCAAAATGGAGGACAATGAAAGCCTTTTGTAGGACACCTGGATAGCCAGCTAAAAGAGAGGACAAATCTGGGAAAATCTGGTCCTATGATCACCCTGGGCTTGAACAACAGCACATATAGAATTGTGAGCATAATTCGTTCTGGAAGCACGCTTGCAATCCAAACTGCTTGTATATCAAAGCAAATTTCCCATAAGAAATAATGGAAAGAAATAATGGAGTCATTCCACAACCCAAAAATATTTATATAAAATAATGACAATACTGTCATATAATACAAAATAATAAAGAAAATACAAAATATAAAGAAAAAAATTTAATCTGCACTTAGGGCAATCCAGAATAAGTTGTTCTTACACTGGAGCAAGGACTCCCCGTAGTTACTCTGGATTGCACCCATAGTTACTCTGGATTGTACCACTGATGTAATGTTTTTTCTGCTTTTTTTACAAGACGTTGCTTGTATTACAAGTCAAAATTTATTAGAAATGTTGGCTTTTCTTGTAAAAGGCTCTCAATCCAAGATTTTATTATACTGCTATATTACAGTATAAAATGCATCATCACTGGGAAACTGTCCTACACCACATCATACATTCCATAGTTAGCCATAAAATTTGCAGTAAAATTAAAATTTGCAATATGACACTAAATTGTAAGGCTGATGTATTATTAGGATTTTAATTGTTTTTATTGTGTTTTTCGGGTGTTGAACAGTTTTTAAAAGTTTTTTGAAAATGTTTTCAAATGTAATGTGTGTTTTATTTTACTGGTTGTTCCTGCCAACTTGTGTGCGAGAAAGGCAGGGTAAAGATCTATTAAATAAATAAATCCAAAATGAAAATGAGATAAGATCCTATGCAAATAGAAACAGAAATGTTACTGAGACTCCAGTGTAATTAAAACAAAGAGCCTCTCTACTTCTTGAAGAATTGGTAGCATTATTCCATTGATTTACCAAAAAGGTTTCAACTATTCGTCTTGTATCAATGAAGTGTCTGGGTTCAAGACCCAACCATTTGCACTTATGGAACGTTAACATTCTCCTTAGATCCACGGAGGGTTCAGTATTACCTTTCATAAGCACACAACTTAAGGCTCATGTTGTAAACTGAGTGCAAATGTCTTTTTAAAATGTCTTGGCACATGTATATTTTATTGCTAACAGACACATTCAATGACATTCTAAAAGCTGGTTAGCCAATTCTAACTTGGCCAGATACATACTGTTGGTATGTGGGTGCTTTAATGGAAAACCCACATGCAAAACACACCAATTTGCACATTTTGCTCTTGGCCTTATTCATTCTGGTTCATTCTAGATTAATATATAATAGTTCCCAAAGGAATTGGGACAGCCTTCTTCTGGCTTGTTATTGTCTGGCTGTTTCACTGCTCCAGGTTTTATGGAAATGTTATCTTGATACACACATGCCATGAGTGCTGGTTAAAATATTTATTCTGTATAATATTCATTTTGGTGATTTTCAGTTCCGTATAGTCTTTCTTTATGCTAATGCAAATGCTTAAAGAAGCTTAATTTGTAAAGGACAAATTATTTTTTTAGCAATAGTTCTACGTGAGTTCATAGAACCCTTCTCTTCCAAAGAAGTCATTATCTGGGTATACTTTCCAAGCATGCAGCAGGAATAGTTTCAAAGCCTTTTATCATCTACGCATCCTTTTCACTATTACTTCTCTTTCAGAGTTAAATATCTAAATGTCAGTTTTGCTGGTATGATTGGTATAATGATATTTTAGCATATTTTGCTGCAGCATTTGGATTTTCTCAACACACATACTGTAGGATATGTGCACCATAATGCCACCAATTGAAAGCACCATAATACAGTCTTTTTTAAGAAAAAATAGACAAAAACATGAAGTCCACATCTACCAGTATTCGCTTTACACGGAGAAAAGTTTGTGTAGGTTGAATAGTGACATCAAAAATGTGAAACTGCACATAAAAGCAATCCAACAAAATTTACAGCATTTCTGTGACTTTATGTTGGTTTGTGGTCAGGCAGTCTTTGCTGCTCAAAAAAAAGTGCTCGTAAATAGTTGAGATGTTTGGAAAGAAAATGGAAATTAGACAAAAGGCTGCTAATGGTATGGTTGATAGATAAATTCCTAAGTGGTTCGTTCTTCATAATGATGCACCGTATTAAAACTTATCACATTATAGACAACCACCTCAGCTTTAGTTGAAAAACAATTAAATATATTTATTTTCATAAGAAAAACATGCATACTTATGTACACTTTAAAATTACAATTTACATCCCAAATTTACATATACAAAGCTTTGGTGAGATAAAGCAAGGCACATCAACAATGCAGAGAGCCCAGCTACCTGCTCTTTCCATGGAAGACTGTAGGGTCATCCAAGCCACCAATCATTTAAGAAAGGATATCTGCACTTAAAATGCATTAGCCCTACTGAGGTCAGCTGATGTCAGTGAAACAGAAGTTATAAACATAACCTCTTAACTTAGAAACACATTCCAACAAAATCAATGGAACGTTCTTCAGTCTGGTTTTGCAACAGAACACAAAGTATCTTGTAGTTTGATTCTAAGCAGGTTCCACTGAATTCAAAGGGACTTAGGGCACAATCCTATACTTAATAGTACCAGCCTTAAGCCCAAACACTAAAAGTACCCTTCCCCAAAGAGACTCCTGGCAGCTTCCCAGTACTCACTGGATACACCAGTAGCCATTTTGGCTCCAATATTCAAGAAGGTACTGAGAAGTATAGGATTGGGCTGTTACTTACTAGTAAAAATTTTAAGGTTTGCAATCTTTAGTGCAAGTACTCTATGACTACAATTCTAACCAACTTTCTAGGACTGGCATTGCTGTCCCAATGGGGCATGTGCTGCATCCTGCAGTTTGTGGGCAGTTACAGATGCCTTCTTAAGGTAAGGCAATGTTTGTTCCCTTATCTTGGTGTTGCACTGCCCTTACCTTAGTGCTGGTAAGTTCGTTAGGATTGCACCCTGAGTCATCTGAAAGCCATGAGACTTACTGAGACATATTGGTGACCATTGACGTAGGTCGTTTTAGAATAGATTCAACAGAAAATGATAGAGGCTCACTTGCTGACAATTTTGTTACAACATGTTTAGTCCCTGAAAAGTCTTTCGCACATTTGTCTATGGTGAATTTGTATTTTTGGTTCTCTTTGATGGTACACTCTCTGTACATCTTGGATGCCTCCTCAAAAGTTGTTTTTAACTCTGTCCCTGATTTGTTGTGTAGCGTCTGCTGGAATAATGAATGAAATGGACTGTACTTGAGTGGTGGTGGTGGTGGTAGATGCTGCTTAGTGTTTTCTTTACTGATCTTACAGAGAGAGGTTTCTTGAGGAGCCAAAGAACCCTTGTTGGAGATCTGTGAGAAAGTCCTTTTAGGGGGTGAGAAGGCTGACCTCTCACGAGCCTCCTGAGGAACTTGCTGGAATTCATTTAAAGATGGTTGACTTTCTCGAACATGAGGAAGAAGGAATGAGCTTTCAGTCTTTGATGGTATCATGTCATGTTCTGCACTAGAACATTCTTGACCTTGTGTAGCCTTTGAATCCCAGACTGCCCCAGGTTTCAGGGACTGGATAGCAGTAGCATTGAGAAGACACTGCTGGTAGAGAAGAGCATCATTAAGGGGGCCACACTTTGGCCACACCAGGAACCTAGAAGGCAAAGGGTACTGCCTGTAGGTAGTGGCTACGCTCACATTTGAGGAAATCAGTTCCATGTTCCCTGAACCTGAATACTGCATGGTTAGGTCCAGGCAGGTTGGCAAGAAGCTGCAAAACTCTTTATTAGATGGTTCAACTTGATTAGGGCCGAAGGCAGTTTTGTAGGCATTGTAGTCATTCCCATGCACTATGCGGTTCGGCAGGAAAAAGGCAGCAGCTTGAGTGGCTTCCAACATCTCTCTTTCCTTATACTCTCTCTCCAGCATGATGTTCTCCAGTTCTTTGTCAGCAAATGCCCGTCTTTTTCTCATCCTGTCACTTACAGGAGGTGGCAAAGAAGAATTCCCTCCAAGATAGGGATCTGTTGGAATGGGACGATAACCTAAAAGAAAAACAAAGTGATTGTGAAAACTCAAACATCTGGATTGTTTTCTCATATAAGCAAAAAGAAAATGATACAATAGCTTCAAGAGCAAAGAATTTAATGTCTGCTTCATGATTATGAGTTCATTCAATACCCAGGTTTTTAAATTTTTTGGTATACCACTAATGTTTATCGATTAGTGGCTTCACATTATAACTGGGACTAAAGTCAGCTTGAGTGACTTTGAGTTCTTGCCATACATCCCAAATAACATTCAAAGCAGAACTTGTACATCTCCCTTCAGATTCATGAGCTATCTCCGCATCAAGCTTCATATATCTCACCACTGGAGGAGATGTGCAAGCTGTACTCCTGCCATTACTTAGGAGGTCATAGTACAAGTCATGCACGCATTCCGTTTTCCACCCTACTACTTTTTGCAATGTCCAA
Source organism: Cryptoblepharus egeriae (assembly GCA_030015325.1). Classification (NCBI taxonomy): domain Eukaryota; kingdom Metazoa; phylum Chordata; class Lepidosauria; order Squamata; family Scincidae; genus Cryptoblepharus; species Cryptoblepharus egeriae. Next base: position 170,254,362 of record JAREYC010000002.1, read on the forward strand.
AGCCACATTATTAACTTTACTACCACCTCATAAAACAGGATTAAAACATTTACCTTTTACTCTTTTGATTCTTTTTCTGTGTTGAGGCCCTTAAAATAACATTGCCAAAGATAGCTATACCTATATCTGATGGATTCTATTTTCTAAAAATTAATCACTATGTACAGAGGTGTTTTTAATTAAAAAAAAGGTAAAGGAGAAAAGATTAGGCTAAGCAAATCAAAGAAAGAAATATGCAAGAGGACAAAAAATATTATCAGGAAAAAAATACAGTAGATGGTAGCCTAAGAGAGAATATAAATATTGCCCACATCTCAAAAAAATCAAGGAGAGAGAGAATTTTGTACAATTCAAAAAACTCTTAGTGAGAGCTTTATTTTCAGGAAGGTAACATTGCCTACACTCCACATAGTACTGTATACAGAAACTTACAGCACATTCCTATCCATGTCTATTCAGAAGTTTTATGGAGTTCAATAGGATTCACTCTCCGATAAGTATGTTTACATCAGCCATATAGTCCTGGTCTTGATCATTTTAACCTGTGCTCCTTCCTCCAAGTGATTTTGTAACTAACCCCAACAGTTAATCAGAAAAAAGAGATTGCAACATTGAGAAATTACAATGAACCCTTCCAATCAATTTCAGTAACTGGCAGTTACTGGAAAACATTAGTGAGTACTGTATGTCAAAGAGCATAGTGGTGCCTTTTTTGTACAGGTCAGTTGTAAACATTAATATCCACTCTGTTTAACATGCACTAGATTGTTTATGTGTCTTTTTACAGGTGTAAATGAAGACAATTAAAATTAAATTTCCCTCTGCATCACTGTCTGATTCTTAGCAGTTATCTACGCATGTGACCAGTTAGAATTATTATTACATTATTTTTCTGATGGTGCTTTGGAGACCTCATGGAATTCTTGAGTTATTTTGCCATTGGTTCTTAAAAGTCTGAGATCACTTAATATTTTATTTCACAGTTTTGTTTGGGGCCAGGAAGTCATCATGTTCCTTTTACCCTTATTTTAATTGGTATTCTGTACAATAAAACTGAAGAAAACTTACTTCAGGTTTGAAAATTGCATGCTTATATACCCTCCTGACATTAATAATACAATCTTAAGCATACAGCGGCCTGGCGTTCTGCAGTCTATGGGGTCATGAAGAGTCAGACATGACTGAGCAACTAAACAACAAGCATACTTACTTATCAGAAATCAGAATTCAGTGAGACTTGATTCCTAACATGCTTAAGAGTTTCATTCTAAAAAACTTTATAACTATATATTTAGTCTGCTTCTATGTGTTTATCCTTTAGAAATAAATCAAAGTCCAATGGGATTTATTCTCAAGTAAATGCACCAAAATCAAGAACATATTTTGCCACCAGCTTAATAAGTATTAATTTGTGTCTCTAATATTTAACACAGCAATAAGGGCACAATCCGAACAAATTTAGGCAGGCCTAACTCACAGGGCATATCTTTCCGTGGCAGTGTGGGAGATCAGCATGTGCCTATGCAGTGGCCTAACCCCCCATCCCCACAAGTGGGGTAGAAGTGGCTTAAGGCACTTTATGACATTCCCAAGTCAGCATGGGACTTATGGCAGGGCTTATGCCAGCCTAACTGGGGTTAGGTTTGCAGCCTATAAAAATTAAATCTAAAAGTATAATTAGTTCCAGATTTCAATCAAGAGATACTGGAATTGTTTCAAATAGCTTATACAGCTATTGATCCAGACAGTATATTTATTTCCATCAAGAGACACATTTTTGGTTTCTGGTTTCTGTCAAGCGGACGCTATTTTTATTTAACATCCTCAAACTATTACTTGTCGGCAAGCCTAAGTATATTTACTTAGAAGTAAGTCCCACTGTGTTCTATGAGACTTACTCCCAGGAAAGTGTTATAGGATAGCAGTTGTACTGAGAAGCAGTAATATTAATATTAATTGGTAAGTGAGATATTTTATTAAAATCAAAACATAATTATCTTTTTAAAAAAAATAAAATAAAATGGGTTTATTGCATTCTTTACTAGAGAGTAATTTTTGAGAGTTTTGCTTATGTAGTCATCACTCTTTCTTAGGCTTCTCAGTGAAGTTGTTTCCAATATTGATGTCTTCTAAATCAGGGTTTCTCAACCCCCAGTCCAGGGACCACTGGAGGTCCTTGGCAGCTGCCTGACCTTCAGCAAGAGGACTCCTCTAAATGCCTCTTCCCCTCCTCACAGTAGGAGGGCTCTGTCAGATTGCAGCCTCAGAGACTAATCCTATGCCTGTATACTCAGTAGTAAGTCCCATTTTAGTCAGTAGAGCTTACTCCTGGGAAAGTGTGAACAGGATTGCAACTTCAAAGCCCAATGCAATGCCTGTCTACTCAAAAATAATGTCCATTGTAGACAGTGGAGCTTACTCCCAGGAAAGCATGGATAACACTGCAGTCTCAGAGTCCAATCCAATGCCTGCCTACTCAGAAATAAGTCTCATTATAATCAATGAGGCTTACTCTCCAATGAGAAAGACTAGGATGGCTTTGTGCATTTTCAGTGCCTCCTTCATTGAAAAAGGTTGAAAATCCCTGCAAATCCATGCATTCAGACATCGGGCTCTAACCTGCAATCCTATCTACAGTAATCTAGCAATAGCTCTATTTATTATAATGGGATTTACAGCTGGAGACAGCTGTAGGTGGGGAAGCCCTCCCTCCAGGTTGCCAGAGGCAGAACTCTGAGCTGGTCCCTGGAAAATTTCTTTTCCCCAGAACCTGTCCCTGGGGCCAAAAAGGTTGCAGACCACTGTTCTAAATCATCTTTTCCTACTTTATTCTGATTATTACCCTGAAGTAGAACTGTATGTGTGGCTGGGCACAATCCTAACCAATTTCGGATGGCCTAACTCATATATCTTCCTGTGGTGGTGCGGGGAGGTTGGTGTATGCCTGTACACTGGCCTAACCTTGCCAGGAGTGAGGCAGAAATACTTTACAGCACTTTTGTGACACCCCCAGGTCAGCACAGGACTTATGCCAGGGCTTACGCCAGCCTACCTGGAGCTTAGGACTGCAGCCTATGTAGTTCAATATTTTCTTCATTTTAGTTTGATACTGACACATTTTAGGTTCTCATAAGAAAACTCCATGCACCTTTCTGATAGATAGAACATAATACATTTCTTAAGTGTGTAGCAAAACATCTTAAGCAGTGGTGGGCTCCAGCAGGTTCGCGCCTACTCTATAGAACCAGTTGTTAACAACAGATAGGACATATAAAGTTTAAAAATAGCCATTTAAAAGTGTCTGCCCTGTGAGCATAGAACTGGTTGTTAATTTCTTTAAATCCCATCACTGATCTTAAGCTGAAATCCTAACCACACTTCCCTGGGAGTAAGTACTATGGAACATAATGGGACATAGTTGAGTAGACATGCTTAGGATTGCACTGTAAGTCCCATTAAATACAATAGGACTTACTTCTAAGTATAGATTCCAATACTTTAGCTATAGTAGCATAAAGCAATTACAGTACGCACTTTGGCCAACACCAACCAATGTTACCAACACATTTCCATGCAAGCACCTTCTACTGATTTATCAAGCAGAATTAACAGGCATGGCCATAGTTCCAGCAAGGTTAAGATGTATGTGACCCTTAGATTCCCATATAAAAATAGTCTAATTTGCATAAATTAAAAATGCGGGTTGAATCAACCCACCTGGGAATCTAATTGTTAACCTGAAACCAAAAGGTACAACAATGTTGTACCAAAAGGTAAACAAATTAGATTTGTTTATGCAGCATTTTGTAATCTGTTGTCCTAAGTAATGCCAGTGGTGAGCATTTCACTGTGCAACAACAACCAGCATTGCAAAATAACTAGAGGTTAAAAAGTTCAAAGAACCAAAGTGATTTACCTTCTAATATGCTTTTCGCCAGCAAACTGGGTGTCCGAACATGCCTCTGGTACACTGTCTTCCTCTCAAAATTAGCTTGTTTCCCTGTAAGTCCCTTCTTATCCTAGCAAAGAAAATCAAAAATTAAAAAAAATAGTCAGAGGAGGATTCATTTATGACCCAAATTATGCACTGCTATTTTAAAAATGAAAATTTGCAAAGAATAAGACAAAGTTAATAAAACCATAAATCAGAAGCTTTTTTATAAAAAGAATTTGTCCTGGTCTTTACGAGGAATTCTCATCAAAACTAACGTTCTGGGAACTCCTTCTTAGTAAATGTGTTTGACATCCATTATGTCAAGCTATAATCCTAAACACACTAGAAAGGGCTTAATTTGCAAATAATGGACAGGATAATTCCAGCCAAAATTAATCACATATAAGCAGATGTTATCATTCTTTTGACCATGTATTTAACTTTCCCACCCCTCCATCAATTGTAGTTAAAATTTTGTATATATTTTAGGAAATGCCATATGCATACATAACATGCCATCATACTTGATATCAAAACAAAAGAAGATTATCATAACTATATTATGGGCTTCTTAGAAAAGCGAGACTGCTGAAATCAGATCATTTGTCTCCATCTGGACCAGTTTTGCAACTGATCCACAAATGAAAGCATATTAAGAGCAAAAGTTTATTTTGCCTCTCCTGCCTTTCAGGAAAACCTCTTGTGGGAACCACCTCCCCCCCCCCCCCCCCCCCCGCACCAAAGTCCCAAGTCAGAATAGGTGGACAAGCCAAACCAGCCCATTAGAAATCATCCACTGATACCTTACAGGGAAACAGTCCCAACTTATAAAGAAATATTCCAGAGGCTGCCAAACCCCATCTCATTGCTAGTGATATTATCCTACATCAATTATGATTCAGGTGGCCTTGTTCATTCTGAGGTTAATTTCCATTGCTTTTGAGGGTATAAAGTGCTTGATGGAAAGATCCAGGAAGAGAAACTGAATTGAGTAAATTCTGCTAGGATCTGGGCAGACCTAACTGTGCTCAGAATGGCAGTGGCATAGCTAGAGGGAGTACAAAGCATTATAGTCCTGTAGGGAGCCTCGCCATCCAGGCAATGGGAACAAAATGGAGGTGTATGGGATGGCTCCAAAGGGGAAGGGCCCTTGCATGCTATGGTGGTACTCCCTGCAACTAGGGCCCAATGCTAGTCAGCTTTTCAGTATAGGTGCAGTTGCAGTGCAGCCCCAAAATAAGGAAACTTAATGTTCCCTTACCTTGAACAGGCCTTCATGACTGTCTCTCCACTGCAAGATGCAGGGCATACTGGTTGGCACAGTTTCATCAGTGCCAGAAAGTTGGACAGGATTGTGCCCTTAGGACCCAATCCTAGCCAACTTTCCAGCTTGGATGCAATCACAATACAGCCCCAGGGAAAGGGAATAAATACTCCGTTATCTTGAGGAGACCTCCATCTCAAGATGCTTGAGGAGGCATCCATGACACCTCAACCACCATAAAATGAAGTGCTTGCCCCATTGGCACAGCTACATCAGGGCTGGAAAGTTGGATATGAACTGGGCCACTGGTGCTTTACACCCCCTCCAGTTATGCCACTGGACATGTGCTCAGCATGATTAAGAAGAGCACAATCCTAACCATGTCTACTTAAAAGTAAGCCCATTGTGTTTAATTGGTCATACTCCCAGGAAAGTGTCTTTAGAATTGCAGCCTAAGGCTAAACAAACTTTCATGGGAGTAAGTACTATAGACACTTGGGACTTACTTCAGAGTAGACATGCTTAGGATTGCACTATATATGTCATAACCACAAGATCTCCCAAAATGTAGGACATCCAAGAAAAATGTAGGACATGTCACATGACAAAATAAAAGTTTAAAACACTCATGCATATTGCTTTCATGTGACTGAACACGATGGTTGCAATCCTAATCTTCAATTAGGCCGGCCTAAGCTCTGGCATAAGTCCTGTGCTGACGTGGGGGGTGACACAAAAATGCTGTAAGGTGTAGGAGTCGATTCGGCCAGTGCACAAACATCCACTTGCCTCCCCCACATCACCTTGGGCATGGGTTTAGGACTGCATCCTTAATTACTTAGGACTGCATCTTTAATTACTTATTATTAAATTATATATAATTTATTAATTATAAGATAGCTTCCTGCTGCCTGCTCACAAGGAAAAGTAGAACAAGGAAGATTTTTTTTTTTTTTGCAGAAAGCTACAAAGAGGACACATGGCAGGATGACCATATGCCATAACCAAAAATAAAAAGAGGACAAAGCCATCCAAAATGTAGAACACCCAAGAAAAATATATGACATGACAAAATAAAAGCTAAAAAAGTCTCATATACATATACTGTATTCCTTTCATGTGTTGCAATCCTAATAGCACTTTCCTGGGGTAAGCCCAATTGAACTCAATGGAACTGAGTAGACACAAACAGGATTGCACTGTAGATTACTTATTCTTAAATTTAAAACTATTACATATAATTTATTAGATATAATTTATTAATTTCAAGAAGGCTACATGCTTCTACTTACAAGGAAAAGGAGGGCACTGAAATTTTTCCCAGGACATGTCGTAGCAACAAAGGGACATATGGTGACCCTGGGTGGGCATCCCCTGTGACAATAGGCGGGCATCACCAGTAGTGAGTGGGAAGGGATGAGAAGAGGGACCCCCTGCCTCGACAGCATTCCTGCCCGGGGTGGCGGGCACTGCCTGCCAATGACTCACCTCTGTGGCCTGCTGCCTGCGGAGGGCCACCTGGGCAGCCATGACCCTCTGCCTCTCCACCACCAGCAGGCAGTTGGCGCACTGACAGTCCCTCCAGCGGCAGAAGCGCTTGTGGCCCTTCAGACAGGACACTACCCCGTGGTTGCGACACCGGGCGCACTTCGGGGTGCGGCTCAGCTTGCGGCTCTGCGGCTCTCCCGACGGCTGCGGGGCTGGGGACTGCTGCTGCTGCTGCTGTCGAGGGGTCTGGAGAGCTACGTCCTCCTCATCCTCGTCCTCCTCCTCGCAGTCTCCATCCTCCTCTCCGTCCTCCTCTTCTTCGTCCTCCTTCCTGGGCGGCTGCTGCTGCACGTCCAACTCCTCCAGGCTCTCCACGTCCACCTCCCAAAAGTCTCCAGCTTGGCTCTCCACCTGCTGCCCTTCGGCCATGGTTGGAGCCCCGACGGTCCCACCGTCTCCTCCAGCGCGTTTCCTGCAGGGCACAAGGAAAGGGCAGAGACAGCGCCCCGGGTTAAGTTATGTCGTGCGCACCATCCAGGGGGAAAGTCCTGCGCCCTAGTAAGCAGGGGGCTATCCTCAGGCGCGCACCTTCCAGGGACTGAGCTCCACCCGGGACAGCAGCACAGCAGGGCTTACTTCTGAGTAGGCAGCGCTGCCAAGGACGCGCCGTCGGGCGCAAACAAAACGCGCTCCCTTCCCTGAGTGCGCAACTAACGGGCTTTTAGCAAAGGGCACAGCAGAGCAGAGCCAGGCACAGGAATGAGTGGCAGCAGACGCTCCCTCGATGGCTGGCTCACACACACACACAACTCACACACATACAAGACTCACACACACATATAAGACTGCCTCACACATATACAGCTCTCTCTCTCTCCACACACACAAATAAAGCTCCCTCACACACTCGCTCTCTCTCGCACACACAGCTCCGTCATACAGACACACCACACACATACATACAGAGTTCTCCCTCTCTTACACACACACTCACAAACACACAAACTCTCTCTCACACACGCACACACTTACAGTGCAATCCTAAGCATGTCTATTCAAATGTAAGTCCCATTATTTTGAATGGGTCTTACTCCCAGGATTGCAGCCACACACACACACACACACACACAGAGAGAGAGAGAGAGAGAGAGAGAGAGAGAGCTCTCACAAACATACAAGGTCTCTCTCTCTCACACACACACACACACACACACACAGCTCCCTCTCACACACATAAAGTCTCACACAGAGAGCCACAGAAGTGGGTCCTTGTTGCTCGGAGAGCCCACCCGCTCGCTCCAGACCTTCTCTTGCCCACCAAGGCCCTCAAGGGAAGCGATCAGGGGGGACAACCTCCCTCTGCTCTGCTCTGCACACAGGCGAGGCCAGTCCCCCGCCGCACAGGTGCCTCCAAAGCCGCAGCCTCTGCCGCCTGCCCTTCATACCAGGCACAGACCTCTCTCTGCCTGCCTTCGCAGCCTGCAGGGATGGAAACTCCTTCCCTCGACGGGACGGACGGCCCCGAGGGTACAACTGCTGCTCTGCTCTGCACTCGCTGGGGAAATAAGAGAGGGGTCCAGCCAGGGGAGGAAGAAGCTGTCTCTCCCCTGCAAGTGGAGGACGGAAGAGGCTGCAAGTGGAGGACGGGCACAAGTGGAGGGAGCTGCAAGTGCAAGTGGAGGGAGCTGCTGCAGCTGGACCAGATCAGGGTGCCCAGGAGAGGGGGGGGGAGAGCCACCCACTCCTCCCCTCCACACTCCAACACTGTGCCACCCACTCCACCACTCAGGGTTCCACCATCTGCTGCTGCTGCACGTGTGAACGCGCGTCTGGGAGGAGGTGGAAACTCTCTACAATGCTCAAGCACAGAACTGGAGACCCTGCCTCAGAGGGGGGCCCTCGGCTCTCAGAACAAATACCCTACTATTGGGTGACCACATGACAGGGTGACCACATGTCCTCTTTTTCGAGGAAGTGTCCTCTTTTTTAGCTTTATGTCCTGGGGAAAAAATTCTTCATTGTTCTCCCTTTCCTTGTGAGCAGGCAGCTTCTTGTGTTGTGTAGTTAATAAATTATATGCAATAATGAGTACAGTATAGTGTTTACATTAACCACCTAGAAGCGACAGACAGACAGATAGATTCTAGGTGGTTAATTTAAACACTGTACAGTACTAATTATTGCGTGTAATTTATTAATTGTGTGTGTGTGAGAGAGAGAGAGAGAGAGCGAGAGAGAGAGAGAGATTAGCTTTAATTTTTGACATGTCCTACATTTTTCTTAGTTTTCCTTCATTTTGGGAGGGTCTAGTCCTCTTTTCCAGTTATGACATATGGTCACCCTATACTATACCCCCCTATACCTCCCTACCCCTCCTTTCCCCTTGCCACACACAACTGCCAAGGGGGCGTTCCGCCCTCCCTGCCAATGCTCAGGCCCGGTGGCGTAGCTAGAGGGGGTAGGAGCAGTCAATCTTGGATGGATGGAGCGCACAACTAGCCTGGAATGGAACCCTTGCACGCTCCCTCCAAGACTGACTGCTGTGCCCCCCTCTAGCTACGCCACTGCTCAGCCCAGTGCTGCGGGGCAAGCCTGGCCCTAGAATTAAGTCCCAAAGTTCTGTCCAATTGTGCCCAAAACTCCCTTAGGTTCTTCCCCAAACTCCTTCCGAAGGCGCTCACATCTCTCTGCTCTCTCCCCCAGAGACAGAGGAAAGGCACTGTGCCACCCTGCCAAGCTCTGGGATGCTCAGGGGAGGGCAAGATGGTCTCCATTCCTGGATTCCCCCCCCCCCCCCCCGATCCCCAGAACAAGAGGAAATAGCAGGGCTGCTCCCAGCCGAGGAGAGCAGAGCAAAGCGCAGGGGGCGAGCGGAGACCTCCCAGGCTGCTCAAGATCAGAATCTCTACTAGCGGGGCAGGTGCTGCATCCTGCTGCTGTTGGGGGACAGTCACTGTGGTCTCCTCGAGAGAAGGGAAACTTTGTACCCTTACTAAGGAGTTGCATTGTCCTGACCCAGGGAAGCTGGAAAATAACCTGCAGCGCTTCCTGAAATTTCGCATCACACACACACACACACACACACACACACACACACACACACAGAGACTATGGCTGCAATCCTAAAGACACTTTCCTAGGAGTAAGTCCCACTGAACACTTTTGAGCAGACATGGTTAGGCTTGTGCTCTATATGTCATAACCAAAGAAGAAGACAAGGTCCCCTGAAAAAGTAGGGGGAAATGTAGGACACAGACACATACACACAGGGTGACTATATTTAGCATTTATTTTGTCATGCTCTACTTTTTCCTTGGATGTCCTACTTTTTGAGTGGGCCTTGCCCTCTTTTTTATGTCATATATAACACTCATGTTCTGTATAATGCTTTCATGCGATTAATTTAAACACTATATTATTTATTATTAAATGTAAAGCTATTACATATAATTTATTGTGTAAAAATTTATCTAGTCAAAGAAGCTGCCCGCTCACAAGGAAAAGGGGGACAATGAAGGTGTTTTTTTCCTTAGACATGAGACCAAAAAGAGGACATGTCCTGGAAAAAGAAGGCTGACTGTTACTCTGACCCAGGGTATCTCCATCCCCATCCCCATCCCCACCACTTACCCAAGCTAAGGATCCTCTTCTGGCTGCAAACTTGCAAGGGATGCCCGTCCAGGGCATTCACTCCCACCGCTCACCGACGGCTCCAGGAGGACAGAAGCTGCACAGACCCGACGGATCTCCCCCACTAACCATGGCCCGGAGCTGGGCTTGGGAAAGCAGCAATGCCTGGACGGAGAGAGGCGCAGAAGTCCCGGGGACGCGCCGTCCAGCAGCCCTAATTGGAGCTGGAGCTGCTAATTGCAGGCTGCGCCCCGTCCGGCTGTGTTTCCCTATATTAGGAGTCCCAGGTCGAGGACACCCGGCCAACCCATCGGCGGGTTGTCAAGCCCTGGGTGTCCTGATTGGCTGCCCCATGGCCGTCCTCCAGCCTCCCCCACCCCGCCCCTGGCCCCCCTTTGCCAGCTTGCAGGCAGCTGTTTGGCAGGTCACCTTTTATTTACCAGCATCAGCAACACACAAATGTGGGAAAGGCCATGTTTGGCCTGAAAAATAAAAGTGCACTCCAAGAGGGTTAGGAAAGGAGCCTGCCCTACGGCAAACATGGGGTGTGTGCAGCCCTGCATCTCTAAGGCTGCAATCCTAAAGACACTTTCCAGGGAGTAAGACTCATTGAACACAATGGGGCTTACTTCTGAATAGACATGGTTAGTTAGGCTTGTGCTCTAAAGCTGCAAGAAAAAGAGGAAAGCCTGTTAGATCTGCCAGAAACTGTCCTGAAATCCTAAAAATTGAAAGAGAATCTAAACCAGTTTGCAATCGGTGCAGTTTCCAATCTGATCTCCCTTGGAAAGCAAAACAAACCGGTGCATCAACACAACGGTTGAGGTGCTGCTGCATTTTATGCCTGATTTTTATACATCTACATTGTTCCTATACGTGATTTTTATTGTGGAATATTTTATGCGGTGAAAAAAACACAGCAAAGAGTTGTGACAAAGTCCTAACTAATTTTCCAGCTCGAGGGTAAGGACAATGCAAATCCTAGGCAAGGGAACAAATATTTCCTTCTCTTCAGGAAACCTCTGTATATGCAGGATGCAATACATGCCCCACTAGCACAGCTATGTCAATGATGGAAGGTTAGTTAGGATTGCGCCCTTTTTCATCTATTTTATTTTCTCTTTAAACCACTTTGTGAACTTTTTGTTGAAAAGCAGTATATAAATACTGTTGATTGATTGATTGATTGATTGATTGATTGATTGATTGATTGATTGATTGAAATACTGTTGATTGGCCTTCCCTTTCTAATCTCGTTTAAGAGCCCCATCCCATGCGTGTCTCCTCAGAAGTAAGTCCCATTATAGCCCACGGGGCTTAGAGCGCAGTCCTAATCAAAAGTAAGCCCCATTGGGTTTAACAGGTCTTACTCTCAGGAAAGTGTCTTTAGGATTGCAGCCTTACTCCCAGGAAAGTGTGGATAGGATCGTAGCCTCAAACAAGACCAAGAATTGTTAGGATTGCGTTAAGGAGAGTTTTAAAGTGTGGAATAAATTCATTTCCACCTAGGAAAAAAGGTATCAAAGCAAAAGCAATCAGTGCTGAATGGGATTATCCAAGAGGGCATTTTTCTGGCAGGAAAAAAAGAGGAAATGAAACATTTAAAGCTTTACAGGAAACATTTTCGATGTGAAATAATTATTGCCAACAAAATCAGTCACCTGAACCAATCCTCCAGTATATACAAAAATGTTCCAACGAAATCGAGCCCTTGTTTCCTATCAGCAAACGATGGCCTCTTGTCAGAGACAGCTTTGTACCCACAACACACGACTAAAGTGTTTACACCACTTTAATCTGTATCTTTGCTGGAGTCCCCTAAACATATAAACACGCGCAGGGAACATTCCGTCTAATCACCGTCGGAGGAACAAATACTTACTCGCCAATCGTGATTTTATGGTGCCGTTTAACCCGGTTGTGCCTTGAGATCTGTTTTAAAACTACTTTTTTGTCCACACTGTCAACACAAATGCAAGGTCTCCGGGTGTGTTTTCCCCCTTGAAAGGTAAACTGCGCCTGTATTTTTTGGCCACTAGTTCTGGGGATGCAAGGCTGACCTAAACCGGTCTTGGATTAACCTGAAAAAATAAGAAAAAATCAGGCTGCAATCCTATCCACAACTTCCTGGGAGTAAGAGCACAATCCTAATCATGTCTACTCAAAAGTAAGCCCCATTGCGTTCTATGGATCTTACTCTCAGGAAAATGTCTTCAGGATTTCAACCGAAGTCCCACTGACTATAATATCTACATAGACAGGCATAGGATTGGGCTCTCAGGGCTCAGTGCTAACAAACTTTCCAGCACTGGCAGTAGTGGGGTATGTGCTGCATCTTGCATTTGAGGAGGAGAGGGTGAATGTCAATGCAATCCCATTGTATTTAATACTACTGACTAGTCAATGCAGTTCCATTGAATTCATTACTATTTAGTCTACTCAGAAGTAAATACCATTGTATTCAGTAGTACTTACTCCCAGGAAAGTGTGGTTAGGATTGCAGCTTATATTTAATAACTGCAAAAGAAAACATGCCCCACCCCCCCAAAAAATATAGGACATCCAAGAAAAAAGTAGGACATTACAAAATAAATGGTAAATATACTCATATAAACCATTTATATATTTATATTTACACACACACACACACACACACACACACACACATATATATATATATATATATATATATATATATATATATATATATATATATATATATATATATATATATACATATACATATATATATATATATATATATATATAATGTAAAACCATTACATGTAATTACATATAATTTATGAATTACAAGAATGCTGCAAGCTGACTGATTACAAAGAAAAGGTGAACAATGAAGTTTTTCTTCCAGGACACAAAGCTAAAAAAGAGGACATGTCCTGGAAAAAGAGGATAGATGGTTACCCTGAGTCAGAAGCTTCCTCAAGGGAAGGCAAAGTTTGTTCCCTTACCTTGGAATTGTATTGCCCTTACTCTGAAGCTTCAAAATAGTTAGGCTGCCCTCCTAAAGACACTTTCCTGTGAGTAAAACCCATTGAACACCGTGAGGCTTACTTTTGAGTAGACCTGGTTAGGATTGAGCTAGCCTCCCCCCCCCCCCCCCATGTTTTCCATAATGACTTCTTCCTCCGCGGGTGGAAGTTTCTCTTGATCTGTATTTCCTGGAGGTCTGGGAGGAAACCGAGGTCCCAAACCTATCCAGCTTTCTAGCTCTGGTGTAGCCACAACGCAAACCCATGGTAAGGGAACCCATGTTCCCACACCTTGAGAAAGACCCAGTGATTGCCTTCCCACCATAGGATGCAGCGCCCACCCCACTGGCACAACTGCACCAGTCCTGGTACGTTAGATAGGATGAGGCCCTGAAAATCCCTTGTGCTTGTTACACAAAAGATACTCAAAAGGGTACAAGAAGGCACCTCTTGAGGGTTTTCTGCATCACGTGTGAATGAAAATGGTCAGGCAAAGGAAACCCTGCGTGTCCTTGCTCAGAAATACACCCAAGTCACCGTCGCTGAGCTATTAAAGAAGGAAGATGCTCTTATTTACCTATCAGTTTTGGACTTTATTTTGGCCCTTTTTTAGGAGATCTGATAGGCAGTTTTCAAGGAAAGACAGGCAGCAGGGCATGTATAAGCTAAACAATCTATAGCTTAGGGCCCCACTCTCTTGGAGGCCCCCCCAAAATTTAAATTGTATTTCAGTTCAACAATTACTTTGATAAAATACATATTTTGTTATGTGCAAATGGCTTTAGATACCTATTAGGTCCATAAATTGCCTTATATTCTTATATTCAACACAAAAAACAGCCACAGTTTGTTGTTGACAAAGGACAGCTGGATATATAAAGGGCCCCATTACCTTCAATAGCTTTGGGCTTCATCAAACCTAAATCAGGCCCTGCAGCAGGGAATCTGAGATTAAAGTGGCTAAAAATTAACACTGAAAATAAAAATGCTGAGAGTGATCAACACTGAAAATAATAGATCTGTGAGCGCTCTCTCTCTCTCTCTCTCTCTCTCTCTCTCTCTCTCACACACACACACACACACACACACACACACACAGCTTGCAGAGCAGATTTGGACTGGTGTTGATGACTGTGTTACATGAAACTTAGAGCACAATCCTAACTATGTCTACTCAAAAGTAAACCCCATTGTGTTCAGTGGGTCTTACTCCCAGGAAAGTGTCTTTCGGATTTCAGCCATACCCTATCCCATCCTCACCCACCCTATCAGATGTGGGTGATCCTGATTCTATTCCCTAGAATAGGCACCCATAAAATATAGAACATGTGCATTTTTTGGCAAACCTGGAAATTTCATTCATTCATTCATTCATTCATTCATTCACTTATTTATTTATTCATTCATTCTTTCGTTCGTTCGTTCGTTCACTTATTTATTTATTCATTCACTTATTGATTGATTGATTGATTGATTGATTGACTGACTGATTGATTGATTGACTGATTGACTGATTGATTGATTGGATGTGCAAGTGGGGAACTGTTAAATTCTCCTCTAAGGAGTAGGAAATTTTCAGGGAATAGAAGATCTGGATCTATTTTCCCTTTCCTCGAAGTGCCTGAGAGCCTCATGTCTACTCAGAAGTAAATCCCATTCTCATCTGAGAGGCTTATTCTTGAAGTAAGAGGCGTTATTCTTACACACACACACCTACTTGAAGTGTGGCTAGGAAGATCTGCAGCCTAAGAGCCCGATCCTACTATGCCTGTCTCCTCAGAAGTCAGTCCCATTACAGTCAATGGAGCTTACTCCCAGGGAAAGGTGGCTAGGATTGCAGCCTGGGACTGGGAGTCCTGGGAGGGATCAGGATCCCCGGGCTGCGCCAAGCGACACCAGGCTGTGCGTAAAGGTGACCAAAGGTGGCTGGAGGAGGAGGGCAGGTGATGCGACGGAGCCTCCCCCCCCCCCCCAAACCGGCGCACTCCCACATCCCTGGTTGTGTCAACAGTGTAAGGGAAGAAAAGAGGGCGATCGGGGCGGGAGACTCGCCCCAAATGAGCCTGCAAGACCCGGTGGGGGCAGCTTGTGCCATAAACACACAACACAACCCGTAAAAAGCCACCCTGCACTGACTCCAAGTAGTGGTTATCAGGAGTGAAAACAGTTCCCCAGGGCGGCTGGCCGGTGTGTGTACTATAAACGCCTCCTCCACTGGCCAGATTCACCCCCGCTGCCTCCTGGCTGGCTGGCTGGCTGGCTGGCTCCCCCCTGGCCTGGGCGCCCCGATGCGCCTTTGCTGGAGATACTCTGCCTGCCTTGCGCAGCCCATCCTGCCCAACGCTCAGCCAGATGGACCTTCAGCGCAAAGGAAAGGAAGCAAGCAAGGAAGGAAACCCATTCTTGCTCTCACAGGGTGGCCACCTGCCCAGTTTTTCCCAGGACACGTCCTCTTCTTTAGCCTTTGGTCCTGGAAAAGAAAAATCTCATTGTCATCCTTTCCTTCTTTTCCCTCCATCTATCCTCTTTTTCCACATGTCCTCTTTTTTACCCTGGTGTCCAGTGGTGGGCTCCAGCAGGTTCGCACCTACTCTACAGAACCGGTTGTTAACAAGAGATAGGACATATAAAGTTTAAAAATAGCCATTTAAAAGTGGCTGCCAGATGGGCAGAGAACCGGTTGTTAATTTCTTTGGAGCCCATCACTGCTGGTGTCCTGGAAATAATCTTCTTTGTCATCCTTTTCTTTGTGAGCCTGGACCATCTTTTTCCAGGACATCTCCCCTTCTTTAGCCTTGTGTTTTGAAAAAGAAAAATCTCATTGTCCTCCTTTCATTCTTTTTCCTCCTTTCTGTCCTCTTTCCCTTGTAAGTCAGGGTCCTCTTCCAGGTCACATCCTCTTTTCTGGCCTTGTGTCCTGGAAAAAAATCTTCATTGTCCTCCTTTTCCTTGTGAGCCACAATGACCATTTGTCCTCTTTTTCCAGGACAAATCCTCTTTTTTAGCCTTGTGTCCTGGAAAGAAAATCTGCATTGTCCTCCTTTTCCCTGTGAGCAGGCAGCATAGAGACTTCTTAGAATTAAAAAATTTCATGTAATGGTGTTAACTAATAAACAATGTAGTGTTTATATTAACCACATGAAAACAATACATAAGTGCTTTTAGCTTTTGTCATGTTCTACGTTTTTCTTGGTTGTCCTACATTTTGGGGGAACCTTGTCCTCCTTTGTGGTTATGACATACCGTCATTCTGTCCCAGAGGAATTAAGATCCTCCAATCCAGTGCATAGACTGGATCTTATTTCCAAGTAACTACACCTAGAGCACAATCCTAACCATGTCTTCTCAAAAGTAAGCTCCATTGTGTTCAGTGGGTCTTACTCCCAGGAAAGTGTTCTTAGGATTGCAGCCCTACTGTTTATATCTCCAAAGGGCTCATAGACTCATTTCAGCAATCCAGAGAGGGGGTGTTTTCATTCTGCTTTAAAAGGAGACCTGGAGTGGTTGTCATCCCTTAAATGTCTTTTTCTTTTCAGCAACCCCTCAATGCATTCATTTCCTCCAAAGAAGGAGCCAGAAGTGGCTGCTCCAAATCTCTTCCACATTCAAAGTGCCGTCCTAAATCTTAAACCTATTTAAATTCCAGCTGCACTGGGCAACCAGTGTCTGAACTGGTTGGGGTTCCTGATCTCTGCCTGAGAGTGCAATCCTAAACATGTCTGCTCAGAATTAGGTCCCATTATAGCCAGCGGTGCTTAATCCCAGGTAAGTGTGGATGGAACTGCAGCCTTTTGCTGCAATCCTGTGCACACTTTCCTGGGAGTGGGATTGAACCTTTCTAAAGTGGGACTCACTTCTGAGTAGACACACACAGAATTGCACTATCAGGCTGCAATCCTCTCCACCCTTTCCTGGGAGTAAGCCTTACTGACTACAGTGGAACTTGCTTTTGAGTAGACAGACATAGCCTTGGGCTACTATTTGACATCTACTCTATTTGACATCTACTATTTGCGCTACTATTTGACATCCGAATAAGGTACAGTATTGATTTGCAAGCAATAAACAAATCCCTTCCTCTGACTAATCAATTTCCTTTCCAGATGGAATTTGAACCACCAGGTGATGGTGGAAAAGAAGGAAAATTCCAGCTAGAACACAAAAAGTGATTTCCTGGATTGTACAGCAGAGTTTAGGAGAGCAATGCTGCTTTCTAAAACTATTGAGGCTGCAATCTTAGCCTGTAAACTCCATTGATTGTAATGGGACATACAGTACATCTGAGTAAATGTGCATAGGACTGGGCTCTAAATGTCTGATCCAAAACCTCACCCATTAAGCAGGAGGGGAATAAATTGATATTCAGTATTTTAAAATTATTTGTCTGGGAGCATGAGAGCACGTGAACATCATGAAGTGGTATAGTCCAATCAAAGCCTTGGCCTTGCTACTTCGTGCATGGAGGGGATGACAGTCACATTATTCAGGTGTGCAGGCATCACTACAAACCCATTCAGCTCACATAGACCACAATCCTATCCATGTCTACTCAGAAGTAAGCCCTGCTGAATGGGTCTTACTCCCAGGAAAGTGTGTTTAGGATTGCAGCTTTAGTGCCCATTTCCATCCTTAGCACAACTGCAATCCTATCCTACACATATATCTTATTTTTGAAGTCCTGCCATTGCCTTTCCCTTAGATGAATACAATCAGCACAAACATTCCTTATTGTCTGCCCCATTATTCAAGGAGAATCACATCAATGTATAGTCAGGAAGCCTGAAGTTGCAGTCATGCATTTGGAGGGAGAAAGCCCATTGGGATCTTGTTTGCGTGGAAGCTAATCATATTGAAATCAATGAGATTTACTGCAGAATTAACATGATTAGGATCCCATTGCTAATATGTTCCAGGGTTGGACATGTTGGTTAGGTTTATGTATTAGTCTGCTGTTGGAGAGAAGGCCAAAAGGTATAACAAGTATCTGGAACACAAGACAGCTGGTAAGAGGTTTATTTTTTTTAATTGAGTTTTGTTTTTTATATACGGTATATAAAGTGACTTCTGGAACAGAAAATATTAGAAACACTTAGGAAGCATGATCACTTATAAAAGAAGGTGGCATTCTTTAAACTACAGCAACTTTGTTGTAGTTGAGCAACTTTGTCCACAGCTATGTTCACTTATTCTTTATGTAGAGTTTGCATGTTGCCATCATCATCCATCCATTGTCCTCTTGAATTGTCCCCTGTGCTAGATCATCCAGAAGTAGTCTGTTGCTTCTACTCTGGACTTGCCTCCTTCCCTCTAGCCCAGTGATTTTCTACCAGTGATCCACGGCACACTGGTGTGCTGCGGATAGTCCTTAGGTGTGCCATGGGAATTTAGAGATTGACATTCATTAATAGGAAAATTGGGGGATTTCAACAGTCTGGTGTGCCTCGTCAATGGTAAAAACAACTGATGGTGTACCTTGACAATTTCAGTGCCTTCTTAAGTGTGTCGTGGGATGAAAAAGGTTGAAAATCACTGCTGTAGCCTCTATCAGCCAGAAGTTGCCTCAGTGTAACTAGAACATTCAACCATTCTCAGTAGAACTACATTATTACTGACTGAGAAGTGGAATATAAAGTGGAATATAAGCTATAGGCAGTGGTGGGCCCAGCCTGGCCCAAGAACCTGTTCTCTGGAAGTGGGCATGGCCAGGGTCGAGGGGGTGGGGTCAGGGCCAGGGGGTGGGGGCACAGAGGTTTTTAATTTAAAAATTAAAAAATTTTAAAAAAATAAAATTACTTACTTCTGAGTAGACCTGCATAGGATGGGGCTCTGAGGCTGCAGTCCTCTCCACACTTTCCTGGGAGTAAGTCCCATTGACTATACTGGAACTTACTTCTGGGTAGACCTGCATAGGATGGGGCTCTGAGGCTGCAGTCCTCTCCACACTGGCCTGGGAGTAAGTCCCATTGACTATACTGGGACTTACTTCTGAGTAGACCTGTATAGGAGGCTCTCAGCCTCCCGGCTGGCCGGGAAAGGCTGGGAGAGCGTGGTGGTGCCGTGCTCCCCCTTCTTAGCCTCCCCCACCGGCCAGCAGAGGCTGGGAGAGCACGGTGGTGCCGCATTCCTCCTTTTTACCCTCCCCGGCCGGCCAGAAGAGAAGAGTGCGGTGGCGGCCAAACCGGTCCCCATGGTTCTGGGGGCCCCATGCCGCTGCCGGCTCGCTAGCGGCAGGGGGATTGGAAGATCCAGTTCCCCAGAACCGGACCGAACCGGCCTGTGCCCACCAGTGGCTGTAGGCTTCTCCAAGGAGAGGCAACTCAGAACACACTCCTAACCGATTTAGTCCAGCATAATTCACTTGGCATATCTGTGCAGTGGCCTACCCCCCCCCACCCAGGAGGGGGGCAGAAGTGTCTAACAGCACTTTTGTGTCACCCCCAAGTCAGCAAGGAATCATTCTGCGGCTCATACCAGCCTAACTGAAGGCACAAGGTGCAATCCTAACCAATTTTGGCCAGCATAACTCACCCAGAATAACTTCATGTGGTGGTGTGGGGAGGCCAGCATATGCAATGCTCTATTCCTTGGGGGGTGGCAGTGTGCAGGCATGTGCCAGCCTTCTCATATTACCACAGGAAGATATGCCATGTGAGTTAAGCTGGCCTAAATTGGTTAGGATCGCACCCTCATGCTTTTATTCTGCAACTGACATCCCAGACCTATGCCTCACCCACCAAAGACGCAACCACTACAATCTGTAGAGGGGCACTGCAGAATTCTCCTGTAAGTAAGGCTACATTTGTTTCCATACCCATTGGTAATCCTCTACACTTGAGGGGTCTACTTGGACCTACACTAATGAAATTGTTGGTGCAGGTCCACATGGATCAGGTCTGGAGGGACACTAGGATTTGGCAGCCTACACTACCACTGAACCCATTCCTTCCCATAGCCAATTTACCCATCCCTTAGGCTTACCCCATTGCCTCCCTGCTTTACCATGCCATTCCCATCACTGCCTCATTCTCCTCCCCACTGCCCCATCCCACTTCCCCTATCAACTTCCCTGCTTTGGTGGGTCCTGTACAGCAAGGCTGTGGCCTTTCCATGCACTACCAGTGCACACTTCAAGTGCACTACCAGTGCCCTGTCAGTATCTTTCACAACTGCCACAAGGCAGTTAATGCTGGTGGAACATGCGTTCCACCAGCATTAAAGTCCAGTAGGATTGGGTTATATGACCCGCTTTGGGATGTCAAAGGGGTGCCTTTGATTGTAAATGGGGAACGTTTCTGTTATCCCAAATCTGGGCCAAGAAGGTCCCAGTGCTTCATCCCCCATTCACAACCAGATCAAACAAGACCTGCTATCCATGGCCTGTTTGTCCTCCCTGACCTTGCATTGCCTAAGAGTGTTTGGAAGAGGGGGACGGAGCTCTTAAAGGCTGTCTGATATTAGTCACCCTCCCAAGGAGCACTTTAGCTACCGTTTGACTTCGAAGCATGACTAAAAAGCCCCAAAGAGTCCAGGAATTTCACTTTCCCCCCTTGCAACTCCTCCTCTGCCACCTCTTAAAAGGGTCAGGGGAACTGTTAGTTTAGGAAACACAAGTCCCCCCAGCCCTGTAAACCTACACCAAATTACACAGAGCGCTTAGGCCTGTCCCCAGAGTCAATTACCAAACACTCTCTCACTATGTCCCCTGTTTACTTTCTCGGCAGGAGGGAGCAGCAAGAAGCTGGCCTGAGAGGAAAGCCTGTTGGGCTAATTTGCTTCCCTTCCTTCCCTGTCATTGATGGTCAGATTTTGCAGCTCAGTTACAATCCCTCCAGCTCCTGGCAAAGAATTAAGCAGAGGAAAAGTCACGGATGCCTATGGGTCCACCATAATTCTTTTCCACAAAATCAGGACAGGACCCTTTGTCACACTTGCCAGTATGTGAACACAATCCCCCCAAATTGGGACTGTCTCTGTTTTTTAGGACATATGGCAACCCTACCGATGCCCCCTCCCCACTAAGGGGAAAGCAAGCTAAGCACTGCATAGAGGACCCAGTAAAAGCCTGGATGTGGGTCACTGGCATCCTATCTTTCGTTGATGTATCTCTAGGCAATGTACACAGAATACCTCCTACTGACCAGCCCTACAGGTCCTCCTTCAGCAAAATTGGTGCATCCTCAATCTTGGATCGATTCCCCCCCTTCTTAACAGTAGCATTATGTATCTAAAACTATGGGAGCAAAATGGATGGTGGATCACCCTGCATCACTTATCAGGACCCAACCGTACACTGGTCTTATACTGACAGATCTTGCAGTCTAGCAATTTAAGACCTCAGCTTCCATTACAAGAGCATGGCATGAGCATGGCACCACATGGTCCAACACTAATCAGCTCACTAACAATAGAATGGGAGCAGGAATGCCCGACACTGCTAGTGATAGGCTGCCCATGCAAGTAGGTTGGTGGCAGGGACGGTTCAGGGGAGGATCAAGGGCAATGCAGGAGCGGAGACCAGGCTGGGCTTGGGACAGTTTAGGGGCTGGTGAAAAGAAGATCTCAGAAGCATTCACACACACTAGGATGTCACCGTCCTTTTCCTAGCCTAGTACATCCCTGACTTTTCCTTGGCTCTGAGCAGAGACCCCTTGAAGGCCAGCTGACCTATAAGGAGGTAAGAAAAAAAAGACTATTACCTCTCCTGGGCCTTTCCATTCACCCCACCCCGTACATAGGCGTGAGTCCCATTGACTGTAATAGGCTTACTTCAGTGTAGACATACTTAGGCTGGTCTCTAGAAGAGGCTGAGCAGAGTGCTGAAACTAGCTGTATCCAGTCCAGGAATTTTTTTGCTTGTTTTACATCACTTGTACTGCAGGTCAAAATTTATTACAAATGCTTGCTTGTCTTGCAAAAGGCTCTCAATCCAAGGTTTTACTGTACTGCTACATTACAGCACAAAATGCATCATCACTGGGGAACTGTCCTACACCATATTTCAAAAAATTTGCAGTATGGCACTTAACAGTAAGGCTGATGTACCTATAGGATTTTAATTGTTTTTAATTGTGTTTTTAGGGTGTTGAGCTGTTAAAAGTTTTTAAAATGTTTTCTAATTTTTTTAATTAATGTGTTTTATTTTATTGTATTGATATGGTCGTTAGCCAGATAGATAGATAGATAGATAGATAGATAGACAGACAGACAGACAGACAGACAGACAGACAGACAGACAGATAGATAGATAGATAGATAGATAGATAGATAGATAGATAGATAGATAGATAGATAGATAGATAGATAGATAGATAGATAGATAGATAGATAATGCAACAGGGTGGGATGCCACATCCCAGTAAATTTGATAGGGGGTCCCAGACAGATTTTTAAGTTTGAAAGGGGGCAGTGATGGGCCCGGCCTGGCCCAACATCCGGTTCGCCGGTCAGGGGGCGGAGAGGGCCGGGGGTGGGGCCCAGCATGCTGTGGGTGCCGAGGGGTGGGGCGAGGGGCGGGCCCCAACCCTGGCACACTACCCATGCGCTAAGATTGGCTGCGACTGCGCCTGTGTCAAAGTTGACACATGCGCAGTGTAGGGCTTCTCCAAGGCACCGAACTGGTGCGCCCGGTTTTCTGCCCCCCCCCCCTTAGCTACCAGATTGGTAGTGGGGGGCCAGAACCAACCACCAGTTCGGGCAATCCGGCCCGAACCGGCTTGGACCCACCTCTGAAAGGGGGTCTCTGGTGAAATGCTTGAGTACCACTGCCTCACAGGAATTTGCACCCGGGGTTGCCTTGAAGAGCCTTGCTCTTCAGGTGCAGGACAGCAGCAGGCCAAGTGAGTATTTTAGCACTGGGATTTTGAAGGCGATGTTAATCTGGTGTGGAAAGAAACACAAGCATTTTCATGGTTCACTCCCATGCTGGTGGTGTCTGCTGCCCTGATTTTGTCTGGAAGAAACACAAGGGATTTGACACAAAGAAGGAGCAAATGGTTATGTCTTTCTGTTTGTAGCGATGGGCTTTGTTTGGGAAAGGGATGAGCTGAGAGACCCTTCAAAGATAAAAGAGCAACATCCCTTTTAAAAGGTCCACTGGGAAAACTCTACTTTGAAATCTGTGACCCTGGAGTGTCCTTGCCGAGAACTGCCAAGAGTTGTGGAGAGGTGACCTGCTTCACATTGATTTCACATGTGGCACGGCTGGCGGAGCTGCAGGTGCAGGAGTGCTGCTGCTGTCCCCTTCTTCAGCTTGCCTTCCCTGCCCCCTCTTTTTCCTGGAAAATTTATTAGCAAGGTTAACTAAACGACAACCCCGGGTGCAATTTCCAGAGGAAGAATGCTTTGATCCTATCCTCTCTTCTCGTGGTGGGAAGCAGATTACATTGCCAAACGCTGGAGTTCCCGCAGCCGCTTGTTTTGGCAAAGATTTTATCCGTTAAACTGAAACAAACTTGTCCCAGTTCCTCCAAGATGTCTTCCTCCTCCACCCAAGATGTCTTTCCACATCCTTCTTGGAGAGTCATCTTGCTAAGGCTTTTACCCTGTGCAATGCAGCCAAATAAATAGGAATTTGGCATTAGCAGGCCTCCAGTCCATCAAAATTGTAAAGAGGGCCTCCTCTGCTTCCCCTTTGTTATGTGGATGTTGACTCTTCTCTCAAGCTGAAGAAGTGCCATCCAGAAAGACACATTCTACTTGAAATATGCCACCATCGAGCAGAAAGACACATTCTGCTTGAATTACGCCACTGAAAAGCAGCCGCTTGCTATATTTCTAACAGCAGAGCCTGCAAAGCATGGATGCACAGAATGGCCATTAATTTACTGTACCGTGTCAAGCAAAATTAGGTGCTTTATAAATCAACTAGTGGAATTTACCCATCATTGCGAGAGTAAAATTTTAAGTATATTTGTGACCCCCCCCCCCAAGCATAGCTGGGCACCGTTGGTGACTGCTATGCAACACTGGGCACTGTCCACTGGTACCCTACATTGATGGACATTGATGGGCATTAACAGGCCCCGGGTACCAAGGGCAGTGGCAGGCAGCAGCCATCACCAGCAGGCCCACTGATGCCTTGTGGTCAGTGATGGGCTTCAAAAAAATTAAGAACCGGTTCTCTGCCCATCTGGCAGCCACTTTTAAATGGCTATTTTTAAACTTTATATGTACTATCTCTTGTTAACAACCAGTTCTATAGAGTAGGTGCGAACCTGCTGGAGCCCACCACTGCTTGTGGTGCCTACTGCCCAGTAGGGATATTAGGTCCCCAGTCAGTGACATCAGGCATCCCTACCAGGCACAAGTTATCCCTACTGGGCACCATCAGGCAGCGGGCACCACTAGGAAGCAGGCACCATCAGGCACCTCTAGGCCTCCAGTCCATCAAAACTGTAAAGATGGCCTCCTCTGCTTCCCCTTTGTTATGTGGATGTTGACTCTTCTCTCAAGCTGAAGAAGTGCCATCCAGAAAGACACATTCTACTTGAAATATGCCACTGAAAAGCAGCCGCTTGCACCATCGAGCAGCAGGTGCCACCTGGCATCAGTGGGCAGCAGATACCAGAAGGCAGCAGGAACCACTGGGCAACTGGCATACCTACCAGATAGGGTTGCCATATGTCCTAAAAAACAGGAATAGTCCTGATTTTTTGGGAGTGGTGTTCACATACTGGCAAATGGGACAGAGGGTCCTGTCCTGATTTTGTGGAAGAGATTTATGGCAACCCTACTTACCAAGCACCACCATGCATGATGGGCAGTGAAATCATGGGCACTGGGCACCCTATCATCCCTATCAGGCACCAGACACTGAGCACCGGATACCACCAGGCACAACCAGGCAGCAGCAGGCACTGGGCACCACAGGACACTGGGCACCAGAGTACAACACCGGGATGCAGGTGCCACTGAGCACCAGATACCACCAGCACCAAATTTATTCTTAGTGGGTTCTTACATCATAGAAGGAATAAGCTCCCCAATTTTCATGCTTCTAGGTTCAAGGGTTGGAGCTGAGGCTGATCAGTTGGTCTTCAATGTTAAGTATGGAGGGGGAAATTACATTGCACCCTTTTTCACCTCCTTAAGGGTTACATTTCTGAAATTCAGTTCTTAATGTATGCTCCTGTCATGTAAGCAATGCCCTCCCCAAATTTCATGCTTCTAAGTCCAGAGATTGGGGCAGTGAGTCAGTCAATCAGTCAGTCAGTGACTTTTCAGTTTTATGTACTGTACATAGACTAGCAGAATTGACCCATTGTTGTGGGAGTAAAATTTTAAGAGTATTTGTGAGCCCTGCCATGGCTGGGCACAGGCATGCACTGCTGGGCATGCCAGAAACCAGGTGCTGGCACCATGTGGCAGGTACCAGCAGGCCCCCTGGTGCCTTGTGGTGCCTGGTGCCCAGTAGGGATGTCAGGTCCTCAGTAGTGCCCAGGGCCCAGTGGTGTCCTCTGCCTGCTGGTGCCCAGTGGTGCCTGGTGCTGCTCGCTTCCCACTGGTGTCTGGTGCCCAGTAGTGATGCTGGGTACCCAGTGGTGCCCAGTACTCACTGATGCCTGCAGGTGCCCAATGCCTGGTGGTGACTGCTGCCCACTGCCCAGTGGTGCCAAGTGCCCAGGCACCTCATCTGTAAAATGTGAGCAAAAAGAGGAAGTATTTGACAAAGTATTGCTACAAGAATGAGGAAGATTCGTACTAATCAGAAGAAATAGATCTAAAACAACTGTGTACCAGTGGTGGATACTGTGGTGTCTTTAAAGCTGCACAGATATTTCTGTTGTTTTGTTGTTAGTGAACTCAAGAAAGTTGCCAGTGACATAGTACAGAGCTTTCTAAATTAAACTAGAATACCAAGGGGAACACTAAAAGCCATGCTACATGGACCCCTGGCACAGCTCTTCTAATAATGCACCAGTGCAATAGCCTCTGGGGAAGTTTCAAGTGCAAATTCTTCTCTGCATTATAAACTTGACACTTCCCTGAATATTGGAAAGCAATATATGCAGAAAGGGTTCTAGCCTAGCATACCAGTCAGTTTGACTCTCTACTTCTGCATGGAGGATTTATTAAATCTAGAGAAGCATTCAGACATACAATCTCTCCATCCACAGCCATAGTCCTGCAAAATTTGCAACGCACAATTCTCCTCCTCGTATACCTTTGTTCCAATAGTTACTGTTGTTTCCTTTCCGTTGTTTCCTCAACAAAAGTGATTTCTTATTTCCTCTCATTTACTGTCAACTGACTCTTTGCCAGAGCTGATTCTCTCACTAAGGCAGCCACCTCTCAATGTGAGTATCAAAACTCCAGTATCCGCTCAGTGAACCAAGCAATATGTCAAGCCAACAATAAATGTAGTTCCCCATAATCACCACAACTGTTTTAAGTAGCTTGGCGAGTCTCTGGTGCAATCAGTTTTTGCAAAGCCACTTTTAGCATATGGCTTTTAAGAGAAACTCTGTGGAGCATATTTGTATTGACCCTGCTGAGTTTGCGCAACATGCAACCACCTTAGAATGCAGGATGATTAAGAAAAAGATTGCAAAGTCCTTACATAGAACATTTAAGGAGCAATTCACTGTGTTCTTCTGTTAGTCTCAGAGAAATAGATGGAGCTGTTTAAGAGAAAAATGTTCATTCATTCATTCATAATGTTTGCATCTCACCATTCCTTGTACTAAAACAGGGATCTCTCAACTTTTTGGTGAAAGAGCCACATAAAATATCTGACACACTGTCAATTACAAAATCACAAAATTAACCAGAATTAATCAGAAAATTTACCAAACCCACCTATTCACTCACCCATCCATGTGTATACAATGTGGATCACATAGAGTGCAATCCTAAGCATGTCTACTCAGAAGTAAGTCCCACCGTGTTCAATAGTAATTACTCCCAGGAAAGTGAGATTAGGATTTCAGCCTTAATGACAGAATAGATGTTCCATCCCCAAAATGCATTGTTAAGCAATTTTGCCACTGTGTGACCATCCACAGTGGCTGGATAGCACCTTAGGGCGGCTTGCAGCAGCAAATAGCACCCCCTATTTTAATCTTTGTGGATCCACAGCTGGTGCCTGTTGTAACCCACCAAAAATCAGATCATGACCAACTGGGGGGATGTAATTCATAGCTTGGGAACCACCTCTCCACTTTAGGACCAATTTACAGTGGTGCCCTGTAAGACAAACATAATTCATTCTGGAAGCATATTTGTGTTACAAAGCATTCTTTATACAAAGCAGATTTTCCCATTGGAAATAATGGAAACTCAGATGATCGGTTCCACAACCGAAAAGTATTCATATAAAAATATGAACTGTATGTAAATATGATGACAAAACACTGTACTGAATTCAAAATGCTGTAATATAATACAGAACACAATTACTGTAATATTAATAAAAATACTGTAATATACTGTACAGTAAAAAAGAAAAGAAAAACCTTTGTGGCCAAGGATGACTAATTTTCCCTAAAAGAGTAACTGGTGTCTTTTTGAGCAACTTTAACAAGGAGCCTGTCTTCTGACACTTGCTTTTGAGGATTTCATCAGTGGTGGGCTCCAGGAACTTTGCACCTACTCTATAGAACCAGATGTTAACGAGACATAGGACATATAAAGTTTAAAAATAGCCATTTAAAAGTGGCTGCCAGATGGGCATAGAACCAGTTGTTAATTACTTTGAATCCCATCACTGGATTTCATGGAAATGTAACACTGCATTGTCAACAGATTTATCGCTCGCCCTGCTACAGCCTTATTTGGGTGGTGCTTTTCTACAAAATTTTGCACAATTTCCCAATGTTTACAAATGTCCTTAATCTCATTTGATGTGAGGGTTTCCTCCTCCTTATTATCCTCTGCAGATGAGATCTCCTCCATAACTTCTTGCTATTGCTCACAGTGCAGATCCATCATTTCATTCTTTTACAACGAATTTTCATTGTAAAACTATTTGTCTTACAAGGCACTGATTGTTTTACAAGGCAGAATTCCTTAGAAATTTTAGTTTTTAGTTTTCTAGTCTTACATTTAGTCTTACATTTAGACATACTAAAAGTTTTAGTTTTTAGTCTTACAAAGCATTCTTCTTAAAAATTATTTGACTTACATGGTACCACTGCATATGCAGGCAGGCGTTAACCAACATGTTGTTATGCTGTGCATACCTGTATTTCTTTTTGGTACTTTTGTGTTTTCCACTGTTGGGTTAATAGTCCAAAATTAATTCAAGGGGAGCAATTTTGATCAGGGAATTAGTCTGAAAGAAACGGCTGAACTCCCAGTGTTTCTGGCTTCAAAATAATGTCTGCTTTTAAAACTTAAAATGTCAGCAGGTCTACTCACCAATCTCTCATGTCATACTAGTTTGAGTCTTGAGAAACATGTCAGTGGCAAAAATGCTAAAAAAGTAACTAGCCCAGGTCACTCCATCTCTCCATGAGTGGCACAGCATGGCTGCAATGGAATCAACACAGAGTCAAGCATGTCTTTGGATACATGGTCAAGTTCACAATTGTCCCACAGCTAAGCCCCTCTTCCCCAGCCCAAAGATTTCTCATATAAAGTCAGGTTTAATTCATTTCATATGCAGAACTGCTTCAGGAAGCAGGGGAAGAATTGGGACTTGGTTGGATATACAGTACATTAAAGTCAAAAGTCTTAAAAATTGTCCCTCCTGCTAAACCCTATAGGAAATAGTAGGGCCAGGAGAGATTTATGCTGATTCTTTGAAAAGACTTTCTGCCATCTCTGCTTGGGACACTCTGTGATCCAGATGACAGAGGTTTACTTGAGAAGGCGATGACAGGTGGTTGGTCAGCGATCCTACTTTGCAGCAGGAAGCTTGGGTGAAGTGGCCTTTATGCTTCCTTCGCAGTTTTACAACAGCTTGGATGACCATGTTTTATGTGTTCATTACAGATGGTGGCTAAATTCAGGCAACCATGCAATTGAGGGTGTTATTTCTGATGGCCCCCTGCTTGGATATTCCCTCCTACAGAAAAAAATTCATCAATTAATAGCAGTAAAAATATTTCTTTGGTCTTCGCTCTAAAGGGATCTTGATGTCCTTTTGTAACGTCAATGAAGGTGTTAGAAAAGTTGGGTCATCCAAGCCAATGAAAATGTGTGGCTTCTTCTCCTTTAGTGTGTCCCTGTTATGTTAATTAGCAGGGAGAACTTGATGGATTGCCAACAAGTGTTTTTTCTCCCTGCAATTTCAAGCCCGTTCAGTGCCGGGCCCCAGAAGCCTAGAGGGAGTGTTTATTCCAAAATGTATCACTTAACAAGAATGAAACATTCATGTTCACTCCTGTGATGTCCTGCAGAGAAGGGCTATCACAAAGGATGTGCAGATCTCCACAACACGGGATTTAAAAGGTGATACATTTTAAAGAGAAATCAAAATTCTGCTGGTGGGTTTCCATAAGGAAATATTACAAAACCATTGGACTAAATTTGGGTTGAATTTTCATAAGCCTCTGGCAAACAATCCTATTAGGAAGAGCTAATTTTTCTATCTAGAAAGAAGTTAGGTGTAGCAGTTGGAGAATTGGACTGAGACCTGAAGATCCAGGTTCAAATTTCTCCTTGGCTATGAAGCTTTCTGTGTGACTTTTTGCCAGTCATTCACTCTCATCCTCACCTATCTCACAGGGATGTTGTGAGGACAAAAAAAAATTTGTTAGTCATCTTGGGCATTTGGGGAAAAGTAGGGTATAAATTCCTTACTTAAATAATAAATATTTGTTTCTTTTATGTTGTGTTACATTTGTTCCCATATTTAGAAGAACAGTTTTTAAAACATAGGAACTTGGCTATAAAACTAAATGGGAACAAACCAGAGTAAATCTAGTACACTATTTCCACTATTTAACAGTGGATTACAATGCAGAAATCAAGCAAGTGAAATTTTTCCTACTACTGTGTACTAGAGCAGAGGTGTCCAAACCTTTTGGGAGGAGTGCTACATCATTTCTGCTGTATACATTTGAATAAATGTACATACATTTACATATAAGCGTGTATTAGAGTCAGATCCAGAGAATTACAAGGCTTGCCAGAGGGCTGGATGGAGGAGTCTTTTCATGGGCCGCATTGAGGATCACTGTGGGCTGCATCTGGCCCCTGGGTCGAGGTTTGGCACCCTAGAAGAACTTTCACCTGGTTGAAAGTTTTTTTCTTTTTTCTTTCAAAAAAAGAACCACTTTTGCTGTTTGCTCTGTGGTTCCTGCCATGGTCCAGCCCCTGACATTATTACCTTCCAAGCGCTCTCTCTTACTTTCCACACTCCAAGGGAAGTAGACATATCTCACTAGAACTTTTCGCTAATGCTTGGTAGGTTACCTTTTATCATGGCAAAAGGCTGTGGTTTAAACCACAGCAGCTCCAATGGGACTACTTGGTTCTGTGCTCCTGCAAGTTGGCACAAACCAGATCAGACCAGGACTACCGTTAGCTGCCTGGAAATGACACCAGTGCCAGTTCCTGGCCCACACAGTGCCTACCCTTCCCTATCCCAAAACACCTCCCTTCCACCTCCTCTCTGCCCTCCCCATACATCCCCAGACCCCATCTCTGGCCAAGCTCAGCTGCAGCAAACTTACCCGGCCCATGTTGGCACAGGAGGCCTGCATATGTCTGTCTTCCCCAAAAGTGGCACAAAACTGCTTTTTGGTATTATCACAACCCTATTTGGTTGGCTTAAGGGACTTGTGCTGGCCAAGAGGATGCTTGGCCTTGTGCCTTTAGTGCCTAAGAAAATCGTGGTAATGTACAGTATTTATTAATATCCTCTATGCAATAGGTCGTGTTTTTCTCTGCTTTTTACAAATGCTGCAGGGGGCTTTTTCAAATCCAAAAAGTGACCCAAAGGAAAAGAAGCATGAAAAATATTGTGTTTAACATCTCTTTTCATCATGATGAAAGGACGAGAAGAAAAAAAACTGCAAAGTACTATCCAAAGTCAGCAAAGGATACTACCTGTGATGAGCAGAGTCTTGAAAACGTGGACGTAACTGTTGATGTAATCAGTGTACCAGTGCTATATGGCAAAGAACTCAGGCTGACTCTCATGGCCATCATTCAAAGAGACAGGCTACCTGTGATCATTCAAAAGAATGGCTTTTAAAGGCGTATCCACTGACAGAACCTGCAGTATATTACTCGCCATGTGGCACATCTACCTCCCTTGGCTGTTGCACCGAGTCAACATATGAGCTGTCATAAATAACACATAGGCAAAACCAGATGTGCTCTTCTGCACAGTTCATGGGGGACACATTTGTTATTGCTACAGAGATGATGGATCAGCAAGTGACTTTGATAAACTGCAACCCAGTGTATCTTCTCAAGCTATGATGGAATCCCAGATGAAAAAAAGGTTCACAATGAACAGATACGATGGAAATTTCCCTTCTCCATCCTGGCAAATATATTCTTTCTCCCAGTATGAGATAAATGTTTGAGACACTGGGCTGCCAATGACTGGAAATAAACAACTCTACTTATAGATGTAGCTAAAAGACCTGTGGATCATGAGCCCGGAGATAGTAGACACAGCCATGTAATTTCAGTCCACAGGAATGCTCCTTGTATGTGTGCCTTTCAACATATCGAAACTTTGTCATTTGATGTCACCAAATACTTGATGTCATTGTTGCTTATTTTCATAGAGCAACAGTGACATCAAGTGTTTGGTGTTCCAGCCATTCATTCCCTTTAAGAGCTCTCTAGCACTTACATTTCCACAGGGAATGGTCTGAACAAGGCACAAAATGAAATGTATTTAGTTATACCTACCATGCCATTCAACAAATGCTTTTCTGTTCACCCACTAACTAAGCTGTTTAGATTGAATACTCTTACCTAGTACAAGTATCTGCCTTCAGCAAAATAGGAATGCATTGTACCACTTCAGACTTCAAGTGGGGATCATATTTTCAATGCAAGGTTGCCATGTACAATGGAGGACAGAGTGCCTCTACCTTTAAGCATTGCATAGGAGGTTAAACCTCTTCCAGGTTTCTTGCTCTGCTTTTACTCCCATTGAAATGTTATACCTCAGCATCTATAGCAGCATTTCTCAAAGTGGGGGTTGGGACCCCTTTGGGAGTCGCCTAGAGCTTTCCTGGGGGTCGCCTAAAGACCCCTGGTGCAGGGGGCCAGGTCAGGCTGGCTGTAGCTGCGCGCACACTGGGGCTGACTGACAGCCTCAGGGCCCAATCCTATGCATGCCTACTCTGAAATAAATCCCATTATAGTCAGGGGGCCTTTACTCCCATGTAAATGTGGATAGGACTGCAGCCTCAGGGCCCAATCCTATGCATGCCTACTCTGAAATAAATCCCATTGTGTTAAATTTGTGCACAGAACACACATTTCATTTGTAACAATGAAAATACATCCTGCATATCGGATATTTACATTACAATTCATAACAGTAGCAAAATTACAGTTATAAAGTATCAGTGAAAATAATTTTATGGTTGGGGGTCCCCACAACATGAAGAACTTATAAAGGGGTCACGGCGTTAGGAAGATTAAGAACCACTGATCTATAGGGATCTGACTCTGGAACTCCCTGTTCATACAAACAAACGTGTTGAATAAAAAAAGTTTTTAAAAATTTAAAAAGTGTTTCCCCTTTGTTTAAAAACAGGTGTTTTACTATTGCAGAGAGGCAGTCAGCAATTAGAAATGCAAATAAATAATTAATTAAAATAATAAATAATAAATAAATAATAAATAATGCAAATAAGGTAAATAAATCAATTAGAAATGCAAATAACCCCCTGACTTTGTCTGGTTTAGCTGAAAAAACACACCAGTAGAAAACAATTTTTTAAATGGTGGTTTGAAGTGGCCATTCATATTGAGTCAAATCCGTGTATAACAAGGTTGGACCTGTAAATCTATCTGGTTACCTGAAAATTCTACCACTATAAATAGAAACAATTTTTAAGAAGACAGAAACTTAAAATCATGGCTTGGCAGAACTACTAAAATTTGCAAAAGAAAAATATTATTCCAAAACTTCTCTTCCACACTGTGCTGGCCTATTAAATACTGTGTCTGGCACAAAATACTGTTTGCAGAAAAAAGTTCCCATGTATTGTATTATGCAAAGAGAAATTATTTCTGGAGAAAGAAATGTTCCAAATACTAAATACATTTATTAGTCCCTTTAAAATAACGGCTTTGAGTTCCAGCACGGTTTTCCAGCATCAAATTATGGGGGCAGAGGGGGGCAAGGTGACAGTGTTTACCTTCACATTATGGGTGCAATCCAGAGTAACTACGGGGAGTCCTTGCTCCGACGTAAGAACAATTTACTCTGATTGCAATTTGAATTTCCCATATGCCATAACTATGTTGACGTAAATGTCTCTTATGTGCTCCCATAGTTATTCTGGATTGTAGGATTAGTCAATGTCTGCATTTCCAAAATTGAATAGAAGCTGGAGATAGAGGTGAATAGAGACAGAGGTGCAGGGCAAGGTGTTGTCTTTCTGGCCAATTGGCAGTCTTAGGAGCAAGAAGAAATAAATGTGCCAGAAGCATCTTTATTGATCTTTGAATTACACTTGTTCTGCTTGATCGTGCCACAATTCATAGGCAAGAAGGGCTCAATGCAAACCTGAAATTAACCCAGCAAAGGAATTTGAATGTGAAAATGGAAGCCTTTGTTTCCTATTCAAGATCCATTTACCAAAGGAAGACTGAAGAGCTTAGTTCAAGTAATTTAACAGCAAAACAAAGGAATTCAGTGGGATGCCTTCCAAACATATGCAAATAAAACCTGTATCCTAAACCTCAGATCTACTCAGGCATAAAAGTTTAAGGGAAAGTTGGGAGCCTAACATGCTGGTATGCATGAGAAAGCAGGAAATTGGAAGGTAATTCTGTCAGCATTCTCTACTTTTCTCCCACTAGATGGAGTTGGAAAGCCTGCCATTGAACAGTTATTATTCTAAAGAGACTAGAAAGGATGTGAACAGCAGAAGGAGCAGGGCTGGGGCCAGGTTCGGATATTTCAAAGTTAAGGGCTGCAATCCTAACCACATTTAGCCGGGAGTAAGCCCCTTTATGGCTAATGGGACATACATCTGAGTAGACATGCATGGGACTGGACTCTTTAAAGTAGATTAAGGCTGCAATCCAGAGCAAATTCAGCCTGCTCTGACCTAACTGCACTCTCCTAACTATTCTGTATCCAGAGCAGAACGTTATGCTGAATCCAGAGAGTCAGGAAGCCTGGGCTGCCCTAACTGCTCCAGAGCATGCTAAGTAATTGACACAAGGGGAAGACTTGCTCCTGAGGAGACACCCCTCAGATCACACTGAACAAGGAACAGCTGTGGGACCTACAGTGGTGACATGACTCTGCACATCACCTGGTGCGGAAGTCTGTGCGTCATCCCTGGGATGCCTGCCCCCCCCCCCACCTGGACTGCACAGTCACCAAAGTTGGCGCCTGCGCAGTTGTTTCTGAAGCCAACTGGCTTCAGAAAGAGTACTGCGCAGGCACCATCTCTGACACCTGCGCAGTACTTTTCTGAAGCCTTTTGGCTTCAGGGGAGACTGTGCAGGCGTCAGAGTTGGTGCCTGTGCAGTACTCTTTCTGAAGCCATTCGGCTGCCGCTCCGCCTCCTGAGTGAGGCTGAATGGCTGTGCAGAGGCGCGGACTTTCTCTGCTCTAAGGAAGTCTCCTCTGAAGCTGTTCGGCATGCTCAGTGTGTTTCTGCACAGTGCACCTCAGATGGCCGTTCAGGCCAGCTCCTCAGACAAGTGGCAGCTTCTGGCTGATTCTCCGCCTTGGAGCAGGCCTGAATGGGGGTACTGACACCCAGGGCCTCCCAAAGGACAGTCAAACTCCTCCGGCACATCACCCCATACGGAGCACATCCCCAATGCAGCACACACCAGCCGCACCAGTCTGGTGACGCCACTGGGTGCCTGCCTTATAAGGAGTCCTTGATGAGAAGCCAGTACATTCTACAGTGAATACAAGGGGCTTCTTGGAGTGGCCTGCTGTATCCTGAGGTTTGTGGGCAGCCGTAGTTTGTTCCATATCCTGAGGTTGAGAGGCAGGAGTTGCACCTAGGATGGCCAAGAAGTCAGATTTTTGGTCAACACTGCAATTCTTACTCGGGCCTTATCATGGACCCCTATGGGTCTACTCATTACTATACCTGCTCCTGAGGTGGTATAACTCTGAGGGCTGGAAGAGGGCTTTTCTGCCTTGGAAACAGGCTTTGGATACAGAGTCACTGCTCTGCCCTAGGCAATGCTAAACATGCCCTCAACTTGCCTCTCCTGAGCTGCTTAGGCTGCCCCAGTTAGGGCAGAGCAGGTCCACCTCTCTTAGGGCACCCTATCTTGCCTTGCTCTGCCCTAAGCCTGCTTCAGAGTAACTGGGCTGGAGCATCTTGCAGTTGCTCCAACCTAGTGTTAGATAGGGCAACCTAAGGGCTCTTATGTGGACAGATTAGTTGCTCTGGATTGGGCTGATAGAGCACAATCCTAACCATGTCTACTCAAAAGTAAGCCCTGTTGTTTTCAAGGAAAGTGTCTTGATTGCAGTCATCAAAGATTGCAGCCTAACCCTACAATCCAGAGTAACTATGGGAAGACGTAAGAGGCATTTACTCTGGATTCCTCTATGCATTTCCCATAGGTGGCACCGTAACTACATCGGTGTAACAGGTCCCCTGAGCATAGGAAACATAGCACATTTCCCCAAATGAGGAGGCCAAGCCTATGCATGCTAATTTGTGGGGCTGATTTAGGTGAGCTTTGAGTTGAGTAATTGCGGTAGGTTCATCCATTGACATATGTGTCTCATTTGTTATACCAAATGGTATGGTTAAGAATCTGCATCAGGAACTGTGTGATCTGTTAAATATTGAATACATATAGTTGTATTCAATACAACATATAGTTGTATTCAATCCTGCAAAGTGAAACGAACCTTTAGATGACCCTAACTGTTAACTCCAACTGTTTTGGAGGGGAACTTAGAACATTCATATTTGGGCAGGCTCAGGGTGACCAGATGCCCAAACCTCAAAAGGAGGACAAGGGCTTGGATACCTCTCAGCATGGCCTTTTCAGGGGAAAATGGCACATTTGCCTACTCACTAGTAAAGTTGCAATATTGGGAACTTTCACTTTCCCATAGAGCTCAATGCATATTTTTTATTTTTAGTTTCTTGGCCATGACATTTGATACAGTGGTGGGCTCCAGCAGGTTCATACCTACTCTATAGAACCAGTTGTTAACAAGAGACAGGACATATAAAGTTCAAAAATAGTCATTTAAAAGTGGCTGCCAGATGGGCATAGAAATGGTTGTTAATTTCTTTGAATCCCATCACTGATTTGATGGGAAGGAGATATTTCAAAACTGATTTTTGCATTGGATTCTGCCCTTCCTTATGAATCCAACGACATATGACATGATGCAGTACTTCACACCTTTGCAAAGTTCCAAAATGAAGCCAAAATGGAGGACAATGAAGCCCTTTTGGAGGACACACGGACAGGAGACTAAAAAAGAGGACAAATCTGGAAATTTTCAGTCCTATGGTCACCTTGGTCAGGATTTTCAAGTATTATGATTGGTAAAGCCCTGTGGGCCTAGAGCAATGATTTTCAACCTTTTTCATCCCACGGCACACATAAGAAGGCACTGAAATTGTCAAGGCACACCATCAATTGTTTTTACCATTGACAAGGCACACCAGACTTCAAATCCCCAAATTTTCCTTTTAATGAATGTCAATCTCCAAATCCCTGTGGCACACCTGAGGACCAGTCATGGCACATCAGGGTGCCACGCATACTGGTTGAAAATCACTGGCATAGAGTATAACGGCATTTGCCTGCAGTTCCTCAGTTCCAGTTTGAGTCAATAAATGCTGTTGTATCTATGCTGGTCTGCTTCTTGCCTCCTAAAGCCCACTACACAATATGATCATTATTTCCTAAAATCCTAGGTGTCTTGGATTTGAAATATTTAAAGGATTTGTGCAATATGAGCTGACTGTCCTTTATGATTGATTTGTGAGCTTCTCCTATAAGTCCTGCTGCTGTCAGATGTACCGGTAATTTGACAAGAGGAGAAGTCCTGCTGTGTAACAGCACCAAGCTTGTGGAAATCCAGGCCTCGGAAGCTCTTTTTATTCTGTGTGTTCTCAGTTGGGCTTTTCAATCCCAATCCTATGCTCCCCTGCTACCATCACTGGTACAGCCACACCAAAAATGTATCCAGCAGGTGCAGATCAGGAGGCTTCAGCAGGGAGAGTGAAATTAAATTCCCTTACATGTGGGTCTCCTTGAACCTGTAGTAGCAAATCTGCAGCCCTACTCAGTGAGAGGGCTACACACAAAGCAAAGTATTTTACAGAGCATTATGTGTCCGTGCTGAATGTTACCACATAAAAAGCAGAGCATTCAAATCTTCCCCAAGATTTTTGAAACAGCTCCTTAACAGCAGATCCTCTTGTGCAATAACTGCAGAAACCCAGGTTGCAATTCCATGAGCACTAGATGGAGCCATTGGTTCAAGATTATTCATAGGAACATCACAAGCACCTGAGATTTTTTTCTCATTCTCTCCCCCCCATCCTCTGAAAAAAAATTTAAAATGGAAAAACAATTTAGATCTGTATAATATAAAGCAAGGTGCATCCATTCACAGTACGTTCTCCATTGAACTTAATTCAGATGTATAGCAGAAGATCATTATTGTTTCAGATGTTTAGAAGAAAAATGTACAGCCAGTTTTTACTTAGCATTCTCATACATTGTGACTGCACATTTTATTTCTAATTGCGCCTGAATATTTTTTTTAAAGCTCTACAACAGACATTATCATTTGTTTAACTTGTGGGGAGGGCAAACCAGTAAATGCCACCCTGCACTGACTCACATCCAAAGTCCCAACCTCAAACCCCCCACACCACTGTATTTACTTGTAGTGATTTTCAATCTTTTTAAATTTGTGTTACATTGACAGGGTATTAAAATTTTCAAGGCACTCCTTTTTTTACCATTGAAAAGGCACACTATGCTGCAGGAAAGGGACTCAAATTCCCCAATTACCCTTCCCAAAGTTCCATGGCACACCTGTGGACCATCCATGGCACACTAGTGTGCCACAGAACAGTGGTTGAAAATCACCGCTCTAACACTTTGTGTACACCTGGCCAAGCTCATGATATACACTTGGCAACAAGGTAGAAAGGGAAATGATGGCCATTCTCCTCCCCATAGTTGCCCTGGGATTGTTCTATATAGTGCTTCTCTATAAATAAAAAATCTAATCAATCTCTAATAAAAACTTTTCTAATTGTTACAAATTTAATTGTATATCTTGTGTGCAGGGGATGGAGGGGGTTGCATGGAGTCCACATTGATTCCAGTTTTCCCCTCAGTGGTCCACAGGCTCCTTAAGGTTGGAAACCACTGATATAGTAGCAGTACCAGCAAAAGCGATCTTCTGGCTATTCAGACCAGCCAGTCAGACTAACCCAGAAGCTTTTATAAAAGGTGACACAGTCTGGGAGTATCAGCAGATTTACTGCAGACTGATGATATAAAGAGACTGTATTTCTTGTTGATATGTCTGGCTTCTCCACTGTTCTTTCATTTGGGGAGAGATATGAAGTGGCACAAAGTCTAGATCTCCACATATCCACAAGCCACTAGTTATCCCTATTGAGTGGTAGCAACTTCAAAATGGGCAGTTGCATGAAAGGGAGCTACAGGTCAGTAACACTCATATACCATTACTGCCATCAGCCATATGCCCATTCAGCTGACAGCAGGAAAAAATAGCCTACTCAATGAGAAAGCGAACAGTCACAACTCCCGGCAGTCACAACTCCCATTGGAGTCAGAAACAAGTCATAAGATTTTCAGGGCCAGGCAATAAGCAAGTCGGTGTGTGAATATAGCATCCAATCCCCACAGCTATTGTAAAAATAATTGACATTCATTTCAAATAGCATCAGCAGGACTGCTGTTGCATTGCTGATGATCCTTCAAGGAGACATCCATTCTGAGTTGAGTTGCAATGCAAGTGAGCTCTGCAAGGAAACAATTAACAAATGAGTAACTTGCAGGGACAACATTCATGGAATGACCACCTTATATTTCGGTGACCAAGAGTCCTGGGAGAATGTTAACATGTCACATTGAACAAGTTCATTCCACAGATGGAAAATGAAGGATGTTGAAGCGAGTTATGTGTCCACTAGAATGGAAGTTTGGGTAGCATGCATTCAGAAGTAATTTTATTTCCCCGTAATGACAAACTCCAGCACCCCATAAAGAATAAAATTGAGGAATTGATCATATTTTTCAAACACAGGATAGCTTCAATATTAAAATTAACATATAAATTTAGCATCAATCTTATTTCTCCACTCACGTCTGCTGAGCAAAGGCACATAAAGGATGAATCACCTAAACAGTATAACAAGATGGAGGAATTTTTCAAGCATGCCAAGGCGAATGCAAACTGAACCTGTTTACCATGAATCCAACAGATGTTCTGGAGGTGGCCCTGAAGAACTTTTGTGTGGACTCGCTTGGAGAGTTGGCCAGATACAAACAACAAAATTCCCCCTTGTGTGGAGTAAGAAATGATTGAAAGAGAGTGGACAACTCTGGCCCGCAAACTAATTTGTTATGTAGTTATTTTAAATTAAGTGAGGATACCCATGATCAATACTCCATCAATACTGGAGTACTGGAGTTGGAGATGGAGATTGGAGATGGTGTTAAGCTCTATCAATACTGCATGCACATATGTGAACTGCAACATATGTTGTATGCTCCCCATCCTATTCATTTCATTCCCCCACTGCAAGAGAACAGCAACCACAGAAACTTTGCCGACACTCTCCCTTGGGTAGGTCTCAAGGATAAGGCAAGCGGGGCAGACCCCACAATGACACACAAGAGGCGAAGACTGACCTGACAAAACTCTTGAAGGGTGCGATCCTAACCTAAGCTGGCACAACTTACTGGTCTTCCCATTCACATGGTGATTTAGGGAGGCAAGTGCATGTCTGGGCACTGGCCTAATCCCCTCCAGGGGTTACAGCCAGTGGTGGGCACCAGCAGGTTCGCACCTACTCTATAGAACCGGTTGTTAACAAGAGATAGGATATATAAAGTTTAAAAATAGCCATTTAAAAGTGGCTGCCAGATGGGCAGAGAACCGGTTCTTAATTTCTTTGAAGGCCATCACTGGTTACAGCACTTTGGTGACACCCTCAGGTCATCACAGGACTTATGCAGGGGCTTAGGCCAGCCTAAGTGGAGATTAGGATTGCACTGTGTGTGTTATTCAGACTGGAGTAAGAAGAGGTTCAAGGGCCTTTGGTGCAGAGGGAAGATTGCATGATGGAACACAAAATGCATAAGAGGGGCCTAAGGATTGGAGGGCTGAGCTGTTGATACGCATCTTGAGACAGGGGTGGCAGCATCCATCTCTTGCGTATACATAAAAGAGCACGTGATACTCAGCCTTGCAGTCTTGGCACCTAGAATGTGCTTCACTGACTCATCTTACTGGCATGGCACTTTGACACATCAGTTTCTTGAAATCTAGGTCTAACTTTGTTATACACAGATCTTTTTTATACATGGATTTGACTCAACACAAATGGCCACTGCAAATGAGAAGAAATATATTCAGTGGTGGGCTGAGTAGAGTAGTTCGCACCTACTCTATAGAACCAGTTGTTAACGAGAGATAGGACATATAAAGTTTAAAAATAGCCATTTAAAAGTGGCTGCCAGATTAAGCGGTTGTTAAGTTCTTTGAATCCCATCACTGAATATGTTGGTTGCTGGGAGAAGTGGAAAATTCATCCCTTTAAAATCACATGTTAAAAACTGCTTTTCTTATTGTTTATAGAGAGGCAGTCATGCAAGCAATCATCCCATTCTTCAGCTAAACCAAACAAAGGCCTTGGGTCCTTTGCATTTCTCATTTCTAGCTGCCTCTCTACAACAGTGGAAAAAGCTGTTTTTAACCCATTGTAAAGAAATGCCATTTTTAAAAAAATTGCCTTTAACTTTTTCCTATCAGTGGGGAGTCCAAGAACCAAACCCCTGGTTGTCAAGGCAGGACCTTATTCCATTAGGAGCAACGGAAGAGCAAGAAATCTGGAAGTAGATTATTTAAGCTGCAGTCCTAACCTCCAGTTAGACCGGCATAAGTCCTCTGCTGACCTGGGGGTGTCACAAACATGCCATAAGGCACTTCCACTCCTCTCCTGGTGGGTGGGTATTTAGGCCAGCACCCAGGCATACACTAACCCTCCACACTACCATGGGAAGATATGCCAGGTGAGTTAGGCCAGCCTAAATTGGTTAGAATTGCACCTTAAATCTATTTTCCAGGGCTTTTTATCCACTGATTTTTTTAATACACTGAAGATTCGAAAAACAGAATGGTAGTGGATCATGTACTCCCAGTCCCTCTCAGAGTTGAGTCAGGATTGTGAGACCTATATGAACATGCCAAAAAAGCAGGCCTCCATCAGTCTTGAGAGACTTTGGCTGCAATCCTAAAGACACTTTCCTGGGAGTAAAACCCATTGGACACAATGGGGCTTACATCTGAGTAGACCTGGTTAGGATTGTGCTCTATGGTATGGTAGTCCAATGGAAAGGCAGAGCCAATATGATCGAATCCACTTGGTGTTGCAGAGCTGGGCTAAGGACAGGAGCTCACCCTGTCTTGTGGGGACCAACCTGGGTCTCGAACCCTGGCTTGCTGGTTAGCAGGCACAGTATCTTAACCACTTGCACTACCCACAGCCCTAACATGCCAAAACACAGTCACAATTGTCATGACAGTTTACTATCAGTTCTTCAGTACACTTGGGCATTCTGCTTTCTTAGTGAATTATGAACCCACCCTGTCACATCCTGGACCTCTCTTCGGGACACCACAAAGTTGGCAGCTAGTTGGGCCTGCCAGGCTCAGATACAAACGTCTCTCCTTGTGAGGCATGAGTGCACTAATGGGCATGGATGTAGAAAGAACATTTCCCATGACAAACTTTAGAAAATGATGCACACAAAAGCCTGGTGTGTGAAGCAAGAAAGTTTACTCTGAACTTTGTGCAACTCTTACAGCATACAGAACAGCTGATCTCTGGATTTGTTTCTTCTTATCAGGCATTCCAAGATTAGAATCAGCTTTTCAGTCTCAACACAAGTCATGAAACATTTGGGAAGCTACATCATGCTACTATCATACGTTTCAATGGAACATGCTTCAAACTAGGAGCTCAGATGAGCATCACAATAAGGATGGTGGTGGTCATGCGTTCTATAGGCATCCTTGTGCTGCCACAAATATTGGCATCTTCCAGATTATGTTACATGGAGGTACTAAAGATATTAGAAGAAGTGGTGGGTAATGCCAATGTTCTGTATGATTTTGGCATGATACCAGATGGGGGAACAGGAAACAGGTGTTGCTACACTCCACATCTGCCATGCTGTTCATCATTTGAGTAGTATTCTATGATGCAGTCAAAGGATTTGGCTGGAGGTCACAGGTAGCAAGGA
Source organism: Cryptoblepharus egeriae (assembly GCA_030015325.1). NCBI lineage: Eukaryota > Metazoa > Chordata > Lepidosauria > Squamata > Scincidae > Cryptoblepharus > Cryptoblepharus egeriae. Next base: position 170,297,284 of record JAREYC010000002.1, read on the forward strand.
AAAGCCATAAATCTGTCTCTCACTACTGGGCTATCCCAAACTTCAAATTAAAGCATGACCAAAGGATCTAGTATAGTCTGTACCATCTTTGGCTCCTCTGCTGTTCCAGTAGGAAGAGATCAGTTAAGCAAGGGATGCCACTTTCCAACTTGCAGGCATCTGATGTCTTTAAAGGAAAAATTCAACACGTACACTGTATAGCACTTTCCAGAATATAGTTTTATATGAAGTTTCACTTGTTTCATTTTTGACTTGTCAGGTAGCTTTTGCCAGAAAAGGAACTCTCCCAGTCACAAATACAATTCATGGAAAAACTGTCGATTAAACTCATTTCATACCAATCTCTTGGAGTGGGTTGCAATGGCTTAAAAATGTATAAAATTGGAAAAATTGTTTTAAAAATATCCACATCAGTTTAAAATATGTATGATAGGCTAATGGTTACTCAGAAGTAAATCCTGCTGCATTCAGTAAGACTTATTCCTTCATAAGACTGCAGAGCAACCTAACATACCATAAGGCAATGGTACTCCAAGAGGGCATCGGGACACCCCCCCACCACCTTGGGGATTATCACCTCATGTCAAGGGGAGTTACAAGAGAATGGGATCTGCCATCTTGGAATCCGGCACTGGGCTTTCCAAGGGGGAAGTCCCATTGAATACAATGGTACCTACTTCCAAGTAGATATGGAGGCATCCCAGTATTATCACCCTGGTAAGTTTGCAGTCTACTACTTTCTTAGTGCAATTGATCAGGGATAGTGCCACGCTGAGCACTACACTGTCAGGCATTTCTGTGAAACACCAGTGTGTCCAGCTCCATCTTCACATCACTTTCCCATAGTCACCAGATGCCCAGGCAGAAAGGACAGCCTGACAGTCAAAAGATATTTCAAAATTCAGGCTATAAAAATATGTGTTTTGATCAACCCTGATTCACCTTATGGTTTCTAAGTACGTTATCTATTTTTTTTTTGGGGGGGGGGGGGAATTGTAGCTGGACTTGCAATGAATTCCACCCTGATTCCAGAAAAAGTAAAATACAAGTGCTTACTAGGCCATATGATCTGCTAGGTATTTTTCAGCCAACATGGGCTGTGGGTGGCGCAAGCAGTTAAGATGCTGCGCCTGTTAACCAGCAGGCCAGGGTTCGTGACCTGGGTCGGCCCCACAAGACAGGGTGAGCTCCTGTCCTTAGCCCAGCTCTGCGACCCCAGCTGGATCCAATCGTATGGGCTCTGCCTTTCCATTGGACTCATTCAGTAGCGTGGAGAGGGGGGATTTGCTGCTTGGGTAACAGCCAATCCTCCATAACAATCCAACCCAGGCTTTCGTGCTTCACATGCAGCGTATGCAGCGCTGAGCACGATACCATAGTCTTTCAAGACTGATGGAGGCCTGCTGTTCTTTCACTGCGCCTTCTGCTGTTAAATCAGAGTCAGGATAAAATTAAACCTTTTTTAAAATAACATTTTTTCCTTTTGTCATATAACTTAATGTATATATGCCAAGATAAATGACAGTTTTATTGTGGTAATTTATTACGTAGGTTAATTTGTTTCATGCCGTTTCATCAGGTTGTGTTGACTGCTTTATTGTTGTTGTGGTAGTGTTCTGAAATGGTTTATAACTGTAAACCACACGTTATAAGACAAAATACGCATTTTAAAAAGCCAGTTCAGTTATGTCTGTCCATTTGAATGATAGCAACATTCAGATTGCAATCCTGCTGCTGAAGATAAGAATCCACTGAAATTAATGGGATTCTTCCAAGGGGCTAAAAGCCTGATCCACATTTTGTAATGGTAAGGTTTGGCATATTTAGGGTTTAGAAACTACCAAAGCCAACTGCTATAGTCCTTACAACAATGCCCTGTGGATCAGAAGAACAGGTCCAAAAAGATAGTTTTGTTAGACTCTTGCTGAAAACATAAAAAAAACCCCAAAAGGCATTGCATACCTGTGAGCTTCTGCAGACAAAATCCTATTTCAGCAGATGCAACTGACACCATCCAAGCCCTGTCAGTGACCAGTCTCTGCAGTGGTGCAAATAAACGGATTTATCAACACCAGCACTGGATTCATCAACACTTACCAACCACTGGTGCATCAACACAATGGGAGAGGCACAGCCATTGCTGGGTAGTCTCCTTACCCCATCTAATCCTTAGTTTTGACAGAATTTGGCTGCCAAATGTTAAGAGTGCGAGATCTGCCTGGGTCATTCAGCCTCAAGATTCCTCAGCCAGGTACCAGGTCCCTTCCTATAGTCAGCAGTCGTCTTCCTCCCCCCATCCCCAGTTGCACAAATGGGAATTGAGTTTTAAATTTTCAGCCCTTAAACCTTTCATGGCTTTAAAACAGTGGCTGCAAACACTTATACTCATTAAAGACCGCTAAGATATGCATTTACTCGAATCTAATGCACAATTGAATCTAATGTACACCCTATACTTATAATCAAAATACCACATTGACTTGAATTTCATTAACCATCAAATCTCATGCACACAGATTTTGGAGACTAAATTCAGCTGGAAAAGGTGAGCATTAGATTCAAGTAAATACAGTATTTAAAATGCTCAACTGCGTGGGGTGCATATATTCCCCAAGACTGTGAATTTTCTCCCACCCACAGCTACACTCAAGCATTCCTGCGACACATCTTTCAGATTATTCATTTGGCCCCCATCAGTTATGTTCCCAATGCTATGTTTCAATAAAGTGGGTCTTTGCTCTACTTATTTGATTTGTACTGGCTCCAGTCTGTCACTAAAACCCAACACATTTTCACTAGGGAGGACCTGACCTATCAACCAGATCGGGCTTTCTTCAAAACTGAAATGATGTGAAAAATCCAGGTTGTCATCTGAAATTTATTTGTTCCCTAGAGTCCTTAGCATGCTACATTAACCTGCCAATGTTTATTCGTGTGTTCTTTTTTTCCACAAGACATTTTCATGCAATCCACAGTAGCAACTGACTTTACATGGACATTACACAGGTTTTCATCTAGCCGTGTGAAAAGGATAGCTTTTAAGATGTGTCCAAAAATATGTCCCAGCAAAAACAATATGGGAGCAGTTTCCTCTTAGTCAATATTTTGTGGCTCTTGGTTTTAATACCAGATTGAATATAATCATCATAAAGTCAGTTCCGTCCTTTTGCCACTGCAGAATGTGCTAGATGATTCCTAAAATCCTGAGGAGTCCTCTCTTTGAATTCTGCATTCAAGTATAATAATATTCCCAACTGTCTAAAAGGCAAGACTCTTTTGTTCCATTTTAAATCTTCCACAGTCCTACGTTTACCACAGCTAAGCTTAAAACTGAATTTTTTTTTCCTTTTCCTGTAATAAACATTCAGCACTAAAGCCATAAAGTAGTAGCTATTTGGCATTTTCCAGTGAAGTGCAAGAAATAAAATAAGTTATGTCTTTATTGCTAAAGGATAGTAACAAGCAGAATCACTTTTTATACACAGTTTACAAGGGCCATATTTCCTTCCTCTTGACGCCCACAGTTCCACAATGTTGCAAAATTTTGTATGGGCAAATTGTTATTCTAAGATGATGTGTTTAATATTCTAGAGTCTGATGAGTCGGACCTCTCATCATAGTCATCTTCTGTATAAATAGGTTGTTTTGACACAATTGGACATCCGTCATCAGTGATTGGGATCCTAGGATCTTCTGATGGGCGTGGAGGAAGGACGGGAGAACTTCGGAAGACGCTGGTAGAATTAGTGGAGAAAGGGCTGACATACTGGGATCTCAACTGGTACTGCTGCTGCAGCGTCATGGTGTTCCACAAAGTAACATCATTAGGTAAAAATGGACTAGACTGGTTTCTGGCCAAAGTGTTCCTCAACATCAGTGGATACCGGGGTGGTTGTGGAAATGGATGCTGTAGGGGGACAGCCAATGGATTTGGCACGACGTTGCCAGTATCAGCAGAAAATCTCAGGGTGTCGGGAACTCTAAAAGCAGACCCTACAGACCACTTTGAGGAAGAAATGGGATAGGAACTCAGTGTGTGTTCAAAAAGGTGGCCGTTTGATGGCAAGACCAGTCCTTCCGATTCTGCAGAAGTTCTGTCTCCTCCAGCTATGGAGGACCTGCTCGACAGAAGGACTTCAACAGCACTCACCAGGTCACCTCCGCAACCTTTCAAGATTAATTCAAGCACTGTGGGCTTTTGGTTGGGGAAGATTTTTTTTAACACTTCAATGGGTGGCCGATTTGCTTTCAAGCCAAACGGCAGAGAAACTGTCCCTGATGGACCTTCAATCAGGATGTGGTTTTGCTCTGGTTGGTACTTGGGACTCTCGGGTCTGCTGTCGGTGCTCCCACTGTTTTTCTGGATAGCATAACCACCTTCGTCCACAGAAACAATTTCAGGGCTCTCTGGAGAGAAATTGTTCTTGGCTTTTGTCACATCTGGAGAACTCCTTTGGTCTGTGTCTTTGTTGCTGAAGGTCTCTGCACTGTCTGCTCCACTGGCGTCACCCAATGGCTCTTCAGTCATGTCTGTAAAATGAAGGCAATGGGGTTAAACTCTTGCAGTGAACACAAGAACACAAAATAAATTTGCCTTATTCAATGCCAGCAAGTACACCCACATTCTGTGTAGACCAACACACTACTGTACATCTCTCTTAACATTTATTTATTTAACGGAGTTTTTTTTCTGGTGGTGGAAGGATTTAGCCACTGGTGTAGTTTCCAGTGTTGCCTGGGCTACACCTGACTGCTGGGAATGTCATTCCCCAAGTAGTCTTTGAGGCTCCTTCCACATACCCCCCTTTTTTGTCCTCAGAATTTTTCTATGGACAGCTCGTTGAATTCTTCTCTCCAAGGTGGGATCCTTCATGCCATGGTCATCATATCTGGTATCAGAAATGTCTTCCAAACTTCCAGCAGGAATTTTCAGGTCAAACAGGCTCTAAATGGCAACACCTTCTGACTCTGATGACTCATGACAGCTTTATCAGCTTGCAGACTCCCATCCAGAAGCTGTTCAGGTCCTTCCCTGCTTAGTTATTTTCAGCAGCCCTGCACTCAACCACCAGACCTGCTGCCTTCTCTTAACACAACCTGCTGCCTTCTCTTAACTTGATAGACCCTAAGAGTATAAAACATTATTCCACATTCCAATAGAGTTAAACTAGTCAGCATCGATATTATTTGATGGATGGGATCCAACATAATGTCAGATCCCACCCGCTTCCACCTCCCACCTTGGAACGCCCCCCTTCCACCTCCTCTTCACCCTCCCCCACCCTCTGGAGAGCTTGTGTTGGCATCCATCTGCCAGTGCAAGCTCTCCATTCTGCCAGCTTGCACTGGCTGAGTTAGGTCCGCACAAGCCAGAGTGGCCTAACTCTTCCCTCAGTGACGTCATGACAGAAAGCTACCAAGGGGAACAAAGCCTCATTCCCTGAGAACCAGAAGTCCTGTGATGTCCCCGCCACAGCTGCACTTCTGAAAGTGTTCCAGAAAAACCCTCTCATCTTCAAGACTATCCTCATAATGATGATGTCAAGAAACATTGTATAAAAAAAGAACTTAGCTCTTAGTGCCTGTTTCAGTCCCCATCATTAAATTCTGTTCTTTAACAACAAATAAGCACATGTATTTTGTGGTGTACATTGCCTTGGGCTCAGCTTGAGTGCTAAAACGAAAGATTTAACTGTGCAGTCTCAACTAGCCGTAGGTCAACACTAATTAAAACTGAAGATAAAGAAACAAGATTGTTCATCAATTATCTCCCATATCCATTATTGCCAAGTATTACGCCCTGAACCACAACACCACCTTTTCATCTAATCAGTTTGGAATCCTTGGCTGTCTCATCTGAAACCCGAAGAAGGCATCCTATAATTCCCAAATAATCACTGCCAAATGCATGCATTTTTAAAAAAACTGTTCTTTTATTCTTAAGCTCTGAGACCTGTATAGTTACACTGATGCCGTAAGACTTTCAGCAGATTATATTTCAGTTTCTTCAACAGATCTAAATCAATTGAGATCCAGGAATTACTGGTTTGGATCAAGATATCCATATGATTGAATCTTCCTTTATTATTGCTCACTGGTGCGAACATTTCCATGACAAAACCACAGACAACTCAAGTTGGCTTTGAGACAGAGAATTTTGCCCTATGTGCCCTCCTAGACATCTCTTCTTTAAGAAAAAAATGCAGGGTTTGTATCTTATTATGCTCCCAACAGCACTTCTTGACAATCAAACCAAGGAGTTACACAAAGAAAGACTGGATATCTGCCAAATCACAAACCTGCACTACAGCAACACAGAAGCACCGACACACTCATTTTGTACTATTCTCCAGCTATTAAAACAGAAACTGATGTATATTCTGGTACTGGGTTCACACACTTATCTGAAACACGAACTCATGTCTGTAAAACAATAATAGTGACCCTCACTGGAACAACATTAGGCTTTCAACAGTGTGGTTTTAATAAATGTTCAAAATCATGCAGATATTCTCAATTTTTGAAATTTTATTATATGCTACTGAGTTGGGAGAAGTTGGGGGAATTATTAGAACTGTCTAAAATCCCTTTGCAGTACTGATAAAGGTAGATTTTTTGGTGATAAAATAGAAACACAAAATTTGGCTTTCTGTACTGCCCCTTTTTGTTTAAAACTAAACCACAAATTTGCACAACAAAAAACCTATCATCTAACATCTTTACATACATGTGTTTGCATCTGCTGATACTATACCACCTATCAGTGCAATCCTATTCGTGTCTACTTAGAAGTTCAATAGGGCTTACACCGAGGGAAATGATTTTAGGATTGCAGACTCTATCACCTTCCAAGTACACTCTTGGAATAAAAACATGTAGCACTGCTTTTGGCAACCCTAACTTTGGAAAATACTGAAATGCATGTGAAAAAATTGTGCAAAAATGTACGAAAAAATAAAGCAGTTTTCACCCACTTCTAAGTATTGATATTTAAAGTGCAAGAAATGTAATTAGATAACTGTATTTAAAAATTAGATATCATTCATTTAAATTCATTTAAATGAAATGCACATAATTGGTAAAAGAACTATCTGCCAGTCAAATAAATTCAGTCAAAAGAATGCATTATACCAGCTTCTATATTACCCAGAATTCATCTTAAGGTTGGTTATTCATGAAAAATTACAATATAATGGAAATGTTCAAGCTTAAGAGGGAAAGTGATAAAATTCTTATAAACTTAATATAGACCATGCTGTAGCATAATATATTTGCAATAATTTATATGTAACTTTGCTGTCTGTAAGCAGAAGTTTGTCTGCAAAGGGGTATTCTGAACAGAGCTCCAGTTCCAGTTTCTCCAAGATCAGTGTAAGCCCCTCTTTTAACCAGCACAAATGCCTGGTGTGGTTAGATTCCTGTAATAACCTGCTACAATCAAATAACTTATGAGTAGCAGTGATTCCAGTGAGTAATACAAGATTACAGCCTTAGGCTACAATCCAGAGTAACTACGGGACCTTTTACACCGATGTAGTTATGGTGCCACCTATGGGAAATCTATGGGAAATGCATAGAGCAATCCAGAGTAAGTGCCTCTTACATCTTCCCGTAGTTACTCTGGATTGTAGGGCAAGGCTGCAATCCTAACCACATGTTCCTGGGAGTAAGTACTATTCGATACAATGGGACTTACTTCTGAGTAGACATGCTTAGGACTGCACTGTACGTCTTACTTCACACAATGGGCTTCCTTCTGAGTAAAGAGCATCATTTTCCAACACCTATACTTAGCATCCGAAGAGAAAACACATCTTATTCCATGTGCAATTTTTACTTTGCCAATTCAAGATTATCTGCAGCTCCGATGTATAAAATAAAATGTATTATTTTCAGTGAAATGACAGCTATTTTTTATTTATCAGTCCCCTGCCCTTAAGGAAAATTCAAGATGTCTATTATGCTCTGTGACACAAAGTACACTGAAGAATCAAGCAAGGGAGTGGACTCATTTTGACGGGAAAAAATCTGAATTTATCTCAGTGGCAACAACCACCAATTTGTACCACCTGTAGCTTCTCTGACAAATACCATTTGTAGCCTTCATTGTAGTCTCCCTCTATTCAAGATACATTTTTTTTCCATTCTGGCATTATTTCTATTGATTACGCACACACATGTATAAATGTCATCCGGTGTCATCACATGTATAAGTGTCGTCCTGTGATCTACAGCCCTTGCTATACACCAGGATAACACCTGGACCTGAGCAAAAACAGTCAACAAGGCCTGCTTCGCTTTCTGAGAAGTAGCAGCAGCCAAGCTGCTGATGTGCTCTGAGCCTCCAGCACTTTTGATCGATGAAGATGAAGGTTTCCTCCTCCCCTCCCTTCAAGCAGTTCGGCAGAAAGTGCTGACTGGATCACAGGGACAAATTTCTCATCAATGCTCTTTGATTGTATTTTGCAAACAAAATGCCTGTTGCCTGGTAACATTTCACTTGAGCCTGACCTTCCCCAAAAGTTATTGCTATCAGATTCGATTTACACTGTCCTCCTGTGATTACTGTAATCTTTTAAACTGGGAACTTCATATATCAGTGGGGGGAAAAAGTGCCCAAGTCAATAGTGCTTCTATCCATCAGATTTATATGCTTCTTACAGTCAGAAGAAGAGCCAGGCTCGGTTTCACAAGGGAGGGTTTTCAGACCATTTTCCTTCCCCAGCCTTGAAATTTGGGGTGTTTGCAGAGGGCTGCTGCTGCTATTATCATTATCATCATCATCATCATAAATGCACAGCAAACAATTTCATGCTGGTTTCATTCACTTCACCAGTCGGACCCTTCCCAAGAGTCTAGGACTGTGTGATGTAGCGGCCTATAATTCGTGCTGATCCCAGAAGAGTGGCTTTCTGCAGTTGGCAGAGTGATATTTTGTCAATGGCAATAGTTTTCAGGTGCCTGCCAAGGTCTTTGGGCACTGCACCCAGTGTGCCAATTACCACTGGAACCACCTGCGCTGGCTTACACCAGATACGCTGTAATTCGATTCTTAGGTCTTGGTAGTGGGAGATCTTTTCCAGTTGTTTCTCCTCAATTCTGCTGTCACCTGGTATGGTGATGTCAACAACCCACACCTTACTGCTTTCTATGATGTGATATCTGGAGTATTGTGTTCCAAAACCTTGTCCGTCTGTATCCTGAAGTCCCACAGAAGCTTTATTATTATTATTATTATTATTATTATTATTATTATTATTATTATTATTATTATTATTATTATTATTATTATTAGCAGAGGGCAATGAAGCCCTCCAAAGTTTTATGTGAGAAACATTCAGATGGTGAGTCCTAGCAGATGGAAATCCTGCTACTCTGCTAGTGGAGATCCTGCTAGCAGGATCCTTCAGTCCTGCTAATGGAGATCAGGGAAATACTGGTGGTTGAAGCAGAAGATATTGGGGAAAAGATGGAAACAAGGAGGGTTATGATTTTCAGGACTCAGGGTACAATCCTAACCAGTTTAGGCCAGCATAACTCATCTGTCTGTCTATTTGGGGATGGAACGGGCACATGTCTGTACACTGGCCTAGCCTCCTCCCCAGTAAGGGCACAGAACTGCCTTACAGCACTTTTTTGACACCCCTAGGCAAGCACAGGACTTGTGCCAGGACTTATGGCTGGCCTAACAGGGGTTAGGACTACCTTTAGAAGTAGGCTGCCCCAGCACAATCCTTGGCATGTCTACTCAAAAGTAAATCCCATTCTGTTCAATGGGCCTTACTTCCATGAAACTGTGCATAGAATTACATCAGTAGGACTTCTAAGCAATGGGTGCAATCCAGTCACAGTTATTCATGTTTAAGGTCACAGTCCTAACCATACTTACTTGGGAGTAAGACCCATTGACTATACTGGGACTTAATTCTGAGCAGACATGCTTAGGATTGCACTGAACATCTCTTATGATTTCAGGAGGAGAATTAAGCACCTGCTCAAGATTTCTCCTACTGAAATCATATTTAACAGTGTTCACCTCTAGTAGCCAAGACAATTCAGGTGACAGTCCCAATTAAGAAAGGATGGGTTTCTATAATCAGTGGCGCATAATAATGATGACTCAAAAGTACATTAAAATAAATTTTCCCTGAAGAGCTAGACATACAGTCCAAATGAGTTAAAGGATAATGCTTTGATTTCAGCAGCTGCTTACATGACATTGCACTAATTACCACTAATTATACTTCTCCAGGGACCGTGTCTGGTCTTAGAGAATTTATCAGGGGACGGGCTGTGGCTCAGTGGAATAGAACATGCTTGGTGCAGATAGTTAAATCTTGGATATCTTCTAGAGACAGGAAAAAAATTCCTTCTGAGAATATCTGCTAGACTGTGACACTGACCACTGTGTCCTAAATGGACCAACAGTCTGACTCAGGCTGCAAACTTAACCACACTTTCCTGAGAGGAAGTCCTACTGAACACAATGGGACTTCTGAGTAGATTTGTTTAGGATTGCACTGTCAGACTCTAATCTTATACATACTTTCCTGGGAGTAAGGTCTGGTCATTCTTATACTTTTTATGGAATTTACTTCTGAACAGACATACCTAGGACTGCACCATCAGTAGATAAGTAGATCCTGCATGACTTACCAGTCCAAGCATCTATCCACGATCAATGAAATCAACTAGATGTTATTTCCAAAGAGTGAATTTTTTTTAGTTTTTTTCTTGGAAGAGATACACACGAACACATACACACACACAAAGGCCGTGGAACTTGATTTATGCATATTCTTTCCTTCCCATTTTTAAAGTAAATTTATAATTTTTTTAAGTCTGCAAGAAATGATTGGTAAAAATCCAAATACTTTGCCAGATGCAGTGGATGCCTTGCACCATTCAGGGATCATCCATGCACCATATGACCAACTCTCTAGAACAGTCCCCATTCACCCCAGCATTGGGCTGTTGTTGGTGTCACTACAGATTGTGAGCTCTCCTTTACATGGTTTTGCCCACAGGTATGGGATGAAATCTTAAAGCTTTTAAGAGGATAAAATCACTATTATATACTCTTCCATATATGGAAGGGTTAACATCTGTGATTAAATAATTGTTCTTGCCCTATAAATGGTCATAAAAAATTATTTAAAATTTGCAAAGAAAAAGGGTGTGGTGCTCACCCCACAGAAAGAAGGTAGTCTACAAACTGTGGAGTGTAGAACATGCACAAGTAAATAAGAAATGCACAAGGAAAGAGTTTGCCGGGTGCTGAGGGTTGGGGACATGGAGATTTCTAGGCACAGTTTTAGAGCCCAGGTTGCCACAAAGCCAATTGCCACCTGCTGGCAATTAGATCAGTAATATAAACTTCTCAGGGCAAGCAGCAAAGGCAGTGTGAGCTGGTAAGAAAAACACTTTTTACCTACCCTAATTGCTTTTCTTTTGCTTTTACCTACCCTAATTGCTTTTCTACTATAGCGTTTTTCCAAGGGCACATGTCCAGTTGTGCTTAGAAAGGGACCATTAATGTGAAAATTAATTTTTTTTCCCCAGAAATCTGCTATTTAGGTAAAATTTGCCTTTTACAATGCACTTCCTTCCCCTTAAAACCTTTTTTTTAAATATGGCACTTTTGGTTCAGTCCTAATTGTTACTTCATTTGTCATACAACAACTTTGCAACAACAATATTAATACAACAATTAATATTTTAAGGAACAAAATGCCACAAAACTCATTTAAGAGCCATATGTCTCCCAAGTTTACATAATCTAAAGTAAGACTCACCAAGTTCAGTAAGACTTACTCTCAAGAAAGTGCCATATACACTTACCTGGGAGTAAGTCCCATTGAACATAATGTGACTTACTTCAGAGTAGGTATGCATAGAAATTGTGATGTATATAGCATGCAAGGCAAGCCATTTTTCTGTATGCTTAAATTGATTCACAAATATTTTTATGAATCCATTTTGGTAGTCCGTTTGATATGGACTTTTGACACAAAATGATGTGATAAGTTAACAACATCCAGGACTGATTCACAACATTCTGGATCCCAAGATAAAACAAATCCTTCCAAACCTGCTCAGTCATCATTTGCTTGGATGATTCCCTTGGGCTTGAACTGGGAGGACTGTCTAAAAGTCCAGTCCAGTCATGCAACTTTCACCCAAGTCTTCCTGTAACCAAATCTTCAGTAAGGCTTTTATTTCTTTTTTTAAAAAATGCAGGCTGATTGATTTCAGTGGAATTATTTTCAAGTAAACATTGCAGCATTCCTGGACTGTAGTGGATTTTCAACACAATATTTGTAAATCCAACTCCCCTCCTTATTCAACACCCCAAAAGTGCCCAGATAAATAGCCTGGGTGCAAGAAATGTACACTTTGCCATGAGTGAATCAGATCTTCTGTGCAAATCTAATTGCACTGGATTTGGATATGATAATCTCCAAATTCCAAGAAAAAGTCACAACTCCTCCTTCGCCAGAACAAGGGAAAACACATTGAAAGGGCATTTCTAATAACCTTATCAGTCATATATGGAAAGAGGTGCTCCTGAGAACTTTCCCACCAGTTCACCCAGATAGATGCTATGGATGTCACCAAGGAAAAGAGGTCTCTGCTGTACCCAACTCTACACACTCACACCCCAATTTTACCTCCCAGTTAACTCCCATTCATTTCAGCACCAAAGAAACTCCCATTCATTTCAGCACCACTTTTGCAGGACTTGGAATTAGATCAAAGTTGCATTGAAGGCCCAAGGTTTTCATTCCAGGCAGATCAAAAGGGGTGACCATATGTCCTCTTTTTCCAGAATATGTCCTCTTTTTTAGCACTGCATCATAGAAAAAATGATCTCCATAGAAAAAAATCTCCTTTTTTGTGAGCAAGCAGCACACAGCCTTCTTGTAATTAATACATTATTCATAATAAATTATATGCAATAGTTTTAAATTTAATAACAAATAATATGTAACTTGTTATTAAATTTAAATTTAAGTAACAAGTAATATAGTGTTTAAATTAACCACATTAAAGCAATATACATCAGTGTTTTTAGCTTTTATTTAGCTAAATAAATAAAAGCTGTCCTACATTTTTCTGGTGAGTTCTACATTTTACATTTTGGAGGACTTGTCCTCTTTCATGGTTATGATATATGGTCACTCTGTGTAAACCAGTGCTGTAAACCAATTCCTGAAAACCAATGTTGAAGAGAGAGGAATTACTTGACTTCACCAAAGGGTACCCAAACCTCCTTCTAGGTAGAGATACTTGAAAATGGTGTTAATTCTCTTACTCAGAAGACATCCTGACTGTGGTGTTCAGTAAGTCTTGGCTTAATATGCTTTTACTCACTGGAAACAAATGCTTCTACTTAGTGTGCACAATATACACATTGGACACTGTCACTTTTTCCAAAACAACACAGACCCGACTACATGGCCCCGATCTCGGAAAAAGGGATGCTCCTATGCAATCTGCATTAAGGTAATACAAATTAAATTTATGAAATCTGAATTAAGGCAATCCAATTAATCCAAATTAAATTTAGGCAATCCGAATTAAAACAATCCTATTAATCCTAATTAAGTTTAGGCCATCTGAATTAAAGCAATAAAAATAATCCAAAATAAATCTAGGAAATCCAAATTAAGGCAATCCAATTAATCTGAATTAAGTATAGGCAATCCAAATTAAGTATAGGCAATCCAAATTATTATTCAATTTAAAATTATTACATATATTTTACTACATCTAATTTATTAATTACACAAGGGCCACATGCTGCCTTCTCATAAGATAAAGGAAGATTTTTCCAGGACACAGACTAAGAAAAAAGCACATGTCCAGGGAAAAAAAGGCATACAGTCACCCTGTCCAGATGCAGCCCCAGAGGCTGGGATTGAATCAAGTCCTTATTATCCTGGAAGCAAGCTATGAGGCTTTAGAGCCCCATAGGATAGGGGCTCCTATCCTATGCATGTCTACTCAGAAGTAAGTCCCATTATAGTCAATGGAGCTTACTTCCAGGAAAGTGTGGATAGGATTAGTGAAACAACATACCTGCTGCCACCGACAAAAACCTCCTAGTCCTAGAACAAGTGGCTGAGGTTCTACTCATCAGCCTTCCACAGGTCAGGGATTGGTGGGCCTGATCCCTGCTTGAGGTTTTCTCTTCCACCAACAATGATGCAACAGGAAAATCTTGTTTTCCAAGATGCCATCCAGGAAGAAAGGCTTTGTGGGCAACAATACCCACTTACCTCAAAGAACTCAGAGCCCAATCCTATGTGCTAGTTCCTTGCCCAGAAGTAAGTCCCTTTACAGTCAATGGGGCTTACTACCAGGGAAGTGTGCATAGGATTGCAGCCTCAGTGGATTCAGTGGTACAATCTTCTGCATGTCTACCCCAAAATAAGTCCTATTGTGTTCAGTGGGTACAGAAAGGGGTCCTCCATGGAGCAACTAATCTCCATTCTCAGGGATCCTGAGTTTGTGCCCTGAAGGCTGATAATACAGCAGGTCTCAGGACCCTATCAGTGCCAATGAACCTTTTGGTGAATTAAAGTAATTGCTGACCCAGGATGACCATTTTTTCCAGGACATGTCCTCTTTTTTAACCGTCTGTCCTGGAAAAAAATCTTCATTGTCCTTCTTGTGAACAGGCAGCATGTAGCCTTATTGTAATTAACAAATTTGTTGTAGTAGTTTTAAATTTAATAATAAGTAATACAGTGTTTCAATTTACCCCATGAAAGAAATATCTTTGAGTGTTTTTAGCTTTTATTTTGTCATGCCCTACATTTTTCTTGGGTGTCCTACATTTTGGGGGGAAGAACATACTGTATTTTCCCATACTTTTCCAGCCAAATTCAGTCTCCAAAATCAGGGTGCGCACTAGATTTTATGGTTAATTGGATTTGAGTAAATACGGTTATTTTGATTGTAAGTATACAGGAGGGTGCGCTTTAGATTTGATGGTGATTTGATTCAAGTAAATATGGTATATCCTCTTTTGCAGTTATGACATCTGGTGATGGTGACCAAAGATAGCCAAACACACAAGTGGATGGATGGAACCAGAAACACTCCCCATAGTCAGGTACACCAGTTCGATCCCCGCCCTGTCCCGATCCCCTTGTTGTGCTGCTTCATTTTGGACCGACCTCCAAATTTTGCATTTCTTTTTCTATAGGACAGGAGCAGAATCAGCACAAGGAAACTAAAACAAAGCTCTTCCCACCCCTCACCCACTCCAAACAAGAATAAAGCAGAGGCTTAATTGATAAAATGGTTTTTAAAAAAATGAAAATATTAATATCTAATCAATTCTATTAATACTGATAATTAATTTTGACTTATAGGGGTGTCAAAAAAATTGTGAGCTTAGGTGCCAAAAGACCTAGCTACACCACTGGTAAGAGCCTCCTTATCCTATAGTTGGGCAATCACAGAGACCTCACAAGAAATAAACAATCACAAACAAGAAATAATGTTTGATCCCTTTCCTTGGAGTTGAAAGCTGTTATATACTTACTCCTTACTTGTGCCCTTTCTTACTTACCTACCCCACAGCTGGAAAATTAGTTAGGATTGTGCCCTAAATATAAATATGTCTTGTGCTTAAAACAACTGCTTCATGCCGCCTAGTTTCAGGTCTCAGGCTGCAATCCTATCCAGGATTACCTGGGAGTAAGCCCCCCTGACTATAATGGTTCTTACTTCTGAGTAGGTACTCATAGGATTGGACTCTCAGATTGCCATGAGGATGTGTTTGAAACTAGATTCAGTGATATATCCAGGCTTGGACATTTTTGCCAATTCCCCTATTTTGTAATCAATTCCCTTGACTTCCAGTATAGCAAACTTCCAGTATGGTTTCCAATATAGCTACCAGCAACATAACTGGGGAAAAAATTCCCCCTTGTAGTACATACATGGACAGACACCCCCCCCCCCCCAGTGAAATCCACATCTTCTCTGGGGCTTTCTGGAGTAACTTAAGAGCCCAATCCTATGCATGTCTACTCAGAAGAAAGTCCAAATATAGTCCATGGAGCTTACTCCCAGGAAAGTGGCTAGGATTGCAGCCTGATAACCCACTCCTCTGTATGTCTACTCAGAAGCCAGTCCCATTAAAGTCAATGGAGCTTACTCCCAGGAAAGCGTGGCTAGGATTGCAGCCACAATCATTCAGGAAAGGGTTGAAAAAAGCTAGGAAGGTTCGCTTGGAGCCCCGACGTGGCAGCAAGGAGGGGACCTGGATCTTTGGGGCAGGAGAAATTCCTCTTGCACCCCATTTTCCCCCCTTCAGCTGAAGACCTGCAAGTGGCGAGGGTCCCGGGCGCCCCTTCACGGAGATGTCGGACTGACTCCCTTTGCCTGGCGCCTCTAACACCGACGGGATGGCTCCCAAGATAGGTTGGCTGCCTGAGGAGAAGGGAGACCAACACCTGTGGGGTTGGGAGAGGGTGGAAACCCTGTGCTGATACGACTTTCAAGTGTGTTCTCCCCGTCGAGGATCCGAGCTCTCTGAATCCCCCCGACTTGAGGGTTCAATCCCGCCCCAACTCCCTGCATAAGCATCTCCAGAAGAGGACGGAGACTCTGTTTTCACGCCGCTCCCAGAGGGTTACTCGCGAGTAAGACCACACCGATTTCACCCCTCCAGCCCCGTCCCCACGGAACTCACATCCATAGTCAACAGTATAGGGATACATGTAGACGTAGGAGCCTCCCCTTTTCCCTCCGAGGGTGCGCTCTGCAGATGCTCAAGGGCACCGTCGCCTCGACGGCTTCCCGCAAGCCAGGAATGACAGCTCTTGGGACAGACACAGGTCTCCCATCCCTCTTCCAGCCCCTCTGACAGCACAATCCTATGCACGACGGGGGTTACTCCCAGGAAAATCTGGATACGATTACAGTCACATAGCCCAATCCTATGCACGCTACTCAGCAGTAAGTCCCATTGTGTTCAGTACCACTTACTCCCAGTAAAGTGTGGCTACGATTGCAGCCTCAGAGTCCAATCCTATACACGTCTACTCAGAAGTGAGACCCATTATGTTCAACGGGGCTTACTCCCAGGAAAGCGTGTAAAGAATTGCAACCTCAAAGCCCAATCCTAAGCAAGTCTACTCAGAAGTAAGTTTAAGTCCGTTATGTTGGACGGCGCTTACTCCTGGGAAAACGTGGATAGGAATTGCAGCCCCAGAGCCCAATCCTATGCACGAATACTCATAAGTAAGTCCCATTACGTTCCACGGGGCTTACTCACAGGAAAGCCTTCATAAGATTTGCAGCCACATAGCTCACTCCTATGTACGTCTACTCAGGAATAAGTCCCATTATGTTCGACGGGGCTTACTCTCAGGAAAGCCTGGATAGGAATACAGCCTGAATCAAAAGCCCGAAGGCGACCCCGCAGTTCTCTTGCCAGCCGCGGGACTCTCCCCTCTCCGTCGGAGGCTGCACTCTGCAGCTGCTCAGAGGCACCGGACAAGGAGCCCTTTCCTCCCGTCCCTTCGCAGCCCACCTACCTGCTTTGGGGAGCTGCGTGGACGGGGTGGCGGTGACGGGGGGCTGTTCTGCCGCCCAGCGTAGTGCTGCTGCGGCGGCCGCCAGCTCCAAGGGAGGCCGGGGCTGTGGTCCGTCGGGGGGCTGCGCGGACGCGGGTCCCGGAGCGGCGGGGAGGGCGCGCAGGGGGTCTGAGACGAGGCTGTCGAGGCTCTCGTTGGCCTGCTGCCTGCGGAGGGCCACCTGGGCGGCCATGACCCTCTGGCGCTCGATGATGAGGATGCACTTCTCGCAGGTGCAGTCCTTGAAGCGGCAGTAGCGCTTGTGCCCCTTCAGCCACGACAGCACCCCGTGGTTGCGGCACCGAGCGCACTTCGGGGTCCGCTGCAGGGGCGCCCGCGACGGCTGGGCGGCCACCGCGCCCCCCATGTACAGGTACGGGGGGCCGTAGCCGTTCATGGCGCCGCTACAGCCCCTGCATCCCCTGCACGCCAAGCCCCACTGCCCGCCCCGTCGCAAGTGCCCCTCGCCTGCCTTCCCTTCCCTTTCCGCGCACGCTCCGCCCCTGCGCTGCAGAAGGAGGAGGAGGAGGAGCCCCCGCACTCCCCTGGGGTGGGAGACAGGCAGGCAGTCCACTCCCACCCACGCTTTCCTGGGAGTAAGCCTCCTTCTCTCTCATGGAACTTACTTCTAAGTAGACTGCGAGTAAAGGTCCACACTTTCCTGGGATTAAGCCTCCTTGACTTCTGAGTAAGCAGGCAGAGGGTAGGGCAAGGCTGCAATCCTAGCCGCACTTTCCTGGGAGTAAGCCTCATTAATTCTAATAGGACTTACTTCTAAGTTGACACATAGTACTTTACTGCGAGTAAAAGTCCACACTTTCCTTGGAGTAAGCCTCCTTGACTTTAATGGGACTTACCTCTGAGTAGGCACGCAGAGGCTGCAATCCTAGCCACATTTTCCAGGTAATAAAACTCATTGCCTATAATAGGACTTAATTCTGAGTAGATATGCATAGGATGGGCTCAAAGATTGCAATCCTAGCCACACTTTCCTGGGAGTAAAACTCATTGATTCTAATGGGACTTAATTCTAGGTAGAACATGTAGAGGACTGGACTCAAAGGCTGCAATCCTATCCACACTTTCCTGAGAATAAGTCTCATTGATTCCAGTGGGACTTACTTCTGAGATTGGATTGGGCTCTGAGGCTGCAATCCTGTCCACACTCTTCTGGGTGGAAGCCTCATTGACTAATAGGATTTCTGAGTAGACATGCATAGGATTAGGCTGACTTGCCCATCCTGACCTGGCTCATCTTTCCTGGGAAGGATGCACCAGATCTGGCTTTGGGAGGGAGGAAGAGAGGGAGCACATAAAGCCCAATCTTATGTGTGTCTACTCTGAAGTAAGTCCTATTCCCCTCCTTTTCCCAGGTGCTGCCAGACTTACTTGAAAACTCACAGCTCTATGGCTGTGAGTGGGATCTGATGAAAGGGAAGAGGTGTGTGTGTGTCCACTTTTTCCAAGACATATCCTCTTTTTTAGCCTTGTATCCTGGAAAATTTTTTTCATTGTCCTCCTTTTCCTTGTGAATAGGCAGCATCTAACCTCGTCGCTATTCATAAATTATATATATAATAGTTTTAAATATATATAGACCCTCAGAAGGGCTGCTCAGTTGTGCCAATTTTTCCTGCCCCAAATGAAATTAAATTCCATTTTTTAAAAATGAGAATCCAAAGACTGCCAATCCCTTATTGGACATGTGCAGAAGGAAGGAGAGAAAGTATGACAGCAGGATGAGCAGATGTCAGAAGCCCAAGAGGACCCCAGAAATGTAGGACATCCCAGAAAAATGTAGGACACGACTTTGATTTCATGTGGTTCATTTGATTTCATGTAGTTTATTTAAATACTATCTTACTTGTGAATAAACAAAATTTTAATTTATATAATTTCATAATTGAAATCTATAATTATATAAATATGTAATTGTAATATACTTTATTATTTAAGTCGAGATATATGCCCAACCTTTCCCATGCCAAGGTGGCTTACACAGCATTATTTCTTCTTCCCTTACCTTCACAACAACCCTGTGAGGTCGGTGCAACTGAGAGTGAGTGAATGGCCCAAGATCACCCAGGAAGCTTCATGGATGAGGAGGGATTTATTTTAACTTGGAGGATCTTGAAGTTCTTTTCAAAGACATCAGGCTAAAAAAGAGGACATGTCCTGGAAAAAGAAAAGGTCTGCCTGGTTCCCTTTAGGTGAACAAATAACATCTGTCTTATTTTCAAAGTCAAATTCAACATCCGGTTCTTGACTTTGTTGTTGTTTGTTGTCTGTGGCCACTAGACAGATTTAAGTCTACTCAAAATTAAGTCCCATTATGTTCTATAGGACTTACTCCCAAGAAAGTGTATATAGGATTGGTGTATGTGTGTGTGTAGGATTGGTATAAGTGTATGGCCCTCACTCTTTCTTGGAAGTAAGCAATTTTAGTTAAATAGGACTTAATTCTGACTAAGGATGCATAGGCTTAGAGCACAATGGCACATGTCTACTCAAAAGTAAGCTCCATTGTGTTCAAAGGGTTTTACTCCCATGAAAGTGTGTTTAGGATTGCAGCCTAAGGCTCTGTGGTAACAATCCTATCCACATTTACCTGTTACCACACATATCACATTGACCACAATGGGACTTACCTCAGAGTAGACATGGAGCGGCTTGGGCTTGAAGGCTGCAATCCCATCCATACTTACCTGGAAGTAAGCCTCTTTGACTATGAAGAGACTTACTCCTGAGTAGCAATACATGAGATAGGGCTTGAAGGCTATCATCCTACTCACACTTTCCAGGGAGTAATCCCCATTGGTTTTAATGGTACTGACTTCCGATGCAGCAATCCTATGCACACTTACTTGGGAGTAAGCCTCATTGACTATGATGGGACTTTCTTCCGAGTAGACATGCATGGGATTGGGCTCTGAAGCAGCAATCCTATCCACACTTACCTGGGAGTATGACTTATTGACTCTAATGGGATTCATTGACTAAGGTGCGGGAGGGGGACCAGCTGACCTTCCTTCCCAAGGATGCGCAGGTTGATCCTGGACTGGACGGGACTCCAGGGGGCAGAGGATCCCCCTTTCCTCCCACCCCCGACGGGCTTTCAAAGCCATCTTCAGAGGAGAGAAGGGGCGGGTTGGGGACTCCTTTCCCTGCCGTCCAGTCTGCCTTGCCCGCCCCGTCGGGGGGCTCCATCCACTCGCCTCCCTCGGGCTGGGAATCGCCTTCCAAGGGGGTGTATTTGACAACATCTGCCCCCAGCAGGCCAGGCGGGTCTTGAGGGTCTCCCATCCCATTGTCATCCCACACCTGACCATAGACGGCCCCATTGGTGGGGGCAGAAAGGGTGCAGCCAAGCACATGATGGGATCCCGCAGACGGCCTTTGAGGGGAAGGGCCCTCGGTTGCCAGGGCTGCTAAGCTCTTAATTGGGAACCGGGGCAGGGGAGCCTTAAGCCGGGGGGAGGCTCAGCCGTCGAGGTGACTCCGCACCGCCCGAAGAATGGCTTGAAAGGCGCCCCGACGGGCCAAGCATATGTTCCCAATCATGTCTAGGGGCAGCCCGCACAGGGGTCCTCCGCCCAAGGGGGGCATGGGAACCAGGGGGGACAGCCAGCCAGCCAGCCCTTGAACCCCAAGCAGCCCTCCCCCACTTCCATACAGCCTGCCTACTCAGAAGTAAACCCCCTTACAGCCAATGGGGCTTACTCTCAGGAAAGTCAGGATTCTCTTTTTGCCAGGACTTTCCTGGACATTTCCTTTTTTACCCCCAGGACATGGCATATCCTCTTTTTTAGCCTTGAGTCCTGGTTAAAAAAACAACAACAAATCTTCATTGTCCTTCTTTTCCTTGTGAGCAGGTAACATGTAGCCTTCTTGTAATTAACAAATATAGGTCATAGTTTTAAATTGAATAATAAGTTTAAATCGTTTTAAATTGATTATTATTATTATTATTATTATTATTATTATTATTATTATTATTATTATTATTAACTATAATTATAATGGTTTTAAATTGAATAATTAGTAATATAGTGTTTAAATCAACCATGTGTAAGCAATATAAATGCAAAAAAGCTTTTATTTTGTCATGTCCTACATTTTTCCTTTTCTTTTTTCTTGGGTGTCCTATATTTGGGGTGGGACCTGGTCCTCTTTTTCGTTTTTTCGTCTGGTCACCCTGTTCCCATATGGTCCCATCCAGACATTGAACAGACCTAGGCTGTGATCCTATACACACTTTCCTGGGAGTAAACCCCACTGAACACAATGGGGCTTAGTTCTGGGTAGATAGGTAGATTGACCAGCTGAGGTCACACTAGCTATGCCCAGGATGCTTTGTTTGTTTGTTTTCCTACCTTTCTGATGCCAAAGCAGATGCCCAAAGAGACTTACAAAGTTTGTGTCTGTGCCACAATATTGTCCTGCAAGCCCTGCTACTGTTTTATTTATCTAATTTTAACATTTTTGACCCCCTTCCTCCAACAAGGCTCTCATGGTTCTGTTCCTCCTTCTGTCCGCACAACAACCTTGCAAGGTAGGTGAGGTTGAGAGATCATGAGATCAGCCAGGAAGTTTCAGGGTTGAGCGGATTTTATTACACCAGTTTGTAAGCCCCAACGCCAGAATCACTACTACTGCTCACTCCCAGAGCAATCATTTGCAGGTCTACT
The DNA here is from genome assembly GCA_030015325.1 of Cryptoblepharus egeriae. Lineage (NCBI taxonomy): Eukaryota > Metazoa > Chordata > Lepidosauria > Squamata > Scincidae > Cryptoblepharus > Cryptoblepharus egeriae. The sequence continues at coordinate 170,319,569 of JAREYC010000002.1, forward strand.
CAGAAGTCAGACCCATTTGGATTTACTCCCTGGAAAGCCTGTATAGGAAGGATCACAGCCTAAAACGTACTTACTTGCCTTGCTGAGTGTCAGGAACCCAACCTTTCTTTTGCTACACTTTTCTGGAAGTAAGACCCATTGAACACAATGGGGCTTACTTTTGAGTGGACATGGTTAGGACTGTGCTCTTTGTGGGTAGGACAGGCTGAGATCCTCTACCCCCTTGTCTGGGGTGGGGGAACCCAAAACTTTTAACCCAGGACAACTTCAGTTAATCTGGCTAGTAGGAGGTAAAACGAATAGATCGCAAAACCTTCATCCAAGAAGTAAGGATTTACTCCCAGGTTACAACACCGTTTTTAAAGGATACAAATACATGTTCTGTGCATCCAGCGCGTCTCTGTGACTTTCTTCTGCGTAAGGCTGCAATCTTACCCACACTTACCTAGGAGTAGGGTCCATTGAATATAATGGGACTTACTTCTGAGTAGACACGCATCGTTTTGTACGATTTACAAAATGAGAACCTGCAAATTCCACTGCAAATTTCCAGAAAATACGTAGGGAAGTGGTGGTCAGTCTGGAGCAATAGGATGCCTTTTCCAAGCAGGTCTCCCACTCCTTGGACTCCCTTTGCTGGAATAGTAAGTCTCATTAATTTCAATGGAAATTACTTCCCAATCAGGGGGGTGTCATCTCGGATCGTCTTTTAATGCCGCACCAAAAGACCCATTGCAAGTTCTGGTTTGGCTTGGAACCGGTTTCAAACAGATTTTTGTAACACCATTAATTTCAAGGGGTTTCGTTTCAATCTGGGGATGGTTAAGTAATTATAATCAGAAAATACTGACTGGGGAAAGAGACCTCCTCCCAGTTGCAAAGGGGGACAAATTAGGGGTCAAGCCTATCCAATTTTCCAGGATTATGAAATGCCAGGAGTTGTGTGTGCTCCATCCTAGGGTGGAGAGAAAATCACTGGGGTTTTTCCAAGGGATGTTACTGTGGCTGCAATCCTAAGAGCACTTTCCTGAGAGTAACCCCATTGAACTCAAAGAAACTTACTTCTGGCTAGATGTGGATTGCACTGTATGTAACATATGAACATGCGGGTCTATTAACATGTGTTAGTAGACCTTACTATGGGTCTGCGTTGTAGCTACACCAGAGCTGGAAAGTTGGACAGGTTTGGGACTTTAGTTCTCTTCCATCCCTGTGTGTGTGTGAGAGAGAGAAAGGGGGGTGAGTGAGTTTATATAATCTGGAAAACGAATGAACTCCCAGCTGCAGCCATGAAAAAAATTCCTGGAAAATGAATAGAATTAATAAAGGTCACTGATCACCAACCATTCATAAATATTGGGTGACACGATTCTTGTTCCTCCCCCTTTAATGCACAGGGGAAAAAAAACTCATTTCCAGGATACAAAATACTGTACAAGGCAGGATCAGGGTAAATGTCCTCCAAGGCAGGATTTTCCTTGATTAAGGCTGCAATTCTAAACACACTTACCTTGGAGTAATTCTCATTGAACTCAGTGGGACTTATTTCTGAGTAGAAATGGTAGGATTGAAGCCTTAGAACACAATCCTAACCATGTCTACTCAAAAGCAAACCCAATTGTGTTCAATGGGTCTGACTCCCAGGAAAATTTAGGATTGCAGCCCTAGGAAAATATTTGTATTGCTGCTTATTGCTATTCAAGGAGCTAATGCCATTTACATTTACCTTTCTTTCTTTCTTTCTTTCTTTCTTTCTTTCTTTCTTTCTTTCTTTCTTTCTTTCTTTCTTTCTTGTTGGATCGAAAGAATTCTGCAGGTGAATCATCCTCTTAAACTTGTTTATTGGGGTGGTGGTGGGAAAACCCCCTTGTTTAGATAAAACAAAACTTCACCCCCTTCCCCGAACGTGTGAAAACAAATAGGGATTCGTGTAAACTGATTGCACAGATTTTTACTTAAGAAAGTGTCTTAAAGAGTGCTTAATGTACTTATTTAAGAGTACTTAAATTTTCGAAAAGGAAAATTTATTCTGAAGCAAGTCCACTGGGAGGCACAACCCAATCCAAACTCATAAATATAAAAACAACAATAATGATTTTATTTCTAACATTCTTTATTAAAAAGGAAATAATGCTCAATAATTCAACAAAGCGCTTAGAAGTAAGTAAAAGTGTGCAAGTAAGCAATCTCTACCTGGAAAGTAAACCTTAACCTACTGAACATAGAGCACAATCCTAACCGTGTCTACTCAAAAGTAAGCATCATTGTGTTCGTTTCCTTCTCCCAGGAAAGTGTTTTTAGTATTGTAGCCATGAGTATATTTATTTCTGAGTATGGTTAGGATTGCAGCCACACTGCCATAGGATGGGCGCACAGCTGCATTCTTGGATGCATCAATTTGGAAATTTACTCACACCTGAGTAAGCGCTATGTACATGAAGATGTTTACTTAGAAGGAAACCCCACTGCAGTCAATGGGATTCCTTCCAACCAGACGGACTCAATCTTATGCTTTCCTACTCAGAAGTAAGTCCCAATGAGTTTACTAGTACTCATTCCCAGTTAGTTTGAATTGGATTGCAGCCTTAAGGATCATGCCTGGGGATCTGGGCCTTTCAAGACACAGAAATGCCTTGCAGGACCAGGATTTAGGATCTGATGTTTTAGGATCTAAATCCTAAATTAGGATCTGTGGTTGCAAAACTCCTCTCCAGTCTTCTTAGACCTGTAAAAGATCCCAATCCAATGCATGTCTACTCAGAAGCATGTCCCATTAGAATCAAGGGGGCTTACTCTCAGGAAGCGTGGGTTTGATTGGGCTGTTGTTGAGTTGCTGCCCATCTTGTTATACTTTTATTAACAGGGTTGGTAACTGATCCTTTGGGCTTGATCGCTCATATGGAGCTATATATTTGCCACTTCCAAGTGGGGGGTGGGTGGAAGATATATGGGACTCTTGGGGTCCTGAGGAGGGGAGGGAAGAAACCCCCCCCCAGCATCAGCCCTCCTCACCTCCTGAGCCACTTTCTTGGTGCAGAGAAATCAATGACAAGTTCAGGACTGCTGAGTCTGGAGGGTTCAGGCTCTGGCAGAGGCAGAAGGTCAGGAGCTTTTGTGAACAGCACAAAAAGGGGCATTTCCTGCAACCTGAGACAGGAGATGGGGAAGTTTCAGTTTTCCAGCTCTGGGGCTTTGATCCCCCTCCTTCTTCTGCCCTTATTCAAACTACACTGTATGGCAAGGGAGCTAATTGGAGAGCCCCACACCCTGCAAGCCTCCTATTGACACCACAAGCAGACAGGATCATCCCACAACACAACACAACTCACCCCAGGAGCTACTGCTGGGCTCCCTGGTGGGAAATTGGCACAACCAGTCTGGAGGACAAGGGGAAAAGGACAAAAGAACTGCAAGGTGGTGGCCAAACAAAGCCCCTTAGGGAGTGTGTGAGAGAGATTCACACCTCAATCCTATCCACTTTTCTGGGACTGTGAGCACAATCCTAACCAGGTCTACTCAAAAGTAAGCCCCACTGTGTTCAATTGGACTTACTCCCCAGAAAAGTGTCTTTAGGATTGCAGCCTATGCCACATTAAGGGGACCTATTTCTGAGTAGACATGCTTAGGATTAGGCTACCATCCCATTCACACTTTCCTAGGAGTAAGCCTCATTGATTATAATGGGTCTTACTCCAACATTCACATGCACAGGAGTGGACTCTCAGGCTACAATCCCATCCACACTTTCCTAAGAGTAAGCCTCATTGACTATCATGCGACTTAGTTCTGTACAAACATGCACAGGATTGGGCTCTCACTCATCACCTGAGTGTATTTGATCAGCCCCAACATTGTCTTGAGTTGATATTTTAGCTGTAATGCATCAAGCTGTGTAATGTATCAGGAGGGAGTCTCTGGGTACATTAACAGAATTTACTTGCCTGTTCCTCAGCACAGATGGCTTAGGCCAGGGAAGTTTACTATGTGCTCAGCATATGCTCAGCTTCACATGTTCCAAAGTGAACATCAAAAATGGAGGGGGTGCATGGCTAAGTTTTGTGCTGAAACATGTAGCATGAGAAGGCTGGAAAAACAAATCTGCTCCTGTGGCCTGCCTCAATATCCAAGAGAGTTCAATGCAACATTTTGCTAGCAGAATTTTTCCTTTACATGCACTTTTCCATAGCACGCTGCATGGCTACTACAAAAATGAAAATTAGGTTTTGAAGGTAGGCATTTCCAAAAAAAATACTCAAATTACTTCATTACTCAGATAAATAATCCATCATCGCCACTGCTTAGAACAGGGGTGAGCAAACTGGGCCACTTTAGGGCTCCTGGACCTTTTAACAACTGTAGAGAAGTGAAAATTTCACCAGATACAGTTTGTCATCTTAAAAATGAAATATGCAATGTGGGTTCTTGTCCCATGAATGAACCTGCAAAAGGATGTAAACAGTTTGCATTTCAAAGCAAAAGGATTCAACAATTCTGACACACCAGGAAACAGATTAGGTCCTCCTCAAGAATACTGTCCTAAATTCCTTGACACCATAATCATCTGCTTAAAAAATGTGCTTGTTGCATGAAAGGTCTTCATCCAATTGGTTGCCCTTGTTTTAAAATCAGCAGTTTCTCAAGTGTGTGCTAGTTTGAGAGCATAAAGTTGTGAAATCCGATACTGTAACCGCCTCCAAGAACCAGCTTATCCACTAAAAAAGGAGGCACTGCTGCTGAGCTCAGTACTGAAATTACATTTGAAAAAAATCCTATATGGAAAGCCCATCTATATAGATCAGGCCATCAAAAGTCATATGCAACACATTAATTTGTACATGAGCTTATTAGGGAGGAGTATTTATTTCTAACATAAAGTTCACGGAAGAGCCTTCTGTGTAGGAATTTGGCAATACCTGAAGAAAGGATTGCTCTCTCCATAGATGAACATTTTTTGCAATGTTCCATTGCCTTTGTTTTAAATCAGCAGCTTCTTAAGTGTGTGCCAGTTGTGAAACACAACAGAAGCAGAGATCCAATACTGTAACTGCCTCCAGGCACCAGCTCATCCATGTTCTTTTTCTTAAGCAACTTTCAGCCTGATTCACAACAGCATAAAGTTGAAATACAATGTGCACAGCATTCTCGGGTATAGTGATGCCAGGACAATCACTGAAAGCCGTTTCTCATAGGCGTCAATGACTGAAGTACTGTTTATCTCAACTAAAATGTGTTTGCACTTGTGTATCAGGATGCAAATAAAACACAGTGTTTGGATTTCAATGGCAATATCATGCACCGGTTCAGTGGAACTGGATCTATATGTATTTTTTTTGCACAACTTGTTAATGATCGATCTTGTTGCATGTTTTATATCACTGCGCATTTTTACTGAATATCACTTTGTACACATCCCAGGAAAAACAGTATATAAAACTTGAAAATAAATTCATTCACACACAGATGTGACTCATAGTTTTCCATTTGTACCATTAATGATAAAGTGGCATATATGCAATGAGAAACAGAATAACTTGGTTCCCTGTTAGGACTAAATGTGGCTTCATTCAAAGAAGTTCACTTAGCTGGGCTGTGGTTAAGATGGAGCTGCAATAACAAAAAGCATTATTTTAATGGAACAAATTAAGGGGGAAAAACCAGTTTCCTCACTTGAAAAAGAATGTATATATTGGATCTGCAGGGTTTCATGATGTGTATCATGATAAATTTGATAATTTATATCAAACCAAGTGGTGTTTGCTTCTTGTAAAGTTTCCATTTAAATTTTCTCAACCAATTCCTGGGATTTCTGTAATTAGCATGCACTTGTGAGAAACTCCAGCAAGGAACGCAATTGCAGCTGAACAAAAGGGCTTCAAACACTACGCAAAATTACTCGCTGGTGACAATGTGTGTGCTTTTCACCCCTCCAGATCTGGACATTCAAAATTTGATTATTAATAGCAAAATGCCCATTTTCCCATTTTTTGAGTCACACCTGCAGCTGAAACATATTAAGGATCATACATATAGACTCACCTAACTGTGCAAAGACAGAGTATAATAAGTCTGGTTAATGCCACCTGAAGGAGGGGCTGCTGGATATACTACAAAATGTCAGTGGCTTTGATGAGTAAAGAGCAGACACCATCCGGCGTGTTCAAAATATCCTTTTCCTTGCTACTTGTATTATTGGGGAGTGGGGAAAAAAAACTGGGGACAGGATGCATGCTGCTCCAATGAATCAGAGAACAGTATTTCAACAACAATTTAGAAATTGTAAGAGAGAGAAAGGAGGAGTGAATCCTGTCTCTGGCTGCAATTGCCTCTTTTACTACATAGTGTCCTCATCCTAATATTATTCTTTACCTGCCCTCTGCTCCAACTGTGCTTTTGTCACAATGGCAACAGCCACAACGGCAGCAGAAGGGCACCCAACTGCAGTAGCAGGCTGACAAGTGTGATAAAATGATCTTCCTTAACTAAACTCGTAAAGCACTGGGCAATAAAACTCAATCTTCTGTAAAATCCAATTAAGTCATTATCTGACTGATTGTATCTTTAATTGAAAACAGAAGTGACAGTAAATTTCTGTGATATATCAGGATCAATCAATACCGCTATACGATTCAGCCCCGAGAAGTGATTTATAATGTCAAACCCATATAGGTAACTCCACATTATTCTCTCTAAAACCACTGGTGGATGAAATTAAGAGTAAGTGCATTTAATAAAAAACAAGATGGTCAGGTTATTGATTACAACAGATGGGGGTGAAATCAAATAGATGTTTTCAAAGCACAGAGTGAAGAAAATACAAGTAATTTCTTTTTTCCCTGTTTAATACAGCTCACCAACTATACACACACAAGAAAATTTGGTCATCAATAACATTTTTATTTCAGGTACTGCTGCAACTACAGAGAACAATGAATTTTTTAAAGACAATTTTCATTTCAGGTTGGCTTCTGTAACCCAAGGAAAGCTTCCATAGAAACAAACAACCATGACAATAACTCATTACAGATTTTTTACAAAAATATTCTTAGACATTTTGCTACATTTGCTAAGAAAAAAGCAAAAGGTGTTTAAGGAACTGTAAAAAAACTTAGCATCTTACATCTCATTAGCATTCTTTGTATTGTCTTAGCCTCTCTGGGGAAAAAAATCCAGATGAAACATTTTAGGTGCAGCAGAAAATTTATGAACCTTTTTGTGACAACTTCTAAATTTTTCATTACATCAAGTGCTTTTTTTAATTTAAATGTTTCATTTTTGAACACTGTTAAAGAATTAACTAAGCCTCTTTGCACTGTAGAAACTTTGTAAGTAAATTCAAGTGCCTAAGTAGTTCATCTAACTTTGATTACATTTTATTTGTTAACTGTCACATTGATGTATTGATACATTTAATTTGAAAAAGATCAGGTTTGGTTTTTAGCTAGGACTATATCCAGTAATTTTCATTCTTGTGTCCATTAACGGAAAGCACTTACGTGTTTACAGAAAATCTGTACAGCTCTGATTCCTAAGCTAAGGTTACAAGTCACAGTGCTCTGAACGACAGGTATAGAGGGAGGAAACTCAACATTTTCTCAACAGATACTTCAGCATCAGTCATCAGAAAACCCAATGGCAACTAAACAGAAAGGGACTTCTCCAAGGCAGCCAGGTCACTCTTAGCATGGCTTATTCCCCATCTTCCATGACAGAATTAACAGCGAAGGTGCCAGAATCGGAGGTTGACTCGCATTCCAACACAGCTTTGGTGCTCTCGTTGCTGATGGGAGAGCTGCTGGAAAGGGAAACCAAGCCAGAATCCTGACTACTGGGTGGTGAAAATACTGAGGAGGCAATGGAAAAAAGCAGGGAAAGAAAAAGGAACATCAAGTTAAGAGTCTTAGATTAGTGACAGTCTACAGCCAGTCAATCCTACACACAAACATAGGGTGACCAAATGATTGGAAATTCCCGGACATATCCTTTTTTAAAGCCTTTTGTCCAGGTGACCTCTGTCTTCCATGTTGGCTGTTCTGCTATAAGCTCAGTTCTGCAGAGCCACCACCAATAAGGCTCCTCAGACTGCCAAGGGGCTAATCCAATGAGCCCCTGAATGCCAAATGACAGTCAACCAGAGGTGAGGAGAAGCAAGAGAACAGAATTTGTCTAACCTCCATTTTTTTCAGGTTGCCTTGCAGCCGTCTTCAAAGAGTTCAGGCAGGGCTGCGATTCAAACTCCAATAAAAAACAAATAAATTTTCTGTTTTTAGGGGGGTATGTGTGTCTCAGAAGGGCATTTTTGCAAAGTTTTGGTATGTAGCTGAGATTTTTAGGGAGACTTGGTATGTACATTTTGCAAACATCTCACATGTGGATAATGGCCTGCAAGGACTAAGATTTTTAAGGAGACTTGAAATGTGCATTTTTGCTAAGTTTTTATATGTACTACTACATAATACAGTTTTAAATTTAATTACAGGGTTTAAATTCAACATATGAAATCAATGTAAGTATTTATAACTTTTATTTTGTCATGCTCTACATTTTCCCTGCATGTCCTACATTTTCTCCCCTTGAGCATATATATGGTCACCCTGTACACACACACACACACACACACACACACACACACAAGCAAAACTGTATGGTAGAATCAGGCTATGCTACCTGTCTTTCAACAGATGTGTTACCATGTATCAATCTCCTTTGCTGCAGTCTAAAGACATTGGTGCTAGAGAGACAGGTGGTCTCCACACCCTGCACATGCCTAGAGTAGAGTTGTCATAATTCTCTTCCACAAAACCAGGACAGGATCCTCTGTCCCATTTGCTAGTATGTGAACACAATCCCAAAAAATTGGGACTGGCCCTGTTTTGGGGGTCATATGACAACCCTAGCCTAGCGGCATATGGGGCTACAGTCTCAATGCAAAGATCTGTGAGTGTCTGTTGCTACACTTAGGTGTCCCAACACATGGTCTTTACTTCACATGACACAGCAACTCTAGGTCTGTTCAGTGCATGGGAAGCCACTTTTGAGTTCCTGGTGGAAGGAAAATGGGATATTGACATAACCAATCTTTCAGTTGGGCAGAAGGGTTTCTTTCACAACATACACTCAATATGATGGGACAGTGTTCTGCAATAGACGCACAGACTGTTATCATGTCACGCTCCATGACATATACATGCAAGTTTGGTTTTCAAGTTCAATTCAGCTCTACAGAATATGCACATGCAGAATAGTGTTGCCATATTTTTTCCTTGCAGGGCTCAGATGTTTTTACCACTTCCCTATCTGGAAGAAATTCAGCAGATGAACCTTTATATCTGGGTGCCACGACAGAAAATGCCCTTTCCCTGGTCATGACCTGCCCAGCCTCCCAGGTCTTAACTCTAGGGGGAATTGGTGAGAGAAAGTAGTATAAACTAGCCTAGTTATCTGTGATTGCAAGATGGAGTCCAGAGGTCCATTTCATGCATTTATCTAGGCCACGTGACTCCTACACAAAAGCAGGTCTCAGCTCTCTAGGCATCTCCTCCTCCCCTTCTGGCAATCATTCCTAGCACAAAAGACTCCATTCACTCCCTTGAGTTCTGATGAATTGCAGTGGGATGTACAAGGAGCAACCGAGAAGACCTTGCTTCTCAACTTCCAGTCCTCTGTCTCACACAGAAGGGCAGGGCCACTTTCTCACTTGGAGAAAAAAAAATAATGGCTCAATCCCAACCAACTTTCTAGGGCCGGTGCAGCTGCAATGCAGTCTTGAGGTAACAAACATTCCTCCATCTTGAAGAGCATCTGCAAATGCATCTCCCCACAGCAAGATGCAGCACACATTGTGTCAGCATGGCTGGAAAGTTGGATAGGATTGGGTCTTGATTCTCTATGCTTCCTCATTCCCCTTATGCCAGAGAAATGGGGATCTGTGGCAACCACACATAGGGCTGCCATAATTCTCTTCCGCAATATTGGGACAGGACCCTCTGTCATACTTGGCCAGTAAGTGAACACAATATCAAAAAATCAGGACTGTCCCTGTTTTTGAGAACCTATGGCAACCCTAGCCACACAGGATGTCTGGCAGTAAACCCATCATATGGTTGTGGATCATTTCTGCTTCCTCATGGTGTTCCTTTGAACACCTATCAATAAGAACATAAGAAGAGCCCTGATGGATCAGGCCAAAGGCCCATCTGTCCAGCTTCCTGTATTCCACATCAACCCACCAGATGCTTCAGGGAGAACAAAACACACCAGCATCCATGAGTGTCCATGTCAGTTGTCTATCCAGTCATAAGAAGGAGACATGTGATGCAGGTCAAAATATGTGAAAGTTACTTTAGCAGTGTGGGAGCAAATCCCAGAGATGGCTTCTGGGACTTGCCAGACACAGTGATTAGCTGAAGTTAAGTATGAACCCAAACTACTGTGG